>CM062806.1:511523579-513923579 GCA_031772625.1 Pinus tabuliformis | reverse complement strand
CATGTTCTTCATTGAGAATGAGGTGAATCACCTGTTTGAGACCCCTCCCAATCTTTACAAACATACAGAGGCAGAGGAAACATTGATAAAAATACGGAGGCATCAAATGCCTAAGGAGGATTGGTGGCAGTTTATGCTTCAGATTTTGCCAAGGTAATTCCAGTTGTTTGGTCACTGCCAACTCAAAGTCACTTTAAAGATAGACAGCATGATAAAGTCAGCATTGAAAGCAGCTGAGTGATGACTCAGCCTATAGACTCCAGCGGCCAGCCAAAAGATAAAGAGTTACGCAAAATTGGACAGCGTACCCTCAGCCGACTCTAACTGCCAGCAAGTCAACAGGCTCTGACCAATTTTGACAGCTGAAAGACAGGAAGTTATTACAGCAATAACTTTCTCAACTACTGCATTTCAGAGATTGGTGTATCATAAATGAGACATTAACTCTTTCTCTGATATTTTTGATGTAAATTTTGTATATATACTCCCCTCAGTAACACATAAGGGGTTGACAATTTTCACTCTAAGGCATGTATACTGTATATTTTCAGAAGAGTTTAATACAAAGAGCAAGCTCAGCTCAGTGATTTTCTGGAAGTATGGTGTTTGCTGATGATCTAAGTGTTGTTGCAGAATTCTTGTGCTGTCTGGTGGAATGATATGTTTTCTTAAATCTCTGTTTTGTTTTCCTATATTGTTACCTGCTCATGTTTTCATCGAATCTAGCAATAAAGAAAAAGAATAGTGCAGGATATGTTTCTTTCACACCCTGTGCTCAATCTTGTTTTGTTGTAAATGTTTTCTTCAGAATTAAATGGACATGAATTCTTAAATGCTCATGTTTTGTTTAAATCTTTATTGTATATGTTATTTAGAAATCCTTCACTGCTTCTAGGTAACATTATCTCTTCTTCACTATTTCAGTATTTCAGTTTAATGAAAGATCCTTAAGTGCCTTTCATATTCTGAGCATATCACACTAAATCACAAATTCACAGCATCGTTTCTCAGACAGTTACCCAGCTCTGCAATTTCATAACTTTGATTCAAACAGCACACCAAACTAAAAGACCACTGACTCCATAGCCCAATGGACTAGAACTCTTTGAAAAATACATAAGCACCTTGACTGAAATTATCATCCAAGCAAAAAACTTAAAACAAACCTGAACTTATAGCTAGCCTAAAATCATTACAAACCAGAGATAAATTATAAAGAGAGAGCCCTCTCTGACTACAGTTTGGCTAGAAACTCTCGTCCAAAGGTTGGTTAGTGGTTACCCCGGCCGTATTCCCTTGGGAGTCATAGGGAACAACCTGGGTGTTAACACGTGACACAACTTGAGGGAAAAAATGAACCAATGCACTTTGCAAATGTCATGTTTGGGAATTGTTTTCTGGAAGTTGATTATGGATGTTATCTAGCACAACCTTTATCCATCCTACCATATACAAAGATGGAACTCCTTCCTCAAAATCCAACAAGTGCAAATGACCTTTGTACAGTAGATGTAAATAGTAGTTGTATAAGATATAGCCCTAGTATCACTTATATTTGGATATTGTACTTTGATGGTTCGAAAATGTGGGAGGGATCTAGAGATGGTTGCATTTTAATGGACTTGAAACAAAGAAAATATTTGATCTCTTGTCGCTTGGAATTTGAGTGCACCAACAACACTGTTGAATATGAGGCACCCATTTTGGGTTTGAAGAAATCCATCAACCTCAAAGTTGAAGTGCCCAAAGAAATAGGTAATTGTGCATCACCTAATCTCATGAATTATCAACAAGAGGCATGTCATTTGATTTTATAATACTACGCTTTCAATGTTATTTTTGTTGAAATTATTTATATGCCATACATTCCTGATAATATTACAAATTTAACGTTTTTAATATTGACCAACATATACTGGACTTTATGGCAAACACTAATGTATTCAAGGATATATCTATTGACAAAGATGAGCACGAAAAAACATTGCAGGGGTCAACACAAGCAAGCAAACAAAATCTCATGTCCAAGGGTGTGGTATCACTTGAAAATATGTATGACCTACAAAATCGCTTCAAGGGACTAGTGAATACAAAGACTCACAACTCCACTTTGTCGCACAAACAATTAAATCTTGGAACAAAATAAGATCTGAAGTTTGTAAATCTCGGTACTTGTTGTACAACTCAAGAGTTGTCAGATTTTATCCACCTCTTTAAGCAGTATTGAGATGTCTTCACATGGTATTACAATGATCTTAAGACTTACGATACACAAATAATCCAGCATGTGATTCCTATTAAGGAAGGGTGTTGTTGGGAAAAGTATCCAATACAGAATGACCCTATCCCACTCTAAGGGTGATAGTACCTCAGCAACAACCGAATGCAAAGCTAATCAAGATTACTTCTTTATGAGATGTAAGAGAGAGGAGAAAGGGATCCACTAACCGTTATCTTCCGCTAATGGTTGATCCAATCTTCCCTTTTTGCCGCTTGCTCCCAGCTCCTTGCTCTTTCACTGGCCCAGCTACACAAAGATCCTGCAAAAGCACAAGAAAGGGAAACTACAAGAAGCATACATCCATAATTGATTTAAGGATTAGAATAAATCAAATATACAAGCATCAATACGCCACAGAGACACATGCATATAGAAGAACCTCAAATGCTTTATTAATGGAAGAAGTAAAGTTCTGAGAGTGTTACAACCATAAGAGGCCCAATCCAACAACACCTCCCAGCAGAAAGAAATCTCCTCTTCACCTCCTTCAAAGAAATCACCCAATAGTTCTATGCACAAACCAACAACACTTCCTTACATTCACAAGATTCCAGCCTCCATAGACCTCATGAGAGAGCTCTATATATAGGAGATTTGGAGAAAGGATGAGTCAGCTTGAGCTTGGCATGGAGCTGACTAGTGTCCTCTCCCACTTCAGTTATTCTTCAGTTCTTGAGTCCACTTGGAGTTTCTTGCTTCCACTTGGAGATCTAGATCCTCTTACTCATCACAAGGCGAATTCCCTGATCCAAGTGTCATTTTGGAAGCTTCCTGGGCATTTGACACCTTGCAGAATGACTGTGCCACTTGGACAATCTCTCCCAGCGCAGGTAGCCTTCATTAGAGTTGACATTCAGCGCAGGTACAGAGTGGAGCAGTTGACATTCAACGCAGATGCTCAGTGGAGCAGTTGACATGATCCAGAATTAGCTTGTTTTTGAGTGTTTTCAGGTGGAGAACTGATTTTCAGTGCTGTGGTTTGCTGACCTTGTTCCTCTAGGGGTAGGAACAACATGTTTAGGGACTTTGGATCCCTCAGATTATCGACATTTCATGCTTCATGCTGTAAGGCACAAAAATGTCTATAACAGTTGCCCCCTAAAGTATGAGGTCGTTTATCGGGTGAAATGCTTTATCAGGAGGATCCGAAGTTCATTCAATCGCTGAGAGGTGACCTGTAATAAATACAATACAATACATTATTTTTCATTCTGCTTTCATGATCTAGCTGAGGCGGGCATTCCCATGCTCAGCTTTATAAATTCATTTTGGTACATAGAACAGACGATCGTCTGATAGTAGACTGATAATTCTCTGCTGAAATTATCATCCTTTGAGTAGGATGATCATCTGCTGTAATGATGTACGTATCAAATGTCTTTATATCCTGAATATATATCGCAGCCCGGATGGATGAAACTAGATCCAGGGTCTTCAAAACTCGTTCGATCTTCACTCTAAGTACAAGTCGATCCATGTGAGAAATGCGCTGAAGTCGAACATGGAAAGACATCGCTTGATTACCGGTCAATGATGTAAACCGTTAACAAGCGCGAGAGGAATCACCAATAATGACAATGACCCTCAAGGTACTGCAATACAATTCACGTGGTGTGAAAAAGGACTTGGCGTCGAACACCACGCAAAATCTTCTGGTCGAAGGTCATTGATGTATACCTGTCGCCGAAAGTGAGAAACTTGCCATTGAGGCATGCAAGCTTCAAAGTACTGAGGGGGTTGTTCCTAGATCAACTTCTTGGATAATGAGCTGAAGTCGACAAGAAGCGATCCGTCAAAGGAGGGCCTTAATGAATCCCACATCAGTGACACGGAACGGAGCTAATGATTTTAGTGGAGGTGAAAACAATCTGTGAAATATGATTCAGGGTGGCGATCATGGATGGATGAAGGATAATGTATGGCAGTGGACGGGACACGGTTGACTCTTTCTGAACAACATCTCTTGAACATATAATGACACTGATGTGATGGATCGGTAGCATTACCCCAAATGTGGATGGTTTGGCGAAGACCATGGTGATGAGACCGGTGAATGAAACAACCCAACCTGATGTGATACGGAGGACAAAGTGTCATGTTCAAGAGCGACTTGCTACCATTAAAGCTTTGAGGTTCTCCCAATTTTTCCCCAGTCATTTATGACCAGTACCTCTTTATTTTTGTCAAGCTTGAGGAGGATAACATATGCTTGTTCTATAACCTGCCCTTCGGGCAAGCCCATCGCTATGTTTTAACGAGCCTAGCGATAGGGAAACTTGTTCTCGTCTAAAGACAAGTTTGTCGCTATTTAATCATTTTAACGAGTCTAACGACAAGGAAAACTCGGTCCTTTTCATTTTTAGAGAGTCTGAAAAGGTACAGAAAGTTAACTCCAAAATTCCTTTTTCGTCATCTAATCCCTTAAGTCCGAAAAAGTATAAAACACTACAGAAGGGATGAGTTTTCGATAATTTTAACGAGCCGAATAAAACAAGCGCTCGACCTTTTTGTGAAATAATCCCTCAGGTCCAAAAAAGATTAAAATCTAGAGGAGGGATAGCTCTTCCGGTCACTTTAACGAGCTGGAAGGCCAAAACTCGGCAAACTTTTCATATTTTACGAGTCAGATGAAAAGAGCTCAAAGAAGACTCGTCTTTTGAGGAACGAGTGATAAACAGGGATAGCAGCAGATTCCAGGTACAGGTTGGAATTTTCCAATCACGGCAGTGTCACAAGGATGGCTAGGTGAAATCACTCTTTGCAGCTGTTCCTCAAAATGGGTAAACAATCATATGGAGGTAAACGATCGGCCAAATGAACGGTGGAGGTGATGGCTGCAGCAAAACACGACCAAGGTCTTTTTACGGTTGATCAGGGTACATTCTTAATGGTTATTTACCGGGAAGTTCATTTTTTAACGAGCTTAAACTTGCTCAAAAGCTTATGTTTATTTTTTAACGAGCATGAACTATGACGCTAAAACTGCTCGGATCTCGCTTTTCTATTTTTTAACGAGCATAATTCCACGGTAAAACTGCTCGATATACCAGTCATAAGATGAGAAATGTCCCCTGCAAGATTCCAATTTTTATAGAGCTTGCACCTCACATAAGCTATGCTCCCTCTCATCCTTTCTTTATGTAAGTTTGGAAACGGCTAATCCCAAAAACAGATAAATAACCGCTCCTAGCTTGCACTCCAAAAGGTTTGCATGCCCCCAGGTATAAAGTACAATTTCAAGGCTGCCCCTACTTATCCAATAAAACATTTGTTTTAAAGGGTGAGGCTTGCCTCTTTCTGGTTACCCAAAGATTGTTTTGTTAACACCATCAAACGAAAACACTTCCTCGGCACTGTCTACCGAAGTAGACAATGGTGAATGACCTTTGTCAAACAAGTAACCTTATCAAAAGAATCTTGTTCTAGAACAACCCCTCTTCCATCCACGGACGGGGTATGGACTAGTCATATTCTTTCGCGGAAATTCTACCCTATACCCAAGGTTTCCTCTGCCCGAAGCAGACCAGGATGCATGCCCCCTGGGTTCCAGTCCCATCTTTCCGAATCACTCGCACTCATTGGGAAGGAGGACTGGGGGTGGAGACATTTCTTGGGTGAATAGACCATTCAGGGTTGGTATTTGACTATTTGCGATGCGTGATCCCGGAAATGAAAGTTGGTCTACGAGCTTGACCATTCTTCCTTCGTGTGGAAAACATATTACTCTAAAGAGTGAGGAGACTATAGCTCCCATGCAATATATATAGTCTCGTCCAAGGAGTAGGTTATAATCCAAGGGTCCTTGAACGACCATCACGTTCATTTGAACGGTCTTCCCTTTCAATGTAACAGGTACATTGGGGAGGATCCCTAATGGTCGACTGGTTCCTTTATCAAAACCCGAGAGATTTCTTATCTCAGGCAAAAGCTCCGGGGAACCCAGTGCTTTCCAAGCAATAGAGGAAAGGATACTCACAGATGCCCCTTCATCAATGATAGTTCCAGCCATTACCATTCTGTAAATTTGGACTATGATTCTGAATGGTATACTGGCTGGTAACCGGGGTTTGCCTAGTTGGTTCCAATCAAAGGACACAACCAGGTTGCTTGGTGGTGGGACCGAATACACGACCGGATATGACCCTGACGATGTTCCTTCCTGCGATAAAGGAATGGGCGCATTGCCCTGATGCTCATCAGATTCGGTGTTGATGAAAAGAATCTGGATGGTGTCATCCTTACTCTCTTCAGTGAGGGTGTCATTTGAAGATGAATCTTCAGTGACGATGTCATTTGAAGATGAAACCTCTGAAGGCGGAACCGGGTCAACTGCCGTATCGACCTTTAGACTTTCGTCTGGTCTGGATTCAGTAGGTTCATTTTCAATGACTGACGACTCAGCTGACCACTTGAGCGGGCCCGCTGTATTTTCAACCAACGAAGGACTTGGCACGAGTTTTTTGTATCCAGGAGGAAGTCTCAACGGTGAAACCGGGCGATCTTCCAAAACTCTCTTCGCTTCGTCTAAGAAGGGACAACGGTGGATGGCGTGATTGCCTTCACACAGTCTGCAGGGGGATCTTGCTCCCCCTCTTTGTCTTGAACCTTCACTTTCGCTGGTTGACGGTAAGCATTCAACATGGCTATCAGAGGTTGATGCTCCCGAATTGTGCAACCGAGGGGACCAGTCCTTTAGTATCCGGGGAATACAGGGACAATCTCTATGGAAGTGGTCTCCTCTACATATGACACATGGCGATTTAGGCCCGGTCTGTGCTGTGTGTGGATTTTTGTCAGATGTCTTTTGCTTGCCCCCAGTCGCCTTAGGCTCCTTCTTCTTCTTCTCCTTCTTCTTCTTCTCCTTCTTCTCCATGGGAGCTTGGCTTTTGCCGGCTCTACCTTGCGAAGATGAAGGATTGGAGGAAGAGTTATAGGAAGTTGAAGGCTGGTGGGCAGCTCTAGACTGATCTAACTGTTGACTCGACTGTTCAGGAACCATGGTGTTCTGAACTACATTGGTTGAGAATAGCCAAATAGGCAGGCCAATTGTCAGTCCTGGAAGCGACAATGTGGCCATGTGGGGCACACCAACTTCTCCCCAAGAGGAGAAAGGACTAGGATTTCCATCATGTGGAGTTCCTTGGTTGGGGCGTTCCATGTTCTCAACTTAAAGATCAACGTAGGAATGGGAGGTGATTATGTTCCGTTTAAAATGAATTTTATAACGACGCTTTAGACACAACTTGCTTTTTCACTTTTTAAGAGTCGAGAAAAAGCTAAAGATGACTCTAGTCTCCTTCGATGTTTTAACGAGCCCGAAGTGACAAATGCTCGGATGGACTTTTTCAGTTATAGAGTTTGAAAAATGCCAAAAGAAACTGCTCTGGAGTTCTAGGCAGAGAGTGTGCCAAACTTTTCGCAAAACCACAGAATACGTTTTACGGTACGAGTGGTCGATCTTCGTGAATGCTGTGTTCACTGCATTGCGATCAGTAGGGCGGCCGACACGGTTTCCTATGGATAAAGGCTTTGTTCCTATAGGGGTCTCCCAATATATACGCGACGGTACGTGGGAGCACAAGTCCATATTAATACTTATCACTTCACCGTGGAGGAATCACCCAACCACTCAACGCTAAGATATCACGTTTAACGACGCCGGAACACGTCTCTAGCTTAGACCTCTATGTGTTTGCGTTATGTTTCAATGCGTTGTTATGTAAATTCAATTCATTTTAATGTTGATCTTGTTTATCAGTTTGCCTTTATGGATCACCACGAGATGTATGATAACACTCCTAAATGCAGTCTAAGATGATAAGCAAGCTTTTCAATCTTTCAACTTTGAAAATCTTAACTACTGAAGGAAAAGAAAGATAACATCTTTTCACACAGATCATAGAGCACACACTAATGCACTTTTTCCTACATCATCATACAAGCTGTCATAATGCACATGCACAATGCAGGTATTTCTTTTCTCTTTCTTAATGTTGTGCGACACAAAAAGAAAGCTGTTGTATAACTTTGAATTCAATTTCAAGTGAAAACAAACAAGCTTGTCCAAAATCAAAAGACACCTTAAGATTTACTTGTTTCGACACTAGAAATATATAAATTCAAACCAAATGACGAAAGCAAAAGCTCAATCAGCTATGAACAACAAACAAACTAACTCTTAAGATCAAAACGACACTTTATCACAGGTCTAGATCTAGGAGGCCACAGCAAGACTAGTTTACTTTCGTTATGGGAAACTGTAAATGATACAAGAAATACACAAAGAACAAACATAGTTTCTTTATACAACCGAGGCGGAATAGTGACAAGGAAAGTTGGTTTCAGATAGGTACATTGACTGGTAACAGGCAGCAAAAACAAGAGTGAAAACAGGGCAAGAAACAGCAGGAAACCTCAGCAGCACAAGGCAAGACTGGTCCAGCGCAGGTGGGACACTGTCTGTTTGACCTTCAGCGCAGGTAGCCCCTTCGGGAACTGTGCTGAAATGCAGACAGCCTTTGTACAGCCTGCACTGAAGAACGAAACTTTCGTTTCTCTTGGTTTCCGGGTCACAGATTGCTCAAAAATTCACAGTTTTTGCTCAAATCAGAAGCTATCAGTCAAGTACACACTAAGGGATGAAAAGGAAGATGAAAAGCTATCACTAAGAGCTTATCAGAGTCCTTGTGGATCAGCTCCTCAAATCATAAACTTGCCCAGAAACTGAGCTAGAGTAGCTGCCCTCTACTTTGCATTTGAAAAATTCAAATACAGTTCGATTCGGTACTCCCTTTGTTTATGAAATGAATAGCAAAAACACAAACAACCAACAAGATACGATCCCCAGTGGAGTCGCCAATTTGTTGTTGGGAAAAGTATCCAATACGGAATGACCCTATCCCACTCTAAGGGTGATAGTACCTCAGCAACAACCGAATGCAAAGCTAATCAAGATTACTTCTTTATGAGATGTAAGAGAGAGGAGAAAGGGATCCACTAACCGTTATCTTCCGCTAATGGTTGATCCAATCTTCCCTTTTTGCCTCTTGCTCCCAGCTCCTTGCTCTTTCACTAGCCCAGCTACACAAAGATCCTGCAAAAGCACAAGAAAGGGAAACTACAAGAAGCATACATCCATAATTGATTCAAGGATTAGAATAAATCAAATATACAAGCATCAATACACCACAGAGACACATGCATATAGAAGAACCTCAAATGCTTTATTAATGGAAGAAGTAAAGTTCTGAGAGTGTTACAACCATAAGAGGCCCAATCCAGCAACACCTCCCAGCAGAAAGAAATCTCCTCTTCACCTCCTTCAAAGCAATCACCCAATAGTTCTATGCACAAACCAACAGCACTTCCTTACATTCACAAGATTCCAGCCTCCATAGACCTCATGAGAGAGCTCTATATATAGGAGATTTGGAGAAAGGATGAGTCAGCTTGAGCTTGGCATGGAGCTGACTAGTGTCCTCTCCCACTTCAGTTATTCTTCAGTTCTTGAGTCCACTTGGAGTTTCTTGCTTCCACTTGGAGATCTAGATCCTCTTACTCATCACAAGGCGAATTCCCTGATCCAAGTGTCATTTTGGAAGCTTCCTGGGCATTTGACACCTTGCAGAATGACTGTGCCACTTGGCCAATCTCGCCCAGCGCAGGTAGCCTTCATTAGAGTTGACATTCAGCGCAGGTACAGAGTGGAGCAGTTGACATTCAGCGCAGATGCTCAGTGGAGCAGTTGACATGATCCAGAATTAGCTTGCTTTTTAGTGTTTTCAGGTGGAGAACTGATTTTCAGTGCTGTGGTTTGCTGACCTTGTTCCTCTAGGGGTAGGAACAACATGTTTAGGGACTTTGGATCCCTCAGATTATCGACATTTCATGCTTCATGCTGTAAGGCACAAAAATGTCTATAACAAAGGGGCCAAGCCTTTTTAGTAGAAACTGAGTAAATTTCATCCAACACTTGAACCCCTCATTTAAAATGAGTCAAGGAAACAATTGGATGCTTAGATCATATTTAAATTTTGTCATTCAACATGGGTCTCTAATCTGGTTTCAATAAGGAAGAAGTCTGTGTAGATACGTCTATGTGTTTATTTTTTCAATTTGAATCATGCCTAGGACAAAGATTATTATCCTGTGCCATAAATGGAATAGATTTTACAAACAGTATAACAGTCTGAAATGTTTTCATTCCTCGATAATTTCTCGGGATACAACCAAGTTCTAGTGGCAAAACCTGACAGGAACATAATTATGTTTTAGAACCAAGTGGGGTACATTTTCCTTCAAAATAATTCCTTTTGGACTTGTTAATGCAGGTGTTACTT
The DNA here is from genome assembly GCA_031772625.1 of Pinus tabuliformis. Classification (NCBI taxonomy): domain Eukaryota; kingdom Viridiplantae; phylum Streptophyta; class Pinopsida; order Pinales; family Pinaceae; genus Pinus; species Pinus tabuliformis. Next base: position 513,912,959 of record CM062806.1, on the reverse strand, counting down.
TTCAACATGCTATGGACATCACCTTTTGTATATTAATTTTATAGAGCATTGTCGTTTACTTAGATGATGTGACATTTTTTTTGAAGAGGAGATCTGATCATTTGTGTCATCTAAAGAAAGTTTTTGAGTGATGTCGCAAATATGAGATATCTCTTAATCCTAGGAAGAGAATTTTCATAGTGTCCGAGGGAAATATATTGGGCCATATCATCGCAAAGAGTGGGATTAAAGTGGACCCTGAATGGGTCAAAACTATCACTCAGATTCCCTTCCCAATAAACAAGAAAGTTATGTAGTCCTTCTTAGGGAAAATCAATTTCCTTCACAAATTCATCTCAGACTACAAAAATATAGTGAAATTATTACAGGAGATGATACAAAAGCATGCAACCTATAAGTGGTATAAAAAGGAAAAGGATGCCTTCACCCATATTAATCAAGAAATTGTAGAATCTCCTTCATTATATAGTCCAAACTTCGGAAAATATTTCTTGTTGTACACTTTTGCTTTTGATAATTATCATGTTTCCATTCATAAATAAAAGGATGATCAAGAAAATCAATGACCTATATCATTCATGAGTGTTGGCTTTCAAGGACCTGAAAGAAACTATCCTACTATTGATAAACAAGTTTATGCAATGTACAAGGTGGTGAAAAACTTTAGGCCTTATCTTCTTAAAAATCATGTTATCATCTTCATGCCTCACCCAACTATTAGATTGAGGTTTGTTCAACAAGAGTTGGCTGAAATAAGAGTGAATTGGCTGACAAGCTCGCAAGAATACAATCTTGAGTTCAATCCATTTCACACGAAAAAGGGCCATGGTTTATGCCAGCTAGTAGCAAAAGAGACAAGTTCACCAAAAGATGACTCTTTTGGATGGGAGCAAGAAATTGTAATGTATAACATCGAACAAGCTACCCCCACCCACACATAAACCTGTTGGTACGTAGAGGTGCAATGGTATCTTGAGCATGGTACCCTTCCCTCTCATTTATTGATGACATAGAAGAGGGCTACTAGACTTAAAGCTCTATCATATCAGTTGGTACATGAAGTGCTTTTCAGGAAGCACCATAATGGGGTCTTGCTCAGATGTCTAGAAGCACCAAATTTAGAAAGGGTATTACATGAGTTCCATGATGGAACAACTAGTGGGAATTTCATGGGTGACATTACTGCACACAAGATAATGTGTGCCAATTTATATTGGCCCAAATTTTCAAGGATGCTCATGCCTATTCCCACAAATGTCCAATTTGCTATAAATGCACTAGCTGAGATAAGAACTCAACTACTCCATTGCAGCCAATTTATTTAGAAGAACCATTCCAACAATGAGGCCTAGATGTTATTAGTGAAAAAATTCCACACTCATTGAAGAAACATCGCTACATCCTCATTAGTACAGACTACTTCATGCAGTGGACAAAAGTGGTTCCTCTCAAACAAGTGAATGATCAACAAGTCATCAATTTTCTTAGACAAAATATCATTACCAGGTCCAATTTTCTGACATCACTTGTCTTCTATAATGCAAGTTATTTCTCATCGCTTAAACTCTATGATTTTTCATTAGAGAATGGCATTGTATTGAAACATTCATCTGTCTATTATCCATATGGTAATGGCCTTTCTAAGTCAACCAATAAAAACCTCATCTACATTATAAATAAGACATTATACTCTGCACAGAGGAACTGATACAATGCTTTGGAGAATTCCCTATGCGATGAATGTGTTACGCATAAATATTCTATGAAAACCTATCCTTACTTTTTCATGTATGGAAAAAAATCCATCCTACCTCCGAACATTTACCTGTATTCCATTGAACTTTCACAAGAGTCTCAAGGTAAGCCTTGTCTTTTGTTTCAAAGTAATATGGACACTCTCTTGAAGGTACATGAAGAAAGGTGTAAAGAAAAACAAGAATTTTCTCTTCATCAAAATTGTATTGAGAGATGGTTTTATAATAAGTCTATGGAGAAAAGAGAATTCAGTGTGGGAGACTTAGTACTGAAGAGGGATAAATCCCACGAAGAGAAAGGAAAGCACACTAAGTTCTAGTCCCTGTGGATTGTAATTTTTTTGTTCGTGATAAGCTTTCCCACCACACTTATTGTCTCAAATATTTGGATAGGAACATGGAATCTCTTCCTATCAATGACGAAGATTTAAAAAAATATTTGCAATAGGAGTCTAGGGTTGTGCCCTAACCTATGTATATAGTCTTTTATCTTTGTTTGTTGCTTGTCATGTTCATTTTTTCCGTTGTCCTTTCTATCTTGTGAATAAGCATCGTGTGAAAGTGTTATGTTTGATTCCAATGTGTGTGACAAAAATGGAAAAGGGCCTTGTGACACTACAATATTTGGCTAACCTTTAGTCCTTCTTCCTTGACTTGGTCCATAACCTTTGTTCGGTGATGTTTTGATGGAAAATACAACCCTTGCATAAGGATATCTTTGTGTAGAACCATGATATCCATATATATTCTAGGAACTTCATTGATATGCTCGGTTCTTTGCGTTTCAGTGTTTTGCACACTGATCCAATCAAGTAGAGAAGGACAAGGAGAAAATCTTAATGAGCATGTTAAAAACATAGGTGTATACATATATTCTTGTCTGAAGGAACAACCTATTCTTCTCTCAATAAGTCTAGATCCCTCTTCCACCCCACGAAATAAATAAGTTTCTTTTCATAGTTATATATATATAAAAATAAACAAAGGGTGAAATACGTGAAAGGATTCTTCCGTAGAGAGATGAAGCAAGAAACTTTGTCGAGGTATTGACCAAGCTCACTCGAAGTGAAGAAATGATTTTTTTTCAGTGACTCCACCAAGGTACTATCCAAGCATGCTGCCAGTGGAGAAATACCAAATATGAGAGCTAAGACTCTGAATATCTAAATCTCATGAAATATATTACCCTTTTCCTGAATTGAACTAATTGTGATATGGTTAACCTTATTAATATGTTTAAATAAGACATGGATTAAGGGCATTGTATCTATAACTGGGTTAAGTGGGAAAAATAGAGTAATTAGTACAATGAATCAACACTTCTTGAAGAACTAGACCCTACACAAAATATTAGACCAAGGCAGAGAAGTTGGAGTTCTACCAATGTGTCACTACGTGTTCTCACTATTACAACACACTCCAAAATTTTGTCCTACATCCAAATTTTGGAGCCTACTTTGACGTTGCATGTTGTCGTTTCTAGTAGTAAGTGTCATTCCATGAATATCCTTTGAGTTTTCTAGTCCCTTTCCGAGGAAAATGAAAGTTTAGTCTTTTGGTATGGGAAGTGTCACACATTGCATAAGCGGAGTTATGGTTCATCACAAGTAGTAACTTTGCTGCCAATGTGTTTTATTTATCATATAGACATGTATTACACTCATTCCAAAATTTTTATCCATTGTCACACATGTGTCGTCATTGTCATCACAAAGTACATCCTAAGTGTCACACTTGGAGGAGGTTCTTTTATTGTCATCACATTAATGGGATCATGTTGTTCTTGTGTACTGAGTGATCAATGTTGTGTCGTCGATTGTTATGATTGTGTGATCGTGTTCATGTTTTATAGTTTCTCACTTTTACCTCAATGGTTCCAAACTTAGTCAAAATCTGCAAAGTTCCTACCCAATCAACTGTACCTCACTCAACCTCCTAGAACTATGCACTATGTAGTGTCAACCCTCAATCTAATCCCTTGCCTCTTGGAACTGTGCAATATGTAGTTCCTTCCTCCAAGGACTATGCACTGTGCAATCTTAGTTCTCAATGTTCACCGTTTGACCTCCACAACTACGCAGTTCATCCTCCGAGACAACCTCCTTCTACACATTGTGTAGTGGCAAGCCTCAAGTTGTCAGCCTGCCTCCTTAAGCTATGCAATTTCGTAATTCCTATGAATCTCTCTCTCTTATACTACGTATTGAGAAACTTTTAGGCTCAAGACTTCCTCATTGAGCTCCTCAACTGCGCATTCATCTTGCCTAGGCCCCTAGAACTACACACTTTGTAGTCTCAAGCTTCAGTCCATCACTCTTGGTCCCTCAAATTGCGCACTATGCAATCCCCGAGTGTGCCTCTCAATCCAATACCCAGTTCTAGTTCAATCAACATTTTCATGAAGCAAGTTAGGCTATGATATTTCCAGACTAATTTCATCTTGTCATGAGTTGTTTTCAGTTGTAGGTATTATATCTTATCATGACAAGATGATGATGGAGGAGACGAAGAAGGAGATCATGCTAGAAGACACTTATGAAGCTGAACATATGAGCTAACCATTGAATAAGAAAATCTAGGGACATTAGATAGCGACAAAAATTGAAGATCGAGATCAAAGGGAAGACTCCCTACCTTCAGGCCTTATGGAGGAGGAAAAGGAAAAGCATGTACCATATTTCAAGAAGACAGAAATATAACAACCAAAAGAGTGGCTTGACATTACCACATCATCAATGATTCCATGTCATGTCTTGTGAAGGTTTCATGTCAAGGTGTCCCATGAGTCATCCTTTGCCACATCATTTTCGGATGTAATTATGTAATTTTTAGTAATTTGAGAAATGTAATGTGAAGTGGAAGTCCAAGAGTCACCTATAAAATGTGAAAGGTCATGTGGAAGTTAAAGAGTCATGAGGGAAGTCCAAGAGTCATAAGGGAGGTTGATATTCACCTCATTTGTTATATATAATCCCTCATAGCTCAAACAAAGGACTTTTCACCTTGGCTTCTCCCACTAGGCATTAGAGAAGACGATATTCGTTTTGGAGGAGCAAGTGGTAGCACTAACTCTCTAACTATTGGAGCTAGTGGTATTCATTGTGCCAATGTATCTTGGAACTTTTTATTAATACTTGATGTTCGTTGAGCCAACACACTTTCATGTGTATGTCACAAATTTTGTAAGACTATTGTTTGAATGTTTTAAATATATGTTTTTTTCATCTGTACTAAAGAAATTGAATTATTTTGATGTCTTTGAAGCTTATCTTGTTGAAGGTGTGTTGTATTTGTTTTAACGATCGTTGCTTCTATGTGAACTATTTCACTAGTTGACCAATGATTATTTCATATATATATGCTCGCGTGTCTTTATTAAATTAGTATTATTACTCTTCTCTTAAAGGCTCACTTTTATTTATCCTCTAGTGAAAGAACCTTGGTACATTTTTCAGCTAAACATTCCACAAGGCATACTCACTTTTTCCTTCAAAATTTCATGTACACTAATCTCTTGTGCTGACCATCGTAGTCGAGGCAAATCTCTTGAAAAATGGTAGTCAGGCCTTATTTCTGGAAGGGATCCTATTCCAAACATTGTGAAGTCTAATTTGGACTTTTCATTGGGGATACCCCCTTGCATGTTGGCAAGATCCAACACCCTCAACAAAACCACAAAATGATATATATACTGGCACAAAAAAATATTCCTATATCCCATCAAAAACAAAAATGAAAAGATGGAAGTTTGAGAGTGCCAACATAGTCACACTTTAACATGTTCATGCTCCCTGCATTAGACAAAGTGCCATGGAAGATACATATAAAATTGATCACACCTGGTTCAATTGACAATCATGTGTTTGACAGAGTCTCTGCAACCTAATTTTTCTCCATGTAAATGTGCACGAAGAAGATTCAACAAAACGACTTATCCAAAGTATGAATGCGTTGCATCCAATTAGTGAGCGATGGCGGATGAAAATGAGAAATCCGCATGACCTAGTAATTAATACCTTTTGAATCTCCATACACATGAAAATCATTAATTCCCAATCACTTGGCACATATTAGGATGCCCCACAATGCAATTATTTATGCGCTACCATGGGTGCCTTCTCCACCCTCCCACCATAATGGTAGTATCTACCAAGTCTTGAACTATGTAGGTGCCACATCCACACATCCATTGAGAACTTGCCCCATCAAAGAATCCAATAGGGTAATTCCTCCATATATCCCTGTATTGTATCGATCTCTTAATATGCTTCTTCTTCCTGGGATCGATCTCTACATAATATGCAACAAGCTTTAACACTGTACTCCTAATGTCTGCCTCTTTTTGTTCAAAAATATTATAATTTCTACTTCTCCATATGCCCCAGATGATGTAAAAGGGAAATTCAAAATATTCCTTTTGAGTATCAATCCAATGTGATAGAGAATCCTCTATCAATCTCATCATCCATATCACATCCATGTTTAATTATTGTATGACCTCGTCCCATACCACGGACGCAAATGGGCAAGTGAGAAATAAGTGCCTCACATCTTCCAAATGATTCATACACATAATGCATCTATCACGGCCTATGAAACCCCCATGTAAAAGGTTCTCCCACGTGAGAATTTTGTTATGCAGGGCTAGCCAACAAAAACATTTTAGTTTTTGTGGAATCTCCGAGTACCATGATTTCTGAAACCAAGACCTATTTTCTAGAGAAACTGTGACTAGAGATAACCTATGGTATATCTCTCTCACCATTATCTAGCCCTTAATAATCTATCCATTCCATGTCAACTTATCATCCCATTCAGAAAAAGAAATGTCCGCTACACATAACTAAAAAATATAACTCTCCCATTGAATCGCTAAATGACATGTTAAACCAATCTCATCCACCTTGAGCCAAGAGTGAAAAATAGTAAAGAAATTACGGATAGTAGAGGTTTGGTTTAGAAATAAGATATCGCTTTCATGATGATGACGAAGGAGAGGAACTGGTAATGAGAGATTGCAAACAAATCCTTTTGAGGAGTCTAGACCAACTTCAATTTGAGAACTTCAACCAACATTCCATTGAAGGCTCTTGAGAAGCCACTGGTTGTTTTTATTCATACTCCCTCATATGTATGATGAACATTTTTTTTCCACTGCACCATCTTTGATCCATTAGTCGTATTCCTTGAAATTCAAATATTTCCCACTGGTAATTTGATGCCAAATGTTGTTTCGAGTCAGCATCCTCCACATATTATTGATCAGTAAAGCCTTGTTAAAACCTTCTATATCAAAGATGCCCCCGCCACCAGCATCCACCAAATGAGCAATTGCCAACATACAAACTAGGTGTAATTTATTCATCTAACTGTGGTCGACCCATAGAAATATGGTCATGATGGCATCTATTTTATGAATGATCCCCATAAAAAGCATAAATAAATGCATCTCAAACACTGAAATACTTTGCACAACAAACTTGATTAATATCAATCTCCCACTAAGAGATAGCCATTTGTTCGTCCACATAGCTAGCTTCTTGTCGAACTTACTAATCAACCAATCCCAATCCTGGATTCCATAATTGTTTGGTTTCAGTTTGAAGCCAAGGTAACTCAAACCCTCATATATATGAATCTAAAATATCTCAAAGATTCGACATATCTCGTTGATCATTGTCTTGTCCCTAGAATCCATAATCAATGCTTATTTCTCCTTGCTTATAAAGAGAACTGAAGCCTCCCCGAAGGACGTAAGGATCACATACAATGGTTCCATTCATCCACATTGACCTCTACGCTAAAAAATAAATCATCCATGAGCCTCAGATGAGTGATGTTGGTGTGCCTTGTCAACCAAACCCCCTTTATAACAAGCAAGAAAAGGAGTGGTAACAATGCACAACCCTGTCGGAGATCCCCCGAGACCTTAAAAAAAGATGATGAGAGACCATTTATGATGACAAAGAAATTTGTACAAATAACACATGTCATAATCCATTCAATATTATGAATCCAATCGTGTGAGGGTCAAACACAATAATTCCCAATCAACACTATCATAAGCTTTTATCAAATCAACCTTCATTAAGCATGCCTTTAGTTTTCGAACCTTTATGGAATGAAAGCATTATTGTGTAATTGCAATTGCTTCTTGAATCTGCCATTGATCTAGGAAACAAAATAAAAATTGGTTATTTACCCGGTATGGGTTGTTAAAAAAAAGATTTTAATTAAGGAAAAAAATACTATGTATTTGTTTAAATTTTAATCTTAATTTTAATTATGTATTTGTTTATTAAGAAAAAAAATTTAATTAAATAAGTTTTTGAAGTGAAGGAGGGTTTTTTATTTAAATGTTAGAGGTTTAAAAGAAAGGATTTAGAAAACACAATTGTTAAAAAAAGGGAAATTATATATATTATACTCGGGAATTTTTTCTTTCACGGAATTGAAATTTTTTATCCAAATTTTTATTTCAAGGGTCACCACATGCAACTATTCAGGTCTTTAATCAAGAGATCTGCTTCTCCTCGTTGATTGGTTACGCTTTCCGTTCACTGATATGACTTTCCACCGAAGAGATAAAGATGGCAACAACTACCGACAACGAGCAGACAAGACTGCAATATTTCGGCACGGTGAACATGCTTTACACATTCTGACATGCGTAAAAGATAACCACTATCGCTTTGGACATTATTTGTGAATACGGCGAAACCAACCAACGCCCCACCAAACCTTAGGGTTCTGCGCATGGCGTGCAAAAGAATTGTATATTGGAAAACTTTAGGCTATAAAATAGGCATTTAAAAGAAAATAATAGACTAAGAGTGAGTTATGGACTTTTTAAAAAGTAAGAAAGAAAATTGATTTCTTTTTATTTATTTATTTATATTTATAGTTTATTTTGTTGTGTGTTTATTAAAAGTATGTAATGTATATAGATGAGAAAAGTTTATTAAAAACATCTAATGTACCTGGATGAGAAATTTAAGCCATCATCCAATAAGCTCTTACATTGATTTTAAAATGTATTTTTTTATTTTCCTTCCAAAATTATTTATCATTATAATTGATTTTATGATATCCAATATTATTTGTTTTAGGATGACTCATTTTTTACATCAAGTTAGCCTAATAATATCCTTACTATTTAGAAAATTATTTGAGATCTCTATATGTTCGTTGTTCATAAAAGTTATTTGCTCTTTTTATTGTGCTGAATCCATGATGTATCTCATTTGCAGTGATATGTATGGATGAAAATTTGACATTTTATATATTTTTTAAATTGAATTTAATTTTAATATGCAGTAAAAATTTATAGAGAACCACGTTATCTTTTTTCACGATAATTTTCAAAAAAATATAAATATAATCTGATGAGTTTAATTTCCACATAATTATATCATTGTTTTTAATTTTTTTGGAAAAGTAAATAATTGAATTTTGGTTCCAACAACTAATTTAGTCTTAAATACAAGATCTTTTCAAAAATTAATTATACCTGCATGATCTATGGAAAAGATAAATTTAAAAAAATAAAACTTTGGATTTAAGAAATAAAAGTAAACAAATTTAAGATAACTAATCAACATTTCAATCACACTATATACCTCTTTACCAAATCTATTTTCTTTCCAAAAAGTATAAACTCCCTTTTAAAAGTAAACATCTATGCATATCTCAGTTTTCTTTTTCCTATATTTTGGTTATTCAACTTTTAATATACTTATTTTTTTGTATGATCTTTACTAATAAAGAGAAAACAATTCTCTAGTCTTTTTTTTTTACACATGCTGAATCGGTAACTGCTAGGGAGACCCAGGATCAATCCAAGTTGGATATACTAAGATCCTATGATTTTAAAAGTAAACATTTATGCATATCTCAATTTTATTTTTCCTATATTTTGGTTATTCAACTTTTAATATACTTATTTTTTTGTATGATCTTTACTAATAAAGAGAAAGCAATTCTCTAAGTCTGATATACTAAGATCCTATGACTTTAGCAAGAGCAGAAAACAATTCTCTAGTCTTTTTTTTTGACACATGGTGAATCCGTAACTTCGAGACCCAGGATCAATCCAAGTCGGATATACTAAGATCCTATGATTTTAGAAGTAAACATCTATGCATATCTCAGTTTTATTTTTCCTATATTTTGGTTATTCAACTTTTAATATACTTATTTTTCTGTATGATGTTTACTAATAAAGAGAAAACAATTCTCTAAGTGGGATATACTAAGATCCTATGACTTTAGCAAGAGCAGAAAACAATTCTCTAGTCTTTTTTTTTGACACATGGTGAATCGGTAACTGCCAGAGAGACCCAGGATCAATCCAAGTTGGATATACTAAGATCCTATGATTTTAGAAGTAAACATCTATGCATATCTCAATTTTCTTTTTCCTATATTTTGGTTATTCAACTTTTAATATACTTATTTTTTTGTATGATCTTTACTAATAAAGAGAAAACAATTTTCTAAGTCGGATATACTAAGATCCTATAATTTTAGCAAGAGCAGACTCAACGTGCCGCCAGGGGGTGGGGAATCATGGGGAATCTATTCCTTTAGCTGCCACCACATCAAGTGAGTGTACTCAATGAGATTTGAACCAAGATCTCTTGAGCTTCGCCCAAATAGACTCACTGTCAAACCACACATCATTGTACTCTAGTCTTTACTAATAAAGAGAAAACAATTCTCTAGGGCCCTTCATTACTTGGGATAAAGTATCGTATAAGTTCAATTTTTTTTTATAAATATAATAATTGAAAATGAGAAAACGATATACTATTTGATAAAGCATTCAATAATTAATTTATATGAACTAATTGTACCACCTACCAGGGAAGAGATGAAGGGAGGTCACTTCTTGGAAATTGTGACTCTTTCAAAACCTATAAACGCAAGTAAAGTTTTTGGAATTTAAATGGTTAAATGATATTTAAATCTCAATAAAGGGTATTTTAAAATAATTCTATTGAGGTTGTTTTTAGAAGCACTCAATCAACTTCCTTTGTGATATAAACCATTAATTGTGGTTTAAGATTCTTGATTGAGGCTTTAAGTCTTTACTCTAAGTTAAAATTTTGATTAAAAACTAATATTTCAAAAGAATAGTATTTCTTGATTGAGGGTATGAGGATATCATTTCTATTATTATGATTGAAAGAAAGTCAAACCTAGCTTCATAATTCACTTTTTAAATATAATAAACAATAGTAAAATAGTGTTTATTTATTAAGGGTATGAAGATATCATTTCCATTTATCATGATGGAAAGAAAGTCAAACCTAGCTTCATGATTCACCTTTAAATAATAAGGAAAAAAAAAAAAAATTAAAAACATATTTTTTTTGTACAAGTCAACTTAATAACCAATACTCTTTACACGCATGAACAAATGACCTATATTTTCAATCCATATCAATGAAAGAAATAGAATGTGTTCATTGCAATTCCACATATTATATAGAATGTGTTCATTGCAATTCCACATATTATATTTAGATACTGTTATCATTTCCTTTTACAAAATTAGAACATGTAGAATTTTTTAAAAACTCTTTATAAGCATGAACAAATGGCCTAGAATTTTCAATCCATATTAATGAAAGAAATAGAATGTGTTCATTGCAATTCCACGTATATAGATAATGGTATCATTTCTTTTTACAAAATTAGAACATGTAAATCCTTAACACTAAAGTCGAAAATCCATGGAAAAAAGAAATTGTCGTTGAATCTTTTATATTAGAGATAACTTATTATTTCATTAGTCAAGGAAAATACAAAATAATAGTTCATCTTAATACATATTGTCAAAAAAAAATAGCTTGGCATTATTGTTTCCTAAGTTTAGTTGAACCCATTTCCTAATTAATTAAAGAAGCCTTGCGTGATCCATTTAAGCTAGAGAAACCCTTCATTAAATAAACTTTTGATTAAATAAGTATAAACTTTGATTAAGTAAGCATAACTTTTCAAGTAGATAGATAGATCTGTATGTATGGAAACCATATTTAATATTAAGGCTTATCTAATTGTGTGAAAGAAATATTTGTAAGTACATTTATTAGAAGGTTTCCGAGGTTATTAGAAAGTTTGTTATCTAGAATGTTACTGAGAGTTAGATAGAACTGTATAAAGAATTAGAAGTAATGTAATGAGATTCCTTGTGAACTATATTGTAGTAAGAGCTTTATTCATTTGGACGATTCCCCCTCAAAGAGGAAAGTGAACATTTCCATTATCAATAATGTTGTAATATTTTATGATATTTTGCTTCTTTTTAATAGCTATTAGTATTGTAATTTGACATTTACATAGGAAATATAGGTAAAATCGCTTGTTTATGGTTTTCATCTTCCAATTTACTAATAAATAACACCAAGAAACTTTTCCAACTTAATATTTTAATCTTTTTCCTAGACTAGATTTGTATTTTGGTGTTTGTAAGTAACATAGTGATTTGTCATTCAATGAGTAAATATATGATAGTGGAAGAATACATGAATGAAATACAACTGACATCACATAGTTTGACAACCATGTAACCTCTGTTGATAACTCTTTAAGGAGTACCACATTAGATAACACGTTTATATGGAATTTCAATTTTGTGTACCCTTGGGTGTATCGAAGCCTCATAGGTTACCTAAAACTATGTTTAAATATGTCAATCAACCATATATTTTCTATAGTGCACCAAAGAAAAGACTCAGAGGGATCACTCTCTAGTACTTGTGCAATCTAGTAGTGTAACTAAGGGTATGGTTAATCCTACTTGGTTCCCTAAAAAAATAGGCCAATTGTTGCAATTCAAATGCTTACGTATATCAAAGAATATAGATTTTTTCACGCCCTTGCCATTAATACCATCAAAAACCTTTCTCCCTATTTCCAATTCATAAAATTCCTACATAAATGCTATATTGAGAATTTGTGCAATTTCCACCATGAACCTTTCCTTCTCCTACCATTTCATGAAATTCCTACATAAAATACTACATTAAGAATTTGAGAATTCTATCAACATTGTAATATTCAAATGAGTGTATAACTCTACTAGAGCTTTTAAAAAAATATGAGTCCTACTTAGACTCTTATTTAAGAACTATCTTAATAGAATCCTTGTGTTGAGATAATCACCAAGATATTGTTCTCTAGTAAGTATTTTTGGTGGGCTCGCTTGCCCTAATACTAAGAAACTATCTCAACATACCAATAAAATAATGTTAATTACCCTGATATCACTCTCTAGTAATTATTTTCCTGTACACCAACATATCTACGGATACAATAGTTATACATATAGCAACTAGAGTCTCCTCATGATTAAATGATTGGATGATTACATTTTTTTCATATACCGTAATGCTTTCAAAGTCGAAAGAATTGGAGCAATTAAATAACAATGTCAACTTAACCATGATCCTATCTTGAAATTTTGGAGTGAGAAACCTCAAGATCCATTTTTAAGCCTTAAATGACAATCTTTTATGGTCCCAAACACGATGGACCAAGATTCCACATTCTACACACTAATACCAACAATGCAAGAATTGCTCCAATTGAAATAGTATGAGGTTGTGATGCCTCCTACAAATTCATTTACCTAGTTGAATACCTTGGTATAAGTGGATATCCATCAACCCCCTTACTCATAGATATGAGGCTAGCCATGTGTGTGCTTTTAAGAGGTGTCTAGAAGGTTCAATAATGCTATCACTATTTTTATGTTTGAGGATGTCAAACTTTAGCCCTAGATGGATGTAGGGATATGTTAAATATTGGGCCATAATCAGTGATATGGGTTCCATTTTTTCAATTAAGTTTTTCTCCATAGTTTAGTAGAGCAGTTGGGAGTGGGAAGTATGAGAGAAAAATAGAAGGGGCTAGGATTTTGTAGCAACCTTATAGACCACATGTCTCAACTAAATTCATAGATACTACCTATTTCTTTGTGCTTGCACATTTTCCATACCAAAGATAAGAGAGTAGAGCGGAGCTAGCCAACAAAAACATTTTAGTTTTTGTGCAATCTCCTAGTACCATGATTTCTGAATCCACGACCTATTTTCTGGAGAAACTATGACTAGAGATAACCTATGGTATATCTCTCTCACCATTATCTAGCCCTTAATAATCTATTCATTCCATGTCAACTTATCATCCCATTTAGAAAGAGAAATGTCCGCTACACATAACTCAAAAATATAATTCTCCCATTCAATCGCTAAAGGACCTATTAAACCATTCTCATCCACCTTGAGCCAAGAGTGAAAAATAGTAGAGAAATTATGGACAATAGAGATTTGGTTTAGAAAGAAGATATCACTTTCATGAAGATGATGAAGGAGAGGAACTGATAATGAGTGTTTGTCAATAAATTATTTTGAGGCGTCTAGACCAACCTCAATTCGAGAACTTGAACCAACATCCCATTGAAGGCTCTTAAGAAGCCACTGGTTGTTTTTCTTCATACTCCCTCATATGTATGATGAACACTTTTTTTCCACCACACCATCTTTGATCCATTGGTCGTATTCCTTGAAATTCAAATATTTCCCACTGGTAATTTGATGCCAAATGTTGTTTTGAGTCACCGTCCTCCACATATTATTGATCAATAAAGCCTTGTTAAAACTTTCTATATCAAAGATGCCCCAACCACCAATGTCCACCAAACGAGCAATTGTTGACATACAAACAAGGTGTAATTTCCTCATCGGATTGTGGTTGACCCATAGAAATATGGTCATGATGACATATATTTTATGAATGATCTCCATAAAAATCATACATAAATGCATCTCAAACACTGAAATACTTTGCACAACAAACTTGATTAATATCAATCTCTCACTAAGAGATAGCCATTTGTCCGTCCACATAGCTAGCTTCTTGTCGAACTTACTAATCAGCCAATCCCAATCCTGGATTCCATAATTGTTTGGTTTCAATTTGAAGCTAAGGTAACTGAAACCCTCATATATATGAATCTAAAATATCTCAAAGATTCGACATATCTCGTTGATCTTTGTCTTGTCCCTGGAATCCATAATCAATGCTTATTTCTCCTTGCTCATTAAGAGAACTGAAGCCTCCCCGAAGTATGTAAGGATCACATACAAGTGGTTCCATTCATCCACATTGACCTCTACACTAAAAAGTAAATCATCCATGAGCATCAGATGAGTGATGTTGGTGTGCCTGATGAACCGAACTCCCTTTATAACAAGCAAGAAAAAGAATAGTGACAATGTACAACCCTGTCAAAGATCCCCTCAAGCCTTAAAAAAAGATGATGGAAGACCATTTATAATAACAACAAAATTTGTACAAATAAGACATGTCATAATCCATTCAATATTATGATTCCAATATTGTGGAGGATGAGACACAATATTTACCGGTCAAGACTATCATAACTTTTTATCAAATCAATCTTCATCGAGCATGCCTTTAGTTTTCAAATCTTTATGGAATGAAGGCATTCCTGTTTCCTCCACAATAATTCCCAATTAAGACTATCATAACCTTTTATCAAATCAATCTTCATCGAGCATGCCTTTAGTTTTCGAACCTTTATGGAATGAAGGCATTCCTGCGTAATTGCAATTGCTTTTTGAACGTTATTTACGCGGTATAGGATGTTAAAGAAAATATTTTAAAGAAGATTTTAATTAAGTAAAAAAAAAGATTTTGTATTTGTTTTAATTTTACTTTTAACTATGTATTTGTTTATTAAGAAATAATTTTAAAAAAATAATTTTAATCTGATAAGTTTTTGAAGTTAAGGATGGTGTTTTATTTAAATGTTAGAGGCTTAACCGAAAGTATTTAGAAAACATTATTGTTAAAAAAAGAAATTATGTGTATTATATTGTTGATTTTTTTTCACAGAATTGAAATTTTTTATCCACATTTTTATTGCAGGGTCACCACATGCAACTATTCAGGTCTTTAATCAAGAGATCTGCTTCTCCTCGTTGATTGGTTACGCTTTCCGTTCACTGATATGACTTTCCACCGAAGAGATAAAGATAGCAGCAACTACCGACAACGAGCAGACAAGACTCTGCAATATTTCGGCACGAGGAAGATGCTTTACACATTCTGACATGCGTTAAAGATAACCACTATCGCTGTGGAGATTATTTGTGAATACGGCGAAACCAACACACACCCGACCAAACCTTCGCGTTCTGGGTATGGCGTGCAAAAGAATTGTATATTAGAAAACTTTATGGTATAAAATGGGCATTTAAAAGAAAATAATAGAGTAAGAGTGACTTATGGACTTTTAAAAAGTGAGAAAGAAAATTGTTTTCTTTAATTCATATAGGTTTATTTATTTATTTTTACTTTATTTTATTGTGTATTTATTAAAAATATCGAATGTATATGGATGAGAAAAGTTTATTAGAAGCATGTAATATATATAAATGAGAAATTTGAGCTATCATTCAATAAGTTCTTACATTTGAATATTGATTTTAAACTGTTTTTTTCTTATTTTTCCTCCAAAATTATTTACCATTATTGATTTCATTATATCAAATACTATTTGTTTTTTTGACATTAATTACAATGATTTATTTTTACATCAAACTTCCCCTAATAATATTTTTACATTTTTGAAAATTATTTGAGATCTCTATAAATGTTCTTGGTTAATAAAACTTATTTGTTCTTTTTATTGTGGATGTATCTCATTTTTTTAGTGATATGTATTGATGAAAATTTGACATTTTACATATTTTTTTAATTGAATCCCTAAAAACACATACCTATGAATTTTAATATGAAGTAAAAATTTATAGGGAATCATGTTATCTTTTTCATAATAATTTTCAAAAAATATAAATATAATTTGATAGGTCCAATTTGCACATAATTATATCATTGTCCTTAATTTTTTTGAAAAAGCAAATAAATGAATTTTGGTTACGACAACTAATTTAATGTTAAATACAAGATCTTTTGAAAAATTAATTATATCGTTATGATCTATGGAGAACATAAATTTTAAAAAATAGAACCTTGGATTTAAGAAATAAAAGTAAACACATTTAAGATAACTAATCAACATTTCAATCACATTATATACATCTTTACCAAATCTTTTTTCTCTAAAAAAATAGAAACTCTCTTTTTAAAGTAAACATCCATGTATATCTCAGTTTTCTTTTTCCTATATTTTGGTTATTCAATTTTTAATATACTTCTTTTTTGTTTGATCTTCTTCTTCTTCTTTCCTTTTTTTCCTTTTATTTTTTTAACACCATCTTGAATCGGTAATTGCCAAACCTAATCTAAGGAATACCCACACCTAATCTAAGGAATACCCACGATCAATTCTTGTAAATACCACTATAACACCAACAATTCTGGTAGTTGTCACTATAACACGTGAATAGGTAATTACCAAACCTAATCTAAGGAAGACCCAGGGAAGACCCAGGATCAATTCTCGTAAATGCCACTATAACACCAACAATTCTTGTAGCTGTCAGTATAACACGACCCAAGATCAATTCTCGTAAATGCCACTATAACACCAATAATTCTCATAGTTGTCACTATAACACCAGACCTAATAACACCAATAACTCTCGTAGCTATTAGTACACGACCCAGGATCAATTCTCGTAAATGCCACTATAACACCAACAATTCTCGTAGCTGTCACTATAACACCAGACCTAATCTGGGGAAGACCGAGGATCAATTATTGTAGCTTCCACTATAACACTAACAATTCTTGTAGTTTCCACTATAACACCAAGAGTACATCCAACAACTATAAAACCAAGAGTACATCTAGTTGTCACTATAACACCAAGAGTACATCCAACAAATATAACACCAAGAGTACATCCAACAACTATAACACCAAGAGTACATCCAACAACCAAGAGCAGATCTACTAATTTCTTATGATTTTTTTTGGAATTATGATGTATGTGTTGTACTTGATGGCAACCCACTTGTAGCTGAACAATTAATTTGTATATGAGAACTAGATGAATCTACAGAAGAGATATCAGATGTGACAAAATGCATGACAGTAGTGTTTACAGATGTGATGAAATGCAAGGCAGCTTCGATCAGTTTAGAAGGCAACTCACTCAGATGAAAGATCACAGTATAGCAGGTAAATAACAAAGAATTACAAATCAATCTTCACAGAATGAAGAAAGAGAGGTATATGCAGGTTCACCATTGACCAAGTTGCGTATTCATGCAGGTTCACTGTATACAAGTCACGTATATGTACACACGCACTTTCATAGAAGGAAAAGCGCTTATAACTTGGAAAACTAAGTTTTTGGTCAGAAGTATTTGGTCCATGGTATTTTGGTCCAAGGTATCTAGTCCAAGGTATTGACCCTAGGTATTTGGTCCAAGGTATTGGTCCTAAGTGGTTTTGATCCATGGTATTGAGAAAGGCCTAAAACTATAAAAGGAGGAGAAGAACATTAGGCCAAGGTGTGCAAGTATCAAATATTTGATGAAATGTGAGATCTAGTATGCAGGTTATTGGGTTATGCTGCATTGTTGGATCTAAACCAAGGATGAACCTTAGCTGATGATGAGGGATCAGATCTAATGATAGATCAGGATCTTAAGGCGTAAAATGAATTATCATTAGGTGTTTTTGCTCATGTTTATTCTAGATCTGAATTCTAACGCATATATTATTCTGTAAATGATATGATCTGGGTATAACTAAAGTCTGGAATAGCTGCAGAATTCTGAATTTATATTTGTAGATATATACGCTGGTTGGCTTTGAGGAAAGTGCGTATACATGCAGGTTCGACACATGGAAGTAGCGTATACCTTATAAAATATGTTTTAGTTGCTTCTGTTTGTTGTTGCAGTGTTCTAGGTTCTGGCTTGGGTTCTAGTTACTATATTCTGGTGACAACATTCTGAATGATCAGATTGATGGGTTGTCAAAGTGATTGATTGATTTGGTTGTGGTTGGTTCAAAAGGAGATTGGTTGATGCAGATATATTTGATGATTGAATGATGTTGTTGATGGATCTAGTCTGAAAATTTATGAAACGAGGTCCTTGAAGGAATAAAGAAGGTCGTAGCCTTCTGTAGGTCGGTGCCTACGTACTAACAAACATATCGGCTAGTACATGAGCTAGGGGGTTGTAGCTCCCTTCCAGTAGAAGTTGGGGAATGAGAGAAGGTTGTAGCCTTCTGCAGGTAGAAGCCTGCGTACTGGTATAAGACTGCACCAGTACAAAAATTGTAAACAGAATTTTCTTATTATTAAAAGAAGACAGAGAAGACAACAGCAGGTGGTTTTCACCCACATTGGTTTTCCACCTTATATCTTTGTGTTCATTTGTGTTGCTTATGTGTGATGTTTTATTCTGATTTTACTGCACTGTCTAATGAATTCCTGATATATTGATTAAAGTTCGATACATGATAATTTGGGTAAATCAAAAGATCTCTACATATATGCTGGTTTCATTAAGTAAAGTTGTGTATACACGCTATTTCACTAAGCTAAAGTAGTGTATACAAATCAGTTTCAAAAATTAAGTTATTGATATGATAATACTTATTCACCCCCCTTCTCAATATTATTTCCAACAATTGGTATTAGAGCAGGTCCTTCTGAAGAAGATTGATCGCTTGAAGGAAGATCCATCATCATGAGTACTCAAGAAAGCGGGGGATCCATCAAACCGCCAATCTTTGATGGGAGCAACTTTTTTTATTAGAAGGTAAGAACCACAACCTATTTTCAATCTCTTGGAATAGATGTCTGGGAAATCGTGGAAGGAGGATATACATTTCCATCAGTAATTCCTATAGATACGGTAGGTAAAAAGCAATATGAACCAATGCCAAGGTTGTCAATACATTATTGGGAAGTCTGTCACAATTAGAGTTTGTCAAAGTTATGCAGCTCAAATCAGCTAAAGGAATATTGGACAAAATCGTTCTAAGCTACGAAGGAGACTCTCAAGTAAAACATGCTAAACTGCAAACTCTTAGAATTCAATATGAAACTCTCAAGATGCACAATGATGAAAGTATAGCTAGTTACTTCTTACGTATAGATGAGGTTGTTAATTGCATGAAGAATTTGGGTGAAGAGATAAAGGAAGTTACCTTAGTTGAAAACGTTTTAAGATCTTTATATGCTAAATTTGAATCAAAAGTATCTGCCATAGAAGAAAAGAAGCATCTACAGACTATTACTATGACACAGCTTCACGAAATCTTAACTGCCTTTAAGATGAAAAAAGGAGGTCCATCAGATATGAGAGAAGCCACATTTAAAGCTTCACCAAAAGGAAAATAACTCAATGAATCAAAACATATTTTAGTAGAAGAAGAGGAAGTAGACTTTATCAAGAAGCTTCAACGAGGTTTCGGAAGATTCAGAGGTAAACTACCTTTCAAATGTTTTGCCTGTGTTAGAGTCGATCATTATGTTGCCAAAAGTCCTCGTAAAGATAAATATGATAAAGGGAAGGAATCTGCAAAATGGAATAGAAAAAAAAGTGTAAGTAAAAAGAGCTAATATACTCATGAAGATAGCGATTGTTTATCAAATAGTGATGAAGATGAAAATAGTAATGACTATATACTTCTGATGGCTTATGAAGATGATGATTTTTTGGATGCTTTAGATGAAGATGACCTTTATGAAGAAATCTCTACACTCAAAATCTGTTTAGAAGAAAATAATATGATTATAGATACCTTGACATACCAACTTGCTGAAAGAGAAAAACACAATGAAAAACTAGAATGTGAAATTGTGGGTCTAAGAAAGGATCTTGAGAAAACAAAAGCTCTCAATCTTAGATTTGCTAAAGGATCAGAAACCTTAAATGAAATTATCAAAGTGCAACATTCTCTTCTGATACAGACAGGTCTTGGATATACTAAAGAAACATCTCAATCACAGAAGTCGTCAACCTCCACTAAAAGCTATCTTGATGCAGCAAAGAGCAGTGAACAGTTTGACAATTGTCAACAAAGGCATAAAGCAAATCACCAAGTAAATCAGGCTCAATTTACTTCAAGGATGAACATAATCCACAATCAACCTCAGGTAAATCGTAGTCAATTTGCTTCAAAGACAAATATTAATAGAAACTACAATAACCAGATCAGTAGATTCGATAATCGCAGGAACTTCTTTAATGGTTAATGTTTCTCATGTCATAATTTTGGACACAGAGTTTCTCAATGTGTTGCTTACAAAACCATCATGACTAGAGAACCACGAAATCAAAGGAATGTGACAAGGATCAAGAAAAGTTCCTATAATAACTTTTCTCTTCTTGAAAATGAAATAGAATGCTCAATCTGTAACAACTTTGGCCATGAAGAATCTGAATGCAGGAGTAAATTTTGGCAAATATCTCAAAAGGAGCAAACTCCATTAAATCTAAAAATATGGAGAAAGAAAGAACCGCAAACAGAAATATGTGGTATAGCCTTGTATGCAAAAGGACAAGAAAACCAGTGGTACATCGATAGTGGATGCTCAAAACACATGACAGGTGACAAAGAAAAACTACACTCATATAATGCCTTAGAAAAGGAAAAGAGTGTCTCATTTGGAAATGATACTCCTGCTGTCATAAAAGGTAAAGGCTCTGTTTTCTTGAAAGAAAAAGTTAAAGCTGGGAATGTTATGTATGTTGATGGCTTAAAGCATAACCTGTTGAGTGTGAGTCAAATGTGTGATCAAGGAAATGAAGTAGTGTTTCGATCAAATGGATGTGTTGTTCGTGAGCTTGATACAGGAGAAACCATGATCAAAGGTACAAGAACTCCAAACAACCTATACATATTCAAGGGAGGACAAAAACATTGTTGTATAAGAAAAAATGATGAAAACTGGCTATGGCACAAAATATTGGGAAATCTAAGCTTTTTTCAAATAAGAAAAGCATGCAGATTCCAGTCTATTCATGATCTTCCAGATATCAAAATTCCTGAAAATACTATATGCAAATCATGTCAATTCGGTAAGTAAACTAGATCTCACTTCATCGAAAAGGAAGGGTCAGCTAGTAAGCCTCTTGAACTTGTTCTTACTAATTTATGTGGACCATCAAGGAAAAAGTCACCTCGTGGAGAAGAATACTTTATATTGTTCATTGATGATTTTTCCAGAATGTGTTGGATAGGTCTTCTAAAGCATAAAGATGAAGCATTTGAAAAGTTCAAAGCCTTCAAAGGTTTGGTTGAAAATGAATCAGATCACAAAATCAAATGCCTTAGATCTGATCAAGGAGAGGAATTTACCTCGGATGAATTCTTTGACTTTTGTGAACAACATGGAATAAAAAAGCAGTTCTCCATTGCAAGGACTCCTCAGCAAAATGGAGTGGTAGAAAGGATGAATAGAACTGTTCAACAAATGGATCTTGCTATGCTAGATGAATCTCGAACTCCCGCAAACATTTGGGGTGAAGCTGCATTCGCCGCTGTCACTATTCTCAACCAAGGAAATGTTCGGGTAAACAACACTCAAACTCCACATGAACTTTGGTATGGTAAGACTCCTACTGTAAAATACTTCAAAGTTTTTGGAAGCAAATGTTACATCAAAAGGACTAATGAAAAAATTGGTAAGTTTGAACCCAGAGCAGATGAAGGTTTTCTTTTGGCTACTCTTCCTGAAGTAAAGGATATAAATGTTATAATAAAAGACTTGGGAAAATTATTGAAAGTATTGATGTTGTGGTTGATGAAACATGCAAAAATCCAAAAAAGGATAAAAACCAAATATTATGACAATGAAGAAGATGAGGATAAATTTCCCTCATCAAATCACGATGATTTTGAAGAAGAAACCAATGAAGCACCAAAAGAAGAGATAACGATAGAAGAAAAGACTTCGTCCAGGAATGTTCAGAAAAATCATCCAGAAACTCAAATTTTAGGGGAAAAAGGGGCAGGTGTGCAAACAAGAAGAACTATTACAGAAGCCTCAAGCTATCTAGCATTACTATCTTCCACCGAACCTCAGAATGTAAATGAAGCATGCAAAGATGAATGTTGGGTCAAGACCATGAATGAAGAACTTCAACAAATTGAAAAGACTAATACTTGGGAGTTAGTTCCTAGACCTCATGACAAGAATATCATAGGAACTAAATGGATATTCAAAAACAAGCTGAACAAAAATGGAGAAGTTATTAGAAACAAGGCCAGACTTGTTTGTAAAGGATATGCTCAACAAGAAGGTATAAATTTTGAAGAAACTTTTGCACTTGTTGCTAGACTTGAAGCCATAAGAATGTTTCTTGCTCTTTCTAGTTTTCAGAAATTCAAAGTATGCCAAATGGATGTAAAATCTGCCTTTCTTAATGGAGACTTAGAAGAAGAAGTCTATATTGAACAACCAAAAGGATTCATTCTTGGAAATGATGCAAAACTTGTATGCAAACTCAGAAAAGCTCTCTATGGTCTAAAACAGGCTCCAAGGGCATGGTATTACCGTCTTGACAAATATATCCACCAACAGGATTTTGCAAAGGGGTCAATAGATAACAATCTATATACAAAGATGGACACTGATAAATTGCTAATAATTGTTGTGTATGTTGATGATATCATTTTTGGTAGCTATGAGGAATCCATGAGTCAGAATTTTGCTTCAGTAATGCAGCAAGAATTTGAAATGTCCTTGCTTGGTGAGCTTACCTATTTTCTTGGTCTACAAGTTCAACAAAATAACGA
The DNA here is from genome assembly GCA_031772625.1 of Pinus tabuliformis. NCBI lineage: Eukaryota > Viridiplantae > Streptophyta > Pinopsida > Pinales > Pinaceae > Pinus > Pinus tabuliformis. Next base: position 513,889,439 of record CM062806.1, on the reverse strand, counting down.
TGGTATTTTTCTCTCACAAACCAAATATCTCAAACAGATCCTGAAAAAGTATAACATGGAAGATTTTAAACTAGTATGTACCCCAATGGTAATAGGATGCAGTCTTAGCTCAAATGATGAATCAGCAGCGGTACATCAACCAACATACAGATCCATGATTGGTAGTCTGCTTTATCTAACAGGTACCCGACCAGACATCATGCATGCAGTGGGAATAGTTGGAAGATTCCAAGAAAATCTAAATGAATCACACCTTCAAGCAGTCAAAAGGATTTTCAAATATCTTCAAGGAACACAGAACTTTGGTTTATGGTATCCTAGAGATATAGATCTTACACTTCATGCATATATAGATGCAGATTGGGCAGGAAGTGTTGATGACAGAAAAAGCATTAGTGGTGGTGCATTCTATATGGGTTCCAGTTTAGTTTCTTGGTTCAGCAAGAAACAAAGTTCAATTGCATTATCTATAGCTGAAGCAGAATACGTGACTGTTGCATCTTGCTGCACACAACTACTTTGGATGATGCAAACCTTGCAAGACATTCAGATCGCATGTACTCCACCCATATCCATTGTATGTGATAATACAAGTGCCATCAGTATTTCAAAGAATCCAGTCATGCACTCCAAGACCAAGCACATAGCCATCAAATATCAATTTCTACGTGAACAAGTGCTTGAAAAAAAGGTCAAATTGGAGTATGTTCCCTCCAAAGAATAGGTTGCTGATATATTCACTAAACCACCGCCCAGAGAGACATTTGAATATCTTAGGTAAAAGCTGGGAGTAGTTTCTGCATCATCCTACTATTAAAACCTATTTTCTTCAGAGAAAGGTGGTTATACGCGAGTTTCATAAAGCGTAGTTGCGTACATACACGGGTTTCTGTGGGCACAATCGCGTATATGTTGGTTTAAAGAAAAGCAATGGGCCAGAATAAAAAAAAAAGCGGTATGCTATGGTTTTGTCAATTATCTGCTCTGTTTGATGATGGTTTCAATCTGTTGATAACATATGGAAATATATTGGTCCTCATAAAGTTGTTGATAACTTGATGTATATTTGATTGATGATGATTCTTTGATATCTCTTACTGACATATGCAATGATCAGATATGACAGTGAACAGGTGGAACAGGTTCAGGGGGAGAACATGGTTGATGATATTTTGGGAACTAATGATGGACATATACAGGTTGCTGGTCTGGATGTTGTTGACAGATGCTGCTGATGGTGCAGATCATATGATAGTTGCTGATGACTATCATGGTCTTGTTTAATATATTTGGTCTCCGTTATATATGTCATGCATATCTTTTAATGTGACGGTAATGAAAAGACCTAATTTGTAACCCCTCTATGAATGGGATGGATGATGTAATGTTTCTTGTTTTTAACATGTATAAACAATTGATATATCCCCACTCGGTTGGGTGGATGAGTCAAATTTGGTATATCCCCACTTGGTTGGGTGGATGAGTCAAATTTGGTATATCCCCACTTGGTTGGGAGATGGATGTATGTATGAGTCATTGGTGATAGGAAGGTCATTTGTGATGTATGTATAGAGTCATGTTCTTCTTTTAGAACATTTTTTTGCATACTTTTCTTATGCTTAGGGGGAGCATGGACTCGATCATGGGAGCTCAATCAGCACACTTCAGCATATCAGAGAATTCAGTATGCACTCAGGGGGAGAATGACCCTTTTCCCTTGATGTCAAAGGGGGGGAGTGACTTGGTGTGGTTGTTTCCATCAAGTCCAAAGGGGGAGATTGTTGGCATTATGATGTATGTGTTGTACTTGATGGCAACCCACTTGTAGAAGAACAACTCACTTGTATATGGTAACTAGATGAATCTAAAGAAGAGATATCAGATGTGACAGAATGCATGATAGTTGTTAGTGTCAGTCTTTGAAGCCTTCCTCTAGTGATCAAACATGCTCTTACAAAGTGATTTCAGGGTGTCAAAGTAAAATTTTGTCATTTCAGTGAGTCTTCAAGTAAAATTTGGTCACTCGGTATTAGGTCTAGGCTTGTTTTTACTCCTCCCAAAGTCTTCCAAGTATTGGTCCATGTCACCATTCAGCTTAGTGTAACATCATTCAAAGAGTTTTCATCATCATTTCAGGTTCCAATGGGTCATTTTACACCTTGTTCGTGCTTCAGTTGTACTTGGGTAAACCTCATTTCCCTCTCCTAGGGTTTTCAAGGTAATTTTTCTTGGATTGTCAAATAATCAACAAAACTTGTATGTTGATGCTCATACACCTTCCCCTATCCTTAATATACCTTCTTAAATGCTTCCCATCACTCATATCCCTCAAATTCATCATTTTCCCACAAACCCTAGTTTATTGCTACAATTTGACAATTTTCTAGGCTAGGTCTATGTTATGCCCTTTTGGACCCCTTCCCCTCACTTAATATTTGAAATTCCACATTCCCCTAATTCCTAACATCCCTCCCTACTTCCTAAAATTTTCTCAAGAATTTATAAGCCCCTTATCCCATTCGTTTCCCTTCATTTCCACAAATCCCTTGTTCCACACATCGGGATAGGTTTTATTCAAATGATATTTATGAGAAAGAGAAGTTGGATTTGACAAAAGTGAGAGAGTTTTTTGTCCAAAATTGACCCAGGAAGAAAAACCTCTTTCCATTTTTACACAGGTTTCATGGTTTGGGAGAAATGTCAAAAACATCATTGGCCTCGGGAGGATTGATGCACTTCTGGAGTGACCTTGGGAAAATCAAGATTTAACCTAGCTGAGATGACCAAATGAATTTCTTGATGAGTCAACTGATAACTAGACAAAGAGATATTTCCAATGAGCTATCATGAGCTCAATTTGGAGTTGAGAAAGACCTTCCAAAGTTGACTGCAACAACACTCTGCATTCAGGCAGTCTCATTCTACACATTTTGACCAATCTTGGAAGATTTGACTTTTGACAGGGCAAATGAGCTCCAAATTGAAAAATGCAAGATTTTTTGGAAAGTATACTCGAAAATATTTCCAACGCGCTATCACGTGCCCAATTTTGACACCAGGAAGGCTTTCAAAACTGGTATGCAAAATGGCACTACGCATTGGGAGCTCGGCATTGCGCATCAGACAACTTTTCGCTGTGTAAAAATACACTGGCGCTGTGCATTAGGCAGGTGCTCTGCATTGGGCTCAGTGCACTACGCATTGGGATCAGTGCACTACACATTGGCAAGTGAGGCTTCAAAATCACACAAATTCATCTAAAATCCTCCAAAATGCTGCATTCATCTCCTAACAAATAAGTGTTCATACATTCTAAGCTGAAATAAGGTTTTTTCATGTTTGGTTCATGATTTTTGCTTCTTAAAGGTAAAACCATAGCTTGCTCCATACCCTATTTCACATCATTGCAAAACCTTCACATGACTGCAAAATCTTTTTCCCTTGTCCCTTTTCCCGAAACTTCATTGCACTAAAACTACCCCTTGATTTTATTTTCCCTTTCCTTATTCCCCTAATCCCCTTTATTAAACCCTAAGTCCCTCATAAATCAAAACCCTAGCTCCCCAAATCCTTCCCTTCATTCCCCTACCCCATCTCATTACTATTGTTCCATTTACAAAATCTCTTCATACTCACCTTTTGTTCCCACCTATTATCCATTATTCACCATATCCATTATTCTCAAAGAGACAAGCATGGAAAGAAGCAGTGAATAAGATTTTGAAGAGGATACACTTAGCGATAGCTCAAGAGAAAGAAATGTGCAGTCCATGAAGCCTCACAAAGGTGGAAAAATCATCAGGGAGGAACCTATCAGCATGAACGAACTTCTTGCTTGCCCACTAGCCACCACATGTTTCAGATATTAGTTCTGTTTTGAGTTTTGTGAAATGGTTGAGAGGGTCAAATTTCACCATTCGTTAGCAAGGCAGTTTGTGATAAACATGGATAACAATATGGTACATCTTGGTGGGGTAAACTTCACTCTTTCACCAACTATCATTGGAGAGGCCACAAGGATTCCAGATGTAGGGGAAAAATGGAACAAAAGGAAAAAGTAAGTAGCATTATGAGCCTTATATCAAGGCCAAGTACTATGGAAAACTCAGCAGGGTGTTTCCTTTTAAATTCCTGGAGGACTGGTATGTTCCACTCATGAAACTTATCATTAAATACTTTACATGTGAGGGTAGGTTCTCCAGACTTTATGCCTACCACATCAGATTGCTCATGCACTTCACCAGGGTCAGAATGATGAGCATCTCTTATTTCATATGCAAAAACATAGAGAGGATGACAGTGATTGCAAAAATAAAACCATATCCACAGTAACTCAATAACATTTATCATTTTTCTGTCATCAAAATTATTTTTTTGCATCAGCTCACTCAGTTTGGAATGCCATGGGAAACTTTCATTGCCCATGAGTGCTTCCAAGGGCCTCAAATATTTTCAAATCGCCAAGAGGAAGGTGAACCTTCTGGGCAACAAAAGGAGCCTAAGAATAAAAAAGAGGAGGTTCCTGTGTTTGTAACCTATGAAAGAGGCACTAGGATGCTCTTTGCAGCCGCCAAGCGAGTACTATCTCCACCGGGTGTGGAAGGGGTCTAGTTTTCTTCACCAGACCACAGGCAAATGCTATCTTCACTGAGGGTTAAAGGGGCTTTGCCTTCTTCTCCAGCTATACAGGTTGGCCAACAGTCAAAGAGAAGAGATAAATGGAAGCAAAGGATGCATGAGGAGAGCCCTCCTGAAGGGCAAGACAAAGAGTTTATTTTGATTGAGGAGGATGTTACTGATTTGGGCTTTCAAACCTCAAGACTCAAGGACATGATTATCAAAGAGAAGGAGTCTAAAATACGATCCTTATCACTTAACCTTGAGAGGGCAAAATGGATCATTAACTATCTTGAGTAGGAAAACAAACAATTGACAGACAAGCAAGCTATTATGGAGCTGCAAATGATTAGGGAAGATAGGCAAGAGGCAAAGAAAGCAAAGATCGAGATGACCTCCCTTGAGAAAGAAATTGAGAATTACCGAGAGACATGGTTGGAAAGGGTGAAAATTCACCTTGAGAAGTTGCTTGAGAAAGCCAACAAAGAGAAGAGAATGTTGTGCCATATGGCTTATCATTACTTAACTCAGAACAAGATTTGCAGAACAAGGGTAAAGAGGCTAAAAGCCAAGCTAAGAAGAGTTTTGAGGAACAGGAAAGAGAATGATAAACTCAAAATATTGGTTGAAGCTTCATTAGCTCAGCAAATCACTTAATGAGGTTGCCTCTTACCAAATTTGAGGAAATTTTGGAAATTTTTTGTCATTTTGCATTTTTGAAAATAGAAACACAGGAAATTTCGGTTGATGGTGCTGCACATTGAATTGGTGTATCCTCTTGAAAAATGGCTTATAGATTTGGATTTAGCATCAAAAAATAAACAAACCCTGAAAGTTTCATCAATTTTGGAGAAGATATTGGCCACCAAAAGGGCAAAAAACACTCAAAAAATGCCCTTTCTGCCACTTTTTGGACCCACAGGAAGCAGTCTTGCGAGAATTGATTTTTGAAAGGGCAAATCAACTCGAAATCAGGAAATTAAAGATGATCCAGAGACTGGATAGGGAGAGCTTTCCAACAAGCTATCTTGGGCCTAATTTGGATGAGTGGAAGGCCTCCAAAAGCTTCCCTAAATCGGTGTTGCGCATCAGGCTCAGGGCACTGTGCATCAGGCAAATTTTTGTCAATTTTGCCTAAAAGTCAAATTTCGCCTAGTTTCTTCAGAAGTTGACTTCTTCTTCTTTTCTTGGTAAATTTTGCATGGTAAATGATGTAATATGATGTAAATATTGATGGAAAACACTTGATGGGGTAGATACATCAAATCAAAAGTGGTTTTGAACTGAATGTATCAGTTTTTTTAGTTTTAGAAGCAAGCTGTTCCACTGCCTATTTTCTTGTTCCTAGTTTAGACGTTGTTGAAATAGCTCCTTGATTCATGGATTCGACCCCCGATGACTAGCATGAGTTTTTTGATGCCTATATTATGTTTTCCCTTGGTCATTTGTAAAGGTTGGACTTTGGTAGAAGTGGTGGCACTCATTGAACATTTGTATCAGCAGTTTGGCAAGGAATAAAACTAGGTTTCACAGCTATTTTCGTGGGATTCTTGTGACAGTGAGCTTATATATTGTTTCTTCTTTATAATGATTTTTCCTTATGTTTTATACGTATCCAAATCCATTTTTCTCTTCTAAAACTAAACAAATCAAGGTGAATGGACAAAATACACCGTTGTGCTTTGTCTTGGGAATTCATTTGGCTTTCAATGTTTTCAACTGTTTGAAGAGGATTCATAGTTTCTTTATGCCCTCCTAAAATCCTCAGTTGTCTTAATCTACCATATTAATCCATTTCTAGTACATAAATCCTTGTCTACCTCACCCCACAAAACATGACTGTGTCCCTAAGTTGATTTCTCGGACCCAATTTGCCTTCTCCAATTGATTCAACAACCAAAACCTAAAAATCAAACCAGAAACCCTGAGCTACTATACCTAGCCTAAAATATACATTAAATTCAATCATCTCAAGCCCTAATTGCCAACATCCTAATTGAGATTGACAAGGAGAGAGCCCTCTCTCGACCTGGTGGGGCTAGCTACCAGATTAAGCATGGTTTGATGTTACCCTAGACTTGCCTTCCTTTAGCCTGAGGTAGATCCAGGCACTAACATAGTGGCGACCATATTGGGGAATGTAGTTTTATGTTCCTCAGCAAAATGTAATCAAGTTCAGATCTGATTGTTGATGGTGAACAACGATCAGACACAACAAGGCTAAAATCATTCACTTGGAGATTCCAAATTAGTTTCAAAATTAGATTCAAGGACTCCACTGGAGGATGAACCTGACCAGCAAAAACATGAAAGGACAATATGGAAAGATAAGGTATTCAAGTTGGAATTTCATCCAAGACATTATGTTCTTTGTGATAAATTATTTCTTCTCTTTTCCCGAGAATGTCAAGAAGGCTTTACAAAGTATATTGTATCTGAGAGACCCTTCATTTGATTCTTTCCCTTTGAAGACTATAAATACCAAATGCTCGCATGCCTTTAATCTTGATTAAGACCATTCTTCTGAATCTTGTGGTGACTGTCTTCAAACTGATGAAACTCAAGAAACCAAGACTGATTCTATACCTTTTGTACATACCCCTATACCTTGTAAAATTCCATATTGATACAAACCTCTGATTTTACCTCCTATATCTCATGCTTTCCCTGAAAATCATTACCTATATCTACCAAGATTTGATGGTGAATGTGACAACATCACTGCTGAGAGACATGTACTGAATTTTGAGTCTTTTCTTGACCTTTTTGAAGTTGATGAAGAGGATGTCAGTGTTAGGATTTTTTCTCTTTCTTTGCAAGGCAAAGTCAAGAGTTGGTTCAAAACCCTGACTGATGCGAGCTTCTCAAATTTCTAGCAGTTCGTCAAAGTTTTCCTCGATAAGTGGGTGGTTAGACAAAACCCTTTCTTGATTATAGAAGAGTATAACCAGCTAAAAAATTGCCAGGGGAGACAATACAACAGTTTTCTGCCAAGTTTAACCAAGTCTATTTTTCGATGCCAATTAATATAAGACCTCCTCCTGGATCTGCTCTCTTGCACTACCTGGATGCCTTTGATCCGGAAATGGAGTTTCAGCTAAGAGAAAGGAACCTTGCAACACTTGAAGAGATGCAAAATAGTGCAGTAGATGTAGAGGCTAATTTGCTGATCAGAAGGGCAAAGTTGAAGGAAGAAGAGATGAAGAACATAGATCCAGAGGAATCGACATCTTTAGAGGTAAAGCTCAACATTTTGGTAAGTGCAGTGGAAGAGATGATGCAAAGGATCACCACAAGGAATGAGTATGATGTTCAAGACCATGGCTCACTAATTGAAGAAGAACAAATGGCTGATCCAAAACATTTCCTTTCTTATCCCAGTTGTCATAGATATGATAATGATTGTTTTATAGATCATCTTGGAGAAAAGAGATCTATTGATATGACATGTATGCTTGATGATGTGTTTTATACTGATGATTTGCCTCAGTTTGATCAGTATGATGATGATTATGTTCTCCAAACAGAAGCTAATCTTGTAGACAAATCAGTAGCTAGTTTGTGGAAGGAGGAAGTTCACTTTAAGCAGTTCGAGTACAGTGATCAGTCATTGCATATCAGCTATGGAAGTGAGGAGGAAAGTGCAGCAAATTTTGAAGTAAGTGAAGGATCTTTGCCTTTTTGTTTTGCTTCGTTTCAGATCATTAGAGACAACTTTCATGCAATCAGAAGTCAACCGTCGATAAGTTTTGATCTTGACCATCTTGAGGGCAATGAAATCCTTGTTCAAGACTTTTCATATCCAGATTTGCAGCCCCCGAATGCCATTGAATGTTAGGTTGCAGATGAAGACTTGGAAGCTGGAACATATGATCAAATGATGCAAGATGATTCCGTACCATTCTGTTTCGAATCATTTCAGTTTTTGAAGGGAAATTTGCATAGTATATCTTCAATAAAGGATGAGCAGCCTATAGAAAATCATGCCATCTCATTGGAACCAATTGAAAATGGGTTGCAATAGTCTTTTCAAGTTTTTCATGATCCAATAGCTGATGTGTTGGATGATGTCTGTAGTCAAAGTCCTTCTCCATTAGTTAACTGTGAGGTTGAAAAAGGTATTGATACAAATTTGATCCAACAGCTGATTTCTTTGTCATTTTCAGTAGCAGTCTCGTCACGAAGCTCAGATGAAAGTTTGCATTCATGGTACGAGGCGAAGAAAAGTAATCCATTGGATGAGCTGAGTCCTAGTGCACATGAATTCAATATCCTTATGCAGTGTTTTTGGAGTCAGATAGAGAATTCATATTATTCAATTTGGGAAAATTTGGATCTGTTTACAAGTTTTCATGGGATTTGCATTTCAGTGGTTCTCTCTTGTTGTTCATAACAAAGCACTTACGAGAATTCAAACAACAGCTAGAATTCTTACTTGGTTGCATTGGTTGTTTCATTTCACATGATCATATAATGAATGGAACAGTTAGGGTAGGTTTTATTGAATAAGCTCCATTTTGAGTATAGTTTCCACTATGTCAGTTATGTTTTAGTATGGAGTCAATTTTTAGTAGAGTAAGAGTCAGTTTGTGTCTTTGAGTCGTTAGTTTTCAGTCATTCATTTCAGTTTGTGTTTTTGACTCCTTGCCCAATGGATAAGGCTACTAGGTCTACAGTGTTCTTGGCACCTCCAAGGAGCTACCATCCCCATTGGAGCCAATGTTAGTGTCAGTCTTTGAAGCCTTCCTCCAGTGATCAAACATGCTCTTACAAAGTGATTTCAGGGTGTCAAAGTCAAATTTTGTCATTTCAGTGAGTCTTCAAGTAAAATTTGGTCACTAGGTATTAGGTCTAGGGTTGTTTTCACTCCTCCCAAAGTCTTCCAAGTATTGGTCCATGTCACCATTCAGCTTAGTGTACCATCATTCAAAGAGTTTTCATCATCATTTCAGGTTCCAATGGGTCATTTTACACCTTGTTCGTGCTTCAGTTGTACTTGGGTAAGCCTCATTTCCCTCTCCTAGGGTTTTGAAGGTAATTTTTCTTGGATGGTCAAATAATCAACAAAACTTGTATCCTGATGCTCATACACCTTCCCCTATCCTTAATATACCTTCTTAAATGCTTCCTTTCACTCATATCCCTCAAATTCATCATTTTACCACAAACCCTAGTTTATTGCTACAATTTGACAATTTTCTAGGCCCCTTCCCCTCACTCAATCTTTCAAATTCCACTTTCCCCTAATTCCTAACATCCCTCCCTACTTCCTGAAATTTTCTCAAGAATTTATAAGCCCCTTATCCCCTTCGTTTCCCTTCATTTCCACAAATCCCTTGTTCCACACATCGATATAGGTTTTATTCAAATGATGTTTCTGAGAAAGAGAAGATGAATTTTAAAAAATTGAGAGTGATGTTTTTCCATCATTGACACAAGAAGAAAAACCTCTTTCAGTTTTTACACAGGTTTCATGGTTTTGGAGAAATGTCGAAAACATCATTGGCCTCAGGAGGATTGATGCACTTCTAGAGTGATGTTGGGAAAATCAAGATTTAACCTAGCTGGGATGACCAAATGACTTGCTTGATGAGTCCAATGATAACTAGACAAAGAGAGCTTTCCAATGAGCTATCATGAGCTCAATTTGGAGTTGAGGAAGACCTTCAAATGTTGATTGCAACAACACTCTGCATTCAGGCAGTCTCATTCTGCACATTTTGACCAGTCTTGGTATATTTGACATTTGATAGGGAAAATGAGATCCAAATTGAAAAATTCAAGATGTTTTGGAAATTATACTCGACAAGCTTTCCAACAAGATATCACATGCCAAATTTGGACACTAGGAAGGCCTCCAAAGCTGGTCTGCAAAATGGCGTTTCGCATTGGGAGCTCGACGCTGCGCATCAGACAGCTTTTTCCTGTGTAAAAATACAATGGCGTTGGGCATTGGGCTCAATGCACTGCGCATTGGTTAGTGAGGCTTCAAAATAACACAAATTCATCTCAAATCCTCCCAAATGCTGCATTCATCTCCTAACAAATAAGTGTTCATACATTCTAAGCTGAAATAAAGCTTTTTCATGTTTGGTTCATGCTTTTTGCTTCTTAAAGCTAAAACCCTAGCTTGCTCCATACCCTATTTCAAATCATTGCAAAACCTTCACATCACTACAAAATATTTTTCCCTTTTCCCTTTTCCTGAAACTTCATTGCACTAAAACTACCCCTTGATTCTATTTTCACTTTCCCTATTCCCCTAATCCCCTTTATTAAACCCTAAGTCCCTCATAAATCAAAACCCTAGCTCCCCAAATCCTTCCCTTCATTCCCCTACCCCATCTCATTACTATTGTTCCATTTACAAAATATATTCATACTCACCTTTTGTTCCCACCTATTATCCATTATTCACCATATCCATTATTCTCATAGAGACAAGCATGGAAAGAAGCAGTGAATCAGATTTTGAAGAGGATACACTTAGTGATAGTTCAAGAGAAAGAAATGTGCAGTCCAAGAAGCCTCACAAAGGTGGAAAAATCATCAGGGAGGAACCTATCAGCATGATTGAACTTCTTGCTTGCCCACTAGCCACCACATGTTGAAGATATCAGTCCTGTTTTGAGTTTTGTGAAATGGTCGAGAGGGTCAAATTTCACCATGAGTTAGCAAGGAAGTTTGTGATAAACATGGATAACAATATGGTACATATTGCTGGGGTAAAATTCACTCTTTCACCAACTATCATTGCAGAGGCCACATGAATTCCTGATGTAGGGGAAAAGTGGAACAAAAGGAAAAATATTAGTAAGCAGCATTATGAGCCTTATATCAAGGCCAAGTACCATGGCAAACTCAGCAGGGTGTTTCCTTTTAAATTCCTGGAGGACTGGTATGTTCCACTCATGAAACTTATCATTAAATACTTTACATGTGAGGGTAGGTTCTCCAGAATTTATGCCTACCACATCAGATTGCTCATGCACTTCACCAGGGTCAAAATGATGAGCATCCCTTATTTCATATGCAAAAACATAGAGAGGATGACAGTGATTGCAAAAAGAAAACCATATCCACAACAACTCAATAGCATTTATCATTTTTCTGTCATCAAAATTGTTGTTTTGCATTAGCTCACTCAGTTTGGAATGCCATGGGAAACTTTCATTGCCCATTAGTGCTTCAAGGGGCCTCAAATATTTTCAGGTCCCCAAGAGGAAGGTGAACCTTCTAGGCAACAAAAGGAGCCTAAGAATAAAACAGAGGAGGCTCCTGTGTTTTTCACCTATGAAAGAGGCACTAGGATGCTCTTTGCAACTGCTAAGCGAGTACTATCTCCACTGGGTGTGGAAGCGGTCTCGTTTTCTTCACAAGACCATAGGCAAATTCTATATTCACTGGGGGTGAAAGGGGCTTTGCCTTCTTCTCCAACTATATAGGCTGGCCAGCAGTCAAAGAGCAGAGACAAAGGGAAGCAAAGGATGGATGAGGAGAGCCCTCCTGAAGGGCAAGACAGAGAGTTTATTTTGATTGAGGAGGATGTCACTGATTTGGGCTCTCAAAGCTCAAGACTCAAGGACATGATTATCAAAGAGAAGGAGGCTGAAATACAAGGCTTATCACTTAACCTTGAGAGGGCCAAATGGATTATTAACTATCTTGAGCAGGGAAATAGAAAATTGACAGATAAGTAAGCTATTATGGAGCTGCAGATGATTAGGCAAGATAGGCAAGAGCCAAAGAAAACAAAGATCGAGATTACCTCCCTTGAGAAGTTGCTTGAGAAAGCCAACAAAGATAAGAGAATGTTGCGCCATATGGCTTATGATTACTTAACTCGAAACAAGATTTGCAGAACAAGGGTAAAGAGGCTAAAAGCCAAGCTAAGAAGAGTTTTGAGGAACAAGAAAGAGCATGATAAACTAAAAATCTTGGCTAAATCTTCATTAGTTCAGCAAAGCACTTAATGAGGTTGTCTCTTACCAAATTTGAGGAAATTTTGGAAATTATTTTATCATTTTGCATTTTTGAAAATAGAAACACAAGAAATTTCAGTTGATGGCGCTACGCATTGAATCGGTGTATCGTCTTGACAAATGGCTTATAGATTTGAATTTAGCATCAAAAAATAAGCAAACCCAGAAAATTTCATCAATTTTGGAGAAGATCTTGGCCACCAAAAGGGCAAAAAACACTCAAAAAATGCCCTCTCTGCCACTTTTTGGACCCACAGGAAGCAGTCTTGGGAGAATTGATTTTTGAAGGGGAAAATCAACTCCAAATTAGGAAATTCAAGATGTTCCAGAAACTAGACAGGCAGAGATTTCCAACAAGCTATCTTGGGCCTGATTTGGATGAGTGGAAGGCCTCCAACAGCTTTCCTAAAGCGGTGCTACGCATCAGGCAAATTTTTGTCAATTTTGCCTAAAAGCCAAATTTCACCTAGTTTCTTCAGAAGTTGACTTCTTCTTCTTTTCTTGGTAAATTTTGCATGGTAAATGATGTAATATGATGTAAATATTGATGGAAAACACTGGAAGGGGTAGATACATCAAATCAAAATTGGTTTTGAACTGAATGTATCAGTTTCCTTAGTTTTAGAGGCAAGCTGTTCCACTGCCTATTTTCTTGTTCCTAGTTTAGATGTTGAAACAACTCCTTGACTCATGGATTCGACCCCTGATGACTAGCATGAGTTTTTTGATGCCTATATTATGTTTTCTCTTAGTCATTTGTAAAGGTTGGACTTTGGTAGAAGTGGTGGCACTCATTGAACATTTGTATCAGCAGTTTGGCAAGGAATAAAACCAGGTTTCACAACTATTTTTGTGGTATTCTTGTTACAATGACTTTATGTATTGTTTATTCTTTGTAATGAGTTTTTCTTATGTTTTATATGTATCCAGATCCATTTTTCTCTTCTAAAACTAAATGAATCAAGGTGAATGGACAAAATACACTGCTCTGCTTTGTCTTGGGAATGCATTTGGTTTTCAATGTTTTCAACTATTTGAAGAGGATTGATAGTTTCTTTATGCCCTCCTCAACTCCTCAGTTGTCTTAATCTACCATCTTAATCCATTTCTAGTACATAAACCCTTGTCTACCTCACCCCACAGAACATGACTGTATCCCTAAGTTGATTTCCCGAACCCACTCTACCTTCTCCAATTAATCCAACAACCAAAACCTAAAAATCAAACCAGAAACCCTGAGCTACTATACCTACCCTAAAATCTACATTAAATTTAGTCATCTCAAGCCCTAATTGCCAATATCCTAATTGATATTGACAAGGAGAGAGCCCTCTCTCGACCTAGTAGGGCTAGCTACCAGGTTAAGCGTGGTTTGATGTTACCCTAGCCCTACCTTCCTTCAGCCTGAGGTAGATCCAGGCACTAACATAGTGGTGACCATACTAGGGAACGCAGTTTTATGTTCCTCAGCAAAACGTAATCAAGTTCAGATCTGATTGTTGATGGTGAACAACGATCAGACACAGCAAGGCTGAAATCATTCACCTGGCGATTCCGAATCGGTTTCGAGATCAGATCCAAGGACTCCATTGGAGGATGAGCCTGACCAACAAAAGCATGAAAGGACAATATGGAAAGATAAGGTATTCAAGTTGGAATTTCATCCAAGACATTATGTTCTTTGTGATAAATTATTTCTTCTCTTTTCCCAAGAATGTCAAGAAGGCTTTACAAAATATATTGTATCTGAGAGACCCTGCATTTGATTCTTTCCCTTTGGAGATTGTAAATACTAAATGCTCGCATGCATTTGATCTTGATCAAGACCCTTCTTCTGAATCTTGTGGTGATCGTCTTCAAACTGATGAACCTAAAGAAACCAAGACTAATTCTATACCTTCTATACATACCCCTATACCTTTTAAAATTCCAGATCGATACAAACCTCTGATTTTACCTCCTATATCTCATGCTTTCCCTAAAAATCATTACCTATATCTACGAAGATTTGATGGTGAATGTGACAACATCACTGCTGAGAGACATGTATTGAATTTTGAGTCTTTTCTTGACCTTTTTTAAGTCGATGAAGAGGATGTCAGTATTAGGCTTTTTGCTCTTTCTTTGCAAGGCAAAGTCAAGAGTTGGTTCAAAACCCTACCTGATGCGAGCATCTCAGATTTCCAGCAATTCGTTAAAGTTTTCTTGGACAAGCGGGTGGTCAGACAAAACCCTTTCTTGATTATAGAAGAGTATAACCCGTTGAAAAGATTGCTAGGGGAGACAGTACAACAGTTTTCTACCAGGTTTAACCAAGTCTATTTTTCGATGCCGGTTAATATAAGACCTCCTCCTGGATCCGCTCTCTTGCACTACTTGGATGCCTTTGATCTAAAAATAGAGTTTTAGTGGAGAGAAAGGAACCTTGCAACACTTGAGGAGATGCAAAACAATGCAGTATATGTAGAGGCTAATTTGTTGATCAGAAGGGCAAAGTTGAAGGAAGAAGAGATGAAGAACATAGATCTAGAGGAATCGACATCTTTAGAGGTAAAGCTCGACATTTTGGTAAGTGTAGTGGAAGAGATGATGCGAAGGATCACCATAAGGAATGAGTATGATGTTCAATACCATGGCTCACTGATTGAAGAAGAACAAATGGCTGATCCAAAACATTTCCTTTCTTATCCCAGTTGTCATAGATATGAAAATGATTATTTTATAGATCATCTTGGAGAAAATAGATTAATTGATATGACATGTATGCTTGATGATGTGTTTTGTATTGATGATTTGCCTCAGTTTGATCAGTATGATGATGATTATGAACTCCAAATAGAAGCTAATCTTGTAGACAAATCAGCAGCTAGTTTGTGGAAGGAGGAAGTTCACTTTAAGCAGTTCGAGTAGAGTGATCAACTGTTGCATATTAGCTATGGAAGTGAGGAGGAAAGTGCAACAAATTTTGAATTAAGTGAAGGATATTTTCCTTTTTGTTTTGCTTCGTTTTAGATCATCAAAGACAACTTTCATGCAATTAGAAGTCAACTGTCGATAAGTTTCGATCTTGACCATCTTGAGGACAATGAAATCCTTGTTCAAGACTTTTCATATCTAGATTTGCAGCCCCCGAATGCCATTGAATGTCAGGTTGCAGATGAATACTTGGAAGCTAGAACATATGATCAAATGATGCAACATGATTCTGTACCATTCTGTTTCGAATCGTTTCAGTTTTTGAAGGGAAATTTGCATAGTATATCTTCAAAAAAGGATGAGGAGCCTATAGAAAATCATGCCATCTCATTGGAACCAATTGAAAATGGGTTGCAACAGTATTTTCAAGTTTTTCACGATCCAATAGCTGACGTGTTGGATGATGTCTGCAGTCAAAGTCCTTCTCCATTAGTTAACTGTGAGCTTGAAAAAGGTATTGATACAAATTTGATCCAACAGTCGGTTTCTTTGTCATTTTCAACAAGAGTCTCGTCACAGGTACCTGACCGAACATCATGCATGCAGTGGGAATAGTTTGAAGATTCCAAGCAAATCCAAAGGAATCACACCTTTAGGTAGTCAAAATGATTTTCAAAAATCTTCAAGGAACACAGAACTTTGGTTTATGGTATCCTAGAGATACAGATCTTACACTTCATGCATATATAGATACAGATTGGGCAGGAAGTGTTGATGATAGAAAAAGCACTAGTGGTGGTGCATTCTATATGGGTTAGAGGTTAGTGTCTTGGTTCAACAAGAAACAAAGTTCAATTTCATTATCTACAACTGAAGCAGAATACGTGGCTACTGCTTCTTATTGCACAAAACTATTTTGGATGATGCAAACCTTGCAAGATATTCAAATCAAATGTACTCCACCCATCTCCATTCTATTTTATAATACAAGTGCCATCAGTATTTCAAAGAATCAAGTCATGCACTCCAAGACCAAGCACATACCCATCAAATATCATTTCCTACGTGAACAAGTGCTTGAACAAAAGGTCAAACTAGAATATGTTCCCTCCAAAGAATAGGTTGCTAATATATTCACTAAACCACTGCCCAAAGAGACATTTGAATATCTTAGACAAAAGCTGGGAGTAGTTGCTGCATCATCCTGCTACTAAATCCTATTTTTTCAGAGAAAGGTGGTTACACGCGAGTTTCATGAAGCATAGTCACGTACATACATGGGTTTCTTTGGGCACAATGGCATATATGTTGGTTTAAATAAAAGAAATGGCCCAGACTCAAGAAAAAAGGATCTGATATGGTTCTGTCAATTATCTACTCTATTTGATGATGTTTTCACTCTACTGATAACATGTGGAAATATATTAGTCCTCATAAAGTTGTTGATAACTTGATGTATATCTGATTGATGATGATGCTTTGATATCTCTTACTAACATATGCAATGATCAGATCTGATAGTGAACAGGTGGAACAGGTTCAGGGGGAGAACATGGTTGATGATATTTTGGGAACTAATGATGGACATACACAGGTTGATGGTCTGGATGCTGTTGACAGATGCTGCTGATGGTGCAGATCATATGATAGTTGCTGATGACTATCATGGTCTTGTTTAATATATTTGGTCTCTGTTATATATGTCATGTATATCTTTTAATGTAACGGTCATGAAAAGACCTAATTTGTAACCCCACTATGCATGGGATGGATGATGTAATGTTTCTTGTTTTTGACATGTATAAACAATTGATATATCCCCACTTGGTTGGGTGGATGAGTCAAATTTGGTATATCCCCACTTGGTTTGGAGATGGATGTATGTATGAGTCATTGGTGATAGGAAGGTCATTTGTGATGTATGTATAGAGTCATGTTCTTCTTTTAGAACATCTTTTTGCAGACTTTGCTTATGCTCAGGGGGAGAATGGACTCGATCATGGGAGCTCAATCAGCACACTTCAGAATATTAGAGGATTCAGCGTGCACTCAGGGGGAGCATGACCCTTTGCCCTTGATGTCAAAGGGGGGGGGTGGTGTGACTTGGTGGGGTTGTTTCCATCAAGTCCAAAGGGGGAGATTGTTGACATTATGATGTATGTGTTGTACTTGATGGCAACCCACTTGTAGAAGAAAAACTCACTTGTATATGGTAACTAGATGAATCTACAGAAGAGATATCAGATGTGACAGAATATATGACACTAATGTTTACAGTTGTGATGAAATGCATGGCAGCTTCAAGGAATCAATTCAGAAGGCAACTCACTCATATGAAAGATCACAGTATAGCAGGTAAATAGCAAAGAATGACAGATCAGTCTTCATAGAATGAAGAAAGAGAGGTATACACACATTCACCATTGACCACGCTGCATATACACGGAGGTTCACTGTATACAAGTCGTGTATACGTACACACGAACTTTCACACAAGGAAAAGCGTGTATACCTTGGAAAGCTAAATTTTTGGTCTGAAGTATTTGGTCCATGGTATTTTGATCCATGGTATTGGTCCAAGGTATCTGGTTCGAGGTATTGACCCTAGGTATTTGGTCCAAGGTATTGGTCCTAAGTGGTTTTGGTCCATGGTATTGAGAAAGGCCTAAAACTATAAAACGAGGAGAAGATCATTAGGCCAATGTGTGCAAGTATCAAATATCTGATGAAGTGTGAGATCTAATATGCAAGTTATTGGCTTGTGGTGCTGCGCTTGATCTGAACCAAGGATGAACCTTAGTGTTTGATGAAGGATAAGATCTAATGATGTATCAAGATCTTAAGGCTTGAAGTGAATTATCTTTATGTGGTTTGATCATGTATCTGAATAACTGGCACGTGTTGTAGTCTGTAAATATGATGATCTGGGTATGACTGAAGTATGGAATAGTTGTAATGTTTAAATCATCATTTACAGACCTGTACGCATGTTCACTTTAGAAAAGGAGCGTATACACGCTAGTTCTGCATATCAAAGTAGCGTATACATCATAAATTTGATTTGCAAACCTGTACGCTGGTTCGATTTGAGGAAAGCGCGTATGCACACATGTTCGACACATGGAAGTAGCATATACCTTATAAAATATGTTTTAGTTGCTTCTGTTTGCTGTTGCAGTGTTCTAGGTTTTGGCTTGGGTTCTAGTGACAACATTCTAAATGATCAGATTGATAGGTTGTCAAAGTGATTGATTGATTAGTTGTGGTTGGTTCAAAAGGAGATTGGTTGATGCAGATATATTTGATGCTTGAATGATGTTGTTGATGGATCCAGTCTGAAAATTTATGAAACGTGGTCCCTAGTAGAAAAGAGAAGGTTGTAGCCTTCTATAGGCCAGCTCCTACGTACTAGTAAACATATTAGCTAGTACAAGAGCTAGGGGGTTGTAGCTCCCTTCTAGTAGAAGCTAGAGAATGAGAGAAGGTTGTAGCCTTCTGCAGGTAGAAGCCTATGTACTGGTATAAGATTGCACCAATACAAAAATTGTAAACAGAATTTTCTTATTATTAAAAAGAAGACAGAGACGACAGCAACATGTGGTTTTTACCCATATTAGGTTTCCACCTTATATCTTGGTGTTTTTGTGTGTTGCTTATGTGTGATGCTTTATTCTGCTTTTACTGCACTATCTAATGAATTCTTGATATACTGATTAAAGTTCAATACATGATAATTTGGGTAAATCTAAAGATCTCTGCATATACGTTGGTTGCATTAAGTACAGTTGCATATACACGCTAGTTCACTGAGCTGAAGTAGTGTATACAAATCAGTTTTTGAAAATTAAATTATTGATTTGATAATACTGATTCACCCCCCCCTCTCAGTATTATTTCCAACATATTATTTTCATCTATCTCAATTCTTTTAAAGTGGAAAAAATTTGGAGGAATTAGCATATAGGGTCATTTTAAGCATGGTCCCAACTTGGAAAATTGGGGGTGAAAAAAACTGGATCAATTTTTAGGCCTTAAATGACCACATATTATGGTCCTGAACTTACTATAGAGCAAGATTGCATGTTCTAGACACTCATACTTTTCGAACAATGTAATAATTGCCTCAATCAGAGGTTGTATGAGAAAGTTATGCCTCCTGCAAGTTGACCTACCTAGTTGACCACCATGGTATGAGTGCATGTCACATCAACTCCGTTACACATACATGTGGGGCTAGCCATGTGTGTTCTTTCAAGAATTATTTAGAAGGTCCAAGAACAATATTATTATTTTATGGTTAAGGATGTGAAACCTTAACCCTACACGGTTGTTAGGATTCACACAATATCGAGCTAGTAGGAAGAGTAAGTGTTACATTCTTTGTTATTGTGTTTTTTTCCATAGTTGAGTAGAGTAGTTGGGAGTGGGAAGTAAAAAAGGAATATAGAAGGGAATATGATTAATTTGTAGCCTTATAGACCACAATTCTCAAGTAACTCCACAGAGAGTACATATTTGTTTATCCTTGCACATTTTCCATACAAAAGAAAAGAAGCACATCAAACTCACCTTCTAGATGGTTTTCTATTTCTCATAATTCATTTAATTCATTAAGAAAATAAGTAGCTAACTAAGGAATCTAAAATCTAAGGAAAATTTAATAGTAAATATTTTAACAATTTTGTCCTCTTTATTGTGACGAACTATTCTAGTGGAATATCCATTGTAGTTCATAGATCACCTCACTGAAATCTTAGTGTGATGAGTTGCAACACAAAATAGATCATAACCACTCCTAAACTGAGAAAAATCTCATACTATCCATGAAAAACTCAACCAATTGGGGTCAATCCCATACTAGTTATACAAACTTTTGGTAAGGAAATTTCAATTACTAGATTATCAATAGCAAGAACAACTATTAACCCCTAAGGCGTATCTACGTGAAGAGACACCCCAAGGGTATATGTTGTTAACTTCCTTGGAGCTCTTTTAGTCAAATTAGGTACATTACATCATCTCGCATACTTCTCCCTCACTTAGATAAATAGCTATTACCCCCAATCCAATTACTTTTTCCATGTATTCAATTTTCACTTCTTTGGTCCTAACGAACAATATATGCATTACCTGAATTACCATGTTTTTTCCCAATCGAGCTCTCCTTTCGAAATGAACCCTCTCTCGTAAAGAATGAAATCATTTTAGAGGTTTAGCGTGTTTTATAAAGTATTATCTTTCTAACTCCATTCTTTCAAAGCTATCTATTAGAGTTTGGATAACCTTTTCTCCATAACCTTCTTATATTCTAAATAGTAGAGTTCAATTCACCACTTTTCCAATATCATTTTAATTTTCAATAACATATAAATTCTTATAATTAATTTTAAATAATATTATGAATTTAAAAAATGAAATTAAATGGCAAGTTACATATTTCTAAAATTTTCATACTAACATACCAAAACATCTCAAGGTAAAATAATTGCCTTCTTTTATTTCTAAAAAAAATGAGCACTTCACTATCAAAGTGAAGAGGTTGTTGGAAGATTCACCACACCTCTATGGAATCAGTAATTTCCACCCTGGGGATCCTAGTTACTGGTTTGGAACATTTACCAACACCTGCGGGTTTTGGTGTAACGGAAAACCTCTTCATGTTATCAGAGCCTGGACCCAAGTTTGATTCCCCTGAGTTGCGTTTGACGGGGGGTGTTGGAAGATTCACCACACCTCCATGGAATCCGTAATTTCCACCCTGAGGATCGTAGTTACTGGTTTGGAATGTTTACCGACACCTGCGAATTTTGGTGTAACAGAAACCTCTTCAAAGTTTTTACATGAAATTATTATGATTACACATATGAACTTGAATCATTATCATTATATGATTGTGACAAAAGTGAAACGAGATTTGTGTGGTCAAATTGTTTATCAAAGCACAATTTAAATGTTTTGGGTTGTGTTTTTTTTGTAATTTTGATTAAAAAAAATTAATTTCAACTTCACTCATGCAAAACTATTTCATACAGCTATGCACATGTGGTTAGGTGTTCTATGTGAGTAAAGTCAACAAGCGTGGGAATAAAATTGGAAAATATCTTGATGTGGCACATCATATTATTCAAAATAAAGGTTGGCAAAAGATACACGGGTCCACGAATTTTGCGAGGAAATTGAAAGGTACACGCAAACTATATTATTTTGCATGCAATGAAAACGTTGCACTTACGTACAAAGGGTGGGCGAACGCACTAAAGTGATTGGCGTTACATGTTTGATGTTTCCATTGCAGAATATTTTTGAAGCCTTCAATCAATAGAGCGGAGGCGTGAATTGGGCGAACGCATTAAAATCATTAACTTTGGATGTTCGATGTTTCCAAGTCATTGACTTTAGATGTTTGATGTTTCCATCTCGAGAATATCGTTGGATCCTTGACTCAATCAAGCGGAGGCTTATAGGAAAAGTGCATGAAAAGTGGCAAGGCTAGGCAGCTTTCACTCTTATCAAATAATTAGTTTTGAGTTTTTAAGTATTAAAAATTAAAAGTTGGAAAGCATAATATTATTGTCTAAACTTGCTCACAAAATTACAAAGAGATAGGTAAGCTAAGAAAAAAACAATTAAATTGTTTATCTAACTACTTAGTTTAAAAATTGATTTTTTATTATAATGGTGAAAAAATAATTTTGTAACTTTAAAAATACCACCAATTAATGATTTAATTATATAAATCCAATAATTAAGAAGAATATAATTTCAACAAATGAATTTTGAACCTAGATAATATTGATCTGAAAATATGCCAACCAAAATGATTGGATTCAAATGTGTCGAACGTATAATTTGCATTGTTTTTCTATATGCATAATAATTGACTTGCAAATAATCTTTGGTCTATAAGACGAAATCATACTCGTAAGTCATAATTATTTGTTAATTATAATCTATTTCAAAAAAATTATTTTGTTTTGAACAAAATAGTTATGGGGCCTTGGTTTCAGTTTGATAAAATATTCTTAGTAGTATAATAAGATAAAGAGTTGAACCCAGGAATCAGGGTGTTAGCCTAACAACTCAAGGCATTAACTATCCCCATGAATCCATTGCATAGATTGATTGGGGTGGGCTTGTGACTTCCACCATTTCTTGGGTCTTGAGTGAAGTGGTGGTGTCACATCCACCCCCTCCTGCATTTAAAGTGCATTAAGCCCATGTTGATACAAATTTCCTTGTGGCATCCCATAAACATCGTTAAAAGGTTGGGTGATGTCCACATGTCCATCAATTCCCTCAGTTGCTTGAAGGTGGAGACTCTGCTTAGTTTCAGTTAATTACATTCGATTTCTTTGCAATCATGGTGCGAGAAAGTGAGCAATCTAGCAGAGGTGGCTAAGGAAGTGGCAGATCTCCCCTCCCTCTCTAGCATGGGCACGAGGATGAATATTTTGATTGTAGTATTTTGCACCATTGTAGACAATGGTCCCACTTAAAGAAGCATGGGAGCTCAGGGCCAAGGGAGACCATCTTTGGGATCTGTGCAACCTCCTTGACTGCAATTACAAGGATCAGGAAGATACTAATGTGCTGCTAGAAGGAAATGTTCCTGATATAGAATTTCATTTACATCATGCAAAGTCAGCTTACTGCCACATTACTAGTCTCTTGGGCATGCAGCTTCAGGGCTCAAAGTCTCCTTCTACATGCAAAGTCAATTTACCACCGCATTACTAGCCTCTTGGGCATGCAACTTCAGGGTTCAAATTCTCCTTCTACATGCAAAGTTAGCTTACCACCGCATTACTAGCCTCCTAGGCATGTAGCGTAAGGGTTCAAAGTCTCCTGTGCACAAAGAAGCTCCCAACGAAAAGCCTCGTAGCCTAAGTCTTGTTGTGAGTCGAAGCCTATCCTTGCCATTTTGTGCCCCCCTTGCAATAAAGGTGGCGAGGTCAACAGTCAAGGTGACCAAGTTAGTGGATCTCCCTAGCAACATTTTGAGTTTCTAGCCTCCCCGAGGGAGCTAGCTTCCTCGAGGCTCACTCTGTCATTTGACCGACCTAGACTATTACAAACCATGCCCCATGGTTGAGGAGGCCCCCCGAGCCCTAGCTCATGTGGAAAATCAATAAAGTTGGTCTCTTTTGCAAATTTATGTTTTGTTGTTCTCAACTTTAGATATGACTTTTCCTATTTTGCTACAATATTAGGAGGATCTCTAGTTTCTCCTAAGTGATCAGTGGCTTCCCCACACTTTCCTTCACCATCTACTCTCTCACTTCAGGCCCATGTTCATGGAAAGTCTTTGTTTAGCTCTAATGCTATGAAGTATCTAATATTGGTAACCCTACTAAAATTCAAAGCTTCTTTACTTACAAAGAAAAAGATAAAGGGCTGGGATTGACTTAAAACTCTAATCTTATACATTAATTCCAAATTTCCATTATTTCTTTTCAATCTTCATGAGAGTCATTTCAATTGATAGGTAAAGAATCATTTATTTGACAACTTTAGAAGTAACAAGGACTTTGATCCTTCTCTTGACAAAGACTATACTAAACAACTAAAGGCAACTTGTAATCCTAGAGATGCAAGCACCATGGTTTCTATGTATCTAGGCAGCCACATGGTTTTCGATAATGATTATTACGTCAATCTATAAGAGAACAAAGGCCTCTTCACATTTGATGTTGGGCTACTTACAAATGGGGGGGAAGTCAGTAACATTGTGAACAAGGAAATCAAGAACCAAGGAGATTTTCTTCTAGACTTTATCATCACCATAGGAAAATTGATAGAGTTGGATGTGATTATGAGAGAAAATGATGAGTTTCGATAGAAATGTGCATCTGTCAACAAGAACTCAAACCCTGTAGTTATTATCTTGATACCCTGCTAACAAAGGGGCGGTCATGGCATAAGAATATATGGATATTGGTATTGGGTTTTAAGCCTTATATTTCTAATTGTTATTTACCATTTGCCTCTATTTAAATCATTACTTTTAATAAAAATTTGATGGGAAAATTTTCTCCCACAACCATATTTATTCACAATATTTAAAAATAAATGTGTGATATTCAATTTAGGTTTTTAATTTGACATTTAGATATATGAATAGAGTTTTATAATTTTAAAACTAAGGTTTGCGACAATTCTAACTCTTATTTTTTTCCTTTTCCACACTAAATGTTTTAACTCGGAACATATATTTTTACACCGAATATATAATCTATATTGAAATTAGGCTTGAGAAATTTCCAATTTATAAATTATGAATGACCACGATTTAATAATCTCATATTATTCTTTATTTAATACATGATACAACTAATAATATAAAATATATGTGAATCATTTTTCCATTTCTTTGGTTTTCTCCCATCTGTAATTTATTAAGAAATAAAATTATTCAATGGTGCCATAAATATATAAAGCGATACACCACAAAATTTCTCTCAAATGATCAATATAGAGAATATGGTAGCACATTGAAGTGGAACATGGTGATGCTGATGTATCCATCCATGAGTTATTTAAGGCAACACACTAAAGCTTCAAGTTTTATTTTAAACCTTTTCTTATTATTCAATTCAAGCAAATTATATTATATTCCTCTTTTCAGAATGCTCGTTGAGCACGAGTTTTGGGTTTGTAGTTGTGATTTTTAACAACTACAAGGTTAAAATTGGTTCGAGGAATCGAGTGTTATTTTCTGTCAAAAATTTTGAGATCTGAGTGAACTTTTTAATTAGTGAAAGGCATTGTACATTAATGTTAAAATACTGCTCCTTCATCTCTTTTAGATTTAGAGTTATCAGAAAGTACATTTGAGTTATCAAAATTTAACCCTAAAACCCAATATCATGAAAATATTCAAACTAAGTAGGGCATTACATTATTTTCAAAATGGGAGAGATAACACCAATATTTTTAGTTGAATTATTTTTATACCAAACGACCTCCAATTTTACTCTGATCTACAACCACGAAACAATTTTCATCCATAACTGAAGCAAACAGTGATTCTGAATATCTCTTGTCATGACCAAAATGTCTGTTGATGGGACACTTAATTCAAATAATTACCAAAAAAATCGCTGGGCCATCGTCTTATGTGTTTAATCTTGAAAGAATAGAAGGGTCCACCCTCTCCATTTATCATCTTGTGGTTATCATCTTCGGCCTTTGAAAGAGCAACACTCATAATTATGTTTTAGGTTATATTTTACTTTAATATTAATATTATTAATATTTTTAATATAAATAAATTAGTATTAATATTAGTAAATAAATTATTGCTTGAGATTTTTTGATATGAATTATTAGAAGTTTTGAGTGGACATTCCACCCATATTTAGGGACTGAAAGCAGAAAGATACTAAACATGATAGTTGATCAACTTTTAAATAATGAAAGACCGCCATAACTTTCAAAATGGAGAAAGTACATTCCATTAACAATTATTACTGAATAGTAAAATATTTTGAAACTAGGTATAGAGATTTAAATTTTAAATTAAGTCAAATTTTGAATATATATATATATATATATAATTTCACTACTAGTTCTTTTTAGTGAGACTTTTTGGAAGCTTTTCATCTTCAAACTTTGACTTAATTTAAAATTTAAATTTCTATACCTAGTTTCAAAAGCTTTTACCGATCAATAATAATTGTCAATGGAATATACCTTCTTATTTATCGTCTAATTTCTTATTTATTTATTCATTTATTTTAGTTTGTATTTCTGTTATGAAACCAGCTCACAAAAAGATAGAAAAGATAGATCAATGCTTTAGAATTCAGCGTCTTCGAGGGGGCAACCTCCTTTACATTACACAAATGAACAATTCTTGGATGATACAAATGACAAGACCTCCTTTATATATATAGGAGTCTAAGGGGACATAATATAATCAAAGCCGACATAACAATAATAATGTAAGGGCACAATAATAACAATAGTGAGCTTTTGTGGGGCACAATAATAACAATATGGGGACTACATGGGCACAATGATATAATAAGGGGGTTATACTAATAACAATAAGGGGTTACACTAGTAGTATAGTGTCCTAACATGCCCATCTCCTTCAAAAAGTGTTGTCCTCAACGCTTGAGTAGTTCTTGATGCTTCTGTATAAAATTCTTGTCCTCCCATGTGGAATCTTCAGCAGGTAAGTTCTTCCACTTGATGAGATACTCTGAAATTGATCGATTTCGTAGCTGCCGAGTTCTTGTTTTTGTGATTGCTCTAGGTTCCAATAGATTTTTCCTTCCTCTTCAAGTTCTGGCCATATTGTTTGAATTGGGATCTTTTGCAGATTTTGAATGAGTGGCCACACTTCTTCGTCCTTCTTCCGTTCATCCCTTACTTCATTTATCCAATCTGGTTGGATAATAGAAATATCACAAAACAATGCTTCCACATCCTCATCCTTTCTTCAGAGTGCATCTGCAATAAAATTTTGCTTCCCTTTTCTATCGATGATGTCAGAGTCATAACCCAACATATTTGTGACCCATTTTTTTTGTTCTTCTAAAGATAATATTTGTTTTAAAAAATATTTAAGACTATCATGATCCATTTTTACCTTGAAATGACTTCCCATTAGGTAAGGTCGCCATTTCGTAAGTGCATGTAGTATTGCCAACATTTCCTTCTCATAAATAGCTTGCTTGAGATGTAGTCGTAAAAATACCCAATCACTGACATCAAAACATTTTTCACTGCGATGTTGATCTACCTGTTTTTTCATTTGATTCTCCACCAAAGTGGTGTTATCCTTTAAAAGTTGGAGAACTTGTTGTTGATGCTCGATGTTATCTTTCACTGCTTGAACCTTTTTCTTCTTGATATGTCCTTCTATCTTTAGAGTTTGAAGACTGGTAATTTCTTCCAATGCTTTACAAGATATGGTCAGATTCATTTCTTGATGCTCGATGTGATCTTTCACTTCTTAAGCATTTTTCTCCTTGATATGTCCTTCTATCTTGATAGTTTGAGAAGGGTAATTCCGGCCAATGCATTAAAAGATATGGTTGGATTCATTTCTTCTTTCTCGATGTGATCTTTCACTTCTTGAACATTTTTCTTCTTGATATGTCCTTCTATGTTGAGAGTTTGAGGAGTGATAATTCTTGCCAATGCTTTACAAGATATGGTCGGATTCATTTCTTCTTTCTCTGGGGTTGGTTCATGGTTTATATCCTCTTCTTTTGATGTTTCTTGATCATTTTCTTCCTCCTCTTCATAATCTATGTAAAATGATTTCTTCTTAGCACACTTATGACCTTTAGTGCTTTTGCTATCACAATTGTAACAAAGCCCTTTTTCTCTTTTTTCTTCCAATTGTCGTGGTGTCAACCTTGTAGGTTGTGGAAGGCTAGGAGAAACAACACTTCTACGTTTATAGTTGTGAGGGGTAGAATTCATTGTTTCCATAATTTTTCTCTCCACTTTTCTTGCCAACCTGAATGCCTTCTCCAATGACTCAGGTTCCCAAAGACGAACCTCATGTTGAATGTTATCCTTTAAAGTCCCTATGGAGACATCAATCCTCTGTTTCTCTAGAATATCATTTTCCCTTACATTCAATTTTTGAAAGTCCTCAATGTTCTCTTCCATTGAACACTTTTGTTTGAGATTTATCAATTGGCTAAAGAAGGTGTTTCTCTTTGGATCCTCATAATGTGCTATCATTTCCTCCGTGAAAATTGACTACGTGACAAGCGGTTTACGAGAACAAAGCCCTTTATACCATAAAAATTGATTCA
Organism: Pinus tabuliformis; assembly: GCA_031772625.1. Taxonomy (NCBI): domain Eukaryota; kingdom Viridiplantae; phylum Streptophyta; class Pinopsida; order Pinales; family Pinaceae; genus Pinus; species Pinus tabuliformis. Next base: position 513,861,145 of record CM062806.1, on the reverse strand, counting down.
GTTCTAAATAATTAGATGCAATACATACCTTTTGTAATAGTGGTACACCATGTAGATCAAAGTATTTCTCCATCTGTAGTATCCAATCTACCGGATCCTTGCCATCAAACTTCTTCATCTCGATTTTTCTTGATTTTAGGAGCTCTATCTTGAAAAAATTGTAACTCTGTAATTTTGGATTTTCCAATTCTAAAATAGGGACCTGTAGTAGCCCTCTATGTCCTCTTTCCAATGCCACCAGTGCGATCAAATTTAGATTCTCCAAGGAAAAGTTATGCCAAATCTCCCACAGTGACCTGGTTATAGACTAGTTCAGTAGAGCGAACTTCTATGACATGCCAAGTGTCACTGTTTCGACCTTTGGCTCTGAAAATACATACAAGAAACTACAGTCTGTCCTCTTTCTGTACCTTTTTACAAAATTTCAATCCGATGCTCAGAGAGAAAGTTATGACGATTTTCCCCAGGTCACCTGTTTGGAATGTAATTTAGGAGTCTGCAAAAAGACCAACTTCCTCAAATCATATCTCCGCAAATATAGCGTGAAAAGCTCTTAAATTCGGACCCGAGGTTCAGTGTGATTTCGTCTCAATTGGGTATTTTTTTTCTCTTCTGAAACGTCGCAGAAAAAAAGTTATAGCGAAACTGCCATGATGACCTGTTTGGAGCAGCAAAACCGTAGAAGCCAAAGCTCTGATACCAAATGTTATGAAACCATCTCACAAAAAGATAGAAAAGATAGATCAACGCCTTAGAATTCAGCCTCTACGAGGGGGAAACCTCCTTTACATTACACAAATGAACAATTCTTGGATGATACAAATGACAAGACCTCCTTTCTATATATAGGAGTCTAAGGGGACATAATATAATCAGAGCTGACATAACAATAATAATGTAAGGGCACAATAATAACAATAGTGGGCTTCTATGGGGAAAAATAATAACAATATGGGGACTACATGGGCACAACGATATAATAAGGGGGTTATACTAATAACAATAAGGGGTTACACTAGTATTATAGGGGCCTAACAATTTCTTTGCTCTCGAGTGAACATTATGCAAGTCTTTCATTATTTAAAGGTAGATCAACTATCATGCTTAATATCTTTCTGCTTTCTAGTCCCTGAAGATGGGTGGAGTGCCCACTTGAATTGTCAGATAGAGAAAGCCTCTACACAGTTCGTATCTGGAAGTATCAAGCAATATGAATAACTGTGGAAATCTCCACTCTCAAATATTAAATTACGTTTATTGGACTCATTTACAAAAGCTTATTGAGATGCGAGACTCATTCTAAAGCCCAGTATGATGTGTAACCTTGTTCGTGAGTCATCAAAGTTGAAATTTTGGTCATGTCGGCTAAAAAAAAATGGATCTATACTGGTTGGCATATAAATGATGGAAAATGATGCCTTTGGCATATATCAACCACATTTACTAATATGGTTGTGCTAGTCATAAGATATTTGAATTATTGGAGACAATTTTTGACTACCAAGTATCACTGATTTTACATTTGACACTTAAAAAAGATTGTGGGGATATACTTTTTGGCATCCCCTCATCTAATTTTTAAACTTCTCTCGAATTAGACCATCAAAACTACAAATAAATAAAAAAGTTATTCAAAAAATTGAAATTTTGGATCTATCACTCACAAGATTCACACCAAGGGAGAATCAAAATGCTAATTCTAATGCAGTATTATTCAATTCTCTAAATCTCTACACATATTAAACTTAAATTTTGAGCACGCACACTATATTGTATTTGACATCAAATAATATTACATATAAATAAATTTAGTGTTGTCTCAAGATGGGTAAACTAATTTGGACACACAATTACTTGGTTGAGAGAATATCTCAACCACACACCAATTTAGGGAACATCTAGATACAACAACCAATTTAGGGAACATCTAGATACAACAACCAATTTAGGGAACATCTAGATACAACAAACTTAAGGAATAGGAACAAACTCCTATAGATAGAATGAATCACAACTGAGATAAGTAGGAATTACAATTTCCAAGTTACCCCCTTAATGACTACTTGTCTCGATCTCAATTGTCAAAGTCTAGTTGTGGTCAAACATAAAAAAATAATATGTCGACATCCATATAAAGGAGTAACCATCCACCAGAATGCATGGGTGCCAGCCGATCCAACTGCCAGTCTACTAGGATTCCCTTAGCATACATGGTTCTTCCAACCATTATAAGTGCATACATGTAACTATAATTGTGAAACCCCCTCCATCATCATCATGGGTTTGATTAGATTACCCAGATCCATGCTCTACGTTTCATTAGATTACCCTTAACCATGCCAAAAAGGGCTCTCAGCCACCAAGGCTCAACTCTACCACCAAGGCACTCAATTCACCCACGAAGGTTCAACACAACCACGAAGGCTCAACTCTCCCACCAAGGCACTCAATTTAGCTATGAAGGCTCAACTCTACCACCAAGGCACTCAATTTAGCCACCAAGGCTCACCACAGACCCAACTTAGCGAGGCCCAGGGTTTTCTTGGCTCAGCCTCAACCATTGCAAGGGTTTTGTTGGCTGAACCTAAACCATGCCTACAGGAATCCCTGTCCACTTCACTCTCGCATGTGGTTTTTTGATTACCACAAACCAACATTGCATAGTGGCTTCCGGCTTACCACAAACCTGCAATTACAAAGTGGTTTTAAGATTACCATAGACTTTATGTGGATACATATGCCTTATCAGGCCTACATTACACACTTCAATTCTTCGATTTACCAAGTACATACAATATAAAGACCACTACAAAAAATCCTGGACTTGCTTACTAATAAATGTATGTGACACATAATACATCATCATCATGAGTCTATTCCAAAAACTCACACAAAATTTAACTTAGTTTTCCATCATCCTTTAATCGCTAAGCTGCTCCTTTCCCTCATCTTTTGAAATTGTTCACATCTTGGGCATCTTTGTCTTTGTCAATTAAATCTTGGAACTCCATGCTTAACCTGTCATTTGTTAGAGTTGTGAATTCTAACAAAATAACTTTACCTACATTGAGTTAGCTAGGCTCAATAAGGCTCAATAATTTATCCATGATTCCAAGATGTAAAAAAAAATAAAAATGTTCATATTAACAAAACATCAAATTTCTCTATCTCTGTCTAATATGACTTTTGACCACTATTTAAAAAAGCAATAACAGGACAATCGAATCTCCACTCAGTTGAACTCCAAGTTCCCCAAATAAAGAGTCCATTTCATCAATAAATATGAGTGATGAAGCACAATGTCGGGCCATTTGAAATAGATTGGAAATAAGTCATCCATTTTGGAACATGGTCTGAGGAAGAAATACTATAAAAGGAAGAATCTACTTCAATTGCAACGACCTTTGCCAAATAGAACTTACCGTGCCCATACAAAAGAAAATCTCTCCAGGGCTTTCATTTCCATGTGAAGAACTAGGGAAACTTGACGGACATGTAGGATGACAGCCTCCTACAATACCTTCTTAACACTTTCCAGGTTCTTGCGTTGTGATGACTGCACGATATTTAATGTTTGAAAAGACAGAGGACAAATCATTAAATTTGAATTGCAAGTTCCATTTTTTAATTTTCCCGTGGTGACGCAACCACAACCTCGCTGAAATATTTCTGTTGAACACCAATAAAATCAGCAAAGAAATACAAAACACAACTACTCATGGTTTATGAGGAAAAATGTACTATATCATCAAGCTTGCAGCTCCTCCATTCTCATTTCTCCAACTTCCTTGATTCCTATGCAAGAATAATCTATTTCTGACTTCCTAAACCATATTTTTCTTGAATCCCCCTCGCTGTTGAGGGGCCTCCAATATGATGAGACATCAATACATCTCAAATACTGACCTCAAAGATGGTTGTTTCATGTAGCACTCTCAAATGCAGATCTATTGAGCGAGATAAAATATTACAGCCTCTAGAAAGAGCCACATGTGTTTCACCATACCGAGCCAATAGATGACCGATAAAGAAAAACCCTCAGCTTCCCGAATGCCTCTGAGCATGGCTCCATGCATCTTATACCATGTGAATGGACCATCGCTTTTGAACTTGATCTATGCACCTCTACTCCAATAGAACGAAGGACCTACATCATCATTCTAGTGTCATGGAGATTTGGAATCATGCTGAACGTTGGAAAACTTCTTGAACATAGAGATCTCTCTTACCTTCATCGTCCCATGATGACGGACAAACAAAAAACTAAAACAATTCAAATATATTCTCTTATTTCCCTTGGCCCATGCCCCTGATATCGACTTAAATTTTGTGCATGCTCACTATAGTATATTTTACATCAAATAAGATTACATATAAACACATTTAGTGTTGTCTCAAGATAGTTAAACTAACTTGGACACACAATCACTTGGTTGAGAGAATATCTCAACCACACACTAATCTAGGAAAAATCTAGATATAACAACCCTAAGGAATAGGAACAAACTCCTATACATAGAATGGATCACAAATAAGACAAGTAGAAATTACAATTTCCAAGTATTGTGACCTGGGTGGAGGTTTATGTTGCATTGAGAGATTCTTTAGATGATTTGTGACCTAGGTGGGGGTTTATGTTGAATTGAGAGATTCTTTAGATGATTCATGCAGTTGCATGATGAGAATTTTTATTTTTGAAAATGATTTGGAATGTGTATACCTTGCATCAATGTCATGTACCACATTGATTATACATAAATTATTAATTTTTAATGGAATTTAATTGCATGAAGGAAAGTTTAAAAACGAGTATTTATTTTCAAATTTTTTTCATTTAATTAATTTTATTTTAATTTGTGAAAAGGGTTGTAGAATTTTATTTAATTATTAATAATTATTAAGTAAATGTTATATATCATATTTTAATCAATTAGAATATTAATTAATATATTAATATCTTGATCAAAATAGTAATTTATTAATAATACTTTATTAATACAATAATCATTTAAAATATAATTATTATATAAATATTTAATATTTAATTAAGAAAATAGTACAATATTAAGACATATATAATATATAACATTATCAATACATTGATATAACATTATTAACAATATTAGCACATTTATTCCATGGGGTAGCTCAATTGGCAATCACCATGCTATAAGGTATTATGTAAACCATGAAGTCAAGGTTCAAATCCCCCGTAGGTAAAACCAACAAAGGAAAACATTACGAGCACATTTAAATAACATTAATAACAATTTAATATAATATTAATAACACATCAATAATATATTGATCTACACATTTATAATTTTTTAACTATAAATTAATCTATATATGAACACATGTTAACTACGACTGACTATTATTGACATGGTCAACTATAGTCAACATGGGAATCATAGTCAACAATAGTCAACATGACTACGATGGTGAACCATATTTATGACAACCATCACGGACTATCTGAAGGTGATCTACGGTGAATCATAGTGAACTATATTGAACCGTAGTGTATGGCCATGTTCGACCATGGAGGTCTATAGTGGATGGTTAGGGATAACCATATCCAAATCATGGTTAACCATCAACAACGACCATTGCAATGGTAACAATATTTCAATCATGGCCAAGTTAGACAAACCATAGTCAAAATATGGTTAAGCATGGTATATGGAAAATTCATTTCTGCAGACAAAAATGAGCTCCTTAGATCTAGTGGTTTGAGCTAGAGCAACAGAAAGAAAAAATATCTATGTTTTCCTTAGAGAGATTGAAATATGGAAAAGAGACCTACCTAGAATCTATAGTAATTCCTTCTCTTCTCCTTGATGGTAAGCTCCAACTCTATCTCCTCATGCTATAAATGGAACCTGTAGAAAATACTAAAACAAGAAAATGAACTACAACATCTACATAGCATAATATGATATCTCTATTCAATGAGTCAAGATGGCATCGAAATACATAAGCATCAACATGACATAAGTATAGGAAAATAGAGTTCTTTTGTATTAATAAATAAAGGAGAGAGTTACATCCATATATAGAACTTGACTTTGTAGATATCTCCCTAATTGACTTGTCCTTCCTTGTCACAAACCAAACCTTCACACTCAACCCTAATGCATAAATAGATGGATTCCTTAAGCTAAAAGTAGCAGCATGAGGACATTGACAATCTCCAAAATCCAATCCAAACTCTATGGGAGGTAGTAAATTTATAGGGTGAAAGTGGTAGTTTAGGATTTTCCAATCTAGGATTGAGATTCACACAATGGGGACGATATAATCAAGGGATAAGAGATGATACCACTAGAGTAAAATCAGATAGGAATTTGAGACCTCTATAGATGGTAAATGGTTAAAACCACCTTAGCATCTTATGGAAGAAGAAGATTCCAAAATATTTTTAAATTTTCCTAATTTCTATAATCAGTGCACATGAAAAATAGAGTAACTTTGTTGATCAATGCAACTTCTCAGCTATGTAACTTGCAACCATTACAGGTAAATAGGCATGCAAGATCCATTGATTCTAAAAGCATGGTTTTAGAGCTAAATGACCCAAAAACTTAGAATTTTTGGAGAGGTGATGCTTAGGGATTTACAAAGGGATTATGAAAAAGTGTTCAAGTATGTTCATTGATTTGGTTTTTAGGCCTTTTGAGCAGATGTAACAAAATGACCTGTAATAGATTGCCCCCTAAAGTACAAAGTCAAAAGTAGTGGTTGAGGATTGAAGTGCTTTACCTAGTGACGAGTCGGGATCAAGAACAAATTAGGTTGAGATCATCATCTGTTACAATACATATTATCATCATGCTATCATTATTGAGGGAGGCATACCTATGCTTAGCATATAAGAAAATATTACATGTAAAATGATCAGAAAGTCTCATCCATTGATGACAAAGTGTGGACCCATGCTTGGATAACTATCTTGAATGATCATAGTCCTCAGACTTTCTAATCTTATATCAATATTGAAATCACATTCTAGATAGATGGAACTAGATCCGGGGTCATCTACCTCATCACTCGATAGTACGTGTCTAACCATGCGAATAAATGAGCTAGAGTCGAACATGGTAGAGACCATGTGATTACCATTCAATGATGTAAACCATTAATAGATGCGAGAGAAACCACAAATAATGATAATGGCTCTCAAGGTACCCTAGTACAAGCTATGTGGTGTGAACGAATGAATTGAAGGAAAACACCACACAAAATATTCTAGTTGAAGGCAAATGATGAGGAACTGTCGTCGAGAGTGAGGAAACTTGTCATTGAGGTATGTAAGCTCCAAGGTATCGAAATGAGTTTCTAAGTCAACTTCCCGGATAATGAGCTGAGGTTGACTCGAAATGGCCTGTTGTAGGAGGAACAGGTATCAAGATTTGAGATAGAATGATGTTGATGCAGAGCTGGTTGAGGAGCAAAGGAAAAGAATGAAGGCTTAAGGCATTGTGGCCGATGCTAACTAAAGGACTTATCTTGAACATATTGGCGACACTTAATGGAATTAGTAGCACTAACCCAAAACCAATTGCGGAGGCTTTTGATATGGTGTGATTAACCAAAGAGGCAAGAATATTAACCAACCTAACGGTCACAAAGATGAAGTGAAAGAGTGTCATGTTCAAGAGCGACTCACTGCCATTAATAGGATAAGTAACACATTTTCCCAATTTCCCCAACCATTTCTAATCAGTACTTATTTAATTTTGACAATCTTGAAGAGGATAACATAGGCTTGATCTATAAGTTCATCCTTTAGATGAATCATTCTGAGTATATTTAACGAACCCTAAGAAGGAGTGGTTTGGTATTGTCATGTTTGATGAGTCCAACACTATTTGATGATTCTATGAGTCTAGTGAAGGTATAACAAAACTCCTTTTTCATGTTTAGAAAGTTTGAAAAAGAGGAAAAAAAAAAACTCCAAAAGTTCCTTTTCATAAATTTAGTCTCTTGAGTCTGAAAGGAAGAAAATGATACTCAAGAGAACCTTTTATTCATGTTCGACTAAATTATTTATTTTTCATAAATAGTCTATCCCATTCTAAAAAGGGTTAAACTTATACTGGGTAGACATTGTTTAATTTACTTTAATGTGTTAGAAAAGACAAGCACTCGACAATTGTTTCATATTTTGGCAGTATTAAAAGAGCTTAAAGATGACTTGTCCTAGAGGAACAATGGTATAAAGAGTATTAACTAGTTCTGGTCATGATGAAACTGCTCAAAAGATGTAGAGGTGAAGAGGCAAGCTAATAAGATCACTAATTAGAGTGGTTCCTAAGGAAATAGTAAAAGGAAACTTAAAGCGTATGATCGGCTAAGGAGATGGTGACAATGGAATTGGAAAACAAAGGTTAATCTGGCATAAATAAGGTAATAAAAAAATGGAAATCACAACTAATATTAGAAAAGGTTTTATTTTTACACAAGCTTGAAACATAAAAAAAAGGTCTGCATGATAGTGGTTTCATTTTTACACAAGTTTGAAGCACGTGGAAATTGTGCTTAAAGTGGTTTCATTTTTATACATGCTTGAAACAAAGTAATACTATACTTGAGATAGGCTTCCATGTCCCAAACACAACAACCTAATTCTAGGCACATGCCCCACAAGCTTCATTTCATTCACCTAAGTAGACTACTGATTACTAATAGGAGGATGGAATGAAGGTTCATTTACGAGATGAAGTGAAAGTCTCGACTCAAAATTTACGAGATATAATCAAATAATTGAATGGGAGGGGGATTTGTTTCATTTTTTAACATGAATTACACACAAAAGAACTATGCTCAAGGTACTTTGTTTCATTTTTTAATGAGCTTGACACAAGAAAAGGAACTTTTCTCATAGATCAGATCATGACATCCAAAAGGCTAGGGCTACCAAGAGGTTCTCATAAGATGAAAGAACAATGTTTTGGAAGGAATCAAGGGATCCAATTGAAACATTAGGTTCCAATGCCCCCAGTAAATGATTCACCATTTCACCTACTAGATCTAGGTCAAAAGCAGTTGAGAAAATAATGAAATGCTCATATTCATTAGTAGGTATGGACATGAGACAAGTCACCACATAATTAACCTATGCTAGAGGAGATACCACTTGCACATTAGGAACATTTATGGAAGTTAGATGATTGGCATTAAAATCAAGATTAAAGAATGGAAGCTTCATCCATATAAGGAAAAATGTGAATAGGATGATTCCATTTAATAACCTATAGGGAAACTTAACTTTACCCTTTTTCTCATGGACCTTACTATCACTAGTTGATGGTTTATCACCAAGATTATCTCCAAAGGATGATGAAAAAGGTTGATGCGAGCCTGTGGACCACACTTCTAACACCTATGGAATACATGGGCAATCTCTAAGAAGGTGATCAACCTTACAAAGAATGAGAGGGAATTTAACTTTACAAGGCTTGTTGGAAAGTTTCTTGACATCATTTGCATTAATAGTAATGTGTGCTTGGTTTCCCCCCTACTTATTTTCCTTCTTGTTCTTCATCCTTTTATTCTTTTTCTTAACTTCCTGGTTACTAAAATAAATACTTTTAGTAGGAAAGGAGGAAGAAACAATAGTCGAAGAAGGAAAAGGGACAAATTTAGGATGAACTTGAGGATGATGTTGTTCGGGTGGAGGACTACTTGGTTGAGAGGAATTTTGGACATTCGGAACCAAGGAGGTTGAAAATGACGAAAATGGTAAACCAAAGTTAAATCCATGAAGGGACAACTTTTCCATATAAGGATAAAAAATATTTCCAAAAAGAGGAAAAGGACAAGGATTCTCATTAAATGGGCTTCCTTGACTGGTGGACTTGGGAAATATCGTCATTAGTCTCAACCTAAGATGTACTAAGGAGTTGTTCCATGGTGAGGATGTTGTTCTATGGTTAATTAATTAATTTTAGAAATTAAAGACACAAAATACAAACAAAGGGGTAACTAGGTAGATAAGGATTACCAAGTCACTATGAATTGCAGAATACAGTTCCAATATGTGCAAGTAATCCTTTCAAATGTTGTGTTCAGTGTATCAGAATAAGGAAGATACCCGATTCGGTTACCTATGGTTGGATAACAACTTATAGGGGACCTCCAAAATATACTCAAACGTACATGGAAATGTAGTTCGTGGTAGTGTTTTCTACTGTGTATTGTATGATAGGAAGTATTTCAATATAATTTTCATACGTGGAGCATCATTCGATATACCTAAAGTTACATGAAGAACGATCTAATATACTTACGTACATGGAATATCGACTACCTACATAATGTAACACATACAAGTAATGACAACTCCTATGTTTAAAGATGCCATAACACGTCTCTAGCCTAGACCACTATGTGTGTCATTAATGTGCCAAATCCTCCTGATATTTATTGAGTAAATTTTAGAAGTTTATCTTCAATTATGTTTTAGTTTCAAGGCGCACGATACGGGTTCACCTGAATTCCCTATGATGAAACTAGAATGATGAAGATAAATATTTTTCTTTGGATGAAGATCTATCTACGGCAAGGAAGAAACAAACAATGATGCAACAAACAAAGAGCTTCTTAACTAGATCTTTCAATGTTACAATTCCAATTCAATTCAAATCCATAAAATGCCAAATGATGCATTGTAATCTATGCACTATTCCCATAAAACCTATGCAAATGTAATCTATGCAGAATTTCCTTTCCCATTATGAAAATGATAATTATAACTATGCAAATGTAAGCTATGCAAGAGAATTCTTCAAAATAAACTCAAGATGGTTCCAAAGTGAAAGAAAAATATAACAAGAATACTTATGATCAATGATACCTTCCTTCACTAATGCAATGAAAGAACCAATGAAGTGTAAATGAAATTCCCAATGAAATCAAATGTAATATGAGATTTCATTAACAAGGGAATCAAATTGAAATTGGATGAAAATTCCAAAGATTGAAAGAGATGACACTCAAAAGTGATTAACACTCATACACATGTTAGACCCCCGACAACTGAGGGGGAATTATTTTTTGTAAAAATGAAAGCAAAATCACTCAAAAATTGTTAAGAAAATGATTTTCTTCTTTTCTTTTACTTTTCAATTTTAAATGCAGTGAAAATGAAAATGAAGTTGGATCATTGACCAAAAGAACTCAAATTGACTACATCTGTAATATGAAAAATATTTTTATCAAATCAACAATAAAGCTCAAGTGTTTGAAACCCTAATGACAAGAAGAAAGAAAAACTTAAAGAAACTTTCATCAAAGTCTAAAAAAATAAAATGTAAACACTATATTGGATTTACAAAGACATAGAAAAATTCAGAGACTCAAGAAAACCTTCTGGACAATGCAGAATAAAGAGCAAGGAAAAGAAATGCATTTTTTTTGCATTCTACAAGATCAATTTAGGTGCAGTATGGGAACTAGAGCGCATCAATGCACTTCCAAAGAAGAGAGAATGCGTTGCAGTGCTATGTCACAAAATGAAGAGTGTGATGGGGTTAATTGGGTCAAAATACAACACAAGAAAACCTATGGGAAACATATTCCAAGCTGAATGTTTGGAAAAAAATCCTATTGGGTTTTCATTTGATTTATTATGGCTAAGGGGAAATCGGCAAAGGAAATGGTGAAGGCTTTGAAAAGGAAAGAGGCATTAATTGGCATTTTATTTATGAAAATCATGGAAATTTGGAGAGAAGTAGGGTGAAAGGTCACAAGTGGAATGTGATGAGGAAATTGAAGGAGAATAGAGGAAAATGAAGAAAATAGAGACCTTAATAATAAAAAGGCTTCTGAGGATCAATTCACAAATTTTGTCAGTTCAGTTTGGGAGTTCTCTCTCTATTATACTCTCTTAGTCTCCTACACACTTAGAGAATTCTTAGAGCACTATAGAATTGGAGAAAGGAAGGAAAAATAAGGAGAAGGAAACAAAGGGAATCATAGATCAAGCATGGAAGAGTTATATCAAGTGGCTACAACGAGATTTCTTGCATATATCCAGTTGCATTTATGATTTCCTTGCTCGTTTTGGCATGCATGGTCTATGCATGTGTGTATTTGGTTTTGTTGTTGTCAATGGCATGTGTTTTTATAGGTGTGATAGTGGCTTTAGCCTTGATTTCCCATTTATGGATACCCATGGTGAGATGGGGTTCTTCCATTTGGTTGAGCTAGATTGTTGGATGGTTTTGGAACTGGGTGAGGTGGTCTCAAGAAAATTCTCAAAGGCCTAGGAATCCCTTGAATGGTAATGGTGGGATACATAGTAAAGCCTGAGGGTGGATACAAGAAAATTACTCAAGGTATTGATGAAGAAATTTGGAGGAATTCATCCTTGTTTAGGCCTAGTAATCCCTTGACCAATTTTAATGGGATTGATGTAAAGGCTGGTAGTGTATGTTCTTTGTTTGTGCCTAGGAATCCCTTGACTGGTAATGATGGGATATAAAGTAAAGCTTGGTTGTGTAGATAAGGATTTCATGCCTAGGAATCCCTTTACCTGTAATGGTAGGATACACAGTAAAGCTTGAGGAAGCCCTCGTTTTTTTTTTGTCAGTCCCACATTCATGCTTGGAATATAACGCAAGGGTGAGTGGTTGAAAGAAAGATTAGGTTCAACCCAATCTATGGTCAGGTGATACGTGGAAGTCCCTGACCTGGTTAGATTTGCATATGTTAATAAGAGCTTATTTTCTCTTGTATTTCATGAGTATTTATGCTTGTTATTATGTGGTTTTGATGGTTGTTCTGTCATTGTTATTATTTTGGTTATATCTTGGTTATAAGCGTGGTTTAATGACAAAATTTAGTTATGGCTCTCATGATGATTGATTAGTAAATGAATGGTTAATGAATGTATGGGCTAATAGATGATAATTAAAGTATTTTGATAGGGCATCAAACCTTCTTGATGATTCTCAGATAAGTATGAGGCCCCTATAGTCAGATGTGTATTTATGATCTGTACATTACATGTTCATGAAGTGTTTGACAAAATTCCTATCATGGTTAGGATGAGTTAGGTTAGGTCTGTTTTCAACTTCTACTTTAGAGGCCTTGTCTCATTATTATTTATCATCTCTAAGAGTTTCATTAATTTCTAGGTAGAGGCCTGGGTCCTACCCTTAAAAAAGTGGCTTAGATCTCAGGGTCACTAGCACATAAATGAGTGAAAAATTCTACAGTTCTTGGTATGCAATCTCGTGACAGTGAATGAAGGATCTTAGTTTCTATCTTTCCCTGTCATGGGAGAGACTGAGAACCGAGGTCAATGAAATGCTAAGTTAACTTAGGGGTAGGGAACTTGGAGTGGTCGGTTAGCTCTTAGGGGTCCTGTAGCACCTAAGGGAGGTCAGTAAAGTCTTGGTTCATCAGTTCCACTTGCTTAACTACACTTAGTGATTTGAACCTCACCAAAGTAACTCTTTGTCACACGTTTACCCTAGTGGACCGATGAGCTTGGGTAAGTGTGGGAGGAGGGTGTTACTGACTAGTATGAGAGAATGGTTCAACCCTTGGACTGGATGGGTGGAATGTGTTTGTCATGCATTCATGTAGGTTGTATATGTGCTTGTTATGTATGCATGGTGATGGTCATTGTTAAACTTGTGTTGTCATGTAAAATTTGATGATGTTGCTATTGGGATGTGTTTTTCATGAATGCACGTCGGTTGTATATGTATTTGTTATGCATGTTAGTGTCTATATGTTGTTATGCATGCATTGTCTATAGTTGGTATTATAGTTTCTGTTATCATGCATGGTAAATAGGATGATGATTGAGATTATGTCAATATACTATTATGATTATGATTATACATATATTGTCTTAATTTGGTTGATCTTGCAGATGAGATATCCTTCCATGAACTATATTGAGGTATGTCAGTTATGCTTCTATTATGGTTTAGTTGACATGATATACTTCCAGGAAGAAGAGGAATCAAAGATGACTAGCAAAATGGTGGATTATAGTTCATGTGAGTCTCCCTATAGATCATATGAGAAAAATGGTGATGAGTACTCCCCTCACATAGAAGATACTTTAAGAAGCTTGAAGGCAGAAATAAGAAGTTGCAATATAGATAAAAATATAATCAATTAGTCATAAGAGAGACTTTCCAGGGCATAGGAGAAACAAGTAGAGGTCAATGCAGTGATTATTCATAGTTTTTCAGAGTTGTAGAGACATGGATTACTTAGGATCAGTCATGGACAGGACGAAAAGACTAATGGAGCATATGGTAGTAGATATCATGGCGGGCATAGGTCGGATAGAGATGACATGATCAAGGATGGTGGTTTCTTGGATACACTTGATAGGAGAGTTAGTGGACTTGGGATTTATTCTAGTTATGGTTTGGATAGGTACCATAGTCATCATTGCTATCATCCTTACAAGAGGAGTGACAGGGGATATTTTCCAGATGAGTTCAATAAAGCCAAGGCACCTACATTTGTTGGAGAAATGAAGAATTCAAAAGATGCATAAGCTTGGTTGCTTGGATGAATAAGTTCTTCAGATTGCACGACTATTCAAAGAACATGAAAGTTCGGATAAAGACCTTAAGTTTCAAAGGTAAAGAAAACATTTTGTGGGAAGACATGGAGAATGTCATAGGAATTCAAGAAGAGGAGTTGACTTGGAGGGAGTTTGAAAGAATTTTCAGGAAGAAGTATCTATTTGAGAGATACTATGATGACAAGGAAAATGAGGTCTATGAGTTGAAGATGCGATCTATGACCAATGAGGATTATGCTAGTAGATTCTTGGAGTTATTGAGGTAAGTGGCTTATCTTAAGGATGAGAAAGTGAAGATTCAAAAATTCCTCCGTGGGTTACTGGTAGCATTCAAAGACAATATCGATTTTGATGAGCCTAGATCATTGGATGAAGCCATCAGAAAGTTAAAACACTATTATGAGAAATTGAAGTGTATGAAAAAGTATCAGGAAGGTTCGAAAGGGAAAGATAAATCTAAGGCCAAGTAGCCACCGAAGTGAAAAAGACCTCAAGGTGCAGGAGAGAAAGAGAATGTTATTCCTTACAAGAAGTTTAATGTAGTTAGACAAGGAAATGGGTCACAACCTGGAGGGAAATAGAAAAAAATTGATGGTAATTGATAGTTGCAGTGTTGGATATATGGCAAGGAGCATCTTGAGAAGGATTTCCTATCATATCAATGTGGTAGGCCTAAGATCTATAGAGTGCATGAAGCACAAATAGTTGGGGATGTTGGAAAAACCATTCCTTGGATCTATGCAGCATTGGATAATAGGAAGGAAAAACACCATACATCTATTATGGAGATGGATGGAAATATTTGTGATCTAGTTGTTTCTATTTTGATTGACCCTAAATCTAATTATAGTTATGTTAATCATAACCTAATGGATAAGTATGGTTTGAATAAAGAAGTGCATGCAGAGTCTTGGTTAGTGTAGTTGGCTACACGTACTAAGAAGATAGTTCATTATTAGGTAAGATCTTGTGCAATTGAGTTGAATGGTATGCCTACATCAACACATTTGAATGTGCTTCTATTGGGATCATATAATATGTTGTTGGATATGGATTTGTTGTATCTTAATAGGACCAAGGTGAATTATTATGAAAAGGAAATTAAGTGCCTAGATGACAATGGAGAACAAAGAACCTTGTAGGGTAAGAAGAAGGAAACATCATTTAGAATTGTTACAACTATGTAGGCAAAGTGTAGTAACATGAAAGGATGTGTGTTGTTTCCAATACATATTTCTAGTGATAAAGGTAAGGATGTTGAGGATACGAAAGTCATGAAGAAGTATATTGTTTTGCAGTAGTTTCACGATGTTTTCCCAACGAAGATTTTTGAGTTATCGCTTCACAAGGAAGTGGAATTTTATATTGAATTGTTATCATGAACAAGATGTTGTAGTGGCTACAACCACCCTCCAAATTTTTTCCTTAGCTTCATTTTGTATCCTCCCTACCAACCATCCTCAACAACTTGTCTTGCACTATCAAGTACACAAGCTTTAGTAGTTCTCTAGCAGACTGCCAGCTTGTGAATGATAGCTTGTTGCATCCACCTCATAGGCTGTTTCTCCAGACTTGGTCTAGCTGTAGGCTGAGCAACTCCCTCAAGAAATCGTGCAATTCTGGAGGGGAACTAGCCTTCCCTATAGAAATTGTGCAATCCTGACTGACAGTCTGTTGGGCCCCAAAATTGCGCAATCCTGCCTCTCAACCTTCACTGGAAAAACTACGCAATCCAACCCAATAGGACTGCTCAACCCATAAATTGTGCGATTCTAGGCAACAGTCAGCTGCTCGGCCCAGAAATTGTGCAATCCCTCTAGGAAAACCAGCCTAATAGCTAGTAGAAATTGAGCAAATCCAGCTAGGCAACCTACTGGGCTCAGAAATTGCGAGATGCAGTCAGCCAGGCTTCCTTGAGAAAATTGTGAGGTCTGACCCGGGACAGCTACTCAGCCCATAAATTGTGCAATCTTGGGAGACAGTCAGCTATTCCTCTCAGAAATTGCACAATCCCTCTAGGACAACTATCTCTACTCAGCCCAGAAACTACGCAGATTTTGTTGGGAACGGGATTCCCCAAGGATGGTTTTGGGGCTAAAAGCCCATGATTTGGGTCGAATTTTGTAATAAAGTTGTAAAGACTCCACATTTTGTGGTCGCGGAGTGCGAAGGTGTCATAAGTCATAAAGGGTTGTCTGCCCTTATTTTGTAAAGTAATGTTGGCTGTAAAGGATCTACCCATGGTCCATAGACCATGGGAATGTATAAAAAGAGCTGAGTAAGTAAGCTCCGAGTCATAAATAAGTTTTTGGTAGAAGAAGTAAGAAGTGTTGAGCAATAAGGAGAGAAGTCTAAGTTTGAGGTCGTAGCTTAGGTAGAGGCTCTGTAGATTAGTGCTCAGAGGCCTAGGTTAGAAGTCCGTAGCTGAGTGTGCGGACCCCTACAGCTGAGTGCATAGGGGGATAGAGTCTGTAATCATCTGAAGATATCAATAAAGAGAAGAATTCTGCAAATTCAGTGTCTTTGTTTCCTGTTAATGCATATTGTCATATTGTGTATGTACTTAATATATAATGCTTATGTGATGTGCGAATGTATGTAATTACGTTGGATAATTAAATGCAAATAAGGATATATGTTTAGACGACGCTAACTGTGATTGTTTAATAAGATAAGTAAGACACTTAAGCTAGATTAGGAATCTGCATGATACGCTGCCCTAGTAGCGTGAAAGTACCTGAACTGCAGGTTAGGGCTGCACAAAGGTCAATCATACCCATTCGTGAAGGTATTGAAGGATGGAATAAAGGGCTAGACTGATAGGGCATAGAACTTAACGACTTGCACGAGAGCAGGAATAGAAGGAATAAACCGACTCCACGACCATCACAGGGTACAACAACTGGGTTCTAGCATACCTCCATACTGCTTCGGGTGAGACTCCAGTCTGCGCTCTCTGGGCTAATGCTGAAAGGGACAGTAGTGTAAGGATTTGTTTAACAAATGGTTTCGTTTCCGAGACCAAAATCTGCATAAGAGATGTGTGATGTCGTATCACTGGAATCCAACTAAGAAAGTGATTAGAGATTGGCTAGTAGGAAGATCCACGAATTCATGGCGCAGGAGAATAGAAATCTGTGACTCATAAAGGAACAATGGCTGGACAGGTACCTATACACAGAGATCCATGAGATATTTTTCTATTCCTTTTCAGTTGAGTTATACGAGTGGATCGTGAAGCTAGCGGATAGCCAAGGAAGGCGAAGACATGATGATCCTATTGTCTGGACCCCAGAGTTAGTATAGAGAATGGAAGCATCTGAGGATAAGATTTCTCATGCTATCGATCATTGGCTCAATCACATCATAGGAGGATTTGTGACATAATTCATGGTTGATACCTCAGTCAGCTACAGTGAGACGGAGCAACACTTTTTCAAAGGTCCGCGAGGTAAGTACTTAAAGTCTTCGAATACCTGGATTAAGATGTTATTGTGTGAAAAATGGGTTATGTAGCTACCTTGATGTTCAGAGCTACACGAAGCGAAAAAGCTTACAGGAACAAAGGAAAAAAGGGTCTTGAATATATTCCATTGATTTCACCTCCATTGGTTGATAAAGAGGGAGTAGCGCAAGCTTCTCCATGAAGTGTTATTCAGTTGATAAGACAAGGATTCTCGCGACTACCACCTCTGCCCACACCACCTCCAACTTCACCACCATCACCTACGACTTCACCCATACCACCTCCACCTCCATTGCAGTTCAGTATGGAAAATTCAGTGAAGATTCCTTTGTTCAAAGGCTTGGGAAATGAGGACCCAAACCAGTTCTGGTTTGTCATGAAAGATGTAGGGGAAGCTCAGGGCATTACAGATGATCACATGAAGAAGGAAACGTTGGTTAGTGCTCTGTAGGATTGCGCTAATTGGTACATTAAATACTCCAATGATAACCCAAACACTGGAGTGGAAGACATATAGACCACACTGAATAAACAGTTCAGTAGTCCTAAATCTGAGGCACAATCAATTATAGGGCTCAATGAAATCACGATGAAACCAGGTGAGACACCTTGGGAATTAGATCAGAGATTGAAGTGTAAAATCTGCGAAGCTAATATGAACTTAACAAATGGACAACATTGCGAATGGTTCATGGCTTCGCTCTTGCCACACCGAAGGGTTGCGTTGTCACAACAGAAGATAACGACTCAGGCAGAGGCATTGGAGATTGTAATGAGACAACATGAAACACCGATGGAAGATCTGAATCTAGGGGTTCAGCAGATCCATGCACAGTTGCAAAATCATTGCCTTCAAATGAAAAGTTTGAAGCAAGACAGAACAGTTTGGTCAGAGGTGCGTGAAGAGGTATGGTGCCTGAAATGCAAGGGTCATGGGCATGACAAAGACCATTTCTCGGTCTTTGCGAACTAAATTACAAGAGGGGGACCAATGCCTTTGACGGTGGAAGATCAAGAAGGATCGATCATAGGGCCTATGTTGTGGTGCGCTATATGTCAGGTATCAGGAAAACATACGATGGATAATTGTCATTTGCTACAGAAGTTTGTACAAACACCACAACAACTCTTCTGCAACTTATGTAGGTCAGTAGGGCATGATGAGCGTAGCTGCAGAAGTTATGAATTGATGATAGGTAGAACACTTGCCTATAGGGTACGGGTAGAGATGCGACTCCCTAACCAGAGCACGGGGATGGCATGAACAAGCTTTCAGGGGCGTGGACAAGGTTGAGCCGGAGGAGGACCTGGCAGAGCTTAAGGATAGCTAATCTGCTACAATTGTGGAGGTCTAGGACACTACGCCCATGATTACACCAACCTAAGACGTCCGTCGTGCAAATATTGCACTATGTTTGATCATGAAATGGAGGACTGTCCTACGCTGATAGCGAGGATACACAACAAAGGGGCACTACCACAACAAAGGGGCGCTACCACCTCAACCGACATAGAACCTGCAGATGATGAGGTCTGGGCCTCGCGAAGAGGATCTGAATGTAAATATAATGCTCTGAAGTGGATTGCAACAGGGGATGATAATGGGAAATAATCTGAATACAGTGCATGGGTTCGTAAAGATCTAGAAAAGGAAGCTAAATTTGATTTGGAGTGCGCACGTGAAACATTCATGGAAGAAAAGAAGGGCTTCACTGAGGCCTGTTGGAAATAATACTGAGAGGGGGGGGGTGAATCAGTATTATCACATTAATAAGACTTTTTCATTTCCATAATCAGATTCATATATCCTACTACCACAACTTCTTATGATTAAGTTAATCGATCTTCAATGAGTGCATTAGAGCATTATCAACCATGTTATCAGTTAACAGATGCAGTAACATAAAGTAGATCATCACACATAAGGCACACACATGAACACAATGATATAAGGTGGAAACCCAATGCGGGAGAAAACCACCTGCTGCAAGTCATCTCAATCTTCTTCTTAATAAGAAAATTCTTTTACAATATTTGTACTGGTGCAGCCTTATACCAGTACGGGAGCTACAACCCCCTTTGCTCTTGTACTAGCCGATCCATTTACTAGTACGCAGGCTACTACCTGCTACAATGCTCCAAAGATTTCCTTTAGCTCTTGTACTAGCTTAGATACTAGTACGTAGGCGCCGGCCTACAATCTTCTCTCCTTCAAGTACCACGTTTCATCAATTTTCATACTGGATACACTGAAGCACGACCCATAAACTGAAAGGCCACATTTCATCCAATTTTCATACTGGACCCAACAACAACATTGAAGCTCAAACAACCTTCTGAAACACCCAATCAACTGAAGTAACCAGATCAACAATAATAGGACCAAACCCAGAACACAACAATGATAAACAAAGATTTTAAGAGAAGGAAGCACCCTGCTCAACTGCTAGCCTGAGTCCGGACTCACCCTGCTCAACTGCTAGCCTGAGTCCCGGACTCACCCTGCTCAACTGCTGGCCTGAGTCCCTGGACGCACCCTGCTCAACTGCTGGCCTGCGTCCCGGACGCACTCTGCTCAACTGCTAGCCTGAGTTCGTCGCACTGAGTCTACTGAACTTCTTGCGTCCCGGCGCACCTGAACCCTTCTGCGCCTGCGTCCGGCGCACCTGAAACTCTTCACTCCTGCGTCCCGGACGCACCTGAACCCTTACTGCACCTGCGTCCCTCCGGGCATAGATGATTTCAAGACTTCAGAAGTAACCCAGACAATCAGATCCACAGATCTGAACATGCGCCGAAGAGATCTCGGTCCATCAGTAGATTCGCCTTGTTTAGATCTAGACCAGATCTAGCCCTCATAAGATATTCAACCCAAGACTTGCCAAATCCAAATGATCTCCTTTGCTTTATATAGGCAAGCTCCTCCTCAAAACATGGAACAATACCATGAGCCGACACCATAGAAACACAAAACCATCGGCTAGATACCACACAAGAAACCCCCACGTGCTTTTCTCTGCCTTGAAATGTGTGCACTGGGTGGACGCACCCCCTGAACGGCTGGCCTGCGTCCCTGGACGCGGGTTATGCATGGTATACCTGCGGGGACGCACTTTCTGAACTCGTTTCCTACGTCCTTCTTAATTTTCAACAAACTGAGAGCCTGATCATCAACTTCTGCTGCTGACTTTGAAGAATAGTGAACTACCACCTGAATGGGTTGCCATCAAGGACAACACTTTAGTCATAATGCCAACAATCTCCCCCTTTGGACTTGATGGCAAAGCTTACTAAGAACTTGTCATTTGATTCCTTTGAGCTGTCCTGCATCTATGTATTATGTTACATCTGATATCTCTTCTGAATGTATATAAGTGAGATAGTCTTCTATGAGGGGGGTTGCCATCAAGTACAACACATGCATCATAATGCCAACAATCTCCCCCTTTGGACTTGATGGCAACAACACCAGATCACTCTCCCCCTTTGACATCAAGGGCAAAGGGGTATGCTCCCCCTAAGAACATGCTCCCTTTGACTATGAACCAGATCTGCTGAAGTCTCTGAATGAGCTCCCCCTTTGTATATGTCATGGTGCTCCAATCTGATAATGGTCTTTCTGAGAACCAACTGAGATGTCTGCTCTGCTGTATGGTCAAGCTCCCCCTGACTGTAAGCAAGGTCTGCAAAAAGATGTTCTACAAGAAGAACATGACTCTATATATATCATAAATGACCTTCCTATCACCAAAAGACTCAATACATACATCCATCACCTATCACAATAAGGATCATCCATCCAACCAAGTGGGAATACATCAGAAATATGAGAACCAGATACATTACATCTTCATCCCATGCATAGTGGGGGAACATAGGCCGTTACATGACCTGAAGAGATGACTATAATAGATAGACCATTACAACATGAGTCTTGCTACGACCTTCCAAACATCAAACAACAGCACTGTATAATCTGCTCCATAGTATCTGTCAACATCAACTCATAACCATCCAGATCTATATGAATCAAGAGCCATCAAATGAAAGCATCAGCATCAATCAACATATGTATGAATAATCATCCCTGTATCCAGCCAACAATCCTCATCCATTTGTGCCAAGAAAGAATTCATGCATCATGCTCATGTCAACATCATCATGAAATGCGTATGAGTAACTCATCATCATCATGTCTCCAACAATGCGACTTTGAGTAATCATCCACGAAATCAGCCAACCTCATCCATATATGTGCCAAGGATAATAAAAACTTCATGCAAGCATCATTAGAGAATCAACCATACATGTGACCAACTCATAATAGCAAGATGAATCATAAGCATTGTCATCAAGGACCATAATGCCAACAATGAATTTAGGACATATGCTCCCCCTGAACCAGTGCCATCTGTTAAATCTGATCATGCATATCAAGAAGAATCAGCCAATAAATGCTTTGAGACAGGTACGCACTTCATCTTCTGCTGCACTGCGTCCTGTTGCTGCAGGGACGCACCCAAAAACACTATCGCGCCGCGTACTTTTACTCAGGGATGCACCCAAAATTACTATCGCGCCGCGTCCTTTTACTTCAGGGACGCACCTGATCCTCAGTCGCTCTGCGTCCCCACGCAGATCTTCAGTTACTGAACTGCGTCCTGGACGCACCTGGACTTGGTCTGGCCTGCGTCCGCACGCAGGTCTCCTGTTACTGCACTGCGTCCTGTACTTTCAGCTTCCTCTGATTCTGGTATGTCTGTACATTGTACTGTGCCATCCTTTTCTGACTGTACTTCCTTTTTCCTCCATATCTTCAAGCGTGATGATGACATTTTCTCCTTTTGATATGGTGCCCAAACTTTGTTCCTGCATTCCTTGGCTATATGTCCAAGCTTGTTACATGCATAACATCTTACATGTTTCATATTCCTCCTGTAACAATCAGTAGCTTTGTGACCAAACATATTGCAAGCAAAGCAATATCCATAAAAGTACCTTGATTGAGATGACCTTTCTGCATAATGGTCTTGAACTCTTCTTCTTCTACATCTAGCTGCAACATGTCCAAGATTATGACATACATAACATTCAACATTATTCATAGGAGGAGTAAAGGATTTTCTTTGAGGAATCTCTTTCCTTGGTTGATGATGAGATTGATCTTTCACTTCTTCGTTGATCACTTTAGATTTCCTTTTAAAGTTTCTTGCCTCACCTTGTGAACTAGATTCACCTTCAACAGATTCATGGAAACCAAGACCAGTCTTTATAGCAGGGGACCTTTGACTACTAAGAATATCATCCAATACTTTAGAGCTATCTTGAAATCGTAAAAGCTTATCCTTTTCTTCTAGTTTACCTTTCAAGATATTTACCTCAACCTGAAGCTGTTCTTCCTTTTCAAGAGATTTCTTTTTCAAAACTTCTTCAGCTTTCCTTCCTTCTTCCATTTGTTCCCTTAGTTTGAGAATTTCTTTTTCTTGTTCTTCATACAGATCCTGCTGCATTTGACGAACTCGGAAGGCACATTCCAGTTGAGATTTTAAGCTGGTGACTTCGTTTTCTTGTTTTGCAACAGCTTGGAGTAGATCTGTATTCTGCTTCTTTGATTCTTCAAGATCTCCTTTTAGTGAGAGGATTGTAGCTTCAAGATTTTCATAGTAGCTGGATCTATCTTTGAGTTTCTTGATGGTTGTGCTTCTTTCGTTGACTTCTTTTCTTAATGATGTCACTTCATGCTGCAATTTTTGACATTGGTCTTCCTTGTCCTTGAGTAGCTTTCTTACCTTGTTTCCTTCTTCTAGTTGTGCCCTTAGTTTGGTAGCTTCTTCTTTGAAATCACATTCCTTTTTGTTTAATAGATCTTGTTGATCTCTAATTTTGTCTGTCAGCCTTTTAAATTCTGCCTCTATTTGATATCTTTCTTGTTCACCCATAAGAGCAAATTCAGTAGTTTCGCTATCACTTTCATCTCTTTCACAAGGAAATATAGCTGGAACATCAGAGGATAACACATTCATACCTGATAATGACTCTGAATCTGATTCTGAATCTGAAGAGCTTCTTATGCCTAATCCCCAATCGATTCTTCCACTGTCATAGTTCTTCTGAGATGACTTCTTTTTCTTATTAGCTTTCTTCTTAAGCTTCTTTCCCATTGTTCCACGGATCTCCTTCAAGCGATCAAGCTTCTATCAAAGAACCTGCTCTGATACCAATTGCTGGAAATAATACTGAGAGGGGGGGGGGGTGAATCAGTATTATCACATTAATAAGACTTTTTCATTTCCATAATCAGATTCATATATCCTACTACCACAACTTCTTATGATTAAGTTAATCGATCTTCAATGAGTGCATTAGAGCATTATCAACCATGTTATCAGTTAACAGATGCAGTAACATAAAGTAGATCATCACACATAAGGCACACACATGAACACAATGATATAAGGTGGAAACCCAATGCGGGAGAAAACCACCTGCTGCAAGTCATCTCAATCTTCTTCTTAATAAGAAAATTCTTTTACAATATTTGTACTGGTGCAGCCTTATACCAGTACGGGAGCTACAACCCCCTTTGCTCTTGTACTAGCTGATCCATTTACTAGTACGCAGGCTACTACCTGCTACAATGCTCCAAATATTTCCTTTAGCTCTTGTACTAGCTTAGATACTAGTACGTAGGCGCCGGCCTACAATCTTCTCTCCTTCAAGTACCACGTTTCATCAATTTTCATACTGGATACACTGAAGCACGACCCATAAACTAAAAGGCCACATTTCATCCAATTTTCATACTGGACCCAACAACAACATTGAAGCTCAAACAACCTTCTGAAACACCCAATCAACTGAAGTAACCAGATCAACAATAATAGGACCAAACCCAGAACACAACAATGATAAACAAAGATTTTAAGAGAAGGAAGCACCCTGCTCAACTGCTAGCCTGAGTCCGGACTCACCCTGCTCAACTGCTAGCCTGAGTCCCGGACTCACCCTGCTCAACTGCTGGCCTGAGTCCCTGGACACACCCTGCTCAACTGCTGGCCTGCGTCCCGGACGCACTCTGCTCAACTGCTAGCCTGAGTCCGTCGCACTGAGTCTACTGAACTTCTTGCGTCCCGGCGCACCTGAACCCTTCTGCGCCTGTGTCCGGCGCACCTGAAACTCTTCACTCCTGCGTCCCGGACGCACCTGAACCCTTACTGCACCTGCGTCCCTCCGGGCATAGATGATTTCAAGACTTCAGAAGTAACCCAGACAATCAGATCCACAGATCTGAACATGTGCCGAAGAGATCTCGGTCCATCAGTAGATTCGCCTTGTTTAGATCTAGACCAGATCTAGCCCTCATAAGATATTCAACCCAAGACTTGCCAAATCCAAATGATCTCCTTTGCTTTATATAGGCAAGCTCCTCCTCAAAACATGGAACAATACCACGAGCCGACACCATAGAAACACAAAACCGTCGGCTAGATACCACACAAGAAACCCCCACGTGCTTTTCTCTGCCTTGAAATGTGTGCACTGGGTGGACGCACCCCCTGAACGGCTGGCCTGCGTCCCTGGACGCGGGTTCTGCATGGTATACCTGCGGGGACGCACTTTCTGAACTCGTTTCCTGCGTCCTTCTTAATTTTCAACAAACTGAGAGCCTGATCATCAACTTCTGCTGCTGACTTTGAAGAATAGTGAACTACCACCTGAATGGGTTGCCATCAAGGACAACACTTTAGTCATAATGCCAACAATCTCCCCCTTTGGACTTGATGGCAAAGCTTACTAAGAACTTGCCATTTGATTCCTTTGAGCTGTCCTGCATCTATGTATTATGTTACATCTGATATCTCTTCTGAATGTATATAAGTGAGATGGTCTTCTATGAGGGGGGTTGCCATCAAGTACAACACATGCATCATAATGCCAACAAGGCCTCCACCTCAGGAATCAAGGATAAGCTGGATCACGAAATGGACCCTTCTATGATTACGACCTTTCTGGAGACCTACATGAAGTTGTTGCATGACAACAAGGCTGTGAAGGGATTACAAAAGCTTATAAATAGATGCACAGGAAACACTCCAGGGAACCGCGCATGGTACGAAAGATTGGTGATGAGCCCCGAATTGGGTAACTTATTGGGCTCATTTTTCCTAATTTTCCTTGTTCAATCCTCCATTTTTCATAGACTATGCATGTTTTTCTAGTATGTTTATGTTATTTGAATGAATAAGGGTGGTCACTCTACCAAGGAGGCTAATACGTGGTCATTTCAGGTTTTTTGGACAAATGTTGGAGCAAAACCAAGCAATTATGGCCCAGGTGACAGCCAAGCTTGAGGTGAGGATTCATAGGGAGGCTATCTTTGGCATTAAATGGACGTTCCTCAAAATCTACACCCTCAACTCCGAGCTCAACAGGCCACCAAAACGAGTTCTAAAGGCAGCCATGCAGCTTTAGAAAGAGTGACTGTTTACTAGCAGTTGGAACAGCCGAGTCCCTTGAACTTAAGAGGGCTACTAGGCCCCTCGTAGTGTACAAATAGGAAGGCCTTAGCCTTCGTAGTTTACTTTTGGAACTGTTGGTATTTGCACTATAGTGCTGTCCCTTTCTCAGCTCGTTTTCTTAGCTACTGTTGTATAACTTTCTTGTGATGATTATTGTTGAGTAATGAGAAGCATCTTTACTTGGCATCAGATCTGAGTTCTTTATAGGAGCTTGCGGGTCTTGGGGTTGGGCCCAACCCAACTGCTAAGGCCTCCTTTATGTATTGTTATTTGTTCTTTATGTATTTGCAAAATCATTTTTGTTAAGTAGATTAAATCTTGCTGATTAACTAGGTAACTGTTGATGATTAGAAAGGCTTTTGATGTTCAGGTTTAGTTGATAGGTTGTTAACAGGAAGAGCTTCAAAAAAAGGGCCATCAAATACCTCTGATTTCACCTCTCCCTCAGTGGGATTAGGAGCTGGGATCAAGGTGACCTTGCTGCCCACAAAAACACTGACTTTCCTTTGCCATGCAATCACTAGTGTTTGATTTTCATTTGTAGAAGTTGGTTACATGTTCAGATTTTTGCTTGCTTAGTTGCATAAGTTAGTATACATGGTTTCATTGCAGTTTAAACTTCTGTTCATTCTCTTTATTGTCAGCTAGATCAGATTAGGTCAACGTAACTAGGTCTTTGATTTTATAAGTCTTCGTTGGTTCAGTTGGAAAAACAACTTACAGAGCACCTGTACCACTTCTCTACCTGCCCATACTCCATCAAACCCATGTGCTCCATCCCTCAACTCAGCTTCTTGCCTTACATTTTCCATCTGCTCACATAACCCTAGTTTTTGTGCAACAGTGCTTCAGTCCTCCTTGAACAAATCCAGCCATCCACATCTTTCCTCAACTCCATCCACCAAGACCTGGACCACCTACAACCCTTATCCTACCTCCATACCCATTCCTTTAGCTTTCTCCCTCCATCCACCCTCCAAAATCCCATTTCTAAACATCCTGTAGAAAAATTACAGACATCCTGTAGAAAATCACAGACATCTTGTAGAACCCCTGCAGACTTCCTATAGAAGCTCACGAATGAGGTTTCTTGATAGCCAAACTCTGTGAAAATCTATGGAAGGGTGTTAGGGACCCCTTAGGCCCTCTCTGAACCTTCCCGACCTCCTCCAATCATTTCCTCTCACCAAGCCACCTATGCACAGTCAAAACAGTCAAATCGCATGCATGATAATTCTGGCAACTTATTCAAAAATACAAAAAAAAATAAATTCAAATGTTACTGTAGAAGTAGCTTAGATACATTTATTTACCTTCCTAGAAGTCAATGGCATTTCTTTCAGTAGCTTGCATCCTATTTCTTGCATCAGTAGGGATAGCTGGTAAAATTAGGATTTGCTAGGGTTTACGTTTCCTTTCAGCTTTCCAGTTTCTTTCTGCAAGTAGATCAACCTTCTTTGAGTTAGCTTTTGTCCATTAGTTAAAAAGCTTATTCTCAGAGCTCATAGAAGTTGGCTTAAGCTCCTAGCAGACTTGTGCCAGCTGACCAAGTGACAACTGCGGCAAGAGCTAGTACTTGTGCATACAACACTGTCGCTTCCAAGTTTGTTACGAACTACCGGGTTGATAAAAGTAAAGAAGGGAGTCCCAGGAGTTGCAGCATTATTGTTGCAATACTGGAGCTCACCACTCTTTTTGGTGTTGTTGCTGGGGAAGCGTCAGAGTATTTGTGATTGCTGCTTTTCTTCTATTTTGCTACTCTAACCTTCTGCTATGTAGTTTATTTCAGTTTCATTCTGCAATTTCATTTCTGCAAAAGTAAATTAGACATTTCCTGCTTTCATAGATTAGCCTTTCAATTCCAAAATTTTGTTTCTGCAAGTGTAGAATAGAATTTCAATTCTGCAAGCGTAGTCTAGCATTTCATTCTCGCAATTGATTTCAGCAAAATAGATTAGTCCTTTCCTCCTTTCATTTCAATTCCGCATTTTCATTTCTGCAAGATAGATTTTAGTTAGTTGTAATTCCATCTGTTTCAATTTTGCAGGTACAAGCAGAGAAAAAAGCAAAAGCAACCAAAAATCCTTTCATGCCTCGTAGGAACAGAGATAATACCAGAAAATTCCTACCCAACACCCCCACCACTTCACTGAGTCACCCTTCTCTCTTCTTTGGTGGCAGTGACCCAGAAGAACCTATAGGTGAACCTCCTGAGATATACGAAGATCCTAAAACAGAAGAAGAGCAAGAAAACATTCCTTTTGAGACCATGGCTGACAAAAGAAATGGTGGAGACGATAATGAGAGAATAGAAGGTACCTTCCCCATCCGAGAGACCAATGGGGACATGAAAATGAAGAACATACGCCCCTCAGCCTTACCTCATTTCCATGGATTGACCACTGAAGACCCTAATACCTTCCTGTTTGATTTTGTTGTCATTTGTCGAAATTATGACTATACAGAAGATGAGAAAAAGTTGAAACTCTTTCCCTCTACCCTCAAGGATGTAGCATTATGCTGGTTCATGGGGTTAACTGGAAACAATATCACTACTTGGGCTCAGATGCAGCAAGGCTTTAACAACAAATACCGAGATTACTGTAGGTCGAAGGAAACCAAGGGAGAAATCTTTCAGATGACCATGGGAAATGATGAGTCTTTAGAAGACTACGAGGAAATGTTCCAACTTAGCTATAAATGGGCCAGGTGCACACTTGACCCTAAATCTATAAAGCGGGTTCTACTCCGAGGAGTCTCTGAAGACCTTCTAGATACCCTTCACATGCTAGCTGGAGGAGACATCTACCAACTAACTTATGAGGACATAAAGACTGTGTTTAGAAACCACTCTAGGGCAGCCCGGAAAAGAGGTAGGAGGAATCCACTTTTAGCTAGTACTACCTTCTTCAAGCATGAGTTTGCTAATCAGATGGAATACCTCAAAAGTGAGATTAGACAAACCATTGCCATGCAACTTGATACTTTCCGAAGCCAACAAAAGAAAGAGGAAGCTGAGAGGGCTTTGGCCATTTTTTGTCCCAGATGTACGAGGAAGCACCCTAAGAACGAGTGTCCATTGCACTCAGTAGAGGTATGTTTCATTTGTGAGGAAAACTACCCCACAAACCAATGCCCAACCTTACCCGGATTCAAAGCCATGTACCAAGGGACTGAGGCACCCACTGAACCTCTCTACTTCCTCAACCAAAGGTGGCCGCATGGGTGTAGACCTTACCAGGAGGGGATGCAAGGGACATCCCAAGCTTATTATAGCCCCAACCAATCTGCTCACATTCCTTCTTGGGGCCCCCCTACTCATCCTTCCTAGTCTGCACCTCCTCCGTGGTCTTATCCACCTCAATACCATACTCAACCCACTCCTCATTCGTTTCACTCCCATGTCCAGCCACAGCCTCAGTGGAATTCACCTCAACCGGGCTAGAGGCCCCAATACAACTCTCCTTCCGCCATTCTGCCTCCACCACCGGATCAGCCAGAACCATTACCTCCTGCTCCTCCAAGACAACCCCAGATGCCTGCTCAATCGAACCCAAACCCCAACAACCGACAGGCCCAACAGGTATACACTGGGGAGACAACATGTCCTACCTATGCTGTGGAGATCCAGGAGATCAACCTGTGATCCGAGAAGACCCTTCTAGATTGCCAACCTCCTCCCCCAGAGGACGAGGAAGAGAAACAGGAAAGTGAACCCAAAGCCATTCCACCCTTTCCTGAGTGACTAACAGTAACCACGCAACCAAACCCAAAGGAGACTGAACTTCTGGGAGAACTTAAACAGTTGTGTGTGAAAATACCACTTCTCCAGGCCATCAAAGATGTACCGATATACAACAAATTGATTAAGGAGAAGTGTTTCAGGAACCCAGGCAGGTGAAAGAGAGATGCCTCGACTATCAATGTCATCGGACAACTGTCCGATCTAATGTTGGGGCAAGTAATCTGTCCAAAGTATTTGGACCTTGGGAGTCCTGTAGTTGATGTCCACATCAATGGCACCATAATCCCCCATACCTTGATTGATCTAGGGGCTGCCATTAATGTGATGACCAGGGACACCATGCTTAAACTCAACCTTCAGAGTTCCTTAAGGAAGACCTCGACAGTCCTGCAGTTGGCAGATCGCTCCACCGTGACTCCCGAAGGGATTATGGAAGATGTCTTGGTCTCTGTTGACTCTTGGGAGTACCCTGCAGACTTCTTGGTCCTTCAGCCAAAGGCAAAGCTCACTGGATACCCCCTCATTTTGGGAAGGCCTTGGTTAGCCACTGCGGATGCTTACATCAGTTGCCGAGCTGGAAGCATGACCATCAAGAATGGGCCTATGTCCAAGCATCTAGTCCTATATCCTCCTTCCCAACCTCTGCTAGAACATGACTTACCACTCTGGTTGGAAGAAGGAGATGATGATGAGGTCTACTCTGCACCATTGTGCACAGTAGAAACCACTAGGGGAGGCCCTCAAACTGAGGATGATTTGATTGAGACCTTGATTCAAAATCCACCTCCCAGTGCACTGTCCTTAGAGGAATTGGTGGAAGATACCCAAGCCAACACCTTATTGGACCTCTGTGTGACTGATCCAACCTCTTCCAGAGTTAATAATGTGGAGTTTGTTCCCGAAATAACTTTAAATATCAGCTCCTCCCTATCTCCCTCCCAGGAGAAGGAGCTGTGTAGCTTACTGAACAATCATTTAGATGCTTTTGCTTGGAGCTATAAGGAGATGAAAGGAGTCCATCCTTCAGTCTATACCCATCACATCTACATTAAAGAAGATTGTAAACCAGTCAGGCAACCTCAGAGGAGAATGAATCCAGCCCTTAAAGACATTGTCAAAGAAGAATTGCAAAAATTATTGGATGCAGGATTCATCTACCCTATCTCCGATAGTGAGTGGGTCTCGCCTGTAGTGCTTATGCCCAAGAAGAATGGGAAGTGGAGAATCTATGTGGATTACCAAGAACTTAACAAAGCCACCAAGAGAGACCATTTCCCTTTGCCTTTCATAGATCAGGTGTTGGATGGACTGGCAGGGAAGAAGTTCTTCTCTTTCCTAGATGGATTCAGCGGGTATAACCAGATCCAAATAAGCCCAGAAGACCAAGATAAAACCACCTTCACCTGTCCTTGGGGTACCTTTTCCTACTAAGTCCTTCCCTTTGGGCTATGCAACACTCCTGCCACTTTCCAGAGAGCAGTATTGAGCATCTTTTTTGAGTTGGTCCATGATTCGGTAGAAATCTATATGGATGACTTTACTCCTTATGGGTCCAACTTCCAAGAAGCATTGACTAATCTGGGAAAATTTCTAACCAAGTGCATTGAGATGAACCTATCCCTCAGTCCCGAAAAATGTGAATTCCTGATGACTGAAGGGACCGTGCTAGGACATACCATTTCTCGGCAAGGATTACAGGTGGATCCTAATAAAATTGCTATCATCCAAAAGGTCCCTCCTCCTCAAAAGGTAAGAGATGTTCGAAGTTTCCTAGGCTTAGCAGGATATTATCGAAGATTCATTAAAGACTTCAATAAGCTAGCCTCGCCATTGTTTGGCCTCTTAGGGAAAGATGTTGAGTTTAAATGGACTGACAACTGTCAAGGGGCACTGAATGAGTTGAAAGATAAGCTGGTGTCCGCCCCGATCTTGAGACGTCCAAACTGGGCCCTACCTTTCCACATCCACACTGATGCCTCGAACAAAGCCATAGGGGCAGCCTTAGGATAGGTTGAGGAGAAACTCCCATATTCCATATACTTTGTCAGCAAAAACCTGTCCAAGGCAGAAATGAACTATACCGTAACCGAGAAAGAGTTCCTGGCTATAGTCCATTCCCTAAACAAGTTCAGACACTACATCACTGGTTATCAAACATTTGTACACACTGATCATGCTGCAATTAGATATTTAATGAATAAGACTGATGTCAATGCTCGAATCATTAGATGGTTACTTTTGTTGCAGAAATTTGATTTGACGATTGTCGAAAAGCCAGGTAAGGAAAATGTTGTTGCTGACTTCTTGTTTAGATTGGACTTGCCTGCAGGTGAAGAAGGAACAATGGATGACCAGATGCCAGATGAACATTCGTTTTCTATCTCAGTGCTCTCTCCATGGTTTGCTGATATAGAAAATTACTTGGTCTCAGCACAGTTCCCTCCGCATCTATCCTCGAAGGAGAAGAGCAGAATTGTAAGGAAGAGTGCCCCGTTCACTTGGATCGGGGGAAACCCATTTAAACTTGGCCCAGATCAGATCTTGAGACGTTGTGTTAGGGAGGAGGAAGTCTTTGACATCCTCCTAACCTATCATGATGGACCTTGTGGAGGCCACTTTGCAGCAAAAAGGACTGCCTTCAAAATTCTACAGGAAGGCTACTATTGGCCTACTCTTCATCAAGATGTCAGAAGATACATCAGCCAGTTTGACCGATGTCAGAGGATGGGGAAACCGACTCCAAGGAATGAAATGCCTCTCCAACCTCAAGTGACCTTCGAGCCATTTGAGAAGTGGGGCATGGATTTTATGGGTCCTATCAACCCTCCTTCAAAGCAACGGTCTTACATCATTATGTGCACCGACTATCTGACCAAGTGGGCAGAAACGAAGGCAATCAAAGCAGCAATAGAAGAAAAGGTGGCTGAGTTTCTGAGGGAAAATATCTTCTACAAGTTTGGCTACCCAAGAGAGTTAGTCATAGATCAAGGAAGCCAGTTCACCTCCAACCTGATTGAAAACTTGCTCGCTCATCACAAGATCAAGCACAGGAAATCCACCCCATATCATCCCCAAGCAAATGGGTAGGTGGAAGTCACTAATAGAGCATTGGAAGGGACTTTGACTAAGGTTTTGAGAAGCAGCAGAAAGGATTGGGCAGATCGCCTGGTTGAGGCCACCTGGCCCTACAACACCACTTGGAAGACTACAACAGGTTTCACACCTTATGAGCTGATCTACGGGAAGAAAGCTTTGTTGTCCATAGAGTTCGAGTACAATACATTGAGGGTGGCAGATTAGTTGGACCTAGATCTTAGCCATGATCAACTTGAAAGATTATTGTAGATGAATGGATTAGATGAACACAGAATGCAGGCCCTCCTCCACTGAGAAGTAGTTCAACTTCAAAGGAAGATATGGCATGACTGGCACCTTAATGAAAAGCAATTCCAGCCGGGAGATTGGGCACTGCTGTATGACTCAAGATACAGATTTCAAAGGAAAGTTGAGGACAAGATGATTAGGACCATATACAATGGAGAAATGCAATGACAATGGTTCAGTCCTTATCAGGACCATTGATGAAGAAGCCATCCCCATGCTTGTCAATGGGCATCGATTGAAAATCTACAAGAAACCCCTTTCGAGGCAGGAGTTCATTGAAATTGTGGAAAAATCAGTGTTGGTAGTAGAGTAGGGTTCTGCCTCTATTCTGGCCACACCTTGATCATCAAAAAAAAAAAAGGGAATAAAAAGATCCCTGGGTGAAAACCTCTCTGAGGCGCCCAGGGCAGACAGTGAAGGTGAAAACCTCATGGAGGTGCCCCAGCTGTCTCTCAGAAAATAAAGAAATGGAATAAAAAAGATCCTTGGGTGAAAACCTCTCTGAGGCGCCCAGGGCAGATAGTGGGGGTGAAAACCTCATGGAGGTGCCCCTGCTGTCTCTCAAAAAAAAAGAAGAAAAAAAAAGGTCTAATCTCTGGAATTATTGCAGGTTGCATGGAATACAGTGCAGATAAAGAAGGTCATGCAAAACGAGGACAGGGGTCTCTACCAAGCTACCAAACAACCTCATAGATGCCCCCTCCATGGCCACTCACTTTTTCCAGGATTTGAATACATTCGGGTCGAGATTCAACCTCCTATAGGAGGTTCTGAGCTTTCTACAGGAAGTTTTGGGGCTTTCTATAGGAAGTTCCGCATTTCTACAGGAAACATGCTGTAGAGCCTTCGGGCAGGCCAAAATCGATTCTGAAAAGGGATTTAAAGCTTGAAGGGGACCTGCAGCCACTCCTCTCTTCCATCCATCACCGGTTTCATCTCTTTCCACCACCATTACAACAATCTGGTCCTGTATTCCTGCACAGTCATGCAAAGAGTCCTGTTTTCCTCAGATTGCAATTTTTTTTCCCAAGCGACAAATCAAGTACATGAAGGCTTGCACACTCTACCTATTAAAGCTCCATTAGGACCCTTCATCCGTGAATACAACCCTGCTCGTTTTAGCATGCATCCCAGGAGGAGAAGCAGCTACAGGATGTCCTACAGGAATCCTGTAGCAGCTGATCCGTCTGGAGCACACACTATGGAGTCAATAGCAGTTGAAATCAATGTAGGAGGCATGTAACCAGCTTCGCTTGAACGTGAACACCTCCTCGACAGTTGAGGGAAGACAGAGCCGTGCATGCAACGTTCACCACCAGAGGATCGGGTCCCGAAAACCTTGCATGCAACATCAGCCAATGAACGAAGGAATTCCAGCGCCTGTGCATGAAGCAACAGTGAGCAAAGCCATTGTTCCACATCTAGAAAATTGCAGAACATGTCCACGCCACACAGGTAAGTGTCTAACCTTATTTCATCAAATTGCATAGACTATACTATGAAAACTGCATGTCTATGAATGGTGCGGATTGAACGAATTCGGTGGCCAGTCAACTGGCCACCCACAGTCAGTTGAATGGCCTCGTGGGATCCGAATGAGCTTGGTTACGCTTGAATACGCCAAAAGGACGTGGAGCCGACACGTGGGAAGTTGTTATAGACATTTTTGTGCCTTACAGCTTTGAGCATGAAATGTCCATAATCCAAGGGATCCAAAGTCCCTAAAAGTGTTGTTCCTGCCCCTAAAGGAACAAGGTCAACCAATGACAGCTTCTCCCAGAAGTTCTCCACCAAAAACTACTCAGAATCAGTCAAATCAGGATCAATTCAAGTGCTCCACTAGCTGTATGCGTTGCAAAGCACCCCAGTACACTAGCTAGGTGCATTGCAATTCACCTAAATGCACTACCAGGGTGTGCTGAGCGAGAAATGCCAAATGGCAGTGTCATTCCGCAAGGTGTACAGACAATGGAAGCTTCCAGAATCTTCCTCAATGACACTTGCCTCACTGAGTTCGACCAAGGATGAGTAAGAGGCTCTCAGCCTCCAAGTGGAAGCAAGAACTGACAGAGAGAAGCCACAAGTCAAAACATAAGCTGACTCATCCTCTCTGCTTACATCTATATATGGATCCCTCATCCCAGAGATCCAGAGGCTGGAATTTTGTACTTTGCAGAGAATTGCTGTTGGTTTGAGATTGAGATTAGTGCATTGGGTGATTTATGCTTTGTTGGAGGTGAGGAAGGGATTCCTTTGCTGGGAGGTAGATGCTGGATCGGGACTCACTTGGTTGTATCTCCTCTTGGACTTTCTTATTATATCAATAAAACTATTTGAGTTTCTCCTACATGTTTGTATATCAATGATGCTTTGTTATATCTGCATGTTTAGCTTAAATCTGATCCTAAGCTAGTTATGAATGTAAATCTATATCTTTTGTGTAGTTTTCCTCTTCTGTGATCTTGCAGGAACTTGGTGAAGCTGGACCAGTAAGGGAGCAGGCAGCGGGAAGCAAGCAAAAGAGGAGAGCGATTGGATCGACAAACTAGCGAAAGACACAGGTTAGTTACATCCTTCCTCTTCGTTTACATTTCATAAAGAAGAATACGAAAATAGTTTTCCTTGTTTGTTTCTAAGGCACTGTCACACCTTAGAGTGGGATAGGGGCGTTCTGAATAGATACTTTTCCCAACAACAAAATGGCGACTCCGCTGGGGATCGTATCTAGTTAGTTTATTTGTGTTTCTATTGTTGTTCTTCTCATAAACTTAGGAGTGGCAAATCGAACTGCATTTTCCATTTACAAATGCAAAGTAGAGATCTCCTACTCTAGTCCATTCACTGGGCCTGTTTATGATCTGAACAGCTGATCCACAAATGCTCTAATTTCCCTTTGTGATAGCTCTTAGTCCTCCTTTAAATCATCCCTCTAATTGTACCTTGTTGATATCTTTTATCCGGCCAAAAACCTTAGATCAAACTGCAAACCGTGACCCAGAACCCGGAGACAAATCTCGTTTCTGCTTCAGCGCAGGCTCTATGAAGAGACTCTGCATTTCAACGCAGGTCCCGAGAGGGCTACCTGCGCTGCAATTCAGTTTCTCTGTGCAACAGGTGCGCTGATCAGCCTTTGCCCTGTGCAGCTGTGGTTCTTTGCTTCTTTTTGTTCAGTTTTATGTCTAATTTTTGCAGCCTGTTATCAGTGTGTGTACCTATCTGAAAACCCCTTTTCTTTGCCTTAATTTCACCTCGGTTGTATAAAAGAAACTGTATTTGTTTTTGTGTATTTGTTACATCATTTGCAGTTTCCCATTACAAAAGTAAACTAGTCATACTGTCGCCCTTAGATCTAGACCTGTCGTAAGTGTCGTTTTGATCTTAGGAGTGAGTTTGTTTGCTGTTGACAGTTGATTACGCTTTTAGTTTTGTCTTTTGGTTTGAATTTATGAATTTCTAGTGTCGAAACAAGTGTTTATTTCAAAATCATAAAGTGTCATAATCATCTCTACTTTGTTGATTTCGAAAAAGAAGCTTGTTTGTGTTTTTCACTTGAAATCGAATTCAAATTTGTACAACAACTTTCTTTTTAGGCATCAATATTAAGAAAGTGAAAACAAATACATGCACAAGTGCATTTTCATTTTGACAGTTTTTATGGTTTGATTTAGGAAAAGTGCATTTACTGTGTGCTCTATGGTCTTTGAGAAAAGATTGTGTCTTTCTTTTCCCCTTGTAGCTAGGATTTTCATTGTTGAAAAGAGATAAAAGCTTGCTTATCATCTTTAGACTGCATTTAGGAATTGTATCTACATCTCGTGGTGATCCAAAAAGGAAAACTTCTAAGAAAGATCAACCTAAAATAAATTGAATGAACTTAACAATGCTTTGTAACTTAACGCACAACATAGAGGTCTAGGCTAGAGACGTGTTCCGGCGTCGTAAAACCTGGTAACTGTTGGCCTCACTGATGGTTGGGTGATTCCTCCTGAGAGACGATAAGTGCCAGTACAGATTGTGCTCCCACGTATCGTCGAGTATATATTGGGAGACCCCTATAGGCTCAAAACCTTAATCCATAGGAAGCCGTGTCGGCCGCCCTACTGATCGCAATGCACTGAACACAGCATTCAGGAAGATTGACCGCCCGTACCCTAAAACGTATTCTACGGTTTTGCGATTGGTTTGGCACACCCTCTACCTAGAACTCCAGAGCAGTCCCTTTCGTTCCTTTTCAGACTCCTTAACAGAAAAGGTCCATCTAAGCACTTGTCACTTCAGGCTCATTAAAAATCGAAGGAGACTAGAGTCATCTTTTGCTTTTTCTCGACTCTTTAAAATTGAAAAAGAAAGTTGTGTCCAAGCGTCGTTAAAATTTATTTTAAACGGAATATTCATACCCTTTTTCCCGCGTTGATCTTTAGGTTGAGAAAATGGAGCCTACCAACCAAGGAATTCCCCTTGGTGGAAATCCTAGTCCCTTCTCCTCTTGGGGAGATGTTGGTGCACCCCATATGGCCACATTGTCGCTTCCAGGACTGACAATTGGCTTGCCGATCTGGCTCTTCTCAACCAATGTCGTTCAGAACACCACTATTCCTGAACAGTTGAATCAGCAGTTAGACGAGTCCAGAATTTCCCACCAACCTTCTACTTCCTCTCTTCCTTCCTCTTCACGTGACGGGACTGGTGAAGCTAAAAACCAAGTTCCTAAGGAGAAAAAGGAAAAGAAGAAGAAAGAGAAAAAGAAGAAGGAGCCAAAGGAAAATAAGGGAAAACAAGTGTCGTCTAATGAAAATCCACACACAGCACTGACCAGGCCTAAATCGCCATGTGTCATTTGCAAGGGAGACCACTTTCACAGAGATTTTCCTTACATCCCTCGGATACTAAGGGACTGGTCTCCCCGTTTGCACAATCCGGTGTCGTCAACCTCTGATGGCCATGTTGAAAGCACACCGTCAACTAGCGAAAGTGAAGTCCCAGGACAAAAAGGGAGGACTAGACCTCCCTGTAGACTGTGCGAAGGCAACCATGCCCTCCAGCGTTGTCCCTTCTTAGACGAAGCTAAAAGAGTTTTGGATGATCGTCCGGTTTCACCGTTACGACTTCCTCCTGGATATAAAAAACTCTTGCCAAGTCCTTCGTTAGTTGAGAATCCAGCTGGCCCGCTTAAGTGGTCAGCTGAAGCATCTATCATTGAGGATAAACCAACTGAATCCATACCAGACGAAAGTCAAAAGGTTGAGGCGGCAGTTGACCCAGTCTTGCCTTCAGAGGTTTTATCTTCAAATGATACAGTCACTGAAGAAGATAGGGATGACACCATCCAAATTCTCTTCATCAACACAGACTCCGACGAACACGGGGGCAATCCACCCATTCCTTTATCGCAGGAAGGAAGTTCGTCAGAGCCATACCCAGCCGTCTACTCGGTCCCACCTCCAAACAACCTAGTTGTGTCCTTCGACTGGAACCAACTAGGCAGACCCCGTTTGCCAGCAAGCATACCATTCCGAATTATCGTTCAAATATACAGAATGATCATGGCTGGCACCATCATTGATGAGGGGGCATCTGTGAATATCCTTTCCTCTATTGCTTGGAAAGTGCTTGGTTCGCCATCGCTTTTGCCTGAGATGAGAAATCTGACAGGCTTTGATAAAGGAACCAGTCGACCTTTAGGGATCCTCCCCAATGTGCCCATAACATTGAAAGGGAAGACCGTTCAAATGAACGTGATGGTCATTCAAGGACCCTTGGATTATAACCTACTCCTTGGACGAGACTATATATATTGCATGGGAGCCATCGTCTCCTCACTCTTTAGAGTAATGTGTTTTCCGCACGAAGGAAGAGTGGTCAAGCTCGTGGACCAGCTTTCATTTCCCGGATCACGCATCGCAAATAGTCATATACCATCCCTAAATGGTCTCTTTACGCAAGAAATGTCTCAACCCACGGTTCGTCCTCCCGATGAGCGCGAGTGATTCGGAAGGATATGACTGGAACCCAGGGGGCATGCGTCCTGGTCTGCTTCGGCAGGAAAACTTTGGGTATAGAGTAGGTTTCCGCGGGACAATATGACTAGTCCATACCCCGTCCGTGATTGGAAGAGGGGTTGTTCTAGAATAATATTCTCTTGTCAAAGTTATGTGTGTGGCGCTCGTTGTCACTCACATTTGTCTGCTTCGGTAGGCATCGCCAAGGAAGTGTTTTGTTTGCACCGCGAATAGAACAATCTTTGGGTAACCTGTAAGAGGTAGTACCCTTCCTGATAAAACGAATGTTTTGTCAGCTCGAACAAAGGGTGACCCTTCCTGATAAAATGAATATTTTGTCAGCTCAAATAGAGGGAGACCTCGAAACTCTATTTTATACCTGGGGGCATGCGTCCTGGTCTGCTTCGGCAGGAAAACTTCGGGTATAGAGTAGGTTTCCGTGGGAGAATATGACTAGTCCGTACCTCATCCGTGATTGGAAGAGGGGTTGTTCTAGAATAATATTCTCTTGTCAAAGTTATGTGTGTGGCGCTCGTTGTCACTCACATTTGTCTGCTTCAGTAGGCATCACCAAGGAAGTGTTTTGTTTGCACCGCGAATAGAACAATCTTTGGGTAACCTGTAAGAGGTAGTACCCTTCCTGATAAAATGAATGTTTTGTCAGCTCGAACAAAGGGTGACCCTTCCTGATAAAATGAATATTTTGTCAGCTCGAATAGAGGGAGACCTCGAAACTCTATTTTATACCTGGGGGCATGCAAACCTTTTGGAGTGCAAGCTAGGGGCGGCTATTTATTTTTTTAAAATTTTAGGACCTCTAACCCTTTAAACTCGTAGGATTAGTCGTCACCAAACTTGTATAAAGAAAGGATGTGGGGCAAAAATCTAAAAGTTGCCGTTTTTATATGAGACATTCTTATCATATGACTGGATTAATTGAGCAGTTTTAGCAGATAGTTCATGCTCGTTAAAAAATAAACATAAGATCGAGCAAGTGTTTCAACCTGCGTTTAAGCTCGTTAAAAAATGAACTATCCTCCGGTAAATAACCACCGTGAATGTAACATTATCAGCCATTAAAGCCTTGGTCGTGTTTGCACCATCACCTCCACTTTTCCATTGCCCGATCATTCACCTCCATTTGATTGTTTACCCATTTTGAGGAACAGCTGCGAAGAGTGATTTCACTAGCCATCCTTGTGACACTGCCGTGATTGGAAAATTCCAACCCTTACCTGGAATCAGCTGCTACCCGTTTTATCACTCGTTCCTCAAAAGATGAGTCTTCTTTAAGCTCTTTTCATCTGACTCATAAAATATGAAAAGATTGCCGAGTTTTGGCCTTCCAGCTCGTTAAAGCGACCGGAAGTGCTATCCCTCCTCTAGATTTTAATCTTTTTGGACCTGAGGTATTATTGCACAAAAAGATCGAGCGCTTGTTTTGTTCGGCTCGTTAAAACTATCGAAAATTCATCCCTTCTGTATTGTTTTATACTTTTTCGGACTTAAGAGATTAGATGACGAAAAAGGACTTCCGGAGTTACCTTTACGTTCCTTTTCAGACTCCCTAAAAAGGAAAAGAACCAAGTTATCTTTGTCGTTAAACTCGTTAAAAAGATTAATAACGACAAACTTGTCTTTAGGCGAGAACGAGTTTCACTATCGCTAGGCTCGTTAAAACATAGCGATGGGTTTGCCCAAAGGGCAAATTATAGAACAAGCATATGTTATCCTCCTCAAGCTTGACAAAAATAAAGAGGTACTGGTCAGCAATGACTGGGGAAAAATTGGGAAGAAACTCAAAGAACCTTTATTGGTAGCAAGTCGCTCTTGAACATGACACTTCCACTCCATGCCTGAGTCGGGTTGGGTTGTTTCATTCACCGGTCACATCACCATGGTCTCGCCATACCATCCATCTTTGGGGTAAATGCTACCAATCCATCATATAAGTGTCGCCGATATGTTCAAGAGAAGTCATCCAGAGAAGTCACCCATGTCCCATCCACTACCATACATTATACTTCATTCTTTCATGACCGCCACCCTGAACCATATACCATCAGATCGTTTTCACCTCCATCAAAATCATTTGCTCTGTTCCATGT
The DNA here is from genome assembly GCA_031772625.1 of Pinus tabuliformis. Taxonomy (NCBI): domain Eukaryota; kingdom Viridiplantae; phylum Streptophyta; class Pinopsida; order Pinales; family Pinaceae; genus Pinus; species Pinus tabuliformis. The sequence goes on along the minus strand of CM062806.1, from coordinate 513,819,361 downwards.
CACTGATGTGGGATACATTAAGGCCCTCCTTTGACGGATCGCTTCTTGTCGACATCAGCTCATTATCCAAGAAGTTGATCTAGGAACACCCCTTCAGTACTTTGAAGCTTGCATGCCTCAATGGCAAGTTTATCACTTCCGGCGGCAGGTATACATCAATGACCTTCGACCGAAAGATTTTGCGTGGTGTTCGACGCCAAGTCCTTTATTCACACCACGTGAATTGTACTGCAGTACCTTGAGGGTCATTATCATTATCGGTGATTCCTCTCGTGCTTGTTAACAGTTTACATCATTGACTGGTAATCAAGCGATGTCTTTCCATGTTCGACTTCAGAACATTTCTCACATGGATCGACTTGTACTTAGAGTGAAGATCGGACGAGATTGAAGACCCCGGATCTAGTTTCATCCATCCGGGCTGCGATATATATTCAGGAAAAATAAAGACATTGACATGTACAGCATTGCAGCACAGATAATCATACTACCACAAGGATGATGACTTCATCAGAATCATCAGTCTACCATCAGACAATTGTCTGTCCTATGTACATAAAAATGAATTTATAAAGCTGAGCATGGGAATGCCCGCCTCAGCTAGATCATGAAAACAATATGAAAAATAATGTATTGTATTGTATCTTATTACAGGTCTCCTCCCAGCATTGAAAGAACTTCGGATCCTCCTAATAAAGCATTTCACCCGATAAACGACCTCATACTTTAGGGGGCAACTGTTATAGACATTTTTGTGCCTTACAGCTTTGAGCATGAAATTTCCATAATCAAAGGGATCCAAAGTCCCTAAAAGTGTTGTTCCTGCCCCTAAAGGAACAAGGTCAACCAATGACAGCTTCTCCCAGAAGTTCTCCACCAAAAACTACTCAGAATCAGTTAAATTAGGATCAATTCAAGTGCTCCACTAGCTGCCTGCGTTGCAAAGCACCCCAGTACACTAGCTAGGTGCGTTGCAACGCACCTAAATGCACTACCAGGGTGCGCTGAGCGAGAAATGCCAAATGGCAGTGTCATTCCGCGAGGTGTACAGACAATGGAAGCTTCCAGAATCTTCCTCAATGACACTTGCCTCACTGAGTTCGACCAAGGATGAGTAAGAGGCTCTCAGCCTCCAAGTGGAAGCAAGAACTGACAGAGAGAAGCCACAAGTCAAAACATAAGCTGACTCATCCTCTCTGCTTACATCTATATATGGATCCTTCATCCCAGAGATCCAGAGGCTGGAATTTTGTACTTTGCAGAGAATTGTTGTTGGTTTGAGATTGAGATTAGTGCATTGGGTGATTTATGCTTTGTTGGAGGTGAGGAAGGGATTCCTTTGCTGGGAGGTAGATGCTGGATCAGGACTCACTTGGTTGTATCTCCTCTTGGACTTTCTTATTATATCAATAAAACTATTTGAGTTTCTCCTACATGTTTGTATATCAATGATGCTTTGTTATATCTACATGTTTAGCTTAAATCTGATCCTAAGCTAGTTATGAATGTAAATCTATATCTTTTGTGTAGTTTTCCTCTTCTGTGATCTTGCAGGAACTTGGTGAAGCTGGACCAGTAAGGGAGTAGGCAGCGGGAAGCAAGCAAAAGAGGAGAGCGATTGGATCGACAAACTAGCGAAAGACACAGGTTAGTTACATCCTTCCTCTTCGTTTACATTTCATAAAGAAGAATACGAAAATAGTTTTCCTTGTTTGTTGCTAAGGCACTGTCACACCTTAGAGTGGGATAGGGGCGTTCTGAATAGATACGTTTCCCAACAACAGAAGTGTCCAGTCGGGGAAAATCGGCAGATTGGCAGTGATGACGACGAGTAATGGCAGAGATAGAAAATGGCGGTTAGAGACACGTCGAAGAATGATGGATGTGACGTTGGCTAACAGATCGGCCTGGAAACCTCACCCCCGCGCCATGAATTGCACCATAATTCAAAATCATCGGTCAGAGCACTCACATTAACCACTGTCATTTACACTTGCAACCAGTTTTCAGCAACGTACACGTCCTCCTCCTCTGCAGTTCATTAGTCAGCACAGGACTTTCTACAGGAAGTCTGAAGACAGAGCAACAGAGGGAAAAATCACCGGAAATTTTAGCTAGGGAGGCAGCAGCTGTGCTGGCCACCCTAAGCACATCTCCCAAGTAGAAGGGGAAGTGAAAGAGGGAGCCTTCCCTGTATTTTAAGGCAAGAAGGAGTGTGAGGATTAAGACTGGCAGACCCCAGCCATCGTCAAAAGAACCAATCACAATTGTAGACACCCCTATCACACAAAAGGAGAGGTCCCCCTCCAAGGCATCCATCACTTATGAACAGGGAAGCCCGAGGACATCCACATGGAGAGAAAGAATGAAATTGTTGGACACAAAGCCCTCTCTACAGGATGCTGAGACTATTCTACAGGAAACACTGGCTAGGCTGAAGGAGACCGAAGCAATGGAAGGTGAGGCAGCTAAATCACCACAGGAGGAAGAAAAGGTGGAGAACATTGTGGAACCTAGCCCCCAGCCCAACTTGGGCTCCTACTATAACTTCTTAGAGGCCGGAAAGATCATTCCTCAAAAATTCACAGTGCCATTTTTCCTTGCACTAGAAGAAGAGAGGGTGAGGACCCACACTTAGATGAAAATCGCTAAGTCCAAGGGTGTGGTGGATATAGGTCTTCTGGAGGAACAACTCAAAGAGGCAAGAAGGGAATTGGCTATGGTATGACATGTGGAGAGCAGCCAGTGGGTCAAGCTACAGGAAGAAAATGAGCCGCTTAGACAGCAGCTACAGTTACAGGGACAGAGGAAGGAAGACAAGCCTCATATCTTGGGAGAACAACAACAACAGGAGGAGCCCACAACAGCTAAAGATACCCCTGATGAACAACAGAGAAAGGAAGGGATGCAGAATGAAATTGAGACACTGAATTGACAGCTACAGGAAAAGGAATTGCAAGCAGGCTTGGAGATACAGTCTCTGAAACAATAGGTACAAGAAAAAGAGGCCCAACTGGCCTACATGGTGAGCTGGGCAATGGAAGCTCTGCAGTGTAGGTAGCCTACCAAATCCTATGCCCTATACCTCAAGGATCAGTGGTTACAGTTTCATATCAATACCTTGGCCCAAAGGGGCATCACCCCATTCCAAAATTATCATCAGTTTGCAGCTCTATGTGGCAGTAGTTCATCAGAGGATAGGGCCAAATTATCAGAGTTCTACTTGCACAATTTCGCCCTTCTGAACATGAATGCATGGGATCCCAACACGGTGATAGGATATCTCCAGCTTATGGGCATGGCCTCTTGGATGAGCCATGAGGATAAGAGAGTAGCAAAGGTCCACAATATCATAGGCAGAGAGCTCAGTGAGCCACCCATGATCAGAGCAGAGCTGGATGACCCCTCAGGAGTGATAAGTGCCCACCAGCATTTGGCCAATAGTCCTCAGGATCTACCAGAATACATTGAGCAACAGGCTTAAGCCATTGCCCACTTTGAGGACATGGAGAGACTGTTGGGAGAAAACTGCCTGCATGCCTACATAAGGCGGTGGAACACACTGCCTCACAGCCTGAAGATAAAATAATACAACTCTCCCACCAGGATGAGGGAAGCCTTGGAAAGGGTACCTCTCTACAAACAGTTGACACAAAATTTTCAGGCCAATTGGATTGGCTTGAAATTCAGTCGTCCTTTACTTTTGGGATTGCTAGAAGGAGTGAAGGAAGAGGAGGAAGATAGACAATGGGCGGAAGTGGAAAGCAAAGCAGGATTCCATGACCGGGAAGAGGATATCACCACACAGTCCCGCAACGTGAGGGAAGCGATCAAAGCCATAAAGGATGATGAGCTGTACTAGTTGCTCAGAGGATGAGCAACCCATTTAGCAGGGGGGTGATGATGAGCCCCGAATTGGGTAACTTATTGGGCTCATTTTTCCTAATTGTCCTTGTTCAATCCTCCATTTTTCATAGATTATACATGTTTTTCTAGTATGTTTATGTTATTTGAATGAATAAGGGTGATCACTCTACCAAGGAGGCTAATACGTGGTCATTTCAAGTTTTTTGGACAAATTTTGGAGCAAAACCAAGCAATTATGGCCCAGGTGACAGCCAAGCTTGAGGTGAGGATTCATAGGGAGGTTGTCTTTGGCATTAAATGGCCCTTCCTCGAAATCTCCACCCTCAACTCCGAGCTCAATAGGCCACCAAAATGAGTTCTAAAGGCAGCTGAGCAGCTTTGGGAAGAGTGACTGTTTACTAGCAGTTGGAACATTTGAGTCCCTTGAATTTAGGAGTGCTGCTAGGCCCTTCATAGTGTACAAATAGGAAGGCCTCAGCCTTCGTAGTTTACTTTTGGAACTGTTGGTATTTGCACTATAGTGTTGTCCCTTTCTCAACTCGTTTTCTTGGCTACTGCTGTATAACTTTCTTGTGATGATTATTTTTGAGTAATGAGAAGCAGCTTTACTTGGCATCAAATCTAAGTTCTTTATAGGAGCTTGCAGCTCTTGGGGTTGGGCCCAACCCGAGTGCTAAGGCCTCCTTTATGTATTGTTATTTGTTCTTATGTATTTGCAAAATCATTTTTGTTAAGTAGATTAAATCTTGCTGATTAACTAGGTCACTGTTGATGATTACAAAGGCTTTTGATGTTCAGATTTAGTTGATAGGTTGTTAACAGGAAAATCTTCAAAAAAAGGGCCATCAAACACCTCTAATTTCACCTCTCCCTCTATGGGACCAGGAGCTGGGATCAAGGTGACCTTGCTACCCACAAAAACACTGACTTTGCTTTGCCATGCAATCACTAGTGTTTGATTTTCATTTGTAGAAGTTGGTTACATGTTCAGATTTTTTCTTGCTTAGTTGTATAAGTTAGTATACATGGTTTCATTGTAGTTTAAACTTTTGTTCATTCTCTTTATTGTCAGCTAGACCAGATTAGGTCAATGTAACTAGGTCTTTGCTTTTACAAGTCTTCGTTGGTTCAGTTGGAAAAACAACTTGCAGAGAACCTGTACCACTTCTCTACCTGCCCATACTACATCAAACCCATCTGCTCCATCCCTCAACTCAGCATCTTGCCTTACATTTGCCATCTGCTCACATAACCCTAGTTTTTGTGCAACATTGCTTCAGTCCTCCTTGAACAAATCCAGCCATCTACATCTTTCCTCAACTCCATCCACCAAGACCTGGACCACCTCCTACCATTATCCTACCTCCATACCCACTCCTTTAGCTTTATTCCTCCATCCACCCTCCAAAATCCCATTTCTGAACATCCTGTAGAAAAATTACAGACATCCTGTAGAAAATCGCAGACATCCTGTAGAACCCCTGCAGACTTCCTGTAGAAGCTCACGAATGAGGTTTCTTGATAGCCAAACTCTGTGAAACTCTCTGGATGGGTGTTAGGGACCCCTTAGGCCCTCTCTGAACCTTCCCGGCCTCCTCCAATCATTTCCTCTCGCCAAGCCACCTCTTCACAGTCAAATCGCATGCATGATAATTCTGGCAACTTATTCAAAAATACAAAAATAAGTTTTTTTTAGATGTTACTGTAGAAGTAGCTTAGATACATGTATTTACCTTCCTAGAAGTCAATGGCATTTCTTTCAGTAGCTTGCATCCTCTTTCTTGCATCGGTAGGGATAGCTAGTAAAATTAGGATTTGCTAGGGTTTACGTTTCCTTTCAGCTTTCCAATTTCTTTCTGCAAGTAGATCAACCTTCTTTGAGTTAGCTTTCATCCATTAGTTAAAAAGCTTCTTCTCAGAGCTCATAGAAGTTGGCTTAAGCTCCTAGCGAACTTGTGCCAGTTGACCAAGTGACAGCTACGGAAAGAGCTAGTACTTGTGCATACAGCACCGTCGCTTCCAAGTTTGTTACGAACTACCGGGTTGATAAAAGTAAATAATTGAGTCCCATGAGTTGCAACATTACTGTTGCAATACTGGAGCTCACCAATTGGTAAAAATAAAACAAGTATAGGATGAGAGATGAGGCTGGCTGCACAGATAGGAGAATATGAAATGGATCAGGTTATTTTGGATCTCGGGTTAGACATGAATGTCCTAACAAAGTAGACTTGGGAATGGATTGGAAGACCCGCGCTGCTGTGGTCTTCGATTGAATAAAGAATGGAAAATCAACAGAAGATCATCCCCATGGGGCTAATGCAAGGGGTGACTGTAGATATTGAAGGTGCAAGTGCTTTGGCTGACTTTGAAGTAGTAGAATTTGTGGATGAAAGCAACCCTTACTCTCCGCTCCTTAGCATTGATTTGGCTACTAATATGAACAGGGTAATCAACCTAAAGAAGCAAAAGGTGATATTTGAGAAGAAATCGAGCTATGTAATAGTACCCCTAGATCTTGCTAAAGGATCTCGCTATACTGAACCAGTCCACGATTATGAGAGTGATGATGATTTGGATTGTATATATTAGATAACAACACGAGACAACGATTGGGTAAATCCAACAACAGATGGACAAATTGCGTGGGATTGTGAGAGTTCCTGCGCCTCTTACTTTGATGAAGAATTAGAGTGTTGGCAAAATCGCTTACATCAAGTAACCACACTAAGTTGTAAAATGATGACTGGGTCGCTACGTTGTGTGTCGTCAGAGGTAAGAAATTTTCCCACTTATGTTGGTCTGAATGATGTAGATATATTTTTGGATGCATTCGAAAGGGAGGTACTAGAGAAGCAACGCTTCCAAGCTTTGGACTGGGCATTGCGCACTATGCCTGCAAGGTGGTGGGGTATGCACAAGGGTGGCTTTGATGATTGACGAGAGTGTAGAAAGATGATGAGAACACGCTTTGGGAGGACGAAGGTACGACTGATAGACAAATATGATGGGAAGGATGATCTGTGCACGCACTTAGCCAAATGGGCTAAGGCTTATGGAGCGAAGCCCCAACCTGAATGGGTGCACTTGTTCTGTCACACCCAAGATGTCATCCTGATGAACTGGTACTCAGAAACAGAGCTCCACCATGGTACAGGTGAATGGGATATTCTGCGCGAAGGATTCATAATGACATTCAGCATTGAAGATGGGTTTGACTGTATTGACAAAGCACTACAAGAAGTGAAAGTAGCAATCTTTAGGATACCGCAGGATCCTTTGGACATGATTCAGCCCAATTGGACTACTCAGCTGAGCCACGCACTGGAATGCTATAACATCACCACTGAAGAAGAAGATGAGGATCTACAAAAGGTTAACATCCCTGAAATGGAAGGTCACCGTGAGGTTGAAGGACTTTAGATTGAGAATCCTGATATAACCATGTCACTGAAAATGAAACAGGTGAATATTGGTACGGAGGTGGAGCCCAAATTCGTGAATATTGGAGATTATTGGGATGACACAATGGTGGATAAAGTCACTGAATTTCTCCACGAATGCTAGGATTTGCTCCCTAGCAAGTTTATGGATATAAAAGGGATAATAGGAGACTTGGGTGTTATGAAGATCACGTTGAAGCCCGACGCACAGCCAGTTAAGCAAAGGCCTTACCATCTCAATCCGAAGTATAAGGAAAATGTCCACTTAGAGCTAGACAAGCTGCTCACGGCAGGCATCATAGAGCTCGTAGAAGAATCTTATTGGGTAAGCCCAATGGTGGTATAAGAAAAGAAGCAGAAGGATGAAATAAGGATATGCGTAGATCTCAGGAAGTTGAATGATGCCTGTGTACATGATCCTTTCCCGACCCCATTCGCTGATGAAATGTTGGACAATGTGGGTGGCCAGGATGCATATTCCTTCACTTATGGGTTCTCTAGGTACCATCAAATAAAAATCACGCCAGAGTATAGGAGAAAGATGACCTTCGCGACTCAGTGGGGGTGTTTTCAGTACACTGTAATGCCTTTCAGATTGAAGAATGCGCCTGCTATTTTTTTGGGCATAGTCGTTATGGCATTCAAGGAATTTATTCATAAGTTCCTGAAAGTGTACTTTGATGACTTGACTGTATTTGGGTTGGTCAAATGCCATGTGGCAAGTTTGCGCTTGATGCTAGATACCTCTCGAAGATACTAGATCGCGCTCAATATGAAGAAATGGCTATTTTGTGCTCCTTTTGGGATACTATTGGGTCATGTGGTTTGTAGACAGGGACTAATGGTAGATCCCATGAAGACTATGGTGATACTTAACTTAGAAGCACAGAGTGTGAAATAGCTGCGCACTACCCTAGGGCATACTAGATATTACAGAAGGTTTATCAAGGGCTATGCCCAGGTCACTACGCCTATGGATAAGTTGTTGAAAAAGGATGTCACATTCTATTGGAACAAGGATTGTAAGAAAAGGTTTGATGTATTGAAGGAAAAGATGGTCACCAAGCTGATTTTAGTCTTCACGGATTGGAAGAAGGAGCTTCATGTACATGTTGATGCGTCATGTATAGCACTGGGAACAGTACTGACACAGGTTGGTGGAGGAGACTTGGACCATCTTATAGCGTTCACAAGCAGGAGGTTATCCAAGGTGGAGAATAACTATTCCACCACTGAGCATGAAGGGTTAGCCATGGTATATGCACTACAAAAGTTTAGACACTATTTTCTGGGGGGAGAATCTGCAGGTGGTTTTTATTGTTCCAGAGTATGATTTTGAAGTTATTTTAAATCCCAGATGACTGAACACAGGTCTAGACCATCCGTCGCGCATCGAAATAGGGGAAGAGCACACTAATTTCGAGGAGGGATTGCCTTACGTGTAGCTATTTGTAATGTGTGTCGCGGATGGTCATTTGAAGATATCATACACTTCCTAATGACAGGAACTGCCCTGTAAGGATACACCATCCAGTAGAAGAAGGAGTTAGTGGTGTGCGCGGCAGACTTTTCTGTCATTTTCAAGCATCTGTACAAAATGGGGTCTGATGGGATATTCCGAAAATATGTACCGGAGTTTGAAAGGAGCAATATCCTTGCAGACGCTCATGGGGGCACCGCGAGATGACATTATGGAGGGAGAACGACTGTTTAGTCAATTTAACGTCTTAAATTGCTCTACATAAATTATCAATCCGGGTATCGTAAACTGATGAAGTGTGGTGCACTATATGTGCTTAGTTAACCTTTCTCTTACTTCGTTGTTTTATAGTTTATGTTCAACTCTTCCTAAAACTCTGCTTCAAACACATGTGCTGTGTAAAGCACGATTAAGAAGTAGTCAGAAATAAGTCCAAAAAGTAGTCAAGCTCTAAGGTGACAAGTAAGAAAAACCACTTTAAAGACCAGTTATAATGTTCAACTCTTCCTAAAACTCTGCTTCAAACACATGTGCTGTGTAAAGCACGATTAGGAAGTAGTTAGAAATAAGTCTAGAAAGTAATCAAACTTTAAACTTGCAAAGAAAGAGCTTGAAAGAAATAACTTGAAATGAAACTGAAAGCAAAGAACTTGAAATGACTTGAAAGTAAATGACCACTTCCAATGGCACTAGACACCATTCATGCTGCGGCTAATAAAAGAAAAGAAAGTCACTTTTAAAACCAAAGATAAAGATTATCTCTCTCTAACTCGATGCTTCTAAGCACATGTACTGTGTAAAGCACGGATAGAAAGTAGCTTAAGTTGAATTAGAAAAGTGAGAAAAATCTGCTTTAAAGACTAATGATAATATTTTGCTCTTTCTAATTCTCTACTTCAGCCATATGTACTATGCAAAGTATGATTAGAAAGTAGTGAAAGATTAGTCTAAGAAGCACTTAAAACCAAAAATCTACTTTAAAGACTAGTAATAATATTTTGCTCTTTCTAACTCTCTACTTCAGCCATATGTACTATGCAAAGTATGGTTAGAAAGTAGTGAAAGAACAGTCTGAAAAGCACTCAAAGCCAGCTGCAAGTTAGTGATATTTTGATCTTAAAATATAACAATTTATGATGAAGATCATTTATGTGTTAGCAGCTCTTTGAGAACTAAAATTAAAAATCAGCTATAAAAACAAAGGCAGCAGCTTGAACCTGTCAACTTCAAATACCATTAGTTTGTAAAGCAAATACATAAACATAAAAACAAATCCCGGGAGAAAATAAAATGCAATAATTCAAACTGTACAAGGCAGGGGCCCCCTTCTACCTATGAAATCAAAGCATACTTAAAATTGCATGAATGAAAATCTAATCTACCTTACATTCTACAAAGCAATATTTACAAAATGAAATCTAATCTACTTACATCCTAATATGCTCCATGACATCTACTTCACATCTCCTTCCATGTTGAGAACATCAAAGCTTTATTCAATTTCTTCAAAAGTGCAAAGTACAAAAGCTTTCAAAAGCCATGAGAATAACAAGCTAAAAGGACTAAGAAAAGACTAAAGGAAATACTAAAGAGAGACTAACTAATGAAGGAGAGAGATCTCCTATTTATACAAAAAGATGAGAGCCATCTCATTAATGATAATCCATGAATTTCTCCTTCTACCTCTAGAGTCCTAATCAAAATAGGAACTGATAAGACACATGTCTTTTGAGAGTTACAATACAATTAGGAGATGTGACACATATCCTCATAATCCAATGATTCTTTCCAACCAAATTCGAATTTGGCCTTAGAGTGCCACATAAGGGTCTTCTAGAAGTCTCCTTTCAACCTACACATGTCAACAAACTCAACCCATTTGTTAGGTATAAGCATATGCACATTATTTTCTAATGTTTAACCACAAATTCACTTAAAAGGCTTAGAAATAATAAATATTGGAAAAACATAAAGGTAGCCCAATGATAATGAAAGTGGGATGAATGTGGTGACATAGTAGTGAAATGGAGGTGATATAATGGACATAATAGCGAAAGTGTAATGCAAATGAATGACATTTTCAAGACTCAACATACCCCCCAACTGAAGCTATTGCATGTCCTCATGCAACATATATTACATTGACTCTTTTGATCCTTGAGCTTTGGCTTAACTTTGCATGATATCATTTGATAACTTCATATTTCTGCAAAGTGTTTTACTTGAATTGCAACATGGTTGGTTCTTGTGTTACAACCATTTTTTTTTTTTTTTTTGTTGCCTTCTATTTTGATCTTTGAACTTTGCATAATGATATTTTGATTATTGTTGCAAAGTATATCTTTATTGGATTGCATGATGGTTGGTTCTTGTGTGACAACCATGATTTTGTTTGTATCCAATTTATCCTTTAAGCACTTTTTCAAAAGCCATTGTATGCTCATAATAGCAATGTAATAATTAATATATGTTGGAAGTATGTGAGCTCTTGAATATGTGATGGACATGGAAAGATATGAATATGAATGTATTCCCCCCCCAACTGATAGTATTGGCTATTTTATGAAATGAGGAAGAGAAATGTTTTTCCAACAAGTATCATTCTAGCTTTTTATGGAATTCTATGGTTAAAAGTTAGAAAATGTCGTACCTTCACTTACCCTTTGGAATGGATGAGTTGTATGTGTGTGGTGGCTGAAAACTTCTGATCACATTCTTCTTCAAGTGGCTGAACAAGAGGAGTCATGGATAGAGAGATAAGATGGCATTTTATTGCTTCTACTAAAACTTGCTGAATCTGCTCCAAAATGCTGAAAATAATAGTCTTCATGTCTTCAAAACTCATTGGCACAATTCCTACTATGTGAAAAGATGTTCTGATGTCGAACATAGTAGGAAATTGTTGGCTTAGTGGCCATTAATGGATGCCACTAGTCAACACGAGAACTCTCACCATTGATGACAATGAGAGTCAAGATGCCCAAACACATCTTGCTAGGTACGAATGAATTTGCTGATGTCGAGTCACCTAGAAGATCTAACGAACAAGGGACATTAATGTATTCCCATTGTTTGTCAGCATGAGGACTTGCCATTAAGGCATGCAAGTCTCAAGGTGTTTTTACAAAAAACTTAGACTCAAAGGACTATGGACTCAATAATTTGCATTGAAGCAGGGCTTATTTGCGGAATGAAAATGACAAGGAATGGAAAGTGAACACGGAAAATGGCAATGGAGAACAGAAATGACAATGGCAATAAGCATGTGAATGAGCCTTTTGCTTTTATTGGTGGGTTATGAATGGACAAAAAGAAATGGAAAGTGTATGTGAATGAAAATGGAAAATATGGAGTGAAATGAGGTGAATGGTTTATTATGAAGTATGGATGTGATGGATGGATGTGATGGAGACAATAGTATCTGAAAGTTTTTCAAGTGTTTGGATCTGATTTTGCATCAGCATATTTCCTCTTTGTTGCTGATCATCCTCTTATGAAACAAATTGGTCTCTTAGAGAGACATCATTCCCTTGTAGTCATTTGTCCTTCCTCTTGGAACTTGCAAAAAAACTAATACTTCTTCTGCAATGGAATGTAAGATTATCAAAGGAGAGAGGTGGCCAATCTCTCTAGTTATGATATTTACACACAAAACTAAGAATTTGTATTAATGAAACAAGTTCTCAAAGGAAAAATCAAAGGAATTTATACCTGCTTTGGAATTAGTGCCTCAATTTGATGTTGCTTCTTTTCAGCAATTTATTTCATTATTTGCCATTTCAAACTCTAATGATATATTTCTCATTGTATAGATCTTGTTGAGATCTTTCCAATGGTACTTAAATCATCAAAATCGGATTCTGTATGAGAAAGATAGGCTGATTTGAACAATGAGGTTTTTCTGGCTGCGGAATTGAGGAACAGCTCTGTAGCTAAAAATCTTGAATAAAAAGTTAGCCATTCAATTTTCATTATCAGTCCAAAATTAATCAATACCTTTAGAAAAGTGAGAAAATAACTTGTTCATTTCATTGATTCAAAATTATTATTTTTTCCTTGACATGCAGCGACTTAGTGTGGCGACTTTGTGATAACACCCAATTTGACTTCCCTTTGACCGGGGTCTTTTTCAGCAAATTTGACTGAATGGATAGGACACCATCCATGTATTGACATTTCTCTAGCTACCCATGTGACCTGCTTTGCCTGATGACACCTACAACCTAGAGTTTAACAAAACAGCTGCGGGATCACTAAATGGCTGCGGGATCGCTAAATGGCTGCGGGATTGCAGAGTGTAGAAAACACTGTGAAATGGAGTGGCTGTGTGCGTGGAAGAGAAAAAAAAAAATGTGCCCCTTCAAGACAACTAACACGGTTCAGCTTTGCCAAGCTTTGTTTGAGCTGCAATTAACTGATTTGAATTTTGCTTCAAATAAATCACTTGAGTTTGACGATTTTTCAACAAAGCATGTGAGGTGTATGGTATGTAGCTCATTCATACTGATATTCTCCATATTTTTCAGTTTACTAGACTTATGTAGCACACAAAATCACTGCCTAGTGAGTAACACAGATAGCCTATTATCTATGATTGAATTCCTGATCATCAGTTTAAATGAATGCTATCAGTCAACGTATGGTGCTGTAGTAATGACTGAACCAAATATTGATGGGAGCTTAGGCTACGCTGTGCTGCATAATAGTTTTTTTTTGTTTTTCAACATGCTGCACCAACATATATCAACAGTCAATTCACGGCTTTGGTTTCAGAACACGGCTTTAACAAGGGTTTTTCACAACTCTGTTCTGGAACACAGCTTTAAAATGGCCTTACACAGTGAATTTACGGCCTTAAGCACCGAGGATTATGGGTTCAACTTTGAATGTAGCCGTAACAGACCTCTACTGGTGTTTCGAATTAGCGGAGAGGGAAAAACAGAGTATGGTGAATGGCAGCGTAGTGAGCACGGCATAACAGAGTGTGGTAACAGCGTATATGGAATGAAACATGCGAGTGGAAATGGGAGTGAAATGATATGAGCGTAAGAGGGTAGAAGGGTTAATGAACAAACAACGGCTATGTCCTTAGATCTCGGCTTCGAAATTACACTTGGCTGCGTGAGTGGAGACGTAGTACATTAGGTTACGTCACCTAAGTACGAAGAACAGCCGCAATTGAATTCCAAAATCGTGATGCCTAAGGACTGATAGGTTTGGAAGATACGTGGATGTATGGTCGTATGATAGATGAATCCTAATTTGATTTGTCTGCTGCATTAAATTACTGCTGTTTATTGAATTAAAACTCTGTTTTTTTTTTCTCACGCGGCACTCAAAAACACACTCCGAAGAACCATAGATTTCTCCCAGACCGCCACGAATCTTCTCAAACTTTTTCTGGGTTTTCTAATTAACCCACCTAGGGAAAAAACCCATGTTTTAATTTTTTGAAATTCATCTCTGTTTGGAAGAATCAAAGGTGTGAAGTTTGACGTTTTTTTCTGTTGTTACGTTTTTTTTCTCTGAGTTAATTTTTTTTTTGTTCTGCACTTTTTGCATTCGTTTTTCTTATCTGATCTATTGTTTTGCCATATGTTTAGTAGGTGGAGCGAGGAAGTTTGAGCTTACAGGGCCTTCTCTGCTGAAATATGTACTGAATATGTATAATAATACAGACGTTTTCCTGTACGCCCCCTTTGATAAGGACTCTCACAAATTCCACTTTCTCAAGAATGCAAACAGTCTCGCAGCTGTCCGCATCTTTAGCCCTCTAAGGATAGATGTGACCACTGTGCATTCAGAAGCTTTGACATCAAACGGTTCTCCAAATGGATTACAGGGATTATTGCAGTACTTCAATTTGGTTGAGGGTCTCAATTGAGAAAATAAAGGATGATTTAGTAAAGCAATGGGAAGTTTCACAACCAGATGCTCAACTATCTCTTCCATATGCTCTTGCCCATCATTAGTAAGTTTAATTCTCAGCTTCTAATTGATAAGGTAGCTATCCAAAGGTGAAATCAACTCAGAAATCTGCCACTGAATGATGAATGCCTCCTACAGGAATCAACAGGTCAAAGCTTGAACAGGGAGGCATATTATTTTTTATTTATTTAAGGCACAGTGAAAACTAAGAATGGAGATAGCCATAGATTGTTTTTCTCTCTTTTTTCTTCTATGAAATTGTAAAATTTTTATAAAAAGGATTAATGATTTTCAATTTCAGGCAGCAAATACTTCAAGAAAAACATGCTAAAAACAAGACTTTGACTGAGGTCCTAGGCTAGTTTTTCATCGATCTGAGCTGGGTGACTAGGATAGGATCCATGTCGGGACAATTCTAGAGATGCCCATGTGGTCAGTTTTTTCATTAGATGCCTGTAACCTGCTAAACCTTGAAACAGCTGCAGGATTGTCAGATAGCTGCAGGATCAGGGCAGTTTCTGCAACTAAGTTGCAAAAACTTATTTGAACAAGATACAGTGTTTTGAAGACCACTACAAAGCATAACCAGACAATTTTGGACAATTTGAACCTATCAAAGCACTTGAGTTTTATGTTTTCATTTTTTTTTTCATTTTTTTTTTTATTGAATCAATTGAAGTGATGAAGTTTATTTTGTCTCCTATTTTTTTTTTTAACAATTCTTTTTTTGATCCTCCAGATCACACAGAGTGCAGGAGGAGAGCATACTCAAGAATTATTGTTTTGTTTTTTTTTTACTTAACAATCCTTTTTCTGATCCTCCAGATCACACAAAGTGCAAGAGGAGAGCATACTCAAGGATTATTAATTTTTTTCCAGATGTAAGAAATAAGGTCTCCTAATTACACTTCCCCGGCAACGGCGCCAAAATGTTTAGTCAATTTAACGTCTTAAATTGCTCTACATAAATTATCAATCCGGGTATCGTAAACTGATGAAGTGTGGTGCACTATATGTGCTTAGTTAACCTTTTTCTTACTTCGTTGTTTTATAGTTTATGTTCAACTCTTCCTAAAACTCTGCTTCAAACACATGTGCTGTGTAAAGCACGATTAAGAAGTAGTCAGAAATAAGTCCAAAAAGTAGTCAAGCTCTAAGGTGACAAGTAAGAAAAACCACTTTAAAGACCAGTTATAATGTTCAACTCTTCCTAAAACTCTGCTTCAAACACATGTGCTGTGTAAAGCACGATTAGGAAGTAGTTAGAAATAAGTCTAGAAAGTAATCAAACTTTAAACTTGCAAAGAAAGAGCTTGAAAGAAATAACTTGAAATGAAACTGAAAGCAAAGAACTTGAAATGACTTGAAAGTAAATGACCACTTCCAATGGCACTAGACACCATTCATGTTGCGGCTAATAAAAGAAAAGAAAGTCACTTTTAAAACCAAAGATAAAGATTATCTCTCTCTAACTCGATGCTTCTAAGCACATGTACTGTGTAAAGCACGGATAGAAAGTAGCTTAAGTTGAATTAGAAAAGTGAGAAAAATCTGCTTTAAAGACTAATGATAATATTTTGCTCTTTCTAATTCTCTACTTCAGCCATATGTACTATGCAAAGTATGATTAGAAAGTAGTGAAAGATTAGTCTAAGAAGCACTTAAAACCAAAAATCTACTTTAAAGACTAGTAATAATATTTTGCTCTTTCTAACTCTCTACTTCAGCCATATGTACTATGCAAAGTATGGTTAGAAAGTAGTGAAAGAACAGTCTGAAAAGCACTCAAAGCCAGCTGCAAGTTAGTGATATTTTGATCTTAAAATATAACAATTTATGATGAAGATCATTTATGTGTTAGCAGCTCTTTGAGAACTAAAATTAAAAATCAGCTATAAAAACAAAGGCAGCAGCTTGAACCTGTCAACTTCAAATACCATTAGTTTGTAAAGCAAATACATAAACATAAAAACAAATCCCGGGAGAAAATAAAATGCAATAATTCAAACTGTACAAGGCAGGGCCCCCCTTCTACCTATGAAATCAAAGCATACTTAAAATTGCATGAATGAAAATCTAATCTACCTTACATTCTACAAAGCAATATTTACAAAATGAAATCTAATCTACTTACATTCTAATATGCTCCATGACATCTACTTCACATCTCCTTCCATGTTGAGAACATCAAAGCTTTATTCAATTTCTTCAAAAGTGCAAAGTACAAAAGCTTTCAAAAGCCATGAGACTAACAAGCTAAAAGGACTAAGAAAAGACTAAAGGAAATACTAAAGAGAGACTAACTAATGAAGGAGAGAGATCTCCTATTTATACAAAAAGATGAGAGCCATCTCATTAATGATAATCCATGAATTTCTCCCTCTACCTCTAGAGTCCTAATCAAAATAGGAACTGATAAGACACATGTCTTTTGAGAGTTACAATACAATTAGGAGATGTGACACATATCCTCATAATCCAATGATTCTTTCCAACCAAATTCGAATTTGGCCTTAGAGTGCCACATAAGGGTCTTCTAGAAGTCTCCTTTCAACCTACACATGTCAACAAACTCAACCCATTTGTTAGGTATAAGCATATGCACATTATTTTCTAATGTTTAACCACAAATTCACTTAAGAGGCTTAGAAATAATAAATATTGGAAAAACATAAAGGTAGCCCAATGATAATGAATGTGGGATGAATGTGGTGACATAGTAGTGAAATGGAGGTGATATAATGGACATAATAGCGAAAGTGTAATGCAAATGAATGACATTTTCAAGACTCAACAACGACCGCGCAAAAGATTCTATGTGCAGGGTTGTGGTGGCCAACCCTCCATCAGGATTCAAAAGCATACTGCAAAGCGTGTGAGGTATGTCAAAGGACTGGCAGGCCATCGTAGAGAGATGAGCTTCCTCTGAATCCACAGATGAAATTACAACCCTTTGAAAAATGGGTGATAGATTTTGTGGGACCCATTTAATGCCAAGGGAAGAAGACGGGAGTGAGGTACATTATCACCGTGACAGAGTATTTGACTCGATGGGTGCACAACATGTGAACGATTGCACATGCATGACTACTGCAAAGTTCCTCTATGAGTATGTACTGACGCAATCTGGGTGTCCAAAGATTTTGATGAGTGATCATAGTATGCACTTTCTGAATGAGACGATCAACGTGCTGATGGAGGAATTTTAGGTATATAACCAGAAAAGCATGCCTTATCACCCATAGGTTAATGGGACGGTGGAAGCATTCAATAAAGTGTTGGAGAACACAGTGACCAAGTTTTGCAATGCTTAGTGAAGTGATTAGGACCTGCGCATACCAGCAACATTATGGGCCTATCGGATGACTATTGGTATCCTAAATTCCCCTATTTTCTACCCCATTTCCATCAAAATAAACCTCTGTTTTATCTCAATAAAAGACCCTTATTTCCTGCACTAGTACAATATAGTTACCCATTCCTGCACATGCTCATATTTTATATTAAGATTTATTACAACACTTTATTAATCATTTTATATGGATTTCATGCCTATTTACATACCTCTTGTAACTCATATTAATTTCCTAGAGTAATCATGGAACTTAGTATTAATTATGAATGAGTGTGACTAGTGCAGGTAGATTCCTACACCACCACGAAGACTGTCTGAGATTTTTGAGAAGCCAAATCTTCCATGAGGACAGTTCTCGATCCTTGACTCCGAGTCTAGCTGCCGATGAACTGAAGCAGGTTAACAGGTGGCGCGCAATCAGGGAATATTTTCCAAAGTTAGGTTACAACCAAGCGAAATTCATGTGTATTTTAACTATTGGCCAAGTTTGTAATTTTGGTTTCTAATTTTGTTCGGCCAAAAGGCATGAACAAGTAATGTCTGTAATTAGTGAAATGGATAGAGCCGAAAGGATATATAAGATATAGATTATAGGTAGGAGGAAGCTAGTCACCGAACCATCGATTGTAATTTTTTTTATGTAATCTGGTTATCGCCTCGGCTTTGGGGCTAGACTGCTCTATTATGTATATTTGCCGAATCAAGTAATGCAAGAGAACTTCCATGATTTGCATACACAACGTCTAATTTATATTTGGTGTATATTTTAAGTGCTGATATTTTTTGTTCCCTAGAAGGAGAATGAGTTGGTTAACTAGGGCCCAGCCACCCCAGCTCGTTTACCCTTCTCTTTCGTTATTTAGAAAGAAGGTGTGGATATTTCTTTTGAAGTTGTGTGATGTTATAATTTTAATCTTTATCTTTCAAGTTCTGATTTAGGATATCTTTTGTAGCTAACATGTGAAACGGATCTGTGGTTTGAGAGTTAGTTGTTTTTACTTTGTTTATGAAATATCTTTCTTGCATTTCCTTTACTCTAAATCTCTATTTTCGATCAAATCGTGCAAGGAACTCTTTCCCGCACCAGTGCATGTGGTTGCCCGCACTTTGGTTTAATAATTTGGTTGTAGTGAATAGTGAATCACTTACCTGCATATTACTTCCAGTCTTTTCACAAGTGAATGAATCATTAACTTAGTAACTATCTTCGGCATTAAAAGTACATCTTTAGAGGATCTAGGAGTAGTTTCATAAAATTACCATAAAAATATTATACTGCAAAGAACATAAGAATTTTGAATGGATTACTAAAGTTAGTTAACGCATGAGAAACACTTAGACTACTGTTTGATTCTTTTGAAGTGCTTTTATTTCATGAAGTTTATTTCCTTTGCAAGGTTTAATGAATTGAAGCATTTCCTTTTTTATAGATCATTTACTTCAGAATTTCATTTATAGTTGCAATTCTTTTTCAGCACATATTTCAGTCCTTTTGAAAGTAATTTGGAAACTAGGTGAAGGAAGCTCTGCCTTGGTGCAAGAGATGGTCTTTTGTCACAGAAAAAGAGAGCTCTAAGCCCTTAGGCTTAGAGAACCTTCACTAAGACATAAGTATTCAGTAAGGAAAGACACGTATACTTTTTCATAGAGATATTGTACTTGCACTAGTGCAAGCAGATTGCAACAATGCAAGGACAGGTTGTTTGTGTGGAAGGAAGATCATAAGGAAGACAAAATTCTACAAGGGCCCACTTGTTAGACTGTGAGCCATCCATATGAAGATGAGCATAGGATTTCACTACAGCATTTAAGATTGTTTCCGTTTTGTGGAATCTCTTTACTTGATTTACATGCAAATTGTCTTTTACATTCCAGCCTAGAGTTTCTTTGGTGTCAATTACCTTTCTGATTCTCTTCTGTCTGACTCTGCAAAGCATTTTCGTTAAGAAGTAGGATTAGAGATAGGAAAAGTTCATACCATTTTTGGCATTTCCTGTGCTTTGTCTCTAAGTTTACGAAACCCTCAGGTTGACAATTAAGTGTTGAGGAGTTTGCTCAAGCGCAATTCCTACACCCAACATTTTTGCACTGTTGCCGGGGAGGTGATTTGATTTGGTAGGAATTTTCCATTTTTTGCAATAGGGGTAAGTCTACTATTTTTTTCCTATAGTGTGCTTCTATTATTTGAAGTAATTTATAGGTGTCGATCTATTTTTTTGAAACTTTCAGTTTCTATTTGAATTTCATTTTGTCATTTTTTGAAATGAATGCCTAAAAGAGGTAGGGGTCCGAAGCCCACTAGGGGTCAAAGAAACACTGACAAATCTGAAACAAAAACTCATACTTGGCCTTCTTTTGCAGGAAGAAAGTCCAAACAAAATCAGACTCATCACGTAGAAATGGTCCACCTTGGCCCTGGTAGCAGTGGTTCAGGTGTGAAACATCCCATAAAGGGGAAGAATGGGATTGTTGGAATCCATAGTCAACCTTCTCAGCCCGTTGAGAGTGATTTGGGTGGAAGAACAACAATGGAAAATATGGAAGAACATGCAAAAGGAAGTGGTGAAAATCAGGTAAATGAGGAACAATCCACTTTCAGATTCCTGATTGTGGATCTTGATACATAAGTATAAATGAAAAATATTTCACCATCTTCTCTTCCTCATTTTTATGGTAAGGTACATGAACAACCAGACTCTTTATTATTTGAGTTTGATATTTTGTGTAGAGGTTATGATTATTCATCTGATGCCCAGAAGTTAAAGTTGTTTACTGCAATTCTCAAGGACGCAACATTCCGCTGGTTCATGGGACTAGGAGGAAACACTATATCTTCTTGCGAGAAAATGAAGAGAGTGTTCTTTTCAAAATATCAGGAATATTGTAAAGCTAGATATATTCAAGATGAAATATTTCCTATTGTGCAAAATGATGATGAGACTTTAGAGGACTACTTGGAGAGATTCTGGTATATCCTTCAAAGGTCAAAGCACAAATTTGATCCAAGTACCATTAGAACCTTGTTCTTACGTGGGCTCACTGATGATACTAGAAATAATTTAAATCTGTTAGGACAAGAGGATATTGCTCAAAAGACTTTTGATTATATCTGTGACTTGTGTAGGAAATTCTCGAGGAACTAATATAGATCCGATAAAGGAATTCAGAATAAAAATAGAAAAACCGAATCTAATGATTCTATGATTATTGGATTAGAAAGCAAAATGGACAATATGAAAATCGAAATAATGAATACCGTTAGTAAAGAAATAGACTCTTTGAAGTTTCAATAGAAACTTGTAGAAGAGCAAGAGATATTGTCTATTTTCTGTCCTAAATGTAGAAGAAAGAATCGTTTAAGAGAATGTCCTCTAGATATTAAAGAAACTAATAAATGTGCAATTTGTGCAGATAACCATGCTACAGATAAATGTCCCTCTATACCTGTGCTAAAAGCTGTATTTGAAGGGGGAAAACTTGAAGTTCAATCAGTGTATGCTATGGGAGCACGAAAGCATTGGCCTTAGTTAAGTGCAGGTATGGTTCCTAAATATCCACCACAATTTTTTGGTTATAATGCACATTCATATTCCTATCCTAACACTGGTCACTCTCAACATTGGTAGCATGGGAATCAATATCAATATGGACAACCCTCCCAATCTTGGAAACAAGGATGGAGAGGGCCAAACCATTCACATCATTCACACAATTCATGTCATGAACCTGTGCAATCATACCCTCCTACATATGCAACTTACCCAATGCCTCAACCATCAATACCTCAGCTGAGTCAACCTATGCCACCATTACCGTTACATCCACCGTTTCAACCTTCTCAGTTGCCTACTCAAACTTTACCCAACCCCAATAATAAAGCAGTACAAATGATCCATTCTATGACCCTGCTTTCTTCATCTAGATTTTATACTATGGAAGTTGGAGTCAATAATATCCAATTGAGATTAGGGAAGGTAGTCACCTCAGAAAATCAAAAGCAGCCCATGGTGATTATTGATGAGAAAGGAGAGGAGGAAACTCCTGACCATTCTAAAAAAGATGACACCATCTAGAATATCCCTGTACATTCTGAGCCCCTGTCATCTTCTTTCAACCGACCTCCCTATCCAGAGAGGTTAGTTGCGGGGAAGAAAGACCCCATTCCTAAGTCTAGCCTAGCGTCCGAGCGTAGGAACCTTTTTATAAGGGTACCTTTGCTCCAAGCTATCAAAGAGATCCCCATCTCTACAAAAATCATTAGGGAACCCTGTCTCAAGAAGCCAAGAAGGAGAAGATTGGAACCCTAAACCATTCAATTTGTTGGTAGAGTAGTGGAGTTAATGACGGGATGTATGCACATGGAAAAATATACTGACCTTGGAAACACTGTTGTCTTTGTTTAGATAGGTGATATCCTTGTCTCCAACGTAATTATAGACCTAGGGGTAGCCATTAATGTTATGACCAAGAAAACCATATATCAACTTGGATTGGTCCATATTCGTCCTACTCCCACTATGCTTGAATTGGGAGATCGATCTAAAATCAAGCCGGAAGAGGTGTTGGATGATGTGGTCATTTCCTTATATTCTTGGGAATACCCCCCAGATTTCATTATGCTTCAGCTAAAGAACCCAGTGGGAGGGCATCCCTTCATCTTGGGACGACCATGGCTTGCTATGGTCGATGCTTATATCGGATGTCATTCTGGTGATATGTATATTTCTCATGGAGATTACAGAAATAAAGTCACCTTATATCCACCCATTAGATCTATTCAAGAGCTTCGAGACACTTTATTGTTAGAATACAGTAGTGATGAGGAGACTCAACCTATTTCCTTAATACATCAGAATTTTGAGTCCTCACAGGAGGGTGAGATTCAATACTTCCTAAACAATCTAGACACCATGCCTAATTTCGATTCATTGAGTCATATTTTTAGTCTAGATTTTTAGGAATGATATGACTCTCCACCTCCATCATCACCACATCTAGTGACACCCTTGTGTACTCTTGAGCCTAATGCTACTCTTGTTGAGATTATTCCAGGTAAATCCTTGTATATCAGTTTGAACCTGGATCCTTCTCAGCGAGAGAAGCTTTTGAATTTGTTGCGAAAGCATCTTGATGACTTTGCATGTGGTTATGAAGATATAAAAGGAATCCCTCCTGAAACTTGTACACACCATATCTATATTCAGGATGGATCCCGACCTGTCTGACAACCCCAAAGGTGAATGAACCCAGCTCTAAGAGACGTTGTAAAGGAAGAATTGCAAAAACTCTTAGATGCTCATTTTATCTATCCCATTTCTGATAGCTAGCGGGTCTCTCCATTAGTATTAGTCCCAAAGAAACATGGGAAATGGCGCATTTGTATTGAATATAGAGAACTGAAAAAGCTACTCTCGAAGATTACTTCTCCCTTCCTTTCATTGATCAGGTACTCGATACCCTTGCTGGTAAGAAGTACTTTTCTTTTCTAGACGACTTTAGCGGACATAACCAGATACAGATAACACCCGAGGATCAAGACAAAACCACTTTTACATGTCCATGGGGTACATTTTCTCATCTAGTGCTTCCCTTTGGGTTATGTAATGCCCCGACTACCTTTCAAAGGGCAGTCTTGGCTATTTTTGCTGACCTTGAATGTGTAGAAGTCTATATGGATGATTTCTCTGTGTTTGGTGATTCATTTCAGGAAGCTCTCAAGAATATAGAAAAAGTGCTTCTTCACTGCCAAGAAGCTCATCTCGTCTTGAGTGATAAGAAATGCAGATTAATGTGCAAGGCAGGAATGGTTCTTGGCCATATTATTTCCGACAAAGGTATCTAGGTTAACCCTACAAAAATAGAAGTCATTTTGAGTCTTCCTATACCCAAAACTCAAAGGGAAGTGAGAGGTTTTCTAGGACATTTGGGGTACTATAGGAGATTCATTGAAAATTTCTCAAGGATAGAAACCCCACTTTTTTGACTTTTGGCTAAAGATAGTGAATTTTATTGGTCCACAACTTGCCAACAGTATTTTGAGACATCGAAGGAAAAATTAGTTTAGGCACCAGTATTAAGAGGACCAAACTGGTCCCTGCCATTTCATATTTCCTCTGATGCTTGAGATACTACTATAGGCACATCTTTAGGACAAGAAGAAGACAAACAATCTTATACTATTTATTTCATTAGTAAAAACTTGTCACCCGCTATAAGATATTTGATGAATAAACCATTAACTAGTGGTAGAGTTACTAGGTGGTTGCTATTATTACAGGAATTTAATACTACCATTGTTGATAAACCAGGAAATTCAAATGTAGTAGCAGATTAACTTTCAAGATTAAATAATCCTGGTGAAGCAATTCTTGTTGATGATGAATTTCATGATTAACAACTTTTTTCTGTGTCAACAAAATCTCTATGGTTTGCTGACATAGCTAACTATTTAATCACCAGGAAATTACCACCTCACTTATCCGCTCGTGAGAAGCAGAATATCATTCAGAAAAGTGTTGCATATTCCTCGATCCAAGGAGACCTCTTTTACACCCAAGAAGATCGCATTATCCGTAGATGTGTAAGAGAGGAAGAGGTGTTTGATATCTTAAAATCTGCCCATGATGAACCTTGTGGGGGTCACTTCGCTAATAAGCGGACTGCATACAAAGTGTTACGAGCTGGCTATTTTTGGCCTTCCTTGTTCAAGGATGCCAAACAATATGTCAAGCGGTGTAATAGTTGTCAGTGAATTGTCTAACCTATTCAGATCAATGAAATGCATTTATGTCCTTAGGTTATGATTGAACCTTTTGAAAAATGGGCCATTGATTTCGTAGGAACAATAAGTCCTGCATCATCAAATAAAAATCATATTTTGGTTTGTACAGATTTTGTTACAAAATGGGTAGAAACTAAAGCTGTTTCTTTTTCTACTGAAAGAGTTGTTGTTGATTTTCTTTTTATTGAAAATTTTACTAGATTTGGTGTGCCTAGAGAAATTGTTTCTGACAATGGATCGGAGTTTATTTCTAATCTGGTAGAGGGTGTGATGGAGCAGTACAAAATATGGCATAGGAAATCTACACCATATCACTCGCAAGAAAATGGTCAGATGGAGTCCATGAATAAGGTGATTGAGTCCATCCTCACAGAGACAGTAAACATGCATAGAAAGGATTGGGTTGACAAACTACTGGAAGAATTATGGGCCTGTCGAACCACTTGGAGAAATAGCACAAGACACACACCATATGAGCTGGTGTACGGGAAACAATTCTTCTTGCCGATAGAATTACAAATCAAGACTTTCACAACTGCAATCCAATTGGGACTAGATTTCTCTGAAGCACAACAACAACTCCTTCTACAATTAAACAAGTTATATGAAATTCGAAGGGATGTTGTTTAGCAGAACATCTTGGTCCAACAACAGCGCAAGAAGTGGCATGACAAGTCCATTCAGAAGAAGCAGTTCCAACCAGGTGATTGGGTACTCCTTTACGATTCGAGATTCAAACATTTTAAAGGAAAATTCCATACACGCTGGATGGGACCCTATGTGGTGGTCAAAATGTTCGAAAATGGATCGGTAAAAATCAAAACTATTGATGTACGGAATTTTGTGTTCCTGGTAAATGGGCATAGATTGAAGGTATATTTTCAGCCCCTTACTAAAGGATATTTTATGAAGCAAGTCCCCGACGATTTAAAATGGAGTTGGTAGGTGGTAACACCAACCTGTTGAAGAATTGATTCCTTCTTGTCCTTATTATAAAAAAAACATAATCAAAGAAAAAAATGACAAAAATAAAAAGTATAAAAAGAAAAAAAAATACTGTAGCTATGAAAATCAGTTGACTAACATGATTGCAGAAGGATCAACCTGAAAACCAGCATGCTGGAAAGAAGATAAAATTTTTAATAAAAATGGAATATGTTACTTGATTTTTAGATATGCTGGCTGCCACCAAGAAGAAGCAGGTTCACAAAACAGAGCACTTACCCAAGTTTGGGGTAACTAGCATGGACATTTTTATCCAAGTAAATGCTTACTTCCCACTGTAGTTATCTTTTCCTGCACCAGTGCAGACAAATTTCAAGGTAAAAATGTTTTCTTTCTTCTATTTCCCATTTCAAAATTTCCCACTAGTTTCTTTCCTAAATTCCCCAATGAATTACCTTCCTCTTTCTTCCAAGAAACTACCCTTACCTGATTCCGTAAAATCCCTTCTTTTCCTTGATTTTTTTCCACATCTCGTTTTGTTTATCCCTCTTGGTGGCATTATTTCTAAAATCCATGTTGTAATATTCCTTCCCATTCTAAATATCTTACCCCTTTCCCACTTCTTTATTTCCTCATAAATTGATTGCAGAATTTGATGCAGTCAATCTAGAAGGCATGTTTAAGAAACACCAAAGGATGGAAAATAAATTTTTCTTGTATAATGAGGCAATTTTTTTTATGTCCAGCTACAGAAGTATGTCCTATCAAATTCTTTGTTTGGTAAAATTCTCTGGTGCAAGCACAATGCAGTGCAAGAACAACACTGCAAGCAGGTTTGGTGCAAAAACATAGTTGATTGTAAAAGCAATTTACACAGTCCTATAGTGGTTTATTGGGGATATTTATGGGCCTGTACATTCCTCCACATGTGTTAATATGTTATCTCATTCCATGTTTTAATTGATGCTTTGTTTCATTATTTACTAATCTAGGAACAAATCTTTAAAGTGCAAGATGTGTAAGGTTTGAAATCTAATCTTTTTAATAAATGTTGAAGTATGTCTGATTGAATTATGATGCTGACTGTGGGATGGTACTACTGTCTGATAACCTACACACCCTCCTTGAAATAATTCCGCATTTCCTGGACATTATTAGCTTACCCACAATCTGATAATTGTAGCCATTGTGCCACCACCACCTATACCACCATTGCATCCAATCATTACAATTCACCCATAGCGGGCTGACACGAATCAACACCTGATATGGGGGGGTTGTTCCATCATAGTCGGGTGAGTGGGTCTGAAAAGATAGAGAGCAATGAACCTCCGACATAAAACTCTCAGTGAACGTTGGAGTCACTCTGAAATTCCTTCGAGGGTGTGAATAGAGAACAATGGAGTGTGGTTCAAAATGGCACCAGTGAGGAGTGAACCACTGTCTTTGTAGCAAACTGAACAAACCACCGAGTACAGGAACAATCTTGCACTATTGCAATAATCTGGGTTCCTTCCATTTCTACAGAATTTTGACAGGTTCGACATGGCAGTACAATTAGAGTTCGCAAGGACATTCAAAGAAGGCCGAGTCAGGGTCAGGTCCTTAAAATTCAAAATTACAGAGGAGTTCATTGCACAAGCCAAAAGCTTGCCACTTACAGGGGAGCGCTAGTTTAAAAAGGAGTAGATCGCGAAGAAGCGTTGGCACCAGTTCTTGGTCAACAAGAAAATTAAGGTTGATTGGAGAAAGAGACTTCCATAGACTACCATGGTCAGGAAGTGGTGAGATCTACTGTTTATATTGCAGAAGTTTGTAATTGGAGAAGGAGGCTATACCTTGGAATTTGTATACCACCTTCGATTGCTATTGCATTTCGAGGCAGGAAAATTGATTAATTTTCCTCACTTCTTGCTCAGGAGCCTTGAGAAGATGGTGAAAAATGTGTAGAGTGGAAGTGCAAGCCAGGTTGCAAACAAGCTCTGCCATCATGGGCTTATTATGATTCTGGTCAAGAAGAAGTTAGAAGAAAAGGGGATAACATGGTTAGCATTTCTGGAAGAATTTAAAGTGAGGGGTGTAGAAGAGTCTGTTAGCACGAGTACAAGTAAGAAGAGAAAGGTGGAGAAATTTTCTCCTACCAAGCAGAAAGGTAAAATTTCACCAGTGCAAGCAGAGAAGAGGTCCATTGAGAACACTCCACCTGCGGCAAAGAAGAGGAAGACCAGAACCTCAGTTAGGAGGAAGATTGTCGCCCAAGGGATGAACCAGTCGAGTTCTCCAATTGTAATTGTTGAAACACCCCAAGATTCCCCCACAGTTCATAATCTATCGATGCTTGCAGATGCAGTTGAACACACTATGGAAGATGAGGAGAATGCAAAAGACAACATCCTATTGTCAACAATTGCCAACAGGCTAAGGAGAAGAAAGATGACATTGACATCGCATACTGGTGAAGTCCAAGCAGAGGAGGATGAAGAGGAATATCATGCATAGGGTTTTGATAATTTTAGCGAACTAGACATAGAGAACCTTAATGATTTCGAGGAGCAGGATACTAAAGACCCTGCGATTTTTCAAGGTCAGGGTATTGAAGACCTTGTGATTTTAGAAGGTTAGGGTACTGAAGACCTTGTGATTTTTGAAGGTCAGGGTATTGAAGACCCTGTAGAGTTCGAAGGACTTGGTACTAAAGTCCCTGCAGTTATAGAAGAATGGGGAACCAAAACCCCTACTGATTTGGAAGGATATGGTGTTGAATCCATGGAGAAGTTGGGAGAACAGGGTGTTAAGAGCCCTGATAAATTGAGTGCACAAGGCACGAAGATTGGTGAGGGAATCCAAACCCTCAGTGACAGGAAAACCCCGAGCATAGAAACCCACGGTGATGTCATAAAGCAGAATTTCGACAACCTTGACCTTGATGATGATGGGACTTGTTTCAAGTCTGTGGCAGAAAAGATGTTCACACCCGAAGATCTTAGCACAACACCCTCCACTCTTTTCCTCAATAGCAAAATAGTAGATCTGGAGCAACAAGTCCATGACCTAGAGGCTTTGAACTACGTCATGAAAGAGTAGAGTTGGCTGAAACATAGTGAGGTGGAGTTACTTGTAGAAGTAAAGAGGTAGAAGCAGCAAGTAAAGGTATGAAAGTATCGGGCTTCCAAATGCTATAGACACCTCAAGAAGGTGACTAAGTAGCTAAAAAAATCCTGAGACAAGAAGCCAAAGATAGTAAAGGTAGGAATAAACATTGAAGTTCACGACTGAGGAGTTGGTCATTCATTTTTGAAGGTCTTTTTGCAGAGGTAAAACATTGTTTAAGGACACACAACAGCTTAAGGATGGGACAATGTTGGTATCCTAAATTTCCCTATTTTCTACCCCATTTCCATAAAAATCAACCTCTATTTTATCTCAATAAAAGACCCTTCTTTCTTGCACTAGTACAAGATAGTTACCCATTCCTACACATGCTCATATTTTATATTAATATTTATTACAACACTTTATTAATCATTTTATATGGATTTCATGTCTATTTACATAACTCTTGTAACTCATATTAATTTTCTAGAGTAATCATGGAACTTAGTATTAATTATGAATGGTGTGACTAGTGCAGGATATTCCTGCACCACAACGAAGACTATCCGAGATTTCTGAGAAGCCAAATCTTCCACGAGGATGGGTCTCAATCCTTAACTCCGAGTCTAGCTGCTGATGAACTTAAGCATGATAACAGGTGGCGTGAAATCAGGGAATATTTTCCAATGTTAGGTTATGGCCAAGCAAAATTCATGTGTATTATAATTGCTAGCCAAGTTTGTAATTCTTGTTTCTAAGTCTGTTCGGCCGAAAGGCCTCAATAAGAAATGTCCGTAATTAGTGAAAACGACTAGAGCTGAAAGGATGTATAAGATATAGATTATAGGTAGAAGGAAGCTAGTCAGTGAATCATCGATTGTAATTTTTTTTTATGTCATCTAGTTATCGCCTTAGCTCTGGGGCTGGACTACTCTGTTATGTATATTTTCTGAATCGAGTAATACAAGAGAATTGCCATGATTTGCATACACATCGTCTAATTTATCTTTGATGTATATTTGAAGTGCTAATATTTTTTGTTCCTTAGAAGGGGAACGAGCCGGTTGGCTAGGGCCTAGCTAACCCAGCTCATTTACCCCTCTCTCTTTCGTTATTCAGAAAGAAGGTGTGGATATTTTTTTTGCAGCTGTGTGATGTTATAGTTTTAATCTTTATCTTTCAATTTCTGATTTAGGATATCTTTTGTAGCTAACGTGTGCACTGAATCCGTGGTTTGAGAGTTAGTTGTGTTTACTTTGTTTATGAAATATCTTTCTTGCATTTCCTTTACTCTCAATCTTTGTTTTTGATAAGATCGTGCAAGGAACTCTTTCCTGCACCAGTGCATGTGGTTGCCTACACTTTGGTTTAATCATTCGGTTGTAGCAAACAGTGAATCACTTACCTACATAATACTTCCAGCTATTTCGCAAGTGAATGAATCATTAACTTAGTAACTGTCTTCCATATTAAAAGTACATCTTTAGAGGATCTAGAAGCAGTTGCATAAAATTACCATAAACATATTATACTTGCAAATAACATAAGCATTTTGAATGGATTACTAAAGTTAGTTAACGCATGCAAAACACTTAGACCACTGTTTGATTCTTTTGAAGTGCTTTTATTTCATGAATTTTATTTCCTTTGCAAGGTTTAATGAATTGAAGCATTTCCTTTTTTACAGATAATTTACTTATGAATTTCATTTACAATTGCAATTCTCTTTCGACATATCTTTCAGTCCTTTTGAAAGTAATTTGGAAACTGGGTGAAGGAATCTCTGCCTCAGTGCAAGTGCTGGTCTCTTGTCACAGAAATAGAGCGCTCTAAGCCTTTAGGTTTAGAGCACCTTCACTAAGACATAAGTCTTCAGTAAGGAAGGCCACATATACTTTTGCACAGAGATACTGTACCTGCACTAGTGCAAGCAGATTGCAACAGTGCAAGGACAAGTTGTTTGTGTGGAAGGAAGATCAGAAGGAAGAAAGAATTCTGCAAGGGCCCACTTGTCAGACTGTTAGCCATCCATCTGAAGATGAAAATAGCATTTCATTACAACATTTAAGATTGTTTCCATTGTGTGGAATCTCTTTACTTGATTTACATGCAAATTGTCTTTTACATTCCAGCACTAGAGTTGCTTTGGTGTCAATTACCTTTCTGATTGTCTTCTGTCTGATTCTATAAAGCATTTCCTTTAAGAATTAGGATTAGAGACAGGAAAATTTCATACCATTTTTGGCATTGCTTGTTCTTCATCTCTAAGTTTACGAAACCCTCAGGTTGACAATTAAGTGTTGAGGAGTTTGCTCAAGCGCAATTCCTGTGCCCAACAATGACATGCAAGAAGTTGATTGGATAAACGCCCTTTAGGCTTGTACATGGTGTTGAAGTAGTGATGCCCATGGAATACATTGTGCCTAGTCTGCACATAGCGGCACTCACGAGTATGATGGATTGCGAAGCCCTGGAAGAGAGGCTCATGCAACTTTCTAATATTGAGGAAGAAAGTTTTCTAGCTGGATTTCATCAAGAGGTCCAAAAGCAACGCGAAAAAGCCTAGCATGATTGGAACACTAAGTTGTGCACCTACAAGATAAATGACATGGTTTTGTTATATGACAACAATTTTGATCAATTTCTAGGGAAATTTAGAACGCATTGGTTAGGGCCCTATGTCATTAAGGAGATTACCGACGGAGGAGCAGTACAGCTGGTCAAATTGAATGGAGATCCCTTCCTAGGAAAGGTGAATGGCAATCGATTGAAGCCATACACCATTGGTTCAACCATGTGACTATATGAAGGTAGCACAGTCTTAGCGCTACAGGCAGCTTAAAGGAGGTGCGAGACTATAAGCTACACTGCCCAGGTTGGGGAGTTGCACGCTTGGAGGATTGTGCGAAGCAAGGAAGTGTCATAGGGTTCACGACAGCACGAAGGGCGGTGCACTACCCAGGGAGAAATCATGCAGGTTAGTCGAAAAGTGACCATTAAAGTCAATGTTGATGATTTGGCAGTAGAAATGTGACCAAATGGAGCAGGAGAGTGGAATTTAAGACAAAATTTATGACTCAGATCCTTGAAAATATGCCATCAATCCAACATTAACGAACCAAATTTGGGGGGAACAATCGGATTTGAATTCAAAATGCCCTATAAATTACAGGTGGCTGCACAGCGAAAAAAACTTGGAATTTTGAGCATTGAGTTGTTGAGCTCTCAAGCGCACATGAATCGAGAATTCTTCGAGGCTTTGATAGCGAGTTTAGTGTTTGTGAACTTACCAGAGATGTCGCGAGAACTGTTGGAAAGAATTATGTCGGCACCCGCATAAGCTATAGATACCGAAGAAGTAGCAAAGAAGTGGGTGTCAGAAATTGTTATGGAGGTAGAAGAAGCTACTCTAGAGGTTGCCGAAGTATTAGCAGAAGTCCCTAAATCACCAATGACGCCGAGACCAAAGCCCACCCCAACCAAGGAGAGCACGAAGGATAAGAAGGGAAAGAAGCTTACAATACCGAGGCACGCATCGCCAAGAAGAAACCCACCGAAGGACAAGCCCACTACATAGGAAAAGGGAAAAGCCATCAATCTAGAGCCATAAGAGGAAGAAATCGAAGACATCCTAATGGATGATGCGGATGTGGGAATAGACGTGGAGGATGTTGAAGCCTAGGGTGTTGACCCTATCACTCGGTTGCATGTGGGAATAGACGTGGAGGATGTTGAAGCCCAGGGTGCTGACCCTATAACTCGGTTGCCTGAGTACGTCCCTTCGCTCAAGGGCAAGGCCAAGGTACCAAAAGATATCGATGAGAGCAAGGTCCATTTGCAAACCACTCTGCTGCCGGATCAGATTGTTTTTGAAGGACCGTACTTGGCATGGGCTCCTCTATTAAAAATCGAATATTGGGACTTGGCTGAGCATGAGAAGTTCCCACACTTGGCAACCGAGCAGTTGATGTGCCGCATTATCGACACAACCATTGGAATGACTGCATTGGAGCTGTGGAGGTGGCTGAGAGGAGTAGACAAGGCTGGTCTGCTCAACATGCTATGAGTGTCACACTACAACTGCACCCCGATTATAGTCTTAGTCATCAAGCAGCTGTTATGCTTGGTGCATGATGGGTGTCTATGGTTGGAGGAGCCAATACCCATCACTGATAGATTGATCCATAGGATCACGTGGTTGCCCTACATAGGAGAAAATCTAGCCATGATATTTGGCAGAAAAGGTGGTGAGCAGGCCCTCGTGGAGGCCATGAAAGAGAAGTTTAAGCTGGTAAAGAAGCCACGTGGATATGCCATATCCAGCATCTGTGACCCTACTGTAAAGGTGGCTACGCAAATTTTAGCAGGGAAGGTGATGAGGAAGTGTCATGCCGATGAGGTGCCAACATCTGTTGTAGCGCTAGAAGCCTAGTCCGTCGAAGGAGTTTAGTTCAATTGGGAAGACTATCTCGGTGGTGAGTTCCTTGCGAAATGATGCGAAGCACAGGAGCTCAGCAAGACGTTCCACTACACATGGCTCTTGCTGTCAATTGTGCTAATAGCATGGGAGCTGCCAGAGGACAGTCAATTCTCATCAGTCGCGCCAGACCTACCAGAAGTAGTGAAGTATGCTTCGTTGTGGGTGACCAAGGATGCTCAACACATCAAAGACAACAATATCTTTTGGATCTTGATGGATATGAACATTCGCATGGCCATCAATCGCAAACCGCGGTTGTTGTCTACGTTGTTTGCTAGTTGGCAGGGCCACGTAGAGTTTAAAGTAGATTTTCACCATGTATCCATCAAGGTGTGGAAGGACCCTGTGCAGACATGGTATGACTTACCTTACCTGGAAACAGATGATTCCATTGATGCAGTACTTGATCGCTGGCTAGCAAAATGGCGCACTACAGTAGACTTGGTCGTGGGAGGGAGAAAATCTACCTCGCAGCGCAAGAAGGAGGAGGCCAAGCTCAGGATGATGTAGCTGGCTGAAAAGAGAAAGAAGGAGGCCACTCACAAGGCCCAGGCATAGCACGATGCCACTCAGCTTACGGAGAAGCAAATAGGTATAACAAAGCGGGGCTCTCACAAAGGCGAGAGGTTGCCTTCACCCAAGAAAGAAGAAGAGATGGACAAGTAGACAGAGCAACACAACGCGGATGCACAGGCGATGTCCACTCGCATCAAGCATCCGAGGGAGAAAGAGAAAGGAGGGTCTAGGAACAAATCCAAGTCCACTAAGACATTGCTGGACCCGATCATGCTCACAGAGGGTGACTTGCACGACATTGGAGACACGGTGTGGAGGTCCTACAACAGTTTGAACAACAACATCAACTAGTATTGTGGGCTATCTAGATAGGTTTGCAGGAGCTGCAGACTGCACGTCACAGGCTGGCACGGTGTCCACCAGCCTTGCTATCAGCATTTCAGAGGCTACTGAGATGCTATGTGTGAAGGCCTCCAGTGCGATAGTGCTACCTGATGGAGCACTGATCATGGAGAATGAAGCTGACAAGCCCACTTTCAGCACCCTCAAGGGGGTATGGTTGAATCTGGTAGCGCTCCCTAGTGAAGCGCTCCACCTATTGCAGGTTGGAGTGTTTGCAGAGTTGAGGGCCCATGAGCACCGTGCCCTACAGGTGATTAGCGAGCAATGGATTAACAACGAGTAGATGGCACTACAACAAGACTCTACCATCACTGCTGTAACAGAGGCGACCAACCAAAACAAGTGTATAATGTAGGTTGTCGAGGAGGCATGCTGAATGGTCCTAGAGTTGGCCATTCCTGAGGAAGAACCAGTTGAGGTGCGCATCCGCAAACTAGCTATAGGGGTGTGCGACGCTCGTACAAAAATGGAGAGGGTTGAGTTAGAGTTGAACCTGTAGATCACAGAGTTACAGTTGAAGGCCCATCCTTCAACTCCGCGAGAAGTGAAGGAGCAGCGTGCAACCACTGTCACAGAGCCAATAGCGGTGGTTGATAGTGTAGTAGCAGACTACACACAACCTTTTGAGCAGTCATTCGAGGTCTTGACAAGCTTGTAGGAGGACCCTAATGTAAAACAGCTAGAGATAGAAGCGCATGAGCTACAACAATGCTATGATGAGGTTAAAAGCACAGCAAAAACCATCATGCTCACACAGAGACTGGTGAAGCTGTAGGAGGCCAAGCAGTTGAAAGAACATGTGAATGCAGTGTTGCACAAGGAAGTAGTGTTAAAGGAGCGGCTAAAGCCCTGGCTGGATGAGGTTTACATAGTTACGACCTCTATTGAAGGAAATCTTGCAACTCTGTAAGCAACTCAGCACAATTTTCAGGCCGACAGTTCAGGAGTAGTGACTGAGCAAATGGTGGAAGACGTGAAGCAGGTAGCCACACAGTGCACTGCCGAGGTTGCGGTCATAAGAATCAGGCTGGGAGGTCTTCGCGCTAAAATCTCTGCACTTGTCGAGTGACTCGGCGACGAGTCATGATGTTTTTTTTGGAGGCCTGTTGGGAACGGGATCCCCCAAGGAAAGTTTTGGGGATAAAAGCCCATGATTTGGGTTGAATTTTGTAATAAAGTTGCAAAGACTCTACATTTTGTGGTCACGGAGCGCGAAGGTGTCATGAGTCATAAAGGGTTGTCCGTCCTTATTTTGTGAAGTAAAGTCGGCTATAAAAGATCTACCCATGGTCCGTAGACTGGACCATGGGATTGTATAAAAAGAACTCAGACAGTAAGATCTGAGTCATAAATAACTTTTTGGTAGAAGAAGTAAGAAGTCTTGATCGATAAGGAGAGAAGTCTAAGTTTCAGGTCATAGCGTGGGTAGAGGCTCTGTAGCTAAGTGCGTAGAGGCCTAGGTTAGAAGTTCGTAGATGAGTGTTCGGACCCCTGCCATAGAGTGCGCAGGGCAGATAGAGTCTGTAATCATTTGAAGATATCAATAAAGAGAAGCATTTTGCAAATTTTGTGTCTTTGTTTCCTGTTAATGCATCTTGTCATATTGTGTATGAATTTCATTTATAATGCTTATGTTATGAGTGAATGTATGTAATTAGTTGGATAATTAAATGCAAATAAGGATATCTGTTTATGTGGTGCTAGCTATGATTTTTTAATAATATAAGTAAGACACTTAAGCTAGATTGGGAATCTGCACGATACATTGCCCTAGCAGCGCAAAAGTACATAAACAGTAGGTTAGGGCTGCGTGAAGGTCAATCATACCCTTTTGCAGAGGTATTGAAGGATGGAATAAAGGGCTAGACTGACAGAGCCCTAGAACTTAACGACCTATGCAAGAGCAGGAATATAAGGAATAAACCGACATCATGACCATCTCAGGATGCGGAGACTTGGTTCCAGCATCCTCCGATACTGCTTCAGATGAGACTTTGGTCTGCGCTCTATGAGTTGATGCTGAAAGGGCCAGTAGTGTAGGGATTTGTTTTGCTAACTAACATTGAACTTGGGTTAGGACCCACCAAGCCAACAAATTTTTGTCCCAGGCTCTTAAACCGATGCATGTGCCTTCAGGTTGACCGGTTCCCTTTGGGACCGAGCAAAACTGATTTGCATGCATTGACTGATTCTCACAAGGCAACGTGGAAAGGCATCCCTTGATTCAGGGATCTATTTTCAGCAACTGAAGGTTACATGCAAGGATCATTTCAGAAACCTCCCACCAAGTGTCACTTTTCCTAGATTTGTGGCGTGCACGTCACAACCTCGATTTTATAAAAACTCATCAAACGAAACACTGTAGAGATCATCCCTTACATCGACCTTGAAACTCTAACATCCCACATTGCATGTAGGATTCGTCGGAACATTCAGCTCAGTTGTTTCAGGGTAAGCCCACTTTTCATGTTTCACATTGCGTTTTTGTCGCTTTTTGTGTTTCGCTTTGTGTGAGTATTTTCTTCTTGATTTCAGTGAGTGCTTGCTATCATTTTGATGTACGTTAGCTTGCAGAAGAGCCATTATAGTTTTATTTAACATCTCACTACTGTCGCATGCATGACACTGTTTTTTCACCAATGGTCACCGTTGTGGTGACTTGCTTTACACACATGCATGGTTTTCCATTTTCTAAATCCCGCATCAGTCGGTCTGGCCTGCGTGGGCCCAGAACATGCCTTGCCTGGCTAGCACTGTGCATTTCCCAAAGTGAAGGCTCTGAATTCCCTTTAGAAATTGCACAAGTTTGACGTAGCAGTGACCCCCAGGCTTGCATTGCACAATTCTTGGAGGTAGTGTCCTCCTGGCTCCAGAAACTGCATAATGTAGTTTGCTGGTTGCATGTCACTGCTGACAGAAATTGTGCATTGCACAGTTTCAATACTCAACAGGCCATACTGGACTATGCATTACGTAATTCCAGCAGTCAATTAGCCTCCAAACAGCCTGGAATGTGCCTTGCACAATTTTGGCAGTCAGTCTCCCAACCTCTAGGTGGAAATTATGCAACCTTCATGATCAGTCACATAGGTATGTTGCAAGTTAGTTCTCAAGTTCGTTTTGGTTTTAGACTGACATATTGCTTGCCATGAGAATTTCTATGTCTTTAGGCATCACAGGTGTTCGTTTGTCTCTCAGGAGCACAAGTACAATGGCCTTTACAAGAGCAGAGTCAAAGGAAACCATTGAGAGAACAACACGGGTTGCAGCCAAGCAAGTGTCTATGAGCTTGCCTACCTATGAATACATCAATTTGTTCATGGATAAGGACATGAAGATAAGATGGAAGAAACACCACAACGAACAACACCATCAATAGCAGTAGAATGCTACACACCCACATGCAGCGAGTGCAAGAGGAAGGTTGTTGACATCATAGAGGTAAAGCAAAGCTACAAGTTCAAAGTAGATCCACT
The DNA here is from genome assembly GCA_031772625.1 of Pinus tabuliformis. Classification (NCBI taxonomy): domain Eukaryota; kingdom Viridiplantae; phylum Streptophyta; class Pinopsida; order Pinales; family Pinaceae; genus Pinus; species Pinus tabuliformis. Next base: position 513,781,595 of record CM062806.1, on the reverse strand, counting down.
CATGATGAAAGAAGCTTTGGAGATTGAGGCTATGAGGTGACGACGATAAGACGATCGCATGATAGTAGAGAAAAGAACAGAGAATGAGTTGCAGGTGATGAAGCAACAACCCAAGGAAGAGCAGGAGTTGCACAAACGAGAGAGTGAGTTGCAACAGGAGCAGGTACAACAGGGGGCACAACATGCATAGATGGATGAAACTGCACCCATACAAGTTATAGATTCATCCCATCAGCTAGCACAGAGCAGGCAAGGTGAATAGTGCTAATTGATCACATGAAAGAGAATTTAGCAGCATGCATCTCATTATGTGCACGCATGTAATCCAACCCATTTGGCACACTCACCGAGGCAAAGACAAGAAGCAATTCCGACTAGAGTTGAACATGTTCTTCAACAAATTGATGCTCATGGCCACCAACATAGACTTGGAGATCAACACAAACACTATGCATCAGTATGTTGCTGGTCCAGCTGCACTCAAGACAACCATGCGCATGCTATCAGATGAGTTGGACGGAGGAACCATATCAATGTACCTTGATGTAATGGAGGCAATATTTTGCTTTGAACAGGATGTCACCATTGAGTGCACAAGCACCATCATGGACGACCAAGCTTGGCATCATTTTTCCACCATCGACCATCACGAGGATGTCAAAGAGTTGGTCTTGTTAGTGTCAGTGTTTCACACTGCCATTAGTGATCAAAATATGCTCTTTTGCATTTCATAGTAGGAGTCCCATACTAATGAGTTTGCATTCCATTAGGTCATGGATTCACTGATGGTAGGGTTTACTTCAATTTTCCCTCATGATCTGTACTTGCTGATCCTCTTCCATATATTTCAGTCATGGCTCATGTTCCCTTTGCAATTCATTTCATTAGGTCTTAGGGTTTGGTCTCATTAGGTTTTAGGGTCCCACCATGGTCAAATCCAATAATTACATGCCAATAATGATCAGCAAGGACATGAGGAGGCCAATAATGATTAGCAAAGCCATAATTTATCATTTTGAAAGCCTAATGTAGTTCTCACCTCAAAACTTGTTTTCAGGTGAAAACATGGTATTTTGTTTCTATCTCCATTAATGATGTAATTTTATGTTTTCATATGTAATATTGGTTCCTAGCTGCTCCTAAACATCTTGTGATGTTGCTAAGCACCTGCCACTGCAAAAAAACAGGTTATCATGAGCACAAATCCACCTGCAAAAGCAAAAGAGAACAAGCACTAAACCCTAATTTCCTCTCCCACTGAGCTAGGGTTGGCTATGGGATCAAAGATATCTAAGTAGAGGAGGCATAATGGATATCAGAAGGTATGAGGCCATTTCATATCATCAAACATCAGGTCTCCATCATTTGTCAAGAAGTCATTCCAAGGAACAAGCCATTCACCATACATAAGGGACAATTTTTTTTCAAACTATGTTTCTGAGCAAGAAAAGATGAATTTTACAAAAGTGAGAGAGGTTTCTGTTCATTATAGACCCAAGAAGAAAACCATCCTTCAGTTTGTACACAAGTATCATGGTTTTAGAGAAATGTTAGAAATACAGTTGCTACAAGAGAGTTGATGCACTTCTAGAGTGACCTTGGGGAATTCAAAATTTCTCCTAGCTAAGGTGACCAAATGACTTTCTTTATGCATCCAGTGATAACTAGATAGGAAGAGCTTTCTAGTGAGCTATCATGAGCTCAATTTGGAGTTGAGGAAGACCTCCAAGAGTTGACTGGAACATCACTCTGCATTTTGGTAGCCTCATTCTGCATATTTTGACCAGTCTTGGGAGATTGGATTTTGGACAGGTCAAATGAACTCCAAATTGAAAAATTCAAGATGTTCTAGAAATAAGACTCGAAAATATTTCCAATGAGCTATCCCACACCCAATTTGGACACAAGGAAGGCCTCCAAACATTGCCTGCAAAATGCATTGCACTTAGGGAGAAGGGCGCTGCGCTTAGGGGAAAATTTCTCAGTGCAATTTATAACAGGCAATGCGCTTAGAGAGTGGCACTGTGTTCCTAGGTAGTGGCACTGCACTTAGGCCAGCCAACACCAAAAATGCCCCAAACTTCAAATCTTTGCTAAATTTCCTCCAAATTTGGCTTGTGCAAGTAAGTATTAGTCCTCTTGGCTTGTGCAAGTAAGTATTAGTCCTCTCCTTGCCATTTTGTTTGCACATGTAAAGATTCTCTTGCTTTTCCACTCTCTATATAAAACCCTAATTCTCACTAAACCTTAGTTATTTGGTTTTCCCCATTACTCAACCTCATAACTTAACCCTTATCCCCATCACTTTTATCATATTCTACCACTCATTTATCACTACCTAAACCCCCTCCCTCTTATGTTTTGCTCATAGTTTCCTACATTCACTCACACCCATCCCCACAAGCCATTGCACATACCATTCATCTCATACATTGTCAAAGCTGTGCAAAATATCAGAGCGATTAAACCATGGACAGAGGAAGTGATTTTGAGTATCATGAGGAGGAATACACAGGCAGTGACACCTTAGCAAGCAGAGCTAGGAAACATAGAAAACCACACAAGGGAGGAAGATAGACTCAAAATGTTGGCAGAAGCCTCCTTGGCCAACCAAATCACTTAATGGTGGTGCTCCATGCCAAATTTGGGCAAATTTTGAGGAGTTTTTGCATTTTTGAAATTTTGAAGTTCTTAACATAGAAAATTTGCCCAGAAGCGCAGCGCCACCGGCATTGCGATTTTTACTAGGGCATCCATTGGAGAAAAAGTTGACATTTTGGATTCATAATGATGAGGACATGGACTCTGAAAATTTTCAGAAGTTTTGGAGCAGATTTTGTTCACCAAAAGGTCCAAAAACTACCAAGAAATGACCTTTATGCCTCTTTTTGGACACACAGAAGTAGTTTTGGGAGATTCAAGTTTTGAGGGGTCAAATGACCTTCAAATTCAAAAATTCAAGGTGTTCCAGAAGATAGACTTGAAGACCTTTCCAATGAGCTATCATGGGATCAATTTTGCTAAGGGGAAGGCCTCCAAAATTAGGTGGAAAGCGGCGTTGCGCTTAGGACCAGTGGCGCTGCACTTAGGGCCATTTTGCTCAGGGAACTAAAATTCGCCTGTTTTGACTGTGAATTTGATTTCTATCTCCTCATGGATGATTTCCCTGATGTAATTGATGACATGGAATTTAAATGTAATGGTGAAATAGTGTTAGAGGGTAGATTCATTAGTTACAGGTGGTTTTGAGGCAAATGAATCAGTTTCCCCTCTTTTAGATGCAAGTTGTTTGACTGCCTATATTCCAGTTCTTTGTTGGGAAATGGTTGAAACAACCCCTCTTCCCATGGATTCAACCCCTGAAGGTTAGGATGAGTATTTCACATGTCTATATTATTTGTTTTCTTGGTAATTTTGTGGGGTTGGACTCACTTGGATGCTCAGAGCTTGATTGTACACCATTGTAAGCAGTTTGGCAAGGAAATTAATAGGAATTGCAACTATTTTTATGGGATCCATGTGGTATGGTGCTTTTTCATAGTTTCTTCTTTTTTCATCAGCTATTTACATGTGTTATGTATGCCATCATCTATTTCACTGCTTCTAATTGAATGATATCAAGATAGATAGGTAGAATCCATTGTTTGCAGTGCTCTACCTTAGGAAATCATTTAGTATTCTATGTTTTCTGTTGTTTGAGAAGGAACCATGAATTTCACATGCCCTCCTCAGCTCCTCACTAGTATTAGACACCCCACCTCACTAAATTTCAAGTGCTAAATCCTATACCTACCTTGCCCCATAGAACACCCTGCATTTCTGACCTAATTTCCCAGACCCTACTACCAAGCTCCATCTGATCTAGCAAACATAATAAAATCAATCAAAACTTTCTGAGCTACTATACCTAGCCTAAAATCCCTATTTGATCTAGTCATTTTGACTGAGATCCTAAAGGAGATATCCCTCTCCTGACCTTGTAGGGCTAGCTACAAGGTTAAGTGGTTTGTGGTTACCCTGGAAGCTTGCCTGCTTCAGACTGAGGCAAATATGGGTGATAACAGGTCTCACCACACTAGTTTGAGTGTTAGTGATGTATTGCATGGCCCTCTTAATCCATTTTGTTTCACATGGTTACATGTGCATTGTAATATAACATCTTGTCAAGTGGAATTTCAAGTGTTGATAGTTTAATGGAACAGTCATAGAGTAGTTGAAGAGTCATGATGGTAGATGAATGGTCACAAAGGGGAATGTGAAGGGTCGCCCCACCCCTTGCTATAAATTGTCCTTCATAACTCATTGTATACAATTTTGGTCAGCCAAGATTTCGATAGGACTACCTTAGAGAGAGCTTGGACAATATTGTAATGAGCCTTGGCTTCTCCACTATGCAGAGCTAATACATCTCTTTGGAGGAGCAGGCCGTTGTGACTGTAACATTCCGTTGTCATAACTAGTGGTTGGACATGGATGTATTGTATGACTGTAACTTACAGTTATTAATATAATAGAGCCAACATGTTTTATGCATATGTTGTATTGTATTTTAGCTATATGTTTACTCTAAATGATATATGTATATGTCTGCTTATTCATGCATGTGTAACTATTTTCTGTGTATGTATGTATGAATCTTACTGAAATGTGTTGTTGGTTTAACTATCACTTTGTATTGCTAGCTAACTTGCCTTCCATGTTGTGGTGTATCTTTGTTTGTGTGTTCCCTTCTTAAATCTATGCTATCACAGGTTTCCAAGGGGCACACTCACCTCACCCTTCATGTGTTAGAACCTCTCATGTAGCTTCTTTGACTTGTTGCATCTATCACACCCTTGCTACCAACAGGGACATCTTACTTGCCTCTGTGTGAAACCATGGTCAAGGCGATACTGCACGACCCACTGATGGGACTGTTGGGAATGCAATCCCCCCAAGGCATGTTTTGGGGCTTAAAACCCAAGTTTTGACCAAGTCATTAGTAAAGACTCCGCGATTTGTGGGTGCGGAGCGCGAAGTCATAATATAGTCACAGGATTGTCAACCCTTGTTTTTGTAATGTAATGTCAGCTTGATAGATCTACCCTGGGTTTGTGGACCATGGGATTGTATAAATAGAGCGAGGCTCTAAGTGTAGAAGATAGCTAAGAAAAGAAAAGGAATAGAAAATAAGAATGAGGAATCTAAGAGCTTGATTCGCAGTGTAAAGTGTGTCTTGGTCGTAGAGTAGGAGAAGGCTCTGCAGCTGTGTGCGTAGAGGCCTAATAGTCCGCAACTGAGTGCGTGGAACCCTACAGCTGAGTGCGTAGGACATGTCGAGTCTATAACCTTGGGAAGAATTAATAAAGAGAAGTTTATCATATTTTTGTCTATCTTTTCCTACTTTATGTGTTATTGGGTATAATTTGCAAGTTTACTGGTTATTGGCTGCACGAACTTATATGTATGCACTATATAAATAAATATAACACAAAGCTTCTACTTATGCAAAGAAAAATAACTGGTGTAAAAAGGCAAGTAAGATCTCGGGTGTGATAGTGTAGAATGCTACTCTAGCAGAGTGGAAGCCCCACAACCCCTGGTTAGGGCTACGTGAAGGCGAATCTATCAGGGTGTGAAGGCTAAGGAAGTGCGCAAAGCAACCTGTGTGTAGGGACTCGTGGTTGGACCAAATAAAACTCTTAGACATCTCAAGGGTGCAGAAACCTAGTTCCAACACCCCCCTATACTACTTCGGGTGAGATCTCAGTCCGCGCTCCATGGACTGTTGTCAAAAGGGACAGTAGTACAGGGATTTGTTTGGCTAATTAACTCCAAACCTGGGTTAGGCCTCAACAGGGACTCCTACATCAAACAGATTGAGGTTTAGTTGGGACTTCTTACCGAGGAGATCCCATGACATGTTGGTGGGTCCAACACCGTCAACATTTTCACGCTAGGAGGGCCAGATGACAAGATGAGTCCTCACATCTATTTTGAATCTCTGCATATCCATCATGACTAACCACAGAGTTGCTCTTCCGAGGTGTATTTCTTATGGAAACGACTTCATTATCTCGGAAAATCTCTTGGATAACTTGTCACATAAAACATATGACGGTGGAGGCTATGTAGGCTTGGTTAGGCATGCGCTTGAAATTGTAGGCTCATGCAAAAAACATGGAATCTTTGAAGAGTACATGAGCCGCGTGTTGTTCTTCTACATGCTTCGAGGGCATCTGATGCACTGGTGTGCCACACTGCCTGAAAAATCTATTCATTCTCTCACTCATCTCATCGCAGAGATAGACCGTGACTTAAATCACTTTAACTGTAAAGCACTCGATAACGAAATTCTAAAATTACAAAAAGCACCTGATGAATCAGTTAAATAGTTTTACACATTTTTTTGTAACCTTGCATACCAATTTCCCGAAGATGAAATTGATTGGGAATTTCTTTATGGAATATTTGAGTATATTCTTCACATATCCAAAAATCCACACTTGAAATCATCTAAACCTTGCTTAACACACTTTGGTGATGGAGCTTCGCAATCACAGGAACGCACAGTTGCTATCACAAGTGAGTGTCCTGCTTCACCTCATCAAACAACTCCACCACTACAAAGTGATGTGGTAGATTATGCACAAACATCTGTTGAACTGTCACATCCTCCCACCCCACCTACTCTTGATATCTACACAGATTTGGCTTACAAGCCTGCTATTTATCACGTGGATTCATTCCCTCAACCTCCATCGCTGCATTTTATTGATCCTCCGGATTGTATTGTCTTGTGTTCTTCCATTCTAGACTCCTCACCTACGCTGAACGAGGATCAAGTTGTCGACGGATTTTGTGTTATGTAGCCAACTTGTGCCATCATTTGTGATGAGTTTGTGTGGGAATATAAAGAAGAACCTGCGTGAAGGATGACTCCCTTCTAGCCACGCCTCATCCGCTTTATCCTGACATCCCTTATGATTTTGCCACTACTAATTTCCCCTGTGAAAACTCATTTCCGGATGTTTCTACTTCTGATCATTCATAGGACATGTCGGATGTCAGTTTGTCATTACATTGCAGGGAGGACACATCTTCCTCCGAAAATCTATCCAATTTGTCATCTGTCATTTCTAAAAAACACATAGGGTGAACATCCTTGCTTCTCATCTACTCTTCTTATCGATTCATCAAATCATGAGGATGCCGAAAAACATCCAGAATTTTATGATCTTGATTGTCATGATCTCTCCACTTCTTCATCTGATCATGATGTTGATTCAATCATTGTTAATCTATATAAGACATTGGTCTATGATGATCTATCTATCAACGAAGTCGAAACCCCCTAGACTATCGAGGAACTTCAGGCCTAGCTGATGGTTATGTCAAGCCCTTACTGTCCTGAGGTTGGTTTCACTTTCAATTAGGGAATTTTTGAAACATGTAAGGCTCCTCATTACTCTTTTCTTCGCATTGAAGATCAACCAAACACCCAAATTTTTCTTCCTCCACTCTAACTACACGATCCCATCACTCATGCACTGGAGGAATATTACACAGCAAGCACACTTGCATAACGTAAGTGGTCTACCTCTCTCATGTTTGCTTGCATGTCACAGTCAAGAGAATGCATACACTCAACATCTACACACAGTGTAGCACAACACTATGACAAGTCCATAGAGTGCATGTCATGTGATTTCACTTACTTCTTTTTTGTGGATGCATTGAAGCTTGGAGTGTGTTCATATTCATCGTTATATCTTTCATGCTTGCTGGTTTGTGCAACTGCAAGGTTCATGAACCATGCCTTCAACAATATGGGTTGACCAATGCGTCGGTGGCTGCATTGGAAATATCACTTCACGTGATCAGGCCCATGCACTGTTAGCTTAGGAGTAGGAGTAGTGTTTACTTTAAGTTGTTTTCTTGCATGTATTTTTGCTTCTTCCTTTGTGTGTTTTCTTTCTTGCTTGCTTGTTTGCTTACTCTCTTTTCATACACATTTGCTTCTACTTCTTGCTGTGCTTTTTGGTTTGTTTTCCTATTTATGTCCGTAGGTTAGTTTCGCATGGACCATGTGTAACTCTTGAAACAAGCTGGGTAAAGTACAAGAGGACTTGTACAACTATCAACATTTGGTTATCTGTTGTACACTGCCTTATGTAAGAACTTTTTGTCTTCATTCCATGATACATCAATGGAAAATACATACTGTTCGAGGTGAACCTTGGTGAAAACACAAGGCTTGTGTGCTAACTAGTATCACTTACTCTAATCGGTTGTTTTTGGGTTAATCCTTGTCAGCTCAGTCAATTATAGTAAGGTGACGAGGAAAACATTAACAAGAACGTCAGAGGTATATATAAACTACTTATCTGAAGGAACAACCTCTTCTGATCTCAATAAGTTAGGATCCCTCTTCTGCCTCTAAAATGAATAAGTGCTATGCATAGTTACGAAAATGAAAAATGGAAAAATGAAAATGTGAAAAAATTCAAAAAAAAAAAAGAGCAAAATAAATAAGGTGAAAGAAAGGAAAGGCTTCTTGTGCAAAGAGGTGATGCGAGTAACTCCACTGGGGTACTGACTAGGCTTGCTGGTAGTGGAGAGATGCTTGTGTTATTGTGTGACTCCACTGGGGTACTGTTCGGGCCTCCTAGCAGCGGAGCAACACCAGAGATGAAACTAAGACTCTGACGACTATATTGCTCGTGCACCAATATACCCCTCAACCCCAATCGAAACAACTCTGTTGGCTTGGCTTGGAATGTGTGTCAATCAACCAAGAGCTTGGAAAATGCTACATCTTACAATCAAGAAAGTGTGGAAGCCAAGACGAACTGGGAACTGAACAATACTTATGGAGGTGATAGACTTGCTTTTCGCGAACAAGGTCCATTTGGAGAGTTGGAGTTCTATGAGTGTGTCGCCAAGTGTTGTAGCAGCTACAACCACCCTCCAAAATTTTACCTTAGCTTCGTTTTAGAGCCTCCCTACCAACCATCCTTCGCAACATGTCTTGCACTATCAAGTACGCAAGCTTCTGTAGTTTTCTAGCAGACTGGAAGCCTATGCATGATAGCTTGTTGCATCCCCCTCACAGGATATTTCTCCGTACTTAGTCCAACTGTAGGCTAAGAATCTCCCTCAAGAAATTGCGCAATTCTGGAGGGGAACCAGCCTTTCCTCCATAAATTGTGCAATCCTGACTGGTAGCCTACTGGGCTCTAGAATTACGCAATCTTGCCAGTCAACCTTCACCAGAAAAACTGTGCAATCTAGCCCATCATGACTGCTTAGTTCATAAATTACACAATTCTGGGCAGCAGTCAGCTGCTCAGCCCAAAAATTGCACCATCCCTCTGGGACATCCATCCAACATCTAGTATAAATTTCACAATCCCTCTGGGACAGCTAGACCAACATCTAATATAAATTGCTCAATCCCTCTGGGACAGGTAGCCCAGCATCTAGTAGAAATTGTGCAAATCCATCTAGATAGCCTATTGGGCTCAGAAATTGCGAGATGCATTTAGACAGGCTTCCTTAACAAAAATGCAAGGTCTAACCCAAGACAACTGCTCAGCCTAGAAATTGTGCAATCCTAGGAGATAGTCTCTTGTTCCTCTCAGAAATTGCACAATCCCTCTGGGATAGCTATCTCTGCTCAACCCAGAAAGTGCACATATTTTCATCCTATGCTAGCAGACCGATGGATGTGTCTTCAGGTTGACCGGTTCCCTCTTGACCAAGAAAAATTGATTTTCATGCATGGACTACTTCTCCCAAGGCAGCATGCAAAGGCATCCCTTGATTTAGGGATCTATTTTTAGCAGTTTGAGGTTACATGCAAGGATCATTTCAGAAACCTCCCGCCAAGTGTCGCTTTTCCTAGATTTGTGGCATGCACATCACAACCTCGATTTTATCAAAACTCACCAAATGAACACTGCATATTTCATTCCTTGCATCAACCTTGCAGCTCTGACATCCCACATTGCATCTAGGAGTCGTCAGCACATTCAGTTTAGCTGTTTTGGGGTAAGCCCACTTTTCATGTCTCACGCTGTGTTTCTGTCACTTTTTGTGTTTAATTTTGTGTGAGTGTTGTCTACTTGATTTGAATGAGTTCTTACTATAGTTTCGATGTATGTTAGCTTGTAGAAGCACTGTTTTAGTTTTCATTCGCATTTCACTGCTGTCGCATGCATAACACTATTTTTTCACCGATGGTCGTTGTTGCGGCGACTCGCTTCACACACATGCATTCTTTCCCATTTTTTGAATCCTACAATCACTGTTTTCATGCATGACCATTCACTCTTGTTTACACTTAGTATCACCATGCATTCATACTTCTCATGTTTTCAGTCACTCATTGTCCGGTCTAGGATGCCTTGGCCTAGACTATGCCTTGCCCGGCTAGCACTGTGCATTTTTAGGAAGTGAAGGCTCTTCCTTCCCTCCATAAATTAGACAATTTTGTCCCAAAATTGACCTCCAGTTGTGCATTGCTCAATTCTTGGAGGCAATGTCGTGCTGGCCCAGAAACTGTGGAATGCAGTTTGCTAGTTGCATGTCAATGCTGACTGAAACTATGCATTGTACAGTTTCAGTCCTCAGCAAGCCAGAATGGATTGTGCATCGTTCAGTTCCAGTAATAAATTAGCCTCTAGACAACCTGGACTGTGCCTTGCACAGTTTTGGCAGTCAATCTCCTAACCTCCCGATGAAAATTTCGCAACCTTCTGTTGATCAGTGGTTGTCATTGATGTCAACCCAAGCAGCACTACAAGATACCCCGATCTTGCAAGGGAATTTTGACTTGTCAACGAATTCTATTTTGATTCAAGGATCTTAAATATGGATTCTACTCACTGATATGTTTCTGTTGATGTATAGCTTTCCAAGTAATTCTTCACTATTTGAGAGATATTCATCTTTAGAGTTAGTAACCCTAGTTAGTGGGCTAAAACCCTATGGGGTTGTGGCATGGCACTACTAATTGGTTGTGGTTATTGAATAGTTAATAATTAATAAATCATTTTTCCCCTAAAATCCCTCCAACGTTGACTTATTGAGGACCCTCTAAACTCAATACATCCATATAAATAATGACCCTCATATCCTCCTCTAGTAGGGATTTCGTGGCTTCAAACAGGTCATCGTGGAATTTTCACTATAATTTATTTTCTACAAAGCTTCAGAAGCTGAAATTAAAAACCATTTGTGACAAAATCTTGATGAACCTCATGACCTAATTTCAAATCTTGGTTCGCGATATTTTTTGAGATATGATATGAGGAAGTAAGGGTTTTTGCAGGATCCCGAATTCCATGTCAAACATGTGATGTTGTGAAAATCGTCATAAATTTCTCTCTGAGCATTGGATTAAGAATTCGTAAATAGTCATAGAAAGAGCACAGACTATAGTTTTTTGAGTAGCATTTTAGGGCTGAATCTCACAATAGTGATACATGGCACTTCGTACAAGTTCGCTCTATTGAACTAGTCTATAATTAGGTCATCGTGGGAGATTGGGCATAATGTTTTCTTGAGGAATCCAATCTTGATCATACCTATGGGGTTGGAAAGAGGACTCAGAGGGCTAATACGAGACACAATTTCATACCCTGGAGATCTGAAATTACATAGATACAACATATTCAATATTAAGCTCCTAGAAGGCAAGAAAAAGCATGCATTCAAGGATCACTGTAGTAAGGACCACACATCAATAGTCAAGGGTGAGTATCCTACAACAAGGTATGTATGATTAGTGTTTACATTTGAAATACAAGTATCATCTATGACATGTGATTTTGCAGGACAACGTAAGTACATACAGGGTCACAGTTAGTTTTGATACCACATTTCGGATGTCCTATTCTTGATACTACATATTTGATGCTACACCAAATATGCCAAATCTATATGTTGTTGTTAGTTCATGTTACTTTTCTTGTCATAGTTGATAGACTAGTCTCTTTTGTTGTACTTAGAACTTGGTCCATCACAACTCTAGGGTCTGTCATTAGTTTTTATTGTATATATATTTAGGTCAGTTTTGGATATAGTCTTGCATAGAGTCTAGACCTATATCAAGAGTAGGAGTCTTTGTCTACTACTGTAACAATTCAACAACAAAAGTGACACGCATACTTCAGGTATGCATTCTAATTTTAATTTGTATTTATTCATTATTATTCACTTACACATGTCTAGTAGGCAGAGGGAAGTTAAATAGTATTTTGTTTTGTTTTGGTATTGGTTTCGCTGGGAAAATTTTGCATGTAGGTAGAAGAAGACTCAAGGACAACATTAAGAAAGCATTCAAGCGTTGAAGTATCAAATCAAGGAAGCGTTGTAGCGAGACATCCTTTGAAGACATAAGAACCATTTGTGTATTGTGAAGAAGTGTCAAGGCCACAAATCATCATTGTAAAGTTGTAAAAGAGTCATTTGTAAAATTGTCATCATTGGAAGAGTCATTATTGTAAAAGAGTCAATCTACCTAGAGTCGAAAAGGCATTGTTGGGAGGTATAGGAGTATCTATTGGGATGATGTCATGTTTGGGTTGTAGGTCAAAGTGTTCAATCAAAATCATTGTAAATCATATTTTATCGTGGATCGTTTTCCCTGGTGTGGGAATCCACACTCTTGTCTCATTTCAGTCGTTATAGGGTGGCAGGGAGGTGCTAGGTAGGTGCATGAAGTCACCTACAAATTAGAGCTTATGAACACTTCAGGGTGGTAGGTTGGTCTAGGTGTTTGGGAATCCATTCAGTTGATTACTGAAGAAACCAGGGTATTGGGGTGTCCTTCCAATTGGAGCTGGAGAAGAATGCTTTTCTAGAATTCTAGGAAGTTGTTGCTTTCATTTCAGTTGGGGCTGAAGATTAAAGAATTTATTAGAAAAGAGTTCAGGTGGTTTCTGACCCGGAGGGGGTTTTCCACTGAAATTTTTTGTGCATGCTATGTTCTTTTATTTACTGTTATTACTACATAAACATTAATAATAATTGAAGATTAACTAATGCTCTGAAAAAATTTAAAAGTGCTAATTGCTAAGGAACACTGATTCACCCCCCTCCCCCCCAGTATTTCCAACAATTGGTATCAAAGCTTAGTTCCTTAAATAGAAATTTAACAACTGGAAGGATATCATGGAGTATAATAAGAATAGAGTTCATTTTTCAATGGAAATAACTATGCACTTTGGAGTGGAAGAATTCAGGTTCATTTGTTGGCGCAACAATACGAAGTATGGGAAATCGTTGACAAAGGCTTCACACCGACCCAGGATGAATGAGGTAAGAAAAATATGGTATATGATTCAAAGGCTAAAGATATAATTATTAGTGAGCTTATCGAATCTTTTTATCTTAAGTTATTTAGTTGCAAAACTACTAAATAGGTATGGTGCAAGCTTGAAAATATATATGTAGGTAATTCAAAGGTGAAAGAAGCAAAGCTTCAAATTTTCAGGTCAAAATTTGAGAAACTAAAAATGAGGAAAGATGAAGATATTGCTGCATACTTTTAGCGTGTTGATGAAAAAGCAAATACATTGGAAGGTTTGGGAGAACCTGTTGAAACGGAAATTGTTGTCGGAAAGATCCTCAGAACCTTGCCTGCAAAATTTAAACCTAAGGTATCTGTCTTGGAAGATAGACTGAATTTGACCAATCTCAACATAGATGAATTACATGGAATTCTTACAACATATGAAATGAGGATTGAAGAAGAGGATGGCACATCTCACTTAGAAACAACATTTTCCACATCCAGGAAGAATAGTAAGGACAAGCAGACTCCAAAATCAAGAACTTGTAATAGTAAGGATGAGGAAAAGGAATAAGATGAAGAATAATTCTCAAATAAAGAGTTTTCCTATTTCATGCGGAAAATTAGAACAGGTATGGGAAAATTCAAAGGTGAACTTCCATTAATATGTTTTGATTATGGTGAGGTTGGGGATTTCACAGCCAAATATCCTCACAAAAAAGAGGTTGTTACGAAAGGAAAGAAATTCCCTAGGAAGTTCAACAAGCAAGGCAAAAAGAAATGGTTTAAGAAAAGTTTCTTCTCCAAAGAAGATAGCTCCTCATTTGAAGAAGACAACGATAACAAAGAAGAATTCAATGGAAGAGTATTGTTTATGGCCAAGTATAATAAGCAAGAGGCACTTGATGAATAAGGAGACGATGAAGAAGAAATGGTTGAGGTTGAATCTAAAAACGAAGTGATCAAGGTTATCAAAGAGCTCAAGGCTAAGAAGAAGCACGTCAATACTCTTGAAGACAAATTAAAGACAGAAAGGGAACATGTCCTAAATATTAAAATCAAGGTTGAAGAATACAAACAAATTAAAGAATCACTCAGGAAAGAATTGAAGGAAAGCAACAAGGAAAGAGAAGCGTTGGAAGCTGAAATCATTTCTTTACGAAAGGAAGTAAAAAATGGAAAAACTCTTCAAAACTATGCAACAACTAAAAGACTTTGGATGAACTCATCAGCCACTAGCGATCATGCAGTGACAAGACTATTCTTGGTTACAAAAAAAAACTTGAGAAGGAGTCAAGTCCTTCTATGAAAACTAAAGAATATGGATATTCAAAATATACCAAGAAGGTAGATCTCCCATTTAGATCGAGAGATCAAGACTCACAAAAAGAACCTTGGAAAACAATTCCTTGAAGAACATTTCCTCCCTGGTATCAACCTATTTTTTATGGTCATTGTTATTCATGTAGAAGGTTTGGACATAGAGTTGTAGAATGTCGCATGTATCTTTGGAATGAATATAATTCCAAGAGATCTCTCAGAAATGGATATTCTAGAACTCAACAGATTTGATCATTTGAGAGATGATGTCAAATTTTACAAATGTAACAATTTTGGACGCTTAGCCAAAGATTGCAGACTTGGAAGTTATTCAAAGGAATTCTCATGAAAGCAGAATGAACAAGTATGGAAAAGGAAGACTGGAAGGTGTGCTCTCATTCTCAAGGGTCAAAGAAATAGAAACCTATGGTATATTGATAGTGGTTTCTCAATGCATATTTGTTGGCTTGAGGGGGCCTAACCTAGGTTTAGCATTAATTAGCCAAACAAATCCCTACACTATTGGCCCTTTTGGCATCATCCCACGGAGCACAGATCGAAGTCTCACCCAAAGCAGTATGGGGGGATGCTGGAACCAAGTTTCCGCACCCTGAGACGGTTGTGATGTCGGTTAATTACCTCTGTTCCTATCTTTTCACAAGTCACTTCGCTCTATGGATCAGCAGACAAGCCCTTTATTCCATCCTTCAATACCTTCGTGAAAGGGTACGACTGACCTTTGCGTAGCCATAACCCTCGATCTAGACACTTTCGCGCTGCTAAGGCAGCATACCATGCAGATTCCTTAACTACTCTAAGTGTCTTACTTATCTTATTAGATACTCATAGTTAGCACTGCGTAAACATATATTCTTATATGCGTTCAGTTATCCAACATAATCATACACATTCATGCATCACATAAGAATTATAAAGGAAATTAATACATAAAATGATAAGATGCATTAATTGGAACAAAGGCACAAAAATTGCATAATACTTCTCTTTATTGGTATCTTCAAAGTGATTACAGACTCTATTCACCCTGTGCAAATAGCTACAGGGGTTCACACACTCAGCTACGAACTTCTACCCTAGGCCTCTACGCACTCAGCTGCAGAGCCTTTACCTACACTACAACCCAAAACTTAGACTTCTTAGTTCAAAGCTATGACTCTCTTATCTGGTGTGCCCCTAAAACTACTTAGAGCTTAGCTCTTTTTATACAATTGCATGGTCCACAGACCATGGGTAGATCTCTGACAGCCGACTTTATTTTACAAAACTAAGGGCAGATAACGCTTTATGACTTATGACACCTTCGTGCTCAGCGACCATAAAATGCGCAGTATTTGCAAGTTTATTACAAAACTTGACCAAAACATGGGCTTTTAGCCCCAAAACTGTCCTTTGGGGGATCCTGTTCCCAATAGGCCCCCAACACAAACATCATGACTCACCATTGAGTCACTCAGTAGGCATGAAGATCTTTGCGCGAAGCCCTTCCATCTCAACCCGTATGACCTCAACCTTGGCCTTGCACTGAACTGTTGCCTGCTTTGCGTCTTCCACTGTCTATTCGGTTACTGCTCTTGCACTGTCAGCCTGAAGCTTTTATTCTATTTCTTGCAGAGTCGCAAGCTTGCCTTCGATATTTCCTTTCATTGCGTAAGCCTCATCCAGCCAGGGCTTTAGTCTTGCTTTGAGCACTACTTCCTTGTACAGCACTGCGTACACTTGTTCCTTCAACTGCTTGGCCTCCTGTACCTTGGCTAGTCTCTGTGTTAGCGCGAAGGTTCACGTTGTGCCCTTAACCTCATCGTAGCACTGTTGTAGCTCACGCGCTTCCATCTCTAGCCTTTGTACATTGGGGTCCTGCTGCAAACTTGTTAGGACCACAAATGATTTCTTGAACAGCTGCGTGCAGTCTACTACTGCACTATCCACTGCCATTACTGCTTCTGTGACAATGGTCACCCACTGTTCCTTCACTTCTGGAGGGGTTGAAGGCTGGGATCTCAACTGTAACTCTATAATTTGCAGGTTCAACTCCAACTGAACCCACGCCATCTTAGTCTGAGTGTCGTGCACCACTGTGTCCAACATACAGATGCATACCTTGTCTGGCTCGTCCTTTGGAATGGACAAATCTGGGACCATTCAGCATGCCTCCTCAATGACCTATATAATCCACTTGCTCTTATTGGTCACCTCGATCTCAACTGCGATGGAAACATTTCTTTGTAGGGCCATATGCTCATTGTTGATCCATTGTTCACTGATCACCTGGAAGGCGCGGTGCTCATGGGCCCTGCGATGCGCGCACCGGTATAGCAGGCTACTTTCCCTTCTTATGTTTCACGGTTTCTTTGGTGGGGATCGGCTTCGGCCTTGACGTTCTCGGTGATTTAGGGACTTCAGCGAGCGCCTTGGCGACCTCTGGAGCAGCTACTTCTGTCTCCATCTCAACCTCCGGCACTGACTCCTATCCTTCAGTATCTCTAACTTTTGTGGGTGCCGACATGATTTTGTGCAAGAACTCCTATGTTTCCTTCAACAATGTCTCAAATATTTTAGTAGCAATCAGAAGTTTGTAGTGCTCACGATTCATGTGCACCTGAGAGCTCAACAACTCAATTTTGAAAATGCCAAGTGTTTTTTACCAGACAACCACTTGTAATTTATAGGTCATTTTGAATTCAAATCCGACTGTTCCCCCCAAATTCAGTTCATTAATGCTAGATTGGAAGCAGATTTTCAAGGATCTGACCCATAAATTTCGTCTTAAATGTGGGCTGCGCACTCCATTTGGCCGCATTTCAACTGTCAAATCATGAACAGTGACTTTAACGGTCACTTTCCGGCTGACCTGGGTAGCGTAGCACCCTTCACACTGCCACAGACCCTATGACACTTCCTTGCTTCGCACCATCCTCCTATCACGCGGCTCTCCAACTCGGGCACTGTATTTTATAGTCCCAAGCCTTCTTTCAGCTGCCTAGAGTGCTAAGACTGTGCTACAGTCATCTAGTCACATGGCCGGACCGCTGGTGTATGGCTTCAAGCGACTGCCATTCACCAGTTGTACTACTCCTTTGTCGGTAATTTCCTTAATGAGATAGGGCCCTAACCAGTGCATCCTGAGCTTCCCTGGAAATTTATCAAACTTACTATCATATAAAAAACTAGGTCATTTACCTTAAAGGTGCACAACTTAATGTGCCGATCATGCCATGCCTTTTCGTACTGCTTTTGGACCTGTTGGTGAAATCCATCTAGAAATATCTCTTCCTCAAGCTCATCTAGCTGTGCGAGCCTCTCCTCTAGGGCTCTGTGATCCATCATACCTATAAGCACCACTATGCGCAAACTAGGCACAATATATTCAATAGGCTGCTTCAACACCATAGACAAACTTAAAATGTGTTTGTCCAGTCAACTTCTTGCATGTCGTTCGATAAGCCCATAATACTGCAGGTATGCGTAGTTCCCAATCACTTCACTGAGCATTGCAAACCTTGGTCATTGCATTTTTGAGGACTTAATTTAATGCTTCCACCATCCTGTTATCCTACAGGTGATAAGGCATGCTCTTCTCGTGATATACTTGCAATTCCTTTGTTAGCACACTGATCATCTCATTCCGAAAGTGCGTACCACGATCAACCATAAAGATCTTTATACAGCCAAATCACATCAGTACATGCTCAAAGAGGAACTTCGCGGTAGTCGTGCCTGTACAATCCTTCACAGGATGTGCCTCTGCCCAATGAGTCAAATATTCCATTGCAGTGATAATGTACCTTGCTCCTGTCTTTCCTTGGGGCTGAATGGGTCCGACAAAATATATCACCCATTTCTCAAAGGGTTGTAATGTCCTCTATGTATTCAAAGGCATCTCATCCCTCTGCAATGGCCTGCCAGTTCTTTGACACACATCACATGCCTTGCAGTACACTTTGGAGTCCTGATGGAGGGTTGGCCACCACAACCCTATGCGTAGAATCTTTTGCGCAGTTGCTTCTCCTGCATAATGCCCTCCTGCAGTGCCCCCATGAGCATCTGCAAGGATGTTTCTTCTTTCAAACTTAGGTACATATCGTCGCAATATCTCATCAGACCCCATTTTTTATAGATTCCCAACAATGATAGAGAAATCTACTGTGCACACCACTAGTTCCTTCTTCTGCTAGACAATGTATCCTTTCAGGGAAGTTCCTATCGTTAGTGTTGGGTTGTGTTATATTCTTTCCATGACTAGCCCACGTAGTTAACCGGGGTGTTAGAGGGGTGGCGGAGCCCCCCCTTTGTTGCGTCAATTGTGTAGCGGGGGGGCCACAGGGGGTTTAAGGGGTGCAGGTAACCCCACTCTATGGGGTCCGGGGCAGTACCCGAGAAAATTTTGGTTTTGGAACTTATGTTAGGTTGGATGGACCCACTTATGGTTTTGTGCATGATTTTTGCACATGTTTTTGGAAGCGGTTGTTTTCGTTCCATGGTTTTGGACGCAATTTTTTTCAGTCCATGGTATTGGATGCTTCAGCATGTATAAATATGTATTGTAACATTGAAAGGAATACAATGAAAAATCAAGCTGGTAGTCCCGGTTTTAGGATCCAGGGGAAAATCTCTGTGTATATGTGTTTTATGTGTTATGCTCTCGCATTGTTTATTTTTTGTGTTCTAGAATTCATATGCAGGTAATTTCTGTACGGGGTTAAAACCTATAGTTAGGAAGTGTATTATATCCTCAAAATTACCATCCGCGATGTGAACTACAAATAGTTGAGTGTCAATGAATCCTTCCTCAAAATTAGTGGGCTCTTCCCCTGTTTCGATGCGTGATAGATGGTGTAGTCCCTCATTTAGTCATCTAGGATTCACAATAACCTCAAAATCATATTCCTAGAACAATAACAACCATATACAGATTCTCCCCCCCAACATAGGCTTATTGACCACATATTTCATCGTTGAAGGATTTGTGCACATCTTAAAATGGCCTCCCAACAAGTAACGTCTAAACTTCTGGAGCACATACACCATGGCTAACCCTTCGCGCTCGGTAGTGGAATAGTTCTTCTCTGCTTTAGATAACCTTCTTCTTGCAAATGTGATAGGGTGGTCTAGGTCTTCTCCTCTAGCTTGTGTTAGTACGACTCCCAGCACTATACATGACACATCGACATGTACATGGAACTCCTTCTTCCCCTCTGGGAAGACTAAAATCGGCGCGGTGACCATCTTTTCTTTCAATACATCTAGGCTCTTCTTATAGTCCTCATTCCAGCAAAATGTGACATCCTTCTTCAACATTTTTTCCATAGGCACGGTGATCTGGGCATAGCCTTTGATAAACTTTTTGTAATACCTTGTATGTCCTAAGGTGGTGCACAACTGCTTTACACTCCTTGGCGCCTCCAAGTTTAGTATCACTGCGATCTTCACGCAATCTACCGTCAATCGCTGTTTGCAAACCACATGACCCAACAGGGTCCCAAAGGGAACACAAATAGAAACTCTTTTAGGTTGAGCATGATCTAGTATCTTTGATAGGTATTTAGCATCAGGCGCAAGCTTGCTACATGGCATTTTACCAGCCCAAACACAGTCCAGTCATCAAAGTATACCTCTAGGAACTTATGAATAAAGTCCTTGAACACAGTGATGACTACGCGTGAGAAGATTGCAGGAGCATTCTTCAATCCCAACGGCATTATAGTGTACTGAAAGCAACATGACTCAGTCGTGAATGTCATTTTTCTCCTATCCTCTAGTGCAATTTTGATTTGGTGGTACCCAAAGAACCCATCAGTGAAGGAATATGCTTCCTGGCCACCTTCATTGTTGAACACTTCATCAGTGAACAAAGTCGGGAAAGGATCATGTATGCAAGCATCATTCAACTTTCTGAGATCCACTCATATCCTTATTTCATCCTTCTTCTTTTTCTCATGTACCACCATTGGGCTTACCCAGTCAGATTCTTCCACAGTCTCAACGATGCCTACTGCCAGCATCTTATCTAACTCTAAGTGAGACTTTTCCTTATATTTTGGATTGAGACAGTAAGGCCTTTGCTTAACCTTCTTCGCATCGGGCTCCAATGTGATCTTCATAACACTTAGTTCCCCAATTATCCCTTTTAGATCCGTAAACTTGGCAGGGAACAAATCTTGGTATTCGTGGAGCAATTCAATGACCTTATCCATCGTCGCGTCATCCTAGTAATCTCCAATCTTCATGAATTTGGGCTCTGCCTCCATACCAATGTTCACTTGTTTCATTTTCAGTGGCACAGTTATATCCCAGATTCTCAACCTGCGGTCCTTTAACCTCGTGGTGACCTTCTCTTTGAAGGATGTTAATATTTCGTGGATTCTTATCTTCTTCTTCAGCAGTTATGTTATAACATTCTAGCGCATGACTCGGCTGAGTACCCCGTTCAGGCTGAATCAAGTCTAAAGGATCCTGCGGTATCCTAAATATTGCTACTTTCACCTCTTGTAGTGCTTCATCAATACTGTCAAACCCATCTTCAAAACTGAATGTCATCATGAATCCTTCGTGCTAAATATCCCATTCGCCTGTCCCATGGCGGAGCTCTATTTCTACATACCAGTTCATCGGGACAATAGCCAAGGTATGACAGAGCAAGTGCACCCATTCAGGTTGGGGCTTGTCTCCATAAGACTGAGCCCATTTGGACGAATGTGTGCACGGATCATATTTCCAATCATACTTGTATGTCATTCGCATCTTCGAATTCGCAAAGCGAGTTCTCATCATTCTCCTACATTCACGCCAACCATCAAAGCTTCCCTTGTGTGTACCGCACCACCTTGCAGGCGTAGCATGCAGTGCCTAGTGAAATACCTGGAAGCACTGGTTTTCTAGTACCTCCCTCTCAAATGCATCTATAAAGATAACTACATCATTCAGGCCATCGTAAGTAGGTAGATTTATTTCCTCTGACAACACACAGCACAGTGACCAGGTCATCATGTTAGAGCTCAGCGTGGTTACTTTGTGTAACGATTCTGCCAACGCTCTAGTTCTTCATCAGAGTCTGAGGTGCATGAACTCTTGCGATCCCAAGTAATTCGCCCATCTGCTATTGGATTCACCCAATCTTGGTCTCGCCCTATTATCTTATAGATACAGTCTAAATCGTCGTTGCTCTCATATTCGCTGACTCGATCAGTATAGCGTGATCCTTCAGCGGGATCTAGGGGAACTATTATGTGTAGCGATTTATTCTCAAATATCATATTTCGCTTCTTTACGTTGATTACCCCATTCATATCAGTAGCCCAATCAATTCCAAGGAGCACAGGATAGGGGTTTCTGTCATCCACAATTTCTATTACTTCAAAATCAGCCAGTACACTAACACCCTCAATATCTACAGTCACCCCCTGCAGCCAACCCATGGGGATGATCTTCTGTTGATTCACCATCCTTAGCTGAATCGGAGACCATTGTAGCATGGGTCTTCCCATCTATTTCCAAGTCTGTTTAGCTAGGACGTTCATGTTTCACACTAGGTCCAAGATAACCTGATCCATCTCATACTCTCCTATCTGCGCGGTCAGTCTCATCTCTCGTCCTATCCTTGTTTTATGCTTACCTATCTTTCACACTACGTGCGACTCACTCGGGGTGTTTCCAGCGCATCTATTTATAAGCTCTTGTAACCCCTTCACAACCTTACTATCGCGCATTAACTTCATACAGGTCTCCAGGAACGTTGTAAGCATAAAAGGGTCCATCTCCTGATTAGGCTTATCCTTGCTTCCTGAGGTGGAGGCCTCAGCGAAGCTCTTCTTTGCTTCCGTGAAGGTTTCACATGCGTGCTCCAAATCAAACTCAGCTTCCTTTGTTGGAGCTTCATGAACCCTTGTACTGTCTTCTAGCTACTTCCCCTTGTCATCTGCTATTGCGATTCCTTTTTGGAGCACTATA
Source organism: Pinus tabuliformis (assembly GCA_031772625.1). NCBI lineage: Eukaryota > Viridiplantae > Streptophyta > Pinopsida > Pinales > Pinaceae > Pinus > Pinus tabuliformis. The sequence goes on along the minus strand of CM062806.1, from coordinate 513,759,031 downwards.
TTCACATTCGAATCCTCTTCGCGTGGCTCAGACCTCATCATTTGCAGGTTCTGAGTAGGCTACAGTGGTAGCAACCCTTTGTCATGTATCCTTGCTATCAACATAGGGCAGTCTTCCATTTCATGATCAAACATAGTGCAATCATGGGCACAGTGTCTTAGTCCTCTATGGGAGGGATTTCCATCCATCATCAATTCATAACTCCTGCAGTTACGCTCATCATGCCCTACTGACCTACAAAATTTGTAGAACAGTTATTTTGGTGTCTGTACAAACTTCTACAGCAAATGACAATTATCCGTGGCATGTTTTCCTGCTACCTAACAAATAGTGTACCACAGTGTAAGCCCCACGCTCGGTCCTACTTGAGCTTCCAGCCTCAAAGGCATTGGTCATCCTCTAGTTTGCAATGACCAAACAATGGTCTTTTTCATGCCCTTGAATTTTTCATTTCAGACACCATACCTCTTCGCGCACCTCTGGTCGAATTGTTCTGTCCTGCTTCAGAATTTGCATCTCAAGGGATAGATTCTTCAACTACGGATGGATCTATTGAACTACCAGATTTGGGTCCTGCATCGAGGTTTCGTGCAGCCTCATTGCAATCTCCAAGGCCTCTGGCTGAGTCATTATCTTCTGTTGTGACAGCGCAACCCTTAAATGTGGCAGTAGCGAAGCCACAAACCATTCGCAATGTTGTCCACCTGTCAAGTTCATATTAGCTTCGTGGATTTTACACTTCAACCTCTTATCTAATTCCCAAGGTGTCTTGCCTAGTTGCATCATGATTTCCTTGAACCCCACAATAGTCTTTGCTTCAGATTTAGGCCTACTTTTTCAGCGTGGTTTGGATGTCTGCCACTCCAGCATTCGGGTTATCATTAGCGTAGTTGATATACTAGGTTAGCGCGCAATCTGCAGAGCGCTAACTAGTGTCGCATTCATCATGTTATCATCTGTAATTCCCTGAGCTTCCCATACAACTTTTACAACGAACCAGAATTGGTCTGAGTCCTCATTCCCCAAGCCTTTGAACAAAGGAAGCTTCACTGAATTTTCCATACTGAACTGTAGTGGAGGTGGAGGTGGTATGGGTGAAGTCGCAGGTGATGGTGGTGAAGTTGGATGTGGTGTGGGTGGAGGTGGCATTCATGGGAATCCTTGCCTTATTAACTGAATAAAAATTTGTGGAGAAAGCTGTGCTATTCCCTCTTCGTCACTTCGCAGAGGTGAAATCAACAGACTATATTCATGGCCTTTTTTTCCTTCGTTTCTATAAGCTTTTCCACTTCCCATAGCTCCAAACATCAAGGTAGCTGCATAACCTACTTTTTCCACAATAACATTTTAATCCGGGTATTCAAATATTTCATGTACTTACCTCGCAATCCTTTGGAAAAACATCGCTCCACCTCACTATAGCTGACTGAGGTGTCGACCAAAAATTCAGTTGCAAATCCTCCTATGACAGGATCGAGCCAATGATCGATAGCATGAGCGATCTTATCCTCCAATGCTTCCAACATTTGCACTAGCTCTGGGGTTCACACAATAGGACCATCAAGGTTTCACCTTCCTTAGCTATCTGCTAGCTTCGTGATCCACTCGTATAGCTCAACCAGAAAGGAGCAGAAAATGATCTCATGGATCTCTGTATATAGGTACCTATCTAGCCATTGTTCCTTTTTTAGTCGTGGTTTTCTGTTCTCCTATGCCACGAATTTGTGGATCTTCCTATCCAACCAATCTCTGATCTCTTTCTTAGTCGGTTTCTAATGATACGACATCACAAATCTCTTATGAAGATTCTGGTCCTAACAACAGAACCATTTGTTGGCTTGAGGGGGCCTAACCCAGGTTCAACATTAATTAGCCAAACAAATCCCTACACTACTGGCCCTTTCAGCATCAGTCCGGAGAGCACAAACCAAAGTCTCACCTGACGCAGTATGGGGGGATGCTGAAACCAAGTTTCCGTACCCTGAGATGGTTGTGATGTTAGTTAATTCCCTCTATTCTTATGTTCACACAGGTCACTTCACTCTAGGGCTTGGCGGAAGAGCCCTTTATTCCATCCTTCAATACCTCTGCGAAAGGGTATGACTGACCTTCGCGTAGCCCTAACCCTTGATCTAGACACTTTCGCATTGCTAAGGAAGCATACCATGCAAATTTCTTAACTAGCCTAAGTTTCTTACTTATCTTATTAGATACTCACAGTCAACACCGTGTAAACAGATATTCTTATATGCGTTCAGTTATCCAACATAATCATACACATTCGCGCATCACATAAGCATTATAAAATGAGAGATGGTTATGGCACAAATGAATGGGGCATATAAATTTCAACAATTTGGTCAAGATCAACAAAAAGGAAGTAGTTAGAGAAATGTTGAAAATCTCAAAACCTACAAATACGATATGAAAATCCTGTCAGCACGAAAAACAGACAAAAGTCGAATTCAAGAAAAAGGAACATTTTGTGTCACATCCATTGGAATTAATACATATTGATCTATGTGGTCCTATGAGAATAAAAGTTTTAGAGGGTGAATTATACTTTATGTTAATGATAGATGATTACATCAAAATGACATCCGTTAGTTTCCTGAAGAAAAAGTATGAGGTATTTGAATGTTTCAAAATCTACAAGGAATTGGTCGAAAATGAAATAGAATTGAAGATCAAATGTCTAAGATTAGATAATGGTGAAGAATTCATGTCCGAAGCATTTCAATAATACTGTGACAAACATGGAATAAAAAGGAAATTCTCAACAGCTAGAACACCACAGCAGAATGGAGTAGCTGAAAGAAAAAACAGAACCGTACAAGAAATGGATAGAACGATGTTAAAAGACTCAAACTTAGACGATGAATTCCGGGTTCAAGCAATTGATACTTCCATATTCATTATAAACAAAGGCCTGCTCAGGAACAATTGTAACATGACTCTGTATGAACTATGGAAAGGAAGACTAGCTAATGTCAAATACTTCAAAATATTTGGAAGTAAATGCTACATCAAAAGAGAAGACCAAAAATTGGGCAAGTTCTGTTAGCTACCTATACCAATAGGTTTCATATTTCATGATTGGCAAAGAAAGTTCCAAATATGCTCTGCTTTGGTGATATAAAGATCCCATATTTCCAAGAGAAGACAATGTGTGTATATAGCTTGATGTTGACAAAATTTTGGTGGGTGGTCCAACAGCCTAATTTGGATCATGCCATGTTTCAATTTTCTGTTGTAGAATAGAGAAAGAAGTCTGTCCAAACTGTTTAATCTTGGCATACCAGTAGCTTAGGTAGAGAAGTAAGGTTCCCAACTGCTTAATCTGGGACCTTGGAAGCAATAAGGGTAGCCTTAGATAGAAAATTAAAAGGAAAAGCCAAAGAAAAGAAAAGGCACATAAGGGTCTGCAAGTCTAAGTGCACCCTCCATGAAGAAACAAAAAATGCTAGGCAAATAGATGGGTAGGCAGATGGGGTTGCAGAAATGTCATTCCTTTCAAGTGAGTGTTTGAGAACCTGTTTGCAAAAGAATATCAGTGAATAGAGAAGGTCCTCTTCTCCATCATGTTGCAGCAAAGCAAAGGAGCATCACTAACTTCCTTGTTCCCCCCTTTCACATTCATCATTAACATCCCTTCATCAGTTGTAACTCATGAAAGAATTTAAGGTGTTATGTTGGTTCTTACTCCTGAAAAGAAGCCACATTTCCTGTGTAAAAATTCTTTTCATTTTGATCTACTTCCTAACTAAGTTTAAGTCCCAAAAAACTTAGTAAACACCATTTCCCATTCTTATTCCCCCCAGTACTAACTACTTACTGTATCTACACTAAATCCCTTATGTTTCCCTTCCCCCTACTATTATAACACCATGGTGTATAAATCCCAAGCAATGTATAAATATCCTCCCTTTTAGCACTATAGCTAAATAAGTTTGTCTAAGGGAGACATTAGTCCACCAGGGACTATGGTCAACCCTGTCATGGGATTACTCTAACCTCTGGTTAGGAGTAATAACCTCCCCCTAAGCCCTCACTTCCCCTTTTTTCAAATAAATTTCATCAAAAAAACCCCTTTTCCCTCTATAAACCCTTTTTCCTACAGATTAACCCAAAAACCCGAAAAAACTCACAAAAAACCCTTAAATCCTAAGTTCCGCGCCCAATTATTAAATGGAATATTTTATTACCAGGCGGGTCCCCACCCAAAAGTTGCGCGGCAGATGGCAGTACCCGCCAGCCGTCGATCGTCCGCCGCCCCCGATCTAACGGTGGGCGGTCGATCTCACATCCCGACCTGCCTCCCTTTAACGTCCGGGGAAGGGCGGTATTGGGCGCCGTACCCGGGACGCGTGGCAGGCGCTGGGGTTGTTCGGAGCCCCCCTCCCCGATACCGCCTATCACCAAAAGCGGTGCGGGGAGACCGCTTACCGCCTCCCCGATACCACCCCTCCCACACGTCAGCGCCCACGTCACTATGATGTCATGCCACTCCGCCCGCCCCCGCGCCCCGTGGCCCTCCACGTAGGCCTGCCACCGCATCCGCCTGCCACCGCATCCAGCCACGCTGGCCTCCAGCTCAGCGTCCCCGTCACCCGCCGTACCCGGGCCCGCCGTGACGTCATGCTGACGTCATTGGCGGAAAAAGTGAAAATGACCCTTTTAGCCCAAATTTGCCGTTATAAATGCCCAATCTAGCCATTTGGGGTCATTTTCACGCGAAAACGACGCAGCCATTGTCGACCTGTTTGCCGCGAAATTGCCTCCAGCCATCAAATTCGAAGTTGCGGCCGCTATAGCTCGGCAATTCAGCTGCAGTGAGCTCTCCCTCTTCGGCCCGAAGTCATTCACTGCTATTTTTTCAGGTATTCACCGCAAGTTCCCTGTTTCGCCCCTATGCATGCCATTTCTATACGAATTCTCCACTAAGCATCGCTCAAATCCTAAGTTACACACTGTCTACCACTGAATTTACAATTAAATCAACCTGCATTGCCACAGCCCCAAGAAATTGACATTCAAACCATAATTCACAGCGAAATTTATATATTTAGCCCCGAGTGGCCCGGCATTGTTCCCTTTTGCCAGGTGGAGGCCCAAGTCTGCCTGTCACCAAATTGAAGCCCGCTCACCCTCTGCAATTATCCTCACGAATTCACAATCCCTGTGAATTTACCAACAAACAGAAAAAAAAGGTCTACCAAGCCTGCCTTTTCCACTTTGAAGAGAATTTCAAGCATTGTCTGCAATAAGCCTGTCACTCAAATCTTTGAGGAACCTTGCAAACCATTGTAATCACCTTGTCTAAATTCAAACTGCATAATGGCTGCTCCTGCACCCTCAGCCCTCAGTGTTGCTCCATTGAATCCACCAAATAAAGACCTGGAGTCCTTGCCTCTTGCTGACAAGGACTACCTCATTGAAGACTTTGTGGGTAACAGGGACTTTTTGCAGACCTTCAGGCAATTAAGAAATGACTACCTGAATGGTCATGATACATATGGGATATGGGAGTCAAATCTGCCATACTACTGTCTCCCCTCTGTCAATGTTTTTCCTGAGATTATTCGCCTATGTGCTGAAAACTATGATGTGCAGCACAGAGCTATTAAGTCTCCATCTGGGAGCATCCTCTTTTACATTAATCCTGAATCCATCAATAAAATGCTCCACTTTGACCAGACTGAGCTGCTGTTCCCTTTTTCCATGAATTATCTGCTGGACACTGGTGCCAAGATGACTAGTGAGGAGATTCAGAAGATCACCAGGACATTTATGAGACCTGAGTGCCAGCCCACAGGGCCACCTCCCTACTTGGATGTCTATTTTACTGAAGTAGGCAGACTATTGCTGGACATGATTGCTTATGTATTGGGATACAGAACCATCGAGCATGTGGATGAAACAATGCTGGTATTGCTAGCTTCTTACAGCCCAGGCCAACCCCCTGCCCGCAAATATAACTTTGCTAAGTTCATAGCTAACAAGATTCATGATTAGTTGGGCACAGTGGACAGACAGGGTGTCTTCAAGTACTCATCCTATATCTACCACCTTTTCATGTACTATCAGTCCGAGGTTTTTCCATGCTACATCAAAAAGCTGGATTATAGAGGGGAAAGAAGATCTGTTATCTTCTCGACATCTGTCTATCACAAAGTCCCAAATTCACCCTATTCCTATTGTGAATTTATTGACCAATTTGTATACCCTGTCTCTTGCTTATTGATGAGGTCCCCTCCTCCCAGAATATCAACTGAAATACAGAAAGCTCTACAGCTTTCCAAGAATTACAAAATAGGTGATTGGTACCTATATGAGAATCATACATTCATCAGAGTCTATGGCTGTGAGCTTTGTCCATACAGGCTCCCAAAATATGTGCCTATGAGGATATTTGCCTTGGAATATTATAGGCAGTTGATTTAGTCTGACCTCACTCACTTTCACAGCTCCAAAAAGAAAGCCCATCTCAAATTCAAACACCAGGTGGGCCCCTTCATCATGAATAAAAAAGAAGGATGGGAAGATGCTGACCTAATCCTCAAAGACAAATACAAGCTATCATATAGTTTCCGGTGGGTCCCTTACGACCCTGAAGGCTTCATTACTGCTAGAAGAATCAAGTACAGGCTTCTAGGTTATAGGCATTGCAAATATCCACACATTGAAAAATATGCCAACCAGCAAGAATGGCAGCAGGATACTTTAATTGAAAAATTAACTGAAGAAGAGACAATGCTAAAGAATGTCAAGGAACTGGAAAAGACTCTTGACCTGGATTCTGTGCAGCAGGTACCCTTCAAAAGGCCACACTCAGCAGGAGAAGGGACCTCGGCCTCAAGAACTGCACCAGCCACACAGGCACCTTCTACAACAGCACCAGCTACAGACAAAGGGAAAGGGATAATGGGTGCTGAAGAAGAAACCGTGAAAGAAAAGCCTGCCCCTCCAAGTGAGCAGCAACAAGGGCAGCAACCCGAGAAGACTCCCCCTCCACAAACTGAACCACCCATAGCTCCAATTCTGCAGAACCCAGCACAAGAGGACAGGGGTACGAAAAGAGATAGAGAAGAGTCCACTCCTGCTAGTGGATCCTCCCAGCAACCCCAGACCAAGAGGCCAAGAGCTGATTCCCCAGAGGTAGAAGACATCACTAAAGAATTCCTTGACAGTTCAAGGAAAGACAGGGAGGGCAGCCAGCATACAGGTACAAGCTCCTTTCAGCAGGAGCGAGGATTACAACTTGGTTTGGAGGTGTCCTCCTCCTCTCAGCAGAGCAAGAAGCCCAAAGGCACTACGGACTTTTTCAAGCAAATAAAGGCACAGAATGCCTTGCTGAGGGTGGAAGTTTATAAACAATTTCTCAATGCAACACCAGCCCAAAAAGAAAGGCTAATGTCTGTATATGACATTCAAGAGGAGAAAATGATCCTCAGCCATTTCAAACCCACAGTGCCCCATCCAAAATCAGCGGCAGATTATGTGAAGACAAGGGTGGAGGTCCTAGCCAAAGACATCCATCCCATGGACCAGATTGAACTCCACAAACAGACTGGAGAAATGGTCTATGCAACCTTGGTGGAGAGGGCAACCATGGCCCATGAACTAAAAGAGTCACTCAAAAATACCAACACTCAGTTGGATTTTGAGAGAATGTCCTCCCTAGCCAAAGATAACAGAATAAAATCACTTGAGGACATTATTATTGACCTAGGACATGATCCTAAGGATCCAAAGGGTGTAAGGGCCCTTATGAAGAAAAAGGAGGATGACCTCAATGCATTAAAGAAGAGGTTAAAGCTGCTGCCCACAGAGCATCCTCAGACAGCAGAGCTACAGAAGGAAAAGCAGGTCGATGAGCAGCTGGACCTCATAATGCAGCTAAACCAGAAGATCCTTGACTTGGAGAAAGAGCTTGAAGGGGCATTACAAGATAAACAGGGAGAATCCACATCCCAAGCTCCTCCAACTACTTCAACCACTGCAACAACTACAGAGGCAGCAGTGGCTCCCACAACAGAAGCAGCAGCAACAACAACAGCTCCAAATTCCAGCGCAAGCGTGGAAGAATTGACTAAGGCCATTAAAGAAATGGAGCTCCAGGCAAATGAAATAAAACAGGCCAAGGAAAAATTGGCAGAATTAGATGCCAAATATGATAAATCAAAGATGACTGTGGCAGAACAAGGCAGAGAAATAAAGGCCCTAAAAGAAAAGATAAAGGCCTTGGAAAAAGAGCTGAATCTGGAAAGTGCCATGGCTGAAATAAGAAGAATTCTATGGGCCAAAATTGGCCAATCCATCAATAAACAATGGAGGTCAATTAAAACTATACATGAGCAGATGGATTTAATTGGCCAAGCACAGACAAAGATTCAGAGGGCCAAAACAACACTAGGAGACATGCCTGAGCAGGCCAACAGAATGATAGATTTTTTGAATAGGCAAGAAAAGGAGGAGCTGGCAACCATTGGCATAGTCAACAGAATAGAGGCCGTCCTCACAGCCAAGAAAGTACTCACTCTCAGGAATTATGTACAAACTGTGGAGAGAAAGTGCTATGAAATACAGGCTGAGGTGGATGAGTACCAACATAAAATGGCAGCACTGCAAGCAAAAGGACTGCCCAGCCTACTAAGCGGTACAGGAAGACTGATCTCCCGAGATCAATTTGCCAACAGGATGGCAGCTTATATTGAAAACCAAATCACTGCATCTGGCAGTACTTCTGAGGAAACAGGGCCTCCAACAGGACAGAGCTTATATAATAAACTTGAAGGCCTGTTTTTTATTGAAAATGAGGTAAAGCACCTTTTTGAAATTCCTCCAAATTTTTACAGATATACAGAGGCCGATGAAACTTTAATAAAGATTCGAAGACATCAAATGCCTAAGGAAGATTGGTGGCAGGCAATGCTTCAAATTTTGCCACGGTAGCCTCAGTTGCTCGGTCACTGCCAGCTCCAACTCACTAGAAGACAAACAGCAGAATAAAGTTAGCTTTTAAGGCAGCTGAAAGGTGACTCAGCACATGGATAACGACAGCTAGCCCAAAGGATAAGAAAATACGCATATTTTTGACAGCGTATCCTCAGCCGACTCCAACAGCCACCAAGTCAACAAATCTCTGACTATTTTTGACAGCTAAAGCACTGCAGAGTTATTACAGCATTAACTTTCTCAGCTACAATGCTCCAGGAGTTGGCATAGCATCAATGAGCCATTAACTCATTTCCTTGATATTTTTCTTATGTAAATTTTGTATATATACCCCCTCTGCAACACATAAGGGGTTGGTAATTTTCACTCTGAGGCAAATGTATTGTACACTTTCAGATTGTCTAATACAAAGGGCTGGACCAGCTCAGTGATTTCCTGAAAATTTGATGTCTTGCTGATGACCTGCGTGCTGTTGCAGAATTCTTGTGCTGTCTGATGGAATAATAAGTTTTCTTAATCTCTGTTTTGTCTTCTTATGTTATTTCATACTCATGTTTTCACTAAATCTAGCAATAGAGAAAAGGGATAGTACAGGACATGTTTCATCACACCCTGTGCTCAATCTTTTATTGCTGTAAATGTTTTCTTCAGAATTAACCATGGACATGAAATCTTGAATGCTCATGTTTGCATTAATTCTATAAATGTGAATGTTATCTAGAAATTCTTCGTTGCTTCTAAATAATATTCTCACTTCTTTACATATCATTTTATTGAAAGATTCTTAACTGCCTTTCATGAACTGAATACATCACACTTAATCAAAATTTCAAAGCGTTGTTTCCCAGACATTTATCCAGCTCTGCAGCATCACTATTGTATCAACATAGCACACCAAACAACTAAAGGACCACTGACTCCATGCCCAATGACCTATAACATTCTAGTGAGAACATATATATCTTGACTGAAACATTATCCAACCAAGTCCAAAAACAAATCTTGAGCATCATAGCTAGCCTAAAATTTCTACACAAACAGATAGCTAAACCTTAAAGAGAGAGCCCTCTCTGATTACAGCTTGGCTAGAAGCTGTAATCCAAAGATTGGTTAGTGGTTACCCCGGCCGTATTCCCTTGGGAGTCAAAGGGAACAACCTGGGTGTTAACAAGTTCGATTCCCATGTTGACAAAGGTATTTTCGTTGGTTATTCATACAAAATAAAGTCTTATAGATGCTACAATATAAGGAAAAAACAAATTGTTAAAAGTATAAATGTTACTTTTGACGAAGACTATGTTCTAAAGGATAACAATGAGATCATCTCTTCAAGAAAATCTGAGGGGCTTGAGGTAAAATCTGTGAAGGATGAATAAGAAACTCTAGAACAAGACCAATCAAATAAGGAAACACCAGTTAACCAAGAAGAAATAAGAAATGATCAACGAGATGTATAAGAAGTTTATCCAAAAGGTTCAAAAGAATGGTAACAAAAGAATCATCCGTCAAATTATATCATCAACAACATAAATGAAGGAATTGGAGCCAGAAGAGGTCGACGGATTCGTTCATCACAACAAGCCCATCTTTCCCTTTTCGCGACTTTTGAGCCTAACAATTTTGAGGAAGCTAGTCAAGATGAACACTGGTTAGCAGCTATGAATGAAGAACTAGAACAAATTGAGATGAATGACACTTGGGAACTGGTTCCACGACTAAAGGATAAAAATGTTATCAAAACTAAATGGGTCTTTAGAAACAAATCGAATGAGGATAGACAGGTTACAAGGAATAAAGCAAGATTTGTCTGCAAAGGATATGCACAAGTTGAGGGAATCAATTTTGAAGAAACATTTTCTCTCGTTGCCAGAATGGAAGCTATCAGGATGTTTCTCGCTTATGCATGCTCGATAAAAATCAAGGTCTATCGAATAGATATTAAATCAGTCTTTCTAAATGGTGAATTGGAATAAGAAGTTTACATTGAAAACCCAGAAGGTTTTCTACTCACTGAAAAAGAAAACTACATTTGGAGATTAAAGAAGGCACTATATGGTCTCAAGCAAGCTCTTAGGGCTTGGTATGATCATCTTGATAGGTATCTACATCAACAAGGATTCAAGAAAGGAAGCACTGACAACAATCTCTATATCAAAGTGGATCAACATAACATAATGATAATCGAGGTAAATGTGGGTGATATAATCTTTGGAAGCAACGATGACAAATTAAGTAAAGACTTTGCCACAAAAATGAAAAGTGAGTTTGAAATGTCTATGCTTAACGAGGTGACATACTTTTTGGGGCTTCAAATTTCTCAACAGGATAAAGGAATATTCATATATCAAACCAAGTATGTCAAGGAAATGCTCAAAAAATTCCAGCTCGAAGATTGCAAGCCAACCCTTACCCCCATGATAACAGGTTGCAAGTTAAGCTTAGAAGATTCGTCAAAGGATGTGGACCAAAGATTGTATAGATGCATGATTTGTAGTCTCCTCTATGTGACAGCCTCCTGGCCAGATGTGATGCAGGAAGTTGGACAAGTAGCAAGATTCCAAGCAGCACCGAAAAAATATCATATTATTACCGTCCAAAGAATTATTCGATATCTTAAGAGCATAATGGAATATGTTCTATGGTATCCGAAAGGAATGATTTGGTTATCCAATCTTATATAGATGAAGAATGGGCAAGAAGTGTTGATGATCATAAGAGTCCCATTGGAGCAACATTCTATCTAGGTGGTTGTCTTGTTTCATGGTTAAGTAAAAAGTAGTCTTCAATCTCGTTATCCACAACAAAAGCAGAATATATTGCGGCAACAACTTGTTGTACACAAGTTCTCTGGATGAATCAAACTTTGCAAGATCTTCAAGTCAAGTTTGATGAGTCTATTGCCATCTTTTGCGATAACACCAGCACCATCAATATCTCCAAGAATTCTCTGATGCATTCCAAAATGAAGCACATTTTGATTAAATATCATTTCGTTAGAGAGTAGGTCACCAAAAGGAGTATCAAGCTTGAATATGTTGGCACAAAGCAACAAATTGCTGACATCTTTACCAAGCCATTACATCATGAAGAATTTGAGTATATTTTCCAAAAGCTTTGGATTTCCCAAGTTTTCATTAGACTCTTTATCTTATCTACTCGAGTCGAAAGGGGGAGTGGAGGTGTGTACAAGTCCGCAGATGGATGTTTTTCAGGGGGAGTTACCCTTTTCCATTGATGACAAAGGGGGAGAGAAGGAAGTATGAAGAGGTGTGATGATTGCAGGGGGAGTACTTGTGTTTCCATTAATGCCAAAAGGGGAGATTGTTGATCAGTGGTTGTCATTGATATCAACCCAAGTAGCACCAGGGGCTACCCTGTTATTGCAAGGGAGTTTTGACTTGAAAAATTACTCTATTTTGAGTCAAGGATCTTCTATATGGATTCTACTCGTCAATATATTTCCGTTGATATATGGCATGCCAAGTACTTCTTCACGGTTTGAGATATATTCATGTTTGAAGTTAGTAACCCTAGTTAGTGGGATAAAACCCTATGGGGTTGTGGCATGGCACTCATAATTGGTTGTGGTCATTCAATAGTCAATAATTAATAAATATTTTTTCCCCTAAAATCCCTCCAACGTTCTCTTTTTTAGGACCCTCTCAACTCAAGACATTCATATAAATAATTACCCTCATATCCTCCTCTAGTAGGGATTTTGTGGCTTCAAACAGGTCATCATGGAATTTTTAGTATAAATATTTTTTTGTGAAGCTTCAGAAGCAGAAATTAAAATCCATGTGAGACAAAATCTTTATGAGCCTCGTGACCAAATGTCAGAGCTTGGTTCACTATATTTTTGGAGATATGTTTTGAGGAAGTTAGGGTTTTTGTAGGCTCCCAAATTCCATGTCAAACATGTGACATTGGGAAAATCATCATAACTTTCTCTCTGAGGATTGGATTAAAATTTTGTAAATAGTCATAGAAATAGGACAAACTATAGTTGGTTGAGTAGTGATTTCAGGGCCGAATCTTGCAACAGTGACACGTGGAACTTCGTACAAGTTTTCTCTACTGAACTAATGTATAATCAAGTCATCATGGGAGATTGGGAATAATATTTTCCTAAAGAAACCAATATTGATCAGACCTGTGGCATTGGGAAGAGAAATTATAGGGCTACCATGGGACGAAATTTCAGACCCTGGCGATCCAAAATTACATAGATAAAATAGATTCCATATCGAGCTCCTAGAAGGCAAGAAAAAGCATGCATTCAAGGAGCACTGCAGTAAGGACCACACATCAATAGTCAAGGGTAAGTCTCCTACAACAAGGTATGCATGATTATTTTTTACATTTGAAATATGAGTATCATCTCTGACATGTGTTTTTGCAGGACAATGTAAGTACATACATGGTCTGGATTATATCTCTATGTCTCTATATTTCGTAGTTGGTTTTGATACCACATTTCAGATGTCCTATTCTTGATACTACACATTTGATGCTACATATTCTTGATGATACACCAAGTCTACTAAATATATATGATGTTGTAATTTCATGTTACTTGTCTTGTCATAGTTGATAGAATGGTCTCTGTTGTTTTACTTAGAACTTGGTCTAACACAAGTTTAGGGTTTTTCATCAATTTTTATTGTATATATCTTTAGGTCAGTTTTGGATATAGTCTTGAATAGAGTCCAAACCTATATCAAGAGTGGGAGTCTTTGTCTACTGCTACAACAAGTCAACAACAAAAGTGACAAGCACACTTCAGTTATGTTTTGTAATTTTAATCTGTATTTATTCATTATTATGCACTTACATGTGTCTTGCAGGGAGAGGTAAGTTGAAGGGTATTTTGTTTTGTTTTGGGATTGGTTTCGCTGGGAAAATTTTGCATGATGATAGAAGAAGACTTAAGGACAACATCAAGTGATCATTCAATAACTAAAGTATCAAATCAAGGAATCATTATAGCGGGACATCCTTTGAGAACATGACAACCATCTGTATATTGTGAAGACGTTTCAAGGCCACGAGTCATCATTATAAAGTTGTAAAAAAGTCATTTGTAAAAGTTTCATCATTGGAAGAGTCATTATTGTAAAAGAGTCAATCTACCTAGAGTCGAAAAGGCTTTGTTGGGAGGTATAGGAGTCTCTGTTGGGATGATGTCATGGTTGGTTTGTAGGTCATAGTGTTTGGTAAAAATCATTGTAAATCACACTGTATCATGGATCATTGTCCCTGATACGGGAATTGCCACTCTTGTCTCATTTTAGTCATTATAGGGTGGCAAGGAGGTGCTAGGTAGGTGCATGAAGTCGCCTACAGGTTGTAGCCTATGGACACTTCATGGTGGTAGGTTGGTCTAGGGTGTTGCGGCATCCATTCAGTTGATTATTGAAGAAACCAGGATGTTGGGACGTCCTTCCAATGGGAGCTGGAGAATAATGATTTTCGAGAATTATAGGAAGTTGTTGCTTTCATTTCTATTGGGGCTAAAGATTAAAGAATTTATTAGAAAAGTGTTCGGCGATTTTTGACCCGGAGGGGATTTTCCACTTAAAAGTTTTATGTCTACTATGTTCTTTTATTTATTGTTATTACTGCATAAACATTAATAATAATTGAAGATTAACTAATGCTCTAAAAACATATAATAGTGCTAATTGCTAAGGAACACTGATTCACCCCCCCTCTCTGTATTTCCAACACCTTCATGGTCAGTCACACAAGTATGTTACAAGTCAGTTCTCAAGTTCATTTTGGTTTTAGACTGATATATTGATTTCCATGAGTGTTTCTATGTCTCTAGGCATCACAAGTGTTCATCTGTCTCTCAGCAACACAAGTACAATGGCCTTCAGAAGAGCAGAGTCAAAGGACACCATTGAGAGCACAATGAGGGTTGCAGCCAAGCAAGTGTTGTTATGAAACTAGCTCACAAAAAGATAGAAAATATAGATCAACGTCTTAGAATTCAGCCTCTTCGAGGGGGAAACCTCCTTTACATTACATAAATGAACAATTCTTGGATGATAAAAATGACAAGACCTCCTTTCTACATATAGGAGTCTAAGGGGTCGCAATATAATTAAAGCCGACATAACAATAATAATGTAAGGGCACATAATAACAATAAGGGGATACACTAGTAGTATAGGGGCCTAACATACCCCTCTCCTTCAAAAAGTGTTGTCCTCAATGCTTGAGTAGTTCTTGATGCTTCTGTATAAAATTCTCATCCTTCCATGTGGAATATTCAGCAGGTAAGTTCTTCCACTTGATGAGATACTCTGAAATTTATCGATTTCATAGCTTTCGACTTCTCGGTTCTGTGAATGCTTCAGGTTCCAATATGATTTTTCCTTCCTTGTTAAGTTTTGGCAATATTGTTGGAACTGGGATCTTCAAGAACTTTTGAATGAGTTCCCACCTTGCTTCGCCATTCTTCCATTCATCCCTTGCTTTGTTTATCAAATTTGGTTGGATTATTATACCAACCTCTACCATTTCTGCAACCATATGCTCAATTTCACTCCTTTGGGCATATGGATATCTATAAGGCCTGATGTTTGGAGGAACACTTCCTGGAATCAAATGAATAGCATGATCATGGTCATGAATATGTGGGAGACCTTTGGGAGTCTCAATACCTTGGAATGATTATCCAAGACTTTTTGGAGATCTGGAGAAATAGATGATTTCGATGTGGGAACCATTAGCGAATATATTTGTGAAATTACGCCTCGTTGTTCTTTCTTTAGAAGCCTTGTCATTCCGTTAGAGCTGATTATATTTCTTGGCTTCCCTGTGATACCCCTTAATTCAACTTCCTTTCCTTCAGAAGAAAATTTAATGAAAATTTCTTGAAAATTAAAAGCTATTGTACCCAAGGATTGTAGCCATTGGACTCCTAGTATAACATCAGTACCATCCATTGGAACGGAAAGCATTGGGCTATTCAATAAGTATTCTCCCACGGATAGCTTGATATTATGGCACTTTCCAGAGAAATTTATGGTTCCTCCACTTACAACCGTCACTTGAAACTCTGGTGCTGGATATAGGAAGCAACTCAATTCCTTGGCTACCTTACAATGAATAAAATTATGGGTACTACCAGAATCAATCAACACTATTACCTTTTTCTTCTTGATGTGTCCTTTTATCTTTATATTTTGAGGAGTGGTAATTCCTACCAATGCATTACAAGATATGGTCGGATTAATTTATTCTTTCTCTGGGGTTGGTTCCTAGTGAGTATCCTTTTCTTTTGATGTTTCTTGATACTTTTCTTCCTGATATTTCACTGCTTGAACCTTCTTATTATTGATATGTTCTTTTATCTTGAGAGTTTGAGGAGCGGTAATTCCTACAATTGCAATACAAGATATCGTCTGATTCATTTGTTCTTTCTCTAGGGCTGGTTCCTAGTGTATATCCTCTTCTTTTGACATTTCTTAATCCTTTTCATCATTAGGAGGCCTTTCTTGTAGCAGCTTTGTCCCACCTACCTTCAAACCTTCCATGTCTTTCTTCCAATATGCTTTCATATCATTGATATCAGCTTCCATGGCATGGATAAAACTATTTAACTTTTTCTTCTCTAGAATATAATTTACCCTTATATTCAATTTTTGAAAATCCTCACTTTGCTCTGCCATTGAACCCTTTTGTTTGACATTTATCATTGGCTAAAGAAGGTGTTTCTCTTGGTATCCTCATAATGTGCTATCATTTCCTCCGTGAAAATTGACCACGTGACAAGTGGTTTACGAGAACAAATCCCTTTATACCATAAAAATTGATTTGGTTCTAAATAATTAGATGCAGTATGTACCTTTTGTAACAGTGGTACACCATGTAGATCAAAATATTTCTCCATCTGCAATATCCAATTTACCAGATCCTTGCCATCAAACTTCCTCATATTGCCTTTTCTTGATTTTGGGAGCTCGATCTTGAAACGATTGTAACTTTGTAATATCGAATATTCTAATTCTGAAATTGCGACCTATAGCAGCCCTCTACATCCTCCTTCCAATGCCACCATTCTAATCGAAAATGGACTCTCCAAGAAAGAGTTATGCACAATCTCCAAACATGACTTGATTATATACCTTTTAAGAAGAGTGAACTTGTTTGAAGTGCCACATGTCACTGTTTTTACCTTCGGATCTGAAAAATATACACAAAAAACTACAGTCTGTCCTCTTTCTATAACTGCGTTTGAAATTTCAATATAAATCTCTGAGAGATAATTATCAGGATTTTTCCCTAGGTCACCTATTGAGGATGTAATTCGGGCGTCTTCCAAAAACCCTAACTTCCTCAGATCATATATCCGAAAATATAGCAAGATAAGATCTGGAATTTAGACACGAGGTTTAGACTGATTTCATCTCAAATGGGTTTTTGTTTTAGCTTCTGAAACTTCATATGAACAAAGCTATAGTGAAAATTCCACGATGACCTATTTTAGATGAAATCCTGGAGCTTGAAAAAAGCCCTAACTTCCGCATATAATATCTCCTAAAGGTAGCGAGAAAATATCTAAAATTTTGATAAAAGGTTTAGTGAGATTTATTATCAAATGGGTTTTTTTCTTAGCTTTGGAAACTGTGCAGAAAAAAAGTTATAACGAAAATGCCACAAAGGTCGGTTTGGAGCAGTGAAGCCCTAGAATCCAAAGCTCTGATACGAAATGTTATGAAACCAGCTCACAAAAAGATAGAAAAGATAGATCAACACCTTAGAATTCAGCGTCTTTGAGGGGGCAACCTCCTTTACATTACATAAATTAAAAATTCTTGGATGATACAAATGAAAAGACCTTCTTTCTATATATAAGAGTCTAAGCGGTTGTAATATAATTAGAGCCGACATAACAATAATAATGTAAGGGCACAATAATAACAATATTGGGCTTCTATGGGGCACAATAATAACAATATGGGGACTACATGGGCACAAAAATATAATAAGGGGGTTGCAATAATAACAATAAGGGGTTACATTAGTAGTATAGGGACCTAACAAGTGTCTATGAGCTTGCCTACCTATGAAGACAACAAGTTGTTCGTAGATAAGGACATCAACATAAGATGGAAGTAGCATCACAGTGAGTAGTACCATCAATAGCAGCAGAAGGCAGCACACTCACATGCAGCGAGTGCAAGAGGAAGGTTGTTGATAGCATAGAGGCGAAGCAAAGCTGCAAGTTCAAAGCAGATCCACTCATGACGAAAGCATCTTTGGATATTGAGGCTATGAGTTGACGACATGACATGACGATCGTGCGAGGGTAGAGAAAAGAACAGAGAAGGAGTTGCAGGTGATGAAGCAACAACTCAAGGAAGAACAGGAGCTGCACAGATGAGAGAATGAGTTGCAGTAGGAATAGGTACAACAAGGGGTGCAACTTGCACAAACAGATGAAACTGTGCCCATACAAGTTATAGATCCATCCCAGTAGCTAGCACAGAGCAAAGAAGGTGAGTAGTGTTGATTGACCACATGCAAGGGAGTTCAACAGCATGGATGTCATTGTGCGCACACATGCGATCAAACCCATTTGGCACACTCACTGAAGCAAAGACAAGAAGCAAGTCTGACTAGAGTTGAACATCTACTTCGACAAGTTTATGCTCATGGTCACCAGCACACACTTGGATATCAGCACAGACACTATGCATCAGTATGTTGCTGGTCCAGCTGCACTCAAGACGACCATGTGCATGCTATCATACGAGTTGGATTGAGGAGCCATATCAATGTACTCGGATGCAACAAAGGAAATAGTTCTCTTTGAGCAGGATGTCACCATTGAGCACACATGCACCATCAAGGGTCACCCCACCCTTTGCTATAAATTGTCCTTCATAACTCATTGTATAGGCTTTTGGTCAGCCAAGCTTCTGATAGGAATATCTTAGAGAGAGCTTGGATAGTATTGTAATGAGCCTTGGCTTCTCCACTGTGGAGAGCTAGTATATCTCTTTGGAGGAGCAGGCGGCTATGACTGTAATGTTCCATTGTCAGAACTAGTGGTTGGACGTGGATGTATTGTATGACTGGCACCTACACTTCTTAATATAATAGAGCCAACACATTTCATGCATATGTTGTATTTTATTTCATCTATCTGTTTACTCTAAATGATATATGTATGCATATGTTGTATTTTATTTCATCTATCTGTTTACTCTAAATGATATATGTATCTGTTTTCTTATGCATGCATGTGTAGCTATTTTCTATGTATGTATGTATGTATGAATCTTACTGAAATGTGTTGTTGGTTTAACCATCACTTTGGATTGCTAGCTAACTTGCCTTCCATGTTGTGGTGTATCTTTTCTCATGTGTTCCCTTCTTAACTCTGTACTATCACAAGTTTCCAAGGGACACACTCACCTCACCCTTCCTGTGTTAAAACATCTCATGCATCTTCTTTGACTTGCTGCATCTGTGACACACTTGCTACCAATAGGGACATCTTACTTGCCTCTATGTGAAACCGCGGTTAAGGCGATACTATATGTCCCACTGCTGGGACTCCTACACCTAATGGTCTGAGGTCTAGTTGGGACTTCTTACTGGGGAGATCTCCTGACATGTTGGTGGGTCCAACATCGTCAACACAACACCAGCATCGAAGGCACCGTACAAAATGATAACTCCAAAGCTAGTGGAATTGAAGTTGTATCTTAAGGAAATGCTTGATAAGGGAAACATTAGGCCAAGTGTATCGATGTGGGGTGCACCAGTATTGTTTGTGACGAAGAAGGATGATACTCTTAGATTGTGCATAGATTACATGTAGTTGAATAAGGTTACCATTAAGAATAGGTATAAATTGATGAGAATTGATGACTTGTTTGAGCCATTGAAGGGAGAAATGGTGTTATCAAAGATTAATTTGATATTAGGATACCATCAGGTATGCATTAAAGAATAGGGCATCCACAAGATTTCTTTTCAGACCTGGTATGGGAATTACACGGGGGCTTCACTGGGGGAGCAATACCATACCACGTGGGTTCATATTGGGGGATATATATTGAGGAAAAAATGACATAATATATTGGGGGATGTATAGGGGGTAAATGGTTTTTATATTGACAGGTACAAAAAATGGAGCTGAAAGTTAATGAAAAAATATAAAGGGGTATAAAAAATGATAATGAAAAAATGGATACCTACAATATCTAGTGAAAGTAGGGGCTTTTTAAATTGGGGAGGTGTATTGGGTTCATATTGGTAGGGGGTTAGATAATGTGATTTTTAGAGGTATTTTCCAATATGTAGTCAAATTAGGGGTATTGTTTAATATGTCATGAACACAGGTGATAGGTCAGAGGTTAATTAAGTGAAGCCCCCATGGGGCATTATGAGTTTGTTTTAGTTACTTTTGGTTTGACTAATGCTCCAACTACTTTCATGTGCTTGATGAATAATGTGTTGCATCCTTATCTGTACAAGTTTGTTATTGTATTCGTTGATGATATATTGATATATTCTCATAATGAGTAAGATCATGAAAAACACTTAGAAACAATATTGAGATTACTAAGAGAGCATCAGTTGTATGCCTAGCTTAGTAAATGCAGTTTCTTTCAGAAAAAGCTAAATTTCTTGTGACATGTGGTTTCCATGGAAGGCATAGTAGTGGATCCAAAAAAGATCAAAGTGATTATGGAATGGGAAACTCCTAGGAATGTGGATGACGTAAGATCATTCGTGCGACTAGTAGGTTACTATAGGAGGTTCATCGAGAAATTTTCACAGATTGCATATCCTATTACATCCTTGTAGAGGAAAGGAATGAAATTTGAATGGATAGAGGAATGTGAAACAAGTTTTGAGCAGTTGAAGAAGTTGTTGACAAATGCTCCAGTTCTTAAGATCGTAGATCCAGATACAGAGTTTGTGGTGTGTACATATGCTTGCAAGTGAGGAATTAGCAAAGTCTTAATGCAGGAGGGACAGGTGGTATGTTATGAATCAAGAAATGTAAATGAGAATGAGAAAAATTATGTGACACATGATCTTTAGTTGGAAGCAATCGTTCATGCATTGAATATGTGGAGACACTATCTTCTTGGAAGGAGGTTTGTGTTAATGAGAAACCATAGTGGATTGAGATACCTATTTGACCAACCAAATCTGAATTGCAAGAAAGCTAGATGGTTGGCCACAATCAGTGAGTTTGAATTTGATATCAGGTAGATTAAGAGAAAAGAGAATAAAGTTGCAAATGCTCTTAGAAAAATAGTAGAGGTAATAATATAGCAGCTATGAGTTCATATGGGACAGATTTATAGGATTAGATCTTATAGGCAAGACAACATGATGATAGGTATAGGGATCTTAGGCACAGGTTACAACAATAGGGTAGAGGTGATTAGGATGAGTACTATCATCTGATAGTAGATGGTTTGGTCAGATTTAGGGACATAATCTATGTGTGAGACAACATTGAAATCAATAAGCTTATCTTGAGAGAATTTCATGTTAATCATCAGGTCATCTAGGATATCATAAGACATTGCCTATAGTGAAGAATTTCTGCTATTGGCTAAATATAAAGAAGGAAGTTGCAGAGTTTGTAGCTAGATGTATGGATTTTCAGTAGGTAAAACTAGAGTGTAGGCATCCAAGTGGTCTACTACAACTAATTCTGATACGAGAGTGGAAATGGGAGGTAATTTCCATGGATTTCATTACAGGTTTGCTAACGACATCTAAACAACATGATTATATTATGTTTATCGTCGAGAGGTTGACAAACTAATACACTTCATTCTAGTGAAGTCTACTTGTTCAACTAATGATGTAGCACAAGTTGTCAACAAGGCGATAGTGAGGTTGCATGGTGTTCCAAAGAATATTATGTCACACAGAGATGGTAAGTTCACTTCTAGGTTTTAGAAAGAGTTATTTGCAGGTTTAGGTACAAAATTTGCATTAAGTACAATTTATCATCTATAGACATATGGACAGACAAAGAGGGTCAATAGGATTTTGGAGGACATGTTGAGAATGCATGTTATGCATTAACAACAAAAGTGGGAAGAGTATCTTCCACTAGTATAATTTGTTAAAACAACGAGTATCAGGAACTGAGGATGAGTTTGTTTGAGGAACTATGTTGGTGGAGTTGTAATACTCCTATAATTTGGAGTGATCCAATGAATAGGGTGTTGATAGGACCAGATATGTTGGTAGAGATGGAACAGGAAATGCAAGTTATCAAGAAAAATATAAAGGTAACAAAAGACATGAATAAACTTTATGCAAATCAAAACAGGGCATTTAAGGAGTTTCAGGTTGGGGAGCATCTGTACTTATGCATCAAGCCCAAGGAAAACTCCTTGAGGATTGGGTCATGTGAAAATTTTGCACCTCGGTATTGGACCAGTGACCTATAGACTTGCACTTCCTTCGATAATCAAATTCCATGATGTTTTCCATGTTTGATTACTTAAAATACATGTAAAGAATGTTGATCATGTTATTGATTCGTCTATATTGCAGGTGGAGCTAGAAGGAGAATTCCAATCAGAACCTCAATGCATATTGTAGAGAAATATTTTCATGTTCTAGAACCGAGAAATCAAGTAAGTTAAAGTGTAGTGGAAGCACTTTGGGCCTATTGAAGCTACATGGGAGATGGCTAATCAGATGAGGGCTATGTATCCTTCGTTATTTGTTGGTGAAGTAAAATGAGTTTTGGTATATGTACATATTTATGTATGGTTGTCATTGTAAATACTGCAATGAGCTATGTTATAAAGCTCCAATAAGCAATATGGGTGTCATGTTGTTATGTTTGTCATGTTGGTTTTATTTTCAACAGGTTGATCATTGTAAATATTGTATTGAGATAAGTTATAAAGATCCATAGGCAGTATGGTTTTCTTTTCAGCAGTCTTGCTAGTTATAGGTTTCGTAGAACACCAAGGATAGTGTTCCCATAAGGGGTATGGGTTTGTAACAACCTCGATTAAAAATTCATGTAGTAAATTTAATAAAGGAAAAATAATACCAAGGTCATGGGACACATATTCCAAGGTGAATGTTGCAAAAAAAATCCTAGCTGTGTTCATTTGGTTTATCATGACTAAGGGAAAGTTTGCAAAGGAAATAGTGAAGGGTTTGAAAAGGAAAGAGGCATTAATTGACATTGTATTCATGAAAAAAAGATAAAAAAATAAGGATAAAATGAACGTGAAAGGTCATAGGTTGCATGTGAGGAGGAAATTGAATAAAAATAGAGGAAAGTGAAGAAAATAGAGGCCTCAATAATAAAAATTCTTTTAAGGATCATCTCATAGGTTTTGTGAGTCGGTTTTGGAGTTCTTTCTCTCTTCTACTCTCTCATACTCTTGCACACTTAGAGCATTCTTTGAGCACTCTAGAATTGGATAAAAGAAGGCAAAGGAAGGACAATGAAGAAAAGGGAAGAAAATATCAAGAAAGGAAGAGTTAGATCCAGCGACTACAATGAGATTACTTACATGTATCGAGTTGCATGTATGATTTCCTTTCTAGTTTTGGAATGCATGTGTGTATTTGGTTCTCTTGCTGTCATTAGCATGGGTTTTTCTAGGTGTGACAATGGTTTCATCCTTGCCTTTCTATTTCCGAATAGCCATGGTGTGGTGGGGTTCTTTTGTATGGTTGAGTTGGATTGCTGGATGGTTTTGGAATTGGGTGAGGTGGTCTCAGGAAAATTCCCAAAGGCCTAGGAATCCCCTGAATGGTAATGGCAGGATACATGGGAAATCCTGATGGTGGAGACGGGAAAATTCGTTAAGATATTGGTGAAGAAATCTGGAGGCATCCATGCTTTTTTAAGCCTAGTAATCCCTTGACCATTTTTGGTGGGATTGCGGTAAAGGATGGTAGTGTATGTTCTTTGTTTGGGCCTAGGAATCCCTTGATGAATAATGGCAGATACATGTTAAATCTTGGTTGTATAGATGAGGGTTTTAGGCCTAGGAATCCCTTGACCGATAATGGCAGGGTGCATGGTAAATCCTGTGGAAGCCCTAGTTGGTTTTGTTGTGAGGCCCACATTTATGCTTGGAATATGGTATGAGGGTGATTGTTTGAAAGAAAGATTTGGTTCATCCCAATATATGGTCAGATGGTATTTGGAATTCCTGGACTTAGTTGGATTTTCATATGTTAATAAGAGCTCATTTCCTCTTGTATTTGATGAGTATTTATGCTTGCTATTATGTGGATTTTATGGATATTCTACCATTATTATTATTCTAGTTATATGTTAGTTATAAGAATGGTTTAATGACAAAATTTAGTTGTGGCTCTCAGCATGTTTGATTAGTAAATGAATGGTTAATGCATGTATGACCTGATAGATAGTAATGCAACTATTTTGAGAGGGAATAAAAAATTCTTGATGATTCTCAGAGAAGCATGAATCCCTTATCTTTAGATGTGTATTTATGACCTCTACATTACTTGTTCATGATGTGTTTGATGAAATTCCTGTCATGGTTAAGATGATTCAAGTTAGGTCAATTTTCAAGTTCTACTTTAGAGGCCTTGTATCCTTATTATTTATCATCTCTCAGAGTTTTATTAAGTTATGGGTAGATGCCTAGGTCATAGCACTTAAAAAGCAGCTTAGATCTTGGGGTCGTTGGCACAGAACTAAGTGAAAAAGGCTATAGTCACTGGGATTCAAGCTCATGAGAGTGACTAAAGGGTCTTAGTTATTGGCTTCCCTTGTCATGGGAGCGACTAAGAGCCCAGGTTAGTGAAAAGCTAATTCAACTAAGGGGTTGGGCACCTAGAGTGGCTGGTTAGCTCCTAAGGGTCCTGTAGCACCTCAGGGAGGTCAATAAAGTCTTTACTTGTCAGTTCCACTTCCTTACCTAAAATTAGGGAGTTGAACCATATAATAGTAACTCTTCATCACATATTACCCCTGTGGATTGGTAAGCTTGGCTAAGTGTGCAAGGAGAGTGTTACAAATTATTGTCTGAATAAGTCAATTAAGGTTGCCTTGAAAAGTTAAAAGATGCTAAGGCCAAGGAAATCGCTAAGGGAAATCTTGATCCCCATTGGAGTCACCAATTTTTTATATGGGAAATTCACTTCTGTAGACAAAAATGAAATCCCTATATCTAGTGGTCTGATCTAAAACAACAAAGAGAAAAAAGATCTATGTTTTCCTTAGAGATATTGAAATACAGGAAATAAACCTACCTGGAATCTGTAGTATGTCCTCTTTTCCTTGATTGTAAGCTCCAACTCTAGCTCATCACGCTATAGATGGAATTTGCAACAACGACTAAAGCAAGCAAAGGAAATACAACATTTACATAGCATAATCCAATATCTCTATTCAATGAGTCAACGTGGCATCAAAATACATAAGCATCAACATGACACAAATCTAGGAAAGTATAGTGCTTTTTGTATTAATAAATAAAGGAGAGAGTTATAACCTTATATAGAAGCTGAATTTGTAGATGTCTCCCCATTTGACTTGTCCTTCCTTTCCATAAACCAAACCTTGACACTCAACCCTAATACATAAATGGAAGGATAACTTAAGCTCAAAATAGTAGCATGAGGGCATTAACAATATCAAAATTCCAACCGAGACTCTATGGGAGGCAGTAAATTTATATGGTGAAAGTGCTACTTTAGAATTTATCAATCTAGATTTGAGATCAACATATGAAGGAGGATAAGCCTAAGGGATAAGAGATGAGACCCCTAGACTAGGATCAAATAGGAATTTGGGATCTCTATCCATGGTAAATGGTTAAAACCACCTTAGAAGTTTCTAGAAGAAGAATATTAGAAAATAATTTTTAATTTTCCCAAATTTCTAAAATCCACACACCTACAAAGTAAATCAACCTACGTTGATTAGCAGAGATTCTCAATTATGCAACCTACAGCCACTGCAGGTAAACAAGAATGCAAAATGTGTTAGGGATAAAAACATGGTTTTTGAGTTGATTGACCTAGAAACTTAGAATTTTTGGAGAGGTGATACTTAGGGCTTTGTAAATGGATTATGACAACGTGTTCAAGGATGTTTATTGATCTATATTTTAGGCCTTTTGAGTAGATGTGACAAAATGACCTTTAACAAAGCATAGTCAACCATATTCAAACCATGGTTAGCTATAGTCAATCATTCAAATATGGTTGAACATAGTCAAACTATGGTCAAACGATGGTCAATCATAGTCAAACCATATTCAACCATAGTCAATCATTATCAACCTTATTAAACCATGGTCAACCATAGTCATACAATCGCTAACCATAGTAAAAACATAATCAATGATGTTTAACTATAGTCATACATGGTCAACCATAGTCTAATCATGGTCAACAACCAACAACTATCATCACCATGTTTGACTATGGTTAATTGTGATTGACCATAGTTAACTATGGTCACCATGGTCAACCATTGTGAATCATTGTTGACTCTAGTTGGCATGGTTGACCATCGTAAACCATGGTTAGTCATGTTCAACCAAGGGAAACCTAGGTGAACCATGGTAATTCATGGTCATCATTGGTCAATCATAGTCACCATAATCACCGTTTGAAAAATGTGGTCAACCCATGCTCAACATGGCCAAGAATAGTTAATATGATCAAACATTGTCAACCTAGGTCACCATGGTAAAACATAGTCAATCATAGCCATTCATTATCAATATAGACAACCATAATCTATCATAGGAAACTATGGTTAACCATGGTCAAATTAGTCAAACCATGTTCACCCATGGTGAACTTGGTCAGGCCATGTTCACCCATGATTAAACCGTGTTCACTCATAGAATGTTTAAAAATGTTTAATAATATTAATATTAGTAAGGTTTAAAACACATTGGTTTATTAATGTGGTTCTCTATGATTGACTATGTTTGAGAGTCAACACTTTTCAACTTCATTCAAACATAATCACCTATTATTACTATTGATTAATATTAATAGTCAAACATAATGAAACAAAGTCAACCTTTATAACCAATGTTGATATGTTTGACCATGATCAAACTTAGTCAACCCTATGTTCAACATATTTAACAATAGTCAACCATTTTCACTCATAGGCTTCTTTAGTTAATGTGACTCAACCATATTCAATTATAGTCAACCATGGTTGACCAAAGTGAAAAATTGTTACCTTAGTCAACTATGGTCACCCTTGGTCAATCACAATGAAGATTTAAAAAGATTTAATATTAACAATATTAATATCAATAAAATTGAGTAATAATAATAATATTGTGATGTCAGAATGGTACATAATAGGTATCAAATTTGAAGAACAATGTTATTTTTCATATTGAAGGGTTGAATAGATTTAACCCTTGTATGATCATAAGTTAATATTGATTGCAATTTTCATCTGAAACTTAAAAATAATTTAAAATTTCATATATAAAATTATTAATTTACAACTGATTAATTGTAAAATATTTAACAATATCATTATTTATCAATTTAAATTCAAATAATAAACAATAACTTCAATTATTTTTAAATGGAATTTGAATTTAATTCTGCAATAATGGAAAAAAAGGGAGCGACAAAAAACTAAGACATTAGTTTGCTCAAAAATAAAAATAAAAATGGTGAAGATTAAAATATTTTCAAAGTATTATTTTCTTGGGTTGAACATTTGGGTTGAACATTCCAAGTTTTAAGTTTTTCTCATTTTTTTAGAATCAAGTTTATCTAAAAAAAGTTTCCAAAAAAAAATAAAAAATTATTAATTATTAAAATTAGGAATCAAAATTATTTCGTAACGCTGAATTTATTTCTATAATTTGTCTAGAATATGTTTATTATAAATTAAAAAAATATTCTTTAAATTGCAAATATTAATGGTTGAAATTATGTAATTCAAATACATACATTACATCAACACTAACGGATATATTTGAAAATATACAATTCAAAACTCTTGAAACTTTGTTTGTTAATATATTGGATAATTTGGGTATCACAATCTTCATACATAAGTTTTCTCATATATTCAAGTGTTGATTAGGTCAATAATCAACTTTTACATCCATAAGAGTCCAAATTTAGGGCGTTTCCCCCCTAATACAACTCTTGTTGGATTAGCTGAAAACAAATTTTTTAAGGCCAACTACACATATGGGACCTCTAAAATAAATACTATAAATTGTGAGTAGAAATATAAATTATAGTAATTCCATTTATATTTCTACTGGGTAGAATTATTATAGGATTAGATATTGCAAACAAACAAACAAAAAGCAAGAATCAAGAAATTATTTACAGAAAATCAACGGTGAAAAGTAGAAACACTAACATTATTTTGCAAGTCAACCCATCTACAATACATAATTTTAAAAAATTAGTGATGAGAAATTTATGTACTTGATGCACTTTGGGAATCATTTAAAATATAAAATCTATCTAATAAAATGTCCTCAATCTATAGGTATAAAGAAAATTATTTATGTGGAGTTTGGAAGAAGAAGTATAAAAAATACAGTAAGAACTAATAAATTTAAATTTAGAGAACTTGAACTCATAAAATCATAAACTTTTCTATAAATATACACATGTTGGTTATGGGATATAACTTTTTACCTTTTAAATTGATTGTAATATGACAAAAAAAATTCAAAACACTTCACTAACTTTGCATTTTACTGTTATACATATTAACCTGAACATAACATAATCTATAAAAATTGTTAAGTCAATAATTTACATAACATAATTTATAGAGAAAAATGGCATGCATGAAACCAAAACAAATTAAATGAATTCACATCTAGATTATAAGATCATCATCCTTTACCTTCAAGGAGAAGACTATGTGACAACAAAAGAAGATGGTGTTAGTGTGGCTTAGGAGAGCAGAAAAATTAAATTGAAAAATAAAAAAATTAACTTAATGGATACAAAATTTAATTGAGAAATTTAAATCATAAAGTTCACACGATATTTACATGGAAACCCCCTCTTGGAGAAAAACCAACTACATTTAGGCAGAAATTTCGATGGTGGAATCCGACAAAATGGATAAAATTGGAAAAAGTATCAGATTTAAATATTATTTCTTTTTTCTAAAATCCGACCGACAAGTCTTACGCGAGTTCTTTAACGGTATAATATTCAACATAATACTCTATCCCGTCAATTATTGGACATTTTCCTATAATCCCTCCTGTTATCAAATAACCAACGAGGTTTTTTTACTGTCAGATATATGATGCTATATCCAATATGAAAATGTGTTGTCCAATTTCCAAAAAATGGCATATAACCGTCGTATAATGTTGAATTCCACCATTAATAGCATTTTGCGCTGACAATGTCTAATATGGGATTGCTTTACATTGATTAGTTTAACTAATTAAAATAAATAGAACATTAATATTATAATTATAATATTAACATATAATTAATATATATACTAATATTAATATCTATAATATATTAATATTAATACAAATGATATTATTATCCATAGGGTCTTGGATAGACGATGATTGGGTTCTTTGTTAAGGTACTCCTTGACGTGAAGTCTGTGTGTGTGTGGAGGCCCTAACATCATATAAATTTTGACATAGTAGCTATATTTATTAATTACGATTGTTTTGAAAGATTGTCGGTTTATTTTGAGGTTAATTTTTGAACAAAATCATCACTCAAAGTTTGGTAACAAAAAATGCCACATAAGATTCCTCAAGGAGACTAAGGATACATGGGATCTACATCGAAGGCTTCTAAGGATGAAAATGTTATTTCCCTTGTAGAAATCGAAAGGGCTTGAGGTCAAGGAGAATTCTCATCTAGAAAGCATTGTAGAGACTATGGACACGCTGAAGGCAGACATGAATATCATCCATGTGCAAGTTATTTATTATATCTATGTCTTTTCCTTGTAGATTGATTTTGTAAGTGTTTATATGTATATTGCATATTTTTAGATTGTATGTCTTTGTATTGTAAATTGTGTTATATTTCTATTGTAAACGTATTTTATAATATTCTTTTGTGAGGTGTTTGAACTATGTTGTCATCTTGATGTGGACTAGAAATATTATTTAATTATTTTTGTTAGGGTCAATTAAGGGGTTAGGTTGAGTTAGGGGTTAATTTCTTTATAGGATTAGGGATAAGGGCTTATTGCTTAAGGGTTTAGGGGTTAGGGGTTAAGGGATTAGGTGTGAGGGGTTTAAAGGCTTAGAGGAATGGGGTTAAGGTGTTAATGGGTTAATGCATGTTTAGGGGGTTAATTTGGAGCTAGAGGATTTATAGGTTAATCATGGATTTTTATGGAGAATTATTAATAAGTTTTTAAAGTATATTATGCAAAATATGACACTAAGAAAGAATATGTCATTATAATGATCAATGAAAAATAAGATCAATATTTTTTTTATTATGGTCATGACTATATATCTCAGAAAGTGTCTCACTTCCTACATGTCAAGAAAAGTAATATCTTTCTTAGATTTTTTCAACATATTCTTAAATATCTTGATAAATTTCACAAACATCATCATTGATTTGTTGTTTTTTCTTCTTGGTCTCACCCAACATGTCTTTATCCTTGCCTTTTTTTCTTTTCTTTTTTCCTTATATATTATATTTGTAACTAGTTGTTATATCGATGTTTCAATATTTTCTATATATACTAATATTACTTTATTAGTTGTAATCATTTAATATGACTTCCCTAGGGCATTGATCAACGAGAAGACGTGGTTGTAGTACAAGTGCATGTTCAATAATATGGAGAGATTAATATTGAATACCAAGCTCATAATCCTATGCAAGAAGATAATGACGTTGATAAAATATTTGAAGAAGATGGGACAAATAGATTGATCCAGGAGACATTTAATAATGTTGGAATGGATGATGATGACAACTAGTATGATGACCATGCTTTTGATTTACCTGTACTTGAGAGGGAAACTAAACCTCTTTATGAAGGCTCAAAAACATCTCTTCTCTTTGTTGTATTGTTGTTGGTCAACTTAAAGGTGGTGAATGGTTTGTAAAACATATGTGTGACACAACTCCTAAGGTATGTAATATATTTTGTGACATTTAGTAATATACACATGATAAAGAAATTATTTTTTTCTGTTGTTTTTAATGTTAGTATGTTGATCTGCATCATTTCATTAATTTGTAACATGTGGATGAAATATGTACGATTAATATTGTTTAGTACATTAACAAATACTATTTCTTTTATGTTGTAGATTATTAGGTGAATTTTTGTTACCATTGTCAAATGTTTACCTCTTACATACCAAGATTTACATTCCATTATGAAAGATATTGGAATGGAGTATCAAGCTACTCACGCATGCCCTAATGATGATATCCTCTTTTATGAAGAACATGCATTGAAAGAAAAGTGCCCAAAATGTGATGATAGTATATATCAAATCAATAAAGTAAAGAAAAAGGTTCCTCACAAGGTTCTTCATTATACTCCCATAATTCCACATCTGCGACAATTGTTCAGGTGAAAACACGTAGCAAAACTTATGGATTACCATGTAATGAATAGAAGTGAATATGGTGTTCTTCGAATGCTTGCAGATGGATATGAATTTAAGAATATAGAGGAAAAGTGGTGAGAGTTTAAAAGATAACCATGTAATAATAGGATTTCTTTAGTAGCTGACGATGTCAATCCATTTGGAGAGCCCAAATCTACTTACTCGGCATGGCTTGTTTTTCTTATCAACAATACCATTCCTCCGTGGAAGTCATTAAAGAGGGAGAACATAACATTGAGAATGATTGTTCCATGTATTAATTTGTTTAAAATATTTTTTTTAGCACAATAACATCTCATTTGTCTTATTTGTTTCATAATTATTTCCTATATGTTTTTGTTAATTTAGTCATATATATTCCATTATGAATTATAATTATGTCTTATAAATTTTTTTATTTAGTCATATATGTAGTAATTATGTATTGTACGTTCAATCAATTAGGTAAGTACTAGGTCAAAGATATGAATTTATATATCAAGCCTCTTATTGAATAATTAGTAGAGTTATGGAAAAGTGTCACTATGTATGATATCTCTATAACAAAACTTGCACAAAGGAAATTTGAATTCCATGCAATGCTTGTATGGACAATTCACGATGCCCCAGGGTCAAAACATTCCTATGGTATGTCATAATAACATTACCATGCACTTTAATAGTGTTTAAATTTATGTAGTTAATTTAAAGTATGTTTAGTTTGACCTTCATTGTACATACTTAAAATAATTGATATAAAAATTATTCCATTTCTTGCAGCTCTTCAAACAAAGGGTAAATGTCCTTATCTAGTTTGTCGTCCTAATATAAAATCTTATCGTTCAAGAAGCTTAGGAAATGAGGTGTTTGATGAGTATAGGCACTTCCATTCTAAGAACCATAGCTGTCAAGTACCAAAAAACATCTTTTCAATGGGAAAGAAGAGACTTGATTAATACGATAGATAATTACACCTAATGCATGAAAGTTGCAATATAATAAAGTCTCTCAAGGTATGGATCGAATTATCTATGTATAAATATACATGATATGTTTGGATTATTTTATCTTTTTATGGCATTTTCTTCACTGTATTAATTAACAGGTTATAATTTTGTTATAATATTGAAGTATGATTCACATTATAGGTAGTCAAGGAATTAATAATAGGGCACTCCCATGAGGAATGAAAATGTATCTTGAGAAATTCAGTAGACTCCCCTACTATGAGCACCTAGAAATTATTCTTTTACATGATATAATGCACATTGGGAATATTGTAACAGAGACCTTATGGCACATCTTAGATGGAAGGAGAGATAAAGAAAAAATTGTCAAGATTTGTAATGAGATTAAGGAGGTCGTTCATGCATTGCAAAGTGTGATTCATTCAAATAACAGTGGAGACAGCCAAAATATAAGCACCCTTACATGGTTATTGAATGTTTGAAATAATGTTAATACTAAGAGTGGGGTGAATTAGTATTAAGCCTAATTTAAATTTGTATATTGCCAATTTATATTTCTTTTTCAAACCTCGCAACCATCCATATAACCATTAACAACATATCAAATATATGAAATTAATAGACAACCACACACCATGAGAAACATACACATGAGACAAAAAGGTTTTATGTTGAAACCCTTCCAAGAAAAAACCACCAGAGCTTGTTGTTGTTATTGATGTAAAATAAGAGCACCTACTCTATTATATAAATATGTTTGTCAGCCACAACTCACAAGATGCACCAAATCACTTTTATTTTTGCTAGAACCCACTATGATTGTTTGGTAGAACCTACTAGAAGGAAGAACCAATTCCCTCCTTCTGTAGACACATGTTCAACTTACCAGAAGTTCCATGTGAAGAACCAAATTCACAAATTTTTTTCAAGCACCAACTTGTAGCTTCTTGGATTTATGCAAGCAACAATTTGTAGGAGGAACCAACCCCCAAGCCTTCTAAATTACCCACTAGAGATGGAACCAAAAAATTCCTGTATGCATGCTCCAACCCACACTCAATAAGGAACTCAATTTTCTTTGTAGATGGCAACCACTCTACGTGATATCAACTCTATTCTCTGCTCACTCTGCAATAGCCCACTCTACTCCAAAACAGTCACTCGTCACAACCCACACAACACTCTCTACACTCTTCTCTTCAACTAAATAAACTTAAATACACTAAGCTCTCGACTATTTCTAATCAACAGGATCTCTCACCCTTTCACATCACAAAATTCTTTGCACATGAACTTTTGGCCTCTTCTCACACAACAACACAATCTCTTTTAGGGTCACTCCTCTATTTAGGAACTCTTAGCCTTTCTCCACAGAACATGCTCATTTTGCCTCAAACACATCAACACACACCCACACGCACAGATCTTTCCACTCAGCTCACTCAATACAATGATGCATTCCCCCAATTTCTCAACTATGTTCTTGTGTTTTTTTCCTCTGTTGCACTATGCTCGATGCTTTCTTTGTTACCTATTTCCACACTACTCGGGAGTACCTCTGCATGGCTCTCATTCTACTATTGGTTATGACTAGGCCATTGCTACCTCATTAACCACTAAGAATGGGCACCTGAGTATTTCTCCATACTCAAATTAATTCTTAGTCCACCTGCACAGTCCAATGAGGCTCTCTATACTTATTCTTGGTTCACAAAGCTGGACTGTAGTTCAAGATGGATTCTTTCAACTTCATTTAATTCACTGAAGTGTGCATGGGAGCATAAAGATGTCTTATCTTAGCTCAAGGCAGGCCCAACACTCTTCCCCGAAAATTATGGTCATTGCCTCCTTGACCCAATGATCTTTGACAGTCACTATTGCTCCTGAGACCAACTCCCTTGTACGCGGTTACTCTTTAGTTGTCGACTCATTCGTCTTCCATACACCTATGAGCTTCCATTTTGGAGCTTTTACACCATAGTGCAATTTTGGAGCCACAACTTATCATAACTTTTATTAAAGAGATGTTACAAAATCACAGTATTCTGAAGTTCCTTTAGCCCCTCTTATGCTTAGGCCTTATCATTTCTCAAACCACAGGACCGATTCCTATGGCTGTCAACATAACACTCCTCTGTACTAGGATAATGGGGTCCTCATATATGGTAACTATTATTAAAATGATGTTAGTAATGAAATTGTAAGACTCTAATCTACCTTTGGCTCCTTTCGCCTAGCCCCTTCTTGTTTCTCCTCCATGGGTCTAGATGTCGTGAACAGGATCATAGCACATAGGTGCTAAGGCCTTCAGGCTCCTGCTGAGGGCCTATCTCCCTGTATATTCCTCTGCACCCTTGGTTTTGTTAATTTCCAGGACAAAGAACCAACATATCAAAGGTCCCACCCATTATGGAGAAGTTCTAAAATTTTGACCTTCAAATTACTTTCCACATGGCATCTTCACAACACTTAGGTGTTAGGCCCTCTCTCCACTTTTAGTTCCTTTGATCTCGGTGGACCATGTGCCACTCAACATCAGACGCTCCCTCCATTCCAAATTTTCTCCAAAAAGTATTTTTAAAGGAGTTCTAAAATCTTGTCTTCCGATATATTTCCATAGCACTTAGGTTCTTAGCCTTCTTTTCACCCTTGATTTTCTACATCTTCTACGACCAAACACCAAACAATATCGAATCCCCTTTCATTAGATTAGAACTTTCCCATAAAAAAAAATACACAAGAGTTATAAAAACTCCAATCTTCGAAATTCTGACCTCTGAGATGACGTCATGCTGATGTCTCAGCTCCATGTGGTGCCTCCTTAGTGATGATACTTGTCACAAAGATTTTCCCCATTAGGCCTCCCAAAATTCCAAATATGACTACCACATCATGCTGACATCATCTTCCTCGTTAGCTTCTCACGACCAATCACATGCTGCCATGTGTCTTATTGGAGGAGAGAGAAAGGGCCCCTAATTCATTTGGTTTTTCATTGAAATCCTTTGTAAATATTGACTCCTCGCAGCCTTGATGGTTTTAAAGAATTCAATAGTTAAGAACTTAATAGGTTTCGAGGTTATGAAATATCTAAGCTCCAATATCCGCCTTCTTCAAGGTTCGGCCTTCTGAAATTTTTCCTGCTGGCCTAACTTTGGTAGTCCATAACTTTTGATCCAGGAGGCTATTTGTAGACCTCCACATGCCACTGGAGAGATATTGCAAATAAACGTCTAGTGGAGAGGGTCTGATGTAGGCTTTGAGCCCATTTTCTTCCTGGTAAATGGTTGCAAACATTTTTTTGTTCTTTGAACCTTAGTTGTTCTCTTGTGCCTCGAATCCTGGACTCCCAACCACCATAGTAATCATTTTATGACTTGTCCAATAAGCCTTCTACTATGGATATTCTCTACCAGAGACTACAAGAACCGTAAGACCCCCCCTAAGAATCTGTTGACATAAACCTCCATGTCCATCTGGTTGACATCAATGCCAACACACTTGCAGCCGCTAGCCATCCAGATAACACCAACTGTCCAACAATCCCCCCCTTTGGCATTGATGGAAAGAACATAAGCTCCCCCTCAAACCAAGCATGGTCTTCTTAATTTCTATTTTTATCTAATGCACTAGTAATCTTCTCCCCCTTTGGAATCAGTGGAAAAGGGATACAATCTCCCTTTTTCTTCCCCATGAAATCCTCGACTGTCAATGACGAGGGTCTGACTTCCTGCTGTACATTTTTCTCTGTAGACTTCTCTTCAAGGACCTATAGTTGTTTCTCTATAAACTGGAAGTATCGGACATGCTCCCCGTAAACATATACTACCTCTGATGTGAATGTCTCTAGTTTTTAACACCTTATGACTTTTGGTTGAATACTTGTCTCACAAATTCATCTTCTATATCAGTTAAAAATAAAATTGATACCAATTAAACTACTCATCTTATTACTACTACTACAAATACCAATAAAGTATAATTCATTTCAACTTTCTCTTCACCATTGTTGCTGCTTCATCCTCTATGCTCACTCCTCCTGAGCTTCTCAATCACTTCTTCTCACCCTAAGATCATATGGCTCCAAATGTGGATTGTTTCTTCAATAATACCAATTGCGCTAATAAATAGACGCAAATTGGATGTTGTACCAGGCAACCGCTTATAGCTCTTTCTCAAAAATAAATGTCCACTTACACACAAAGGCTACTCCATACAAACCCATACCATCAATTGTCATAGAAATACCAATGAAAGACTAAGGGACATGAAAGCTTATACCCATTGTTCTTTATGGACACAAGACTACTAGGAAAAATAAAATTCATAACTTAAATGAGATAAGGGTATTCCAGCCAAGGTATAAACCTTTCATTTACTCAACAATATTTCTTCTTGAGGCTGACAAATGTTTCCTACTACTGCTATCAAAGAAACTCCCCTTGAACCAATGCTTTCTGATCTCCTGCAATTTCTTCCTTTCCTCTGTGTGGGGACCAATCCTATGGCCCTGACATAACTATCTACTTCTTGTTATTCCACATTTCTATTGCAGCCCATCTTATTTTCTCACAACATAAACTATTGTTGTGTACTCCCCTTGAACTCATGGTTTCTACATTCCTCCTATTTCTTCCAATGCTGATACATTTGAAATAAAAAAATACATTACTGTAATCAACAAGGGGATCGGTCATACCTTGATTGTTCAAATGCATCTCGCTTCTACAAGATCTTATGCCCACATCTAACTTATTTTGCCTCCCTTGAGGCCATTCTCTTCTTTTAATGAAGAGAAAAAGAGGATGCCCCCCTTTGAGTAGATCATCCTCCTTCTTCTTCCAAACCTTCTTTGGCCGAGCCCTGATAAAGGCTTTACCTTCTAGCTTCATCTTTGCCCATATTTGGGCCTTTTCTTGGCTACACATGGCTAGGGGACACTTCTCCTTCAAATCCTCTTTCTTCACCCAGATTGTTGACTTAGGGGGTCTTGACCCAGGTTTGGAGTTAGCTGCGCCAACCAACAAAACCCTACACTACTGGCCCTTGCGAAAACAACCTGCGTAGCACAGGCTGAAGTCTCACCCAAAGCAGTATGGGGGGATGCTAGAACCAAGTTTCTGCATCCAAAGACTAGCGTGATGTATTTTAGTACCTCAAATCTTCCTTTGCGCAAATCGATACACCCTTAGGGCACGTTACTGCAACTCTGTTAAAACAGTTTCTAGACCTTCGCTAAGGTCTACAATTAGTGTTTGTGGACCTTTAACAGTCAATTTATCCACTTACGCGCACTAAAGAACAACCCTAAATTAGTTTTCACACAGATCTACTTAAGTTATTAGTAAACATAGCAAAATTCATTAGAGTCTTCGCGAAAGTACTTAAACATGCATTGCGCACATTGACAAGACTTATTCAAGATAATTGCGCAACATTTGATCAATATTCCATAGGAAACATTATTCATTGACAACATAAAACTTCACAGAGATAAACATAAATATGCAAGAATTCTTCAGAAATAGTCTTTATTGATCTTAAATTCAAGTTTACAGATGCAAAATTGCCATACGCACTCAACTATAGGGGTTCGGGCAGTCAACTTCAGACTCTTCCTAGGCCTCCGCACACTCAACTACAGAAACGTTTTCCTTCTATCTTACCCTATATGCGCTTCGCATCCACAAATCATGTAGAATTTACATTATTTGAAAAAAATGTATGAAAACATGGGTTATCATAACCCCAAACTGACTCAGGGGACCCCATCCCAATAATCCCCCAACACAAAGATCATGACTCTCCCTCAAGTCACTCTGATGGAACTGTGATCTTACTGTGAAGATCCCCTAGCTCCACCTAGATCACTGCAAGTTCGGCAGCGCTCTCCATTGTTGCCTACTTGACTTCCTCAACCAATTTTTTTGTGGTTGGTCCTTCTACGGCCAACATCATCGTCTATTGCGTCTGCTTCAACCCTTTAAGCTTATCATGAATAGTAGTCATGACTTGATAAGCCTCCTCTAACCAAGGCTGTAACCTAGCCTTTAGCAAGGCCTCCTTCTTCTGCGCTTTCTCTACCTATGATAGGAGCTACTTCCCCTCCTGTAACTTGGCAAGGCATTGCGGTAGAGCTATGGAGCACGTGGTTGCCCTGACATCATTGTATTTCCACGAAAACTCCCTTACTTCTGTGTTCAACGTTTGTAGGTTCGCATCCTCCTACAGATTGGTCATGAGATCCATAGCCTGCTAAAATAATGCTGCATAGTCAGTGACTGTGGCATCCAATATAGCCATGCTTTCCTTTATCGCATATTTGCACTACTCCCAGACCTCAAGCGGAGTTTTGGGATGCAAATTTAATTGTAGCTCTATAATCTTCATATTGAGCTCAAACTGGACTCGACCAACCTCTTCTTTAGCTTCACGCACACCAGCGGCTAGTTTTCTGATTTTGGCTTTTGGCTGTGCATCCTCCAGGATGTGAAGCTTTGGCACTGTCTTGCATGCCTCTGCTAATGCTGACTCCAGACTGCAACCACACATCTAAAGTGCCTCCTTTTCCTTCAAAGCCTGCACCTTTTCAATGAACATCTACTCATTGTTCACTTTGTACTCACTTATGAGGTTAAAGGTGCACTGCTCCCTAACTCTCAATTCATCTGCCACCCCTGTGTGCAGCACATGAAGGGTCTTATTGGAGAGTTTCACTATATTCAGCCTAATGTTCTTGATTTTACTAAGGGTAATGTGATAATTGACAATCTCTGCGTGAAGGGACCCATCTGGCAATGCTATAGTTTTGAGATATAGGGGCCTTACTAACTCTTCTTCTTGGCTTGTCCCAGTTGCGAGGCTTGCTTGCTCTGCACTCATTTTTCAACGTCCACCTCTATTCTACTTTCCTGGATCTGTAGCTCATGCAGATCCTTTTGGACGCTCCCCAACATCTGCATGTAGTGCTTCTCAAACTACTGCAACACTTTCGTGGTGGTGTCCTGAATTTTATCCCTGATCTCATCGAGATCGCCCTCTATTAGCACCATGGGATCACCCTGTGACTTATCCAATTTCTGCTTCTTCCTTGTACCACCTTGCTACTCCTTGTTGTGTCTCTTCAAAATAAATGGGGTGCTCTACCACTCATCCCCTTTTTTGCCTTCTCCTAAAATTTCTTCATCCTTTGTCTGCGACGAAGGTGACTTTTCACTTTTATATGACTCGCGTTGTTCCTGTTCCACCTGCTCCTTGGCAGCGCGTTCTTTCTCCACACCAGCCTTTTCTTCGGTTTCCTTATTTTTCTGGGTTGCCAAGCTATGCGCAACCTGCTTAGTTGAATCCTTCCTTTTCTACGCAGTAGAACTCTCTGCACCCATGCTTGGTCCAGCAGCTAAGTCTGACGGGGCGTGCCACTCTGTAGACCATTTCTCTACAACCTCCTGCACATCTGTTTATGTCACCAAATATGGGAATTCATTCCATTTTTGCTCTAGATTCTTCCACACCTTGATATATACTCGATCGAAGTCGGCCTTGAATGCCACGTAGGGTGACAACTACGTGAAAAAGGTTGGGGACAACCTTAGACGCTGATTGATGGCCATTTGGAGACTCATTTCTAGAAGAAACCAAAATATCTTCATCTCAGTAATTCACACAACATCCTTTGTAGCCAATAACAAAGTGAATTGTGTTGCCTCCGACAATCCTTCCTTGAGTGGAGGAAATTGGCTATCCTCCGGCAATTCTCATGCGACAAGCACAATCAATAGCAACA
Source organism: Pinus tabuliformis (assembly GCA_031772625.1). Classification (NCBI taxonomy): domain Eukaryota; kingdom Viridiplantae; phylum Streptophyta; class Pinopsida; order Pinales; family Pinaceae; genus Pinus; species Pinus tabuliformis. The sequence goes on along the minus strand of CM062806.1, from coordinate 513,718,742 downwards.
ACCAAGCATAGTGAAATGACTTGGTTTCATCCTGGGCCTCTCAGCAGTTCATGAGGAACTCCCGACAGATGTATTTGGACCAATTAAACTATACGCCTTTCGCGCATTGTGTAGCCAGGGAAACTATGGGCACCAGAACTTCATCTGCACGAAATTTCCTTATCACCTCCCTGTTAAAATTTGGGCAGCCAATTGAACTATTGGGTATTTTATAGACATAATAGAATACCCTTGCGACTCCTTCCTGAGGCCGTAATCTCTCTTCATTCCTTCTGCGAGGTCTTTTTCTCCAGTCTTTCTGCCAAACTCCTTGGCCGGGTTCACGCCCTTATAAGGCAAGTGTCTGATTCTATGAATAAGCATGTCTGTAATGGGTATATACCCTCCTAGCCATAGAAAAACATCGTGCACCAATGTGAGAAGCTGGCTTAAATAGATTTTGTTAATGGGGGTGCGGTGATAATGGGGCACCCAGAGCAGATTGAGTAACCCTGAGTCCTCAACACCGCGGACCCATTCCTCTATTTTGAGTGCTATAACACCTGATTCTGCATAATGGACGTTGTGCATATACTTATCCATCACCAAGTGTCCAAACTTAGCGTGGTCTGCGAGGTCCCAATCCTCCATTTTTAGCAGCAAGACCCTTGCAAGTTGCGGTCCTTCGAATGGGACCTTCTCAAGTAGCAGGCGTGTAGATATGGTGAACTTCTTAGAATTTTGGTCCTTCGTGACCTTTTCTTTTCCCTTTGGTGGAGGGATATACTTGGGTAGCTTTGTTACGCCTCCAGTTCCACTACCTTCTCTGACTGCTTATCTCTCTTCCGCTTCTGTGTTTCAGTATGCTTCCTGGGGGACGGGCACACCAGCACTGGATTTTTCTGCTTATCCTTCGCTAATTGCTTTGATTTAGCTGGTTGGGTTTCTCTGGTAGGGGTAGGCATCGGCCGCGGTGACTGCGATGTTGTAGGAACAGGAGCCAAAGCTTTCACACTTACAACTTCTGAGGCAGCTCCCTTAGAGACAACATCGCCGATACTCACAGTTTCAGCAAGACTTGGTCCAAGAATTTTGTCAAGAATAAACTTCTGGTTTATCTCAAATAACCGAGAAAATGCGGGGCTCGTGACTAAATCTTCCCAAGTGGATCGATTCATAAGCGATAGGCAGCGAATTTCACTAATAATTCAGAGAGCGCAAAGTGTTCTCTGTTGGACCGACACACATAATTTATATGGGTTTTTGAATTTAAATCCGAGCATTCTCCCCAATTTCTGATAATTAATGTTGTTTTGGTGGAAAATTTTGAAACATTTTTGCCTTAAATGTTGCAACCCCGCTCCTCTTAACCATCTTCTCGTCGTCAAGTCATGAACAGTAACTCTAACGGTCACTTTCCTGCTGCAATGTGTCATACCTTCCTTCATAGCGCAGATTCCTGTGTGTAGCTTTATGGGTTGTATCTTCATCATTCTTCATGCAGCCTGCTTGCTACGTTGTCCTCCAAACTGGGTAGTGTAGCTTATAGTCTCGTGCTCCCTTGTAACTTCTTGGAGCACTAAGACTATCCTGTTGTCATATAGTTATTTGTGTAGGATCCCCTGTGTACAATTTCAACTTGCTCCCATTCACTCTTCCCCGAAAGGTTTCCCCATTCAGCTTCGTGAGCTGAAATGCGCCTCCATCCATAATTTCCTTGAAAATATATGGCCTTAACCAATGCATATGGAGTTTACCTGGAAATTTAGTGAACTTACTATCATATAATAGGACAAGATTGTTTACCTTGAACATGAGAAGCTTGAGGTGGCGATCATGCCATGCTTTTTCACATTCCTTCTATACTTGTTGATGGAATCCTACCAGAAATCGATCTTCTCTGTGCTCCATTAGCTACATGAGCCATTCCTCCAAGGCCTCATGATCTTCCGTATTCGTCAGGGCTGCTATGCACAGAATAGGCACAATATACTCCATCAACATTACAACTTCTACACCATATACCAATCTAAATGACGTTTTCCTTGTCAGCTTCTTACAAGTAATCCTATAGGCCCATAGCACTACAGGTACACGGACATCCAAGTCATTCCATTGTGCGTTGGAAATCTTCATTAGCACGTTCTCCAAAATCGTATTAAAGGCTTTAACAATTCCATTGGCCTATGGATGATACAGTGTACTCTTCTGATGGTAGACCTGGAATTCATCAATCAAGGCGCTGATCGTTTCATTCAGAAAGTGCATACCCTTGTCACTCATCAACACTTTCAAGCAGCCAAATCTGGTTAAGACATATTCAAACAAAAACTTTGTTGTCGTAGACCCTATATAATCCTTAATCAATTGTGCATTTGCCCATCTGGTTAAATACTCCATCACAGTGACAATATAGCGCGCACCTATTTTCTTCACCGGGGGCTAAATTTTCCCAAGAAAATTAGTTGCCCATTTCTCAAATGGCTAAAAATATACTGGAGGATGTAGTGGAAACTCCTCCTTTTGCAATGGTCTCCCAGTTCTTTGACATGCATCGCATTCTTTACAATATTCTTTGGAATCCTTGTGCAACATTGGCCATCATAGCCCTGTGCACAAAATATTTTAGATAATTGCCTTTCCTGCATAATGGCCTCCTGCGGCTCCTTCATGAGCTTCAACAAGAATGTTAAACCGCTCAAAGTTTGGCACATAACTTCACAAGATTTCATCGGTACCCATCTTATACAGATGTCCCACAATAATTGAAAATTCTATCGTGCGTACTACTAATTCCTTCTTTTGTTGTCTTGTATATCCTTCTGGTGCCATCCCTATTGTCAAAAAGTGAATAATATTAGCAAAATGATCATCTCCTATGCGCCTCAAAAAGAGATGCACATCCGACAACCCTTCCTTCAGATTATTAGGTTCATCACCTGTTTTGATCCATGACAGATGGTCAAGTCCCACATTTAACCTCCCTAGCTTCACAATTACTTCTAAGCCATACTTCTGAAATAGTAGCAATCTTCTGTAGATCTTCCCTGCCAACACAAGCTTATTGACCAAGTATGTCAAGGTAGAATGATCTGTGTACATCCTGAAATGCCCTCCTAATAGATAATTCCTGGACTTTTGCAGCACGTACACCATAGCCAACCCTTCACGCTTCGTTGTTGAATAATTTTTCTCAACCTTTGATAATTTCCTACTCGCGAAGGCTATAGGATGGTCCATTTCTCCTTCACCGGCCTGTGCTAGCACTACACCCAACAAAATGCAAGAGGCATCCACATGAACATGAAACTCCTTTTTCCAATCAGGGAATACCAAGATTGGCACGACGACCATATTTTCTTTCAATACATCCAAGCTGCACTGACATTCTTCATCCCAATAGAATGTTGTGTCCTTCTTCAGCGGTTTCTGCATGGGCACTGTAATTTGAGCATAAGCTTTGATAAATTTTGTATAATATCTTGCATGTCCCAACATTGTGTGCAGATACTTGGCGTTCCTCGGGGCCTCGAAAATCACAATTACTATAATCTTTACAGGGTCCACCATCAATCTTTTCTTGCAAACCACGTGACCCAACAACATCCCAAAGGGAACACATAATATGCATTTCTTCAAGTTCATCGCGATCTGGTATCTGCAACACGTATCCAACATCAAGCGCAAACTTGCTACATGGTGCTTCACTAATCCAAACACTGTCCAATCGTCAAAGTATACTTCCAAGAGCTTATGAATGAACTCCTTAAATTATTCTATGACTACGTGGGAGAATATCGCAGGCGCATTCTTAAGTCCAAATGGCATCACAGTGTATTGAAAACATCCCCATTCCGTCGCAAAGGTCATTTTGCTCCTATCCTCTAGCGTGATCTTGATCTTGTGGTAGCCAGAAAACTGGTCTATAAATGAGTAGGACTCCTTCCCTCCAACATTGTCTAACACTTCATCCATAAATGGTGTCGGGAATGGGTCGTGGACACATGAATCATTAAGATTTCGCATATCTACGCAAATTCTCATTTCACCTTTTTGTTTCTTCTCTTGAACTACCATTGGGTTCACCCAATCAGATTCCTTAATAGGTTCTATGATGCCCGCCTCCAGTATCTTATCCAACTCTTGGCGAACCTTTTCCTTGTATTTAGGATTAAGGCAATACGACCTCTGTTTAATAGGATTCGCGTTTGACTAAAGAGTAATCTTCATAATGCTCAAATCACCAATTATGCCCTTCAAATTAGATAACTTGGTGGGGAGAAGATCCTAGTATTCATGGAGTAACTTAGCAACTTTATCCACTGTGGAATCATCCCAGTAATCTCAATCTTTGCAAGCTTTAGTTCTTCATTAGTGCTAATGTTTACTTGCTTTGTATTCAACGATGCAGAGATGTCAGGGTTTTCAGGGTTTTCTATTTGCTGACCTTCGACTTCGCGATGCCCTTCTACCTCTGGAATATTAATGTTTCTCGGGTCGTGATCCTCCTCTTCAGCAGTTACATTATAGCACTGCAACACATGGTGCAACTGGGTGCTCCAATGTGGTTTAACCGATTCCATAGGTTCCATCGACGTTCTGAAGATAATTGCCTTAATCTCTTGTAGCACTTCATCGGTGCTTGAGAAGCCATCTTCAAAACTGAAGGTCAATAAGAACCCCTCCTTCAATACATCCCACTTCGTGGTGCCATGGCGGAGCTTCGTTTCCAGATACCAAGTCATGGGAATTGTATCCAATGTATGGAAAAATATGTGTACCCACACTGGCTGTGGCAAAGTTGTTAAAAGATGGGTAAGGTGATCCCCACTTCATAATTTACATGGGAACTTAACCTTCTTCTTAGATTCCTTCTTTCCCTTACCAGTGTTATCACTAGGTTTATTGGAATTTCCCTTCCCTTCCTTATCTTTCTTCTTTCCACATTATTTTTTCTTCCCATCAGATTGTTGATTTCCTTTGGGATTTGAAGATTGGACAACGTTAACTGCTAAAGGTTGAGAAGGATCAAACATAGACAACATAGTTTGTGTTGCAGAAGTAGATTGTAGAGACAACTATTATAATTAATTCAACAAACTAGAGGCATTGGAATCGATTGACTTTATAACACCATTGGCATGGGGTCTCACTTTTGGTTTGGCGAGGTAGATTTTTTACTTAGGAGTATTAGACAAAATATTATAAATAACCCCTGATTGGGAGTAAATGATTTGTAATTATTGGGCTTTGAAGATATCCTGCTCTTCATTGAACACCCTAAAAAGTGACAGATTCATAGAGATCTTAGGTTTCAATTATTTCAAAAAACATTCAAGAAGTAATTCATTAGGGATGTCAGCCTTGATCATTCTCTTCATTCTGCATGACTCCTGGATGTGGTCAGAAATGTGTGTAAGCTTATCCTGGTCAAAATTGGCCAGAAACTGAGTTTTGGTGTCATAGCGGATAGGAAACTGAAAATGGTTTAGAAACATTGTGGCTAAATTACCAAGTGTGGAAATCATGCCCCCCCTTAATCAGGGAGTTAGAGGAGCAACATAGATGGAAGGTGGTTATATGGTCAGCCGGATCTTGACCAAACTTCCCTTCAAATTTAGGAATATGAGATGGATTAGAGGCCAATCTGAGTTATAATGGATCATATCATTTGTTAATTTAAAAAGATCTAAAAAATTGAGGGTTTCTAGGAATTGTAAGTGAGGAGGAATATGAGAATTATAAGTGGAAATTCCAACGTTCGAAAAAGAGTAAATTGGATTTGGAGTGGTACCACATTTCCAAAAATTACTCATAGAAATACCTGAGCTATAGGGAAAACCTTGTATTCCAGGAGTATACAAAAGGTATCCTCCCCCTACTACATGGTTTCTTGCCATATGAAGACTTCCTCCTAGTGGAACATTATATGAAGGGGAAAGCCCCTCATAAGGATTCCATGCACTAGATAGAGGAGGAAATATTTGAGAAGTGTGAGCATTAGGGAAGGGCATACTCCCCTATTGACCAAATAAATGGGAAAATTTCCCTGCCCCAAAACCACTCACAGAAGGATTTACCAAGCCCTGGTTCCCTTGAAAGGGATTAAAGTTTTGAGTATGACCAAGGAAAGGCATTGATCCTATGTTCAACGATGGATAGGAAGGAGGAACATGTCCACTTCCAAATTGAAAAGGTGCATAACTAGTTGCCATCTAAGTCATAGATTTAGAAGCATCAGAGGGTAAAGTAGAAGATACAGAGGTAATGCCACTAGATAGCATCCTGAAATAATAAGCTTTCATTTCAAGAGCTAAAGGTTGGGTACCCCTACCCAGAATCGAGATGGAGGTAGTGCCAACAACTACCGTACTAGGTGTAATAGTAGATATTGGAATAGATTCTCCTCCTACAACCGAGGAAGGAGTATGTACAACAGTAATATCGACAAATCCACTAAGATTAGCCATTAATAAGAAAGAAGGAGAGTGAATAGTGTTATCCAACTTATGATTCGGAGTAACTACGTATGAAACAATGTAAGGAAGATGAGAAGGAAGAGGTTTTGTAGGAGTCACAGGTGGCTCTAAAGCATCTTCGACTTCCACTTCTTCTTCCGACTAAAAGAGTACTCTAGCAAGCACTGAAGTGTTACTGTATGGACTATGGAGTATAGTAGGTTCATCTTGAGAAATGAGAGCCCTCAAAGAAGGATATATCTTCATTGTGTTCACTAACACTAGTTGAAAAGCACCAACATAATTAATCCTATGCCTCCGAGGTGGAGTCTCAGCACACGTAGGTGAAAGTACACAAAGCCTTCTAGACCGATGAACAAATCGGTCAACCAATTTTATATATTAAAATAAATTTAAGACTCAAAATTCCTATGGCAAGCTAGTATCTCAAAGCACTAACTAAAAACATCCTAAAGATACAACCAAAGAAACACCTTTCAGATATTTCTGCTTCGGGTAATTAGGACCAGACACCAAAATAAAATAAAGTGAAGATAACGATCTCTTGAAGGTAGTTTGGGATGATGAGGGCCCAAGCCTACCAACAAACATATCAGAAATAGTTACGTTGGCCTCAAAACAATAGCCTTTGTTGGTGCAAGTACCAAAGATTCACAAGGGCACCCTCCAGAAGTACTATGAAATTGATGCAACGTCTGTCTCAGGTACCACAAGAATTCCCCCCGCAGTCACTTGTGTGGTCCCTAGGAAAGGCAACTAAGGTCACTTGTTCGTAATCGTAAGTCAGGCGGAATAGTGGTGAGCGCGTGATCCAACAAGTACGAGAGGGGACATCTCTCTTTCTTTATCTTCACACGTCCATGTACTTAACTCATGTTGTATAATATCTTTCCTGGAAAGCTTAACGAGACTAGATTTCCATTGTTTAGTAAACTTCTATACTTTCAATTCAAGTGGCCTTGGAGAGTTTACTCTCCACATTCTTATTCCAATGACCTAATGTCCTAGACTAGTTGATGTATCTATGACAAAAATAAAAGTCTATTTTATTTTAACTAAGTGCTTATTTTAAGTGGTTTCTATTTAGTTCAAAAGGTAATGGAAGTGCAACTAATGGTGTTATGATGCAAAACAAATCAATATAAAACTAGGCTACATGCAAGTGCAACTTATTTTTCTTCAATGAAAGTGATTTCTACATAGGTTCTACGTGAAAACTAAGAAATCAAAACTTGATTTATTTTCTTTTTATGCACTCACACATTCAATCATCTAATAAAAAACTAAATGATGTCTACAATGCAACTTACCCTAATGCACACTAAATGTAAATGCAAGATTCAAGTAAATCTCACAAACAAGCAAAAGGTGAATTCAAAAGAAAAATTCCATTAATCAAGCAACAAGAAGAAAATCCCAAGAAAGAAACACTTCTAATGAAAAAAAAAAATAGCCCTAAAACAAGAATTCACACCTTTGTAAAAGATTCAAAAGTAAAAAAATCAAAGAAAAGAAACTCAAAACAAATGTTTTTCTTTTTCTTCAAAGCACTTAAGGACTACAAGTTTTATAAAGCGAATGTGAGTATCAAATTCAAAACCAACAACAAGAAAGAGACTCAAATCTCACTAGCCATCAATAATCCCAAAAATTGAAAGACTAATGTGAATAAGAGACAAAAAGAACTCAAGTGATTTGGTCAAGAAGATACAGGAAATTCTGGAAATGAGAAATATTTCAGAGAATTAAATCCTCTCATTAACTCAAGAATTGCAAATAGCTTTCTAAGACAACTAATGAAAAGAAAAAACAAACCAAATTCAAGAATGTAAAAGAATTAATCAAGAAAATTGGATTATAAGCAAGTTGCATGAGAAACCAACTGTCCTAATAGCATAGAATAGTCAAACACTTCCTAAAGGAAGTCTAAAACCTAATTCTAATTATAAAAAACTGCAAAAACAAAAAACCCTAGGTTGACATAGGGTTTTTACCAAAGAGATGGAAAGAAATGACAATAGATGCTAAAAAAATGATTTCAAGCCTTATTCAAACATGAAAAACACAAGCAAACATGGCCAAACCCTTAGAAAGAAACAAAAATGAAAAAAAATCATTTTTTTCAATTTGTACACGACTTTGTAGTTCCCGAAACACGTATATATGTGACTCTTTCTAAAGGTAATTGACCACACTGCCTAGGAGTCAACAAGGCTAGAAACAACCAGAAACAGTAAACCAAAAGCCCATATAAAATAATTACAACCCTTCTTGTAAATTCTTGATGGTATTCCCCAACGGAGTCACCAATTCTGTTGGTGAGAAAAGTTCCCTAAGGTAAGGGTTGACAAGCTCAACAATGTACAACAAGAAAATCAACAAGAGGTAGTCAAGCAAGAATGCTAAACATGTGAATTACTAAATGTGGACTTGGAGACTTACCTAGAGGTCCTACGTATGAAGAAGTTCTCTGAGGGTCTAAACCCTTTGCTTCTTCCATAATCAAGTAGGCCTACAAATCAATTCAGAGAAGCATATACATGATATATAATTCAATGTGCATACATATAATATATGTTAGATCATCAAATATAAACATAGAAATTGTTATTCATATGACAATAACATATCAGGAACAAGACACGAGCTTCTTTATTGATAATCAACAATAGATAAAGGAAAAGTACAACCTAATCTAAGCCAAAGCATTGATGAAGCTTTCCTCTGGACCCGTCTAGCCTGAGTCATGAAGAAAACATCTCTAACAAGTGTAAGGAGATACTAAAAGGATGATCAATATCTCTGCAAAGGAAACAAGGGTTTCGATAGGGATTGTGTTGGGTTGTGTTATATTCTTTCCACGACTAGCCCCTATATTAGGTGGGCAGACCTACTTATGGTTTTGTGCGTGTATTTTGCACATGGTTTTGGGTGCGATGGTTTTCAATCCATGGTATTTTATATATCTGTTCAAGGGAACTACGATTATGTTCTAATCCAGGGTTAATGGATTGGGGTTTATGGATGCTTCGTCATGTATATATATGTATTGTAACATTGAAAGGAACATAATGAAAAATCAATATGGTAGTCCCGATTTTGGGATCCAGAGGAAAAACTTTGTGTATATTTGTTTTATGTGTTATGCTCCCACCATTATGTATTTTCTATTTTTAGAATTCGCATGCAAGTAATTTCTGTACAAGGTTAGAACCTACAAACTGGCAATGCAAGAGGCACAAGAAAATCAGGCCTAATCTTGGAGAAAAATGGGTATAATGTCGATATCCCTTCTCTTATATGTTTTAGGCCTACCGAAGGTGTGTATATATACCACTTGAAATCAGTTAATTCAGTTGTGCTACGGGCTCCTATAGGTGGGCTCTCGGTAAAACCCATGAACCCTAACTGAAAATAGGATAATATTTTATTTTCTCATACTTAAAATGGTATACATGGGTATGCAGATATAGAACGCGCACATGTATGCACTTTTGAATGGGCAGAGTCGCGTATGGAATTTGAAATATTATTTTTTAATAAAGGATCAAGTATGCATGGAAAAATGTTGTCTAAGGCTATACAAAAGCGCCAAAATATACAAGAGTGCTAAATGATGTTATAACATCAAGATGATGAAGTATACAAGAGAACTACCAGTGAGATCTTCTCTAGTGTAATAACCCTCCTTGTAGGTTAATAGGTCTTATTTTTCTTCCCTTGTGTTCTTCTACAAATGATTACCCTAGATAAGCAAACCCTTCTTTATGTCCTTCTAGTTTCCTTCTCTTGATCACCTTAGCTCTGATACCATGTTGGAGAATGCAATAGTGCAACTATTAATTCAATTTCTCCTTATTCCTTAATGCATTTTAATTATGTTAATAGATTCTCTATAGTCTAAGAGAAGGGTGATATTATATAAAGTTATATTTAAAAATGATAAAATAATACTTATACCAACAATTAAAAACAGTATAATAAAAAAAATAGATGTTTACCATAAATAAAATACTTCAATTTCCACCTTAATATAAAGTAATTGAAAATAAAGAAAGAAAATAATATATTTTTTAATATTAAAAATATTAGTAGTTCCTTCACTACTTAATATGGAGTGGACAAGTGTCATGGAAAAATAATATAATTGATATTACATAACATGTAATTTATTTTATTTTAGTTGGTATGTGATACTTAAAAATAAAATTATATCAATAAGAAAAAAATAGTTTAGTGTTGGTCATAAATAAAATATTTCCATGTTGATATTAAATAACATAAGTTTATATCAAATTTATATAAAGAAAAAGAAAGTAATTTAAATTAAAAAAAATATATTATATTTTCATTTTCATGGTAAGAAATATTTATAGTTTATTTCATTCTTAACATGGAATTGATATATAACATTTTTAAAATATTAATAACAAAAAAAATTAATATTGTTTATAGAGAAGATTTTCAGTGAAAATCACATCGTAATTTATTTGTTGACGCGTTTCGAACCAACCAGTGTGGTTCATCGTCAGGACAAGTTGAAGAACCAGATTATGGCTACATGTTAAATAGAGAGCAGATCATTCAACAACTATATTTGACCAGGAAACGACTATATTTGACCGCCAGTGTGGTTCATCGTGAGGACAAGTTGAAGAATGAGATTATGGCTATAGGTTAAATAGCGAGCAGATCATTCAATGACTATATTTGACCAAGAAACGACTATATTTGACCAGGAAACCACTATATTGGACCGGTAACTGGACTGGACTAGGGGATGGGAAAATAGTTAGTTATTAAATAATTAATAAGTTATTTTTGCTATATTTATTTCCATTTGTGATTGTTTGTATAAATCAATAGACCTTTTTTATTATTACTAAAACTATGAAAACTACTATATTGGACTTGGACTAGACGAGGGGATGGGAAAATAATTAGTTAAATAATTAATAAGTTATTTTTGTTATATTTAGTTCCATTTGTAATTGTTTTTATAAATCAATAGATATTTTTTATTATTATTAAAACTATGTAAACTAATTGATTTATACAAACGATTACAAATGAAATTAAATATAACAAAAATAACTTATTAATTATTTAACTAATTATTTTCCTATCCCTTGGTCCAGTCCAGTTACCCGGTCCAAAAATGGAAATAAATATAACAAAAATAACTTATTAATTATTTAACTAATTAGTTTCCTAAATGGAAATAAATATAACAAAAATAACTTATTAATTATTTAACTAATTAGTTTCCTATCCCCTGGTCACCCGGTCCAATATAGTCATTTCCTCGATGAACCACACTGGTTGGTTCGAAACCCGTGGACAAATGAATTATGATGTGATTTTCACCGAAAAATCTTCTTTATAAACTTGATATGGATCACAGAAGCCTAAATTTATCAAACAAATACTCATTATATATGTATAATGAGAAAAAATGTATTGCATGAATAAGAAATTTTTTACGAGATTTATAATTCATTATTTTTTTAGTATGAAGTTGACATAAAACCTTTTAAATGTTAATAACACCATGGATGGAAATGTTCTGCCATCTCTGTGAGAATACGAACATCGAGGATGAAAATCACTTCCTCTTAGAGTGCCCCATGTACAACCACATTAGATTTCAGTTTCGAAATCTTTGTTGCAATACTGACCTACATTACATCTTAGTTTCAAAATCTTTGTTGCAATACTGACCTTCCTAGCCTTTTACATTGTCAAAATTACTAAGTTCGGGAGGCTTCTCTCCAAGTTTTTTGAGCATAGGAATAAAATCTTAAATCAAACTAAATAATTCGTTTCTTTAGGTCCGATAGATATATAAGAGTTTTATAGATATAAGTTTCTTCCATGAATAAAATATAAACTATAAATAAAATATTTCAATACCAATTATATATAGTATTTTATTAGTTCATATATATATATATATATATATATATATATATATAAAATCAAATGTTTTAGAGAGAATATTTAAAATGTTACATGTCAATTTCATATTAAAAAATAATAAGCTATAATTTTCTTTAATCAGATTCTTTAGAGAGAATGATAGTTTATTATTCTTTTTTTATATGAAATTGACATGTATCATTTTAAATATTAATAGTAAAAATTATATATGTAATATTGAGAAATAATTTATAATAAAATTAATTTTATATATAGAATCCATCCAAATAGAATTAGATATATATTAATATTTTAATGCATAAAATGTCATATATATATATAGATAGATATATATAATTCTTGTCCCAAATTAAAAAAAATTGCTAAAATATATATATATATATATATATATATATATATTTAAAGTCATATATATTTAAAGTCATATGTACTAGATATTGTGGAGTAAAAAATTTTGAAATATAGTTTTTAATTATTTAATATATAAAAAATTATAATAAAAAATTAAATAATTCACAAATATACACTTTAAAATATTTATAAAATAATTTACACCAATTTAAATTAATAAACTATATCGTTTTTTTTTTGGAGAGATTTACTAGAATAATTCCAAGGGAGCAGAATGTTATCTACTCACCCAGCAAAAAAATTGAATGCGAAAGATTTGATAAAAATAAATTGAATGCGAAATTTTGATCTTCGAAAATTTAGGTAGAAATTCACCGAATAGAAAGCTACTAGGTTAATTTACGAACCATTCGTTGTTTAAGAGTTAGATTTGAAAGGCACTAAGTTAATTTATTTAAATATTCGTTGTTGAAGATGTAGATTTTTTTAAATTTAGGTAGAAATTCACTTACTAGAAAGCGGCTAGGTTAATTTATTGATTATTCGTTGTTCAAGACTTAGATTTGACGGCCACTTAGTTAATTTATTTAAATAATAGTTGTTGAAGATATTTTTGTGTACTATGATAATGAACGATTGAATATATTTTCGTGTAAATTTTTATTTTATGGTTTAAGATGGACGATTGAATATATGAAGGGGAGAGATTTAATATATAGACGGATTGAAGACACTTGAATAAACGGGGGGAGGGATTTAATATATAGAAAGGATTGGAACCTTGCCATTAGCATAACTACAATAAAAATTCAAGATCCTTAGCCAAAGTCTCATTAGGACAGACATTTCACAATTATAAAAAAACATCTAAATTAATTTTATTTATGTGTACAGATTCACTATATATTTTATATGGGGTTTCACTTAATGAACTTCTCACATAACACCGTGTGTTTTTGATCTACTAAATAATACTTTTAATTTGACTATATATTGAAAAATACTTTAAAAAATCGTTTTATTTAACAATCTAATAATACGAACCTAATACACCTTCCCAATTTAAAAAAGCTAATTCTTATTTTTACTAGATATTGTAGGTGTCCATTTTTTTATTGACATTTTTACACCCCTGTATATTTTTTTAATTAACTTTGACCTCTATTTTTATATAGAAAATATAAAAAATATTTACCCCTTATTATATGTTCAATATATTACATTATATTTTTCTCAATATATATCCCGTAATATGAACTCATGTATTACTTCTCTAGTGAAATTCCATGATATCCCACTATCCAACCACGAACAAATTAAATAGACAAAACCACCCATATTTAAAATAGTAAAATACCATTCCACTTGTAGATCGAATTAAGAAAACAAAGAATGAGCCTTGAGGATCCATGGCCAGGAAAAAAAAAAGTACTCTGATCCCCAGGCCCTCCCTAGGACCTCCTGTTTGTGGAGAGGAGCCATAGAACAAGAATTACTGAAGGAAGTTGACCACGTATTAGTTCGATAAACTTTTCCTTTGATGACCGAATTAATTAAAGAATGATTGCTTCTTGGCATTCTAAACATCACTAAGGAGGGGAAAAATGAGGATCACTCCCCCACTATCGGGATTGTATCTCTCCACTGACAAAAATGTGAGTTTGTCCGTTCTCTGCTCTCACAACCGTTTAAAAAACCAACCCTAGAGACCTTCAAACGAATATACTGTAGAATTGTAGTTCCGCTTGTCTTTTTCTTTTTTCAAACATCTGACAATGTTAACCCTTCATAAATGAATCAAAGGTCAAACAAATCATACTCTGTTACCCGCAACTTTTGAAATCTGGTGAGAAAAGCGACAGCAATCGTTATCAGATTTTAGAAAAATAAAACTTTGAATCGATGCAGAATTGAGTCTGCTATACATAATTGAAACCCTTTTCCCAAAGTTTTCGTTTTCCCGCATTTCTTGGGGCTCGATCTGTCACATTCCGTAGGCAATTCCTATTTCCAACCCCATTGAAACATAAATGCAGCCTGACATGCAAGGGATATAGCAGTTCTCTTGTTGCTAAAATGCCAAAGTCAACCCCATTGAAACATAAATACAAGAGAACTGCTATATCCCTTGCATGTTAGGCTGCATTTATGTTTCAATGGGGTTGGAAATAGGAATTGCCCATTCCGTAGGGTGAAGAGTCCAGAAACGTAACTGCTTTCCAATTTTCCATGCAAGATTTTGTGAAACATCTAGGTCTAGAAATTTTTATTTAATAAGAAATTTTATGGTTCACATTAAAGGTTGATTGAGATGGAACGTGAAAATAGCTATTTGCCATTGTGAATACAAATGAATGGCTCAAATATAATAAATAATTTATTTAAACAAAAGATTTCCAAATGCAACAGAACGGTAGGTAAGAAAAGTTGTTGTGTATGGATGGATTATGTCTTAATTTTTTCAATTTTTTTTAGTTTTCAACATTAAAGGTTTTTGGCCGCAGTGAAAGTTTTCGATCATATAAATACTAATAAGTAAAATTCCAGTTAATGTAATTTTTCTTAAATAACAATGGTAAATCAAGATACATTAGTGAATAGCATCAAGTGATGATTGTTTCACTATTAGTTCGATAGTTAAATTATGATTGATTTTCTCACTATTAAAACAAATAATAATTGTCCAACAACTAACTTGACAAGTCATTTATGATATACTTTTTTACTATTAAAAATTATCTATATATACTCTGTACAAATCCACCGTACAAGTTTCAAGTAGCTTAGATTAGAGATTAGATGTATACTTTCAAAGGTTCAATTATTCAATATCCGAAAGTCAAGAGTTGGGTGTATACCTTCCACTGATAAATTATTCAATAGGTTAGGGTTAGATGTATACGTTCAAAGGGTCAATTATTCAATATTCGATTAGAGATTAGATGTATACTTTCAAAGGGTCAATCATTCAATATTCGAAAGTCAAGAGTTGGGTGTATACCTTCCACTCATAAATTATTCAATATGCTAGGGTTAGATGTATACCTTCAAAGCGTCAGTTATTCAATATTCGACAGTCAAGCGTTGGCTGTGTACCATCAACTAATAAATTATTCCAAAGTCTAAGCGTTGGGTGTATACCTTCAACTAATAAATTATTCAATATGCTAGGGTCAAGGGTCAAGATAGGACAATTCGGTTGGCTGTACTTTCATATATATATATTAGTTAATTGTTTTTTGAATTTTATAACTTATGTGATAGGGTCATAACATCATTATGAATAAATAAATTATTTTGAAAATTGGAAAATTTTATTTATTTTATTTAAAATTTCATTACATTTTGTTAATATTATATTATTATAATTTTATTGAAAATAATATTATTAAATTATTTTTTTAGAGGTGTGAGCACGATAAAGTAGGCTTCACTTTACCTTGCTTGGTATTTAAGTTCGGCTAATCAAATAAGTATTTCAACTCACTATGATCACTTATCAATACAAACCTTCTACCAAGAAGTTATTGCCTCTACATTTTCAATGCATGAATGATCGTTTCCAGCTGAAGATCATGTGTTGGATAATTCTACTCGTGCTCATTCAGTTTTCGTGATTCATAGCATACCACCTATCCTTCCTGTATAAGAACTCCACCAAGTCTTTCTTGCAAGCATCTGTACATAACACAAACTCCTTGTCTATATCTATTATCTTTAACACTAGAGCATTTGTCAACCACTGCCTTAACTCCTCAAAACTTGTTGCACATTCCTCTGTCCATTCAAATTTATTATCTAACTTAGATTAGATGTATACTTTCAAAGGGTCAATTACGCAATATTCGAAATTCAAGAGTTGAGTGTATACCTTCAACTCATAAATTATTCAATATGTTAGGGTCAAGGATCAAGATTTATAGTTGATTTTTTAAAGTTTTTAAGGATTTTTTATCTTATTTTAAAGTCCACAAGATATGAAAATTGGGTTGGTTGTACTTTCATATGTATATATATAAGTTAGGTAATTGTACTTTGAATTTTGAATTTTATAACTTATGTGATAGGTCATAACATAATTATGAATAAATAAATTATTTTGGAAAATTGAAAATTTTATTTATTTTATTTGATTTTTAATAACAATTTGTTTTTAATGTTATATTAACACAATTTTATTAAAAATACTATTACTAAAAAAAAAAATCTGATCGGGGTGTGAGCAGGATAAAATAGGCCCCACCCTAGCTTGGCATTCAAGTTCGGTTGATTGAAGAAGTATCTCAACCCATTGTAATCACTCATCAATACAAACCTTTTGCGAAGAAGTTAATGCATCCACATTTTCAACGCATGAATGATCGTTGCCACGTCAAGATCATGTGTTGGATAATTCTACTCGTGCTCATTCAATTTTCGTGATTCACAGCATAGCACCTGTCCTTCTTGCATAAGAACTCCACCAAGTCCTCTCTTGCAGACATCTATACATACCAAAAACTCCTTGTATGTATCTATTATCTTTAACACTAGAGCATTTATCAACAACTGCCTTAACAACTCAAAAATTGTTGCACATTCCTCTATCCATTCAAATTTATTATCTTTCCTTTGCATTGACGTAATAGGATATGCAATCTGAGATAATTTCCTTATGAACCTCCTATAGTAACCTATTAGCCCCATAAATGATCTTACCTCTTCCACATTTCTAGGAGCTACCCACTCCATGATAGCCCTTATCTTCTTTGGATCCACTGTTATACCTTCCTTGGAGACCACATGCCGCAAGTAATGTACCTTTGTCTAAAATAAACTATGTTTGTTAAGCTTAGCATATGACTGATGCTCTTTCAGCAATCTCAAAATTGTTGCTAAATGTTCGACATGCTCTTCCTCATTTTTAAAATATAGTAAGATGTCATCAATGAACACAATAACAAACTTGTCCAGATAAGGACACAACACATTATTCATCAAGCACATAAAGGTAGTTGGAGCATTATTCAAACAAAATGGAACTAAAACAAACTCATAATGCACGTACCTGGTCTAACAAGTTGTCCTATATATTCCATCTTCCTGAATGTGTACTTAATGATATTTGGATCTCAAATCAATCCTTGAGAACATTGCTTCTCCCTTCCCTTTAACTGATTGAACAAGTCATCAATCCTCAGCAATGGATACCTGTTCTTTATGGTCACCTTGTTCAACTACCTGTAATCAATGCATATCCTAAGAGTATCATCATTCTTCTTCATAAACAATACCGATGCACCCAAAGGTGATACACTTGGCTTAATGTATCCCTTTTCAAGCATCTCCTTCAACTACAACTTCAAATCCACCAACTGTGGAGTGTTCATCCTATAGGGTGCCTTTGATGTTGGTGCTACCCTTGGTACCAACTCAATAGAAAAGTCTACTTCCATGTGGGGTGAAAATTATAAAATATATACTGGAAACATATCCTGAAACTTTTGCAAGATCGGGTACCTGCTCAATACCTCTTCATCCTCAAAATCCTTACCTTTTTCACTAGAAATTTGCATTGCAAATAACACACACCATTTTATGCGAATGCGCTTTGCCTGCATAGTTGTAACCATTGTAAGTGATGTTGCCTTCTTCTTACCCTGTAAGATTCTTTTTTCTTCATTATCATCCAAGCACTCAATGGATTTGTCATAACAATCCACTTTGGTCCTATGAAGATATAGCCAATCCATACCCAATAACATACTATATGACCCCAACGGAAATACATTCAAATGTGTTGATGTAGGCATACCATTCAAGTCGAATGCACAAGCTCTTACCCAGTGATATACTCTCTTCTTTGTACTTGTAGCCAACTACACTAACTAGGATTCTACATGGACTTATTTATTCAAACTACACTTATCCACGAGGTTAGGACTAACATAACTATAACTAGATCTAGGGTCAATCAAAATTGAGACAACTCAATCACAAAGTTACTGCCCATCTCGATAAAAATTGCTTAGTGCTCTACCTACATGTTATCCAATGCTACATAGATATGAGGAATGCTTAGCCCAACATCTCCAAGAGTCTTTGCCTCTTGTGCACTATATATATTATGC
Source organism: Pinus tabuliformis (assembly GCA_031772625.1). NCBI lineage: Eukaryota > Viridiplantae > Streptophyta > Pinopsida > Pinales > Pinaceae > Pinus > Pinus tabuliformis. The sequence goes on along the minus strand of CM062806.1, from coordinate 513,699,883 downwards.
CTACCACCTTAATTCTGTGGACAATTTCTCTTAATATGTTCCTTACCACACGTCCAACACTTTAACCATCTTGTACCATCACGTCTATTTTGATGTTGTGACCCATGCCTCTGTCTAGCTATGTTTGAACTTCTTATATGGTGCAACATTTTCTTTCTCTTCTGCATTCTGAGGCCTTGTTTTTTTCGGCTATCATTTACCCTTACCTTTATCTTTCCCTTTCCAAGCTTGCTGAGATTCGTTCTGACTCTTTGATTTCTCATAGAAATGCTTCAATTTCCCAATAAATTCCTCGAGTGATCGATGCTCATTATACTCAATCCAATCTCTAAAAGCTAATAGAAATCCACTAACAAATCTCTGAACTTTAGCCTTTTCATCCTTAAGATACAGTAAATACCTCAATAGCTCCAGGGACTTAGTCGTATACTCCTAATTTGCCATCCATCCCATCTTTAGCTCGTAAAATTCTTTGCCCTTACTATTATGGTACCTTTCTGACAAGTACTTCTTCCTGAAAAGTATTTTGATTTCATGTCAACTCAATTCCTCTGTCCTAATGTCTCTAACGTGACTTACATCTTCCCACGAGATATTTTCTTTACCTTTAAGACTGAATTTCGCTATTTTAGCCTTCATGTTCTCTGAACAATCATGCAGTTGAAAAAACTTCTTCACTCTAAGTAACCAAGCCTCTGCATCCTCCGGCTTTTTCAAATATCCATGAAAAGTATGTGACTTAGCTTTCTTAAACTCAACCGATAAATATCCCTTGCCACTCCCCTGTAAGGATGATAACGATGATGATTATAGTTCATGTTGGAACCAGAACTACAATAGTACTTATGTCCATCACTTCTTAGATCTGAAGCCTCCAAGAACCTACCATCTCTAATCATGTCATCCCTATCCAACCTGTTCCCACCATCAAATCTACTACCATATGCCCCATTCGTTATGTCCTCTTCTCCATGGCTGATTTGAAGTGGTCCATGTCTTTGCAATTATAACAAACTCTGAAGGATTATTGCATTGACTTATGCGTGTTTCTCCTATGCCTGCATGATTATGTCATTATTTGCCTTGCAACTTCGTAATTCTTCCTTCAATCTTCTCAGTGTGTTTGGTAAGTCGCAAGAGTGCCCAACACCACACTGTTCATATGGTCCATAGGGAGAGTCTCATGAATTATAGTCTACCATATTACTAGTCTTCTTGGTCTCTTTCCTACCAAACATACCATGCCATCTAAACAAAAATATAAACATAATCAACATATCTCAGTGTGGCTTGGGGAGGATATCTCGTCCACAAGATGAACCATATTAGAAAAATACATGTATAAACATAATCATCACATCATATAGATATCACCCTAACCATAGTAAAATCATCAATGCATGACACTATCAACCACACATCATGACCTCATGCATGACAATTACAACCATGTCAATGTATGCATAATCAACATGTATGCACACACGATACATACAAACACTGACATGCATAACCAGTGCATATAACCAACCTATACTCATGATAAGCACATCCAACAACAAACCATCAACTTCCACATGGTGACACAAATGCAACCATTACCAACACCATGCATACACAACAAGTAGATAGACCACAAGTATAAGGAGCACATATGAAACCGAAAATGAATGTGTGATCAACACACCGCTCATGTAGTCCAAGGGGTGAACCATGCTCTGATTCCACTCTATAACACCCTCCTCCCACATTTACAAAAAGTTAACCAGTTCGTTAGGGTAAACAAGTGACGAGAGGCTACTACAATTTGATTCAAATCCCCATGTATAGTTAAGGAAGTGGAACCAACACAACACAACCAGTCTAACCTTTTGCACATGTCACAGAACCTACAAGATCCAACCAACCCTTCCAGGTGATCAAGCCTTGAGACAACTTGACACTTCAGTACCCTATAGCCTTAGTCTCTCCCATGACATGGGCATTCAAGCGATTGGGATCTTTTTCAACTAGCTTTGAGCCTATAGCCCTAAATTATGTGTCGCCTTTTCAAGGCTAGGACTCAGGCCAATGCCCAAAATTCCATGAAACCTTCAGGAATGAAAAGTAACATCAAGGCAACAATGCAAATGCAAATATTTGAAAAAATGCTTGACTAGATCCCTACTAGACATGACAGTCATTTCATCAAACATGTCACTAATATGCAATCTACATGTCATAACAACATCTTAGCATAGGGGTATCATACTTATCTGAGAATATCCTAGAAGAATAGATGCCTAATCACATTAGTTGTATTATCATCTATTAGGTCATATATTCATTCTTCATTCATTTACAAATCAAAACATGATGAAATCCATACATCATTACTATCATAAAACATACACATAACTAGCATATAAACAATAGAAATAATAAGGATAGATCAGCCATAAATTCCACATATGAACTAATACATTTTCTCATAAAATACCATGTAAATGAACTCTTATTAATGAATGAAAAATCCAACCGGGTATGGGAATTCCATGAACCAACCGACCATATTTTGGTTGAACCAAAGGTTTCTTCAGCCAATCACCCCAATGCCATATTTCAAGCATGAATGTGGGACTCATAACCAAAACTCAACCATGGATTCCCGAAGCTACACCACCTCACCCTCATCAATAGAACCAGTCTTTACCACAATCCTCACCAAATCACTAGGCCAGAACAAGCATGGATGCTACTAGAGTTTCTCCACCTACACCGTGAGGAATTTTCTTGTTTCCTAGTCTATAAGCTTTACTCCAATCCACAATAGATCACTAGGCCCTAACCAAGATTCCATTCTCTCACCTTTACCGCAATCCACATCGGGTCACTAGGCCCTAACCGAGACTCCACTCTCTAGGATTTATCGTATTTCCCATCTCGGGATTCCTAGTCCTGATGGAGAGCACCCACCTCTAGGATTTATTGTATATCCTGCCACTCATCGATTGAGGATTCTTAGGGCCACCGGGGTAACACAAAATATGGATTTACCACAACCCACATTCTAGTTTAGTGGTCATTATGCCATTTGTTATTTCTTTCAGAGATCCACCTCACTCAGTTTTGAATCCATCTTGCAGTCCATGTCAACCAAAAATATGAGAACCCATCACACCATGGCTATACGAAAATAGAAAGTCAAGGCTGAAGAACACTATCAAACCTGGAAAAACCCATGAACATGATAACAAGAGAACCAAGAACACAGATGAATAATCGTGCATGCCAAAATTAGAAAGGAAATCACACATGCAAATCGATACATGAAAATAATCTTGTTGTAGTTGCTTGATCCTGCTCTTCCTTACTTGATCTTTGATTCCTCTTACCTTCTTTGCTTTCCTTGATCCAATGATGAAGTGCTACAGTAAAACACTAAGTGTCCAAGAGTGTGAGAGGGAGAGCTCCAAAACTGAACTAACAAAAGGTACCAACTCATTCTCATAAGACTTTTTATTAATGAGGCCTCAATTTTCTTCAATTTCCCATTATTTTTGTTCATTTTCCTCCTCACATGTAACCTATGACCTTTCACTTTCTTTTTCTCCTCATTTCCTTTATTTTCATATATAAAATGCCAATTAATGCCTCACGCATTTCCAAAGCCTTTTTCATTTCCTTTGTTATTTTCCTTAGCCATAATAAACCAAATGAACACCCACACTAGGATGTTTTTTCCGAACATTCAACTTGGAATAAGTGTCCCAAAACTGTGGCTATTATTTTTGCTTAATTAACTTTTATTACATGGAATTTTCACCAGGGTTGTTACAAAGTCAATTTCTCCTTATTCCCTAATAGTTACTTGTGAAATTTATTTATATTCTTGGGTTCCTTTACTAGATCTTTTCATCAGAAAAATATCAAGAGTAAAACAGTAAAGATAATGGACATAAAATTTGGGCTCCAAGCCAGAGAAAAACCCCTTTGTTATCACAATAAACTTCATTTTTTTTAAATTTTCAGAAAATGCTGACAATTTTAATGTTAGCATTTTAGTTGTAATAAAGAAGGAAATTACTAATAGTGGGGCTATCAATGTTTTAGTGATCTGATATGGTTTGTCGAAGAAATTTGCTGACAACAGGCTTATCAGACCAAAACTAGATTTTAAATTTAAAAAGTGACGACTATACTGACCACCTCAACGTCAGCGATATCATTGAAACATATCTCTATCTATTTTGAAGGGGTAAAAAGTATTGGTTAATGATTTTTTCTCCATTTCTATGAGTGAATATCATTTAAAATTATTTCACCATATGATACTAACTCCATTCGTAATCATAAACTAAAGCTCTGTTATTATTCACTTGCCAACCGTAATATCCCATCTGCATGCCAAGTTGTTTTACCATGTTTTGTCAATAGTTTGTTTTTGTTAGTTCGGAGTCAGTCATATTTGGCATTGAAAATCATTTTGCTCACAAGGATTCATGATCGCATCTCGGGAATACAACACAACGTGATGGAGAAAGGAGGCAAAGTGAATTGGTCTGAGCCCAAAGCACCGGATTTTTTTGGACATATACCCCGAAATTCATCAATTGTTTCAACAAGCCGATTGGAGTTGATTTTTTTCCATCGCTTTAATGACTACCATGATGTAGTGGCTTGGTCTTTTTCTCAGGGGTTCGATGGAAATTTCGTGGAGTTTGGAGGCCTATATTTTTCAGTTACAGAGCAGTCCATTGTTGAGGCCACGACGTTACCAACAGATGGAGAGAGGATTTTCCACAGTCACTTGTTGGCAACAATAGATGTCCCTTTATTTTTCAAAGAAGAATTCAAGGAGAAAAAATGGAAGGTTGTAGTTCAAAAGGAGTGGTTGCAAGAGAAATGGCATGTCCCTTTATTCCTCTGTCAGTGATATCTCATTTGTGAAGAAAGGTTTAATCGAGTAACCTCTACCACTTCCATTTCTTCCCACATCTTTCTTGTCAAATCAGAATTAATACATTTTTTTATTTACTATAAAGCCTTGAACATATGGTAGCTAGATTTAGGGCCCACACAAATCCCTCCTCCCATTTCATATACCACAAAGGCCTGATAAGATTTTTAATCGAAAATCAACTAGCCAGGGCAGAAAGGACTTGGAGCCATTTCAATTTTTGAGGAGGTTTTCAACCTCAAGCCCTTATAATACGAAGAGGCAGACTGAAGACTTTCAAAAAGGAGAAGAAAACTAAAGGTCAAGCCTCTATTGAGCCACCTCTTAGCAAATAAAACATAAAAATTCCATCCACATCCTCTAGCCCTAAGATTTTGAAAGTTTACTAGAGGAAAAGTGTCAGATTCATATACCATACCTTGTATCCCCTACAAACCTACTTATTGATATCAGCTCTTCCCACGTTGTGACTCCACCTTTCGAACCCTCCCCTTCAAACACATCTAAAAAAGAGGTTTCTAAAGGAAAAGAAGCAGAGGATGAGACCCAAGAGGAGGAGACATTGTTTGAAGTTTTCAAGAGTGGAAAGAGACCCCATACAAGGCCAACAAACAAATTAAGATACAAAATCAGACTCAAAAATAATCGAGAGTTGGCCAAATAAGTGATTGATGTTGACAATATTCCACTAAAGGAACTTATCGTCAATGGGAAGAAGGCTACATACTTTAAGAAGAGCAGAGAAAAAGGAACTGTGAAGAGCGATCTTATGGAGACAAGGAAAAGAAAAAAATAAAGACTGGAGAAGGTGGATGTACTTCTGAGGGTAGCTAGTACCCTCAACTAAGAGGCTTGGGGGATTAAACTTGGAATTTTTCCTATCTATTTCATGAAACAGGTTTTCATTTTATTGTTGACAGTTGGCCTTATATTTTTTGCATTCAATGAAACAGTCAGGAAAGATGACATTCCCATTGTTAGTGTTTTCGATAAAACTGACAAACCCATTGTCAGCTATTTTGGGATGAAACTGTGTGCCCGTTTATAGAAAATAATACTAGGACAAAAGATGACAGTTAGTCTCTCAACAATCTGGGAGCGAACATGGAGCATTGACATCTCCGTTGTCAGTGAAATTTAGACTGGCGAAAATGTTGACCTTGCTATTGTCAGTGATTTTGAAACAGGCAGAAAAGAAAATGTTGACAGTCATCTTGTCATGAAAAGCTACAAAACAAAAAACCAGTGAAGTTGACAACAATAGTATCAACGTTCTTTCACCAGGAGGTCCGAATGAAAGAAAGGATGAACATAAAAGTAGTTTCATTGAAAGATACAAAACAGAGAACCAGTGAAGTTGATAGCAACATTATCAACGTTTTTTCACAAGGAGGTCCCAATGAAAGAAAGGATGAACATAAAAGCAGTTTTGGAGGAATGTTGGACCTGTTTTCCAAAGGGACCTATTTAGCCAACTAGGATGTTGTGCTATCAGTTAGGGACCTGTTTTTATTTCCAGGGAAGAAATTTTGAGGAAATATTTCACTTGACCTATATATCAGCATATATTCCTATAACTATTTTAGGAAAAACTGAATGTATTTAAGTTTTTATTTATATGCATTTATTTGAGATATATGTTGTGATTATTTAGATTTTGTAATAAAAGCTTTTCTAGAAATTGTTTTTTCAATTAGTTTGTCTTTTCTATAATTACGAAGACTGAAGAATGAGAAAGGGTCGGGGATTTTTAATCAAAACCTTATTGTGCCTTGTGTATTTTGTCAAGGTTTAATAAAGGAAGACTAATTTTGTAGCAGTGATTCTTCTGTTGAGAGAGTTTGGATATGTGTTTTCCTATTTTTATTTTCCTTCTATGTTGTCATATGTGTATTCTTCTATGACTGATAAGAGTAAATAAATTGAAATCATGTTTACTATGCTTTATTTATATGATGAGTCTATCACAAATTTCAGACTTATGCTTTAAAATATTTCATCCTTGTGGTGCTCTTATAAGCATATCATTGTCTTCTTATTCAACATTCAATCTCAACAAGTTTAAATTTCAGAGTATCTCAGTTACCATACCTCTGTGAAGGTTTTAGTTTTCCTCCTTGATAAGCCAATTAGTTGACTCCATGCCCAATGGAAATCTATCAAACCCTACCACATTTTTGAAACCCTATTACGACATATCTAGTCATTGCGTTACTTACCTAACTAGTCATTTTTACTAAGTTATAGAAGGGTTTCCCCTTTGAATTGAAAGAGCTATCTTTCAATTCAAGAGATTGGTTAGATGTTACCTCATTTATTTCCTTCCACAACTAGGGAAATTTCTGAGTGATAACACCCTCCAAGGGGAAAACATAGAAAAATTATTCTCTTCTTATATTAACTACTTCAAATGAGACAAGCAAAACCCAAATAATAAGACCAAAGCCTCCTCCTTGCACCAAGTCAACCCTCCAAAAATACCCTCCAATTAGGTCAAAGTTAAACGAAATCAACAAGAGGCAAATCCTTCCAACACTGCACCAAACTTAGAATTTAGGCTCCCAACAACAAGATTTCAAACATGCAGTTGTTCTACAACTTCATTCTCTTGCAGCAACACAACTACTTCACAAATGTGAGAGAAAACTAGGGGAAAACTTTGACTTTCCTCCTTTCCATCTCTTGCTTCGTTCTTCCCTGCTTTTCATGACTTTCATCTCGATCTTCACACTTCAGATCGAGCTCCTTGATTGCAAATCGAATTGTTGAGAAAAATAGGTTTCTTCTATTTATACTCTTCTAAGTGGGTTGAATACCCCTATTTGGGATGACTTGTCTATACCAGGGATGACTTGTGCTAAGAGGCTTATTTTGACTTCTTTGACTTAAAAAAAAAGAAAATTACAAGGTACATCTTGCCTATATGTGTCTTATAATGATGATGTTGATACTATAAACTCATGACAATAAATCCCATGACTTAATGAACCCTAGAAGCATGAAGAACATGATTTTACCTAGAAGACCATCAATAAGAAGCATGGAACCCATGCTCTATAATAATACATTTTCTTTCTTCTTTTGTTTATTACAGAAGAGATGCATATTGACATGAGTACACTAACAATTATGAAGACTGAAACTAGTTATGTTGTCCAACACGAAGGGCCTTTGATGAATTCAAGGAGAAGACCAGTCAAGCACCAATTATGGTTATCAACAAACTTGCAACAACCCTTTGAAGTGGAGACATATGAAGGTGGGTGTGCTATGGGAGTAGTCTTCACGCAAGAAATAATCCTTATATGCTACCATTTTGAAGTCTTTCATGGGGTAGCTCTTAACTAACCTACCTTAATGGCAAGGAGCTTTATGACCTACTATAAGTTATTAAGAAGTGGAAACACTATTTGATGGGAAAGGAGACAAGAATCCACATTGATCACCTGCAAATACAATAAGTGCACACCAAAGTTAAGATACAATAGACCAAACATTAAAAGTTGATGGGGTTTATATAATAGTTCCATTTAGTGATCAAGTACAAAAAGGGAAACCCAAACAATTTATTTGACATGATTTCAAAGCCACTGTCATCAAATATCACAAATTTGGGAACTCTGATGCACATATATCCTTCCACCCATGATGCATATAGAGTGGCATATGTAGAGAATGAGGACTTGAAGGAGTTGCTTTATTAGTTGAATAGTTAGAGTAATGTGTATGATGGTGACAACATAGTTGAATACCATCTAGAATGGGTTTCTCTACATGATGGATAGTTAGGTTTTTCTTGAATATGAATGTCTATAGCTTATTAGAGAGGCTCACATTTGTAAGGTTGCAAGGAACTCTAGTGAAGGGCTTAGTGGCTGCCCTACCGTCATGGCCACTTGAACGACAACTATTAAATTATTTTACAAATTCTTAAATCATTCCCAATGACAAATAACTTAAATTTGTTTCAATAAAACACTAGATATGAAAATGATACATAAAAATTTACAGTGATGCAGAACTAAAGGTGCATGGTCCATCAAGAAAACCCAACCTCAAATCTTTAAAATTAGTTAAAAATAAAAAAATAAAGACAACGAATAACCCAATAATCAAACTTCGGCTCTTATGTTAAATCACAACTCAACCAAAAATGATATACATTATTTAGTGTGAATTTCCATTATATGGAACTTAACTGAAGGTGGAGAGCATGAATCTAGTGATTGAGAACCAAAACAAATCCAATGGTTGAAAACGAACACCAATCCATCTAGTGCAAAGAATATCAAATGAATTTTGTTGTGTTCATGGATTTTTAATTGTCTATTTATATGGTTATTTTTTTTTTTGTTTAAGCGTACATTATTTATATGTTTTGTGTGGTTATTTAGATTTTTATTTTGGCCAAATTTAGCCAAAATTTCATCTAGAGAGACAAACTTACACATCTCCTCCATATTGGGTTGTATAATGCGCCACTTGGTGCAAAAATTTCATACATCCCTATATCATAATATAAATCAAATATAAATTTAGATATAAATCAATAATGTATATTTAAATATATGTATTAAATATAGAGGAGATTATATTTTTTAAAATTTAATAATGATATATATTTTGTTAATATTTTATTTCTAATTAAAATATTTATTACATTTATGTATTATAATTATGTTGAGGAGTGTTCTAAATTCTAATAGGAGGGAGATATTATATAAAGTTACATTTAAAAATAATGCAATAATACTTATAGTAACAACAAAAAATTAGTAAAATAATAAAAAATCAATGTTGCTCATAAATAAAATAATTCAATTTCCACCATAATAAAAAGTAATTGAAAATAAAGAAACAAAATAATTTATTTTTTAATATTAAAAAGATTAGTAATTCCTTCACTACTTAATTAATAAGAGGTCACATGTTCAAAACCAGAGTCGGGTAGAGTGTGTATATCTTCATAGACTTATAGTCAAATCATTACACAGAGGTGAGTCCCTTGTCCCACAAATAAAGGGGTCTCATACACCAATGTGGTGTTTGCTTTGGCCGTGAGCTTAGAATTGGATAATAGCAATAATGATATGGAGTTGACAAATACAATGGAAAATAATATAATTCATATTACATAATATGCAATTTATTTTATTTTTAGTTGGTATGGTATACTTAAAAATAAAAATATATTGATAAGAAAAAAATAGCTTACAGTTAGTCATAAATAAAATATTTCCATGTACATATTAAATAACATAGTTTTATATCAAATTTATATAAAGAAAAATAAAGTAATTTAAATTAAAAAAATCTTATATTTTCACTTTCATTGTAAGAAATATGTATAGTTTATTGCATTCTTAATATGAAGTTGTGCTATAACATTTAAAAAATATTAATAAAAAAATAATAATTTAATATTGATTATATATGCATGGTGAGAAAATTCTTATTCCTTGAATAAGGTATTTTTTGAGGAGAATTGTAATTCATTCATTTTTTTACTATGAAGTTGACCTGTAACTTCCCCCGATGGGGGTGGGCAAACAAGTGGCCAACGACCCTTAGGGATTTCCCCTTAAAGGACATGACAAGCATGCTCCTTGATAAACCAAGATTAATGCGATGGCACCTCAATCGTTTGAACTCTCCAGTAGTGGGTGAAGGATATATAATGATGCGTAGGTGTAATGGAAAGGCTTATGAGATGCAGGCGATGAGTGTTGGGTGTAGGGTGGCAAGAGACGCCGTTGAAGGCCATGCGATCTCACCCTGGTGCTACTTTAGTCGGTCAAGAACAAAGGAAACCAACCTTGCAACTGTCTGTTTTAGTTTCAGCTCTCAAGTCTTCATTTGGGACCCTAGAGAAAAAATTAGTGTAGTTCCAGTTTTCTGATGTGGGGTTCACTCATAATTTGGGAGCACTGACTTTAGCTTGTGGTGGTGACCCAAGTAGCTTTGACCCTTGTTTGGAGCAAGTAATCTATTGTCACTGACTGCATTATGAGTTTTTAGTTGTTCAAAGTGCCAGAGAGAAGTGAAGTTTGAATCCATTTTCCAGCCCACATAAGAACTCAAAGACAAATAGGACCATCTCCATTGCATAGTGCTCGAAACAAGCTTTCCAACGATATATGGAAGTCTGAAAATGGACTTATGGATTAGAAAATATGACTTGTTGAAGTTCAGGGGCTTTGTTGCCTTTGAAATGAAGGAGAAGAGCTTATTGGAGGGCCGGGAGCATATCGCAAATCGCAATCATAGTTTCCTAGTAGTAGCAGTGGGGGAGGACATAGAAAACCTAAAATGGAGAAATCGTCGATATCGGCGATCCCAAAACTCAAAGGTCCAAGGCTCGGCATATTAGAGATTGATGAGATTTCAAAATGCAGTACAAAGGGGCATAGCTCCGATATCAGAAAATAGGTGATCGATAGGTTCGATGGACAAGTGTTAAGGAATTGCAGGGAAATACACCGATAGTATTAAGGCACCAGGGAGGGTTGATGCCAATTTAGAAAGGAAATTAATTGCAAAACCAGAGGAAAGCAAGCCTTTTCTCTCTCCTCGAAGGGGGCCACATGGTAGAATACGATTGGTCCAAATGAACACACATGGTAGCTGACATCAGCATGACATGGAAATATAGAGGACATGTGGCATGAAGATTCAGAATTTTATGTTGGGTGTGGAGCCTGATTATCTTCTGTATTCAAAGGTATTGCCACATTGGACCCCAGTTCGAAATGGGGTAGCAACGTCGCCCGTAAAATATTCGCTACAGGGGGTTCCAAGGGGGGGCGGCTACGACCTTTGGGGAGCCCCCGCCTAGCGGGGGGTTTCAGGGGCAGCACCCACGAAGCTAAGAATAGATGTAAAATTTCCTTGTCAAATGTTGTAATTTCGTAGTCAATCTTGGCTATTCATTATGTGGAGATCTGACGGTAGAAGTAGGAAATTGTATTTTGTCTATGTAGATCTGTATTTTGAGTGAGGAAGAGAGAGGAGATTGAGAGCAAAAAGGGAGTTACAGTGGATATGTTGTAGGTTGTATCTCTTCAGTTTGTTGGATAATATAATAAAAGAAGGACTGGCTATTTCTCCATGGACATAGCCCAAACTAGATGAACCACATATATCTGTGTCTCTCTTGTTTCCTGTGTTTATATTTCTACAATATTTTATGTGTTACATTGCACTGTAATATATAATTTTCTAAAATTTTAAGGGGTCCTATGGGGGCATATCCGGTTGACACGTGTCACCACTCAGGAGGTGCCACATGGCACTGATGACATCATCAATCTAAGGGTCCCTCCTTCGCCATAAAATAAACACCCCCATCTCCGGACAACCCAAATTGACTTCACTAGATAAATGGCTCCTAGGCCTTTTCAACCCCCCTGCCATGTTTCCCTTTATCAGCGAAGGGGAGTCTGAAAAAGAGGTTTTCCCGTCGGGCCCTACTGACACATGATCCTCTCATATCATTTCACACTCCCCCCCTCACTTACCACTTACTGCTCATGTCCCCTTAGAAAACCACTCATCCTCACACTCTCTCTCATATTTCTATTGCGATACTCTGGGTGGGCCCAATACCGCAGATCGGCGATCGAAAATTTTAACGGGAGATATCAAAGTAAAAGCATTGTAACTCACCGACGTGCGGAATTCTATGTAACAAAGGAAGAAGACCCCCGTAGGGGAGTCTAAAGGCCCTAGTGCCCAAAAGACTAACCACTTGGTTATAGCCCCCAGTCACATAAAGAAAAAGGGGCTGGAGGCCCCGTCCTAGAAAAGCTTTTAAGTGAGAAATCTCGATATGAGAACTCCGTGACGAGGCAATACATAACTTTAAAGGCGTGGTGGTTTGGAAGATGTGGAATTTAACAAGGAATATGGAGCATTTAGACCTGACATGCACTAATCTAGAAATTCTCTCTGTGACATGAAACCAAGGTTGACGTTGAAAAAAGTAAACAAGGACTTTGTAGCTCAGGAAGACTTGATGATCCAGTATGGTGCCCCATATAGAGAGAAGATGAAGTACCACCCAGGGGTCCTCGGCTTCAGTACGACGACATGAAACTAATGGTGAGCACTCCCAACTTTGAAGTATGAATGGTTCAAGCAGTAAAGGCAAAAATGACGGGAGTTGATTGAGCAACACGAGAGGCCATACCATGAGCAAACTACAACCTGAAGCAGAAGCGATCACGGGGATGGGCATGAAGATATTTTGTTTACATTGTTCATTTGATTAATTGAATAATTTTTTATCCTATAATGTGCCACTCTTCAATGAGGAACTTAATATTTTGTAATGCTTTTGGGCCACATAGCCATCCCTCATCGAGATAGCTAGTCAACCTGACAGCTGAGACTCGAGGGGAAGAAACACTTCGCAAAGGTTCAGAAATTCTAAAGAAAACGTTGCATGTTATTTTCATCCGGTATGAATCTATAATACAGATATTTCAGAATATCAAGTAAATGATGGTGATTCCCCCTTCGAGTATTACAACATGTTATCCCTCTGTTAAAAACCATTTTGTTCACGTTTCTTCTCTGAATTCATGCAATCATATTTGCAAGAAATATTTCATATGTCCTCATAGATTCATTTGCATTGACTTACTAATGCACGTTCCTTTATGGGTTTTTGAAATTATATCTTTAAGTTTGCGCTACATGAATCATAACATTTAGTCCATCTTTTATCCATTATTTCTACCTGCAACTCAAATAAGTATAGAAATCCTTAATGCTTCAAGATCAATGTGTTAAAGGTAGAATTATTGATGCTTTAAGCTCTATTTGATGAGTTCCTCTTTCTTCTTATCCTCTCTCATTGCTCTTAAAAGCTTATTAAACTATAAGTCCTTGAACTACTCAGCCTCCATTGTTTTATGCATATATCTATGTGATTTGTACATATGAAGAAGTACCAGAAATTCATGTCTTACTCCTTTAGATGAATGAACCAACCCATTCCATTTTATATATACATATAGAATATATGTGATGTCTCCATTTTAATGAAAATCATTTGTGACACACAAAATCTAGATGTGCCTAGGCACTGGTCTTGTAAGCAATCCAAGGTTGTCTATGGGAGTGACAACATAATCCTTTCGCTCTATATTTGGTTTTCTCATGTGTTTCTTGCTGGGGTGGTGGTTGAATTCTGGGAAAATCTTTTCTTTTGGTATGCTATATGGAATTGGGCTCAGGATGGCGACAATGGGATTGTGCCTGTTGGAGATATTTTTTTCTAAGATTGAGGGTTGATGTTGATCCAGATTTAGAGAGGAACGCAAAAAATTACAAATATAACCAGAAATACAAAGATGCAGCATAAATAAAACTTCATTTCATTAATATCGACTACTGAAATATGCTTTCAAACATAATGAAAATAATACTAGCTCGGGTGATGGTAGCTTATCTTTGAGAAGAGATGTGGCGGCTACATGCCTTTGAACTGTGTTACAATGAGGCTCAAAGGCCTATTTATTATTGAGAAACAATGGAAAACCATAAACATCCGAAAACCTAGCCCTAGGAGATGAAATGACAAACTATGGGCCCCGTTTGGGTAAAGTGGTACATCAACTTCCTGAGGTCGTAACTTTGGCATAAGATCTGTGTCTGACATGGACAATACCTCGTTAGAAATATATGTTTGAGGACTACAACTTTCGAGTGGCCAACATTGATTAATATACCATTTTGGCCCTTGTTTTCCTAAAAACATCATTTAGGGCCTCAAAACAGCTCCAGAAGTTCAGGCCCCGAAAAACTGCCAAAAATAGTAGATTGTGATACAAATAAGGACACTAAAAAACTGAAAGAAACAGTGGTGGGAATCCAAATACAATAGCTGAGTGGCCACCAATATTCACCTGAGTCACTCCTGCCCCCTTAGGAAGCATTGGTCCGCAATGCATTGAGTTCCTCCATGAGATGAGGAAACTTCTACTGAACTTGATCCCTTTTGAGCCACTTGCCCCGGTGATGGAGTTTGCCGGCTTTGACTACTCGATGTAGTCGGATACTTTGATGTTAGGTATTCTTGGTCTATGTTTCCATGACCTGATCAATTGTGGCTTATTCGATGCAATCTGGATTTAACTCTGAAGGTGTGAGTTGTTATGCAATTTTTGATGTGTCTAGCAATGGTGGGAAGTATGGTCGAAGGTGGTCCACATTGAACACTGGGTGTAGGCCAAGCAATGGGGGAATGGTTGTGCTGCAAATCATTGTCCCCCACAGCCTTGGTAATGGTGTAAGGACCATATCAAAGTGATCAGAGCTTCCGATGGTCTCTGGTAAGGCGCTCTTTTGGCAAATGCAACCAAACTTTGTTGTCCACCTGAAACTTGTGTGGCACCCGATGCTGATCATTTCACTGCTTGTACTTGGAATTTTCCATGCTAGAGTAGTGATATATAGGCCTGTTGGGTAGATGTGCTTCGGGAGTCATATCGAATGAATGCTTAACCTGACAGTGCAACGGTACCTGTGTGGGTGAGGAGAAGATATCCCTATATTCTTTCATGACCATATCCACCTACTTCTGCTGTGTGGAAGAACCCTTCTTGGGGGCCATTGATGTGGCTATGATCTTCTTCTTGCTTTGAGAGTGAACTAGAAAGAAGATAAATTTCCTAGTTTTGGAGATGATCTTACTGCATTTCTTAGTAGATATCAAAGAGGTGGCGGTAGGTGGGGCTACCTCCTGTATCTTGTATAATGTATTACCCAAATAAATAAAAAAGATCGAGGTCTAGACTCATATACAACATGTCACTTCCATAAGTATGGTTGTCCTAATAATACATCACAAACGTCAAGAGGAGAAACATCACATAATAACTCATCCGTGAAGGGCTTGATGATGTATGGAAGATAACACTGTTGGCTGACGTGAAGATCCCGTCCTTGGTGAAGCCACCCGATGGTGTAACATTGTGGGTGTTTTGTGGTCGGTAATCCTAGCCACTTCATGACCTCTACTAAAATGAGGTTCTTTTGGCTCTCACCGTCGACAATGAACTATAGCAGGGAACCCTTTACCCACATCTAGGAGTGGAAGAGGCACTCCTCCTCCTCTAGATCTTCGGGTTCCTCCTTCTGGATCTTCATGGTGGCAACAATGGTGTTGGGCTCCACATAGATAATTGTCTTCCCTTTTTCATTCCCCTTGTCGGTTTTGACTCAGAGTCAGAACATGCATATGATTCAGAAGCCTTTAGCTCGATCACCAGTAACTACATGGCTTGACACTCACTTGTGTTGTGAATGCAGCTCTTATGTAACTCGCACCACTTTCCCATGTCCTTCTTAAGCTTCAAAGTGTTGTTCTTTCCTTGAATCTTTGGCGGGTTTTCCTAGGATGCCCTGCCTTGGCTTTGTCCTTTGTTCTCCGATTTGGGGGCACCTTTCTCTTGCTTTGGATTCATAGATCCAAAGTCTCACTTCTATTTTTTTAAGCTTTTGTTTTCTCTTGATAGCATGTTGATATGTCGTGTCGAGCAATGAGATAACCAGGAACTCCATATCATCTTAGATGTACCTCTGTAGGTAGTCGTGGTACTTAGGTACCAAATTTTTCTCAAAATCATTGATACCAAAATTACTGCGAAGGGTATTAAAATCCTTTGTAAACTCTCACACTTCTTGGTCCCTTCCCTACCGTAGTATGGTCCACTTTATGTAATTATCCTCATAGCTCCCGATAGGTAGTACTGCTCCTTGATGGCGTCCCAAAATGAATTCCAAGTGGGTGTGGCTGAAAACAGTGAGGGTGTCCTTTCATCCTTATTCTCACAGTATGTTTCGCACCAATCTTTGACATGGAGGGCAACTTTGAGAAGAGAAAAAGTAATATTTTCATGTTTGAAAAAATCATGAACAAAAAAATATCCTTCTACCATATTTGACCATTTATCTATGGCATCTACATCTATTTTTCCCTCAAATATCGGAATGCCAAAGTTTACTTGTACCTTAAAAGGAGTGGTGCCTCTAGAGTGACTGCTGGAAGTGGATGGGCCGCCAGTGGGCAACTATTGAAGGATCTGGGAAAAGTTATCCATCATCGCGTTCCTTTGTTACTCAAGCGCCCCCTTGAGCAATATTTTGATAGGATCGCTTGCCCCTCGTCTTTCTTTTCTTCTCCCATAGGTGTTTATCAGGATTTGTGAGGCTGGCCTTGCAAAGGTTTGACCAGTTCAAGCCCTAACTCCTTATATCTCGACCTCATTGGGGACATACAAAGAAAAACAGTGAAAAAGTAGACCACTCTGATAGCACTGATCCAGATTTAAATAGGAATGCAAAAAATTATAGATATAACCATAAATACAAAGATGCATAATAAATAACACTTCATTTCATTAATTTCAACTATTGAAATATGCTTACAAACAGAATGGAAATAAGACTAGCTGGGGTGACGGTTTCTTATCTCTAAGAAGAGATGTGGTGGCTACATGTCTCTGAACTGTGTTACAATGAGGCTCGAAGGCCTATTTATTATTTGGAAATAATGGAAAACCCAAAACATCTAAAAACCTAACCCTAGGAGATGAAGCACCAAACTATAGGCCCCATTTGGGTAAATTGGTACATCAACTTCCCGGGGTCGTAACTTTGGAATACGATCTCCATTTGACGTGCACAATACCTCATTAGAAAGATCTGTCTAAGGAATACAACTTTCAAGTGGCTAACAATGATCTATCACCCATGATGGCCCCTGTTTTCCCAAACAATGTCATTTGGGGCCTCAAAATGGCTCCAGAAGTTCATGACCCGAAAAACTGCCAAAAATAGTAAATTGTGCTAGAAATAAGGAAAATGAAAAATTGAAACAAAATGATGGTGGGGGACCAAGTTGAATAGGCGGGTGACCACCAATATCCACTTGGATCATATTATGGTGAAACTATTGGGTAGTGATTTCTATTAATGTTCGGAACTGATTATTTTTCGGCCCTCTAAACCTCTTCATTCTCTTCTAGTTTATTTATCCTCAACCCTGCTTAGTTCTAGCCTTTGTCCAAATATTACATCTTTCCTTTTCTGGTCCTAGCTAGGCATTTGTTGTTGGGTCTCTTGGCCAAGTGGCTAGAGTGTTTGCATATCTTAGAGTCAGTTTCTTCCTTTGTGGGTGTTGTAATTGTCAGGGGGTTAGTCTCAAGTGTTGTAACCCCTAATCTGTTTGGGTATTGTCTTATCAATGGGTTTGGTGCCCAAAGGAGGGGCTAGGTCCCTGGGTTCTCAGTTTGGCCCCAGATATTTTATTTTGGTGAGATAGCCGGGGTTCTCTCTAAGTTAGTTTTCTATAATTATGTTGCAGAGATGGTCATGCCGCATAAGAGAGGTCGGCCTCATCGTGGTGGAGGGCAACATAACCTTGCAGGGCACCAAGCCAATATTCACAGTTTATCTACAAAATATTCAATAAGTGTGGAACAAGAAGGTGAAGTGGCTTATGCTCAAGGCTGCTCCTTAGGACATGTGGATGCCCTGACATCTCTGGAATCCGTTGCTGATTTGCTACGAGGTATCCATGCCAACCTTGACATCCTCAGGGATCATAGGCATGAGGAAATAAACAAACTGGTAACTTACATGAATGACGCCAAGTGCAACCAAAGTGTAATTCTAAAATAGTTTGACAACTTTCACCGGAGCTAACATCGTACCAATGATCACCTTCGAGAGGTGGAAACTCATGTAGAACATATTGACTTTCTTTTTTTTTGGTTGAAGCAAGAGACGATCCTTCTAATTCATTAAAACAAAAATAATGTTACAAAATATACAAAAAACCATCCATCTTCATGGACTCAGGAAAAAGAAAGGGCATCCTGCCATAGACATGACCCCCCCTACAACAGTCATTATCATGCTCTCAAATAATACAAAAAGTTGGACTAAATGATTCTCCAACCACGTGGAAAACTCCGGTGCCCTCCACACCCACTGCTCGGAAAATCAATAACACTCGCCACCGACCATACTTCGTGCGCCAACCACCGACTGAGGAAAAAAGTGCCTCAATAAGATTCATGGAGAAAAAGACCTGGCCCCACAAAAACAACACAGTTGTTTCTGACCATAGATCTGAACGGCTAGATCCAATGGTCAAGAGAAAAATCATGCTGCCAAGATGACCTAACGTTAATGTGCGATAGGGGGTGGTTTTCCTTACCACCCCCTGCCACGTGTAGGAAGCCTAATGGGATCGCTTCCAAAAATCCAATACCATTTACCACTTAGGAGCCAAGCGATCACCGGGAAACTACTTTGTACACAGTTTTCCGTTCCAAAAGTGGAATGAAGGGAGATTTATGCCGTCAGAAATCCCACCAATCTAGATCGATGAACAGCACGATCAATCCCAGCCGTCAAATCGCTGCACATGATCTGACGACTGAGGATCAACTCACAATGCCTAATATGACTGAACATTAGCGCTTCCTTCCAACTAGACCGATAACCTGCACGATCAATCCCTGCCGTTGAAACGCTTCATATGATCTGATGGCTAAGGATCAAATCGCACCGACCAATTTCACTAAACATTAGTGTGCGATGAGGGCAGTATTTTAGCCAACCCCGCCGCCACGTGTAGCCCTCTATATGGAATCGCTCCAAATTCAGCAAAACTATATCCTGCTTGTGAGGGCCGCGATCACCTGAAAACCTCTCCCAGCCTGGTAAACCACTCCCGGATGAAAAACCCTTGGTTTTGTGGTTGCAGAGAGTTCCCGAGATCCTATCTATCGTTTCGCTTTCTCTGCTAGAAACCAGGAAGGATGAAACTCCCGCCAACTGGTCTTTCTTAGACGAACCAGGGACGCCTGATTGAGTATCCACTAGAATCTCAGAAACAATGCTGACTCGATTAACTATGGTTGAAAAAGAATTGTAACCCCTTGAAGACCTAAAAGTAAAAAAAATAAGAAACATAGAACACCTGAATCAACTAGATTTCATCTCCATGGCCCTACTCCGAAACACAATCTTGTCTTCATCTGCTTGGTCATAACATTTCAATTTTAACCTACTCTGAGGCATTTCTTGCCAACCAAATGCAACCCTATTCTCTATGTTGATCACCCCTTGATTGGCAAGAAGATCAACGAATTTATTTGCTGATCCTCTTACATGTTTAAAACTAACAGTTCGACGACTCTCGAGGTGCTGCTGAATCCATTGAAATCCCTAGATCAGATGCCAGTTCCTTGAGACTTTTTCCTGCTTTGTGCCCTAGCTGATCCTCTTGACTGATTTGATGATTAATTCTGAATCAACTTCAACAATCACATTTTGCCGATTATCCTATTTCAGGAAATCTAAGCACTGCTCCATAGGCATCAATTCCGCCATGTTATTAGTAGATCTTCCTAAATGACAATAGAAGATGAAAAGTACTCCCCAATTCTCATCCCTTAACACACCTCTGTAACCCGCAGAGCCTGAGTTTCCCTTTGAAGCCCCATCAATGTTGAATTTCAAAAAGCCCTTGGGGGGAGGATGCCAAAAATCTAGCTCAGAATTCAGGGAGATAAATTTCCTATCCCATCCCTGGGGAATAAGTCCCTGCAGACCCAGATCACCGAGAGTTTTCAAATTCACAGCAAAAGGAGGGTTCTTGGGGAGACTTCTCACAATAGTGCCAACCGTTCCCTTGATTTGTTTTAAGGTCTGCTTAAAAAGGCTTTGGGATGGCCTCTTTTCATTCTTGAAGATTTTGTTGTTCCTTTCTTTCCAGACATTCCAAATAATGAAACTTGGCATGATGGCCCATGCTGAGCTAAGAATCTCATTTTTTGAGAAGGTTCTTCTCCATTTGTTTAGGGTATTGATGATGCTCCCTTTGTCCTTGTCAGTCTGTTGGAAAATGGTGGAAAATGAATCCCAAAAACTGGAGGTGAAGATGCAATTGTTGAGCAGGTGCTCCATAGTTTCCTCTTGGGCTTCACAACGTTGACATTTGGAAGGCCCCAGGACACCCCTCTTCCTGATATTATCCCAGGTCAAGATTTTATTATGCTGAACCAGCCACATGAAGAGTTTAATCTTCATCCATCCTTGATGTCTCCATAGGTCTTGCCAAGTCTTATCTAGAGCTTGTGAGTTAAGGTCAAGGAGAATCCGTTTTGCTTCTTTGAGATTAAAGGTACCCTCACTTTTGTTGCCCCATCTTAGCTAATCTTGCTCCTCTGATTTCAAAATCTTCCATTTCTTTAACATATTTTTTAGAGTCTTTGCTTTAACCTTCAGGGGGGCTTTCATCCCTGAACTCAAAGTTCCTCCTGGTTCTCCATTTTCCAATACTGTTGGTTTGGACCCAAAAGTATTTTACTTTAGATAACCCTTTAGCATCTGTATCTTCCTTGAGATCCCTCAAGTCTTCCATTAACAAAATAGGTTCTTGTTGTCATCTGTCCTCCCAGAATAGGGGAAGGTTTCCTTCTTTGATTTCCCAGAAGCTGTATCCTTGGACTAAGCCCCTATTGTCCCAGGCATTATTCCAGATGTGAGAGCCCTTATTATATCTTGACATTCTTATTAGATCATTGTTTTGCCACATGTTTGCATATTTTTCTTTCCATATCTTTGCCCATTGTGCCTCAGTATCTTTAACCCATCGCCACCATAATTTAGCTCCTAAAGCCTTACTTAGAATCTCAGGATCATCCAGACCTAGTCCTCCATAGTTTTTGGGTTTGCAGATTTTTTACCATGCTACCAAGGC
Source organism: Pinus tabuliformis (assembly GCA_031772625.1). Lineage (NCBI taxonomy): Eukaryota > Viridiplantae > Streptophyta > Pinopsida > Pinales > Pinaceae > Pinus > Pinus tabuliformis. The sequence continues at coordinate 513,678,161 of CM062806.1, read as the reverse complement.
CCATTTCTTTCTTTCTTCCCCCTTGCCCCAAAGAAAGTCTCTTTGCATGTTTCTAAATTGTTGCAGAACACCTTTGGGGGTTGGAAGAGCTGATAGCATGAAGACTGGGATTGATTGAAGGACAGCCTTGGTTAGCACCAACCTACCAACCAAATTTAAAGATCTGAATGTCCATTTCCTAATCTTATCTTGCAATTTGCTAATCACTTCCTCCCAGATGCTCTTGTGAAAAGGCTTGGCTGTTAGTGGGACTCCCAAATATTTTGAAGGGAGGATCTCCCTTTGAAAGCCCTAAATTCTTGAAATATTTCTCTAAATAGCAATGTGAGTATTAAAGAAAAAAATCTTAGATTTGGAGAGATTAACTTCCATACCTGAAGCCATGGCAAAGTCTCTCAGGATTTGTTTATAAGATAGAGCTTCTTTGACCGTGGGGATACCTTGCAGCATGGTATCATCCACAAATTGTTGATGTGTTAAGGCTTGACCATCTCCAGTAAGTTGGAGACCTTTGACTTTACCAACTTCTTTAGCATAGAACATATTGACTTTCACATGCATGAAAGATTTCGAATTCTTCTACAACCTCCTTTGCTTCCTCCTAAACCACCTCATGAAATGTTTCTTGCAGTTTCTATGTTCATTTTGCCTCATTTTTGGCATGCATGGCTAAACAACCTGTTGGAAATAATGGTTAGATGGAAACATATTTTGTACACTATTGCTCCCCTCACCAACAAATCTAGTTGGAATGAGGAACCATAAGGACACATTTTATACTGTCTATTTTCATAAGAAAAAACAACATATAACTTTTCAAATATATATATAATAATAATAATACATTAAAATAATTTTATATATAAAGAGTTTTATGATATAGGTTTCTTACTTCTAAATATGATTGGAGCATGTAGTATCATTTCAATGTGTAAAATATAAATTAGAAATAAAATATTTCAATGCCAACTATATATATATATAGTATTTATTAGTTAAAAAAGTTTAATATATATAAATAAAAATTACATACACAATAATAATTAAAAATAATATTTATAATAAAAATAATTTTAAATATAAAAAGCCTTATGATCATATGTTATCTATTTCTAAATATAATTAAATATATATTAACATTTTTATACATAAAATGTCCATTTTATTTATATATATTATTTTTATCTAAAATTAAAATAAATTTTTGCATATAAATTTAAATTTATATATATATATATATATATAAATGTGTATGTGTTGGATCTTGAGACGCAAAAATTTTGAAATGTAATTTTCAGTTATTTAATATAAAAAGATAAATTTATAATAGAATTAAATAATAAAAAAAAATTACACTTTAAAATATTTATAAAATAATTTACACCCATTTAAATTAATAAACTATATCATTTTTTTTTTTTTTTTTGAGATATCCACTGGAATAACTCAAAGGGAGCAGAATCCTATATACTCACCCAACCAAAAAAAATTGAATGCAAAAAGATTTGATAAAATAAATTGAATGCGAAAAGATTTGAACTTCTAAAATTTAGGGAGAAATTCACTTGATAGAAAGCCACTAGGTTAATTTTTGAATCATTCGCCACTAGGTCAGTTTATTTAAATATTCGTTTTTATGATGTAGATATTTTTAAATTTAGCTAGAAATCTACTTAATAGAAACGGCTAGGTTAATTTATTACCTATTCTCTGTTCAAAACCTAGATTTGGCGGCCACTTGGTTGATTTATTTAAATATTCGTTGTTGAAGATGTGTTCGTATATTATGATAATTAAGATATTATTGGTATTCCGGATTCCAAAAGGCTATTAATATTTTTATAGCTATAATTTTATTAATACACTTCTGCTATAATTTCATTAATACAGTTCTGCTATTATTAATTGCATTTAACCAAAAGCAAAAATCCAAAAAGTCACATATACTGCACTGTGAATTAATAGAATTATAACTTCAAAAATATTAGTGGTCATTCCAAAATGGTAGTTAAAAAAAACTTTATACTTGCTTTAGACTTAATCGCAATGACAGTGACAGATATGGTGATTCTGAGGTTAGATTGTACGTGTTTTTCTGATTGGCGATTAATTTAATGAAATTGTTTTTCTGGAAAATTATGGAAATTTGGTTATATTTTGAAAAAATTTGGTAGGGATTTTTGTAAATTTAAATAGAAATTGTTAACTTCATACACAAAAATTTTTAAAATAAAAATAATCTATTTCCATCATTAAAAATATCATTCAAACATGTTGGAATTTTCAGATAAATTCCATAACAGACAGACAAAAATCGCACTCTGTTTTTACACAGAAAACCAGAAAAATTTGCTTGCTGGAAACGGTGTTTCAGCAACACAGTTTTTTTTCAGTTGCTGAAACAGGTGTTTCAGCAACGCTGATCGTCGTGTTTCAGCAACGTAAACTTTTGACGTCAAGTAATTTTTGAGTTACGAGGTGTTTCAGCAACAGTGACGGTGTAACAACAACAGGAAAAATTTAACTTGTATTTATCAAAACTTCTATTGCTGAACATCTACTTCAGAAATTCACTAAGGAACGATTCTGTTCCACACAGATGAACATAAAAACAAATTACATTCAAATTTCTGCACTGCTGTGCATTTCACTGTTCTGAAATTATTCTTCTTCCTCTTCACGCTGCTGCGTGCTTTCCTCTGCTCTGTGTGATTCTTCAGCTGCTGCTGTTGCTAACTTACTTTTCAATCCCTGCACTGCTGTGCAAAAAGGGCTTCATTCATGTGAGCTCATGCTGCTGCACATTCTTTCTTAAAAAACACAGAAATTACATTTGAGCGCCGCTGCGCTACATTACGGGGTTTTTAACATTGCTGTGGCTCTACACATATATAGTGCAGGAGGCGGTCATAACTTATCCATCAACCGCCTCAACTCGCTGACAGAGACTCTGTTGCAATCTGCCGCTCATAATGAACAGATCTGATCTTTTGACATTCTGCTGTGCTGCTTGAGTCGGTTATGTGGAAACCCAAGACTGATAAATGCTGCGGCTGGCTCGAGGCTGGTACTTTCCTTCTCAGCCATGCTTCCTCTTTAATGCTGTTTGGTGAGCAGTTATGACGCAGAGCCCAGATTTGATCTTCTTCCTGCTTTGGGAACACAAACAGGCAAACGGTGAAAAGACACTTATGGCGGTGGCGTGAATAAGTCGACTCCTTCGTAAGTCCTCTATTGCAGCTCGCTGCTACTGCACGGCAGTTGGAATTAATATTCCAACACTCCCCCTTAATTTCAACTGCTGGGTTATCAGTCATACCCAGACATTTTATCAAAAACTCGAAACTTTTCTGATCCAATGGTTTGGTCAGAATATCAACAACCTGCTCCTTCTCAGCTCTCATGGGAGATTTAATTTCATATCTCTCCCCTATAGGAAGATCCATATGATAGAGTTCTACCAGGGTCTTCATCAAATCTTCAATCTCTTCCTCTGTCATATTGACAAGGGTTTTGGCAGTGAAGCCCATCTCAGCGATCTTGGCAAGAGTTACACATCGAACTGCATATTCTTTAAACAGATCTTCAAGGAACTTCAATTCCTTTCTCCCATTCATGGGTTCTTTCCATTTCCTATCTTGAACTCCATCTTCTAAATAAACAGGGTCATCAACATGACTAGATAAAGCAAACAAAGAATTTGTACCTTCATTTGTTGCTTTTTGTGGTGTGCTTGGAGAAGCACATTCATTTCTCCTCAAGGGTGCGACTTGCTGCCCTTGTGTTGGTGCCGCTATTTGGGGATGTAATTCAGTGATCTCCTCATCACCTTCATCACGAGACAAATAGATTTTATCATTCACTGTTTTCTCTAAGCTTTCATCACTAGCTTTCTCCTCAACGAATTGAGGTTTTGTTGTCTTCACTTTCTGCATGTCTTGATAGGCAGTTTTGAGAATATCCCATGCTTCTTTGGATGTCTTGGCTGCTGCTATCCTTGGAAACACACTTTCATTCACTGCTCGATACAAGAAGTAGAGGGCCAAAGCATCCTGCTTCTTATAGTTCTTCAACAGCTCATTTTCTACCTCATCTTCATTTGCTGGTTTTTCAAAACCATCTTCAACAAATTCCCATAAATCTTTTGAGAAAAGAAAAGCTCTCATAACTATTGCTCAATAGTCATAGTTTTTCTCATTAAGTAGTGGGAGCTGAGTATTAAAAATACCCACGCATGTGCTAACGCTGGCCATTCCTTGCACTTTAAATTATGCTTCAAATACTTGACTGTATTTGAAAAATCACTGTCTGTCTTCAACAATAACACAGAAAAAAAAAATTCTTGAGAAATACCTTAGATTCTTTCTTGGCTGAGTCTTCACACTGCTGGAGAAGTTGCTGCTGCAAGAAATCTTCCTTCAGCTTCTTTGACACTTCAAAGAACCTGGACTAGCTCTGATACCATGTTGGAATTTTCAGATAAATTCCATAACAGACAGACAAAAATCGCACTCTGTTTTTACACAGAAAAACAGAAAAATTCGCTTGCTAGAAACGGTGTTTCAGCAACACAGTTTTTTTTCAGTTGCTGAAACAGGTGTTTCAGCAACGCTGATCGTCGTGTTTCAGCAACGTAAACTTTTGACGTCAAGTAATTTTTGAGTTACGAGGTGTTTCAGCAACGGTGACGGTGTAACAGCAACAGGAAAAATTTAACTTGTATTTATCAAAATAAACTAACTGTTACAGATTTGTCTTCCTCATACAGAGGGAATTTCAAAACTTCTATTGCTGAACATCTACTTCAGAAATTCACTAAGGAACGATTCTGTTCCACACAGATGAACATAAAAACAAATTACATTCAAATTTCTGCACTGCTGTGCATTTCACTGTTCTGAAATTATTCTTCTTCCTCTTCACGCTGCTGCGTGCTTTCCTCTGCTCTGTGTGATTCTTCAGCTGCTGCTGTTGCTAACTTACTTTTCAATCCCTGCACTGCTGTGCAAAAAGGGCTTCATTCATGTGAGCTCATGCTGCTGCACATTCTTTCTTAAAAAACACAGAAATTACATTTGAGCGCTGCTGCGCTACATTACGGGGTTTTTAACACTGCTGTGGCGCTACACATATATAGTGCAGGAGGCGGTCATAACTTATCCATCAACCGCCTCAACTTGCTGACAGAGACTCTGTTGCAATCTGCCGCTCATAATGAACAGATCTGATCTTTTGACATTCTGCTGTGCTGCTTGAGTCGGTTATGTGGAAACCCAAGACTGATAAATGCTGCGGCTGGCTCGAGGCTGGTACTTTCCTTCTCAGCCATGCTTCCTCTTTAATGCTGTTTGGTGATCAGTTATGACGCAGAGCCCAGATTTGATCTTCTTCCTGCTTTGGGAACACAAACAGGCAAACGGTGAAAAGACACTTATGGCGGTGGCGTGAATAAGTCGACTCCTTCGTAAGTCCTCTATTGCGGCTCGCTGCTACTGCACGGCAGTTGGAATTAATATTCCAACAAAACATTACTTTTACAAAAAAATTTGAAATTTTTTTACTTGCATAAAATACTCTCCTGTATTTAATGTACACTATCGTGATAATGTAGAGCGTTGTTTCGCAACTGTAAGGCGTTGCTATTTAGTCATGTCAATGCCAAATCGTACCCTAATTAGATCTATAGAATCTGCCATATAACTTCCACTTTACTGAATAATGACTTGTTCAAATTTGATTGGACTGACCGTATTCATTTAGTGAGAATATATTTTTGTTTAAATTTTTATTTTTATTGTTTAAAATGGACAATTGATTATTTGGATTTAGGCTGAAAAAGACTAAAAAATCATTTGAATCGTAGTGAGTTCATAATTTGTGAGTCCAGTACATTTTTGTGAATTGTAGTGAGTTCATAATTTGTGAGTCCAGTACATTTTTGTGAGTCCAAACCTTATAACAAATAAATTATATAAATTATAAAATTAATGATATAAATTGTAAATAAACACTATAGTAAAAGCTCTGTTTGTTATCTAGTTTTCCCTTTTTTTATATCACATTAATGTCACCACTACTTGCGCTAAGAGCATTGAGAATCACCTTTCAACAATGGCAACCAAGAGGAGCAGCCATTCGGAGATTCTCAATATCATTGCACAGTAATGTGCAGATCATTAATCGAGAGAACAATGAGAATGGAGGCATATTCTTCAAAGACTATTGGCAGGAGACACAGGATTTGTCCCACCTGTGACAGGGTTTGTAGATAATGCAAGCAATGGCGTTTCCATGCTCAAACAAACCCATTTGAGGGATTACTGGCTGACTGAGAGAGGCTAAGCTCAAAATTATTTAACAGTATCTCACAAACCCAACCTTAATTACTTCCAGCGGAGGAGCAAACCATTCCAAACCCATTACTGACTTGTAATATCTTTGTCACGTAAGTATCCGAAGTTGGAACTGAAGAGAAACCTAGTAAGCCATTTGGCTGAGGAGCCTCAAGGGTTTTGCCTCCCCGTTTTTATCTTCATTTTTTAAAAATCTGATGACTTTTTAAATTATTTATTAGATTTTAAAAATATTTTAGAATTAATTTAACTATATAAATTAAATTAAACGATTTGTAAATGATATGAGTATTAGTTCATAGATTACATCAAAATACTCGATAATAAAAATGGTAAAAATTAATTAAATTATTATTATTATTAAAGAAAAAGGTAAAATATTTTATACTAATAAAAATTGGTAATGAGTTGGTAATGAGTGGAAAATAGTTAAAGTGTAATTTCTGATAACATCAATCTTTTCAAAAAGGTTGTTAGTTGATCTAGGGTTGTAAATCATTTTTAAGGTAAAATAAAAGATAAAAACTTGACTTTTTAAGTTCTACAAAATGACCCGAGTATATAGCAAAATTTATATAATAACATATGATAATAGGGCTACAACAAGCACCACCCAATAACTCAAACCTTGAACCTCAGTACAGTAGACCCCCTTAAGCGACTATTCTTTTCCTTTCCATAGAGGAACTAGTACTAGCTCCTCTCCATAGAGGAACTAGTACTAGCTCCTCCTCTTGGAGACCTCCAACACAAACACACGAGCAAAAAGTGAATGAGCCTCCTTATGCATACTTTCCAACAATTGCTCCATATCTGTGTGATGCCTTAGCAATTTTACCTCCAGAAAGAGCTAAAAGGAACACCAGTTCCTTTCAACCATAAGCTTCACTTTCGGGATAGATGCCGAAAGATTCAAAGAAGCATCTAGGAGCCTATCGAGCAAAGAAAGATTTAATATATAGACAAGATTAGAACCTTGCCATGAGCCAAACTACAACAAAAACTCTAGATCCATTGCCAAAGCTTCAACACGACATAGAATCAACATTTGACGAATATCACAGAACATCTACATTAAATTCATTCATCTGCACAATAAACTCGACTTTGCAACCGAGAATATCCACCACATATCCCACATGGGGACTTCAATTAATGAACCTCTCACATAGCACATGTGCTCTTGACATACTAAACAATACCCTTAATTTGACTATATATTGAAAAATACCTCTAAAAATCACTTTATTTAACTACATAGGAACCTAATACACCTTCCCAATTTAAAAATGTCAACTCTTATTTTCACTAGATATTGTAAGTATCCATTTTTTCATTAACATTTTTTACACCCCTTATATTTTTTCATTAACTTTAAACACCATTTTTTATACACAACATATAAAAACTCTTTACCGCTTATTATATGTTCAATATATAATGTCATGTTTTCCTCAATATATATCCTACATTATAAACTCACCACCATCAAATTAAATAGACAAGACGCCCAACATTTATAATGGTTGAAATACCGTGCCACTTGAACATCGAATCAACACAACATGAATGATCCTTGAGGATCCGAGGCCCTTCTACTTCTCGAGATGATCCAAAGAATGAAAATTACTAAGGAAATGGACCATGTACCATTTCGATAATTTTTTCCTTTGATGACCAAATTAATTAAAGAATTATTGCTTCCTCGGATTCAAAACATAACTAAGGAGGGGGAAATAATGATAGCCCCCAATATGTCGTGATTGCATCTTAGGAAAACAAGCATAAATAAGGAATTGGGCAAATGCTAACACTCTTATCCATCTTGTCCTAGGGTGGGGACTTTTTTTTTAGCTAAAATATCAACAACCAAGTTCAAATGGCTCTTTATATGATAGAGATCCAATTGTTCAAATCGAAAGGCAGAGATTTGAAAGGCAGAGATGAGGACCCTCTGATAAGAAGAATAAGAGCATATAGCCTTTTGGTTTCTAGCATTGAATCTCCAAAGACTAGTAAGGTAGAAATTTTCTTTTCAATAGCTATTTAGTTAGATGGGTGAGTGTTAGATGTGAAATAATTTTTAAATTCAATTGTTTTTATATTGTAACTTTGTTTTTTATTAATAAAATTACCAACAATTTTTTAGATAAAAGAAAGTATAATATTCATATCACATTAAAATATATAACATATAAATAGTACTTATAAATTAACATCTATTTTAGCTTATAAATTAAAATAATGATTGCATAACCATCTTTAAATTTAATTAATAAGCTGATAAAAATGTAATATTGACAATATAACAATATGTTTAATCATGAATATTTACCATGGATATTATTAACTTCTAAATAGGCATTTTTAGAATACCATGGGTCAATCCCCAGAAGATAAAGATAGAGAGAGGGAGAGAGAGGATGAAAGAAAATCATAATACCATGGGCTAATACCATGGTTTATCAATATCATGGGCCATCTATGCTTTTTATTATTATGTTATGGATCCAGGCTTGTAATTATTCTGTCACAATACCATGGCCTATTAATACCACATGCCCAAAAACCATAACTTATTTCAAAATCAAAATATTTTACAAATACTTTATTTTAATTTAATTTTATAACATTTTTTAATTAAATCTAAAAACAAAAAGGTTATAATTTCTTTTGAACTAGATGCATTTTAACCAAGGATCAAGCAAATAAAGAAAACAAAGTCACTAACAATGATAGAGGAATGATAGTGCATGATTATTTTAAGTTTCTTATTATTGTATTTTCTTTGACATGATTGATCCAAAATATAGGTTTACTATTTAACAACCAATTATATTTTTTTATTTAGTTACTTTCTTAAATACAATAAAATGGGATAATATTTAAGAGATAGAGTGTTATGGAGCGGGAATAGAGTCAGAGAGAGAGAGACATAGAGGAGACAAAGGAAGGAAAATAGAGAGGAGGGGGGAGAGAGGAGGAGAGAAGGAGGGAGAGAGATGGATTTGGAGGGGGGAAGAGAGGGAGGGAAGAACAAAAACATTGAAAGATAGAGGTGGAGAGAGAGAGATAGGGAGTGATAAGGGAGAGATGAATATGGAATGAGGGAGAGAGGATGAGGGAAGGGAGATAAAAGGATAGAATAGAGGTAGGGAAAGAAAGGGAAGAGAGAGATAGGGAGACATAGATATGGATGGGGAGAGAGGGGGAGAGAGATGGAGATACTAATAGAGTTGGAGGGTGGAGAGAGAGAGTGTGTGATGGGGGGATAGACAGAGAGAGGTGTGAGAGAAAGGGAGAGAGAGGAAGGAAGCGAGAGGGGACTTGAGAGAGAGGAGAGAGAGGGGGAGAGAGATGGAGTTTGAAGGGGTAAACAGTGGGAGGGAAGAACAAAGACATTGAGAGATAAAGGTGGAGAGGGAGAGAGAGAGAGTATATTTTTGGGGTGAGAAGTAGAGACAAGGGGAGATAGAGATATAGATGGAGGGGGGAGAGAGGACAGAAGAGAGAGGAAAAGAGAGGGAGGGAGGGAGGGAGAGATAGATAGATAGATAGATAGATATGGAGAGAGAGAGAGACTATGCGGGCTGATATAAAGAGATAAAGAAAGAGAGACAAAGGGAGGGGGCAAGGGGGAAGAACAAAGAGACAAATAAAAGGAGGGATATATATATATCGAGAGAGAGAGAGAGAGATGTGTTTATGGGGTTGAGATAGAGATACCAATAAGGAGAGATGGAGGGAGGTATAGATATAGATGGCAGGGGGGAGAGGGAAGAAGAGAAAGATAGAGAAAGGGAGGGAGAGGTGGAGAGAGAGAGGCGAGGGAGAGAGGGAGGGGGAGAGAGAGAAGGATAGAGGGAGGGAGATAGACACATAATGGAAGGTGGAGAGAGGGGGAAGAAGAAAGAGATACACATAGACAAATATAAACATATAAGTTAGATCTAAGAAGTCATGAATATTTTGTTTTCCCACTAAAATAGATTTATTGATTTTAATGTAGTTGTTGATTTCCAATCATATTTGATCGCTTGCACTAGCTGCATTAATTTCAGTGTAGATGTCAATTTCTAATCGTATTTAATACCTTACACTAGATGCAAGGATTTCAATGTAGATGTTGATTTCTACTTTTATTTGATTGCTTGCACTAGATGCATTAGTTTCAATGTAGACATTGATTTCTAATCGTATTTGATCTCTTGCACTAGATGAATTAGTTTTAGTGTATGTGTTGATTTATAATCCTGTTTAATACCTCATACTAGATACATTGATTTCAGTTTAGATGTTGATTTCTACTCCTATTTTATTGTTTGCACTAGATGCATTGTTTTTAGTGTAGATATTGATTTATAATCCTATATGATCACTTGCACTAGATGCATTGATTTCAGTGCAAATGTTGGTTTCTAATCTTATTTGATTGTTTGCAATAGATGCATTGATTTCAGTGTAGATGTTGATTTCTACTCCTATTTGATTGCTTGCACTCGATGCATTGGTTTCTGTATAAATATTGATTTCTAATCCTATTTGATTGCTTGCACTAGATGTATTGATTTTAGTGTAGATGTTGATTTCTAATCCTATTTGATTGTTTGCAGTAGATGCATTGATTTCAGTGTAGATGTTGATTTATGATTTCATGCAACTAGATGTATGATGTATATTAATTTCAAAGTAATTAGATTAATAGTGTGCATTGTTTTCAGTGTAACCACAACTCTGCCCCCTTCATCCATATCTCTCTCTCCCATTGTCTCTCCTTCTTTATCTCTCTATCTAATCCCCCAAACATACACACTCTCTCTCCATATCTATCTATCTATCTATCTCTCTCTCTAACCCTTCTCTATACATATCTATATCTCTTCCTCCCTCGATGTCTTTGCCTCTATCTTCTTCCCCCTCTCCCCCCTCCATCTATATATCTATCTCACCCCCAAAACATACAAACTCTCTCTCAGTGTGTGCACATACACATTATTCGTGTTGTGAATTGACTTCTTTGTTAAAGTAATTCAACCATAAATATAATACTTTAATTTTCATCATAAATAAAATGTTTACTTACCCGCGTTTCTTCTTAGAAATGTAAATTATTTGTAATTGGCTACATTTTTATTATTCCCATTTTCTATCATTCAACATTGTTAATCACTTTTCTATCTTCTTCCCTCTCTCCCCCCTCCATCTATATATCTATCTCACCCCCAAAACATACAAACTCTCTCTCAGTGTGTGCACATACACATTATTCGTGTTGTGAATTGACTTCTTTGTTAAAGTAATTCAACCATAAATATAATACTTTAATTTTCATCATAAATAAAATGTTTACTTACCCGCGTTTCTTCTTAGAAATGTAAATTATTTGTAATTGGCTACATTTTTATTATTCCCATTTTCCATCATTCAACATTGTTAATCACTTTTTATTCACATGCCGTAATAGAAATTAACTAATAGGTGTGACAACAAGAATAGAAGAAGCAAATAGTTTAGGATTGATCATAATGAAGATTGTTTGTAATTCACTATATTCTTGTTATTCACATTTTCCATAGTAACATTCTTAGATTCTCAATTTGCACAAATTTTTACTAAGAATCTCTCATCTCAACAAACTGAGGTTTTCCATAGTAACATTCTTACATTCTCAATTTGCACAAATTTTTATTTCATTATTTTTCATCATTCAAGTTACTAAGAGTCTCTCATCTCAACAAACTGAGGTAACTAAGCAAAGTTAAAGTTAAATTGACCAAATTAATATTAGACATATTTAACATATTTAAAATGATCAAAATAACTATATGTTCAACAAATTTTGTATAACTCCACAACACTGAAACCAAATCCATGTTAACCCCTGAGACGGATCAAACCAGCCTAGATCCATCTTAACCCCTGAGACGGATCAAATCTCTCGAGGTGCAAACCTTTCCTCAAATTTTACACTCAAAAAAAAATTTGCACATCCAAAAATTTGATCCCTCTCCACTTTTGACCCAGGGATTAGACTACTTACCATTAAACTCAAAATTAATAATGATGCACAAATCTCAACGCATCAAATTCTAGAAAATAATCACTTATTATTGGCTACATGGTGCTCTACTCTTCACATAGCCTCTCAGGCCTACATGAAGTGAAAAGGATTAAAAATGGAAAGCGAAAAGGATTAAAAATGTTTTTGAGTTTCCATGAATAGTTTCGTGTAAATGATGTAAATAAATTAATGGGAAATTTCAATTTCTTTTGGATTTTCTCAGAATGATGCACAAATCTCAACGCATCAAATTCTACAAAATAATCACTTATTATTGGCTACATGGTGCTCTACTCTTCACATAGCCTCTCAGGCCTACATGAAGTGAAAAGGATTAAAAATGGAAAGCGAAAAGGATTAAAAATGTTTTTGAGTTTCCATGAATAGTTTCGTGTAAATGATGTAAATAAATTAATGGGAAATTTCAATTTCTTTTGGATTTTCTCAGATCTGTCTTTGGTTTGTCGAAAAGAATGAATCAACGCATTTTTTCCTGAAATTTTATTTAGTGAACAAACTTGTTAGAAAAATCAGTCTTTGGATTTTTAAACCATTTAGATTGTTGTAAAATGTATCCAAGTTTTTTTTAGGTAATTTCTGTAAGATTTGAAGAGATTCTCCACTCACAAAAATGTAAGTTTGTCCGTTCTTTGCTACTGACGTTCAAACGAATTTACAGTAGAATTGTATTTCCGCTTGTTTTTATCTTTTTTCAAACATCTGACCATGTTAATCCTTTTTAAATGAATCAAAAGTCAAACAAATCATACTTTGTTACCCGCAACTTTTGAAATCTGGTCAGAAAAGCGACAGCCATCGTTCTCAGATTTTAGAAAAATAAAACTTCGAATCGATGCAGAATTGACTCTGCTATTCATATTTGGAAACTCTATTCCGAAAGTTTTCGTTTTTAAGCATTTTTTGGAACTCGAGCTGTCACATTCCGCAGGGTGAAGAGTCCAGAAACGTAACTTCTTTCCAATTTCCATGCAAGATTTTGTCGTTCACCTTAAAGGTTGATTGAGATGGAGCGTGAGCATAGCTATTAGCAATTCTGAATTCAAATGAATAGGTCAAATATAATAAATAATTTATTTAAACAAAAGATTTCCAAATAACAGAATGGTAGGTAAGAAAAGTTGTTGTGTATGGGTTCGATCATGCTTTAAATTTATTTATTTTTAACCGTCTCAGACCAAAGGTATTTGGTAGTAGTGAAAACTTTTTTGTTGTGTATGGGTTGGATTATACTTAAATTTTTATTTTTTTTAACCGCCTAAGACCAAAGGTATTTGGCAGCAGTCAAAGCTTTCTAGCTTACAGATACTAATGAGTAATTCAATTTGGTGTGGTTTTTCTAAAATAACAATGATGAATCAAGTTACATTTGTGAATAACAGCTAGTGATGATTGTCTCATTATTAATTTTGACAACTAAATTATGATTAATTTTCTCACTATTAAAATAAATGATAATTGTCCAACTGATAATTTGACAATTCATTTATGATAAACTTTTTTAATATATATAGATACAAATCCACCCTACAAATAACTTCACTTAGAGATTAGATGTAACTTAGATTAGATGTATACTTCCAAAGGGTCAATTATTCAGTATTCGAAAGTCAAGAGTTGGGTGTATACCTTCCACTCATAAATTATTCGATAATTCGATAGGCTACCGTTAGATGTATACGTTCAAAGGGTCAATTATTCAATATTCGACTAGACATTAGATGTATACTTTCACAGGGTCAATTATTCAAATATTCGAAAGTCAAGAGTTAGGTGTATACCTTCCACTCATAAATTATTCAATAATTATTCAATATGCTAGGGTAAGATGTATACGTTCGAAGGGTCAATTATTCAATATTCGAAAGTCAAGCGTTGGGTGTATACCTTCGACTGATAAATTATTCAATATGATAGGTCAATGGTCAAGATATGGCAATTGGGTTGGCTGTACTTTCATATTTATATATATAAGTTAGTTAATTGTTTTTTTGAATCTTATCGATTATGTGATAGGTCATAACATAATTATGAATTAATAAATTATTTTAAACATTTGAAAATTTTATTTATTTTATTTAAAATTTAATTATATTTTTTTAATATTATATTATTATAATTTTATTAAAAATAATATTATTAAATTATTTTTTATCGGGGCGTGAGGAGGATAAAGTAGGCCTTGCTTTAACTTGTTTGGCATTCAAGTTTAGCTGATCGAACAAGTATTTTAACCCACTGTGATAACTCATCAATACAAACCTCCTAGGAAGAAGTTAATGCCTCTACATTTTTAATGCATGAATGATCGTTGCCACCTCAAGATCATGTGTTGGATAATTCTACTCGTGCTCATTCAGTTTCTGTGATTCATAGCATACCACCTATTCTTCCTGCATAAGAACTCCACCAAGTCCTTTCTTGCAGACATCTGTACATACCACAAGCTCCTTCTCTATGTCTGTGATCTTTAACACTAGATCATTTGTCATCAACTCCCTTAACTCCTCAAAAATTGCTGGACATTCCTCTGTCCATTCAAATTTATTATCTAGCTTAGATTACATGTATATTTTCAAAGGGTCAATTATTCAATATTTGAAAGTCAAGAGTTCGGTGTATAGCTTCAACTGATAAATTATTCCATATGCTAGGGTGAAGGGTCAAGATTTATAGTTTAAGAACTGATTTTTTAAATTTTTAAAGATTTTTAATCTTATTTTAAAGCCCTCGAAAATCGGCGCAGTCAATAGATCGATTTCATAAAGCAAAAGGTTGTCAAATTCTATTAAAAAGAGCTTCGAAAGGGATGCTAATAATGACAAAATAGCTAAGTTTTCACAGTTTGGAGGTTCCCTTGCCGACTGCGGTTTTACAGAGACCTCGCTTTAGTTTGCATGTGCAAGGCCTGAATTTGTAATGTATATGGCATTCTTTAGTTCTTTTACACGGAAGTCGTTGTTCGAGCAGTGTGGTTAGCAGTGAGAGCAACAAGCAATGAACAATGAGCAGTGTGAGAGCAGGGAGCTTTTATGCAGTAGAAGTATCGAGCAGCGAGCAAGGAGCAGCAATAACCTGAAAAACACAGAGGAGTGCAAAGTAATCTTGGCATTTTATAGACCTACATATTTCTCGAAACAGGTTGAATGACAAATGCATGACAAAGGAACAAGAAATTTCAGAACATATGGAGACAAATGATTTAGGATAAGTGAAAATTGCCTCATCCACCAAAGCTGGAAAGTGGGTTTGGGTCAATGCCAAACAATATCGGGGCATTTTAAAACGAAGAATAGCCCATCTGCAAACAAGGAAGAAACTGTCTAAAAAGAAAAGTACTTGAGCCCTTCGCAAAAAGAACTCAAAGAAGTCTTCTCTACAAGCACGTGGCAACAAGAAGTCTAGAGGAAAATTCATTGATGATTCTGCCTTATATAGTCCCACATCCACACCTGTAACCTAGTCATTTGATCTTTATGTGAAAGAATTGTTAAATGCAAAACAAAGGTTGGAGGTTTTAGAAGCTAAAGTGCAGAAAAGAGATCATAAAATTCAGATAATAACAACTAAGAACAAGGCTTTAGCAAAAAGCAATAAATTTTTAAAAGAACAAGTGGCATTGCTACAGGAAGCTTTCCTGATAGGGAAGACAGAATGGCAACGCATGAAGTGGATGTGAAAAACATAAAGAAATATGTAGTGGAAAGTATAGAGGTCGTGAATGTGAAATCATCCCAGGATAAAGGGAAAATGATTGCCCAAATAAACAACCATGAAGAGAACGTAAGAGAAGAAACGAAAGGAGATTCCACCAAAGTTTTCAAAACTTGTGCTCAAGTTATTAACAATTCTACTAATAAGGAAGGAGAAACAAATATTCAGGTTGACAACATGCAAGATAGTGAAGGCAAGGAAAGACAAAATAGGGCAGCAAACATAATTATTAAAGGGGTGAAATACTATGGGAAAAATGAGTGTACTCTTGACCTTGCAAGAGACTTCTTGAAAGACAAGTTGTTATGACAAGGACAAATATGCCAAGCATGGAGGGTGGGTAAGTTTAATAAGGAGAGAGTCGGGCCCATAAAAGTCATTATGCCTAGCTTGCATGATAAATATATCATTATAAGAAAGAAGCATCTCTTGAGGGGTTCTCATTTTTTCCTAGAAGAAGGTTTAACTATAAAACAACAAGAGGAAAGAAGGGAGGAAATTTTAAAGGTTAGGGAAGCAAGAGATGAAGCCAAGAGAGCATGGATTTATAAAGGCAAAGCTGTGATAGCACGATTTGGACCTCCTTCCAACACATAGTAGCAAGATGGTAATAAAGAAGAGGCAACAAAATCTTCAATAGGAAATGAGAAAGCAAGGTCAGTATGGGAAAGTAGGGACAAAGTCTCAAATCTGAGTCTTGCATGTCAAAATAAATAACAATCAAGTCATACCCAGGTTTCCTTAAGATTAGTTTGTTGGAACCGCAGAGGTTAACCCATGTAGACAAGGACCTGGGTTAGGGCCTATTGTGGAAGATAGAGACATAATTTGCCTCATAGAAACGCATGAGCATGAAGGGTGCAAGACACCTTTGTTTGAAGGATATTGGAAGATGGAAGTGTGTAATAAGGCAATAGGGAATGGCAACGAGCATGAGGGTATCATGGTTTTAGTAAGGGAGAAAGAAGGTTGTCTCACTCAGTTAGAAAAAGAAGACTCAAATAAGAAATTTATTTGGTTTAAAATATCAGGAAATGGAAACCACATGAGAATTGCAGCATGCTATTTTGCACCACAGGTTTCAAAAAGCTACAAAGTTAGAGGGCTTGACCACAAAGATCCATTTGCATCCTTAAAAGAAGATATTGCAACATATTCGCAACTAGTTGAAATCCTTATAGTGGGTGATTTCAATGCTAGGACTGCAAGTGAGCAAGCTAGCATTCTTATTTGTAAAGATGATTGTGACCCTATTTGGCTTACAAAAGAAAGTAATCATTAGTGGGAAATAATTTCAGAGGACAAGGGCTGCAATCTCTTTGGTGAACAATTGCTTACTCTATGTGGGGCCTTTCATTTAGTCATTTGTAATGGCTTGACTAGATGGGCAAAGTCCAATAATTTCACTTACAATACTTACACTGGAGCAAGTGTGGTAGATTATGTAATTTACTCGCATGGTTTGTGTGAGAAAATGGAGGAATTTTTGATTGGAGATCAGTTGTGGGACTTGAAATTAGATCACATGCCAATTTATTTATGTTTCTCTTGGATTGGAAAGAGTAAAAATCAAGCATGTCCAACAAAATCTACCTCACGGCATAAATCTTTTGACCCCAGAAAATTGTAATACCTTCAAAATGATGCTAAAGAGGCTCTTCAAGAAGGAGAAAATTACAATTCACATCCTTAATGGTCATGAATTAACACATTTAATTCAATGTGCACTTGCAAAGTGCAAAAGAGAAAAAAGTAAGAAGTCTGAAACAAATTGCTTTTCGATTAATGCTTGGTTTGATGAGGAATGCAAAAAGGAAAGGAGAATGTGGAAAGAGTCAAACAAGGATAACATAAAGCTCAAAGATTACAAGAAGTTATTACGAAAGGAAAAGGTTGATTTCATGGTTTCAAGGAGGGAAGAACTAATCTTCCTTAGGAAAAATAATCCCAAATTATTTTGGAAGGAGCTCCAATCGAAAAAGATACAAATTGAAAATAATATTACAGCTTCTAAATGGTTTGACTATGAAAGACAACTCTATGAGCACGCTCCCAAGGTTGACCTTCCCCCTTGGTCAACACTGAGACTAAACTCTTCATGGTACAAGAGGTAGAGATTGGTATCAAGAAGTTGGGTGTCGGAAAAGCAAAAGACTTAGCTGAACTCCAAGAAGAATATCTAAAGTGGGGCTCAAAGATTCTTGCACCTCACATAACAAAACTCTTCAACAACATCATACAACAAGGGCTCCTCACAGATTGGAAAACTAGTATGGGAATACCGCTTTTCGAGAGTGGACGTCAATAATCCCTCCAATTATAGGACCATTATGATAAACCCTTTGTTTGCAAAGCTATCTGGAAGCATTATAGAAAACAAAACTAGCAAGTGGGCAGAAGAAAGAGATAAGAGTGCTAAAGGGCGAGCAATATTTAGACCTAAACATTCCAAAGTTGATCATTGTATAACTTTAAGGGACATTATTGAAACATTTTGGGAGAAAAAGGAAGATGTATTTTGTTGCTTTATTGATTTCAGAAAAGCATTTGACTCGGCTCCTAGGGATAAACGTTGGCACATAATGGAGGAACTCGGGGTTCCTAAACATTTGAGAACAGTTTGCATAGGCTATATGACGAGGTGAAATTCAAAATTAGAACTTCAACAGGCATTTTTGAAAGTTCTAGAAGCGATATCAGGGTCAAGCAAGGTTGCTCACTATCTCCTACTCTTTTTGGTTTATATATTGACAAGCTTGAGGAGTGGTTAAATTCGCAAGGGGGTGATGGTATCTATTTGGGCAAGTTTGTTATAAGGCTTCTTTTGTATGAAGATGACCTTATTCTGATTGCTAAATCGGCTCTTGGTTTGCAAGATCACTTACTATCCCTTGAGAATGTTTCTAGAAGTGTGGGGATGCAAGTCAATATCAACAAAATGAAAGTAGCAGTCTTCTCTAAGAAAAGAAAACATAACCATCATAAGTTCTACTTTGAAGGCAACATTCTAGAAGAAGTTGTGGATTACAAATACCTCGGAATTGACTTCAACAAAAATCTAGGCTAGAATGGTTGTAGAAATAAAAGAACTTTGGGGGGTTGGAAAACATTTTATGCTTTTCGAAATTGGTGTAGAGAGGCAGATTTATGGGACTCGAAAACCACTCAAACTTTTTTTTGGCTTCTAGTGATTCTGGTGATTCTCTATTGTTGTGAAATATGGGCCAGTAGTACATCTGACATGCAGTGGAGACAATTTAAGAAAATTCAGAAGTGTTTGATTACAATGAAATTTAATATTAAAAGTGCAGTTCCTTATGATATCTTGTTAAGTGAAACAGGGATTGCTCCTATTGAAGCAATTTCTATGGTGCAAGTCATAAGGAATTTCAAAACAATTGAGCAAATGGAAGAGGGTAGATGGCCTAAGGTTTTCTTTAATGATAGATTGTGCAGGAGCAAAAAGACTTGGATGCAACAAAATAAAAAATGGTTTAGTAAATGGGGTATTTGCTTGAACGTGTGTCCCATAAAAAACAAAGAGATAAAAGCTTTTGTTATGGAAAAGTTACACAAGCGTACTTGGGATAAGGAGCTAGGAAGAAAGAAAAATTACTATATTGAAGTGTTTAATCCCACTCATAGTCATCAACCAAAAGCATACTTAGAGGCCAATATCTCTTGGAGAGCCAAAATTCTTATTGCTCAGTTAAGTACTAATTCTCATAAACTCCATTGTCAAACAAGGCACTGGAAAAGTTCAAAGGAAGTGTGGGAGGAAAGATTAGGCATTTTTTGTTCTTCTGGAAAAGTGGAAACACAAAAACATTTTATTTTAGAATGTGAGGCCTTTAATGACAACATGGAAAGTTATGCAAATATGTTGGCAGCTAGCTCTTGGGATAATCTATTTAGCGAGGGGTTTTCCGAGATGCCAGGAGCATGTATTTTGAAGCATCACATAAAAAGGGCCGAATACATTAAGCAGATGAAGAAACAATCTGTCCCATAGGCTATCTTTAGGCTCGTGGACGTTAAAATAATTTATTTCTCTCTCTCTCTCTCTCTCTCTCTCTCTCTCTCTCTCTCTATATATATATATATATATATATATATATATAATTTAGTTAATTGTACTTTGAATTTTGAATTTTATAACTTATTTGATAGGTCATAACATAATTATGAATAAATAAATTATTTTAAAAATTTGAAAATTTTATTTATTTTATTTAAAATTTAACAACAATTTGTTTTTAATATTATATTATTACAATTTTATTAAAATTAATATTACTATAAAAAATTGTGATCGAGGTGTGAGCAAGATAAAGTAGGCCTTGCCCTAGCTTGCCTAGCATTCAAGTTCAACTAATCGAATAAGTATCTCAACCCACTGTGATCACTCTTCAATACAAACTTTCTACCAAGAAGTTAACGCCTCTACATTTTCAACGCATGAATGATCGTTTCCACCTCAAGATCATGTGTTAGATAATTCTACTCGTGCTCATTCAATTTCCGTGATTCATAGCATACCACCTGTCCTTCCTGCATAAGAAATCCACCAAGTCCTCTCTTGCAGACATCTGTACATACCACAAACTCCTTGTCTGTATCCATTATCTTTAACACTAGAGCATTTGTCAACAACTTCTCAAAAATTGTCGCACATTCCTCTGTCCATTCAAATTTATTATCTTGCTTTTGCAATGACGTAATAGGATATGAAATTCGAGAGAATTTCCTTATGAACCTCCTATAGTAACCTATTATTCCCATAAATGATCTTACCTCTTCCACATTTCTAGGATATACCCACTCCATGATAGCCCTTATCTTCTCTGGATCCATCGCTATACCTTCCTTGGAGACCACATGCCCCAAGTAATGTACCTTTTTTTGAAAGAAATTGCATTTGTTAAGTTTATCATACAACTGATGCTCTTTCACCAATCTCAAAATTGTTTCTAAATGCTCGACATGCTATTCCTCATTTTTAGAATATAGTAAGATGTCATCAATGAACATAATAACAAACTTGTCCAGATAAGGACACAACACATTATTCATCAAGCACATAAAGGTAGTTGGAGCATTAGTCAAACCAAATGGAACTAAAACAAACTCATAATCCTCATACCTGGTTCGACAAGTTGTCATGTATATGTCATCTTCATGAAAGTGTACCTAATGACATCCAGATCTCAAATCAATCCTTGAGAACATTGCTTCTCCCTTTAACTGTTCAAAGAAGTCATCGATCCTCATCAATGGATACCTATTCTTTATGGTCACCTTGTTAAACTGCCTGTAATCAATACATAACCTGAGAATATCATCATTCTTCTTCACAAACAATACTGGTGCACCCCAAGGTGATACACTTGGCCTAATGTATCCCTTTTCAAGCATCTCCTTCAACTACAACTTCAACTCCACCAACTCTGGAGTGCTCATCCTATAGGGTGCCTTTGATGTTGGTGGTGCCCTTGGTACCAACTCAATAGAAAAGTATACTTCCCTATGAGGCATAAACTCTGAAATATTTGCTGGAAACACATCCTAAAACTGTTGCAAGATCGGGTACCTACTCAATACCTCCACATCCTCAACATCCTTACCTTTTTCACTAAAAATATGCACTGCAAATAACACACATAATTTTATGCAACTACGCTTTTCCTGCATATTTCTAACCATTCTAAGTTATGTTGCCTTATTCTTGTCCTATAAGATTCTCTATTCTCCATTATCATCCAGGAACTCAATGGCTTTCTCATAATAATCCACTTTGGTCCTATGAATATATAGTCAATCCATACCCAATAACATATTATATGACCCCAATGAAAATACATTCAAATGTGCTGATGTAGGCATACCATTCAACTCGAATGCACAAGCTCTTACCCAGTGATATACTCTCGTCTTTGCACTTGTATCCAACTACACTAACCAGGATTCTACATGGACTTATTTATTCAAATCACACTTATCCACCAGGTTAGGACTAACATAACTATAATTATATCCTAGTTCAATCAAAATGGAAACAACTTGATCACAAAACTTACTTCCAATCTCGATAACAGTTGCGTAGTGCTCTACCTATTGCCATTATGATGTATTTGTTGCACTTGATGGCAACCCACTTGTAGCAGAACAACTCACTTGTATATGGTAACTAGATGAATCTATAGAAGAGATATCAAATGTGACATAATGCATGACAGTAGTGTTTACAGATGTGATGAAATGCAGGGAAACTTCTAGGAATCAGGTAAACAACAAAGAATTACAGAATGAAGAAAAGAGAAGTATGCACAAGTTCACCGTTGACCAAACTACGTATACACGCAGGTTCATTGTATATAAGTCACGTATACGTACACACGCACTTTCACAGAAGGAAAAGAATGTATACCTTGGAAAACTAAATTTTTGGTCCGAAGTATTTGGTCCATGGTATTTTGATCCATGGTATTGGTCCAAGGTATCTGGTCCGAGGTATTAACCCCAGGTATTGGGTCCAAGGTATTGGTCCTAAATGGTTTTGGTCCATGGTATTAAGAAAGGCCTAAAACTGTAAAATGAGGAGAAGATCATTAGGCCAAGGTGTGAAAGTATCGAATATCTGATGAAGTGTGAGATCTATTATGCAGGTTATTGGCTTATGGTGCTATGCTGATCTAAACCAAGGATGAACCTTAGTGTTTGATGAAGGATAAGATCTAATGATGTATCAGGATCTTAAGGCTTGAAGTGAACTATCTTTATGTGGTTTGATGATATATCTGAATAATTGGCACATGTTGTAGTCTGTAAATATGATGATCTGGGTATGACTGAAGTCTGGAATAGTTGTAATGTTTAAATCATCATTTACAGATCTGCATGTAGGTTCACTTTAGAAAAGAAGCATATACACACTGGTTCTGCATATCAAAGCAGTGTATACATCATAAATTTGATTTGCAGATCTGTACGCTGGTTCTCTTTGAGGAAAGTGCGTATGCACGCAGGTTCGACACATGGAAGTGGAATATACCTTATAAAATATGTTTTAGTTGCTTCTATTTGCTGTTGCAGTGTTCTGGGTTCTGGTTACTGTATTCTGGTGACAACATTCTGAATGATCTGATTGATGGGTTGTCAAAATGATTGATTGATTCGGTTGTGGTTGGTTCAAAAGGAGATTGGTTGATGCAGATATATTTGATGATTGAATGATGTTGTTGATGGATCCAGTCTGAAAATTTATGAAACGTGGTCCCTGGAAGAAAAGAGAAGGTTGTAGCCTATTGTAGGTCGGAGCCTACGTACTAGTAAACATATCAGCTAGTACAAGAGTTAGGGGGTTGTAGCTCCCTTCCAGTAGAAGTTGGAGAATGAGAGAAGGTTGTAGCTCCCTTCCAGTAGAAGTTGGAGAATGAGAGAAGGTTGTAGCCTTCTACAGATAGAAGCCTGCATACTGGTATAGGTCTGCACCAGTACTAAAATTGTAAACAATATTTTCTTATTATTAAAAAAAGACAGAGACGAAAGCAGTAGGTGGTTTTCACCCACATTGGGTTTCCACCTTATATCTCGGTGTTCATGTTTGTTGCTTATGTGTGATATTTTATTCTGCTTCTACTACACTGTTTAATGAATTCCTTATATACTAGTTAAAGTTCAATGCATGATAATTTGGGTAAATCAAAATATCTCTGCATATACGCTGGTTTCATTAAGTACAGTTGCGTATACACACTAGTTCACTAAGTTGAAGTAGCGTATACAAATCAGTTTTGAAAATTAAATTACTGATCTGATAATACTGATTCACCCCCCCTCTCAGTGTTATTTCCAACAATTGGTATTAGAGCAGGTCCTTCAGAAGAAGCTTGATCGCTTGAAGGAAGATCCAGCATCACGAGTAATCAAGAAAGTGGGGGATCCATCAGACCGACAATCTTTGATGGGAGAAACTTTGTTTATTGGAAGGTAAGAACCACAACGTATCTTCAATCTATTGGAGCAGATGTCTGGGAAATCGTGGAAGGAGGATATACATTTCCATCAGCAATTCCGACATATACGACAGGTAAAAAGCAATATGAAACCAATGCTAAGGCTATTAATAAATTATTGTGAAGTTTGTCACAATCAGAGTTTGACAAAGTTATGCAACTCAAATCAACCAAAGAAATATGGGACAAAATCGTTCTAAGCTACGAAGGAGACTCTCAGGTAAAACATGCTAAACTGCAAACTCTCAGAATTCAATATGAAACTCTCAAGATGCACAATGATGAAAGTATAGCTAGTTACTTCTTACGTATAGATGATATTGTTAACTGCATGAAGAATCTGGGTGAAGAGATAAAGGAAGTTACCTTAGTTGAAAATTTTTAGAGATTCTTATCTTCTAAATTTGAATCAAAAGTATCTTCCATAGAAGAAAAGCAGGATCTGCAGACTATTACTATGACATAGATTCACAAAATCTTAATTGCCTTTGAGATGAGAAAAGGAGGTCCATTAGATACGAGAGAAGCCTCATTTAAATCTTCAGCAAAAGGAAAAGAAGAACTCAATGAATCAGGACATATTTCAGAAGAAGAAGAGGAAGTAAACTTTGTCAAGAAGCTTCAACGGGGTTTCGGAAGATTCAGAGGTAAACTACCTTTCAAATGTTTTGCCTATGGTAGAGTCGGTCATTATGCTACCAAATGTCCTCATAAAGATAAATATGATAAAGGGAAGGAATCTGCAAAATGGAATAGAAAACAAAGTGTAAGTAAAAAGAGCTACTATACTCATGAAGATAGCGATGGTTTATCAAACAGTGATGAAGATGAAAATAGTAATGACTATAGACTTCTGATGGCTTATGAAGATGATGATTTTTTGGATGCTTTAAATGAATATGACCTTTATGAAGAAACCTCTAAACTCAAAATGTGTTCAGAAGAAAAGAATATGATTATAGATACCTTGACATACCAACTTGCTGAAAGAGAAAAACACAAGGAAAAACTAGAATGTGAAATTGTGGTTCTAAGAAAGGATCTTGAGAAAACAAAAGATCTCAATCTTAGATTTGCTAAAGGATCAGAAACCTTAAATGAAATTATCAAAGTGCAGCGCTCTCCTCTGATAAAGACAGGTCTTGGATATATTGAAGAAGCATCTCAATCACAAAAGCCATCAACCTCCACTAAAAGCTATCTTGATGCAGCAAAGAGCAGTGAACAGTTTGACAATCGTCAGCAAAGGCATAAAGCAGATCACCAGGTAAATCAGGCTCAATTTACTTCAAGGATGAACAGAAGCCACAATCAACCTTAGGTAAATCATACTCAATTTTCTTCAAAGATGAATATCAATAGAAACTACAATCACCAGGTCAGTAGATTCGATAATCACAGGAACTTCTTTAATGGTCAATTTTTCTCATGTCATAATTTTGGACACAAAGCCACTCAATGTGTTGCTTACATAACCATCATGACTGGAGAAGCATGAAATCAAAGGAATGTGACAGGAAGCAAGATAAGTTCCTATAATAACTTTTCTCTTCCTGAAAATGAAATAGAATGCTCAATCTATAACAACTTTGGCCATGAAGAATCTGAATGCATGAGTCAATTTCGGCAAATATCTCAAAAGGAGAAAACTCCATCAAATCCAAAAATATGGAGAAAAAAAGAACCGCAAACAAAAATATGTGGTATAGCCTTGTATGCAGAAGGACAAGAAAACCAGTGGTACATCGACAGTGGATGCTCAAAACACATGACAGGTGACAAAGAAAAACTACACTCATATAATGCCTTAGAAACGGAAAATAGTGTCTCATTTGGAAACAACACTCCTGCTATCATAAAAGGTAAAGGCTCTATTTTCTTGAAAGAAAAATTTAAAGTTGGGAATGTTATGTATGTTGATGGCTTAAAGCATAACCTGTTGAGTGTGAGTCAAATGTGTGATCAAGGAAATGAAGTAGTGTTTCGATCAAATGGATGTGTTTTTCATGAGCTTGATACAGGAGAAACCGTGATCAAAGGTACAAGAACTCCAAACAACCTATACATACTCAAGGGAAGACAAAAACGGTGCTATCTAAGCAAAAATGATGAAAACTGGCTATGGCACAAAAGATTGGGACATCTAAGCTTTTCTCAAATAAGAAAAGCATGTAGATTCTAGGTTGTTTGTGATCTTCCAGATATCAACATTCCTGAAAATACTATATGCAAATCATGTCAATTCGGTAAGCAAACCAAATCTCACTTCATCAAAAAGGAAGGGTCAGCTAGTAAGCCTCTTGAACTTGTTCATACTGATTTATGTGGACCATCAAGGAAAAAGTCACCTCGTGGAGAAGAATACTTTATATTGTTCATTGATGATTTTTCCAAAATGTGTTGGATAGGTCTTCTAAAGCATAAAGATGAAGCATTTGAAAAGTTCAAAGCCTTCAGAGCTTTGGTTGAAAATGAATCAGATCGAAAAATCAAATGCCTCAGATCTGATCGAGGAGGGGAATTTACCTCAGATGAATTCTTTGAATTTTGTGAACAACATGGAATAAAAAGGCAGTTCTCCACCGCAAGGAATCCTCAGAAAAATGGAGTGGTAGAAAGGATGAATAGAACTATTCAACAAATGGCTCGTGCTATGCTAGATGAATCTAGAACTCCTGCAACCTTCTAGGGAGAAGCTCCATTCGTCGTCGTCACTATTCTCAACCAAGCAAATGTTCAGGTAAATAGCACTCAAACTCCATATGAACTTTGGTATGGTAAGACTCCTATTGTAAAATACTTCAAGGCTTTTGGAAGCAAATGTTACATCAAAAGGACTGATGAAAAGCTTGGTAAGTTTGAACCCAGAGCAGATGAAGGTATTTGTCTTGGCTACTCTTCCCGAAGTAAAGGATATAAATGTTATAATAAAATACTTGGGAAAATTATTGAAAGTATTGATGTTGTGGTTGATGAAGCATCCAAAAATCCAAAACAGATAAAAACCGAAGATTATGACAATGAAGAATATGAGGATCATTTTCCCACATCAAATCACACTGATTTTGAAGAAGAAACCAATGAAGCACCAGAAGAAGAGATAACAATAGAAGAAAAGACTTCATCTAGGTATGTTAAAAAAAAATCATCCAGAAACTCAAATATTAGGGGAAAAAGGGGTAGGTGTGCAAACAAGAAGAACCATTGCCGAAGCCTCAAGCTATCTAGCATTACTATCTTCCACTGAACCTCAAAATGTAAATGAAGCATGCAGAGATGAATGTTGGGTCAAGGCCATGAATGAAGAACTTGAGAAAATTGAAAAGAATAATACTTGGGAATTAGTTCCTAGACCTCATGATAAGAATATCATAGGAACTAATTGGATATTCAAAAACAAGCTGAAAGAAAATGGAGAAGTTATTAGAAAAAAGGCCAGACTTGTTTGTAAAGGATATGCTCAACAAGAAGGTATAGATTTTGAAGAAACTTTTGCACCTATTGCTAGACTTGAAGCCATAAGAATGTTTCTTTCTCTTTCTAGTTTTCAAAAATTCAAAGTATACCAAATGGATGTACAACCTTCCTTTCTTAATGGAGACTTAGAAGAAGTCTATATTGAAAAACCAAAAGGATTCATTCTTGGAAATGATGCAAAACTTGTATGCAAACTCAGAAAAGCTCTCTATGGTCTAAAACAAGCTCCAAGGGCATGGTATTACCGTCTTGACAAATATCTCCACCAACATGGTTTTTCAAAGGGGTCAGCAGATAGCAATCTATATACAAAGATGGAAACTGATAAATTGCTAATAATTGTTGTGTATGTTGATGATATCATTTTTGGTAGCAATGAAGAATCCATGAGTCAGAATTTTGCTTCAGTAATGCAGCAAGAATTTGAAATGTGCTTTCTTGGTGAGCTTACCTATTTTCTTGGTCTACAAGTTCAACAAAATAAAGATGGTATTTTTTTATCACAAACCAAATATCTCAAGCAAATCTTGAAAAAGTATGGCATGGAAGATTGTAAACCAGTATGTACCCCAATGGTAACAGGATGCAGTCTTAGCTCAAATGATGAATCAGTAGTAGTACATCAACCAACTTATAGATCCATGATTGGTAGTCTACTTTATCTAACAGGTACCCGACTGGACATCATGCATGCAGTGGGAATGGTTGGAAGATTCCAAGAAAATCCAAAGGAATCACACCTTTAGGCAGTCAAAAGGATTTTCAAATACCTTCAAGGAACACATAACTTTGGTTTATGGTATCCTAGATATACAAAGATTACACTTCATGCATATAAAGATGCAGATTGGGTAGGAAGTTTTGATGACAGAAAAAGCACTAGTGGTGGTGCATTCTATATGGGTTCCAGGTTAGTGTCTTGGTTCAACAGGAAACAAAGTTCAATTGCATTATCTACAGCTGAAGCAAAATACGTGGCTGCTGCATCTTGCTGCACACAACTACTTTGGATGATGCAAACCTTGCAAGACATTTAGATCACATGTACTCCACCCATCTCCATTCTATGTGATAATACAAGTTCCATCAGTATTTCAAAGAATCCAGTCATGCACTCCAAGACCAAGCACATACCCATCAAATATCATTTCCTATGTGAACAAGTGCTTGAACCAAAGGTCAAATCGGAGTATGTTCCCTCCAAAGAACAGGTTGCTGATATATTCACTAAACCATTGCCGAGAGAGACATTTGAATATCTCAGACAAAATCTGGGAGTAGTTTCTACATCATCCTACTGTTAAATCCTATTTTTCATAGAAATGTGGTTATACGCAAGTTTCATGAAGGGTAGTCACGTACATACGCGAGTTTCTGTGGGCACAGTCGCATATATGTTGGTTTGAAGAAAAGCAGTGGGCCGGACTTAGAAAAAAGGGGTCTGCTATGGTTTTGTCAATTATCTGCTCTATTTGATGATGATTTCAATCTGTTGATAACATGTGGAAATATATTGGTCCTCATAAAGTTGGTGATAACTTGATGTATACCTGATTAATGATGATGCTTTTATATCTCTTACTAACATATGCAATGATCAGATCTAACAGTGAACAGGTGGAACAGGTTCAAGGGGAGAACATGGTTGATGATATTTTGGGAACTAATGATGGACATATATGGGTTGTTGGTCTGGATGTTGTTGACAAATGTTGTTGACGGTGCAGATCATATGATAGTTTCTGATGACTTTCATGGTCTTGTTTAAGATATTTGGTCTCTGTTATATAAATGTCATGTATATCTTTTAATGTAAAGGTCATGAAAAGACCTAATTTGTAACCCCACTATGCATGGGATGGATGATGTAATATCTCTAGTTTTTGAAATGTATAAATAATTGGTATATCCCTATTTGGTTGGGTGGATGAGTCACATTTGGTATATCCCCACTTGGTTGGGAGATGGATGTATGTATGAGTCATTGGTGATAGGAAGGTCATTTGTGATGTATGTATATAGTCATGTTCTTCTTTTAGAACATCTTTTTGCAGACTTTGCTTATGCTTAGGAGGAGCATGAACTTGATCATGGGAGCTCAATCAACACACTTTAGCATATCAGAGAATTCAACACGCACTCAGGGGGAGCATGACCCTTTGCCCTTGATGTCAAAGGGGGAGAGTGACTTGGTGTGGTTGTTGTTTCCATCAAGTCCAAAGGGGGAGATTGTTGGCATTATGGTGTATGTGTTGTACTTGATGGAAACCCACTTGTAGAAGAACAACTCACTTATATATGGTAACTAGATGAATCTACAGAAGAGATATCAGATGTGACAGAATGCATGATAGTAGTGTTTACAGATGTGATGAAATGTAGGCAACTTCCAGGAATTAGGTAAACAACAAATAATTACAGAATGAAGACAAGAGAAGTATACGCAGGTTCACCATTGACCAAACAGTGTATACATGCAGGTTCACTGTATACAAGTCGCGTATACGTACACATGCACTTTCACGGAAGGAAAAGCACGTATACCTTCGAAAACTAAATTTTTGGTCCGAAGTATTTGGTCCATGGTATTTTGATCCATGGTATTAGTCCAAGGTATCTGGTCCGAGGTATTGACCCCAGGTATTGGGTCCAAGGTATTTGTCCTAAATGGTTTTGGTCCATGGTATTGAGAAAGGCCTAAAACTATAAAAGGAGGAGAAGATCATTAGGCCAAGGTGTGCAAGTATCGAATATCTGATGAAGTGTGAGATCTATTATGTAGGTTATTGGCTTATGGTGATGTGCTGATTTGAACCAAGGATGAACCTTAGCGTTTGATGAAGGATAAGATCTAATGATGTATCAGGATCTTAAGGCTTGAAGTGAACTATCTTTATGTGGTTTGATCATATATCTGAATAACTGGCACATGTTATAGTCTGTAAATATGATGATCTGGGTATGATTGAAGTCTGGAATAGTTGTAATGTTTAAATCATCATTTACAGATCTGTACGTAGGTTCACTTTAGAAAAGAAGTGTATACACGTTGGTTCTGCATATCAAAGCAGCGTATACATCAAAAATTTGATTTGCAGATCTGTACGCTAGTTTGCTTTGAGGAAAGCGTGTATGCACATAGGTTCGACACATGGAAGTAGCATACACCTTATAAAATATGTTTTAGTTGCTTTTGTTTGCTGTTGTAGTTTTCTGGGTTCTGGTTACTCTATTCTGGTGACCACATTCTGAATGATCTAATTGATGGGTTGTCAAAATGATTGGTTGATTCGGTTGTGGTTGGTTGAAAAGGAGATTGGTTGATGAAGATATATTTGATGATTGAATGATGTTGTTGATGGATCCAATCAGAAAATTTATGAAACGTGGTCCTTGGAAGAAAAGAGAAGGTTGTAGCCTTCTGTAGGTCGGTGCCTATGTACTAGTAAACATATCAGCTAGTACAAGAGCTAGGGGGTTGTAACTCCCTTCCAGTGGAAGATGGAGAATGAGAGGAGGTTGTAGGCTTCTACAGGTAGAAGCCTGCATACTGGTGTAAGTCTACACCAGTATAGAAATTGTAAACGGAATTTTCTTATTATTAAAAGAAGACAGAGACGATAACAGCAGGTGGTTTTCACCCACATTGGGTTTTCCCTTATATCTCGGTGTTCATGTGTGTTGCTTATGTGTGATGCTTTATTCTGCTTCTACTACATTGTTTAATGAATTCCTTATATATTGGTTAAAGTTCAATGCATGATAATTTGGGTAAATCAAAAGATATCTGCATATACGATGGTTTCATTAAGTATAGTTGTGTATACATGCTAGTTCACTAAGCTAAAGTAGCGTATACAAATCAGTTTTGAAAATTAAAGGATTGATTTGATAATACTGATTCACCCCCCCCTCTCAGTATTATTTCCAACACTACCTACTTGTTATCCAGTGCTACATAGATATGAGGAATTCTTAGCCCAACATCTCCAAGAGTCTTTGCCTCTTGTGCACTATAGATCTTAGGCCTACCACCTTGATTTTGTGTACAATCTATCTTAATATGTTCCTTACCACATGTCCAACACTTCAACCATCTTGTACCATCACATCTATTTTGCTGCTATGACCCATGCCCCTGTCTAGCTATGTTGAACTTCTTGTATGGTGCAACATTTTCTTTCTCTTCTGCATTCTGAGGCCTTGTTCTTTTCAGATATCACATACCTTTACCTTTATATTTCCCTTTCAATGCTTGTTGAGATTCATTCTTACTCTTTTATTTCTCATAGTAATGCTTCAATTTCCCAATAAATTCCTCGGGTGATCGAGGCTCATTATACTCAATCCGATCTCTAAAAGCTAATGGAAAGCCACTAAAATATCTCTAAACTTTAGCCTTTTCATCCTTAAGATATGGTAAATACCTCAATAGCTCCAGGAACTTAGTCATATGTTATGCATCTGCCATCGATCCCATCTTTAGCTTGTAAACCTCTTTGGCCTTAATGTTGTGGTACATTTATGACAAGTACTTCTTCATGAAAAGTATTTTGAATTCATGTCAACTCAAATTCTATGTTCTAATGTCTCTAATGTGACTTACATCCTCCCACGAGATATCTGCTTTACCTTTAAGACTGAATGTCGCCATTTTAGCCTTTATGTTTTCTAAGTAATCATGTAGTTGAAAAAACTTCTTCACTCTAAGTAACCAAGTCTCCACATCCTCCGACTTCTTCAAATATCGATCAAATGTATGTGGCTTAGCTTTCCTAAAATAATCCGATAAATATCCCCTATCACTCCTCCTGTAAGGATGATAACGATGATGATTATAGTGCATGTTGGAACCAGAACTAGAATAGTACCTGTGTCCATCACTTCTCCTATCTGAAGCATCCAAGAACCTTCCATCTCTAATCGTGCCATCCCTATCCAACCTATTCCCACCATTAGATCTACTGCCATATGACCCATTCTTTATGTCCTCTTGTCCATGGCTGATCTGAAATGGTCCCTGTCTGTGTAGTTCTAACAAACTCTGAATGATGATTGCATTGACTTATGCTTGTTTCTCTTGTTCTTGCATGATTTTTTCATTATTTCCCTTACAACTTATTAATTCTTCCTTCATGCTTCTCAATGTGTCTACCAATTCAGAAGGTGCCCAAAACCACACTGCTCAGCTGGTCCATTGGGATAGTCTCGTGAATTGTAGTCTACCATATTCCTAGTCTTCTTGGTCTCTTTCCTACCAAACATACCATGTCAGCTAAACCAAAATATAAACATAATCAACATATCTCAGTGTGGCTCGGGGAGGATATCTCATCCACAAGATGAACCATATTAGAAAAATACATGTATAAACATAATCATAACAGCATATAGATATCACCCTAACCATAGTACAATCATCAATGCATGACCCTATCAACCACACATCATGACCTCATGCATGACAACTACAACCACATCAATGTATGCATAATGAACATGCATGCACACACGATACATACAAACACTGACATGCATAACCAGTGCATAACCGACCTATACTCATGATAAGCACATCCAACAACAAACCATCAAATTCCACATGGTGACACAAATGAAACCATGACCAACACCATGCATACACAACAAGTAGATAGACCACAAGTATAAGGAACACATATGCAACCGACATGAATGCATGATCAACACACCGCCCGTCTAGTCCAAGGGGTGAACCATGCTCTAATTCCACTCAATAACACCCTCCTCCCACATTTACCCAAGTTAACTAGTTCATTAGGGTATATAAGTGATGAGAGGCTACTACAATTTCATTCAAAACCCCATGTATAGTTAAGGAAGTGGAACCAACACAACACAACCAGTCCAACTTTCTGCACATGTCATAGAACCTATAAGATCCAACTAACCCTTCCAGGTGATCAAGCCTTGAGAGAAGTCGACACTTCACTACCCTAGAGCCTCATTCACTCCCATGACATGGGCATTCAAGTGACTGGGGTATTTTTCAACTAGTTTTGAGCCTGTAGCCCTAAATTATGTGCCACCTTTTCAGAGCCAGGACTCAGGCCAATGCCTAAAATTTCATGAAACCTTCATGAATGAAAAGTAACATCAAAACAACGATGGAAATGCAAATATTTGAAAAAAGACTTGACTAGATCCCTACTAGCCATGACAGACATTTCATCAAACATGTCACGAATATGAAATCTACATGTCATAACAACATCTCAGCATAGGGGTCTCATACTTATCTGAGAATCGCCAAGAAGAATAGATATCACATTAGTTGCATTATCATCTATTAGTTCATATATTCATCGTTCATTCATTTACAAATCAAAACATGATGAAATCCATACATCATTACTATCATAAAACATACACATAACTAGCATATAAACAACAAAAATAATAAGGATACATCGGCCATAAATTCCACATATGAAATAATACATTTTCTCATAAAATACTATGGAAAGGAACTCTTATTTATGAATCCAAAAGCCAATTGGGTATGGGAATTCCATGAACCACCCTACCGTATTTTGGTTGAACGAAACATTTCTTCAGCCAATCACCCCTGTGCCATATTTCATGCATGAATGTGGGACTCGTAACCAAAAATCAACCAGGGATTCCCCCACCTCACCTTTATCAATAGAACCAGGCTTTACCGCAGTCCTCACCAAATCACTAGGCCAAGACAAGCATGGATGCTACCAGAGTTTCTCCACCTACACCGTGAGGAATTTTCCAGTTTTGTAGTCTCTAGGATTTACTGCAATCCACAACAGATCACTAGGCCCTAACCAAGACTCCAGTCTCTCGCCTTTACTACAATTCACATCGGATCCCTAGGCCCTAATTGAGATTCCACTCTCTAGGATTTATCTTATATCCCATCCTTGGATTCCTAGGCCTGATGGAGAGCACCCACCTCTAGGATTTACCGTATATTCTACCATTCATTGGTCGAGGATTCTTAGGACCATCGAGGTAAAAAAAATCTAGCTTTACCACAACCCACAGTTTGTTTCAGTGGTCATTAGCCCATGTGTTATTTCTTTCAATGATCCATCTAGCAGTGTTACACAAAAATTGTCACCTTGACATTCTGCAATCTGTGTGTCCATTACCACTCATACTTTCCTCCTTTGCAAGTCTTAAGCCTCAGTTCTTCATATCAAGCCTTGAAAATAAGAGAAAGCCCTCAAAAGTCTATACTAGCATTTGCATCATATGTTGCAAAGGAAACGCCGTAAGGCAATGGCATAAGAAACAATAGCATAGAAGATGGCATAAGAAACAATAGCATAGAAGAAAGAAGTCGAAATTTTCCAATCAGTATATGTTCAAAGTGAAGGATTTATGAAAATTCTCTTCATTAAGATTTTGGAACCTTTATAAGTAAATGATTTAAATCAAACATGAGGAGCATGCAGAAGAAAAATGTCAAACCCAGAAAGATGGAGTTTTACACCCAGGAAGAAGGTGCCTCACCCCTCAGAGGTGTCCACTTTAGAAGACCCTTCTATCATGTAAAGACAGTCGAGATGACAAAAAGAGCTACATAATCAACTGGCCTCTTTCGAGACCTTTCCAGTGATAGTTGGCAAGCCTCCTCACTCGTTGATGGGGTTGTTCAGAAAATTTTGGAAAGTGTTGTACTTATCCTACTGATGGGATTAATAATAAAGAGCTCTCACATCAATTTGATGTGTGCATGCATGCAAATGGTGATAATTCTTCTGCAATGGAAGAAACATGGTAGCACAATAGAACTCAACATTGTTTTAATTTGGCTGAATTTTTTCTTGGGACTAGTATCTATTTATTGAATTTTGATGTGTGTTGGTATATACGTCCATTGTATTTACAAAGTTTGGCTTGGGGTATCCTGTGAATGACATGCACTACTCAAGCTTCAGTACAAAATTGATGGTTTAAAATATTTTTTTTTTGTCCCTTTGGGACTTGATATTATATTTTCACAACAGTATTGAATGGCATAGTAGGATGCAATGACAAGTGTGATTACAAATAATTTCACAACTGTATTGAATAGCTTCGCTAGTAGTGTGCGATGATAATAGTAAATAAAGTGTGATCGCAAATAACTTCATAACAGTGTTGAATAGTTTAGGGTGCAATGACAAGGCAGAGAGTTTATCAAAGGAAGGTCTGTTAACAGAATTTTCTTTCCCTAATGCATAATATCATCTTGCTGGTGTCAGGTATGTTTTGTCAATTTTGTCCTTGCTGTCCTCATTATGATTTTGTCAATCACTTTTTGGAATTTGCGCTATTTCCTCCACGGAGGATCTTAGTACTCCAAATGTTTATATTTACAAAATATCGTCTTTGAGGCCTCTATTACAGAGAAATCGCTGTCTATCTGGATGATCATCAGATTTATGTTTTTTGGGGATTTCTATCCTCTTTCTCAGGTTTTTTCTGTAACGGATTGCCCTTTAGTCCGTTTCTAGCTCATATGCAGTTTCTATCTGGCAAATGTATTTCTGATCATTATATTCCTTATATAATATAATTACGCTTTTTCGTTCCTGAAAAACAGTAAATAAAGTGTGATTGCAAATTATTCTGTACAATATTGAATAGCCTGGCACCATTAAGCTTAATGACAACAGTAAATGGAGTGTGATTACAGAGTATTTTGAGCAGTTTTGAAAATCAGTTCAAGTTGACTTGGACTTGGTCAGCTTGGCCGAGTTGATAGCTGGTTGAACTGACACGGCCTTCAAATTGTTTTGGTGGGCTGGTTTGGTACTGAAGTGGCCGACTCAAAGCAGGACTCAGGTAGATTGGTACCAAACTACTTGACTCTGTCCCTACTTGGCTGAGTAGATCCAGGAACACTCTATGTGGCCTCTCTGTTTTGGAATTTTAAAGTTGTTTAACAAAAAACCCTAGTCTCTAGACCCTAGAAAAATGTTATAAAGAAGAACCCCACCCCCACTCCGCTCACACCTCTTATTGTGCATTTGGAGTTTTGGAGCAGTGCTGAAATCTTCAACAACAGTTGTGAGGCTTGAGCTTGGATCTGGGTTAACAACTTTCTTGAGTTTGATGATTGATCATGTTGAGTAATGATTTGTAATAGGCTAATAGCTTGTAGCATGTTTTTGGATTCAAGAGGCCATTTAAAGTCTCATTGATTATGTATTTGTCACTGATATGTATTGCAATCAGCGCTATTTTGATACATTCATCATTACATGGCATATAAATGAACAAACTTTGACATATTTCATCTCTAATGGTTTGGAATCCTTAAAATATTTTTTTCATTAGTGTCTAATTATTTTTATGTATTTTTAGTGGATTGAGTCATCGAAATTAGATTGATCCGAGTCAGAATTGCAGTCCAAGCTGATCCTGAGGGATTCCGAGTCTGAGCTTGAGTTTAAAAACTATGTAGTGAATAACCTGAAACGATTAGGTGCAATGCCAAAGATAAATGAAGTGTGATTACAAAGTGTTTTGAGCAAATCCAGTGAATTGTATTGCAGCAGGAGTAAATGGATAACACATTTTATGGTCACACTGAATGGATTATAGTATACATTATAAGTGCTTTTAAACTTTGACAGAGTAGAGAGACCATACACAAACAGGTTAGAAGCAAATTACAGAGCTTGCACTGGATCTGTATTGCACTGTGAATGATGTACATGTCCAATAAAGTAAGAATAAAGTAAGATTACAGAATCAAGTTTCCATTTAGAAATTTTCACTCTTAGCAATGGTATTCTAAAATGCATTGCAGAAAGATGTGAGAGGAAATACAAATTTAGGTTTAATTTTGCTAAAGTTTAATGGGCTTCACTGGAACCAGAGTTTATTGCATAGTGAAATGTGGGAAAATTTTGTTTCTTAATTGAAGCATGTGATATGGGGTACTAAGATTGCCCCATTTTTCGGTACTCTTTTTCTGGTGAGCCCCATTTCTATGCATTCTGATGATTTTTTGTCTTAAATTGGCCAAAATCCCTAGCAGCTAAGTTTCATGTGCAAAGTTCCCCTCACAGGTGGAACTCAAACTTCTGGCATAATTCCAACCAGATTTAAAGCCAAAATTGTCCACAGTGCCTTGAGTGCTATTTATCCATGCGCTTAATCGATGCACATCAGATTCTTGGAAGATGTGCAGTTGTGTTCCTAGAGGAGATCAAGTGTTACAAATAGGTTGTCATCTCTGTACATAACTTTTGGATACTACATACATTAGCAACATGCTGAATTTTGTTATTTAAAAAAAAAATCTCTTGATTTGAGCTACAAAACTAGGTCTTCAAAGTAATTCTACACATTTTTGGCACCCATGTTCTTGCCATGGCTTGTGAGGCTTGCACAGGCAGATTGGATAGGTCCATACAGTAGATGGTTTGCAATTTAGACGAAGACACTCAATAGTCAATGTATTTTGAAAACCGACATCAGTTAATTGCAAATAATGTTAAACGAAAACGATGGGAATATTTTATTTTCTCAATTTATTCTCAATAGAGGAGCTCTAGCCATGCTCCCAAGGGGTGGCCAACTGGTAAAGACAAATTGTCATTGTCATCTTAGATAGAAAAGGCTTGTTGCAGATATAAACCAGAAAGTCATGCAGTGAAAAGGATCTTAGTGATACCACAGACAAGGGAAATTTTTTGGGAGCATAAAGCCCAGCCATTAAAAAAAGGGAATAACAGTATTTTTGCCTGCTACAAGCCTATGCTCTTGTGGTGCTGCTCAAGTGATGGGGTTTCTATATTTTCACAGCCCCTTATCCCAAGACATTTATCTCGTCATTTTCTCTTAGCGGATGGGTATACTTGCTTGCGAGAAGTGGAAAAGCTCTGCAGAATTGGAGTATTTTCATTTGTGGCCATTGAATCTTCAACATATATCAGCGGCAACTCTGAAGAAGCAGGGAAAGTTCAGAGACCTCCTATTGTACTGGGGCTAGAGTAAAAGGGGTATTATTAACATGATAACTTATTTTTGCTGACATTCCACAGTGAATACCCATACACAAAACACAGCCATGAAGAAACACTTTGCAATCCAAAGAGATCCTCCATACAGGATCACAGAATCATAAGATGATGCTATTACCAGAAGGGCAAAGATCTGTTTTAAAGTGGCCATTTTTTATTATGCAAACAAAAGTTTACGGATGCTATGAAGTTGCAACGTTTTCTACAGTTATTCATGAACCAGAGCATTGGACTTTGCCACTCAAAAGCGAAAACACCTTTGCAGGGTGCAATGGGTGCAGAGTCAATCTATCTATTTTGTTGGAAAGAATGCCCATCATGGGATCTGCATCCAGCACAGGCTGGCTAAATTCATCCAGCGTGAATCGCAGAGAACAATCACACCCCATAAGTAGGTTTCTCAAAATTTGGACAGAATATATTGGAAAATTTAAAATTGAATTCAAATATATTAAACATTGGGAAGTCTCTATGCTAAGATTGCACAGAAATAAACAAAACAAACCATTAAAAAACAGAACACATTGTCTGGGAGTTGGGCAACAACTCAAATGGTGTGATTATCAATACACTTTATTACCTCACACAAATGCAAGGCTATGGGGGCCCAGAAGCATTATATCCACTGTTGTGTACAAGCCATTTTCAGAGTCAGTCAGTACATCATAGTAGGTTTCTGCAAATGGCTCGTTTGTAAACACAGTAGCCAAGTCTGGCATGACAGCATGCTACCTAGAAAAAATATGGAAATCCTCAACTACTACTCTAGCTAAATCTGAAATGATAACATCTAAATTTTAATAACTTAAATATGCATTGCTTCGGTATACTGTAAAGATAATATCATGTATGGTAAGGAACAAAATGGTACCATGTACACTTTCTAAGTGTTCCTGAACAAAGGCTTATTTATGAAGTTTTTTCATATATAGCAAGGAATGAAATGGTACCACTTACGCTTTCCAAGTTTCCAAGTATCAAGTTTCCATTTAGAAATTTTCACTCTTAGCAATGGTATTCTAAAATGCATTGCAGAAAGATGTGAGAGGAAATACAAATTTAGGTTTAATTTGGCTGAAGTTTAATGGGCTTTACTGGAACCAGTTTATTGCATATAATTTTCCAGGTGAAATGTGGGAAAATTTTGTTTCTTAATTGAAGCATGTGATATGGGGTACTAAGATTGCCCCATTTTTTGGCAGTCTCTTTTTTCTGGTGAGCCCCATTTCTATGCATACTAATGATTTTTTGTCTTAGATTGGCCAAAATCCCCAGGAGATAAGTTTCATGTGCAAAGTTCCCCTCACAAGTGGAAC
The DNA here is from genome assembly GCA_031772625.1 of Pinus tabuliformis. NCBI lineage: Eukaryota > Viridiplantae > Streptophyta > Pinopsida > Pinales > Pinaceae > Pinus > Pinus tabuliformis. Next base: position 513,638,174 of record CM062806.1, on the reverse strand, counting down.
TCAAACTTCTGGCATAATTCCAACCAGATTTAAAGCCAAAATTGTCCACAGTGCCTTGAGTGCTATTTATCCATGTGCTTAATTGATGCACATCAGATTCTTGGAAGATGTGCAGTTGTGTTCCTAGAGGAGATCAAGTGTTACAAACAGGTTGTCATCTCTGTACATAATTTTTGGATACTACATACGTTAGCAACATGCTGAATTTTGTTATTTAAAAAAAAATCTCTTGATTTGAGCTACAAAACTGGGTCTTCAAAGTAATTCTACACTTTTTTGGCACCCATGTTCTTGCCATGGCTTGTGAGGCTTGCACAGGTAGATTGGATAGGTCCATACAATAGATGGTTTGCAATTTAGACGAAGACACTCAATAGTCAATGTATTTTGAAAACTGACAATAGTTAATTGCAAATAATGTTACACGAAAACAATGGGAATATTTTATTTTCTCAATTTATTCTCAATAGAGGAGCTCTAGCCATGCTCCCAAGGGGTGGCCAACTGGTAAATACAAATTTTCATTGTCATCTTAGAAAGAAAAGGCTTGTTGCAGATATAAACCAGAAAGTCATGCAATGAAAAAGCTCTTATTGATACCACAGAGAAGGGAAATTTTTTGGGAACATAAAGCCCAGCCATTAAAAAAAGGGAATAACAGTATTTTTGTCAGCTACAAGCCTATGCTCTCATGGTGCTGCTCAAGTGATGGGGTTTCTATATTTTCACAGCCCCTTATCCCAAGACATTTATCTCGTCGTTTTCTCTTAGCAGATGGGTATACTTGCCTGCGAGAAGTGGAAAAGCTCTGCAGAATTGGATTATTTTCATTTGTGGCCATTGAATATTCAACATATATCAGCGACAGCTCCTAAGCAGCAAGTTAAGTTCAGAGACCTCCTATTGTACTGGGGCTAGAGTAAAAGGGGTATTATTAACATGATAACTTATTTTTGCTGACATTCCACAGTGAATACCCATACACAAAACACAGCCATGAAGAAACACTTTGAAATCCAAAAAGATCCTCCATACAGGATCACAGAATCATAAGATGATGCTATTACCAGAAGGGCAAAGATCTGTTTTAAAGTGGCCATTTTTTATTATGCAAACAAAAGTTTACGGATGCTATGAAGTTGCAACGTTTTCTATAGTTATTCATGAAGCATAGCATGGGACTTTGCCACTCAAAAGCGAAAACACCTTTGCAGGGTGCAATGGGTGCAGAGTCAATCCGTCTATTTTGTTGGAAAGAATTCCCATCATGGGATCTGCATCCAGCACAGGCTGGCTAAATTCATCCAGCGTGAATCGCAGAGAACAATCACACCCCATAAGTAGGTTTCTCAAAATTTGGACAGAATATATTGGAAAATGTAAAATTGAATTTGAATATATTACACATTGGGAAGCCTCTATGCTAAGCTTGTACAGGAATAAACAAAACAAACAATTAAAAAAGAGAACACATTGTCTGGGAGTTGGGGAACAACTCAAATGGTGTGATCATCAATACACTTTATTACCTCACACAAATGCAAGGCTATGGGGGCCTAGAAGCATTATATCCACTGTTGTGTACAAGCCATTTTCAGAGTGAGAGTCAGTACATCATAGTAAGTTTCTGCAAATGGCATCGTTTGTAAACACAGTAGCCAAGTCTGGCATGACAGCATGCTACCTAGAAAAAATATGGAAATCCTCAACTACTACTCTAGCCAAATCTTAAATGATAACATCCGAATTTTAATAACTTAAATATGCATTGCTTCGGTATACTGTAAAGATAATATCATGTATGGTAAGGAACAAAGTGGCACCATGTACACTTTCTAAGTGATTTTGAACAAAGGCTTATTTATGAAGTTTTTTCATATATAGCAAGGAATGAAATGGTACCACGTACGCTTTCCAAGTTTCCAAGTATCAAGTTTCCATTTAGAAATTTTCACTCTTAGCGATGGTATTCTAAAATGCATTGCAGAAAGATGTGAGAGGAAATACAAATTTAGGTTTAATTTGGCTGAAGTTTAATGGGATTTACTGGAACTAGTTTATTGCATATAATTTTCCAGGTGAAATGTGGGAAAATTTTGTTTCTTAATTGAAGCATGTGATATGGGGTACTAAGATTGCCCCATTTTTTGGCAGTCTCCCTTTTTTGGTGAGCCCCATTTCTATGCATTCTAATGATTTTTTGTCTTAAATTGGCCAAAATCCCCAGGAGCTAAGTTTCATGTGCAAAGTTCCCCTCACAGGTGGAACTCAAACTTCTGGCATAATTCCAACCAGATTTAAAGCCAAAATTGTCCACAGTGCCTTGAGTGCTATTTATCCATGCACTTAATCGATGCACATCAGATTCTTGGAAGATGTGCAGTTGTGTTCCTAGAGGAGATCAAGTGTTACAAATAGGTTGTCATCTCTGTACATAATTTTTGGATACTACATATGTTAGCAACATGTTGAATTTTGTTATTTAAAAAAAAATCTTTTGATTTGAGCTACAAAACTGGGTATTCAAAGTAATTCTACACTTTTTTGGCACCCATGTTCTTGCCATGGCTTGTGGGGCTTGCACAGGCAGATTGGATAGGTCCATACAAAAGATGGTTTGCAATTTAGACGAAGACACTCAATAGTCAATGTATTTTGAAAACCGACATCAGTTAATTGCAAATAATGTTACACGAAAACAATGGGAATATTTTATTTTCTCAATTTATTCTCAACAGAGGAGCTCTAGCCATGCTCCCAAGGGGTGGCCAACTGGTAAAGACAAATTGTCATTGTCATCTTAGATAGAAAAGGCTTTTTGCAGATATAAACCAGAAAGTCATGCAGTGAAAAGGATCTTATTGATACCACAGAGAAGGGAAATTTTTTGGGAACATAAAGCCCAGCCATTAAAAAAAGGGAATAACAATATTTTTGCCAGCTACAAGCCTATGCTCTCATGGTGCTGCTCATGTGATGGGGTTTCTATATTTTCACAGCCCCTTATCCCAAGACATTTATCTCGTCATTTTCTCTTAGCAGATGGGTATACTTGCCTGCGAGAAGTGGAAAAGCTCTGCAGGATTTGGAGTATTTTCATTTGTGGCCATTGAATCTTCAACATATATCAGCGGCAGCTCCTAAGTAGCAGGTTAAGTTTAGAGATCTCCTATTGTACTGGGGCTAGAGTAAAAGGGGTATTATTAAGATGATAACTTATTTTTGCTGACATTCCACAGTGAATACCCATACACAAAACACAGCCATGAAGAAACACTTTGCAATCCAAGGAGATCCTTCATACAGGATCACAGAATCATAAGATGATGCTATTACCAGAAGGGAAAAGATCTGTTTTAAAGTGGCCATTTTTTATTATGCAAACAAAATTTTACGGATGCTATGAAGTTGCAACGTTTTCTACAGTTATTCATGAACCAGAGCATGGGACTTTGCCACTCAAAAGCGAAAACACCTTTGCAGGGTGCAATGGGTGCAGAGTCAATCCATCTATTTTGTTGGAAAGAATGCCCATCATGGGATCTGCATCCAGCACAAGCTAGCTAAATTCATCCAGCGTGAATCGCAGAGAACAATCACACCCCATAAGTAGGTTTCTCAAAATTTGGACAGAATATATTGGAAAATGTAAAATTGAATTTGAATATATTAAACATTGGGAAGTCTCTATGCTAAGCTTGTACAGAAATAAACAAAACAAACAATTAAAAAACAGAACACATTGTCTGGGAGTTGGGGAACAACTCAAATGGTGTGATCATCAATACACTTTATTACCTCACACAAATGCAAGGCTATGGGGGCCCAGAAGCATTATATCCACTGTTGTGTACAAGCCATTTTCAGAGTCAGAGTCAGTACATCATAGTAGGTTTCTGCAAATGGCATCGTTTGTAAACACAGTAGCCAAGTCTGGCATGACAACATGCTACCTAGAAAAAATATGGAAATCCTCAACTACTACTCTAGCCAAATCTGAAATGATAACATCCGAATTTTAATAACTTAAATATGCATTGCTTCGGTATACTGTAAAGATAATATCATGTATGGTAAGGAACAAAATGGTACCATGTACACTTTCTAAGTGTTTCTGAACAAAGGCTTATTTATGAAGTTTTTTCATATATAGCAAGGAATGAAATGGTACCATGTACGCTTTCCAAGTTTCCAAGTATCAAGTTTCCATTTAGAAATTTTCACTCTTAGCAATGGTATTCTAAAATGCATTGCAGAAAGATGTGAGAGGAAATACAAATTTAGGTTTAATTTGGCTGAAGTTTAATGGGCTTTACTGGAACCAGTTTATTGCATATAATTTTCCAGGTGAAATGTGGGAAAATTTTGTTTCTTAATTGAAGCATGTGATATGGGGTACTAAGATTGCCCCATTTTTCGGCAGTCTCTTTTTTCTGGTGAGCCCCATTTCTATGCATTCTGATGATTTTTTGTCTTAAATTGGCCAAAATCCCCAGGAGCTAAGTTTCATGTGCAAAGTTCCCCTCACAGGTGGAACTCAAACTTCTGGCATAATTCCAACCAGATTTAAAGCCAAAATTGTCCACAGTGCCTTGAGTGCTATTTATCCATGCGCTTAATCGATGCACATCAGATTCTTGGAAGATGTGCAGTTGTGTTCCTAGAGGAGATCAAGTGTTACAAACAGGTTGTCATCTCTGTACATAATTTTTGGATACTACATACGTTAGCAACATGCTGAATTTTGTTATTTAAAAAAAAATCTCTTGATTTGAGCTACAAAACTGGGTATTCAAAGTAATTCTACACTTTTTTGGCACCCATGTTCTTGCCATGGCTTGTGAGACTTGCACAGGCAGATTGGATAGGTCCATACAATAGATGGTTTGCAATTTAGATGAAGACACTCAATAGTCAATGTATTTTGAAAACCGACATCAGTTAATTGCAAATAATGTTACACGAAAACAATGGGAATATTTTATTTTCTCAATTTATTCTCAACAGAGGAGCTCTAGCCATGCTCCCAAGGGGTGGCCAACTGGTAAAGACAAATTGTCATTGTCATCTTAGATAGAAAAGGCTTGTTGCAGATATAAACCAGAAAGTCATGCAGTGAAAAGGATCTTATTGATACCACAGAGAAGGGAAATTTTTTGGGAACATAAAGCCCAACCATTAAAAAAGGGAATAATAGTATTTTTGCCAGCTACAAGCCTATGCTCTCATGGTGCTGCTCAAGTGATGGGGTTTCTATATTTTCACAGCCCCTTATCCCAAGACATTTATCTCATTGTTTTCTCTTAGCAGATGGGTATACTTGCCTGCGAGAAGTGGAAAAGCTCTGCAGAATTGGACTATTTTCATTTGTGGCCATTGAATCTTCAACATATATCAGCGGCAACTCCTAAGCAGTAGGTTAAGTTCAAAGACCTCCTATTATACTGGGGCTAGAGTAAAAGGGGTATTATTAACATGATAACTTATTTTTGTTGACATTCCATAGTGAATACCCATACACAAAAGTTAAAACACATCCATGAAGAAACACTTTGCAATCCAAAGAGATCCTCCATACAGGATCACAGAATCATAAGATGATGCTATTACCAGAAGGGAAAAGATCTGTTTTAAAGTGGCCATTTTTTATTATGCAAACACTGTTTATGGATGCTATGAAGTTGCAACGTTTTCTACAGTTATTCATGAACCAGAGCATTGGACTTTGCCACTCAAAAGTGAAAACACCTTTGTAGGGTGCAATGGGTGCAGAGTCAATGCGTCTATTTTGTTGGAAAGAATGCCCATCATGGGATCTGCATCCAGCACAGGCTGGCTAAATTCATCCAGCGTGAATCGCAGAGAACAATCACACCCCATAAGTAGGTTTCTCAAAATTTGGACAGAATATATTGGAAAATGTAAAATTGAATTTGAATATATTAAACATTGGGAAGTCTCTATGCTAAGCTTGTATAGAAATAAACAAAACAAACAATTAAAAAACAGAACACATTGTTTGGGAGTTGGGGAACAACTCAAATGGTGTGATCATCAATACACTTTATTACCTCACACAAATGCAAGGCTATGGGGGCCCAAAAGCATTATATCCACTGTTGTGTACAAGCCATTTTTAGAGTCAGAGTCAGTACATCATAGTAGGTTTCTGCAAATGGCATCGTTTGTAAACACAGTAGCCAAGTCTAGCATGACAGCATGCTACCTAGAAAAAATATGGAAATCCTCAACTACTACTCTAGCCAAATGTGAAATGATAACATCCGAATTTTAATAACTTATATATGCATTGCTTCGGTATACTGTAAAGATAATATCATGTATGGTAAGGAACAAAATGGTACCATGTACACTTGCTAAGTGTTTCTGAACAAAGGCTTATTTATGAAGTTTTTTCATATATAGCAAGGAATGAAATGGTACCACGTACGCTTTCCAAGTGTTTCTTACAAAGGCTTATCTATGAAATATTTGTAAGTTGTTGACATACATGAGTACATTACCCTGCTTTTGAAATTAGACCCAAACCCTTGGGGAGTAAACCTAAAGTTACATAACCACTGTAACCCTGACTTTCTGGCCAAATATTCAGGTATTAACATAATGGCCTTATTTCCCTCCTTTTAGTTGTACTTGTAATACATACAATTAGCAGATGTCAATGAATTTTGGACCAGGTAAAATATAGTATCCACTCTGGTAGCTAAACTTACTTAATAACCATAAAACATAGTATCCACTCTCGTAGCTAAACTTACATAATAACCATATACCTGAATTTCTGACTATGAATTTAGGTATTAACATAATTGCCTCAGTAGTTTCCTTTCAACTATACTTTTAATACACACGATTTAAGTAGAACCATAGTAGTTTGGACTGAGTAAAACATAGTATCCACTATGGCTGCTACTTAAGGTTCCAAAGAGATTACTAATGGCTTCAATTCTAGAGTACTTCAAAACTTTTCGAGCTTCTTCTAGGCACTGCCAACGAGCCATCCATACAAATTGAAAGTTGTCGTAGTCACTTTTAAAAAATTTCAACACAAGTTCATGGACAGGATAATTATCCAATACATTAATGAATTGTACGTATGATTTTAGCACTTTGATTTATAAATAACATGCTTCTTGGTGCAACAAATTTACAAAATATGCAACCAGGAAAATCATTTCTTGCAAGAAGATTGTGCAGCATATAGAGGAAACCCTGGTAGTAAAAGCAGTTATAAATTAGAATTCCCTGTTGCATTTGGAGGTATTTTAAACCATGGAGAGGTTTTTCTTGTTAGGATCCAATAAGCAACCAATAGAATGAGCACAGAGAAGCGCAGAAGGTTTGCACCTAATGTTGTAGCAGCCCTTATCAAAAAGAAGAAAATAGAGGAAAGTTTACAGTGATTGTCTCAGTACAAACTTGTTGATGTGAGTAACTTAGGTCACAGGCCTGTAAGGCGGTTTAGAAGAGCAACAGATAGCAGATCTTCAAGGTTGTGGAGGCCTGTACATACTCCACAGTCTGGACAGTATATTTGAAAATAAACAGCAGGTCAAGCGGTGTGCAGAAGAAACAGTGTTTGATATAGGCTGGCAGGTGGGTAGACCTCTGTTTTTGACAGACAATAAGTCTAAAAATAAGCAGCAACAGTTTATCAGTGAACATCAAGTTTCAAAGTGGTGACTTGAGGAGGTTGCAGGTGAGCAGACCTCTGTGAACAACAAGCTACAGGTGTGAAGTCAAGCAATAAGATTTTGGGCTACTTAAGGAGCGTAGATCAAGGACATACAGAAGACTTGTGTTGAAAGGGAGCGGGGAAACCTCAGATGTGGCCCCTTCTAGGTCTTTGTCTGCTGCCAAAATTACCTACACCTCCATCCAAGAGTGCATGTTTTCCAATTTTTCTTATGTAGGTCTGCTCTCATGATCTGCTGCCCCTGGCTGCTTGTTTCCCTTTAGCTAAGACATTATAAACTTATGATCATACTTCCAGGGGTTATCTAGGGGGAATTCATGGCCTCAAGGATCTTGGCAGCTTGTTTAGCTCTTTTTTGATTGAAAAAAGCATACCCCCCATTGCAATAGGGTAGATTATCTGACTCTTCTTGTCAGATATGGCCCCTTCAGGGTCTTTGTCTGCTGCCAAAACTGCTTGCACCTCCATCCAAGAGTGCCAGGCTTTTTCCTTCTCATAGTTGCTATAATCAAATAAGAGGGAGGCAGAAATAAACGATTTCTTTCAAGATGCCCAGAACAAGAACCATTTCCAGACCCACCCTTCTCAAACTCGCCTTTAACACAGTGAAGGGTTGCCTTGCCCAGAACAGACCAACTTATGCAAATACAAGATCTTCAGAAGTTCAGTCAGACCTAACTTCAACAATTCATTTTTGCTACTTCTTGAGGTGAATAATAAGTGATCTGACGTGGGAAATTGTTTTAGGCCTGCCCCCCCGTTCGGGACCCGATTGTGTGCTTCTTCTTATTTTAGAAGAAATAGTCTCGCTCAGGGCTGCCGCTTCGGCCTCGATAAACTAGATGCTCCTAGCTCAGGGTCATACAGCTGGGGGAAGAACTAGCTTGAGGTGGAATTGAAAAGCCCTCGAGAAGTTCCCTGCAAATAAGCGCTGGTAGTCAGAGAAGTGTAGGGTTTTAATTGAGTTCTGTTCTGTAACATTACAAGGTTGCCAAAAAAGTGTGTATGCTTACCGAGCTGTGAATCTCTTTCTGAACACTAGATTTTACATCTTCTGCTCCTTTCAGATTTCTTGCAGGAATAATCAATCTTGGCCCCGGTTTAGCCAATACTCTTGCCGTTTCCGCTCCAATTCCAGAACTGGCAGTGGCGCCTATACGTCAAAAAGATTTCATAAGATTTTTTATAAAGAAGATAATAAGATTTGTTATAAAACACCAGGACTGTGATTACTGTTGTTAGATATTTGCAGGCAGTGACATCTTCCGCAGTGGATTTAGAGCCAAAGACCCTAGGCCCGGCTGGGCCAACATGGGAAGTTGTGGCCGTTGTGGTTCCAGTAGCTAGCGCAACCATTGGGCAGTTGTGGCCGTTGTGGTTCCAGCGGCTAGCGCAACCATTGGGCAGCTGTGGCCATTGTGGTTGCAGCGGTGAGCACAACCATTGCCATGGTCTGTTAATTTAATCAAATGGCATCCTTGATACTCTGCAACTAATTATAACTATTTTCCTTTCATCGAATGGTCGAACTGTTTTCAATCGTCTAACACATAATCTTATGGTCCATAATGATGACAGGTGGTCAAGAGGGGAGTTGATTTCAAAGGGGAATGCCTTACAGCGTAAAAACTTTGGTTCCACACTTTCTCTTAGCATTACCTGTGGTCCCGCACCTAAAGGTCATGCCCCCTGCACACCTGACCGCTCTGTCTCTGTGTTATGGGTGTGAACCCCTATAAAAGTCAAAAAGGCGCAAGTATATTCTTAAAAACTCACTTTGAGTTATTTCTAGAAGCGTCTAGAAGGAATCTTGAGGTGGAAAGTTCGCTCCTTTAAGGTTCATGCATTCCATACCTTAAGGAGCTAACCCCTTGATCTGAGGAGATTATCCCTTTGAAGGAGGACTCTATCCCTTCATAGGTGGACCTGTAACCTCCTTCCTTTGCACTATAAAATGAAGCATTGGGCTGGTTACTTGAGAGGTTGAAAGCTGAATATTTTTGAGGTGAAATGCTGCTAGAACTTAGTCTTCCTAATTGAGCTTTTGTGAGGAGAGATTACATACCTCTTTGATCTCATTTGGAAGAGTGTGAGGCTTGTCAAAGTAAAGGAGATTCCTGTTTCGGACCCTGGGAAGAGCTTGTACAACATCAAGGCACCAAAGGTTGTAAAGTTCTTCTATTTCAAAGTTAATACAAATAAGTTTACTTTTCTCAATACGTCGTGTTTAATGGTTTATTTTATGGATTCCTTGATCACCATAATGAACATGATTTATGATATTAGCTATGCAGGTGTTATTTGATGTGTGCTTGTTTGTAATTGCAGGTTCTCAAAAGGAAACTCTTTCAGACAGTTGAAGGATGGCTGCTACAAACTAGCGTTGGCTAAACCGGGGCCAAGATTGATTATTCCTGCAAGAAATCTGAAAGGAGCAGAAGATGTAAAATCTAGTGTTCAGAAAGAGATTCATAGCTTGGTAAGCATACACACTTTTTTGAAAACCTTGTAATGTTACAGAACAAAACTCAATTAAAACCCTACACTTCTCTGACTACCAGTGCTTATTTGCAGGGAACTTCTCGAGGGCTTTTCAATTCCACCTCAAGCTAGTTCTTCCCCCAGAGTATGACCCTGAGCTAGGAGCATCTAGTTTATCGAGGTCGAAGTGGCAGCCTTGAGTGAGACTATTTCTTTTAAAATAAGAAGAAGCGCACAATCGGGTCCCGAACGGGGGGGGCAGGCCTAAAACAATTTCCCACATCAGATCACTTATTATTCACCTCAAGAAGTAGCAAAAATGAATTGTTGAAGTTAGGTCTGACTGAACTTCTGAAGATCTTGTATTTGCATAAGTTGGTCTATTCTGGGCAAGGCAACCCTTCGCTGTGTTAAAGGCGAGTTTGAGAAGGGTGGGTCTGGAAATGGTTCTTGTTCTGGGCATCTTGAAAGAAATCGTTTATTTCCGCCTCCCTCTTATTTGATTACAGCAACTATGAGAAGGAAAAAGCCTGGCACTCTTGGATGGAGGTGCAAGCAATTTTGGCAGCAGACAAAGACCTAGAAGGGGCCACATCTGAGGTTTCCCTGCTCCCTTTCAACACAAGTCTTCTGTATGTCCTTGATCTACGCTCCTTAAGTAGCCCAAAATCTTATTGCTTTACTTCACACCTGTAGCTTGGTATTCACAGAGGTCTGCTCACTGCAACCTCCTCAAGTCACCACTTTGAAACTTGATGTTCACTGATAAACTGTTGCTACTTATTTTTAGACTTATTGTCTGTCAAAAACAGAGGTCTACCCACCTGCCAGCCTATATCAGACACTGTTTCTTCCGCACACCGCTTGACCTGCTGTTTATTTTCAAATATACTGTCTAGACTGTGGAGTATGTACAAGCCTCCACAACCTTGAAGATCTGCTATCTGTTGCTCTTCTAAACTGCCTTACAGGCCTGTGACCTAAGTTACTCACATCAACAAGTCTGTACTGAGACAATCACTGTAAACTTTCCTCTATTTTCTTCTTTTCGATAAGGGCTGCTGCAACATTAGGTGCAAACCTTCTGCACTTCTCTGTGCTCATTCTATTGGTTGCTTATTGGATCCTAACAAGAAAAACCTCTCCATGGTTTAAAATACCTCCAAATGCAACAGGGAATTCTAATTTATAACTGCTTTTACTACCAGGGTTTCCGCTATATGCTGCACAATCTTCTTGCAAGAAATGATTTGCCTGGTTGCATATTTTGTAAATTTGTTGCACCAAGAAGCATGTTATTTATAAATCAAAGTGCTAAAATCATACGTACAATTCATTAATGTATTGGATAATTATCCTGTCCATGAACTTGTGTTGAAATTTTTTAAAAGTGACTATGACAACTCTCAATTTGTATGGATGGCTCGTTGGCAGTGCCTAGAAGAAGCTCGAAAAGTTTTGAAGTACTCTAGAATTGAAGCCATTAGTAATCTCTTTGGAACCTTAAGTAGCAGCCATAGTGGATACTATGTTTTACTCAGTCCAAACTTCTATGGTTCTACTTAAATCGTGTGTATTACAAGTACAGTTGAAAGGAAACTACTGAGGCAATTATGTTAATACCTAAATTCATAGTCAGAAAGTCAGGTATATGGTTATTATGTAAGTTTAGCTACCAGAGTGGATACTATGTTTTATGGTTATTATGTAAGTTTAGCTACCAGAGTGGATACTATGTTTTACCTGGTCCAAACTTCATTGACATCTGCTAATTGTATGTATTACAAGTACAACTAAAAGGAGGGAAATAAGGCCATTATGTTAATACCTGAATATTTGGCCAGAAAGTCAGGGTTACAGTGGTTATGTAACTTTAGGTTTACTCCCCAAGGGTTTGGGTCTAATTTCAAAAGCAGGGTAATGTGCTCATGTATGTCAACAACTTACAAATATTTCATAGATAAGCCTTTGTAAGAAACACTTGGAAACTTGGAAAGCGTACGTGGTACCATTTCATTCCTTGCTATATATGAAAAAACTTCATGATGATGATGATGATGGTGGTTAACATCCACTGAGACCAAATTGGTCTATCGGACCTACAATTTTCTTAATTTTTACTTGTCTGGCTCCTCGTCTTTCTTGGCGAGATTGGTGTTGTAGCTTTCTTTCTTTTCTCTACGGTCTTCCAACTTCCTTTGTCTTGCATCTCCTTCATCTCTTCTGGTTCTTGGGACATTGGTGTCATAGCTTCGCGATCTATAGTCGGAGAAGTTTGGTTTAGGAGATCTGCTTTGGTATTCAAATCCTCATCACTGTTGATTTGTTGGGGCGGGCTTTCTCCTTGCTTGCTTTGAGAGTTGTTTCCTTCTTCCTTGATTTCTTGTGACTCAGAGTTTTCTCTAGAAACACTTAGCAAGTGTACATGGTACCATTTTGTTCCTTACCATACATGATATTATCTTTACAGTATATCGAAGCAATGCATATATAAGTTATTAAAATTCGGATGTTATCATTTCACATTTGGCTAGAGTAGTAGTTGAGGATTTCCATATTTTTTCTAGGTAGCATGCTGTCATGCCAGACTTGGCTACTGTGTTTACAAACGATGCCATTTGCAGAAACCTACTATGATGTACTGACTCTGACTCTGAAAATGGCTTGTACACAACAGTGGATATAATGCTTCTGGGCCCCCATAGCCTTGCATTTGTGTGAGGTAATAAAGTGTATTGATGATCACACCATTTGAGTTGTTCCCCAACTCCCAAACAATGTGTTCTGTTTTTTAATTGTTTGTTTTGTTTATTTCTGTACAAGATTAGCATAGAGACTTCCCAATGTTTAATATATTCAAATTCAATTTTACATTTTCCAATATATTCTGTCCAAATTTTGAGAAACCTACTTATGGGGTGTGATTGTTCTTTGCGATTCATGCTGGATGAATTTAGCCAGCCTGTGCTGGATGCAGATCCCATGATGGGCATTCTTTCCAACAAAATATACGCATTGACTCTGCACCCATTGCACCCTGCAAAGGTGTTTTCGCTTTTGAGTGGCAAAGTCCAATGCTCTGGTTCATGAATAATTGTAGAAAACGTTGCAACTTCATAGCATCCGTAAACTGTGTTTGCATAATAAAAAATGGCCACTTTAAAACAGATCTTTTCCCTTCTGGTAATAGCATCATCTTATGATTCTGGGATCTTGTATGGAGGATCTCTTTGGATTGCAAAGTGCTGACAACTTTAATGTCAGCATTTTAGTTGTAATTAACAGGGAAATTACTAATAGTGGGGCTATTAGCATTTTAGTGATCCGATATGGTCCATCAAAGAAATTTGTTTGCAACGGGCTTATCAGCAATTTCAGTTTTACTGATAGTCCAACTTTCAGTGCCAAAACTCGATTTTAAATTTAAAAAGTGACGACTATAATAACCATGTCAGTGTCAACGATATCATTAAAACGTGTCTCTATCTTTTTTGAAGGGGTGAGAAGTACTGGTTTATGTTTTTTTCTCCGCTACTATGAGTGAATGAAATTTAAAATTATTTCACCGTATGATACTAAATCCATTCGTAATCATAAACTAAGGCTTCGTGATTATTCACTTGCCAACTATAATATCCCATCTGCATGTCAAGTTGTTTTACCATGTCCCATCAATAGTTTGTTTTTGTTAGTTCGTAGCTAGTCACATTTGGCATTGAAAATCATTTTGATCATAGGGATTCATGATCGAATTTCGGGAATACCACACAACGTGATGGAGAAAGGATGAAAAGTGAATTGGTCTGAGCCCAAAGCACCAGATGTGCTAGACATATACCCCGAAATTGATTAGTTGTTTCAACAAGCCAATTGGAGTTGAGTTTTTCCACCGCTTTAACAACTACCACGAGTGGCTCAATCTTTTGCTTAGGTGTTTGATGGAAATTGTGTGGAGTTTGGAGGCCCATCGTTTTCAATTACAGAGCATTCCATTTCTCAGGCAACGACCTTACCAACAGATGGAGAGAATATTTTCCACAGTCACGTGTTCGCAGGGATTGATGTCCCTTTCTTTTTCAAAGAAGAATTCAAGGAAAAAAATTGCAGGGTTGGAGTTCAAAAGGAGTGGTTGCAAGACAAATGGCATGTCCCTTTATTCCTCCATTAGTGATATTTCTTCTAAGAAGAAAGGGTTAATCGAGTAACCTCTACCACTTTTATTTCCTCGCACATCTTGCTGGTCAAATTAGAATTAGTACATGTTTTTATTTATACAAAGCCTTAACCATATGGCATCTAGGTTTAGGGCCCACAAAAATCCCTCCTCCCATTTCTTATACCACAAAGCCCTAATAAAATTGTTAATCGAAAACCAGCTAGCCAGGGTAGAAAGGACTTGGAACCATTTCAATTTTTGGGGAGGGTTTCAACCTCAACCACTTAAAATATGAAGAGGTAGGCTGAAGACTACCAAAAAGGAGAAGAAAACTAAAGGTAAAGCCTTTATTGAGTCACCTCCTAGCCAAGAAAACATAAAAATTCTATCCACATCCTCTGGCCCTAATATTTCCAATCTCTACTAGAGGAAAAGTGTGAGGCTCCATATACCAAACCCTATATCCCCTGTAAACCTACCTTCTGACATCGACTCTTCCCATGTTCTGACTCCACCTTTCGAACCCTCCCCTACAGACACATCTAAAACAAAGGTTTCTAAAGGAAAATAAGTAGAGGTTGAGACCTAAGAGGAGGAGACACTGTTTGAATTTTTCAAGAGTGGAAAGACACTCAATACAAGGCCAAAAAGCAAATTAAGATACAAAATCAAACTCAGAAATAACCCAGAGTTGGCCAAAGTAGTGATTGATCTTGACAATATGCCACTAAAGGACCTTATCATCAACATGAAGAAGGTTATAGGCTTTAAGAAGAGCAGAGGCAAAGGAACTGTGAAGAGCGATCTTATGGAGATAAGGCAAAGAAAAAATAAAGGCTAGAGAAGGTGGATGTACTTTTGAGCGCTGCTAGTACCCTTAGCTAAGAGGTTTGGGGGATTAAACATGGAATTTTTCTTATCTATTTAATGAAATAGGTTTTCATTTTATCACTGACAGTCGACCTTATAGTTTTTTCATTCAACGAAATAGTCACGAAAGATTACATTCCCATCATCAATGTTTTTGATAAAATTGACAGACCCACTGTCATCTATTTTTGGATGAAACGGTGTGCCCGTTGATAGAAAACAATACAGGAAAGAAAGATGGCAATCAATTTGTGAGCAATTTTGGAGCAAACAAGGAAATCTGACATCTCCATTGTTAGTGAAATTTAGACTAGCGAAAATGTTGACCTTCCTATTGTCAGCGATTTTGAAATAGGCATAAAAGAAAATGTTAACAGTTAGCATGTCAGCAAAAGCTACAAAAGAGAAAACCAGTGAAGCTGACAACAATAGTATCAACGTTTTTCCACTAGGAGGTCTGAATGAAAGAAAGGATGAACATAAAAGAAGTTTCAGTGAAAGATACAAAATAGAAAACCAGTGAAGCTGACAGCAACAGTATCAACGTTTTTTCCCCAGGAGGTCCCAATGAAGGAAAAGATGAACATAAAAGTAGTTTTGGAGGAAACTTGGACATGTTTTGCAAAGGGACCTATTTAGCCAACTAGGATGTTATGCTATCAGTTAGGGACCTAATTTTATTTCCAAGGAAGAAATTTTGAGAAAATATTTCACTTGACCTATATATCAGCATATATTCCTATAGCTGTTTTAGGAAAACTGAATGTATTTAAGTTTTTATTTATATGTATGTATTTGAAATGTATGTTGTTATTATTTAGATTTTGTAATTAAATCTTTTCTAGAAAGTTGTTTTTTAATTAGTTTGTCTTTTCTATAAATACGAAGACTAAAGAATGAGAAAGGGTTGGGGCTTTTTTTATCAAAACCTTATTGTGCCCTGTGTATTTTCTCAATGTTTAATAAAGGAAGACTAAATTTGTAGCAACGATTCTTATGTTGAGAGAGTTTGGATATGTGTTTTCCTATTTCTGTTTTCCATCTATGTTGTCATACGTGTATTCTTCTATGACTGATAAGAGTAAATAAATTGAAATTAGGTTTACTATGGTTTGTTTATATGATCAGTCTGTCACAAATTTCACACTTATGCTTTAAAAGATTTCATCCTTGTGGTTCTCTTATAAGCATACCTTTGTCTTCTTATTCAGCATTTGCTAGGAACGGGCTTCCCCAAGAGCTAGTTTTGGGGCTAAAAGCCCATGTTTGGGGAAGAAGGCCCAAATTTTGTAATAAATATGTAAAGTCTTTGCATTTTTTCATCGTGGAGTGCGAAGAGGTCAAAGGGTTGTTGACCCTTGTTTTGTGAAGTATCATGTCAGCTATAAAGATCTACCCATGGTCTGCGGACCATGGGATTGTATAAAAAGGGAGTCTTAGAAGAGTCTAAGAGGGGAGTAGAAAAAAGGAGAAATGCTAAGAAGGATTTTTGGTAGGAAGTTCTAAGTGTTCTTGAGTCTTAGCGTAGGTAGAGGCTCTGCAATTGAGTGTGCAGAGGCCTAGGGTGGAAGTCCGCAGCTGAGTGCGCGGACCCCTATAGCTATGTGAGCAGGGCATATAGAGTCTATACTGAACTTGAGATATCAATAAAGAGAAGTATTTTGCAACCACTGTGTATTTTGTCTCTGCTTAATGCATCTATTTATATTATGTTATGATCAGGGTTTACATTATAATTCTTATTTGATGCGTGAATGTATTTGATTATATATGTTAATTGAATGCAAGCAAGAGTAAAGGTTTATGCGAAGGTAACTGTAAATGCAAATTATGGAAACACTTAAGGTAACTTTGGAACTTATACAATAATGCAGTCATAGAGGTGCGTAACTTCCTGGACCTTAGGTTAGTACTGCACGGAGATCAATCAAATACCTTCGCGGAGGTACTAAAGGACGAAAGAGGAGGAACATCAATAAGCCCTAAAGGCTTGTCAATCTACATGAAGGTAGGATCATGAAGTATAGACCAACATCACAACCATCTCAGGGTGTGGAAACTTGGTTCCTACATCCCCCCATACTGCTTTGGGTGAGACTTCAATCTGCGCTCGCGGGCTGATGCCAAAAGGGCCAGTAGTGTAGGGATTTGCTTAGCTGACTAACGCTGAACCTGGGTCAGGGCCCATCAAGCCAACAAATGGTTCCGTTGCAAAACTTTCCGCAGAGGATTGCATCAATGATGGTGTTTCGCTGTCGTCGATGTCGTGAGAAGTTCATTAAACCTTATCATTTATGGAAGCGAAGGAAAGCTTCGCTGAGGCCTCTACATCTGGAAGTTAGGAGAAGCCAGTTGAATAAATGGACCCATCCATGCTTACCATGTTCTTGGAGACCTGCATGAAGCTTCTCCGTGATAGTAAGGCTGTGAAGGTCTTACAAGAGTTGATCAATCAGTGCGCTGGTAAGGATGGTGCTATTGGTGAACCATGGATGGTCAGGAAGCTTGGTAAGAAAAAGGTAAGGACCAGATGGGAGATGAGACTCACCACATAGATAAGGGAATACGAGATGGACCAAGTTATCTTGGATCTAGGGTTCAACGTGAATGTTTTGCCAAAATAGACCTAGGAGAGAATGGGAAGGCATGCGCTCGAGTGGTCCCCGATACAGTTAAGGATGGTGAATCAACAAAAAATTATCCCAATGGCGAGGCTTTAAGGGGTCACAGTTGACATTGAGGGTGCAAGTGTGTTGGCGGATTTTGATGTAATGGAGATTGTGGATGATAGCAATCCCTACCTTGTGGTCCTTGGAATCGATTGGGCCACTGACATGAAAGGGGTAATCAACTTGAAGAAGCGGAAGATGATATTTGAAAACAGGTCGCTCATCATAGTGGTGCCACTGGATCCCGTGGAGGGACTGTACTATACAGAACCAGTCTGAGATTACGAAAGTGACGATGATTTGGACCAAATTTACAAGATAACGGTGCAAGACCAGGATTGGGTGAATCTGATAGTGGACAGATGCATTACAAGTGATCATGAAAACTTCTGCATGTTAGATTCGGATGAAGAATTAGAGCACTGGCAGAACCGGATGCATGAAGTCTTAACACTGTGTTATAATACGATGACCAAATCGTTGCGATGTGTGTCATTTGAGGTTAGGAATCTACCTCATTACAATGGGCTAACTGATGTTGATTGCTTTTTGGATGCATTTGAAGGAGAAGTGCCCGAGAAATATCATTTCTAGGCCTTCGACTGGGTACTGCGTATTACGCCTGCAAGATGGTGGGGCATGCACAAGGATAGTTTTAGTGATTGGCATGACTATAGGAGCATGATGAGAATACATTTTGGGCAGCCAAAAGTGTGGATGACAGATAAGTATGACGGACGAGATGACCCGCGTGATCACCTAACTAAATGGAATAATGCTTATAGCGCGGATCCCTAGCCTGAATGGGTGCATCTGTTTTGTCATACCTTGGGCGTCATACCAACGAATTGGTACTTGGAAATCGAGCTTTGCATGGCATGGAGAAATGAGATATCTTGCCCCAGGGATTTTTTATGACGTTCAACTTTGAGGATGGGTTTGACTGTATTGACACAGCACTACAAGAGGTAAAAACAACGCTATTTAGGATACCACAAGATCCTTTGGACCTGATCCAACTTGATTGGACTACCCAGCTGAGTCATGCACTAGAATGCTATAATGTGACCATTGAAGAAGAAGACGAGGATCCCTGAAAAGTTAATATTTCGGAAACTGAGGGTCACCATGAGTTTTAAGGTCTGCAGATAGAGGATCCTGACATAATCACGCTACTGAAAACTAGGCAAGTCAATATTGGCACAAAGGTGAAACCAAAATTTGAAAAAATTGGGGACTATTGGGATGATGCGACAGTAGACAAGGTCACTGAGCTCCTTTGCGAATATCAGGATTTGTTCCCCAGAAAGTTCTCTGATATGAAAGAGATAATAGGAGACCTGGGTATCATGAAGATCACCGTAAAAATGGATGCAAAGCCTGTAAAAAAAAAGCCTTACCCCCTTAATCCTAAGTATAAGGAAATGGTTCACGTTGAATTAGATAATATGCTCATGGTAGGAATTATTGAACTAGTCGAAGAGTCCGATTGGGTAAGCTTGATAGTGGTTCAAGAAAATAAGCAGAAGGAAGAAATAAGGACATGCATGGATCTCTAGAGGCAAAAGCTGAATGATGCTTACGTGCATGACCCCTTCCCAAACCCATTCACTGATGAAGTCTTGGATAATGTAGGCGACCAAGAAGCATACTCTTTCATTGATGGGTTCTTTGGGTATCATCAGATCAAAATCTCGCCTAAAGATAGAAGTAAGATGACCTTTGTGATGGAATGGGGATGTTTTCAGTATACTGTAACAACTTTTGGGCTAAAGAATGTGCCATCCATCTTTTCATGCTTAGTCATTGCGACATCCAAAGACTTCATTCACAATTTCCTGGAAGTGTGCTTTGACGATTGGACAGTGTTTGGATTGTTCAAGCATCATGTGGCAAGTTTGCGCTTAATGTTAGATACGAGTCAAAGGTACCAGATCACACTCAATTTGAAGAAGTGTCTGTTTTGTGTCCCTTTTGGGATCCTGCTAGCGCATGTGGTGTGCATACAAGGATTGATGGTAGAACCCACGAATATCATAGTGATAATCAACATGGAGGTGCCAAGGAATGTGAAACAGCTACACACGACCCTGGTGAATACTAGATACTATAGGAAGTTCATCAAGAGATATGCCTAGATCACTGTGCCCATGGAGCAGTTGTTGAAAAAGGATGCTACATTCTGTTGGAGTGATGAATGCCAAAAGAGCTTGGATGTGCTGAAAGAGAAAATGGTCATCGTGCCGATCCTAGTCTCTCTTGACTGGAAGAAGGAATTTCATGTGCACGTGGACACCTCATGGATCGCGCTAGGGGTCATGCTGACATAAGTGGGCGAGGGGGAATCAGACCATCCTATAACATTCACGAGTAGGAAGTTGTCCATGGCTAAGAAGAACTATTCCACTACAAAGCGTGAAGGACTAGCCATGGTATACGCGCTCCAAAAGTTCAGGCACTATTTTCTAGGTGGATATTTTAAGATGTATACAGATCATTCTGTGTTAAAATACTTGGTTAATAAGCTTGTGATGGGGGGGAGATATGTAGGTGGTTGTTATTATTTCAAGGGTATGGTTTTGCAGTTATTCTGAAGCCTGGATGATTGAACGCGGGACTAGATCACCTGTCGCGCATCGAAATGGGAGAGGAGCCCACTAATTTGGAGGAAGGACTGCCTGACACTTAGCTCTTTGTAGTAGGCATCACCAATAGTCACTTTGAGGATATCATACAATTCTTGACAACGAGGATTGCTCCAGAAGGGTATACAAGCCAGCAGAAGAAGGAGTTAGTAGTGCGTGCAGTAAAATTTTCCGTCATTGCAGGACATCTGTACAAAATGGGGTTTGATGAAATATTGTGATGCTATGTACCTAACTTTGAGCAGAGCATCATCATCATAGAGGCTTATGGAGGAGCTGCAAGAGGACATTATGCAAGAAAAGCGACAAAAGAGAAGGTTCTGTGTGTTGGATTGTGGTGGCCAACTTTGCATAAGGACGCAAAAGCATATTGTAGGGCTTGTGATGCATGTCAGAGGACTGGCAGGCCAACGTGAAGGGATAAACTGCCATTGACACTGTAGGTGACATTACAAACATTCAAGAAATGGGCGATTGACTTTTTGGGACCAATTCAGCCTCCGGGGAAGAAAACAGGTCCGCAGTACATCATCATCACAATAGAGTACTTGACCATATGGACAGAGGCACAACCTATGAAGGATTGTACCGACATGACAACAACGAAGTTTATTTTTGAATATGTGTTGACAAGGTTTGGTTATCCAGAAATCTTGATGAGCAATCACAGTATGCACTTTCTTAACGAAACAATTAGCGCGTTGACAGAATAATTTTAGGTGTATCATTAGAAAAGTATGCCTTATCATCCACAGGCTAATGGGATGGTGAAAGCATTCAATAAGATACTAGAGAGGACACTGATGAAGGTCTGCAATGCTCATAGAAATGACTGGGATGTGCACATACCCACGGTGCTATGGGCCTACAGAACAACTTACAAGAAGCTGGCTGGGCAAACGCCTTTCAGACTTGTGTATGGTGTAGAAGCTATGATGCCAATGGAATAAATTGTACCTAGTATGTGCATAGTGGCACTCACTAGAATGGCAGACCATGTAGCCTTGGAAAAGAGGCTCGAGTAGCTAGCAGAGCTTGAAGAGGACCGATTTCTAGCTGGATTTCATCAACAAGTTCAAAAGGAGCGTGAAAAGGAATGGCATGATCGACACATTAAACTACATACCTTCCAGGAAGATGATCCGGTTTTGCTGTATGAAAACAAGTTTGATAAATTTCCAGGAAAATTTAGGATGCACTAGCTCGGGCCCTATGTCATCAAGGATATTACCGACGGTGGAGCAGTTCAGTTAGTTAAGTTAAATGGGGAGTCCATCCTAGGAAAAGTGAATGGTAGCTAATTAAAGTCATACACTGGTGATCTGGCTAGATGATTATATGAAGGAAGCATAGTCTTAGTGCTCAAGGTAGATGAAAGGAGGCACGAGACTATAAAATACATTGCCTAGGTCGGGGAACTGCACGATGAAGGAATTGCACGAAATGAGGGGATGTCACAGATACCATGCGAGCATGCAGAAGGTTGCACCACCTAGGATGAAACCGTGCAGGTCAGCCGAAAAGTGACCGTTAAAGTCACTGTTCATGATTTGACAATGGAAAAATGACCAAATGGAGCAGGGGGGCGACATTTAAGATGAAATTTATGGGTGAGATCCTTGAAAATCTGTCGCCAATCTAGCATTAATGAACCAATTTTGGGGGAACAGTCCGATTTGAATTCAAAATGGTTTATAAATTACATGTGGCTTCCCAACTAAGAACACTTGGCATTTTGAGCATTGAGTTGTTGAGCTCTCAGACGTGTATGAACCATGAATTCTTTGAAGCTATGATAGTGAGTTCAGTGTTTGAGAAATTACCAAAGGAGACCCAAGAATTGTTGGATAACATCATGTCAACACCGACAGAAACCGTAGATATTAGGGAAGCAGTGACAGCCGAAGGGACTGTTCAAGAGGTTGCTATGGAAGCTGAAGGAACTACTCCGAAGGTTGTAGAGATACCCAAGTTGCCACGGTCGCCTAGACCAAGGCCTATCCAAACCCAGGAAGGTTTGAAAGGCAAGAAAGGAAAGTAGGTCGCGACACAACCGGTGTGTGCGTCACCAAGGAGAAACCTGCCGAAGGAAAAGCCCACTGCTTAGGAAAAGGGAAAAAACATTAACCTGGAATCAGAGGAGGAAGAATTTGGGGATATCCCAATGGATGATGAGGATCTTGGGATCGACACAGAGGACATTGAAGTTGAGGGGTCTGGCCCTATTACTAAATTGCCTGAGTGCATCCCTTTGCATAGACGCAAGGCCAAGGTGCATAAGGAAATTGACGAGAGAAAAGTCATCTTGTACACACCTCTGTTGCTGGACAAGATTCTTTTTGAAGGACTGCGCTTGGCATGGATTCCAATGTTGAATTTGGAGGACTGGGACTTAGCTGATACTGAGTGATTCCCTCACTTGGCGATAGACCAATTGATGCACCGCATCCTCCATAAGACCACTGGGGTGACTACGTTGGAACCACAGAAGTGGCTCAAAGGAGTGGATAAGGCAGGCCTACTCAACCTACTATGGGTGCCGCACTACAATCACACACCCATTACCTTGCTGGTAATCAAGCAACTGTTATGCTTAGTACATGATGGGTGTCTGTGGCTGGAGGAGCCAATACCCATCACTGGTAGACTAATCCATAGAATCACAAGACTACCATATTCAGGGGAGAATCTGGCTATGATGTTTGGTGGAAAGACGAGTGAACTGGCCCTCACAGAGGCCATGAAGAAGAAGCTTGGATTAGTGATGAAGCCACGTGGCTATGCATTACATGTATTTCTGACCCTGCAATCAAAGTGGCCACACAAATATTGGTAGGGAAGGTCATGCGAAAGTATTGCTCCGATGAAGTACTAGTGCCCGTTGTAGCTCTAGCGGCCTAATGCGCAAAGGGGGTTCAATTTAATTGGGCATGCTACCTTTATGGTGAGTTCCTCGTGAACTGCAGTGAGGCATAGGATCTCAGCAAGACCTTCCACTATGCATGACTCTTGTTTTCCATCATGCTGGTAGCTTGGGAGCTACACGAAGACAACCAATTTCCCTCGGTCACGCCAGACTTGCCTAAGGGCATGAAGTATGCTTCGCTATGGGTGACTAAGGATCCCCAACAGATCAAGGACAGTAATATCTTTTGAATCTTGATGTAGATGAATGTGCACATGGGCATCAACCACAAACTGCGGCTGTTGCCTACTGTATTTGATAAATTACAGCTGTACACAGAGTTTAATGCTGATTTCCACCATGTATCCATTAGGGCACGAAAGGACCCTGAGTAGAAGTGGCATGACTTGCCCTACTTAGCTACGGATGATGTGATTCAAGAAGTTATTGATCTGGCCAACATAATGGCACACTGCCTTGGATTTAATGATGGGATCCAGCAAGACAAATGCACAACAGAAGAAGGATGAAGTCAAGCTCTAGATGGAGCACCTGGCTGAGAAAAGGATGAAGGAGGCTGAGGATAAGGCTAGGGTAGACTGCGGTGCCACATAGGAGACAGGTGGAAAGATAGGAGGAGAGGAGTGTGACTTCGACAAAGAGAAGTTTCCCTCCCCAGAAGAAGAGTAAGAAGAGGACGATCTGATAGAACATGGAGGAGCAGACCCACAGACACCTCCATTCCGTATCAAGCATCTAAGGGGTCAAGAAAATGTAGAGCCGTGGAAGAATTCCAAGGCCAGAAAGACATCCATGGACCCTATCACCCTAACAGAGGGGGATCTTAACGACATTGGGGATACAGTGGGGGATGCCACCACGGAACTACTACAACAATTTGAGCAGCAGCAGCAACAGGCGTTGGGGGCCATTCAAGAGAATCTACAAGAGTTGCAGATTAGGGCAACAAAGACCGACGTGACACTAACCAGTTTGGCCATTGGTACATTAGAAGCTGCCACTATGCTGTGTGCAAAGGACTCCCAAGCCATAGTGCTCCCAGATGGAGTATTGATGATAGAGACCAAAGTTAACATGCCCGCTGTCAGCGCACTCAAGGGAGTAGGGCTGAACTTGGTAGCACTCCCTAGCGAGGCACTCCACCTACTGCAGGATGGGGTGATCACGAAGCTAAGGGCCCGCAAACAATGCGCTTTGCAAGTGATCAACGAGCAGAAGATCAACAATACTTAGATAGGCATGCAATGGGACTCTGCCCTCGCATCCATGATGGAACTCACTGACACGAATGAATGCACGATTAAGGGCATGGAGGAAGCATGCCGAATGCTCCTAGAGTTGGCCATTCCTGTGGATGAGGCAGTAGATGTGCACATTCGCAAACTCACTACGGGGGTGCATGACGTCGACACAAAATTGGCAAAGGTTCAGTTGGAGTTGAACCTCCAAATTGCAGAATTGCAGTTGAGGGCCCAACCTTTGACTCCACCAGAAGTCAAGGAGCAGTGCGCGACTGCTATCACAAAGGAAATAGCAGTAGTAGAAAGTGTCGTGGCGAACTATACAATGCTTTTTGAATAGTCGTTCGAAGTACTAACCAGCCTATAAGAAGACCCTACTGTGCAGAGGCTGGAAATAGAGGTGCGAGAGTTGTAGTAGTGCTACGATGAGGTAAAAGGGACAACGCGTACTGTTTCCCTCACACAGAGACTCGCGAAGCTACAAGAGGCCAAGGCATTGAAGGAGCAGGTAGATGCAGCTCAACATAAAGAGGTAGTGCTGAAGGCGCACTTGAAGCCTTGGTTGGACGAGGCCTACTTGATCATAGCCTCCATTGAAGCTAAGTTGGCTAGTGTGTAGGAGACTTAGCATAAGCTTCAGGCTGACAGTACAGGGCCAGCAACAGAGCAGTTGGTCGAGGAAATAAAGCAGGTGGCTGCGTAGTGCATCACTGAGGTACCAGTCGTACAGGTCAAGATGGGGGGTCTTCACGCCAATATCTTCGTGCCCGCAAATTGACTCGAAGGTGAGTCACCATGTTTGTGTTGGGGGCCTTTTGGGAACGGGTTCCCCCAAGAGCCAGTTTTGGGGCTAAAAGCCCATGTTTGGGGCAGAAGGCCCAAATTTTGTAATAAAGATGTAAAGTCTCCGCATTTTGTGGTTGCGGAGTGCGAAGAGGTCAAAGGGTTGTCTGCCCTTGTTTTTTGAAGTATCATGTCAGTTGTAAAGATCTACCCATGGTCCGTGGACCATGGGATTGTATAAAAAGGGAGTCTTAGAAGAGTCTAAGAGGGGAGTAGAGGAAAGGAGAAATGGTAAGAAGGATTTTGGGTAGGAAGTTCTAAGTGTTTTCGAGTCTTAGTGTAGATAAAGGCTTTGTAGCTAAGTACGAAGAGGCCTAGGGTGGAAGTCTGTAGCTGAGTGCGCGGACCCATGCAGCTGTGTGCGTAGGGTAGATAAAGTCTGTACTGAACTTGAGATATCAATAAAGAGAAGCATTTTGCAAAAATTGTGTATTTTGTCTCTGTTTAATGCATCTGATTATATTATGTTATGATCTGGGTTTACATTATAATTCTTATTTTATGTGTGAATGTATTTGATTATATTTGTTAATTGACCACAAGCAAGAGTAAAGGCTTACATGAAGGTAACTGTTAATGCATGGTAGATTAGGGAAACACTTAAGATAACTTGGGAACTTATACAGTAACATAGTCACAAAGGCGCGTAAGTTCCTGGAACTTAGGTTAGGACTGCGTGGAGATCAGTCGAGTACCTTCGCGGAGGTATTGAAGGATGGAAGAGGAGGAACATCGATAAGCCCTAAAGGCTTGTCAATTTGCACGAAGGCAGGATCAGGAAGTATAGACCGACATCACGACCATCTGAGGGTGCGGAAACTTGGTTCCTGCATCCCCCCATATTGCTTCGGGTGAGACTTCGATGTGTGCTCTGCAGGCTGATCCCAAAAGGGCCAGTAGTGTAGGGATTTTCTTGGCTGACTAACGCTGAACCTGGGTCAGGGCCCATCAAGCCAAAAACATTCCATCTCAAAAAATTTAAATTTCAGAGTATCTTAGTTACCCTGCCTTTGTGAAGGCTTTAGTTTGACTCCTTGTGAAGCCAATTAGTTGAGTCCATGCCCAACGGAAATCTATCAAACCCTACCACATTTTTAAAACCCTATTACAACATATCTAGTCATCATGTTACCTACATAACTAGTCATTTTGAGTAAGTTATAGAAGGGATCCCCCTTCAAATTGAAAGGGCTAGCTTTCGATTCAAGATAGTGGTTAGAGGTTACCTCATTTATTTCCTTCCACAACTGGGGAAATTTCTGAGTGATGACACCCTCTAAGGTGAAAACATAGAAAAACTATTCTCTTCTTATAGTAACTACTTCAAATGAGATTACCAAGACCCAAATGACAAGACCAAAGCCTCCTCCTTGCACCAAGTCAGCCCTCCAAAAATACCCTCCAATTAGGTAAAAGTTAAACCAAATAAACAAGAGGCAAATCCTTCCAAAACTGCACCAAATTTAGAATTTAGGCTCCCAACAACAAGATTTCGAACATGCAGTTGTTCTGTAGCTTCATCCCCTCGAAACAACACAACTACTTTACAAGTGTGAGAGAAAACTAGGGAAAAACAATGTTTTTCCTCCTTTCCATCTCTTGCTTCCTTCTTCCTTGATTTTCCTAACTTTGATCTCAATCTTCACACTTCAGATCGAGCTCCTTGATTGCAAATCGAGTTGGTGAGAAAATTAGGTTGCTTCTATTTATACTCTTCTAAGTCGGTTGAATACCCCTCTTTGTGACAACTTTTCTCTGCCAGGGATGACCTGTGCTAGGAGGCTTATATTGACTTCTTTGACTAAAAAAATTTATTTTACAAGGTACATATTGCCTATATGTGTCTTATAATGATGATGTTGACACTCTAAACTCATGACAATAAATCCTCTGACTTAATGAACCCTAGAAGCATGAAGAACATGATTTTACCTAGAAGACCATCAATAAGAAGCATGCAAACCATGCTCTAAGATAATAAGTTTTCTTTCTTCTTTTGTTTATTACACAAGACATACATATTGACATGAGTACAATAACAATTATGAAGACTGGAACTAGTTATGTTTTCCAACATGAAGGGCCTTTGAGGAATTCAAGGAGAAGACTAGTCAAGCACCAATTACAGTATCAACAAACTTGCACGAACCCTTTGAAGTGGAGACATATGAAAGTCGGTATGTTATGGGAGTAGTCTTCATGCAAGAAAGAATCCTTATATGCTACCATTTTGAAGTCTTCCATGGGGTAGTTCTTAACTAACCTACCTTAATGGAAAGGAGCTTTATGCCCTAGTATAAGTTACTAATAAGTGGAAACACTACTTAATGGGAAAGGAGACAATAATCCACATTGATCACTAGCCAATATAATACGTGCACACCAAAATTAAGATACAATAGACTAGACATTAAAAGTGGATGGGGTTTATATAATAGTTCCATTTAGTGATCAAGTACAAGAATGGAAACCCAAACAATTTAGTTGACATGATTTCAAAGCCACCAACATCAAAGATCACAACTTTGGGAACTCTGATGCACATGTATCCTTCCACCCATGATGCATATAGAGTGGCATATGCAGAGCATGAGGACTTGAAGGAGTTGCTTTAGTAGTTGAATAGTTAGAGTAATGTGTATGATGGTGACAACACAATTGAATACCATCTCCAGAATGGGTTTCTCTACATGTTGGATAGTTAGGTTTTTCTTGAATATGAATGACTGTAACTTATTATAGAGGCTTACATTTGTCAGGTTGCAAGGCACTCTGGTGAAGGGCTTAATGGTTGCCCTGCCGTCATGGTCACTTGACCAGCAACTGTTAAATTATTTTACAAACACTTAAATCATTCCCAATGACAAATAACTTAAATTTGTTTCAGATAAAACGCCAGATATAAAAATGATACATAACAATTTATAGTGTTGCAAAACTAAACGTGCATCGTCCATCAAGAAAACCCAACGTCAAATCTTTAAAATTAGTTATAAAAAAGAATTAAAGACAGTGAATACCCTGATAACCAAACTTCGGCTGTTATGTTAAATCAAAACTCAACCAAAAATGATATACATTATTTAGTGTGAATTTCCATTATATGGAACTTACCTAAAGTTGGAGAGAACGAATCTAGCAATTGAGAACCAAAACAAATCCGATGGTTGAAAACGAACACCAATCCATCTAGTGCGAAGAATATCAAATGAATTTTGTTGTGTTCATGGATTTTTAATTGTTTATTAATATGGTTATTTAAGTTTTTGTTTAAGGCTACATTATTTATATGTTTTGTGTGGTTATTTATATTTTTATCTTGGCGAACTTTCACCAAAATTTCAGCTAGACTTATAAACTTACACATCTCCTCCATACTGGATTGTAGAATGTGCCACTTGGTGCAAAAATTTAATACATCCCTATATCATAATATAAATTCAAATATAAATTAATAATATAAATTTAGATATAAATCGATAATATATATTAAAATATGAATTCATTCGTATTAAATCTAGAGGAGATTACATTTTTAAAAATGTAACAATGATATATATTTTGTTAATATTTTATTTCTAATTAAAAGATTTATTACAATTATGTGTTATAATTATGTTGAGGAGTGCTCTAAATTCTAATAGGAGGGAGATATTATATAAAGTTACATTTAAAAATGATGAAACAATACTTATAGTAACAACAACAACAACAAATAGTAAAATAATAAAAAAGCAATGTTGTTCATAAATAAAATAGTTCAATTTCCACCCTAATATAAAGTAATTGAAAATCAAGAAAGAAATTAATTTATTTTTTAATATCAAAAAGATTAGTAATTCCTTCACTACTTAATTCCTAAGAGGTCACATGTTCAAAATGAGACCACAATAGAGTGTGTATGCCTTCGTAGGCTTAGTAGTCAAATCATTGCACAAAGGTGGGTCCCTTGTCCCACAAACAAAGGGGTCTCATACACTAATGTGGTGTTTGGTCTCGCCATGACCTTAGAATTGGACAATAACAATAATAATATGGAGTTGACAAATACCATGGGAAAATAATATACTTAAAAATAAAAATATATTAATAAGAAAAAAATAACTTAGTCATAAATAAAATATTTCCATGTCCATATTAAATAACATAGCTTTATATCAAATTTATATAAAGAAAAATAAAGTAATTTAAATAATAATAAAAAAAAATCTTATATTTTCACTTTCATTGTAAGAAATATGTATAGTTTATTGCATTCTTAATATGAAGTTGTTATATAACATTTAAAAAATATTATGAACAAAAAATAATAATATTGATTATATATGCATAGTGAGAAAATTCTTATTCCGCGAATAAGGTATTTTTTGAGGAGATTTGTAATTCATTCATTTTGTTACTATGAAGTTGACCGCTAACTTCCCCTAATGGGGGTGGGCAAACAAGTGGCCAATGGCTCTCAAGGATTTCCCCTCAAAGCACATGACAAACATGCTCCTTGATGAATAAATATTAATGCGATGGTACCTCAATCATTTGAACTCTCCAGCAACAAGTGAAGGATATATAATGATGCATAGGTGTAATGGAAAGGCTTATGAGATGCAGGCGATGAGTGTTGGGTGTAGGGTGGTAAGGGAGGTCGTTGAAGGCCATGCGAGCTCACCTTGGTGTTGGTTTACCCGGTGAAGCACTAAGAAAACCCACCTTGCATCTATTTGTTTCATTTTCGGCTCTCAGGTCTTCATTTGGGACCCTAGTAGTTCCAGTTTTCTTATGTGGGTTTCACTTGGAATTTGGGAGCACTAACTTTAGCTTGTGGTGCAGTGACCCAGCAAGCCTTGACCCTCGTTCAGAGAAAGTAATATGTTGTCACTCACTGTATTATGAGTTTTCAGTTGTTCAAAGTGCCACAGATAAGTGAAGTCTAAATCCATATTCTAGGCCACAAAATCACTCAAAGCCAAATCATACCCTCTCTATTGCATACTACTCCGAACAAGCTTTCCAACAATATATGAAAGTCTAAAAATGGACTTCCGGATCTGAAGATATGACCTGTTGAAGTTCAGGGGTTTTGTTGCCTTTGAAATGAAGGAGAGGAGCTTATCGGAGGTCCGAGAGCATATCGCAAATCACAATCATAGTTTTCTAGCAGTAGCGATGAGGGATGAATAAAAAACCTGCAATGGAGCGATCGCTGCTATTGGTGATCCCAAATGTCAAAGATACAAGGCTCGACATATCGGAAATCGGCAGGATTTCAAAATGCAGTACAAAGGGGCAGAGCTCCGATATTGACAAATCGGTGATCAGTGGATCCAACAGATCGTTCTTAAGGAATTGCGTGGAAATACGTCGATAGTGTTAAGGTAGCAAGGGAGGGTCGATGCCGATTTACAAAGGAAATCAGTTGCAAAACTAGAGGAAGTCACGCCTTTTCTCTCTCCTCCAAGGGGGCCATGGGGCAGAACACCATTGGTCCAAATGAATACACATGGTGGCTAACATTAGCATGACATGGCAGTACAGAGGAAACGTGGCACACAGATTCAACATTTTCAGGGGTCCTATGGGGCTATATCTGGTTGACACGTGTCACCACTCAGGAGGTGCCACGTGGCACCGATGACATCATCAATCCTGGGGTCCCTCCTCTACCATAAAATAAACACCCCCCATCCTAGGACAACCTAGATTGACTTCGCCAGATCAATGGTTCCCAGGCCTTTTCGCCCCAACCCCCCACCCTCCCCCGCCATGTTTCCCTTTATCAGCGGGGGGGGTCTGAAAAAGAAGTTTTCTTACCAGGCCCCACTGACATGTGTTCCTCTCATATCATTTCGCACCCCCCCACTCACTTACCACTTACCACTCATGCCCCCTCCGAAAACCACTCATCCTTACACTCTCTTCAGTATTGCGATTGCGATAATCCAGGTGCTCCCAATACTGCAGATCGGCGATCGCAAAGGTCAAGGGGAGATATCAAAGGTAAAGCATTGTAAATCACTAGTGTGTGGGATTCTATGTAATAAAGGAAGAAGAACCCCAAAGGGGATTCCAAAGGCCCTAGCGCCCAAAAGACTAAGCAATTGGTTATAGCCCTTGGTTACATAAAGCAAAAGGGGCTACAGTGGATCTGGAGGCCCCGAACTGTAAAATCTTTTTAGTGAGAAATCCCAATATGAGAACTCCGTGACCACGTAGTACAAAACTTTAAAGGCGCAGTGGGTTGGTAGTTGTGGAGTTTAACAAGGAATATGGAGCATTCAAACCCAGCGTCCGCTGATCCAGAAAGGTCCTCTGTGAAATGAAACCAAGGTCAACTTTGACAGAAGCAAACAAGGACTTGGTAGCTCAGGAAGACTTGATGATCTAGCATGGTGCCCCCATACAGAGGGAAGACGAAGTACCGCTTACAGGTCCTCTGCTTTAGTACTACGACATGGAATTGATGATGTCTACTCCTAGCTTTGAAGGATGAATGGTTCAAGCAGTAAAGACAGAAATGACAGGAGTCGACTGAGCAACACAGGAGGCCATACCGTGAGCAAAATACAACTTGAAGCAGAAGCGATCACAACGATGGGCATGAAGATATTTTTTTAACATTATTCATCTAATTGATTGACTGATTTGTTATCTTGCAATGTGTCGCCCTTAAATGAGGAAATTAATATTTTGTATTGTGTTTGGGCCAGAGAGCCATCCTTGGATGAGATAGCTAGTCAACCTGACAGCTCAGACTCAGTCAAATATATCTTGATGTAATGAATGTTCAATGCTCCCCCTCTCCAAATAAATAGCGGGAAGCAACACTTCACAAAGGTTCAGAAATTCTAAAGAAAATGTTGCATGTTATTTTCAGACGGTATGAATTTATAGTACAAATCTTTAAGAATATGAAGTAAATGGTGGTGATTCACCCTTCGAGTATTACAGTATGTTATCCCTCTGCTAAAGCCCATTTTGTTCACATTCCTTCTCTGAATTCATGCAATCATAGCTGCTATAAATATTTCATACCTCCTCATAGATTCATTTGTATTAACTTATTAATGCACGTGCCTTTATGGATTATTGAAATTATATCTTTAAGTTTGTGCTACATGAATCATAGCATTCAGTGCCTCTTTCATCCATTATTTCTACTCACAACTCAAATAAGGGTAGAAATCCTTAATGCTTCAAGCTCAATGTGTTAAAGGTAGAATTATTGATGCTTTAAGCTCTATGTGATGAGTTCCTCTTTCTTCTTATCCTCTCTCATTGCTCTTAAAAACTTATTAAACTTTAAGTCCTTGAACTACTCAGCCTCCACTGTTTTATGCATATATTTATGCGATTTGTACATATAAAGAAGTACCATAAATTCATGTCTTAATCGGTTAGATGAATGAACCAACCCATTCCATTTTATATATACATATAGAATATAAGTGATGTCTCCATTTTACTGAGAATCATTTGAGACACACAAAATCTAGATGTGCCCAGGCACTGGTCTTGTAAGCAATCCAAGGATGTCTCTAGGAGTGACAACATAACCCTTTCGCTCTGTCTTTGGTTTTTTCATGCATTTCTTGCTTAGGTGGTGGTTGAATTCTTGGAAAAGCTTTGCTTTTGGTATGTTGTATTGAATTGGGCTAAGGATTGGGGCAATGGGATTGCACCTATTGGAGATATTTTGTTTGAGATGGAGGGTTTATGGTGATTCGGATTTAAATAGGAATACAAAAATTTACGAATATAACCAGAAATACAAAGATGCAGCATAAATAACGCTTCATTTCATTAATATCAACTACTGAAATATGCTTTCAAAGAGAATGGAAATAATACTAGCTCGGGTAATGGTAGCTTATCTCTCAAAAGAGATGTGGCTGCTACATGACTTTGAACTATGTTACAATGAAGCTCAAAGGCCTATTTATTATTTAGAAACAATGGAAAACCATAAACATCCAAAAACCTAACCTTGGGAGATGAAATACCAAACTATGGGCCCCGTTTGGATAAATTGGTACATCAACTTCCTGGCGTCGTAACTTTGTCATACGATCTCTGTTTCACACGCACAATACCTCGTCAGAAATATTTGTCGGAGGACTACAAATTTCAAGTCGACAAAATTGAATATTGTCCCATGTTGGCCATTGTTTTCCCCAAAAAAGTTGTTTAGGGCCTCAAAATAGCTCCGGAAGCTCAGGACCCAAAAAACTGCCAAAAATAGTAGATTGTGCTACAAATAAGGAAACTGAAAAACTGAAAGAAACAATGGTGGTGGTCCAAGTAGAATAGGTGGGTGGCCACCAATGTTCACTTGGATCATTCCTCCCCCCTTAGGAAGCAATGGTCCCCATTGCATTGAGTTCCTCCATGAGATGAGGAAACTTCTACTGAACTTGGTCCTTGGTGAGCCACTTGCCGTGGTGATGGAGTTCGTCAGCTTTAACAACTTGATATAGTTGGATCCTTTGATGTTGAGTGTTCTTGATCTGCGTTTCCATGATTCGATCAGTTGTGGCTTATTCCATGCAGTCTAGATTTAACTCTGAAGGTGTGAGTTGTAATGCAATGTCTGATGTGTCTAGCAATGGTGGGAAGTATGGTCGAAGGTGGTCCACACTGAACACTGGGTGTAGGCTAAGGAATGGGGGAATGTTGCGCTCCAAATCATTATCTCCCACAACCTTGGTAATGGTGTAAGGACCATATCAGAGTGGGCTAAGATTCTGATGGGCTCTGGTAAGGTGTTCTTTTGGCAAATGCAACCAAACTTTGTCATCCACCTGAAACTTGTGTGGTACCCAATGCTGATCATTTCGCTGCTTGTACTTGGAATTTTCCACACTAGAGCGGTGATATATTGGCCCGTTGGGTAGAGGTGATTTGGGAGTTAGATCAAATGAATGCTTGACCTAACAGTGCAACGGTACCCCTGTGGGTCAGGAGAAGATGTCCCTGTATTCTTTCATGGTCGTATCCACCTACTTCTGCTGTGTGGAGGAACCCTTCCTGGAGGCCATGGATGTGGCTATGATCTTATCCTTACTTTGAGAGTGAACCATAAAGAAGATGAATTTCTTAGTTTGGGAGATGATCTTACTACACCGCGTAGCAGAGATCAAAGAGGTGGCAGTAGTTGGGGCTAGCTCTGGTATCCTGTATAGTCTATTACCCAAAGAAATGATAACAGAGTGAGGTTTAGACTCATATACAACATGTCGCTTCCACAAGTATGGTTGTCCTAATAATACATCTCAAACATCTAGAGGAGTAACATCACATAATACCTCATCCGTGAAGGGCTTGATGTTGTATGGAAGACAACACTACTGGCTGACGCGAGGATCTCATCCTTGGTGAAGCCACCCACTGGTGTACAGCTGTGGGTGTGATGTGGTCGGTAATCCTAGCCGCTTCACGACCTCTACAAAAATGAGGTTCTTTTGGCTCCCATTGTCGATAATGAACTATAGCGGGGAACCCTTTACCCACATCTAGGAGTGGAAGAGGTGCTCCTCCTCCTTTGGATATTCGGGTTCCTCCTTCTAGATCTTCGTGGTGGCAACGGTGATGTTGGGCTTCGCATAGATATTTTTCTTCCCTTTGTCATTCCCCTTGTCGGATTCTGACTTAGAGTCAAAACATGCATCTGATTGTAGAAGCCTTTAGCTCGGTCACCAGTCACTGGTTGGCCCAACACTCACTTGTGTTCTGAGTGGAGATCTTATGGAACTCGCATCACTTTCCCATGTCCTTCTTTAGATTTGTAGTGTTGTTCTTTGCTTGCAGCTTTGTTGGGTTGTCTTGGGTCTTCCCGCCTTGTCTTTGTCCTTTGTTTTGCGGTTTGGGGGCACCTTTCCCTTGCTTTGGATTCATAGATCCAAAATCTCGCTTCTTCTATATAAGCTTCTGTTTGATCTGGACAACATATCGATAAGCCATGCCAAGCGAGGAGATGATCAGGAACTCCATCTCATCTTGGATGTACTTGTGTAGGTAGTCGCGATACTTAGGTACCAAATTTTTATCAGAATCCTCGATACCCAAATTCGTGCGAAGGGTATGAAAAACATTGACAAACTCCAGCACATCTTGGTCCCTTCCCTGTCGCAGCATGGTCCACTTTATGTATTTATCCTCATAGCTCCTGAGAGGGTAGTACTGCTCCTTGATGGGAACCTAAAATGAATTCCAAGTGGGTGCGGCTAAAAACAATGAGGGCTTACTTTCATCCTTCTTCTCACAGTAGGTTTCCCACTTATCCTTGATGTGGGGGTCAGCTTTGAGAAGAGAAAAAGTAATATTTTCCCGGCTGGAACAAAAAAATATCCTTCTAGCAGATTTAACCATTTATCTATGGCATCTGCATCTATTTGGTGCTCAAATATGGGAATGTCAAAGTTTTCTTGTACCTTAAAAGGAGTGGCACCTCCAGAGTGGTTGTTGGAAGTGGATGCACCGTCGATGATCAACCGTTGAAGGATCCGGGCAAAGGTATCTATCATCGCGTTCCTTTGTTTCTCAAGGGCCTCCTTGAGCAATATTTTGATAGGATCTCTTGCCCCCTCATCTTTATTTTCTTCCCCCATGGGAGGTCATCAGGATTTGTGAGGCTGAAGTTGCAAAGGTTCGACCAATTCAAGCCCTAACTCCTTATATCTCGACCTCGTTGGGGACATACAAGAAAAAAAGAGAAAGTGCAGATCGCTCTGATACCACTGATCCAGATTTAAACAGGAATGAAAAAAATAATAGATACAACCAGAAATACAAAGATGCAATAGAAATAACACTTCATTTCATTAATATCGACTACTGAAATATGCTTACAAAGAGAATGGAAATAAGACTAGCTCGGGTGATGGTTTCTTGTCTCTGAGAAGAGATGTGGTGGCTACATGTCTCTGAATTGTGTTACAATGAGGCTCAAAGGCCTATTTATTATTGAGAGGTAACAAAAAACCCAAAACATCTAAAACCATGCCCTAGGAAATGAAGCGCCAAACTATAGGCCCCCGTTAGGGTAAATTGGCACATCAACTTCCTAGGGTCGTAACTTTGGCATACGATCTCCATTTGACGTGCACAATACCTCATTAGAAAGATCTGTTTGAGGACTGAAACTTTCAAGTGGCCAACATTGATCTATAACCCATGATGGCCCCAGTGTTCCCAAAAAAACATCATTTGGGGCCTCAAAATGGCTCTAGAAGTTCAAGACCCGAAAAACTGCCAAAAATAGTAAATTGTGCTACAAATAAGGAAACTGAAAAACTGAGAGAAACAATGGTGGGGGTCCAAGTGGAATATGCGGCCAACCACCAATATCCACCTGGATGATATGGTGAAACTCTTGGGTGGTGATTTCTATTAATGTTAGGAACTAATTATTTTTCGACCCTCTAAACCTCTTCATTCTCTTCTAGGTTATTTATCCTCAACCCTGCTTAGTTCTAGCCTTTGTCCCAAGATTACATCTTTCCTTTTTTGGTCCTAGCTAGGCATTTCATTGTTGGGTCTCTCGGCCGAGTGGGTGGAGTGTTTGCATGTCTTAGAGTCAATTTCTTCCTTTTTGGGTGTTGTAATTGTCAGGGGGTTAGTCTCAAGTATTGTCACCCCTACTCAGTTTGGGTATTATCTTATTATTGGGTTTGGTTCCCAAATGAGGGGCTAAGTTCCTTTGTTCTCAGTTTGGCCCCCAATATTTTTCTTCGGTGAGATAGTTGGTGTTTTCTTTGAGTTCCTGTTCTAGAATTATGTTGCACAGATGGTCATGTCTTGTAAGAGATGACATCCTTGTCGGGGTGGAAGGCACCACAACCTTGCAGGTCACTAAACAAATATTCACAGTTCATCTACGAAATATTTGGCAAGTGTGGAACGAGAAGGCGAAGTGGCTTATCCTCAAGGATGCTCCCCGGGACATGTGGACACCCTGACATCTCTGGAATCCATCGATGATCTGCTACGAGGTATTCATGCCAACCTTGACATCCTCAAGGATCATAGGTATGAGGACATAAACAAACTGGTAACCTACATGAATGACATCCAGTTCAGCCAAAGTGTAATTCTATAACAGTTTGACAACATTTGTCAGAGCCAACGTTGTACTAATGATCACCTTCGTGATGTGGAAGCTCATGTAGAACATATTGTCTTTCACATGCATGAAAGATTTGGAATTCTTGCAGCACCTCCTTTGCTTCCTCCTCAACCACCTCCATGATATGTTGCTTTCAGTTTCTATGTTCATTTTGCCTCATTTTTGGCTTGTATGGCTAAACAACCTACTCGAAATAATGGTTAAATGGAAATATCTTTTGTACATTCTTGCTTCCCTCACGAACAAATCTGGTCGGAATGAGACCAAGGGAACCATAAAGACACATTTTATATTATCTATTTTTATAAGAAAACAAAACTACATATAACTTTTCAAATATTAATAACCAGAACTATATATATATATATATATATATATATATATATATATATATATATATATATATATATAGATAGATAGATAATGCATTAACATAATTTTATATATAGAGAGTTTTATGGATATAGGTTTCTTATTTCTAAATATGATTGGAGCATGTAGTATTATTTTAATATGTAAAATATAAATTAGAAATAAAATATTTCAATGGAAACTATATATATATTATTTATTAGTTAAAAATGTTTAATATATATATATATATATATATATATATATATATAATTATTATTCTATAAAGTTTTTAAGAGAGATTTATAATTTATTTATTTATTCTTTAATATGAAATTGACATATAACATTTTAAATATTAATAATAAAAATTACATACATAGTCATAATTAAAAAATATTTATAATAAAAATAGTTTTAGATATAAAAAGTCTTAAGATCATATGTTTTCTATTTCGAGATATAATTAAATATATATTAACATTTTTATGCATAAAATGTCTCTTTTATTTATATATATTATCTTTGTTTAAAATTAAAATAAATTTATATGTATATAATATAAATATAAATGTGTATGTATTATATCTTGCGAACGTCCAAAAAAAATTGAAATTCAGTTATTTAATATAGAAAAAATAAATTTATAATAAAATAAATTTATAATAAAAATTAAGCTTTAAAATTTTATAAAATAATTTACACCAATTTAAGTTAATAAACTATATCAAATTATTTATATATATATATATATATATGAGGAGATATCTACTGGAATAATTCAAAGGTAGCAGAATCCTCTATACTCACCCCACCAAAAACAATTGAATGCAAAAAGATTTGATAAAAGAAATTGAGTGCAAAAAGATTTGAACTTCTAAAATTTAGGGAGAAATTCACTTGATAGAAAGCCACTCGGTTAATTTACAAACCATTTGCCACTAGGTTAGTTTATTTAAATATTCGTTGTTTATGATGTAGATTTCTTAAAAGTTAGGTAGAAATTTATTTAATAGAAACGGCTAGGTTAATTTATTACCTATTAGTTGTTCAAAACTTAGATTTGACGTCCACTTGGTTGATTTATTTAAATATTCGTTGTTGGTATTCCAAATTCCAAAAGGTTATTAATATTTTTATAGCCATAATTTCATTAATATACTCTGCTATAGTATATATTATTCATTGCATTTAACG
Organism: Pinus tabuliformis; assembly: GCA_031772625.1. Lineage (NCBI taxonomy): Eukaryota > Viridiplantae > Streptophyta > Pinopsida > Pinales > Pinaceae > Pinus > Pinus tabuliformis. The sequence continues at coordinate 513,598,960 of CM062806.1, read as the reverse complement.
AAAAACAAAAATCCAATAAGTCACATATACTGGACTGTGAATTAATCGAATTATAACTTTAAAAATATTAGTGGTCATTCCATAATGGTGGTTAAAAAAAACTTTATACTTGCTTCAGACTTAATCGCAATGACAGTGACAGATATGGCGATTTTGAGAGTGCACGTTTTGGTGATTGGTTTAAGCTTTACATTGTTTTTTTAAGTTATGGAAATTGCAGTTATATTTTGAAAAAATCTCGTAGAGATTTAAATTTACTTTTATAAATTTAAGTAAAGATTGCAAATTTCATAATTTTAAGTGTTCCAGAAATTTTCAATAGTGCTGAATCTATTACAAAATTTTTTGAATTTCTTTTACTAAATTCCAATCACTTTTAACAATCCAGACAATTCTTCTGCCTCCATAAAAGACTCCTCTAATGTACACAATCGGAATAATGTAGAGCGTTGTTTCCCCACTGTAAAGCGTTGCTATTTAGGCATGTCAATACCAAATCGTACCCTAATAAGATCTGTAGAATCTGCCATATAACTTCCAATCTACTGAATAACGACTTGTTCAAATTTGATTGGATTGACCGTATGCATTTAGTGAAAATATATTTTTGTTTAAATTTTTATTTTTATGGTTTAAAATGGACAATTGAATATGTGCATTTAGGCTTTAAAAAAACCTAAAATTCATTTGAATTGGACTGAGTTCATAATTTGAGAGTCTAGTACATTTTTGTTATATTATCAATAAGATAAGCAGTAAAAATATGTTAGAAAATCTTCTAAAACCTATAACAAATAAACTATATAAACTTACAATTTAATGATGTAAATTGTCAAGAAACACTGTAATAAGGACTCTGTTGGTCATCTAGTTTTCTCTCTTTTTAAATCACAGTAATGTCACCACTACTTAACGCTAAGAGCACTGAGAATCACCTTTCAACAATGGCAAGCAAGAGGAACGGCCATTCGGAGATTCTCAATATAATTGCACAGGAATGTCCATATCTTTAATCGAGAGAACAATGAGAATGGACGCATATTCTTCAAAGACTATTGGCAGGAGACACAGGATTTGTCTCACCTGTGACAGGGTTTCTAGATAATGCAAGCAATGGCGTTTCCATGCTCAAACAACCCCATTTGAGGGATCACTGGCTGACTGAGAGAGGCTAAGCTCAAAATTGTTTAACAGTATCTCACAAGCCCAACCTTAATTACTTCCAGCGGAGGAGCAAACCATTCCAAACCCATTAGTGACTTGTAATATCTTTGTCACGTAAGTATCCGAAGTTGGAACTGAAGAGAAACCTAGTAAGCCATTTGGCTGAGGAGCCTCAAGGGTTTTGCCTCCCGTTTTTATCTTCATTTTTTTGGAATTTGATGATTTTTTAAATTATTTATTAGATTTTAAAAATATTTTAGAATTAGTTTAACTATATAAATTAAGTTAAATGATTTGTAAATGACATAAGTATGAGTTCATAATTTACATCAAAATTGTAAAAATTAATTAAATATTTTTATTTTTATTGTTATTATTATTAAAGAGAAGGGTAAAGGATTTTATACTAATAAAAATTGGTAATGAGTGGAAAATCGTTAAACAAGTGTAATTTTTGATAACATTAATCTTTTAAAAAAGGTTGTTAGTTGATCTAGGGTTGTAAATCATTCTTAAACTAAAATAAAAGATAAAAACATGAACATTTTAAGTTCTACAAAATCACCAACGTATATAGCAAAAGTTACATAATAACATATGATAATAGGGTTACAACAGGTATCACCCAATAACTCGAACCTTGAACCTCAGTACACTAGACCCCCTTAAGCGATGATTCTTTTCCTTTCCATAGAGGAACTAGTACTAGCTCCTCCTCTTGGAGACCTCCAACACAAACACACGAGCAAAAACTGAAAGAACCTCCTCATGCATACTTTCCAACAATTGCTCCATATCTGTGTGATGCCTTAGCTATTTTGCCTCCAGAAAGAGCTAAAAGGAACACCTCTTCCTTTCAACCATAACCTTCACTTTCAGGATAGATGCCAAAGAGTCAAAGAAGCATCTAGGAGCCTATCGAGCAAAGACAGATTTAATATATAGACAGGATTAGAACCTTGCCACGATCCAAGCTACAACAAAATTTCTAGATCCATTGCCAAAGCCTCAACACGATAGAGAATCAACATTTGACGAATATCACAGAACATCTAAATTAATTTTATTCATCTGCACAATAAAGTCAACTTCACAGCCGAGAAGATCCACCACATATCCCACATGGGGGCTTCAATTAATGAACCTCTCACATAGCACGTGTGTTCTTGACATACTAAACAATTCCCTTAATTTGACTACATATTGAAAAATACCTCTAAATATCACTTTATTTAAGTGCATATGAACCTAATACACCTTCCCAATTTAAAAATGTCAACTCTTATTGTCACTCTTATTTTCACTAGATATTGTAGGCATCCATTTTTTCATTAACTTTGAGCACCATTTTTTATACATAACATATAAAAACTCTTTACCCCTTATTATATGGTCAATATATAATGTCATGTTTTCCTCAATATATATCCCACAATATGAACTCACGTGGTATGGTATTGCTCCCCTAGTGAAGTCCCCGTGATATCCCACCACGAGCAAATTAAATAGACAAGAGGCCCAACATTTAAATTGGTTGAAATACCATGCCACTTGTACATCGAATTAAGACAACATGAATGGTCCTTGAGGATCCATGGCCAGAAAATGAAAGTTCGTGAGATCCTGAGGCCCTTCTACTTCTGGAGACGAGCCAAAGAATGAAAATTACTAAGGCGACGGACCATGTACCATTTCAATAATTTTTTCCTTTGATGACTGAATTAATTAAAGAATTATTGCTTCATGGGATTCCAAACATGACTAAGGAGGGGGAAAATGATGATCACTCCCAATCTATCCTGATTGCATCTTAGGAAAACAAGCATAAATAAGGAATCAGGTAAATGCTAATACTCTTATCCATCTTGTCGTAGGGTGGAGACTTTTTTTAGCCAAAACATCAACAGCGAAGTTCAAATGGCTCTTTATATGATAGAGATCCAATTGTTCAAATCAAAAGGCGGAGATGAGGACCCTTTGATTCAAGCAAGAAAAGTATGAGCATATCGCCTTTTGGCCTTGGTCTCTTGACAAATGACTCGCATTGAATCTCCAAAAACTAGTAGGGTAGAATTTTTCTTTTCAATAGCTATTTATTTAGATGGGTGAGTGTTAGATGTCACATGTTAGATGTGAGATAATTTTTAGATTCAATTTTTTTTATATTGTAACTTTGTTTTTTATTAATAAAATTACCAACAATTTTTTAGATAAAAGAAAGTATAATATTCATATCACATCAAAATATATAACATATAAATAGTACTTATAAATTAACATCCATTTTACCATATAAATTAAAATAATGATTGCATAACCATCTTTAAATTTAATTAATAAGCTGATAAAAATGTAATATTGACAATATAACAATATGTTTAATCATGAATATTTACCATGGATATTATTAACTTCTAAATAGGCATTTTTAGAATACTATGGGTCAATCCCGAGAAGAGAAAGATAGAGAGAGCCAGAGAGAGGACGAAAGAAAGTCATAATACCATGGGCTAATATCATGGTTTATCAATATCATGGGCCATCTCTGCTTTTAATTATTATGTTATGGATCTAGGCTTGTAATTATTCTGTCACAATACCATGGCTTATTAATACCACATGCCCAAAAACCATAACTTATTGCAAAATCAAAATATTTTACAAATACTTTATTTTAATTTAATTTTATAACATTTTTTAATTCAATCTAAAAACAAAAAGGTTATAATTACTTTTGAGGTAGATGCATTTTAACCAAGGATCCAAGCAAATAAAGAAAACAAAGTCACTAACAATGATAGAGGAAAGATAGTGCATGATTCTTTTAAGTTTTTATTATTATATTTTCTTTGACATGATTGATCCAAAATATAGGTTTAATATTTTACAACTAATTACATTTTTTTAATTTAGATACTTTCTTAAATACAATAAATGGGATAATATTTAAGAGATAGAGTGAGATGGAGGGGGAATAGAGTGGGAGAGAGAGGCATACAGTTGGGAGGGACGAGAGAGGAAGGAAAATAGAGAGGAGGGGGGAGAGAGATGGATTTGGAGGGGGGGAGAGAGGGAGGGAAGAACAAAGACATTGAAAGATAGAGGTGGAGAGAGAGATAGGGAGTCCGAAGGGAGAGATGAAGATGGAATGAGGGAGAGAGGATGAGGGAAGGGAGAGAAGAGGATAGGATAGAGATAGGGAAAGAAAGGGAAGAGAGAGATAGGGAGACATAGATATGGATGGCGAGAGAGGGGGAGAGAGATAGAGATATTGACAAAGTTGGAGGGTGGAGAGAGAGAGTGTGTCTGATGGGGGGAGAGATAGAGAGAGGTGGGAGAGAAAGGGAGAAAGAGGAAGGAAGTGAGAGGGGACTTGAGAGAGAGGAGAGAGAGGGGGAGAGAGAGATGGTGTTCGAAGGGGTAAAGAGTGGGAGGGAAGAACAAAGACATTGAAAGATAGAGGTGGAGAGAGAGGGAGGGAGTATGTTTTGGGGGTGAGAAGGAGAGACAAGGGGAGATAGAGATACAGATGGAGGGGGGAGGGAGGACAGAAGAGAGAGGAAAAGAGAGGGAGGGAGGGAGAGATAGATAGATAGATATATATGGAGAGAGAGATAGTGTATGCGGGCTGATATAAAGAGATAAAGAAAGAGAGATAGAGGGAGGGGGTAAGAGGGAAGAACAAAGAGACAAATAAAGGGAGGCATATATATATATATATATATATATATAGTGAGAGAGAGAGAGAGAGAGAGAGAGAGAGATGTGTTTATGGGGTTGTGGGGTTGAGGTAGAGAGACAAATAAGGAGAGATGGAGGGAGGTATAGATATAGATGGCAATGGGGAGAGGGAAGAAAAGAAAGATAGAGAAAGGGAGGGAGAGGTGGAGAGAGAGAGGCGAGGGAGAGAGGGAGGGAGATAGACACATAATGGAAGGTGGAGAGAGGGGGAAGAAGAAAGAGACACACAGAGACAAATACAGACATATAAGTTAGATCTAAAAAGTCGTGAATATTTTGTTTTCTCACTAAAAGAGATTTATTGATTTTAATGTAGTTGTTGATTTCTAATCATACTTGAATGCTTGCACCAGATACATTAATTTTAGTGTAGATGTCAATTTCTAATCGTATTTAATACCTTACACTAGATGCATTGATTTTAATGCAAATGTTGATTTCTACTCCTATTTGATTGCTTGCACTAGATGCATTTGTTTCAATGTATATATTGATTTCTAATCGTATTTGATCTCTTGCACTAGATGCATTAGTTTTAGTGTATATGTTGATTTCTAATCCTGTTTCATACCTTATACTAGATACATTGATTTCAGTGTAGATGTTGATTTCTACTCCTATATTATTGTTTGCACCAGATGCATTGTTTTAGTGTAGATATTGATTTATAATCCTATATGAACACTTGCACTAGATGCATTGATTTCAGTGTAGATGTTGATTTCTAATCCTATTTGGTTGTTTGCACTAGATGCATTGATTTTAGTGTAGATGTTGATTTCTACTCCTATTTGATTGCTTGCAGTGGATGCATTGGTTTCTGTGTAGATATTGATTTCTATTCCTATTTGATTGCTTGCACTAGATGTATTGATTTTAGTGTAGATGTTGATTTCTAATCCTATTTGATTGTTTGCACTAGATGCATTGATTTTAGTGTAGATGTTGATTTCTGATTTCATGCAACTAGATGTATAATGTATATTAATTTCAAAGTAATTAGATTAATAGTGTGCATTGATTTTAGTGTAACCACAACTTTGCCCCCTCCATCTATATCTCTATCTCCCATTGTCTTTCCTTCTTTATCTCTCTATCTAATCCCCCAAACATACACTCTCTCTCTCCATATCTATCTATCTATCCCTCTCTCTCTTACCCTTATCTCTCTCTCTAACCCTTCTCTATCCATATCTATATATCTTCCTCCCTTGATGTCTTTGCCTCTATCATTTTCCCCCTCTCCCCCCTCAGGTAATTTTTGTAAGATTTGAAGACATTCTCCACTCACAAAAATGTGAGTTTGTCCGTTCTCTGCTCTCACAAGCGTTTAAAAGAGCGAGCCTAGTGACGTTCAAACGAATTTACAGTAGAATTGTAGTTCCGCTTGTTTTTATCTTTTTGCAAATATCTGACAATATTAATCTTTTTAAATGAATCAAAGGTCAAACAAATCATACTCTGTTACCCGCAACCTTCGAAATCTGGTGAGAAAAGCGACAGCAATCGTTATCAGACTTTAGAAAAATAAAACTTTGAATCGATGCAGAATTGACTCTGCTATACATAATTGAAACCCTTTTCCCAAATTTTTCGTTTTCCCGCATTTCTTGGGACTCGATCTGTCACATTCCGTAGGGTGAAGAGTCCAGAAACGTAACTGCTTTCCAATTTCCGTGCAAGATTTTGCGAAACGTCTAGGTCTAGAATTTTTTTATTTAATAAGCAATTTTATCGTATTCATTTGCATGTTGACCTTAAGGGTTGACTGAGATGGAGCCTGAGCATAACTATTAGACAATGTGAATTCAAATGAATGGGTCAGATATAGTAAATAGTTTATTTGAACAAAAGAATTCCAAATGCAGCAGAATTGTACTGTAGGTAAGAGAAACTGTGGTATATGGGCTGGAATAAGCCTTAAAATTATTTTTTGGTTAAGAGTTTGTTTTTATTGGTTTTTTTCCTGCTTATGGAGCTTTCGGTTTTTACGTAAATGTATTTCTTTTTTTCAAAACATGTGGGGTTTCTTTTTCGCTGAATCTGCAGCCTTATGTATGGAAAATCTTTATATTTTCTTAATATAAATCTATGTTGGTTTTTTTTTCTCTCAAAAAAAAGAGTTAATAACTTAAGACTAGTGATATTTGGTCATAATAAAAAGTTCATTTACAAATAACTAATAACTAATTTAAGACTAATTTAAGTTAATGTTGTTTTTTTGAATAATAATGTTAAATTAATTTATATTTATAGGTAACAACCAATAATATTTGTGAGTTATCATCATTTTTCCACTATTAAAATAAAAAATAATATACTAAAAACAAACTCACCTACAAATAACTTAAATGAGATGTATACCTTCAAAAGCTCAATCATTCAATATTCAAAAGTCAAGCGTTGGATGTATACCTTCAAGTCATAAATTATTCAATATGCTAGGTTCCAGGGTCAAGATTTGCGGTTCAACAACTGATTTTTTTAGTTTTTAAAGATTTTGTTTTTATCGCTAAACAAAAATATATGACGAGATATGACAATTGGGTTGTTGTACTTTCATATATATAAGTTAGTTATGAATTTTAAATTTTATAATTTATGTGAGAGGTCATAACATCATTATGAATGAATAAACTATTTTGAAATTTTGAAAAATTTATTAATTTTATTTAAAATTTAATTATAATTTTTTAAAATATTATATTATCATAATCTTATTAAAAATAAGATTATTAAACATAAGCATGATATGCATTATTATTATTATTTAGTATGTGTTTTTATAATACTAATTTTATATATAAAATATCTTTTATATAATTTTAAATTAATATAATATTAAAAACTAATATAAGATTTTAACATAATATTAATTTCTTTATTTATGGGATTGTAATTCTTATCTATAATCTAATTAAGAGTTTATATATATAACAAATATTTTATTTATAAAAATGTTATAAAATAAAATATTTTGATTTTAAAATGTGATGTATTTACTAGTACAATCACATTAAAAATATTAATGTGGTTTATATAGTCTAAGGTTTCATAAATATAACATAAAAAATTATTGCAACATGAAGAATGCTTTACTGATGTACACATATATAAAAAGGTTATGGGTCAACTTTAACTTCAGAAAAAAAGGAATTACACATCTTATTGTAAAATGGTCCATTTTGCTAAATACAATTTGCTTATATATAAATGAATTTTATAAATAATAATGATGAACTTATCATGGAGGAACTTATTAGAATTGGAATAATCTCAAATCCCTAGGAAATTGGTGGGTGTGGAGCTACTTGGCACTAATCAAATTTTTTAAATTTATTAAAAGTAATGGACCATTTTGCTAAGTAAAATTTGCTTATACATAAATGAATATTATAAATAATAATGATAAACTTTTCGTGGAAGAATTTATTAGAATTGGAATAATCTCAAATCCCTAGGAAATTGGTGGGTGGGGAAAGCTACTTGTTGCCAATCTAATTTTTTTAATTTAGTAAAAGTCAATACAACGGAACAATATAAATAATATTGATGAACTTATCATGGATGAACTTATTAGAATTGGAATAATCTCAAATCCCTAGGAAATTGGTGGGTGTGGGGCCACTTTGCACTAATCTATTTTTTAAATTTATTAAAAGTAATGGACCATTTTGCTAAATAAAATTTTCTTATATATAAATGAATACTATAAATAATAATGATAACCTTTTCATAGAAGAATTTATTAGAATTGGAATAATCTCAAATCCCTACGAAATTGGTGGGTGGGGAAAGCTACTTGTCACAAATCTAATTTTTCAAATTTATTAAAGGTCCATGAAACCTAGGTAGTGACTTACAAAAATGAAAAAAAAATCACCAAATCCTCATGCACCTTAAGTTGAAATAAGACGCAAGTGAACGCAACCTAACAAACTCTGTAACACACTACAACCCTTAATAAACATTCAAACTAACCATACCCTGGTCATATTCCCTTAGGAATCAATCTAGGTTGTCAATTAAAAAAATGAAAAAAATCAACAAATCCTCATCCACCTTGAGTTGAAATAAGAAACCTTCGCCAACAAGTTAACATTATTAATGGTTAAGAATCTAGTTATATTGTATAAAACTAAATTAAAATAAAATATTTATAAAAATATTTCGATTTTGAAATGAGTTATGGTTTTTCCTCATGTGATATTGATAAACTATATATTATCCCATGACATTCTAAAAAAGTCTAAATTATTATAGCACTTAGCTAATTAAAAATTTTCGATTTTTTTAATTTTTAATATAATTTTTATATATTACTATTCCATCTAAAAAATGATAATAACCATCATCAACTAATTAAAAAACCACAATTTATATTTTAAAAAATAAAAATAAAAAAAATTCAAATTTTATTTTTATGAAAAACATTAATAAATTGTTAAGACAGAAGCCTTTTTCTTCACTTTTTGAAATGAAGCTGTAGCATGGGATAAATAATATTTAAACCGTTTAGGTTTAAAGAATTTTTGGCCAATTTTAAAATGGGTTTCAGTGTTAGATTTTCAAAAGATACTGAGTATACGAGAGGGTGGAACTTTAAGTATACGAAGGCGGAACTTTGTTTGAAAAGATAATTTAAAAAATAAATAAATCGAAAGTTATTTAGAATTTTTCATATATGGAGAAGAGGTTACGTTATATATGAACGAGAGGAGAGATTAAGTTTCTCTGAAATAAATACAGAGAGGAAGAAGTTGAATAAATAATATTTGATATAATAATACTCTGTTTATATTTATAATTTTTATCAAATCTCATTTCAATTTAAAAGATATTTGTATTTTAGAAAATTTGATTTTTCGCGGTATTTATTGATTCGGAGTTAAGATAGGTTTAAGGTGGTTTTATTATTAATCAACAATAATAATTATAATTATTGATTTTTTATTTTTTATTATATTTTATTTGTAATTTCAAGAGGTTAAAATGTTTTATTGATAATTATCATTATTAATTATTTTATTTTTATTTTTTTATTTTTATTTTGACCAAGCCAAAACATTTATGGGACATGACATTTGTACATACTAGGCTAGAGAAGAGGCAATTACTTTTAACCTTTTATTACTTAATTGAGACCATTTGCAAATGTTTACAAACACTTATAACACTACATATTAAAATAAAATATTTGTAAAATATTTTGATTTTGAAATGTGTTACAATTTTTGGGCAAGTGGTATTGGTAAGCCATGGCGTTGGCCCATGGTATTCTAACAAAGCCTATTTACAAGTTAATAATGTTTATGGTAAAAGGGAATAATATCCATGGTCAATAATCTTGTTATATTGTAAGTATTAAGTTTTAATTTAAAAATGTTACAAAATTAAATTAAAAATTATCTATATCTATATATATATATATATATATATTTATATATATATATATATATATTTATATATATATATATATATATATTTATATATATATATATATATATTTATATATATATATATATATATATTTATATATATATATATATATATATATATATATATATATATATATATATATTTCAAAATGAGTTTTGATTTTGGGCATGTGGTATTAATAAACCATGATATTATTTCAAAATGAGTTTTGATTTTGGGCATGTGGTATTGATAAACCATGATATTGGCCCATGGTATTGTAAAAATCCTATTTACTAATTAATAATATCCATGGTAAAATCAGGGTTATTGTAATTATTATATTATGTACCAAATAATTATTTTAATTTATATGGTAAAATGAATGCTAATCTACAAAATGTGATATCTATATTATGATTTTCTTTTATCTTGGCCGTCTTATTAATAAAAACAAAATTAAAATATTTACATATAATATTTAACATCTAAAGTGATGCAAGAGCTTCCAACTTTCCACGTCAAAAGTGTATTTTCACTACAATAGGGTTCTTTCTATTTGATTTGTATTATTCATTAGATGTATTTCCCTATCATTTTATGAAAACTCATATGAATTGGAAAATCTCTAATATTTCCAAAAGCTCTAGAAAAGTGTGTTTGTTAGGATTAGATTAATTTTGGAAATATTGATGGGAGGGATATTTTCCGTAAGGAGAAATCAAAGTTAGCCTAAACAACATCTGAGATTGAAAAAAGGCCGAATAATCTTAATAGGGATGATGGCTGGAAGATCAGCAGCTGCTGGGTCCCAGCCCTATCTTCCTAGCCTCCGCGGTCCCTTCTTGGTATGGTCTCAGTGTTTCTTGTTTCCTTTCCTTAAGAATTGTTTCCTTTGGGTTTGTGGTTTATTTGCTTGCTTTTCTCTTGATTTGATTTGTTCTTCTTTTAATTATCGCCCTTATGGTCTTGATTTAGTCCCTTCTTTTTCCCTTTATATTCGAAGATTATTAAATTTGGCAACCTGGGAATATTTAGCATAATATATGATTAAGAATAATTGAACTATCCTTAGATTGTAAGGTAATTATTTAAGTTTTAATAATTATATAGGTTTGGCTGATAATTGATATAAATTGATATAATATTTTAATATCTAAACCTTAAATAAAAATTTATTAGAATGATTAGATATTAAAGAATTTTAAATTGATATATTTATATATATAATTAAAAACATATATATATATATATATATTTAAACATTAAATATAATATTATTAGAATGTTAGGTATGGTAATATATTAATTTATATATATACTTATATGTTTATTTTAGTTTTGATAACTAACCATAGATCTAATTCAATTTTTAGTAAAAATTATAGTTTTCTAATAATTTATATAAATAATTTAAAAACTAAATATTAAATATAGTATTATATTAGGTATGGAAAAATATTATTATATATAATTATATATTTATATTATATATATATATATATATATATATATATATATATATATATATATATATATATATATATATATATATATAATAATTTAAATATATAAATAGATTAATAACCTCTGATCTGGTTAAAATTTTTACCCAGTTTACTTAGCTCTAGAAGTATAATAATAATTATAAAGAGTATTAATATTAATTTAGTTAAAGGGGGTTTGACTGGGTCCTTAAGTTGAAAAATAGTCGTTAGTCTTTTTAGCCGTTGGAGTCTCTGCTTGGACTATTTAACTCGCTATACTGGATCTGTATCTTCAACTTGTCCTGACGATGAACCACACTAGTTGGTTCGAAACACGTCGACAAATGATCAATTATGTGATTTCGCCAAAAAGTTTCTAAACAAACATCTGAGATTTATGGAATAAATCATGAGATATTTAGTGAATAAATCATGCGAGCTTTGGGGAATAAATCACGAAGTGATTTAGGGATAAGGAAAATCTTGTGATGTTGTATTTACTCAATGTAACCCTAAGGGAAAAGTTAACGGCCAAATAAATATGAGATCAGGCCAAGAGAGGAATGAATACTTCTATACTTGTTTTGTAATTGTATCGACATGATTTTATTAATGAAATGAATTTTCATTATGTTCACAAATTATATGGTGTATCTATGTGATTGGTAATAGTTCAAATTTGTGCATGCTTTAGAATTCACAGTAAGTGAATGATTTTGATATGAAATATTTCTGTGGAAAAAATTAAGGACTTGATGATGAAGTGATTTGTTGTGTGATCTAGACAAAGTTAATTTGTGGGAAAATTGAATTTTTTCCTGCATCAAGTGGTATCAGATGGGGAGAATATGCTCAAATATGTTTGCAGATAGCAACAAGGAAAGAGTTTGTAGCAACAAACGATATGAGAACTACGGAAAATATTCTGATAATTAACGCAGTTGGGATAGCGAAAAAAAGAGTGAATGTAGAAACCTGAAGAGAAAGGGGTGCTCGAAAGGGGTTCCAGAGGAGGGGACCAAGAATGTCAACATTCCTGGCTTAGAGGAGAAGATTGGTGAAGCATGTGTAGAACAAAAGAGGTATGCTACTACAGAGCTGATTAACAAGTCACAATAGGTAGCGAGAAGCTCACGAAAGGGGAAGATGAAGATGACTACGGGAATTGATTTGAAGAATTCAGAGGGAAGCCATAGAGATGCCAAAGCAGTTGGCATAAGGAAAATGAATGATGAAGATTTTGAGAAAGAGATCGTTGAAATGAAGGCATGACTTTAATGTGTTGATGGAGCTTCTACAAAATCAGAAACATGGATGGGTAATGAAAAGGATAACTAGATGGCCTATCAAGCAGTCAATTGTAAGAAGATAGAAACACAAGTTGAAAATTTTGTTAATAGGAGCATAAAAACTCCAGATAACTATGATGAATGTGTGCATTTGTTCACCTGAACAAGGATCCATCATTGGAGAGGATCACAATGATGAAGATGCCAAGATGAAACCTTTTGAGAATTTCACAAAGAATTCAGACAATAAACAGGTGATGGTCAAGATGTTGATAGAAGATAAAGGCCATATTGATTTTCATTTTAACAATTAGTGTATGAATGCAGGAGTTGTTCCAGGTGAAGGACAAAGCATTGATTTTGCTCTGTGTAGAGAGGAAGAATAGTCACTAAGTATTATTGTATAGGGTGGAAGGAAGATTGATCCAAGTGGATATTGATGGCCACACTCCTATTCCACTTGGATCGCCAACACCATATATTTCAGTTTTTCAGTTTCCTTAATTGTAGCACAATTTACTATTTTTGGCAGTTTTACTGGTCGTGAACTTCTGGAGCCGTTTTAAGGCCTTAAACGTCGTTTTTAAGGAAAATAGACAAACCATGAAAACCCCAAATAAGCTCGACAACTTATTATTGGCCTACTCTTTGAGATTTTTGAAACGAGCTATGATGATAGCCAAACGGATATCATATGCCAAAGCTACGACCTCGGGAAATTGATGTACCAATTTACCCAAATGGGGCCCACAGTTTGGGCGATTAATCTCCTAGGGTTAGGTTTCTAGATGTTTAGGGTTTTATATTCTTTCTCAATAATAAATAGGCCTTGGAGCCTCATTGTAACATTGTTCAAAGGCATGTAGCTACCACATCTCTTCTCACAGATAAGCTACCATAGCCCGAGCTAGTTATTTCCATTATGTTTGTAATCATATTTTAGTATTCTTATATTAATGAAATGAAGTGTTATTTTTGTTGCATTTTTGTATTTATGGTTATATCTGTAATTTGTTGCATTCCTATTTAAGTTCAGATCAAAGAAAGAGGATAGTTAAGATGACGACTATGTGATGCAGCCACGAAAGAACAATGTAAGGTTGTTGAACACATGTGTGTGGATGTTAATGATGAAGTTGTTATAGTGGATGAAACCGATGAATATTTTATGGGTATCTTGGAGGTTTTAGTGCTTCACGAGGAAAGGATACTAGAGGCAACAAACGAGATTTCAGGATCTCATATTTTTACAATTAACAATTGGTTTGTGCCTACAGATAATGAAGATATACATTGAACAATGAAATGGCTTGGAGATATTTTATTTAATGAAGTACAAAAATCATTGAAAGAAGACCTATAGTATTGTAAACGAGTAAGCATGGAAAACATTGCAGCTAAATTGAATGTTTTAGAAAATTAGTTGAACAATCCAAGGACAGAGATTATAGTGAATTGTAGCAATTCAAGAAATGATAAAGACAAGTTTCCCATGGAAAAAATACAACAATAAGTGGACAACAATGATGATGGGTTCCAACTAAAAATAAAAAGCATGGTGGAAGCAACTCCAGGAAATTGGTATCCTGATGATTTAGCGGAGGATAGTAGCAAATTTCATCAAGGAACTAGTGACTTTTGCAACCCAGAGGATAGGTTGGATGAGGAAATGGAGGAAATCAGGAAGTTGATGTTGAAGAAGACTCAACAAAAGAGGTATTATCACAAAAATGAATGAAGTATAACTTCTTTCAGATGGTGAAACAAGTATATATTAGTAAGGAAGGACGAAAATTACAGCATAAAATTTGGAAGCCTAGAAGAATGATGAACATGACAACAAAGAAACAACAACATGACAAAGAGAAGGATCAACTACAAAACAAAGTTTGGGATCTAGGAAGACATGCTTCATCAACACATGGTCAGGAGACCATGATTCTTTTTCACCTTGGGAGTCTGATGCAGGAGCATCCAACTTTCCAGGTTAAAAGTGTATTTTGACTAGAGTAGGGGTCTTTCTAATTGATTGTATTATTCATTAGATGTATTTCCCTATGATTTTATGAAAACTCATATGAATTGGAAAATATCTAGGATTTCCAAAATCAATAGAAATGCGTGGTTGTTAGGATAGGCTTAGTTTTGGAAACATGGATAGGAGATATTTTTTCCATAAAGAAAAAACAGGGTTGGCTTGAAAAACATAAGATATTTATGGAATAAATCATGAGAGCTTTAGTGAACAAATCATGAGAGATTTAGTGAATAAATTAGGAAGTGATTTAGGGATCTAGGAAAACCTATTTTTCTTCTAGAGTTATATTTAGTCAATGTAAGCCTAAGGGAAAATCTAATGGCCAAAAGAATGTGAGATCAGACCAAGAGAGGAATGAATACTTTTGTAATTGTTTTCTAATTGTATCGACATGATTTTATTAATGAAAGGAATTTTCATTATGTTCGCAAATTGTATGATGTATCTATGTTATTGATAATAGTTCTAGTATGTGCATGCTATAGAATTCATGGTAATTGAAGGATTTTTATATGAAATACTTCTGTGGAACAAACTAAGGACTTTATGATGGACTGATTTATTTTGTGATCTAGAGAAGGTGAATTTGTAGGAAAATTGAATTTGCTTGCACCATAACGTCTAACATCTAATATCTAATGCCTACACATTTACCCTATACTGGGTTGTAGAGAACCTCTTGGCGCAATAAAAAATATGTTAAAGGTGTTTCTTGATGGCTTTGTATTTTTAGAAATTTTTCTTCATGATGCCGCTATTTATTATAGGTTTCTATAAACTAATTATTTGTCAGGATAAAATGTTAGGTCCCTGTACTTCTAGTGTAGCCCCTTATTTTTATTGTTAGTGTATCCCCATTATTATTATTTTTTTGCCCATGTAGTCCCCATATTGTTATTATTGTGCCCCATAAAGGCCCACTATTGTTATTTTTGTACCCTTACATTATTATTGTTATGTAGGCTCTGATTATATTGTGATCCCTTAAAGTCCTATATATAGAAATGAGCTATTTTCATTTGTATCATCCAAATCTTTTCATATATGTAATATAAAGGAGTCTTTCCCCTCAAACAGGATACTTTTAAAATTTTTCATCTATCTTTTTGTGCGCTTGTTGCATAACATTTAGTACTAGAGCTTTGGATTCTAGGGTTTCGCTCTTGCAAACAGGTCATCGTGGAATTTGCACTATAAATTATTTTATACGAAGGTTAAGAACATGACATTTTTACCAAAAGGTGCCAAAATCTGGAGGAACTTTGTGTAAAAATTTTAGATCTTGGTGCGCTATATTTTTAGAGATATGGTCCGAAGAAGAGAGAATTTTGGCATGCTGCATACTTTCATCTCAAATAGGTGACATTGGGAAAATCATCATATCTTTCTTTACGAGCATCGAAATTGAATTTCATAAAACATGGCTGAAATGAAACATACTGTAGCATCTTGTGTATCATTTTCAGAGCTGAAGGTAAAAACAGTGACACGTGGCACTCTGTACAAGTTCTCTCTACCGAACCAATCCATAACCAGGTCATCGTGGGATATTGGACATAACTTTATCTTCGAGAATCCAAATTTGGTCTAACTTCTGGCATTAGAAAGAAAATGCACAGGGCTACCACAGGACCAAATTTCATACCTTGGAGATTAGTATCTATAGAGTTACAACATATTCAATATCGAGCTCCTACAAAGCGAGAAACAACTGTGTATTTTTTTTAAATTGGCATAAGTTTTGTTTGAAAAATCAGTTTGAAGGGATTCAAGGGGCATAGAAAATCATAAATACCATTGTTTGATTTCAAAATGAATCGAAGCAAGACAATGGAAACACTTAGTAAACAACCAAAAAGTTGTACTATGACACATGAAGAAGAGGAAGAAATGCAACATGATATATAAAAATTATAAGACCATGTTCAACAAATTTCGCTCTCACAGAGAGTAACCAAAAATGAAATGGAAGCTAAGATATATGGTTTGAAGAATGGTATGGAAGCTAAGATGGATGGTGTTAGGTTCCTATACCAATAGGAGTCATAATTTTGAATGACTAAGGTTAAGCCTTGTAATATTGTACATATCTTTGCTTTCTGCAAATGTTTTCCATATTAAAAAATTAAAAATTGTAAAGAGGGTATGTCCTAAAAGAAAAATAAAAGGACAAAAAGAATGAGAAAAGGTGGAAAAATGAAAATATATGAACCCCAAAAAACAAAAAGAGACCATGAATGTGAGCAAGTCTAAATGCCACTACTATTCACTTTTATGCATAATAATGATTGTGTGCAGCTTGTTATTCATGCCACAATCCATGGTAATCAAGCTGTTTAATCTTGACTATATCATGGATTGAATTTTATGTTTATAGTTAGAGAATAAAATCTGACCAAATAGTTTAATCTTGGCAGATCATTAGATAGGTAGAGAAAATAAAAGGAGCTCATCAGTTTAATCT
Source organism: Pinus tabuliformis (assembly GCA_031772625.1). Taxonomy (NCBI): domain Eukaryota; kingdom Viridiplantae; phylum Streptophyta; class Pinopsida; order Pinales; family Pinaceae; genus Pinus; species Pinus tabuliformis. The sequence goes on along the minus strand of CM062806.1, from coordinate 513,581,359 downwards.
GAGCCCTTGGATGATATAAGGTTAGAAATAGATAGTTTGTTTTATTAAAGAAAATATAGAATAAGGGTTTGCTAGCCTAAACGAACCCAAAGAAATGAAGAAAACATGTTAGGGTAAGAAATGGGTATGTAGAAGAAAGGTTGTTGAACTACAATGTTGATTGGATCAAAACACATACATCAGGCTTAGACACATATTTCAATATGTATGATCAACTGTGAAAGAAAAAACAAAGGTTTGCAAGTTAATGTGATTAACTCTTCATCATTCATTTTTTCCCTTACTTACTAATTTCCTATCCACAAGTATGCTCTAGCACTTTAAATCCTTCAAGTCAAAGAGGCTCAGAGCATTTCTCTGACTTTTGGTGGGACCGAACCCTTGGCTTAATGACTTAAGGACATCAAGTGAGAGAATCCCCTTCATCAAATCCATTCCCCCCTCATTTCCCTAATAAAACCCCTTTTCCTAAGGTTAAACTTCATTTTGCCTAGGAAAAGTGAAAACCCTTATGTAAATCCTATTTCACTCAAAAAACCCACAAAAGACATCTTATCCTAAGTATTAAGTGTATGTAAATAAAGCGTGCAAATATTACATTGACATTTATACTTAAGCATATATTCATTCCACTAACTTCATATTAATTTTTAACTTTATTATATAATTCCTCGATAAAACCTTTTCCCATATGTTAATTAAATCACATAAATAAATACCCCCAACCCTTAGTTTTAATAAAAACTATACATTTGCCCCTCATCCCGACAAAATAAATAAAACCCGTCATTAAACCCCGCCCAGTCAACTAAGCCCGTGATTAAGTCTTAAATTAATCACAAACCATCGGGGACTAAATCCTTGGGCCCTCGAAAACCCATGCTCTTATCACCCACGCACCTTCGTCACCTGACTGTCATTCGATCATCTTCCCCTTCATCCAACAGTCCATAGCCATATCGGCTGTGCTTGATGGCCGAACGTTACCTGCCCGATAAAGCGGTTTTCTTCAACCTCCCGACTGCTTCATGTCACGCTCTAGAGTAGATCGGGAAACCCCTCCAAAATACTACCCAATCTCCATAAGCAGTGCGATGGCTTGGGATACTACCTCCTCGCTCAACCTGCCAATCCGCCTGCTTTTCAGTCATAAAATTTGCTGCCAAAAAGTAACCGTTGCTCCATAAAAATGTCGAGGAGCCCTTTTTCACCTTTTTTCGCTGATTTACTCTGTGAACCTCTGCAAACTAGTGTGATTCCTGCAAAGGCCGAATTCACTCCTGAAGAAAGTTGCAGAGATCCCAATCGACCTCTCAGTGCGTACCAGATCCATTCGAACCTCTGCAGCAGCCGTGAACTCCAAATTTTCAAATAATTCACCCAATTCTAGGTATTTCACCGTGAATTACCACTCACCCTTTCAAATTTGGAAAACGTTCACCCTATGAAGTATTTTAATTAAGTGAAATTAATTGAAAAATACTTTAAATTTGAAAACCCGCAGCCAAACCCTCTAAAAAATCCCAGTTTCCATGAAAACCCTCTGAATTAAAACTTTAAAGCAAAATTTAAATCGACAAGAACTAAATTATGGCTGCCCCTGTTGCCTTGGATATTAAACCTCTCACAACTCCCCATTTGGAGCTCAACCACCTTCCCTTGGCTGACAGGGATTTCGGAATTAAGGATACATCTACCCAAACCCTCCGGCTTCAAATCCATTGTTTAAGTAGGGACAAATACCTCAACCATGATGATGATATTGGCCTTTGGGAATCAAATTTGCCCAAATACCAGTTCCCAGAGGTACACGTTTTCCCTGAAATTGTCCACCAGTGCCATGCCTATTACATTCCCAGCCTGAGAGATATTATGTCCTCTGACCAAAAGATTTTGTTCACCATTACAGCCGATTCCATTAATAAAATGTTGCAAATCCAACCAGGTCAAAACCTAACCCCACTCTCCATTGGGGATTTTCTAGACTAGCACTCCAAGTTGATATGTCTAGGTTAGCCTAAATATTCCAGACATTCATTGTAGAAGAGCGGTATATTTCCAAAGATCCCCCTCCATATGTTTCTGCCATGTTCTCCGAAAGGGGCAAACAAATCATCACCATGATATCATGTCTTCTTGGTTGCACCATTGATGAATTTGTTGATGAACTTGTCCTGACCTTCATGTCAATTTATACCCCAGGACAATCTCCTACTGTTTTGTACAATTATGTTGAGTTCATAGCTGAGAGAATGCATGAACAATTCACCAGGATGCACAATGAGAGAGTGTTCAAATACTCATCTGTCCTCTACCATATGTTCCTATACTATCAACCAGACAGATTTCCTTTTGCCCTTCAGAAGTTGGATACCAAAGGCCAACCCAAATCTGTCATTTTTTGGACCCCACTGTTCCATAAGTTTTAGTCACCATATACCTATTCAAATTTCATAGATTCTTTTGTTCATCCAGTCATGACTATGCTAATAGGAAGCCCTCCACCCAGGATAAGTCTAGAGATCAAAAGGGTCCTTCAGTTGTCTAAACAAAGCAAAGTGGGAGATTGGTACCTTTACCAAAAACACAGGTAAGAATTTATGGTTGCCATCTTGGACCATATAAACTACCCAAATACCTCCCCATGGGGTTATTTTCTCTAGAGTACTATAGACAAATAATGAACTCTGATGAGATAAATTTTGTCTCGGCCAAGAAAATATCACAATTCAAAGTAAAAACCCAGTTAGGTCCCTTCATCTGCAATTCTAGAGAGGTAGGGGAGAAGGCAGACCAAATTTTGTAGCAAATGAAGCTCCAAAAGAGTTTCATGTGGAGGTATGACCCTCAAGAATTTATGACTAGATTGAGAAAGAAGGCCAAGTTGGGATCTTATATTCACCACCCCATACCAAAGATAGAAAGATATGTCAATCAATCTGAGTGGGTGGAAAATACTATTATAGACAGAGACAGTACAAATGTAGATGTAGAGAACACCTTATGTGACTTAGAAAGACAACTTTATGAGAGCTCCTTTCTGCATTTACCTGAACAACAAATAGCAACCATGAGCACCCATCCTATCATGTAGACTCCTCAGAATAAGGAAAGAAATCCCAAGAGAAACAGAGAGGGAGTCTCCACTTCAGGCATGGAAATGCCCAATGTACAACAGGAAACCAGTCAAAGCAAGAGGCAAAGTCTCAATCCTGTTTCAGAGCAGGAAGATACAGAAGGATCAACAGAAGTAACCAATACTGAGTTTGATAGAAGTAGGGGCACAGCTCCATCTGGGGAAACACAGGAGCCTTCCACATCACAGACCCAGATTTTGGAAAGGCAACTAAGTGTAGAAGTGTCCTCATTCAGCAGGCTTGTTGATAAGGACAAAGATATAAAAGACAGATTTAAAGAGATTAAGATGAGAAATGAGAAACTAAAGGCACAGACTTATGCTCAGTATCTCAAACTCACACCTATGAATCAGACAAGGTTGATGTCAACTTTTGACATCAAGGAGGGAAAATTATAGATGTCCTTCATAAAACCAACTGCACAATAGCCAAGGACATCAAAAAACTATAAAAAGTTTGATGTTGAGGTATTGGTAAGGGATATTCATCCCATTAACCAAATTGACTTACACAAGCAGGCTGGAGAGATGATATACTCCACCCTCATATGTAAAGCCATAACTACTCACCAATTATAGAATTCATTGAGCAATATCTCAGATCAATATCAATTAGAGAAGGCCTCCTCATAGGCCAAGGGTACTAGAATCAATTATTTGGAAGACTTAGTGATTGAATTGGGACATGATCCCAAAGATATCAAAGCCACTGAACAACTGATAAAGAAGAAAAATGATTACATTTCTGCACTGAAAAAAACAATTGAAGAAACCTCATCTGCAACATCCCCAAACACAGGAGGTCTTAGAGAGCCAAACCATACATGAAGAGTTGATGGACTTGGTATTACTTAATGATCAGTTAAAGGAGACAGAGAAAGAATTAGACACTTTAATTCAATTGAAGCAAAGTGATATTGCCACTACATCTACAAATGTCATTCCAACAGTCTCAACAATAGTCCCTTCAATGCTGGCAGCCTCATTAGCTCCAATAGCTCCCATGCCTACAACACAATCAGTTTCAACAGAGTCTACATCAGCAGCAGGTGCATCAAGAGAAGAAGCAACAAAGTTGGTCAGATCCATGGAGGAAATGTCTATTCAAGCTACATAAATGAACAAACTGAAAGAAAAGGTGACAAGCTTGGAAACAGATTACAAGCTTGCCAAAATTATGCACAAGGAGGAAGTACATAAAGCTGTGAGAATGAATGAAAGATTAAAGGCCATGGAGAAAGATCTAACACTAAAGGAACCCCTTGGGCAAGCCAAGGAACTATTATAGGCCAATATCATTGACTATGTTAATGATATTTGGCCATCCATTCAAGTGATTTTTGAATAGATAGATTTGATAAATATAGCTATAGAAGCTATCTAGAAAAGCAAGGAAGAACTAGGAGACATGCCTGAAGATGCTACCAGACTTATTCACTTCCTCAACAGTAAAAACAAGTATGAACTTCAGGAATTGGATATAGAGGATAGGATAGAAACAAGTGTCAAAATATGCAGGTAGCAGTTGATAGATTTATGGCCAAGTTTCAAATGTTGAGAGAGAAAGGGTTACCCAGTCCCTTGGTCATAAATGACAAGCTCATGACACAACAGGATTACAACAACACAATCAGAGAGCTAGCTAAAGAATAGGCCACTACATCATCGATAAAGGCATTACCAACAGGCAAAGTTCTTTACCAGACATTTGAAAACCTGTTTTTCGTCTAGCATGAGGTGAAACACCTATTCATCACTAGGCATATTTTTGCTAAGTACATCAAGGCAGATGAGATATATAGGAGGATGTTGAAAATCAAGTTACTTGATGCTGAATTATGGGAAAAATTGGCCGATTAACTATAGTTAAATGTAGTAAAATGGTTAATGTACAGTCAGCAGGGTAAAAGGTAAAGGCAGGTCAACATGATTAAAGAGTGTAAGTGTCAAAGTGTATCAGATGAAAGCCAAAAGTTAATGCAGCTTCCAGTGTAAAAAACCAAACAACAAGGCATCATAAAAGGCTAGAAACCCAAGTATAAAGGCCAGTAGCACCAAAATACTAGGAATAACATGAAGCAGTTCAATAGCCGTCTCTACCTTCTAGTAAGAAGATATTCTTATTTTATAGATTAAATCTCAAGTCTGTTTGGGATATTTTGTAATAAACTTTTGTATAAATACTTCACAATTCAAAGTATGTAGTGTGGATTATTAGAAATTTCTATAGACTTTTTGATCAAAAGAGTGTAAAGCTATTGTATCACTAACTGGGCCATCAAGTTGGATTGATGAATAAAGACAAGATATTTCACAGGATTCATGTGTTGAGCAAAGTGCACACAAGTATTTTCTCACGTTGTTGTTATCTTTCTTAAAGTTTTTCCACAAATTATATCTGGATTTGAATGCTATAACTGGAGTATTATATCAAAATTTGTTTAATTACACTCTGTTTTAATAGCTAGGCATATAAATTTTTCTACTGATATCTAAGTTAAGGAATTCTTAATTGCTCCTTAGTTTAGGTTGTCTCTTTATAATCTATAGCAAAGGATTCTTAATTTCCATTTGTTCCAATTACCCTCTGTTCCTTGTTTAAGTCCCGGTCTGAGAATTCTTAATTGCTCTCTCACCCTGATTCAAACCATTTCACCCCTCTGGCCCAAAGATCTACACTTTACTCTGCTATCTTGCCCTCTAAACATTCCCTTTGGTGAGTTGATCCAATCCAGCTGTTGTTCTATTGACTTCATAGCCCAATGCTCTAAAGACATTATTCTATCCATCTATTTCAGGGATCCCACCATCCAATCTTCAATACAAATCAAAAACCCCCCTGAACATTCATAACTAGCTTGAAATCCCAGCGAGCAAAGCTAAATCACGTAGAGAGAGCCCTCTCTGAGCCTAGGTTAGCTAAAGCCTATGCCCAAAAGTTGGTTTTTGGTTACCTCAATCATTTTCTTTCTTCTAAAAACTTCTAGAGAAAATTCTGAGTGATAACATAGTGGTGACTATACTGAGGAAATCAAATCCTCAGTCTTAATAAAGCTTTGAGAAAATTCTAAATCTACATTCTAAGCCTCTTAAAGTCATTTGTTAGAAGTTATCTTGAAAAAATCTCACAAAAACAGTTAAATTTTTTGAAATTATGACTTCCAGGAAGACTCATTTTACTAGGGCTAATCGAGACCCAAACCCTGCCCCGATAGCTGATAATCCCGACCTAATTTCAAGAAAATCTAAAAAAGAAGAAAGTTAAGCTAGTTAAATACTATTAGTTAAAGCTAATTCATGTCCTGATGAGTGGTTATTTTTAGAAGAACTTCCCTTTGATGTGCCATTTGAACATTCATTATTTAGAACAAAATCTGAAAATGTGCTCAATGAAACTTTTCTAGATCTAGATTTTATTGCAGGCCTTGAAGTTCAATAGGCCAACAAATCAATTGATGAATACATTCTGGAATCTCCACAATCATCCATTAATACTGCCACAACCCTTGAGCTTTCTGAACAATTGTCTATTACTTTGAGTTCACCATTGTTCCCTTCAACTTCATCAATAATACCTTCTGAAGTCCATTCTTCACCACCATTTATACCTACTCTCCCTCACCAACCTATCATTACTCATTCATCACCTACTAGTTCTAGTTCTTCATCCACTACTGCATCATCTCCAAGTACCTCAACCCCACATCTTAGCCCCTCCCAGCGTACAACCATGGCAAATATATATGCTCCTCTTGTTTTACCTGCCCAACTTGGTGCTACGCCAGTAGACTACCAAAGAAATTCTTTTCAATTTGATGGGGCACAAGACATTACACTACACAACAACATGTCAACAAGATAACATATTACTTTGAGTTGCACGAGATTGACACAGATAATGTTCAAATGAGACTCTTCGCCCAGAATTTAGCTGGTGATGTTAGGAAATGATTTAGAGCATTGCCTGCTAACAATATTGATAGTTTAGATGCATTTCACCAAAAAAATTTGAACAGATGGGAAAATAAAAAGAACCCCCTACAAATCCTTTCAGAATATGAGAATATTAGAAGAGGACGTAATGAAACTATTCAAGATTACTACACTAGATTCAATAATATATATAACGCCATCCCATTTAATCTTAGATCCCCACCTGACTTAGCATTAATAAAGTTCCGTGATGGTTTTGACACAGATATTTCATACCAACTTAGGGAAAGAAACCCCCCAACATTAGAAGAAATACAAAGTGTAGCTGTTACTGTAGAGGCTAATTTGTTAGCTAAGAGGGCTAGAGTTAGAAATGAAAGGAGAGGAACTGCAAAGGATGAAGCTTCACCCTCTGACATTAAAATGGATAGTTTAGCCAAAAGTATGGAAAAAATAATGGATAGAATAGAGAACATAGAAAGGAAACCCCAGTGGGATAACCAACAAGCGCCTCCAGTTAGAAACCCAAATTTTAGAAAAAACCAAAACCAAAACATTGGGAAAAATGGACTGGATCAGAACATTAGGCCTCCTTTTCAAGAAAATTATGTAGAGACATCCCATCCAGAAGATCCAAAACAAGATACACAAATTAACCTAATGGGATTAAATGATGAGGACATTGTTTTTCTAACCCAAGATGAGCAGGAACTATATATGCTGCAGTAATTACAAATACAATCTGGAGAATCATTTGATTACAAACAAGGATATGATTCTTCTGTCTTTGAAGTACATAAAAAATATAATCTAAGAATCAAAAGGAATGCTGATGTCCCTGACCAAATCGAGAAAATAGTATAAAGTCAACCCAAGAAAATAAAAGAAGCCCTTGTTTCAATGATCCTCCAAATTCTCCCTAGGCAGAACCCAAATCCTTCTAGCCCCACAATTGTAGATATAACCTCTGATCAACCTTCTGTTGATCAACCATCCACTTTGATTCCATATAAGGAACCAGTGGACAAAGCTCAAAACATCAGACTTGAAAATCCACCTAAGGAGGTCCCAAATAAAGGAAAAGAAGAGAAGCCTACTCAAGTCCCTACTGCAAAAATTCAAAACATTCAGACAGAAAAAAATCTCTTTGCCATTCAATCTGGGAGAAAAGATAGCAAAGCTAAAGATTTCAGTTCCTTTAAAAGAACTATAAAGAATGAAACTTACAAATCATAGATAAACCAGACCTTAAATATTGCTGAAAATGTGGATTCAATCAACTTGTTTGATGACCAATTGGAACTCATATTTGGTCCAGATGTTAATGGAAAACCATTAGAAGGAGGAGTTCCACCTTTTTACATCAGCCTTAGTATCCATGACAAAATTCTACGTAATGCAATGTTGGATTCTGGGGCATCTCACAACCTAATGCCCAGATCAATGATGGAGAAATTAAACCTAGACATTACAAGGCCTTACAAAGACTTATTCTCATTTGACTCCAGTCAGGTATAGTGTATAGGATTGATCAAAGATATGTGTGTCACTTTAGTCCAATATCTTGCCAAAAGCATCCTTATAGACATTGTAGTTGCTGGCATCCCACCAAAGTATTGCATGTTGTTATCCAGATCATGGGGAGCCAAACTTCAGGGATCCTTACAAGTAGATATGTCATATGCAACAATCTTTGTTTTTGGACAACCTAAGAAACGATACTGAGAAACCTTAATGAAATATATGGTAAGTAGCCAAGATCGGACTCAAAACTTTCCCATCTACTCCATACACTCAGATATCGATTCTTTTATCCTGTATAATGTTGATCAAACATGAGAAGAAATTTCAAACAATATTAATACAGAACCAAAAGAAATTGTGGTTTCTACACAAAAGGAAACTAACCAAACTACAGAACTTTTCGATGAACAAGATGGTCAAATTGCTGTAAATAATGAAAAATTTGTTGCACCAGACAGTGAAAATTATGATCATGAGATATTATGGCATTTAGAATTTGATGGATCAATCAATAGGTTAGGAGCAAGAGCAGGAGTGTGGATATATAATTTTGAAAATAATCACTCAAAAAGCCATGCATGTAGATTCAATTTTAAATGTACCAATAATATGGCCGAGTATGAAGCATTAATTTTAGGTCTTAAGTTAGTTAGGAATCTAAGAGCTAAAAGAGTTTTTGTCATGGGAGACTCTGAACTAATTATAAAACAGATTGATGTTGTATAAATGACAAAGGACCATAGATTAAGTTGTTATAGGGGAACTAATGTAGAAATACTTGACACTTTCAAAGAAACAAAGCTTGTAGTAATCCCTACAAAACACAATATACAAGCCATAGTTTATCAATATTTGCTAGCACCTGCAAATTACCCTTCCAATCTAACCATCAGTAAATTGCTGAAGTTAGGCACAGACATATAATTCCATATACTTTTAAGAATTGGAAAATATTTTCTAATGATAAACAGATAAATAACTTTTTACTTTTAGAAGAAGAGTTTGTAAATAACAATACAGATACTGATACATCCATATATCATGACTGGCTTAAGCGGAAAATAATATAGGAAATTTTCTAGTGATAGGGTGGCCTATAAAGTTCTCCTTCCTACGTTCACCTGGCCCTTAGAAAGTGGAAAATTGACTAACAAAAGTGGGCGTCTATTGCCAGATATAAAAAACCTTATTAATTGATCAATTGGATTACTACATCGCTCATTTACAAGTAGCCGATGGTAAAAACATTCCCCTTGTGAGTGCTTCTAACTCCCACATGACAAGCGTGGGGGCAGGCATGTGAAAAGACTCCATTAATGGGGACTTTTTAGTTGCCTCCACTGTTATGTTATGTCTAATCATCTTCCATATATACGATCTCATCTATTCCCATGGGAGCTAAGGATAAGATAGAAATAAATGAGATAGAAGGTGACGAACTAGATAGAGTCAACCCAACTAAATTTACTAAATCAGATGTAGATAACTTAGAGAAAATTGAGATTAATGAAATAATCAGTGAAGAAACCGAAGTAATTAATCTCAAGGATAACTTCTTCCCAAGGGATTAACCCCTCTGGAAGATTTATTTGATTCAAATGATCCTAGGAAACCTAAAATGGAACCATTAAGGTCTGATATAGAGGAATGTAATAGAGGCACCGATGAAAATCCTAAACCGATCAAACTTTCAATATCATTACCTCCAATTGAAAAAGTGAAATACATTAAGTTGTTGAAATAATTTCACGATGTCTTTGCTTGGAGTTATGAGGACCTCAAATCCTATGACACCAACATCATCCAACACACAATTCCTATTAACGAAAATCAAAAGCCTTTAAAACAAAAGCTTAGAGGGATCAATCTTGTCTTATTACCTGCAATTGAAAAATAAATTCAGAGGATTTATGATGCAAAATTAATTGCACCAATTAGATTTTATGATTGGATCTCAAACTTGGTGCCAACTAGAAAAAAACTGGTGAGATCACACTGTGTGGATCTTAGAAACCTCAAAAAAGTCTCACTAAAATACAATTAAAATCTCCCCAAAATGGACCACATTTTACAGAGAGTAGTTTAATAAACCAGAATCTCATAGTTGGATGGGTTTTCTGGTTATAATCAAATCTTGGTTCATCCTGATGACCAACCCAAAACTTCTTTTACTACTCCTTGGGGCACATTTATGTATGTGAAAATGCCTTTTGGGCTAATGAATGCAGGAGCCACTTTCCAGAGGGCTATGGATATAGCCTTCGCAAAAGAAATTCATGTTTTCCTTGTGATATATCTAGATGATATTACTGTATTTTCAAAATCTGACAATCAACATTTGGACCATCTAAGACAATTTTTTATTAAATGTAGGAAATTTGGAATCTCCTTGAACCCCCAAAAGTCCTTGTTTGGGTTAGAAGAAGGAAATTTTTTAGGTCACATAATTTCAAAAGATGGTATAAGAATAGATTCTGCGAGAATAGAAGCCATATTGCAAATACAAAACCCTAGGAACATTAAAGAGTTACAAGCTTTCTTAGGAAAGATTAATTTTCTTAGAAGATTTATATCTAATATAGAAAAATTAATTAGATCACTAAACAACATGTTGAAAAGAGACTCCACCATAAAATGGACTGTTGAGGCTAAAAAATCCTTTGAAGATATTAAACTAGCCTTGACTAAAACACCTATGTTAATCAGTCCTAAATTTGATAGAGATTTCATCTTGTTTTCCTTTGCTTCTCAGCACACAATTGTTGTAGTTTTATTGTAGAAAAATGACCAGGGCTATGAAAAACCCATTGATTTCTTTAACAAATCCCTGAGATATGCCCCCTTGAAATAGAATATAATGGAAAAACAAGCATTGAACTTAGTCAAAGCCATTAAGGACTTTAGGGTATACATCTTATATTCTCATATAGTAGCATACGTTCCAAATTTAGTAGTCAAAGACATCCTAACTTAGGACGGTCCTAATGGAAAGAGGAGAAAGTGGATTGCTACTATTTTAGAGTATGATATATAAATCAAACCTACTAAGTTAATCAAGGGCCAAGGTTTAGCCAAGTTTATGGCTGAATCAAATTGTCAGGCCTTGGATATAAAATTTATTGCAACAATAGGTAATGAAGAGGAGATGGCGACTCCACTAATCAGCCAGGCCTTTATTGAATCACCTTGGTATGCTAATATTATTTATGTTTTATTGAACATACAAGCTCCTCTTGAATTATCTAGGACTAAAAGCAGGTTTTTGAAGATGAAATCCTTGAAATTTTGGTATATTAGACAATGCTTTATTTTGGAGAGATGATGAAGATATTCTTCTCAATTTCTTATTAAAATAAGAATCTAACAAAGTTTTGCAAGAGTTTCATGCAAATGACTGTGGAGGACACCTTTACTGGAAGACCACTGTAGATAAAATCCTTAGGGTTGGTTTCTACTGGCCTACCTTGTTTGTTGACGTAAAAAAATATGTGACCTCCTATCACAAATGTCAAATTTTTGAGGGGAAGAAAAATCTCTTATCTTTACCCCTCAAACCAATCTAGATAGAAATAAATTTTTAGCAATGGGGTTTAGACTTCATTGGTGAAATTCACCCACCCTCCTCTGCCCAGCACAAATGGATCCTCATAGCCACAGACTACTTCACAAAATGGATAGAGGTCATACCTTCAAGGCAAGCCACGGAAACTGTTATCATAACCTTCCTTGAAACTAATATTCTATCAATATTTGGATATCCAACTAAGTTCATTACTGATAATGCAGTAGCCTTTAAATCCAAAAGAATGATAGATTTCTGCAATAAGTATCATATCACCCTGGGCCATTCTACAACCTATTATTCTCAAGGTAATGGACTGGCAGAATCCTCAAACAAAAGCCTGGTAAACATCATCAAGAAGTTACTAGTGGAAAATAAGAAAACTTGGAACAAAAAGCTAGTCAATGCCTTATGGGCAGACATATTGACTACTAAAAAATCAATTGGCACTTCTCCCTATCAACTAGTTTATAGGATGGAAGTTGTCTTTCCATCCTCTTTGGGAGTACCAGTAATGAAGATACTTCAAGAATTGCAGGTTGAACCAAATATTGTCCAAAGAAGAATCAACCAAACTACTCATCTCCAACAAACCAGAGAAGAGGTCTATATCAAGTCTCAAGTTGTGCAGGAAAGGGTTAAAAAGACTTTTGATAAGAGAACCAAGGCTTAAAATTTCTACCTTGGTGACAAGGTGCTCAAGTGGGATTCAAGGAGGGAAGACAAAGGTAAACATGGAAAATTTGATTTTCTATGGAAAGGTCCCTATGTCATTTATGCTTATAAAGGAAATAATGCTTTCTTCCTGAGAGAAATTGATGGTATAGATGCAGAAGGTGGACCAGTGAATCGTCAAATGCTAAAACATTACTTTGAACCAAGTTACTAATTTTCATTTCCCATTTATACATACTTCATTTACAAAGTCTAGCTTGGATTGGGTGGTGATCTTTGAAGTTGAAGCCCGAAGAGAAGGCCCTAAGCTTTAAAAGATTTACTGTCATAAGTATTAATAATGCAGATGCATAGAAGAACACTTTGCAAGGTAACATCAGCAACAATTCAAAGGCTACTGATCTTCATTAGTTCTTAACAGCTTTTCAAAACATGCCATCCCCAAGTGGAGCCACTGTTAGCTTTCTATACCAATAGGGGTCATAATTTTGAATGACTAAGGTTAAGCCTTTTAATATTGTACATAACTTTTCTTTCTGCAAATGTTTTCCACATTAAAAAATTAAAAAATGTAAAGAGGGTATGTCCTAAAAGAAAAATCAAAGGACAAGAAGAATGAGAAAAGGTAAAAAAAATGAAAATATATGAACCCCAAAAGACAAAAAGAGGCCATGAAAGTGAGAAATTCTAAATGCCACTACTATTTACTTTTATGCGTAATAATGATTGTGTGCAGCTTGTTATTCATGCCACAATCCATGGTAATCAAACTGCTTAATCTTGATTATATCATGCTTTGAATTTTATGTTTATAGTTAGAGAGTAAAATCTAACCAAACAGTTTAATCTTGGTAGATCATTAGATAGGTAGAGAAAATAAAAGGAGCTTATCAATTTAATATGAGCCCTTGGATGATATAAGGTTAGAAATAGATAGCTTGTTTTATTAAAGAAAAGATAGAATAAGGGTTTGCTAGCCTAAATGTACCCAAAGAAATGAAGAAAACATGTTAGGGTAAGAAATGGGTAAGTAGAAGAAAGGTTGCCGAACTACAAAGTTGATTGGATCAAAACACATGCATCAGGCTTAGACGCATATTTCAATATGTATGATCAACTGTGAAAGAAAAAAAAAAGGTTTGCAAGTTAATGTGATTAACTCCCCATCATTCATTTTTTCCCTTACTAATTTCCTATCCACAAGTATGCTCTAGCACTTTAAATCCTTCAAGTCAAAGAGGCTCAGAGCATTTCTCTGACTTTTGGTGGGACCAGACCCTCGGCTTAATGACTTAAGGACATCAAGTGCTAGAATCCCCTTCATAAAATCCATTCCCCCCTCATTTCCCTAATAAAACCCCTTTTCCTAAGGTTAAACTTCATTTTTCCTAGGAAAAGTGAAAACCCCTATGTAAATCCTATTTCACTCAAAAAACCCACAAAAGACATCTTATCCTAAGTATTAAGTGTATGTAAATAAAGTGTGCAAATATTACATTGACATTTATACTTAAGGGTATATTCACTCCGCCAACTTCATATTAATTTTTAACTTTATTATATAATTCCCTGATAAAACCTTTTCCCGTATATTAATTAAATCCCATAAGTAAATACCCCCAACCCTTAGTTTTAATAAAAACTATACATTTACCCCTTATCCCAACAAAATAAATAAAACCCATCATTAAACCCCACCCAGTCAACTAAGCCCATGATTAAGTCTTAAATTAATCACAAACAACAGGGGACTAAAGCCTTAGGCCCCGCAAAACCCATGTTCTTATCACCCACGCACCTCCCTTGCCCCACTGTCGTCCGATCATCTTCCCCTTCATCCAACGGTCCACAGCCATATTGGCCACGCCCGATGGCCGACCATTACCCCCTTGATAAAGCGGTTTTCTCTGACCCCCCGACTACTACGTGTCACCCTCTAGAGTAGATCGGGTGACCCCTCCGAAATACCGCCCAACCTCCATAAGCGGTGTGATGGCCTGGGAAACCACCTCCCCACTCAACTGTTGAGATTTTCTGTTTTAATTAATTTTGGAAAAAATCTCATGTATGTGACAACAATAGGATTAGTTGCTATATTAGCTCCAGTATTTTTTCAGGAGGATTTAATGCATCCTATATTTGTTGTGAGGGAATTTATGATTCAATTTTATACTCCAGCTATAAGAAATGTAATCCCATAGAGGATTGTGAGATAGTGTAGAGAAAATAGGGTGAGCTGAGAGTATGTGTGAGGAATTAAAATTGTTGTAATCTCCTGTTGAATAATAAGATTGCCGATGCCTCTGTTCTGGTGGATGTAGCCCAGATTGGTTGGGTGAACCACGTTAAAATCTTTGTGTTATGGTTTTGTGATTTTGTATGTGCTGTGTATGTATGTTTATTTTTATTTCTGTTGTGCATTCTTTGGTCTAACAATTGGTATCAGAGCGGTGCAGCGGAAGCGTGGAGGGCCCATAACCTACAGGTATCTGGTTGTGGAGCTAGTATGTGTGACAGAGCTGCGGAAGGTGGAGCTTTTCCGTTGGCGCGGTTTCTTCAGAAACAATCGCGCTAATTTTTTGACAGTGAATGGGTTGGCGCGATTTATTTTGGAACAGGCGCGCCAATTGGTACGGTTCTGAGTGTAATACTCGTGCCAGTGCGCCAGGATCCCAATTGGCGTGGAAACGATAGGTATACTTGCACCAACTTTGTGACTTGTACCATTTTTTTCTCTGGCACGGACCTTCTGCTGTCAATAAAGTGCCAAGTCCCTTTCGGCGCGCCAAGCATTTTTCGCTTTGGTAAAACTACAATTTTTTGTTTTTATTTTCAAATTGTAATTACACGGTACGACAGACGCATTTTATAGTATAAAGAAAAGACATTTTTTAATTTGGAATTGGAGATTCTGTTTGTTACAACATGGCAAAAACTCAAAGTGCTCATTTTGAGATCAAGAAGTTCAGTGGCAAAAATAACTTCGAAATCTGGAAAGTGAAGATGCATGATCTACTTGTGCAACAAGGTGTGGCCAAGGTGCTGTTGGGAAAATCTAAACAACCTTACACGATGACAGATGATGAATGGAATGAATTGGATGGAAGAGCTCTGAGCAGTATTCGATTGTGTTTGGCAGATGATGTTTTGTTTAACATCGTGTTAGAGAAAACTGATGCTGGTTTGTGGACAAAGCTTGAGAAGCTGTACATGACAAAATCCTTAACCAATAGGATTCTTCTGAAGCGACAATTGTACAGTCTGCGCATGAAGGAAGGTACAACTATTACTGATCATTTGAATGTCTTTAATACTCTCTTGGTGCAATTAAAAAGTATAGAAGTAAAATTTGAATAAGAAGATAAAGCTATAACTTTATTATGCTCGTTGCCCGAGTCATGGGATCATTTTGTTACTTCTATAAGTCTAAGTATATCAGAAACCCTTGAATTTGATGATGTTGTTGGAGCTTTGTTGTCCAAAGAGACAAGGAAGAGGTCAAATTCCGAAACCTCTACATTAGAAGCAATGATGGCTATAGGTCGTTCTAGAGAAAGATGCTCCGGTAAGCACAGCGTCTCGCGTTCAAAATCGAAAGGGAAGAAGAGTAAGGTAAAGTGCTGGTTTTGTGGCAAATTGGGACATTTGAAGAAGTACTGTTGGAAGAGACAGCAAGCATCCAAAGAAGACTCTCAATAGAGAAGAAAGAAGCAAACACGACAAATACAGGTTCGGCATCTAAGACAGGTATGAGTGATGAAGTGTTATCAGTTGATTTGTCTAGTCATGATCAACATTGGCTATTAGATTCTGGTGCATCAAATCACATGTGTATTCATAGGGAATGGTTTAAAACTTATAAACCAATCAATGATGGAGTAGTTTACATGGCAAATGATGTCACATGTAACATTGTTGGAATTGGAACCATTCAGCTTAAAATGTCTGATGGGACAAATAAAATTTTAACTGATGTAAGACATGTACCTGAACTAAGGGAAAACCTCATTTCATTAGGCATACTAGACACTAATGGATATAAAACTTTTATTCAAGGTGGAGTAATGAAATTTTATAAAGGAATTTTACTGGTAATGACAGCAAAGAAGGTTGGAAATATTTTTCAGTTAGAAGGAAGAACAGAGTCAGATCATGTTTCTACAGTGTCTGGAAATGACAGTAATTCTATTCGTTTATGGCATCAAAGGTTGGGCTATATGAGCGAAAGAGGATTAAAGATTTTATCTGATCGTAAGTTACTTCCTAATATAAAGTCTGTTAAGTTAGATTTCTGCAAACATTGTCTGTTTGGGAAACAAAGCAAGAAGAAGTTTAAAACCGGAAAACATACTAGTAAGGGAATCCTTGATTATATCCATTCTGATGTTTGGGGTCCATATCCTACAACCTCATATGGAGGTTCGTCATATTTTGTATCTTTTATTGATGATTTCTCTATAAAAGTGTGGGTCTACATGTTAAAGTAGAAGTCTGATGTGTTTACAGTTTTCAAACAGTTTAGAGCATTAGTTGAAAACATCACTGGAAGAACTATTAAATGTCTAAGAACTGACAATGGTGGTGAGTTTACTTCAAAGGAATTTGATAATTATTGCAAGGAAGCTGGGATCGAAAGACATAAAACCACTGTGTATACTCCTCAGCAAAATGGAGTTGTTGAACGCATGAACAGGACTCTTTAGAGAGATCAAGAAGTATGCTGAGTAACGCCAATTTGCAGAAGGAATTGTGGACAGAAGCAGTTGCTACAGCTTGTTATTTGATAAATCGATCACCATCAACTACAATAGGATGCAAAATTCCTCAAGAGGTATGGAAAGGTCATCCTTGTGATTATTCTAAACTGAAAGTTTTTGGTTGTGATGCATATGCTCTAGTTCCAAAACATCAACGTTCTAAATTAGATCCTAAATCAAAAAGATATATCTTTTTTGGATATGGTGATGGGACTAAGGGATACAGATTGTGGGATCCTACTACTCACAAGATCATCATTAATAGAGATGTTAAATTTAATGAATCCTCACTTGAAAGTTTAGATATAGATGATAAATTGAAACAGGATAATGTATCTAAGCTTCAACACATTCAGTTTGAAACCAGTTCAAATACTGATGATGATCAAGATGAACATGGTTCAGATGCTAGTCATGAACAAGTTTCAGATGTAGATCATGAACAAGTTTCAGATGTAGATCATGAACATGTTTCAGATGCAGATCATGAAGAAGTTCCTACAAATAATAATCAGCAAATTGTGGAAGTACCAGAAACATCTTTAAGGAGGTCCACGAGAATTAAACGTCCTCCTAGAAGGTATGATGGTTATGTTACTTCAGTTGCTTTAACCGCTAATGATGATGAACATTTGTGATATTAGGAAGCTGTAGAAGGTTCTAAAAGTGAAAAGTGGAAAGAAGCTATGAAGGACGAGATGATGGCATTAGACAAGAATGACACATGGGATCTGGTAGAACTTCCTAAAGACAGAAAAAATGTGGGATGTAAATGGGTGTACAAATTGAAAAGGGGTGTTGATGGTTCAAAGGACAGGTACAAAGCAAGGCTGGTCGCGAAAGGTTTTCTTAGAAAGCAGGCATTGATTTTCATGAGATATTTTCACCAGTTGTAAAAATTGTTTCAATTCGAATTGTATTAGCATTAGTTGCCTTACTTGATTTAGAATTACAACAACTAGATGTTAAAACCGCATTTTTACATGGATATTTAGTTGAGGAGATTTACATGGAACAACCGGAAGGGTTTGTTCAAGATCGTAACAAGAAATTTGTCTGCAGGCTCAAGAAATCATTTTATGGTCTGAAGCAATCGCCTCGACAATGGTACAAGAAATTTGATTCTTTCATGTTGAGTCAAAATTATATAAGAAGTGAATATGATCATTGTGTTTACTTTAAGAAATTAATTAATGGCATGTTCATTATCTTGGTGTTATATGTTGACAATATGCTTTTAGCAAGCAAAAGCATAACAGAGATCAACAGGTTAAAGGCTCATATGGCTAGGACATTTGATATGAAAGATATAGGAGCAGCAAGACAAATTTTGGGCATGGAGATTTTCAGAGACAGGAGCAATGGTAAGCTGTGGCTATCACAACAGAAGTATATTGAGAAAATACTCTTGAGGTTTGGTATGAACAATGTGAAGCCTGTTTCAGTCCCTTTAGCTTCCCATTTTAAGCTTTCTTCACGTTTATGTCCTAATACAAATGAAGAAAAGGAATATATGTCTCGAATTCCATATGCCAATGTAGTAGGTTGTTTAGTGTATGCAATGGTTTTTACTCGACCAGATATTTCACATGCAGTTGGGGTTGTCAGCAGGTATATGGCAAATCCAGGAAAAGAACACTGGTCAACAGTGAAATGTGTGCTTCGGTATTTGAGAGGCACAAGTGATTATTGTATCACTTATAATAGAAGTAGTGAATATGTTTGCGGATATGTTGATTTCGATTTTGCAGGTGATTTGGATAAGAGAAGGTAAACTTCAGGGTCTGTCTTTACTCTTGCAGGTGGAGCTATTAGCTGGATGTCAAAGCTACAGAATATTGTTGCTTTATCCACTACTGAAGCAGAATACATAGTTTCTTCGCATGCTTGCAAAGAAGCGGTTTGGTTGAAAGGTTTGATTGGTGAGTTTGGTAGGTTACAGGACAACATCAAGTTATTTTGTGATAGTCAAAGTGCAATTCATTTGGCTAAGAATCCGGCCTATCATAGTAAATCTAAGCATATACCTATCAAGTACCATTTTGTAAGACAGGTTATCACTGAAAGGGATGTTTCTCTTGGAAAAGTGCATAGGAAGGAAAACTGTGCAGACATGTTCACGAAACCAGTTTTGATAGAGAAGCTACGTTGGTGTCTAGCTTCTCTTGGCTTGCATAAAAGATAAAAATAATAAATGAACAGGGTATCAGGCTAATTGTTGTCAAGGTGGAGATTGTTGAGATTTTTTGTTTTAATTAATTTTGGAAAAAATCTCATGTATGTGACAACAATAGGATTAGTTGCTATATTAGCTCCAGTATTTTTTGAGGAGGAGTTAATGCATCCTATATTTGTTGTGAGGGAATTTATGATTCAGTTTTATACTCTAGCTATAAGAAATGTAATCCCGTAGAGGATTGTGAGATAGTGTAGAGAAAATAGGGTGAGTTGAGAGTATGTGTGAAGAATTAAAATTGTTGTAATCTCCTGTTGAATAATAAGATTGCCGATGCCTCTGTTTTGGTGGATGTAGCCCAGATTGGTTGGGTGAACCATGTTAAAATCTTTGTGTTATGGTTTTATGATTTTGTATGTGCTCTGTATGTATGTTTATTTTTATTTCCGCTGCGCATTGTTTGGTCTAACATCAACCCGCCAAACCGCCTACTGTTCATTCATAAAATTTGCTGCCAAAAAGTAACCATTGCTCCATAAAAAGGCTAAGGAGCCCTTTTTCACCTTTGTTCACTCATTTTCTTTGTGAACCTCTGCGAACCAGTGTGATTCCCGCAAACGCTAAATTCACTCCTAAGGAAAGTTTCAAAGACCCCAATCGACCTCTCAGTCCGTACCAAATCCATTCGAACCTCTGCAGCTACCGTGAACTCCAAATTTGCAACTAATTCACCCGATTCCAAGTATTTCACCATGAATTACCACTCACCCTTTCAAATTTGGAAAACGTTCAGCCTATGAAGTATTTTAATTAAGTGAAATTAATTGAAAGTACTTTAAATTTCAAAACCTGTGACCAAACCCTCTAAAAAATCCTAGTTGCTGTGAGAAACCTTGAATTAAACCTTTAAAGCCAAATTTAAATCCACAAGAACTAAATTATGGCTACCGCTGTTGCCTTGGATATTAGACCTATCACAACTCCCTATTTGGACCTCGACCACCTTCTCTTAGTTGACAGGGATTTCCAAATTAAGAATACATCTACCCAGACCCTCTCACTTCAAATCCATCATTTAGGTAAGGACATATACCTCCACCATGCTGATGATATTGGCCTTTGGGAGTCAAATTTTCCTAAATACCAGTTCCCAGAGGTACATGTTTTCCCTGAAATTGTCCACCAGTGCCATGCCTGTTACATTCACAGCCTAAGAGCTATTACATCCCCTAACCAAAAGATTTTACCATTACAGCTAATTCCATGAATAAAATGTTGCAAATACAACCATGTCAAAACCTAACCCCACTCTCCATTGGGGATTTTCTAGACCAATACTCCAAGTTGAGTCTATCCAAGTTAGCCCAAATATTCCAGACATTCATTGTAGAAGAGCGGTATATTCCCAAAGATCCCCCTCCATATGTTTCTACCATGTTCTCCAAAAGGGGCAAACAAATGATCACCATGATATCATGGGTTCTTGGCTACAACAATGATGAATTTGTTCATGAAATTGTCCTGGCCTTCATGTCAATTTATACCCCAGGAAAACCTCCTGTTGTTTTGTACAATTATGTTGAGTTCATAGCTGAGAGAATGCCTGAAAAATTCACCAGGATGCACAATGAGAGAGTGTTTAAATAATCATATGTCCTCTACCATTTGTTCCTATACTATCAACCAGACAAATTTCCTTTTTCTCTTCAGTAGCTGGATACCAAAGGTGAGCCTAGGTCTGTCACTTTTTGGACCCCACTGTTCCACAACTTTCAGTCAGCATATACCTATTCAGATTTCATAGATTCTTTTGTTCATCCAGTCATGACTATGCTAATAGGAAGCTCTCCACCTAGGATAAGTCTAGAGATCAAAAGAGTCCGTCAGTTGTCTAAACAAAGAAAAGTGGGAGATTGGTACCTTTACCAAAACCACACAGAGATAAGAATTTATGGTTGCCAGCTTACACCATATAAACTACCCAAATACCTCCCCATAAGGTTATTTTCTCTAGAGCACTATAGAAAAATAATGATCTCTAATGAGATAAATTTTGTCTCAGCCAAGAAAAGATCACAATTCAAAGTAAAAAACCAGTTAGGCCCCTTCATATGCAATTCTAGAGAGGCAAGGGAGGAGGCAAACCAAATTTTGCAGCAAATGAAGTTCCAAAAGAGTTTCATGTGGAGGTATGACCCTCAAGAATTTATGACTAGATTGAGCAAGAAGGCCAATGTGGGACCTTATATTCACCACCCCATACCAGAGATAGAAAGATATGCCAATCAATCTAAGTGGGTGGAAAATGATATTGTAGGTAGAGACAATACAAAGGTAGATGTTGACAACACCTTATGTGACTTAGAAAGGCGGCTTGATGAGTGCTCGTTTCTGCAGGTACCTGAACAACAAAGGGAAACCATGAGCACCCCTCCTATCATGCAGACTCTTGAGAATGAGGAAAGAAATCCCAAGAGAAATAGAGAGGGAGCCTCCACTTCAGGCATGGAAACATCTAATGTATAGCAAGAAACCAATTAGAGAAAGAGGCAAAGGCTCAATCCTGTTTCAGGGCACGAAGATACAGAAGGATCAACAGAAGTAACCAATACTGAGTTTGATAGAAGTAGGGGCACAACTCCATCTCGGGAAACATAGGAGCCTTCCACATCACAGACCCAGATTTTGGAAAGGCAACTAAGTGTAGAAGTGTCCTCATTCAGCAAGCCTGTTGATATGGATGAAGATATAAAAGACATATTTAAAAAGATTAAGATGAAAAATGAGAAACTGAAGGCACAGACTTATGGTCAGTATCTCAAACTCACACCTACCAATCAGACAAGGTTGATGTCAGCTTTTGACATCAAGGAGGGAAAATTACAAATGTCCTTCATAAAACCAACTGCACAATAGCCAAGGACATCAGCAGACTATAAAAAGATTGATTTTGAGGTATTGGAAAGGGATATTCATCCCATTGACCAAATTGAATTGCACAAGCAGGCTAGAGAGATGATATACTCCACCCTCACAGGCAAAGCCATAGCTGCTCATCAATTACAGAATTCATTGAGCAATATCTTAGCTCAATATCAATTAGAGAAGGCCTCCTCAGAGGCCAAGGATACTAGATTCAAGTCTTTGGAAGACTTAGTGATTGAATTGGGACATGATCCCAAAGATATCAAAGCCACTGAGAAACTGATAAAGAAGAAAAATGTTGACATTGTTGCACTAAAAAAATAATTGAAGATGCCTCAGCTACAACATCCCCAAACACAGGAGGTCTTAGAGAGCCAAACTAGACATGAAGAGTTGATGGACTTCATCCTAAAACTTAATGATCAGTTAAAGGAGACAAAGAAAGAATTAAACACTTTAATTCAATTGAAGCAAAGTGATATTGCCACTACATCTACAAATGTCATCCCAAAAGTCTCAACAACAGTCCCTTCAATGCTGGCAGCCTCATTGGATCCCACAGCTCCCATGTCTACAACACAACTAGTTTCAACAGAGTCTACATTAGCAGTAGGTGCATTAGAAGAAGAAGCAACAAAGTTGGTCAGAACCATGGAGGAAATGTCTATTCAGGCTACAGAAATTAACAAACTGAAAGAAAAGGTGACAAGCTTGGAAACAGATTACAAGCTTGCCAAAATTATGTACAAGGAAGAAGTGTAGAAAGTTGCCAGAATGAATGAAAGATTAAAGGCCATGGAGAAAGACCTAACACTAAAGGAACCCCTTGGGCAATCCAAGGAACTATTATGGAACAATATCATTGACTGTGTCAATGATATTTGGCCATCCATTCAAGTTATTTTTGAAAAGATAGATCTGATAAAGATAGTTATAGAAGATATCCAGAAAGCCAAGGAAGAACTAGGAGACATACTTAAAGATGCTACCAGACTTATCCACTTCCTCAATAGTAAAAAAAGGTATGAACTTCAGGTATTGGATATAGAGGATAGGACAGAAACAATTTTGGAGATAAGAAAGGTCCTTTTCAAGAGAAACTTAATGTTAAACTTGGAGGACAAGTGTCAAAATATGCAAGTAGTAGTTGATAGATTTATGGCCAAGTTTCAAATTTTGAGAGAGAAAGGGTTACCCAATCCCTTGGTCATAGATGACAAGTTCATGACACAACAGGATTACGACAACAAAATAAGAGCGCTAGCTAAAGATCAAGCCACTACATCATCGATAAAGGCATTACCAATAGGCAAAGTTCTTTACTAGACATTTGAAAACTTGTTTTTCCTCCAGCATGAGGTGAAACACCTATTCATCACTAGGCCTACTTTTGCTAAGTACACCGAGGCAGATGAGATATATAGGAGGATGTTGAAAATCAAGTTACCTGATGCTGAATTATGGGAAAAATTGACTGATTTACTATAGTAAAATGTAGTAAAAAGGTTAATGTACAGTCAGTAGAGTAAAAGGTAAAGGCAAGTCAGCATGATTAAAGAGTATCAGTGTCAAAGTGTATCAGATGAAATCCAAAAGTGAATGCAGCTTCCAGCATAAAAAACCAAACAACAAGGCAGCATAAAAGGCTAGAAACCCAACTATAAAGGCCAGCAACACCAAAATACTAGGGACATCATGAAGCAGTTCAATAGCTGTCTCTACCTTCTAGCAAGAAGATATTTTTATTTCCTAGATTAAATCTCAAGTTAGTTTGGGATATTTTGTAATAAAATTTTGTATAAATACTTCACAATTTGAAGTATGTAGTGTGGATTCTTAGACATTTCTATAGACTTCTTGATCAAAATACTGTAAAGCTATTGTATCACTAACTGGGCCAACAAGCTGGATTGATGAATAAAGAATAGATATTTCACAGGATTCATGTTTTGAGCGAAGCACAGACAAGTATTTTCTCATGTTTTTGTTATATTTCTTAAATTTTTTCCACAATGTATATCTGAATCTGAATTCTATAATTGGAGTATTATCTCAAAGAAATTTTAATTACACTTTGTTTTAACAGTTGGGCATATAAATATTTTCTACTGATATCTAAGTTAAGGAATTCTTAGTTGATCCTTAGTTTAGGTTGTCTCTTTATAATCTATAGCAAAGGATTCTTAATTGCCCTTTGTTTCTGATTACCCTTTGTTCCTCGTTTAAGTCCCAGTATGAGAATTCTTAATTGCTCTCTCACCCTGATTCAAACGATTTCACCCCTCTGGCCCAAATATTTTCACTTTACTCTACTTGCTTGCCCTCTGAACATTCCCTTTAGTGAGTTGATCCAGTCCAATTGCCCTTCTATTGAATCCATAGCCCAATGGTCTAAACACATCATTCTATCCATCTATTTAAGGATCCCACCATACAATCTTCAATACAAATTAGAAAACCCCCTTAACATTCATAACTAGCCTGAAATCCCAACAAACAAAGCTAAATCACATAGATAGAGCCCTCTCTGAGCTTAGGTTGGCTAGATCCTATGCCCAAAAGTTGGTTTTGTGGTTGCCTCAGTCATTTTCATTCTTCTGATAACTTCTAGAGAAAATTCTGAGTGATAACAAATTGTATAGAAGAAAAAATGAAAGGCAACGTCGAAGAATTGAATAATGGTTTAAAAGCAGACATGGAAGGTTTAAAGGAAGGTTTGACAAAGTTGCTACAAGAAATGCTTCCTAATGGAAAAAAGGTAGTAGATGAAAATAATGATGAGAGAAAAAGGAATGTTAATCATGATTTCATAGACTCTAACCTTGGAATAAAGACCCACCATATTCCAAAGATTAATAGGAGGAAGTATGATCTTAAGGATCCATTAACATGGATACTACAGATGGAGCAATATTTCAATATCCATAATGTGCAACACATACAAAAGCTATGAATTGAAACTTGATATTTAGAACCCAATCAGTTTGTATGGTATTGATGGCTTTGTTCTCATAAACCACTTGTCACTTGGCCAACTTTTATGGGGGTAATGATAGAAAATTATGAGGATACAAAGAAAAATACCTTCTTTAGCCAATTGATAAATCTCAAAAAAAAGGGTTCAATGGTGGAGCTCATTGAGGACTTCCAAAAATTCAATATCAGGGTAAATGATATTCCAGAGGAGCATAGGACTGATGTATTCATAGGGACCTTAAAGGTTAACATCCAACATGCGGTTCTCCTTTGGGAACCTGATTCATTGGAGAAGGCATTCAGGGTGGCAAGAAAAGTTGAAAGAAAAATTATGGCAACAAGGAAGTCCACCACTCGCCACTATAAAGATGAAACTGTTGTTGATCCTAGCCTTCCACAACCTGCAAGGTTGACACCACAGAAATTGGAGGAAAAAGGAGAAAAGGGGCTATGTTGCAGTTGTGATAGCAAATACACTGAAGGCCATACGGTTGCTGAGAAGAAATTAGTTTACATAGATTATTAAGATGAGGAAGAAGAGGAACAAGAAACCTCAAAAGAAAAGGATATACACCAAGAACCAACCCCAAAGAAAGAAAAGATGACCATATCTCGTAATGCATTGACAAGAATTACCACTCCTCAAACTATCAAGATAGAAGGACATATCAAGAAGAAAATGGTAATAGTGTTGATTTATTCAGTTTGTACCCATAATTTGATTTATTGTAAGATAGTCGAGGAATTGAATTTCTTCCAATATCTAGAACCAGAGTGTCAAGTGACAGTTACTAATGGAGGAACTATAAATTTCTCTAGAAAGTTCCATAATATCAAGTTACCCATGGGGGAACATGTATTGAATAGTCCAATTATTTCCATCCCAATGGGTGTTGTTGATGTTGCACTAGGAGTCCAACGGCTACAATATTTGGGGATGATAACTTTTAATTTTCAAGAACTTTTCTTGAAAATTTTTTAGGAAGGAAAGGAAGTTGAATTAAGAGGTATTTCAGGGAAACCAGGAAAGATAATTAGTTCTAATGTCATGAAGAAGCTTCTAAATAAGAGCAATGGGGTGTAATTGCACAATTGTGCTCATTAGACGTTCAAATATCGAAATCATCTATTTCTCCAGATCTCCAAAAGGCCTTGGAAAACCATTCCAAGGTATGTGAGACTCCCAAAGGCCTCCCTCCTATTCGTGATCATGATCATGCTATTCATTTGATTTCAATACATGTTCCTCCAAAAGGCCTTACATATATCCTTATTCCCAAAAGTGTGAAATTGAACGTATGGTTGCAAAAATGCTAGAGGTTGGTATAATTCAAATAAGTCAAATTTGGTTATCTTCTCCAGTAGTATTGGTGCATAAGAAGGATGGATCATGGTGGATGTGTCTAGATAATAGGGAGCTCAATAAGCTCACTACTAAAGATAAATTTCCCATTCCTGTCATTGATGAATTACTGGATGAATTACATGGAGAAATTTACTTCACTAAATTGGATCTTCATTTGGGATATCATCAAATTAGATTGAAGATTGAAGACATTGTTAGAGCCTAGATTTGTCTCAGGCTGAAAAGACAAGGTTCTAGGTCCACATCAAACCACGCTAAGCCTCGTAGCTAGCCCTACGAGGACAGGAGAGGGCTCTCTCCGGGTCAATCTCGGCAAAAGGTAATCGATGATGCTCAAGATGACTATATTTGCAATTAATCTTAGGCTAGGTATGAAGTACAAGGAGTTTGAGGTTGATTTTTGAGGTTTTTGTTGAATGAAAGGGAATGGCAATTTTGGGTGCGGGGATGAGATAGTTTTTGCAGAGGTCTATTTGGGGCAAGGTAGGCGATCGTCTTGATGCTTTTAAAGAGAATGAATGGGTATATCTGACTGGTGAGAAGCTAAGGAGAGCAAGAGGCTTTCAAGGATTCTCCTTAAACAGACGAAAACATGGAAAATCAAACAAATTCAAAGGTAGAGCATAACAATCTATGGATTCTACCTTAACACTTCATTTGTTCAATTGAAGAAGATGAGAGAAGGAAAATGATACACATAACAACTTACAATTACTGAAAGAAGCACACCATCAACACATAAAACCACATGGATCCCAAATAGTGTTGCAAAACCCTGGTCTTTCCTTTGCCAAAAATGCAGAAGTGAATGTACAATAGAGTGTCAAGATTTTCCCAAGAGTCCAACCATGAAAATGATTTAGAAATTACATAATATAGGCAAGCCAAACTCTTCCCTTGCCTCTAGGGGTTGAACTCATCATTCTAGGAGTTGTTTCAATCAATTCTAAACAAGGCACTACAATCTAGGTAGTCAAAACAACTTGCCTCTATAAGGTAGGAAACTGATTCTTTCATTAAATTTTCACTCTTTGGTGAATGAATCTTATAGAGCAAGTAACTAAGTGCCAAAATTACATCATGTTCAATCAATTACATCAAGAGAAGTCAAAAATTACATCACAAAGCAAAACTAGTCAAACTGGCTGAATTTCTGAGCTGAAAGATGAAAAATTGGGAAAAAAATCTATATGCGCTGCGCTGATTTCTATATGAACTGCGCTACTTTGCTGTTGATTTTGAGGTACTTTCTGAAGTCCAAATTGAGCTCAGGTTGGCTTGTTGGAAAGCTCTGCCTGTCTACTTTCCAACCCAAGTGGAATTTTTCAATTTGGTGTCCATTTACCCCTCCAAAAGTGCATTCTCCCAAGACTGCTTCCTATGTGTCAAAATAGGGGCAATGAGGTCATTTTTGCATGTTTTTTTGACCTTTTGGGGACCTAGAACTTGCCCAAATTTCTTGTCCAAGTACCAAAATTCATGATTCCTCATGACAAATCCAAAAATGCAAGCCATTTGTAATTTGGAGCTCCCAATCCTATGCGTCGCGCAAGGTGCGCGGCACATATAGGGAAAAAGCCTGTTTTTTAACACAAAAATTTCCAAAATGTCAAAAATTTCTCCAAATTTCTTGAAATTTGGATTGTAGGTCCCCCATAAAGTGCCATGCTCAACCAAAGAAGCTTCAGTCAAGACTTGGAGCCGATCATGTGTTTTGTGCCTCCTAAGTACCCTCCTGGTGTATGCAGTTTCAGTTGTAGAGTCATTGTCTTGGTCATATGATGTATCAGTGCCCGCCTCCATGATGTTGAAAGTCTATGCAAAGTGTATGTTTGATTTTTTGAAAATGAGAAATGAAGGCTTGATGTCTTTGTCTCCAAGTGCCAAATATGCCAAGGGAAATGAGGAGCTGTGAGGAATATGAAACAGTAGGTATAATGGAGTGAGGGTAAGGATATGGTTCAATCAATTGAAGCCTGCAATGTGAGGACAGTCACTTGATTGTGTTTTAGGAGTGTGAGGTTTGGGGATTTATGTATAGGAATAGGGTTTAGGGTTTGGGATTGTTGTATAGGGTTGGGAGATTGTTATAAGGGCTAGGGTTTTGGGGTTTTAGGATTTGAATGCAAAATGAGCTTGATGGGGGGGGGGGGGTAGGAAATGAGGAAACAAAAGGGAAATGGGGAAGGGGAGAGTCCTTGGCGACCAAGCAATAATTCAAGGCCCCACAACAAATTTCCTTTGAATGTATTTTAAAGGGAGGGTTTAGATTCTTGTTTCAATGGCTATCACTCATAAACCACTCACACTTATCACCAAATTCAAAGCAACAACAAGAATGAGGGCCTACCTAGCGAATTCATGCAAGGTATGGGTGAATTGGTGAAATTCCAAGCACGTTTCAGGGCTTGAGGCTATATGCGCCGTGCACTCTATATGCGCCGCGCCAGTGTAAATTTACACTGGAAATTTTCTCCCAGTGCGCCGCGCTCTTTATATGCGCCGTGCCTTTTTCCAGGCGACTTTTGGAGGCCTTCCCAGTGTCCAAATTGGGTTAAGGATAGCTCGTTGGAAATTTATTTGAGTCTACTTTCCAACCCAACTGGAATTTTTCAATTTGGAGTTCATTTTCCCTATCAAAAGTCAAATCTCCCAAGACTGGTCAAAATGTGCCAAATGAGGCTGCCTCAAGGAAGAGTGTTGTTGCAGTCAACTTGTGGATGCCTTCATCAACTCCAAATTGAGCTCATAATAGCTCATTGGAAATATCTTTGTGTCTAGTTATCATTTGACTCATCAAGCAAGTCATTTGGCCAACCAAGCTAGGAGAAAACTTGATTTTCCCAAGGTCACTTCAGAGGTGCATCAATTCTCCCGAGGCAATTGTATTTTTGATATTTCTCTAAAACCATGACACCTGTGTAAAAAGTGAAGGAGGTTTTTCTTCCTTGGCCTTTTGTGGACAAAAACCTCTATCAGGTTTCCCAAATTCATCTTTTATTGCTTAGAAACATCATTTGAGTAAAACCTACCCCGATGTGTGGAACAAGGGAATTGTCGAAATGAAGGGGATAAGGGACTTCTAAATTCTTGAGAAAATTTTGGAAGTAGGGAGGGATGTTAGGAAGCAGGGGAAAGTGGAATCTCAGAGATTGAGTGAGGGGAAGGGGTCCAAAAGGGCAAAACACAGGCCCAACCTAGAAAATTGTTAGGTTGTAGCAAGAAACTAGGGTTTGTGCGAAAATGAGGAATTTGGGGGATCTCAGTGATGGGAAGTGTTTAATAAGGTACATGAAGGATAGGGGAAGGTGTATGAACATCCGGATACAAGTTTTGTTGACGATTTGGCCATCGAAGAGAAATTACCTTCAAAACCCTAGGAGAGGGAAATGACCTTACCTAGACGCAACTGAAGCATGGACAAGGTGTAAAATGACCCAGTGTAACTTGACATGATAAAGGCAACCCTTTGAATGATGGTACACTCAGCTGAATGATGACATGGAGCGACATTTGGACAACTTTGGAAGGAGTAAAGGCAAACCCTAGACCTAATGCCTAGTGACCAAATTTTGCTTAAAGACTCACTGAAATGACAAAATTTGACCTTGACACTCTAAAATCACTTTGTAAGAGCATGTTTGATCACTGGAGGAAGGCTGGAAAGACTGACACTAACATTGGCTCCAATGGGGATGGTAGCTCCTTAGAGGTGCCAAGAACAACAGATCTTTGGGAGAGCTAGACAGTGCCTTCGTCCATTGGGCTATGGAGTCATTATTTGACAAACAATACAAGACTTTGACTCATTTATTGACTGAAACTTGATTCAAACCGACTCAATTATGAAACCAACATGACTGAAAACTGACTCACAAATGACTCATGACTGACTTAACTAAAACAAGAACTTACAAAGCTTATTGAAGGGCAGCAGTCCATCAAGATTTGAAATCATGATGACAACCACCTGTGTTTCTTACAAGACAATATACCATCAAACTATATCAAAATGCCAATGCAACCAATCAAGCAGATGCCTTCTTGATTGATTCTCCTGATCAGATCTTCTGGTCAACAATGAATACTGGTAACTGGGCATCCAAAAATATAGTCGACCATAATCTCCTTCATCACTGAATACTGCAATAATCACCTTCACTGCTGACTGCAACAGATCTGCCATTGGATCCTGAAAAACATGAAGTCTTTCCTCCTGCTGAAAGAGCAAGGTGTCTTTTTCTCTTGATTCTGATCTTCCTTCATCATGTACTCCAGAAAGAGTATGTTCCTGGTCCTCAAAAAATTCTGAACAAGTAGATGAGCAGATCTCCTCTTGAAATAACATTTCAAAACATGAGACATATGAGGAAGAATCTGAAATGGAATCCTGAATGGTCTGATCTTTTGTAGTTTGAATATATGGTAGGTAATCCTCATATGATATGACAACCAGATTCTCATTACATTCATCAATCATTAGAAAAGAAATTTCAGATGTTTCATGAAACCCAACACTAACATTTCTATCAGCTACCATAGATTCATCCAGAGAAACCTTTTCACTTGAACGAAGATCTTGTCTTGTTTTTCACAGAGGAAATGAACTACCTCCTCATGAAGATCTAGTGCTGGTGAGATGAGAGCATTTAGGTCTGCTACTCTGTTTTCTTCATTTGAGGCAGCCGCGACAATACAACTCTCTTTTATGAGATCTGGAACAACATGTTTTGCCTCATCACAATTTATCTCTCGATCTGATTTATCATCATCACTTTCTGAGATTGGAACACTACTTTCCTGCGTTACCTGCATGCTGTCTTATTCTATGGACAGATCTGAAACGACATTTTCTCTTTCATCATTTTCAACCATATGGAAATCTTCAGCCTACTGATCTTGACAAGTATCATCTAAGATTTCTGTGTGCTGCTGAAACGGATTTTCATACAGGGCTTCCATGATCTCTTCATCCATGAAATTATCATCTTCATAAAACTTCTCAAGGCTTTCAATAAAACTATAAGCATGCTTGCAATAGTCTTGAATTAAATTTAATGATGGATAAGAGTCCTTATATCTTTCAATGAGCATAGCATGAAAATCCTTTAAACAGTAAATACAAGCAGGCGGCAAACTTTCATACCAAGATTGGGCTTTACCTTCCAGAGTGGCCAAGAATATCTTCATCAAGCAATCTTCAGGAAAATCAACCTTCAACTTGCGAATATGCATGTGAAATCTAACCAGATGTAGAGTAGCGTCCTTCCTACCATCATCTTTAAATGTAGGCAAATTCCTTGACCAATCTACCTTCGGAATTTTATTTGGAAAACCAGGAATGTGATCTCGGCTCATGGGAGCATATCTTCTTGCAACCCGATCCATCTTGAAAAGCTCAAAGCTACTAATCTTTCTGCAGTGAAGTCACCATGAAGCATTGATCTCTGGATTTTTAAGTGAATGAAGTCTCCAGGTGAATGATTTCAGCCTTCTTATGCCTGATCGTTGTCCACCATCAAAAATTATATCTGAACTTGATACAAGTACTAGGGTAATTAACAAGTTAGATGTCAGGTTTACAAGCTAGACCGGAGATTGACTGAAGCAGTGTTTATCTACTTCCGCTAATGCAAAGCAAAAGTGTTTCGAAGGCTACCTGGCATAACTTCAGGCTCCGTCTGTAGCTATAAAACAAATGACATCAACAAGCAAACCATTTGTTCTCCCCAGTATGGTCGCCACTATGTTAGAGCCTAGATTTGTCTCAGGCTAAAAAGACAAGGTTCTAGGTCCACATCAAACCACGCTCAGCCTCGTAGCTAGCCCTACGAGGACAGGAGAGGGCTCTCTCCGGGTCAATATCGGCAAAAGGTAATCGATGAGGCTTGAGATGACTATATTTGCAATTAATCTTAGGCTAGGTATGAAGTACAAGGAGTTTGAGGTTGATTTTTGAGGTTTTTGTTGAATGAAAGGGAATGGCAATTTTGGGTGCGGGGATGAGACACAGTTTTTCCAGAGGTCTATTTGGGGCAAGGTAAGCGATCGTCTTGATGCTTTTAAAGAGAATGAATGGGTAGATCTGACTGGTGAGAAGCTAAGGAGAGCAAGAAGCTTTCAAGGATTCTCTTTAAACAGACGAAAACATGGAAAATCAAACAAATTCAAAGGCAGAGCATAACAATCTATGGATTCTACCTTAACACTTCATTTGTTCAATTGCAGAAGATGATAGAAGGAAAATGATACACATAACAAATTACAATTACTGAAAGAAGCACACCATCAACACATAAATCCACATGGATCCCAAACAGTGCTGTAAAACCCTGGTCTTTCCTTTGCCAAAAATGCAAAAGTGAATGTACAATAGAGTGTCAAGCTTTTCCCAAGAGTGCAACCATGAAAATGATTTAGAAATTACATAATATAGGCAAGCCAACCTCTTCCCTTGCCTCTAGGGGTCAAGCTCATCATTCTAGGAGCTATTTCAACCAATTCTAAACAAGGCACTACAATCTAGGCAGTCAAAACAACTTACCTCTATAAGGTAGGAAACTGATTCATTCATTAAATTTTCACTCTTTGGTGAATGAATCTTCTAGAGCAAGTAACTAAGTGCCAAAATTACATCATGTTCAATCAATTACATCAAGAGAAGTAAAAAATTACATCACAAAGCAAAACTAGTCAAACTGGCCGAATTTTTGAGCTGAAAGATGAAAAATTGGGCAAAAAATCTATATGCGCCGCGCTGATTTCTATATGCACCGGGCTACTTTGCTGCTGATTTTGAGGTGCTTACTGAGGTCCATATTGAGCTTAGGTTGGCTTGTTGGAAATCCCTGCCTGTCTACTTTCCAACCCAAGTGGAATTTTCCAATTTGGTGTCCATTTGCCCCTCCAGAAGTGCATTCTCCCAAGACTGCTTCCTGTGTGTCAAAATAGGGGTAGTGAGGTAATTTTTGCATGTTTTTTGACCTTTCGGGGACCCAGAACTTGACCAAATTTCTTGTCCAAGTACCAAAATTCATGATTTCTCATGACAAATCCAAAACTGCAAGCCATTTGTAATTTGGAGCTCCCAATCCTATGCGTCACGCAAGGTGCGCGGTGCATATAGGGAAAACCCCTGTTTTTTAACACAAAAAATTCCAAAATGTCAAAAATTTCTCCAAATTTCTTGAAATTTGGACTGTAGGTCCCCCATCAAGTGCCATGCTCAACCAAAGAAGCTTCGGTCAAGACTTGGAGCCGATCATGTGTTTTGTGCCTCCTCAGTACCCTCCTGGTGTATGCAGTTTCAGTTGTAGAGTCATTGTCTTGGTCATATGATGTATCGGTGCCCGCCTCCATGATGTTGAAAGTCTATGCAAAGTGTATGTTTGATTTGTTGAAAATGAGAAATGAAGGCTTGATGTCTTTGTCTCCAAGTGCCAAATATGCCAAGGGAAATGAGGAGCTGTGAGGAATATGAAACAGTAGGTATAATGGAGTGAGGGTAAGGATATGGTTCAATCAATTGAAGCCTGCAATGTGAGGACAGTCACTTGATTGTGTTTTAGGAGTGTGAGGTTTGGGGATTTATGTATAGGAATAGGGTTTAGGGTTTGGGATTGTTGTTGAGGGTTGGGAGATTGTTATAAGGGCTAGGGTTTTGGGGTTTTAGGATTTGAATGCAAAATGAGCTTGATGGGGGGGGGGGTAGGAAATGAGGAAACAAAAGGGAAATGGGGAAGGGGAGAGTCCTTGGCGACCAAGCAATAATTCAAGGCCCCACAGCAAATTTCCTTTGAATGTATTTTAAAGGGAGGGTTTAGATTCTTGTTTCAACGGCTATCACCCATAAACCACTCACACTTATCACCAAATTCAAAGCAACAGCAAGAATGAGGGCCTACCTGGAAAATTCATGCAAGGTATGGGTGAATTGGTGAAATTCCAAGCAAGTTTCAGGGCTTGAGGCTATATGCGCCGCGCCAGTGTAAATTTACACTGGAAATTTTCTCCCAGTGCGTCGTGCTCTTTATATGCGCCGCGCCTTTTTCCAGGAAACTTTTGGAGGCCTTCCCGGTGTCCAAATTGGGTGCAGGATAGCTCGTTGGAAAGGTATTTGAGTCTAATTTCCAACCCAGCTAGAATTTGTCATTTTGGAGTTTATTTTCCCTGTCAAAAATGAAACCTCCAAAGACTGGTCAAAATGTGCCAAATGAGGTTGCCTCAAGGCAGAGTGCTGTTGCAGTCAACTTTTAAATGCCTTTATCAACTCCAAATTGAGCTCATGATAGCTCATTGGAAAGCTCTTTGTGTCTAGTTATCATTTGACTCATAAAACAAGTCATTTGGCCAACCAAGCTAGGAGAAGGCGTGAGTTTCCCAAGGTCACTTTAGAGGTGCATCAATTCTCCCGAGGCGATTGTATTTTTGACATTTCTATAAAACCATGACACCTGTGTAAAATGTGAAGGTGGTTTCTCTTCCTTGACCTGGTTTGGACAAAAACCTCTCTCAGTTTTCCCAAATTCATCTTTTATTTCTTAGAAACATCATTTGAGTAAAACCTACCCCGATGTGTGGAACAAGGGAATTGTCGAAATGAAGCGAAATGAAGGGGATAAGGGGCTTCTAAATTCTTGAGAAAATTTTGGAAGTAGGGAGGAATGTTAGGAAGTAGGGGAAAGTGGAATTTTAGAGATTGAGTGAGGGAAAGGGGTCCAAAAGGGCAAAACATAGGCCCAACCTAGAAAATTACCAAGTTGTAGCAAGAAACTAGGGTTTGTGCGAAAATGAGGAATTTGGGGGATCTCAGTGATGGGAAGTGTTTAATAAGGTACATGAAGGATAGGGGAATGTGTATGAACATCTGGATACAAGTTTTGCTGATGATTTGGCCATCTAAGATAAATTACCTTCAAAACCCTAGGAGAGGGAAATGACCTTACCTAGACGCAACTGAAGCATGGACAAGGTGTAAAATGACTCAGTGGAACTTGACATGATAAAGAAAACCCTTTGAATGATGGTACACTCAGCTGAATGATGACATGGACCGACATTTGGACAACTTTGGAAGGAGTAAAAGCAAACCCTAGACCTAATGCCTAGTGACCAAATTTTGCTTGAAGACTCACTGAAATGACAAAATTTGACCTTGACACTCTAAAATCACTTTGTAAGAACATGTTTGATCACTGGAGGAAGGTTGGAAAGTCTGACACTAACAGACATTTCGAAAACAACAATTATAACTGATTAGGGCCATTATCAATTTTTGGTCATGCCTTTTGGCCTTACCAATGCACCTTCTACATTTGAATGTGATGAACCTCTAAATTAGACATAAATTAAGGCCCATGCCTCTAAATTAAACAATAATTTAAGGCCTATGACCATCCTTTAGCATATTAAACCTCTCTTTTTTCATTAGATGATTTATTTTTTACTTTAATATATTCATTAGGAAGGTTTATGAATAATTGCATATTTGTGCCTAATATTATTTATTTTTGTGGAATATTATGAGAATATTGGGTAGATTGTGAAGAGTTGGAGGAGGACATAATTTAGGGACTTGTTCCCTACTACAAGAGGATCAATAATAAATATTAAATCAACAAGATATTATGGAATTATGGCATAGATTGTGGAACTCCAATGATTGAGAAAATCTAGGAATGTGTTCGACTAATCAAGGGACCAGATCCGCTAGTCAAGGGATTTTGGTAGGGAAATATTCCCCTATTCATGGGGAATGACTCCTAATCATTTTGTATAAGTACCAAGTCAAATTTTCCTCTAGATATAGATTTTCATGAGTGTTCTTATGGAGAGAACTCGTATTTTTGTAGCTCCATTGTATTTTCTTGCAGGGATGTAATTCTATTAATGAAAATAATGAAGATTGGTGTCATTTTCAGCTTCTAAATCTTGTTCTCCTCCATAGGTCTCTGAGTTTCCTTAGGCTTGGCCATCCCAGGAGCCTCAAATCCCTTTTGTATCATTTTCTTTCCTTCTTTTCACTTCTTATTCACATGCATCTCTAGTTTTTATTTCATTCTATTTCTGCATTTAGTATTAATGATTTCGGGTTGTAGGATTGAGTTAAATGGTTGACGTAAGTTCTTTTGTAGAATCACAAGCATTATTTCATCATTAGAAAAGCTTTGGAAGCTCATAGTAATCATTGAGCTGCTTGGATTAGTCTTCCTATTGTCAAATCTAGATTGTTGGACCTCATTTTTAGCAAAGAACAGTAAATTTTTTCTATTTTTTATACCATTCTAACAAGCTTCAATCGAGTTGGTTCCAATTGAATTAGTTCAAAAAAAATATTCTAGTTCATTAAAAAATTTGCCCCATTGAATTTGCACTTGATTTCGTTAGGCAATTTTTAGATTTACTAGCTCACTAGTTCTCGAATTTCTATATTTTCGACTAGTAATGTTTTTTTTTTGCATGGGTTAAAAAAGGTATTTTTTAGTGATTCCACTTGGATTAGGGACCTACGACATCCTCATTAATTATAAAAATTTTCCCATCTGATTTGGATTTGATTTTCTTGGTCGTTAAACCCTCACCAATTTCATCATTTCACAAGGAAACTTCTCCAAGCTTTTTGAGCAAATACATCCATCTCCCAAATTTGGTTTTGACTTATGAGTGATCCTGTTAGCCTCCTGTTGCAACAGGGTTTCATTTTTCATGATTGACATTTTTACATGCCAAATATGTCATACTTGGCAAGCTGCAGTGTTCCATATTTCCAGAAGATACCATGAGAGTGTGCTAGTCCAAATGCCATTGCTGAGATTCCATTTTGTTGAGTTGTCCCAGTTTTGTAGAGTTTTCATTTAAGGGAGGTCCAAACAGTCCAATCTTGGTCTCCCTAGGTTTCAATTTCCTGTTTTAGAATATAGAGAATGCATCTGTCCAAACAGTTTAATCTTGGCAGATTTGTAGATAGGTAGAGAATCAAAGGGACCCAACTGTTTAATCTGGGCCCTGGCAGAAATAAGTGCAGATCTAGATAGGAAAATTCAAAAGAAAAATCGTGAATCTGGGTCTACAAGTCTAAGTGCACCCAAAACAAAAAGAAGAAAAAATGTTAGGACAGTAGGTTGGGTAGGTAGCTATTCGGTGGCAGAGTGATGATTGATGATCAATTTTGTATCTCACAATCTCTTATCTTTTCAGATCACAGTTATCAGGCAGTTTTGCATTCAAAGGAGGTCCTCAAGCTGGAATTCACTAACCTCCCCTTCTTCTCATTTCCCCCAAGTCATTTACTAACATCCCCCAAGAGGTCAAGATCTGCTTGAGCCTCTCAGTTTCATCATTTCCATGACATTCACCTTGGTGAGGATCTGCTTCACTCAAGGACTGCTCACTCATCATCTGTGAGCCTTCTTTTCCCCAAAAAAGCCTAAGGTCTCATACCTTAGTGCCCTCTTTTCATCTTCATATTAACTGCTAACAGTATTACATAACACCCTATCAGTATTCTTGTTCCCCTACCAAAGCTATGTACATATAACCCCCCTATGTAAATATCCCCTCCCTGGCAATATGGCCATATTTTTATAAGTCCGAGAAAAAATGGTCCATCTGGGGCTGTTTTTAGCCCATCCGAGTCATTAAGGAGCTAGTTTGACATCTGGTCAGCTAGTAACCTCTTCCCTAACCCCAAAACCCCTAAAAAACCTTCAAAAACCCATTTTTTTGCACCTTTTTCCTACGTTCTGTGCATAAAATATTAACCCGCGTCGTTTTTCCACATAAAAACCCCATTCCCTAAGTCTAAACCCACCCGCGCGCATCATTAAAAAAGGAATATTCTTTGAATATTCCCCCGCCGTATCTCCCCGCCGTATTACCTTTGCCGCCAGTCGTTCGATCCACAGCCCCGCAGATCTACGACTAGCGGGCCGCCCCATCCCCAAACCACCTGAGCTTTAGCATCCGGGAGATGGGCGGTATTCCTGCCGTACTCCCGCCACGCGTCAAGCGTTGGGCTGTGGCGGAGTGCCCTCCCCCGAGACCACCTTTGCCCATAAGCGGTGCGCCACAAAACCGCTTACCGCCCGTGACGTCACACCCCACGTCACCCTCTGCACAGTCCCTACTTACGTCACCCCTTTGTCCAGTCACCCGATGAGTCACGTGCCTGCGTGGCCTCCTGCCACATCACTGCCACGTGTCCCTGCCACCGTACCTACCACGTCATCATCCGTACATGCTGACATCATCCCGCCACGTCGTCCTGCTGACGTCATCAGCACTTTTTTGGGCGTAAAGGCGCGAAAGTTGCACTTCGGAGCCCCGGAATCCAATTCTGAGGCAGTTTTTGATGAGCGATTTGCCTAGCACAAATCGCTCATTGCAGGATTTTTTAGGCCGAAATGGAGAATCTTAAGGGAATCTTCTCATCAGGCGGCCCCAAGAAGCCCGAAAAGGCGCAAAAATGATCCGTTTTCTTCACAGAGCATATCAAAAGGAGCAGAAGACAATTCCAGATGATACAGAGGCCGAACAGCGGCCATTTACTGGTGATTAGACCCCCAGCACATCAGATCAGCCATCCAGATTTTGTCAAAGAGTATCAGTGGAAGAAAAGACGCCAAAGAGTATCAGCAAAGATTTGTTTAGAGGCTCGAAGCACCTGAACATTGATGAAGCCCCCAGAAAGTCAAATCAATAAGCATCAACCCATCCTTGCCTTCAAATCACCATTAAGGCATTCAAAGCACCAGGATAGCAAGGAAGCAGAAACCCATGCACATTTATTTCAGAAGACATTGCACCAAGGCACCCAGGGCTACATCATTTATTCATTTTCTTTTTACGGCCGCCCCCAGCGCAGCCTGAGAATGTTCATGCATTTATTTCAGATAGGAGTAGGTCAATAAATTATTTTTTATGACCTGATTAGGTCAAGATGTAATAAAAGAAGTAGATAGAAAGTTTTGCCCTATATATACCACCCTCTGTATAGTTGTAAGGGTGGGTAAATTGAGAATTCTTCACTAGAGACTCGCTGTGTATACCTAAATTTTTCTGTAATCAAAGACTGCCGAAAGCTTGGAGAGCAAACTGTCTGTTGTTGGTAAATGCTTTGGAGACTGAAGATGGAATTCTTGCGCTGCGACCTGAAGCAATAAGTGCCTCTTATCTCTGTTTATGTGTCTGCCATTATCTAAATAGCAGGAAAAAAGAATAGCCTAGAATTAGTTTAAATACTCTCTATGCTCAATTTCTGTTGTTTTCTGATGTTTTCCTCTGAATGAATTGGTTATGAATATTGAATTCCTTCTGGCTCATGTTTACCCCAATTCACTTGTGTTGGCCAATTATCTAGGGATTCTTAACTGCCCTTAGGTAGCGCCCTATTACTTTCTCTGCTAATCTGTTGGAGAGATTCTTAACTGCCTCTCTTTCTTTAGCATTCATTTCATCCTTTAAACCTGAAAATTGCTTCAACCTCAGCTATCTTGCTCCATGTTCCCTCACTGTTATTAAGGAAACGCACCAGCAGTTCCCCACCTCGACTCCACGCCCAATGGTTTGAAACATTCAGACTATACTCTGCCTCTCTACCTGAAGGTGTCAATTTTCCCACCAAAACAAAACAAAAAACCCTCTAGACCCAAGACCTAGCCTAAAATCCTTTCAAGCAAAGCTAAATCTAAAAGAGAGAGCCCTCTCTGATTGCAGGTTGGCTAGAACCTGTAGTCCAAAGTTAGTTTGTGGTTACCTCGGCCGTATCCTTTTCTGGAGCTTTAAGGACAACCTGAGTGATAACATAATGGTGACTCCACTGGGGACCTAATCCTCAGAAAGTTTTATTGATTAAGTTGGAAAGCTCCACTGGGGATCTTCCTCAGTTAAGTTTCACAAAGAAGGTTGGAAATCCCTGGAAAAATCGATTTTCTAATTGCTGTATATTTCTTAAAACTACAGATGAAGCCTGAATGTCAGCCAGGAAGCCTTTGAAACTGTTTTTGTTTTACATTAACAAAAGTAAATAAAAGCTGCTTCAGTCAATCTTCATGCTAGTTTTAAGCCATACACAGCCTTTCCAAAATCTGATCTGTCCCTTGTTAACTACAATAATATTCCCATAAAATACCAAAAAACAAAAACAATTCGGAAGCTGGCTCCCAAGAAGAATCCACGATATACAAGATCCAATCCAGATCCCAATCCCCCAGCTGTTTTTGAAAACCCTAACATAATCCCAAAAATCCTTAGGAAACAAGAAAGACAGGAAATTTTCGCTGATTTGAACCCTGAAACATCTTACCCTAGCTGTATTCCGACTCCTGTCAAGGTTTTGTTCCGTTCTACCCCTATTTCCATTAGTTCATCATCTACATCCCCTAGTACTCCTTTCACACCTTCATCCACTGCACCTGCTAACACTACTGTTGTTTCCACTGTTCCAGTTACTCCTATTGTCCCCGTAATCCCTGTTGTTCCTGTTATCCCCACCAATATGGCTAATAGATATGCACCCCTGCAATTGCCTGCTAACGCTGCGGCTTTACCTCAAGATTACCAATCCAAAATTACATATTTTGATTCCACTGGTCCCTTCACAGCCATTCAGCATGCCAAGAAGATGCAAGACTATTTCGAGAACTATGAAATAGATGATGACAGTGTGAGAATGAGAATTTTTGTTCAGAGTTTAACAAGTGATGTAAGAACTTGGTTCAGATCACTTGCTGCAAATTCTATAACCACTCCTGATGAGCTTTACCTATCCTTTACCAACAGATGGGAGAAAAAGAAAGACCCCTTGCATATACTAGATGAATATGACACGATCAAACAAGGTCCCCAAGAGACTGTTTTGGAGTACTGTGCAAGATTCAATAACGTATATAACGCAATACCACAGAACTTAAGACCTCCACCTGATCTGGCCTTGTACAAATTTCCTGACGGTTTTGACCCTGATATGGCATATCAGTTGAAAGAAAGAGCTCCTGAAACCCTTGAAGACGCGCAAAAGGTTGCTGTTACCGTAGAGGCTAACTTAATTGCCAAGAGAAACAGAGCGAGAATGGAAAAGAGAACCACCTTTAAGGAAGAACCCTCAGCCTTTGACCAGAAGCTTGATGCTATCATTAATGGCCTACAAAGACTAGGAGAAAGAGTAGAAAATGTTGAGAGAAAAGCATCATGGGAAGGATAGCAGTCTAATCCCATAAGAAACCCAAATTTCAGAAAAACGCAGAACACAAACGCTGGTAGGTCTAACCAAGACCATGATATAAGACCCCCTTTTCAAGATAACTATGTATAAGGATCTACTTCTAGCCAACCCATAGAAGACGATCATATGAATTTAATGGATCTAAACGGTGAACATCAAATTTTCCTGACACAAGAAGAACAAAATGAGCATGACTGCAATCAATTTCAGACTAGATCTGGTGAGTCTTTTGATTTTAAACAGGGTTATGATACTGCTGTGTATGAAGTACACAAACAGTATAAGCTCAGAACTAGGACCATTGACATCTCTGAGCCTAGAAAGACAAAGGAAAGTAAACAGCCCAACAAGATTAAAAACAAAGCTGTTGTAACAGAACCAGCTGATATGACTGTCCCAAGCCCACATCAAGTGACCATAGAAGATATAACAGAAATACAGCCTTCCAAAGAGCAGCCTTTTCCTCCTCTTTTCTCAAAAGAAAATTCAAACAGTGTCCCAAAAAGTACTCCTGAAGTTCCCAAACCGCAAGCAAATACTTCCCATAGCACTAATAAACGAGAGCAAGTTGCTGAAAATTCAAATGAAAAGGAAAAAGCTGCCAATGCCAATACTAAGACTCCATTGGAGAAGCCTTTCAGTTTAGAAACAGAGATTGGAAAACTCAAGATAGCCATTCCTCTTTCAGAATTGGCTAAACACGATGTATATAGGCAACAGATTCAAAGGTCACTCCAACTCCCAGAAAACAAAGATGATGTAAATGTTTTGGATGATTCCCCTGAACTATTGTTTGGACCAGAAGTTAATGGAAAGTCAACACAAGGACCGGTCCCACCCTTTTATGTCAGTCTGCATATACATGACAAAGTTTTACACAACGCTATGTTTGACTCAGGGGCATCGCACAATCCTATGCCCAAAGCAGATATGGAAAAACTGAATCTCGACATCACAAGACCTTACAAAGATTTATACTCATTTGACTCAAGTCAAGTGAAATGCCTAGGCCTCATAAAAGACTTGTGTGTTTCCTTAGTCCAATATCCTAACAAAACCATCCTCATGGATGTAGTGGTGGCTGATATCCCACCAAAGTACGGTATGCTCCTCTCAAGATCATGGGGAGCAAAGCTCCAAGGATCCCTTCAATTAGACCTTTCCTACGCCACTATTTCAGTCTTTGGGCAACCAAAGAGACTGTACAGAGAAACGCTCATGAAGTATGTAGTAAGTAGTGAAAGCAAACAGAAAATTTTTCCCATTTATTCAATTCATTCCGATATGGATTCCTTCATTTTATTTAATGATGAAATAAATCTGCCCACTGATGATAAACCACTGGTTTTAGAAACAGACACACATATGAATGAGGAATCACTTACCAACATGAACGAAAATGTCACAACAACAAATGCAACCAGCAGGTTACAAGAACCTCCCCAAACAGAAATTTTAGATCTGCCCCGTCCTGAAACAGCTCAAACTCCTAGCATCGTCAACAAGCAAGAAATCACATGGTTCTTAGAGTTTGATGGTTCTGTCAACAAGTTAGGAGCAGGGGCAGGTGTCTGGATTCATAACACACATAATAACCATGCAGAAGGACATGCCTATAGACTGAATTTTAAATCCACAAATAACATGGCAGAGTATGAGGCTCTGCTGCTAGGCCTTAAACTGTTGAAAACTCTAGGTGCTGTAAAAGTGTCTATCTTAGGTGACTCTGATCTAGTTATACAACAGATGAA
This sequence comes from Pinus tabuliformis, assembly GCA_031772625.1. Classification (NCBI taxonomy): domain Eukaryota; kingdom Viridiplantae; phylum Streptophyta; class Pinopsida; order Pinales; family Pinaceae; genus Pinus; species Pinus tabuliformis. The sequence goes on along the minus strand of CM062806.1, from coordinate 513,537,358 downwards.
AGGTAATTTTGTTACCAACGACAATAGAATGAGAGCCTATAGAACAGCTGCTACTGACATACTCCAGTCATTCACTGAATTCAAGCTTGACAAGATTTCCAGAAATCACAACATTCACGCACACAACCTAGCCACCTTTGCTAGTACATGCAAGCTTCCTTTTGACCCAAGCCATCACTTCACGGCTGAAATAAAACATAGGCCCACTGTCCCAAATAATGTCAGAGATTGGTAAGTGTTCGAGAATGATGCCCAGATTAATAATTTCCTTACCCTCGAGCATGAATTTTCAAATATTCACATTGACATGGATGCCATGACGGATTCTGAACAGCAGAGAAATGAAAGTCAGCAAGTTCTAACCATTGCAACAGCCAAACAGATTCTGAAGCCAACCATTTTTGACAATGAAAACATTGAACAGCTGAAACAAACACAGGCATAAGAAGTAGATAGAACAGAGGCAGAAATCATTGACCTGAAAGATAATTTTTTGCCTGCTGGTCTAACCCCGCTAGAAGACATGTTTGACTCTAACGACGTTCCCAGAAAACCAAAACTGCAACCAATAAACACTGAAATAGAAGAACACAACATCGAGACACCAGAAAATCCGAAAATAATCAAACTATCCAAAAATCTACCACCTGATCAAAAGCCCAAGTACATTGATCTATTCAAAGAATTCCAAGATGTATTTGCTTGGAGCTATGACGATTTGAAATCCTATGATACATCAGTGATTCAGCACACGATCCCATTGAAGCCCAATCAGAAGCCCTTCAAACAGAAATTGAGAAGAATCAACCCTGTGCTGCTTCCCCCGATTGAAAAAGAAGTGAAAAGGATGTGGGAAGCAGGCATTATAGCCCCTATCAGATTCTCAGAGTGGGTGTCCAACCTAGTGCCTACAAGAAAAAAGACAGGTGAAATCAAACTTTGTGTAGATCTCAGAAATTTAAATCAAGTCTCCTTAAAAGACCACTATCCCCTGCCCAAAATGGACCACATATTGCAGAGAGTAGTGGGAGAATCTAGAATTTCCCTGCTAGATGGTTTTTCAGGTTTTAACCAGATACTTGTTCACCCAGACGACCAAGACAAAACAGCTTTTACCACACCCTGGGGAACATTTAAGTATGTAAAGATGCCTTTTGGACTTAAAAATGCTGGTGCTACTTTTCAACGAGCAATGGACATTTCTTTCGCCAAAGAAATACATGACTTCCTAGTTGTCTACCTTGATGATCTAACCCCATTTTCCAAATATGATGAAGAACATCTCAACCACCTCAGGCAAATTTTCATGACATGCAGAAAATATGGAATTTCCTTGAATCCTAAGAAGTCCTTATTTGGCCTTGAAGAATGAAAATTACTTGGCCACATTATATCAAAGGATGGGATCAGAATTGATCCTGAGAGAATACAGGCCATCCTCCAAATTCCATACCCCAGAAACATAAAAGAGCTACAAGCATTCCTTCGGAAAATTAACTTTTTGAGAAGATTCATTCCAAATCTGGCTGAATTAATAAGACTGTTAAGCAACATGTTAAAGAAGGATGCCAAGGTAAGATGGTCCCTGGAAGCCAAGCAAGCATTTGAGAGTATCAAAACTGCCTTAACTCAAACCCCTGTCCTAACTAGTCCACAGTTCGATAAAGATTTTATCATATTTTCGTTTGCATCCGAGCATGCAATAGCTGCTGTCCTACTGCAGAAGGATGAATAGGGAGCTGAAAAGCCAATTACTTTTTTCAGCCGAGCCTTAAGAGATGCCCCATTGAAGTACCCGATAATGGAAAAATAGGCCTACGCACTTGTCAAGGCCATCAAGGATTTTAGAGTGTACATACTGTATTCACACGTGATTGCCTACGTCCCACACGCTGCTGTTAAAGACATACTGACTCAAGACGGATTAGAAGGCAAAAGAGGTAAGTGGATTGCAAGTATCCTCGAATATGACATTGAAATAAAACCAACCAAGCTGATAAAGGGACAAGGTTTAGCTAAACTGATGTCTGAAACAAACTTTCAGGCCTTAGACATTAACCAGCTGGACAATGAACCAGAGCTGGCGACTCCACAGATCAGTGAAATATTTCTGCAATGCCCTTGGTACACTGATATTTGCTTTATATTGTTAAACCTGTGTGCTCCCCCAGGATTGTCCAGAACAAAGAAAAGATTTTTAAAAATGAAGGCTTTGAGATTTTGTGTTATAGATGGTGCATTATTTTGGAGAAATCATGAAGGTATATTGTTGAATTGCTTAACCATGAATGAAACTAGCAATGTCATGAAAGAATTCCATGCAGGTGATTGTGGAGGACATCTCTACTGGAAGTCCACGGCTGACAAAATCCTGAGGGCTAGTTTCTACTGGCCCACTCTTTTTGCAGATGTAAAAAAGTTTTCCACGACATGTCACAAGTGCCAAATTTTTGAAGGTAAGAGAAAATTGTTGCCCCTGCCCCTTAAACCCATCTCCACCGAAAAACCTTTTCAACAATGGGGTCTTGACTTCATTGGAGAAATTCATCCCTCTTCTTTAGGCCAGCACAAATGGATCCTAACAGCCACCGACTATTTCACTAAGTGGGTTGAAGCCATTCCCTGTAGACAAGCCAATGATGCCATTATTATCCAATTCCTTGAGTGCAATATCCTTTCCAGATTTGGCTGCCCTGAGAAAATCATCACTGACAATGCCGCTGCCTTTAAGTCCAAAAAGCTAATCAATTTCTGCCACAGATTCCATATTACACTGAGCCACTCCACAACGTATTACCCTCAAGGTAATGGATTGGCCGAATCATCTAACAAGAGCCTCATTAACATCATAAAGAAAATGCTAGAAGAAAACAAGAAAAACTGGCACAAAAAGCTGGTGAACGCCCTATGGGTAGACAGACTTTCAAGCAAAAGATCAATTGGGATGAGCCCTTATGAGCTGGTATATGGCATGGAGGCTAGATTTCCTTCTTCCCTAGGCATTCCTACTATCAAGCTGTTACAGGAGATTCAGGCTGAACCAAATGACATTTAAAGAAGGATTAATCAGGCAATTCACCTTCAGCAAACCAGAGAACAAGTTTATGATAGAGCTCAAATCTTACAAGAAAAGCTCAAAAAGATGTTTGATAAGAGAGCTAAAGCTGAAGATTTCAGTATTGGTGACAAAGTTTTGAAGTGGGACTCAAGAAGAGAAGAAAAGGGCAAACATGCCAAGTTTGACTTTCTATGTAAGGGTCCATTTGTTATTTCTGTTGTGCAAGGAAACAACAACTATTTTCTCAGATCTATGGAGGACAGCACTGGTGAAGAACGCCCCGTGAATGGCAGGATGTTGAAACATTATCACGATCCTTGTTGTTGAAGCAACGCAAGTTCTGTAAATACCTTCTGTACAATATTATTTGTATATATCAGCACTCAGTTTAAATTTTTGTAAACAGGCCGATTGTTAAGGAATAGCAGTAAATTTGGAAAGGACGCAGCCGATGCAAATTCTTCAAATCTCAAAAGCATCAAAACAGAGCAAGAACTTTCAGTTTATATCAGCATAGTTGCTCAAGCATTGTACATAAAAATCAAGCACGCAGAAGAAAGCAAGCGGTGCTGTACAGTTCACAGAAAGCTCAGTTGAGGAGGAGTTGTTCATAAGTTTCAGAGTTTCATACTTTAAAGGCCAGAACAAAAAAGTTTTCAATCTACAGAAGCTATAGAATATCAAGGCAATCTGACCTGTTGTTCTTGACTTTTCACCAGGAAAAGCCATCCCCAAGTGGAGCCACTGTTAGCCTCCTGTTGCAACAGGGTTTCATTTTTCATGATTGACATTTTTACATGCCAAATATGTCATACTTGGCAAGCTGCAGTGTTCCATATTTCCAGAAGATACCATGAGAGTGTGCTAGTCGAAATGCCACTGCTGAGATTCCATTTTGTTGAGTTGTCCCAGTTTTGGAGAGTTTTCATTTAAGGGAGGTCCAAACAGTCTAATCTTGGTCTCCCTAGGTTTCAATTTCCTGTTTTAGAATATAGAGAATGCATCTGTCCAAATAGTTTAATCTTGGCAGATTTGTAGATAGGTAGAGAATCAAAGGGACCCAACTATTTAATCTGGGCCCTGGCAGAAATAAGTGCAGATCTAGATAGGAAAATTCAAAAGAAAAATTGTGAATCTGGGTCTGCAAGTCTAAGTGCACCCAAAACAAAAAGAAGAAAAAATGTTAGGACAGTAGGCTGGGTAGGTAGCTGTTCGGTGGCAGAGTGATGATTGATGATCAATTTTGTATCTCACAATCTCTTATCTTTTCAGATCACAGTTATCAGGCAGTTTTGCATTCAAAGGAGGTACTCAAGCTGGAATTCACTAACCTCCCCTTCTTCTCATTTCCCCCAAGTCACTTACTAACATCCCCCAAGAGGTCAAGATCTGCTTGAGCCTCTCAGTTTCATCATTTCCATGACATTCACCTTGGTGAGGATCTGCTTCACTCAAGGACTGCTCACTCATCATCTATGAGCCTTCTTTTCCCCAACAAAGCCTAAGGTCTCATACCTTAGCGCCCTCTTTTCATCTTCATATTAACTGCTAACAGTATTACATAACTCCCTATCAGTATTCCCATTCCCCTACCAAAGCTATGTACATATAACCCCCCTATGTAAATATCCCCTCCCTGGCAATATAGCCATATTTTTATAAGTCCGGGAAAAAATGGTCCATCTGGGGCTGTTTTTAGCCCATCTGAGTCATTAAGGAGCTAGTTTGACATCTGGTCAGCTAGTAACCTCTTCCCTAACCCCAAAACCCCGAAAAAAAACCTTCAAAACCCATTTTTTTGCACCTTTTTCCTACGTTCTGTGCATAAAATATTAACCCGCGCCGTTTTTCCACATAAAAACCCCATTCCCTAAGTCTAAACCCACCCGCGCGCATCATTAAAAAAGGAATATTCTTTGAATATTCCCCCGCCGTATCTCCCCGCCGTATTACCTTTGCCGCCAGCCGTCCGATCCACAGCCCCGCAGATCTACGACTGGCGGGCTGCCCCATCCCCGAACCGCCCGAGCTTTAGCGTCCAGGAGATGGGCGGTATTCTTGCCATACTCCCGCCACGCGTCAAGCGTTGGGCTGTGGCGGAGTGCCCTCCCCCGAGACCAACTTTGCCCATAAGCGGTGTGCCACAAAACTGCTTACCGCCCATGACGTCACACCCCACGTCACCCTCTGCACAGTCCCTACTTACGTCACCCCTTTGTCCAGTCACTCGATGAGTCACCTGCCTGCGTGGCCTCCTGCCACATCACTGCCACGTGTCCCTACCACCGTACCTGCCACGTCATCATTCGTACATGCTGATGTCATCCGCCATACAATGTCACATCATGCTGACGTCATCAACACTTTTTTGGGCGCAAAGGCGCGAAAGTCGCACTTCGGAGCCCCGGAATCCAATTCTGAGGCAGTTTTTGATGAGCGATTTGCGCAAATCGCTCATCGCAGGATTTTTTAGGCCGAAATGGAGAATCTTCAGGGAATCTTTAGGGAATCTTCTCATCATGCGGCCCCAGGAAGCCCGAAAAGGCGCAAAAATGATCCGTTTTCTTCACAGAGCATATCAAAAGGAGCAGAAGACAATTCCAGATGATACAGAGGCCGAACAGCGGCCATTTACTGGTGATTAGACCCCCAGCACATCAGATCAGCCGTCCAGATTTTGTCAAAGAGTATCAGTGGAAGAAAAGATGCCAAAGAGTATCAGCAAAGATTTGTTTAGAGGCTCGAAGCACTTGAACATTGATGAAGCCCCCAGAAAGTCAAATCAATAAGCATCAGCGCATCCTTGGCTTCAAATCACCATTAAGGCATTCAAAGCACCAGGACAGCAAGGAAGTAGAAACCCATGCGCATTTATTTCAGAAGACATTGCACCAAGGCACCCAGGACTACATCATGTATTCATTTTCTTTTTACGGCCGCCCCCAGCGCAGCCTGAGAATGTTCATGCATTTATTTCAGATAGGATTAGGTCAATAAATTATTTTTTATGACCTGATTAGGTCAGGATGTAATAAAAGAAGTAGATAGAAAGTTTTGCCCTATATATACCACCCTCTGTATAGTTTTAAGGGTGGGTAAATTGAGAATTCTTCACTAGAGACTCGCTGTGTATACCTAAATTTTTCTGTAATCAAAGACTGCCGAAAGCTTGGAGAGAAAATTGTCTGTTGTTGGTAAATGCTTTGGAGACTGAAGATGGAATTCTTGCGCTGCGACCTGAAGCAATAAGTGCCTCTTATCTCTGTTTATGTGTTTGCCATTATCTAAATAGCAGGAAAAAAGAATAGCCTAGAATTAGTTTATGTTGGAAATAATACTGAGAGGGGGGGGGGGTGAATCAGTATTATCAGATCAATCAAACTTTTCAATTTCATACTCAGAAACATATACGCTACTTCAATTAAGTGAACCCGCGTGTACACGCTACTGTGTCTAATGAAACTCGCGTATATCCAGAGATCTTATAATTCAGTTAGCTTAATCTTCAGTAAATGTATCAGATCATTATTAAGCATATTAACAGTAAACAGGTGCAGAATAACAGAACAGAACATCACACAAGAGCCACACACATGAACACAAAGATATAAGGTGGAAACCCAATGTGGGTGAAAACCACCTGCTGCAAGTCATCTCAATCTTCTTCTTAATAAGAAAATCCTTTTACAATATTTGTACTGGTGCAGTCTTATACCAGCACGGGAGCTACAACCCCCTTTGCTCTTGTACTAGCCGATCCATTTACTAGTACGCAGGCTGCTACCTGCTACAATGCTCCAAAGATCTCCTTTAGCTTTTGTACTAGCTTAGATACTAGTACGTAGGTGCTTGCCTACAATCTTCTCTCCTCCAGGTACCACGTTTCATCAATTTTCAAACTGGACCCATAACTATCATTGAAGCTCAAAACAATCATCAAACTCTGAATCACTGAAACCCTGTTAACAACAGTCACCAGAACACAGAGCAGACACAGAACTCTGTAATAACCATCAGATCCATCTGCAACTTCAAATATTAAGATTTACAATGTATACGCTACTTCGATGAATCAAACCCGCGTGTATACGCGCTTTTATCAAAGCCAACCCGCGTACAGATCTAAAAATAATTTCTCATAACTTGCAGCTGTACCAGACATCAGTCATACTCATAACACTTATAGAACAATACATGCGTCAGTATGTAGATCTAGAATAAGCATCATAAAGATAGTTCATTTCAAACCATTTGATCCCGATCTCTCCTTAGATCTTGTTCTCCATCAACCGGTGAGATCTCTCCTTAGCTCAGATCAAGCAATGCATCATCAACCCATAACCCTGCATACTGGATCTAATCCTTCATCAGATATTCAAGACAATTCAGATACACTTGCCTAATGATTTCCTTCCCTTTATATAGCCTTAGGCCTTGTTCAATACCAAGAGCCAAAACCATAGAAATCCAATACCATCAACTTCAAAACTAGGGATCGACACGCCCGTCGAGACACAATGGTCCGAAACCATAGGCACAACTTCCAAGAACTAACCGCCATGGACCAAAGGTACTTTTCCACATACACGCGCTTTTGCTGAAGCCAACCTGCGTGTACACGCGACTTGGGCTTAACGAACCTGCGTGTATGAACTTTCTCTTCTTCTTATAGTCTGATCATCAATTCCTTGCTGCTGACCTTCTGTACTATGATTTGTCATCAGTGAGGTTTGCCATCAAGGACAACATTTATCTCATAATGCCAACAGTTTAAATACTCTCTATGCTCAATTTCTGTTGTTTTCTGATGTTTTCCTCTGAATGAATTGGTTATGAATATTGAATTCCTTCTGGCTCATGTTTACCCCAATTCACCTGTGTTGGCCAATTATCTAGGGATTCTTAACTGCCCTTAGGTAGCGCCCTGTTACTTTCTCTGCTAATCTGTTGGAGAGATTCTTAACTGCCTCTCTTTCTTTAGCATTCATTTCATCCTTTAAACCTGAAAATTGCTTCAACCTCAGCTATCTTGCTCCATGTTCCCTCACTGTTATTAAGAAAACGCACCAGCAGTTCCCCTCCTCGACTCCACGCCCAATGGTTTGAAACATTCAGACTATACTCTGCCTCTCTACCTGAAGGTGTCAATTTTCCTACCAAAACAAAACAAAAAACCCTCTGGACCCAAGACCTAGCCTAAAATCCTTTCAAGCAAAGCTAAATCTAAAAGAGAGAGCCCTCTCTGATTGCAGGTTGGCTAGAACCTGCAGTCCAAAGTTGGTTTGTGGTTACCTCGGCCGTATCCTTTTCTGGAGCTTTAAGAACAACCTGAGTGATAACAGATCCTACAAATTTTATCACTCCATTCCATCCACCAACCACCTTCCCTAAGACTTCCATCACCTCCAGCACCCATCGTTTTGCTCTTGGCTGTATCCTGTAGAAATACAGGGAATCATGTAGATTTTTAGTACATCTTGTAGGTTTTCCTGTAGTGGCCCATTTTGAGGTTGAATTGAGGGAAAACCTCCAGGAAGCCACACAAGGTCACCTAAGGGACTCCCAAGCCTTCCAACCATCCACCATCATCTCCAAGTTACTTTCCACATCACCAAAAGAGATTAGCTTTCACACTCTCACATGAAAAAGAAAAAAAGAAAAATAGATTTGTTTTATTCATTTACATGGACAACAGTAGAAGGTTTGATGGTTTGAATATGCATGCTTGGGACAGTAGGATTTCATACATTTTAACTTAGCATTCTTTTTAAGCAAATCCTCTTAGAAATTAGTTAGAAAATGGTGTGTTTTAGCATTTGGTTTCAGTCTCTTTCCTTGTACTTTATTTCTTGCAATAGGTTAAGGCTCCATTTCGAGCATTTTATTTTTTGCAATTAGTTTAGGATTTGACTTCAGTACATGCGCTCCATTACATCGTGATAACAAAGGAAAGACACATTGTATGTTGCACATATAGTTCTGATACCTCTTAAGTTTGTACAAACCCTGGGTTGATAATAATAGCTGGTAGCTTTGGGAGTTGCAGCATTCTTGTTGCAATATCGAGGCTCATCACTTTTTGGCGTCATTGCCGGGGAGGTGTCAATGTATGCATTGTTTTCTCCCCTGGTTGATTCATTTCTTTTTACTTTTGCATTAGGCATATTTAATTTCAAAAGTAGAATACAACATTGCATTATAGTTTTCATTCAATCATTAAAAAATAAATAAATAAATAAAATAAATCTCCGACACCAACCCAACCCCCCATTTGATCATATGGTGCAGTAAGAGCCACATCACCATTCACTTTTGCAGGTAGAAGAAGAAGATGACAAAGAATGTAGAATAAATGGATGGAGATGATGACAATAAGGAAGATCCTCTTGGATTTTCCATTTAAGATACTGATATCAATGTGCACATGAAGAACATCCCTCCATCTTTTCTTCCAAAATTTCATGGTCTAAGATCAAAGGATCTGGAAACCTTTCTCTTTGAATTTTAAATTGTTTGTAGATCTTTTGGTTACTTATTAGAAACTCAAAAATTGAGATTGTTTCTGGAAACATTGAAGGATAGAGCTCTTAAATGGTTCATGAGTTTAGGGACTAATTCAATAAGATCATGGAATGATATGAAAAAGATATTTATAGAAAAATATAAACATCATGATCTTAAAGAGGAAAACTTTAGAATGAATTAAAAAGAAGATGAGAGTCTAGAGGATCTAATAGAGAGGTTCATGTATAATGTTAAGAGGGAAAAACTACATCATTTAGGACCCGACACACTAAAAACCCTCTTACTTAGAACAATTAGGGATGAATGGATTAATCTCCTTGATCTTGTGAGTAGAGGTGATGATCTCGTGAGTATAGGTGATGTATACCAGTTATCATTTGAAGAAATTTGTGAAACATGCAAACACATATCAAGAGGAACGGCAAGAGTAAGTCAGTCAACATCAAGATCGGTAAGTCAAGCTAAACTTGGAAAGGTGTTTGATGACTTTAAAACATAAATTCTTAGCAATCTAACCAAACAAGTAGAAATGTTAAAAATACAAAATGAGAAAAAAGAAGATGTTTGTGTTGTCCATGCAGAATCACATGATGTTAAATGTTGATCCTCATTACCAAGGTTGAAGGAAGTTCACCAAGAGGACAATGGAGCAAGTCAATTTCCAATGCAACAATGTTATGTAGCTCCAAGAGGACCGTAGCAGCCTATTCATCCTGATATGATGCAAGAGCCTAATTCAGAATTTCAAGCTTATGGACATCCACCTCAAAGTAATTTGAACAAACCCTTTCCTTGGCAATATTGGCCATCTCAACCTTAAAACCAACCTTGGCAACAAGGTTGGAAAGGAAATTATGGGAGCCATCCACAATATCCTCCATACCAAACTCCATGTTATCCTTACCATTCACCTCCACCACAACGACAACGCGATCCACATCCATATTAAATATACACTCACACTCAACTACCTGTACCACCATTTCCAAACCCACACATTGAAGTAGCTCAAGCCACTTACAATGTTGAGGTACAACACTTCAAAACATCTCCTCTTGAGCTCAATGGTATTCACCATAGCTCAGGAAGATTATTACAAAAAAGTGATTATCTTGATGCCATTGAGGGACAACATGCAGAGAAAGAAGATTTGAAAGAGAATATTAAAGAATCATGGGCTGCACTTGATGAAGAGCAGACAAACAAATCAGAGATTGAGAAAGCTCCCTCATGGTTATCATCAAGTCCTCGATGTGTTCAAGAGAATAATCAGCAAAAAGAGGAAGATTTGAAGGTCATGGAAGAAGAAGACATCCAAGATAATTCAAATCAGCAAGTGGAACAGGGGCATCACAACTATATTGAAATATGGTTCTAGACAATCATTAAGTTGTAGCAATACCCTCTTCTTTAAATGTGCTTGATATCATCAAAGTCAAATCATTTGATCTCTCAAATCCAGGTACATGTCAACGCATATATTTCAAGCCTCCACATCATTTTGTCTTTCATCTTGATGTGCACATGGCTCCATTGGAAGTATTCTTATACTTGAAAGTGATTTTGTTTTTTAAGTAGGGTAGGGTAAAAAAAAAATGAAAAATAAAAGGAAAAAGTAAAAATATCAGGTGAAAACCTCTTTAGAGGCACCTTAGATTGGATCATTGATTGAAAACCTCCATGAGGTGGTCAATGGGTTGGAAAAAAAGAAAAGAAAAATGAAAAAGGAAAAGATTCTAGGTGAAAACCTCCGTTGAGGCGCCTAGGCAGACCTACTAGTTGAAAACCTCAATGAGGCGGCTAGTGGGCCTACAAGAAAAAAAGAGAAAATAAAGAAAATAAATCCTTGCTCCATGCATCTCTTTGATGAATGCATGTATTCTCCAACAACTGCAAGCAACAAGAATAAGTTGGTACCAAAAGGAAAATTGGTCAAGCCTAGTCAAAAGAAGTCAAATTTTGAATTTCTCCTCCTTTGCTCAAATGCTCCAAGAAGGCCAAGGCCATGCCAATCCATCACCCTCATCCATTTTCACCATCCACCCATCATTTTCAAGCTTCTACCATCCAGTTTGCTTGATGTCCTAAAAAACTACATGATGGTCTGTTTTACTACAGGATACAAAAATACATAGAGCAAAAATATGTTTTTGGCATAACTTGAAAACCATGCATCCATTTGCCAAGTTGTTTCATGGGGAGATTCATATGGATCATGGTAACATGCTCAAGCAATTTCAGCAAATTCGAGTGCACAGTTTTTTAGAAATCAGCCTCGATCACCTACAACACATTTTTCACTTTCTCGATATCCATGCATCTATTTAAAAAGTTATTTCATGGGGAGATGCATATGGATGATGGTAACATGCCCAAGAAATTTCAGCAAATTCCAGTGAACAGTTTCCAATAAATCGACCTCCATCACCTTCAGCCATTTTTATTTTTTCTCGAGATTCGTGTATCCGTTGACTAAATTGGTTTGATGGGGAGGTGCATAATTATGATGGAAATATGCTTGTAAGGTTTTAGATAAATCCATTCTATCTTTTGGGAGATATGGACAAAACAAAAGGTTGTCCTATAAACCTATAGGATTCCCTGAGATCCTACAGGATACAAAACAACACCTACAGAATTGGTAGTGGGCAGTTTTAAAAGGAAAAATAATGGTTGGCTTCATCAAGTAGTGTTAAGGAGGTAGACTCTACATTTCCCCACATTTTCCCAAGTAAAAGGAACATAAAAAAACCCTTCGATTTTGTTGAAAGTGATTGCAACATAAAGGCATTGTATACACATAATTTTTAAATTTGGTATCAGACATATACAAATCTCTATCCATCAGAGAAAAATGACATGGGGAATCCATCAACCTAGTGAGGATTCATCAACAACCTCCTATACTAGAAATATTCACAAGGCACAATTGGATGGGTTTCTTTGACAAATTGAGGGGATATGATGATGAAGTAGCCAGAGATTTGCAGTCAGCTTCAACATGGAGATCCAGAGGTCAAAGAAGCTCCTCCAGAGCTTAGCAGCAACATCATGATCATCAGCATCACCATCCAACACCTGCACATTAACATCAACTCAACAACAACATGCATGTCTCTCCAAGAACCATCAGGTAGGCACAGGTATGCAATATTCTTGACCTCTTCTCTTGAGCATATTATAGTTAGAAATTTGTTGCCAATGCATGAGAGGTGAGGTTTTATAAGCTAAGGATGGTTCGGCAGTCTCATCTGCCCTCAACTAGTTAATTGTAGCTCACTCCTTCACTCATGAAATGTTGAAAAGTTAAATTATGAAGGGTGACGATTTCAAGGAATGAGGACAGTAGTTAAAAGAAGAAAATTTTGAAAATGTCAAGTCACCACAACACTCCAAGCCCTCTATCCACTTCATATTCACTATCTATTCATCATTCATCCATCCCATTTCATTCTTGAAAAAAAAATATAGCATCCTCTCCATTTTCACAAACCTACACTACTCCTTTTGAGCCCTAGCATCATCATCCAATCCCTATTCATCATTTCTCATCACTCCCATACAGTTAGAAGACCCTAAAAGATGATGAATCACTACTACAGGAAGGCAAAATGTTGCTACAAGAAGGAAGAAATTAACAAATTATGCTAAACCCCAGATGGTAGAGCTTAAGAGAGACCTAATACAAATAGAGAACTCCAAGGCCATTAGGTAGTCACCTAGGCCACAAGAGAGAAGAACAAGGCAACAAAAGGAAATGAGGCATTCACCATCAAAACAAAACTCAAACTACAGTGATGAAAATATGTTTTCCAAGACGTCTCCAATCTCTTTCTAGCTTTTATCCAAGGCCTAAAAATGGGGAAAAGGAATGGGAGTCAAGTTGAGGGCCTATCTTAGGCTCAAAATATCATTTATGCTCAAAAAGGGTTTCCTGTAGTTTTCACAGGAATTACTACAGGATGTCCTAGTTCTCATCTAAATGCATGTTGAAGGTGTTAGAGGTGTCCAAATGGTGAAACAAGGTAGCAGAAGGTCGATAAGGGTGTGGAAGACCTTGCCAAACTGATTCATATTCAAGAACCCATCTTGAATAAGGAGAAGAAAGCAAGCTAATAGTCTCAAGAAACAATGATTTTTCTTTACACAAATATGTTTTTGGGCTTGTCCTTGCAAAACTTACAGCCAAGATTCTTAATGCACAAGAGAGAGGCCACCAAGGCCATGAATGAGGCACAATGAGGTCACTAAGTTGCTTAAAGGATGAGCAACACTTTTAGCAGGTGGGTATGATGGGCCTCTAAATTAGACATAAATTAAGGCCAATGCCTCTAAATTAAATAATAATTTAAGGCCTATGACCATCGTTCAACATATTAAACCTCTATTTTTGCATTCGATAATTTATTTCTAACTTTAATATATTCATCAGGAAGGTTTAGGAATAATTGCATATTTGTGCCTAATATTATTTATTTTTGTGGAATATTATGAGAACATTGGGAAGATTATGAAGAGCTGGAGGATGACATAATTTAGGGAATTTTTCTCTACTATAGGAGGATCAATAATAAATAATTAATCAACAAGATATTATGAAATTATGGCACAAATTGTGGAACTCCAATGATTGAGAAAATCTAGGAATGTGTTCCACTAATCTAGGGAGAGATCCACTAATCAAGGGATTTTGGTGGGGAAATATTCCTCAATTCATGGGGAATGATTCCTAATCTTTTTTTATAAGTAAAAAGTCGAATTTTCCTCTAGATATAGATTTTCATTAGTGTTCTTGTGAAGAGAACTCGTATTTTTGCAGCTCCATTGTATTTTCTTGCAGGTATGTAGTTCTATTGATGAAAATAATGAAGATTGGTGTCATGATCAGCGTCTAAATCCTGTTCTCCTCCATAGGTCTCTGTGTTTCCTTAGGCTTGGCCATCCCAGGAGCCTGAAAGCCTTTTTGTATAATTTTATTTCCTTCTTTTCACTATTTATTCACATGCATCTCTAGTTTTTATTTCTTTCTATTTCTGCATTTAGTATTAATGCTTTCTTGTTGTAGGATTGAGTTAAATGGCCGATGTAAGTTTTTTTGCAGGATCATAAGCATTATTTCATCATTGGAAATTTTTTGTAATTTCATAGTAATCATTGAGCTGCTTGGATTAGTCTTCTTATTTCCAAATCTAGACTGTCGGACCTCCTTTTTAACAAAGAACAGTAAATTTCTCCTATTTTTAGAGCATGTTAAAAAGATTCAATAGAGTTGGTTCCACTTGAATTAGATCACAAAAACATTTTAGTTCATAAAAATAATTGCCCCATTGCATTTTCACTTTATTTGGTTAGGCATTTTTCAGATTTTCTAGCTCACGAGTTCTCAAATTTCTAGATTTTCGACTAGTAATGTTTTTTCTTTTTTTTTTCAATGGGTTAACAAAGGTATTTTTGAGCGATTCTAGTTGTAATAGGGACCTAATACATCCTAGTTAATAAAAAAATTTATCCCATCCAATTTGGATTTGATTTTCTTGGTCATTAAACCCTCACCAATTTCATCATTTCACAAGTAAACTTCTCCAATCTTTTTGAGCAAATCCATCCATCTCCCAACTTTGGTTTTGAGTTCTAAGTGATCCTAGGAATTTCATCACCCCATTCCATTCACCAACCACATTCCCTAAGCCTTCCATCACCTCCAACGCCCATCATTTTTCTCTCGGCTGTATCGTATAGAAATGCAAGGAATCCTATAGGTTTTTAGTACATCGTGTAGGTTTTCCTGTAGTGGCCTGTTTTGAGGCCGAATTAAGGGAAAACCTCTAGGAAGCTACACAAAGTCACTTAAGGGTCTCCCAAGCCTTCCAACCATCCACCATTATCTCCAAGCCACATGCCACATCACTAAAACAGATTAACTTTCACACTCTCACATGAAAAGAGACGAAAAGAAAAACAGATTTATTTTATTCATTTACATGCATAGTAGTAGAAGGTTTGATGGTTTGAATCTGCATGCTTAGGATAGTAGGATTGCATACATGTTAACTTATCATTCTTTTGAAGCAAATCCTTTTAGCAATTAGTTAGAAAATGGTGTGTCTTAGCATATTATTTCACTCTCTTTCCTTGTACTTTCTTTCTTGCAATAGGTTAAGGCTCCATTTCGAACATTTCATTATCTGCAATTAGTTTAGGATTTAACTTTAGTACATGCACTCCATTCCATCATGAAGTAAAGTAAGGACACATTGTATGCCGCACATATAGTTCCGATACCTCTTAAGTTTGTATGAACCTCGGGTTGATAATTAAAGACAGTGGCCTTGGGAGTTGTAGCATTAATCTTGTTCCAATATTGAGGATCATCACAAGGTTTGATGATTTCTATTTTCAAGCACTTCCTTTGAAAATGTATGTTAGTATTTTTTGATGATATACTAATCTACAACAATTCTTGGAATGATCATGCTCAACATGTTGATATGGTGCTCAAACTATTGGAGGAGAAACAATTATATGAAAAAAACTCCAAATGTTTCTTTGAAGTACAGAAAGTGGAATATCTGGGTCATATTATATCTCATGAGGGTGTTTAGGTAGACCCTAACAAAATTAAAGCCATTAAGGAATGGAAAATATGCACAACTATAAATCATCTTCAAGGATTTCTCTGGTTGACAGGGTATTATTGCAAGTTTGTTAAGCATTATGAGAGAATAGCATTACCTCTAACAACATTATTGAAGAAAGTTGCATTTTCTTGGACTCCAAAATAAACTAAGGCATTTGAACATCTTAAAGAGGCAATGTGCAAAGCATCAATATTAGCTACGCCACACTTCAAAAAAACCTTTATTGTGGAATGTGATGCCTTAGGAAATGGAATTGGTGTTGTATTAATGCAAGAAGGGAGACCCATTTCTTTTGAAATTCGTCTAATCATGAGAAAGTATTTAGACAAACCTATTTGTGAGAAGGAAATGTTGGAAATACTACATGAACTAAAGAAACAGAGACCTTACCTAATGGGAAGACACTTCAAGGTAAAAATTGATCATGATAGTCTTATATACTTTTTGGAAAAAAAGGTTATCTTTAGAAGAGCAGCAAAAATGGGTCACAATGATGTTGGGTTATGACTTTGAAATCATCTTTAGAAAAGGGCAGAAAAATGTTGTTGCAGATACACTCTCAATAAAGTATGAGTATGTGGAAGAATTTCTTTGTTCCATTTCCATAATCCAACCAGATTGTATAACCGAAGAAAGGGATGAATAGAATAATGACAAAGAAGTGTGGGTTCTCATTCAAAAGTTATCACAAGATCCCAATACATCTGGTACATTTAGCTAGAAAAATGATTCATTGTGGTACAAAAATTGTGTATATCTTTGTAAGAATTCCCAACTCAAACAAAATATTCTTTTGAAATTGCACACCTCTCGCTTAGGAGGGCACTCAAGATTTTTAAAAACTTACCACAGAGTCAAGAAGGAATTATTTTGGGAGGGCCTTAAATTTGATATTCAAAATTTTGTGGTGGAATGTTTGGTTTGCAAATAAAATAAAATTCAGATAATTAAGGCCCGGGTCTATTACAACCTTTATCCATTCCATGTCTGTTAGGTCCCTATAATACTAGTGATTCCACCATTACTATTGTCATTGCATCCCTTATTATTATTTTTGTGACCCTATTGTCCCCATATTGTTATTATTGTCCCCCATAGAAGCCCATTATTACTATTTTTGTGCTCTTATATTATTATTGTTATGTCGGCTTTGGTTATATTATGACCCCTTAGACTCCTATATAGAAAGGAAGTTTTTTCATTTGTAGCATCAAAGAATTGTTCATTTACATAATTTAAAGGAGGTTTCCCCCTCAAAGAGGCTGATTTATAAGTATTTGATCTATCCTTTCTATCTTTTTGTGGGTTGGTTTCATAAAATTTGGTATCAGAGCTTTGGATTCTAGGGTTTTGTTGCTCCAAAACAAATCATCATGGAATTTTCGCTATAACATTTTCTTTCTACGATGTTTCAGAGGCTAAAACAAAAACCCATTTGAGCCTCAATCCTGATGATCCTCAAGTCCAAATTTTGGATCTTGTCTCGCTATATTTGCGGATATACGATCCAAAGATGTTGGGGTTTTGCAAGATCCCTAATTACATCCACAACACGTGACCTTGGGAAAACCATCATAACTTTTTCTCTCAGTATCAGATTGAAATTTCGTAAGAAATTGTAGAAAGAGGATGAACTGTAGTTTTCTATGCGTCATTTCTAGGTCATAAGGTTGAAAAAATGACATGTGGCACTTCGTACAAGTTCTCTATACTGAAAATGTGTATGATCAAGACATCTTGGGAGATTGGGCATAACACTTTCTTGTAGAATCAAATTTTGATCAGACTTGTGGCATTCGAAAGAGGACTCAGTGGTGCAATTTCAAATCTTGGAGATACGAAATTTTGGAGATACATTAGATACAATATTCAGCTCGTACAAAGTGAAAAAAGGTGTGTAGTTTTTTTTTTAAATTTTGCATAACTTTGGTTTGAAAAATTAGTTTGAAGGAATTCAAAGGGCATAGTGAAGCATAATTATAATTAATTGATGCCCCGACGAAAGAAAATAGAAACACCTAGTAAGCAACCTGAAATCTCTAACATGACTCATGAAGAAGAGGAATAAATGCAACATGATATATCAAGATTACGAGACCAAGTGCAACAAAATTCACTCTCACAAAAAGTAACAAAAGCTAAGATGGATGGTTTAAAGAAAGACATAGAAGCTAGGATGGATGGCATGGAAGCTAAGATGGATGGTTTAAAAAACAGCATGGAAGCTAAGATGGATGGAATGGAAGCTAAGATAGATGGTTTAAAGAAATGTGTGGAAGCTAACATGGAAGATTTGAAGACATATTTGACAAATTTTTTACAATAAATGCTTACTAATGGCAAAAGGGTAGTAAAGGAAACTCATGGTGAGAACAAAATAAATGTTAATCATGATTTCATATACTCTAACAATGGATCAAAGACCCACCATGTTCCAAAGATTGATATGAGGAAATTTGATGGAAAGGATCCTGTAACATGGATACTATAGATGCAACAATATTTTGATCTCCATAATGTGAAAAACACACAAAAGGTACGCATTGCAGTTTTATATTTGGAATCAAATTAGTTTGTATGGTATTGATGGATTTTTCTCTCATAAACAAATTGTCACTTTGGCAATTTCTAAAGATGAAATGATAGCACATTATGAGGATACAAAAAGCAACACTTTTTTAGCCAATTGATAAATCTCAAACAAAAGGGTTCAATGATGAAGCACATTGAGGGCTTCGAAAATTGAATATAAGGGTAAAAGATATTCCAAAGGAGCATATGATTGATGTGTTCATAGGGACTTTAAAGGATAACATCCAACATGGGTTCACCTTTGGGAACCTGATTCATTGGAGAAGGCATTCGGGTTGGCAAGAAAAATGGAAAGAAAAGTTATGGCAACAAGGAAGCCTAACACTCACAATTATAAGGATGGAAGTGTTGTTGCCCCTAGCCTTCCACAACCTACAAAGTTGACACCATAACAATTGGAAGAAAAAAGAGCAAAAGGGCTTTGTTACAATTGTGATAACAAATACACTGAAGGTCATAAGTGTGCTGAGAAGAAATTATTTTACATAGATTGTGAAGAGGAGGAAGAGAAGGAACAAGAAACCTCAAAATAAGAGGATATACACTAGGAACAAACCCTAGAGAAAGAATAAATGAATCTGACCATATCTTGTAATGGATTGGATGGAATTGCCACTCCTCAAACTATCAAGATAGAACGACATATCAAGAAGAAAAAGGTAATAGTGTTGATTGATTCGGGAAGTACCCATAATTTTATTCATTGTAAGATAGCCAAGGAATTGAATGCTTCCTATATCTAGCACCAGAGTGTCAAGTGATGGTTGCAAGGTTAAAGATGACAAGCGAAATAAGTTTTGATGTAGGTGACTCGGTTTCTTTACGGCTAAAACCATACAAAAAAATGTCCTTCAAGCAAGCTAAGAAGGATAATAAATTGTCACCAAAGTACTATTTTCCATACAAAGTGTTGCAAAATATTGGTACTATGGAATACAAATTGGATATTCCTGCATCTTCCTGAGTGCACCCATTTTTCCATGTTTCATGGTTAAACAAGGTTATAGGTGACAAGCTCCCAGTTCAAATAATATTGCCAGAAATTGATGAGGAAGGAAAAATCATATTGGAACCTAACGCAGTCATGGAAACAAGAACCAAACATCTACGAAATCGATCAATTTCAGAGTATCTCATCAAGTGGAAAACTAACCCGCAGAAGATTCCCCATGGGAGGATGAGAATTTTATATAGAAGCATCTAGAACTACTCAAGCATTGAGGACAACAATCTTTTGAATGAGAGAGGCATGTTAGGTCCTTATACTACTAGTGTAGCACCTTGTTGTTATTGTTAGTGTAGCCCCCTGATTCATTAGTAGAACTTTGAGCTCTAAAATGGGCCTCCTAAAAAAAATGTACAACCATAATAAGATTTATAAGAACCAATAGGATTCAAGATGATGATGTCAACCATGGGGGATGATTCACATATTTGGAGAAAAAAATAAAAAGATTAAAAAATAATAAAATAATAAAACTACTTTTTCAACTCATATTTTTAACCTATCTTCATAAGGTTTTACTCAAATTACGAGCAGGAGTACTCATTGGATGCAAAATTTAATTATTCATCCATGGAGTACCCATGTTGTATACTTCCAATGGACCCTACAATACAAAAAATTAGAAATATGAAAAAATGTGATTGAAATCACATTTTTCATGTATTTCTGATTTTTCATATAGCAGAGTCCATAGAAAGTATGCAACATGGGTACTCCTTGGATGAGGAATAAAATTCTGCATCCAACGAGTGTTTCCGCTCGAAATTTGAGTAAACCCATACGGAGATAAGTTGAAAATACAAGTTGGAAAAATATTTCTTTCTTTTTTCCCTCTAAAATTTGATGATGGAATCTAATCTTATTTTATTATTTTCACTATTATTTTATAATTTCCTTAGGAGGCCCATTTTAGACCTCAAAGCTCCCCTAATGATTATTTTTGTGCCCATGTAGTTCCCATATTGTTATTATCGTGCCCCATAGAAGCCCACTATTATTAGTTTTGTGCCCTTACATTATTATTATTATTATGTAGGGTATTATTATATTGTGGCCCTTACACTCCTATATATAGAAAGGAGTTTGCATCATTTGTATTATCCAAGAATTGTTTAGTTATGTAATAAGGAGGTTTCCCCCTTGAAGAGGATATTTTTTAAGTCATCGATCTATATTTTGTGAGCTGGTTGCATAACATAAAAAGGCGTTTGGTTGGATGTTTAATTTCATAAAGTTGGTGAAGTCATTATTTCACTAATTATTTGTTTTGGATAAAAATGTGTTTGGTTGGGTGTTTGATTTCATAAAGTTTTTGAAGTTTCTACTTGTCTTTGTGATTGAAAATTTGATACCGTAGGGATACAATTGATTTCTATGTTGCAGTCTTATAGAAAACTATCAATGCATTGTAATATAGATAATTTTCTAACCTTAGGCTCCATTTTTATTAATCAAATAGAAATTTTCTTTATACAATGGAAAGCTTAAAATAAGGTACAATGATGGATTTGGATATTATTGGCATCAAGGTCAAATTCCACTTGTGTTGAACAACATGAGAAATGTCAAAGTGGTGGATTTGTGACAGCCATGGAAATATTCAATGGACATTAATATAGATCGATAATTTGTAGGAACCTTATTTAGTGACAATTCCATTGGTGGAATCATTTCTTTGGCTTGGAATAAGCTTTAATTGTATAGCGTTGGTTCCCTCAAGATGTTTTTGCATTTTGAAAACTATGAGGAAAATAATCTACAAATATTCTTGGAGGTTAAAATCAACTTAATGTAATTCATTAACTTAACATGTCCATTAAGTCAAATGAATTTAGGGTTCCTTGCAACCCATGTAATATAACATCTCTATGAACCTAACACATTATTTAATCAAATTACATAATAATTTTAGATTTGTAGACTTAGATAAGTAGGGGACTTTATGTTTGATTACTCTTAATGGTTTTTCTAGGGATCCCACCTTCAAATTCAATCTCTTATATATATATATATATATATATATATATATATATATATATATATATATATATATATAGATGTTATGTATCAATGCATGTAGTTTATCCTCCTTAGGATTTGTAACTTACCCTTGAATTCTTTCCCATACTTGTCCCTAATATAAATTCTATTTCATAGTCCTTTTATGTGTCAAGGACCCATGTATATTTCATGCTTCATGTTTTTCATGGCCCATATATATTTCATGCTGGAACACAAGAACTAGTAGTAAAAAAAGCAAACATCCTCATCGTTTCCACAAAAGAACCAAGAATAAGAACAATACAAGGCCTTGTTGCTACCACACAAGAATTAGAAGCTAGAGAAAAAGAATACGTTGTTGCTCCACAAGAATCAACAATGGAAAAATAAGCAGCTAAAAGTGGAAAACCATGTTTGTTAATGTCATATCTCTCTTGCTTTATCCATGAGCATATTCAGATACACATTTTTAAGAAGCACATCCAACAGATGATACCTCTTTTTTAGCATTGGGAAAGGATAAAACTATCATGTAGATAGGCATAGGTTGCACCACAATAGACTACAATAAAATAAGACATTATGGAATTTCCTAAATAAAAAATGTTTTCATTATTTATTTCGTTATGTGTAACAACAATTATCAATTTTTTTAGTATGAAAACAACAAAGGGGTATGAGAGCAATAATAACATAAAGAAGCCTTATTCTTGTTACACAAGAACTAGTAATAGGAAGTCCTATTAATGCTATACATGAACGATTAATAGGAACTAAAACATCACCATGTCATAAGACTTAAACCATTATGACCTATTTCTACTACTGTTATAACACTATTGCTAAGACTCCTATTTTTAGGTGCAGAGAAGGATTTGTCTACATCTTGAAATATGTGTATCAAATGGTCATGAATTTTTTGAGGAAAATGAATGAAATAGAATAAATCTTCTTGCATAACTTCATAGAAACTTATTTTGTAGATAATTGATAAATGAAGCTTGCTACTACTCCTACAACACTCTTACTACAACTCCTTGTACAAGGTTGCTCCAACCCCCCCAGATTTGTTGCAAGCTCATTAAGATTGTTTTGAGGATGCTACTTTTGAATTTTGAAGAATGCTTTCTGAAAATTCATAGCAAACATTTGAGACAAATGAAAAATGTTAACAACAAAGAGAGGTATGCAGTGAAAAGGAAGTGTCCATACAATATGGATAATATAGAGGTACTAAGCTACAAGAGAACATGTAATGCTTTAAGTAGGGGGGAGATGACGAGCCTCATAATTGGAATATTTTAAAATCCTATTTTCCCTATTCGTAATTGTTTTTCACTTTCCTATGAATTCGTATTAGTCCATTCTAATGCTTATATGTAGGATTTATACATAAAGTGTTTTCTATTGCATTTCCTTGTTGTTTTACATGAATTTATGACTAAATATTAGAAAAATATCATATTTGTATTTATCTTTGAGTTAATATACAAGGAAAAAGTGCTAGATAGGTTATTTTTCGTGTTTTAATGTCATTATAGGGTGTATCTTAGTCGTGACAGTTGTTGTTACCATAGTGCTGCAAATCACTATTGCAAATTTGGTGTCACAACTCGTTGCTGCAACTCTGGTGCATCAACTTTCTATTGAAACTCTAGTGCCATAACTCCTTGCTATAACCCTAGTGCTGCAACTATAGTTCTACAACTTATACATGCAACCCTGATGCGATATCTGATTGTAGCAACTCATTGCAACCTTGGTGTTGCAACTCTATGTTTTGCAACACTTGGAATCGCAAGTTAACAAAGGAACAATAGCCACTGAAACTTGTTGTTGCAACTCTGAGGTTGCAACATATTTTTACAACTCTTGTCTACAACCCTTAAAGCTACAAGTCGACAATGGAACCATGAGCCAATAGAACCTTCAGCTGACTGGAAACTTGAGTTGATGTTGTTAGCCAATTGTTGTTCCATTATTTCAATTTGGATCAGTATTATATAAGATTAATCGAGTTGTTAATAACTATTTTGGAAATATGTATTGGTCTAGTGCCTTTTTCTAATTATTAGCAAACCACATGAGAAACTTCTGGAAACATATTAATTATATACTAATTGTTAGCAAACCATATGAGAAACTTGTGGATCTCATTTATTAGTTGGTATTTCATTTTTAAATGAATGTTATCTATAAAAGGAGTTCCTCTCTCATTCCACAATGAGGATGATTTGAGTAATGGCTGAATCATAATGAAACAATTTAATTATTATTTTTTTATTTTAACTGGGGTTTGTAATTTCCATAATTTATATTTGATTAATTAATTTCCCGTTTGCATGCATATTTATGAATATTAATTTCTTTTAATTATCTTAGTTAATTAAATTAATTTATGTTGTTAATATAACAAGTATTGATAAATATCAACACTGTGCTCTATGGATGCATGACCCACTCCAATAGAATAAAGTGTTATAAATTTTAAGTAGTTCCCTTTTCTAGTTGTGTCATTTAACTCTTCGGTTATTTATTCATGTAGAATTTATTTTATTTTCTTATGTAATTAATTTATAATTGTGTGATTTTATTTATTTATGTAATTAATTATTCGATCATGCATATATTTATTTATTTATCAAATTATTTATGTAATTGGTTATTTATGTTTGTTTCTTATTTGATATACCTACACCTTAGATTGGATTGCATTCATTTGTGGTGTTGAATAAATGTTCTTTACACAATAATTACATTTGTTGGTCTCAGTAGAAACATAGATCATCTTGCCAATGATTAGTCCTCTCATTCATTTTTACCTATGTGATTTATTTCTTACCTCTGTTGTTTGTTCTACCTGTGTTGTGGGTTACAATGATAAGCTTCCTAAGCCATTAAGCAAAAGTGTGTTATTTCTATACTTCAAGTGTGGTTTGTTTTTTGTGGATGGTTTAAACCTACATGAGCAATCCATCCCATTTGGAAAACGTGTTTACTTTCTTGAAAGTGTGTTTACTTTGTTTTTTCAAGTGTGTTTACTTTCCTCCAAGTGGGTTTGATTTCTTGCAAGTAGTTTTAATCACTTTACTCTTCAATTTGTAGAACCTTTCTAAGCTTTTAAATTGTCTATACTCCATCTACAAAGGTAACCATAAAATAACTAGTGGAAGTAGAGAGTGTAGCCTTCATATACAGTGCATGGTAACTTGCAAGTTCCATACAATACCTGGGCTAACAATTAAATTCATAGTATTTTGATTAACTTTCTGAGCAAGTAGAAAGGTAATTAAAAGGATCATAATGGAACATACTATTTGGTTTCCTAATATGTGTGAATGATCTCTTTGAGTGTTGTTCTTAATCTTATTTAGATGTAACATGATCAAAACGTTAAATAAAGGGAGGTTTCAAGTGTGTTTAGGGGGATTTGACATACCCAAAAGTAGGCGGAATTTTGAAACTATATATAGCTTCATTCTAGTGTGGTGCTACTCACCATATTCCAATAATGATGCACAATAGTTTCCAACTAGGTGACTCCACTTATATTCCCTACATTTATGATTCTTATATGTAGTTTCACATGTGAACGACATATGTGTGTGTGTGTGTTTTTCAAGGCATTGAAATGTGTCTCTAGCATGAAACATTTTTTGTAATATGGGAATATACTGGTACATCAAAAAGCTCTAATGCCATTTATAATGTACTTAACCAACATAAATAACAAATTGAGAGTGATATGAAAAGAAATATAAGTTGCATAAAACATACCCTTAGAAGAGAAGATGATATTATGCCTATAGAACATACCCTTGTATTGATAATCTAGAAATAGAAAACATTGTTCATGAGGTTCTTTAATGGGGAAACCCTCTATTGAGAAAATCTCTAATGTAATAACAACATTTGAAAAGAAATGCATAGAATTCTATCTCTACAAATAGTTTGTTGCTAAAAATCCCTAATTACATATTTCCCAATTATAATGAGAAGTAATTACTTGGTGGGCCTTATTAAGAGGATGGCCTCATCTATTAATTCATTGAATCCTAAGTTATGAAATGTAGGGAGGTTAATATAGGACTTAACACATGGATTCACTTCTCCCCTCCCATTTTCTTTAAATTCAATGGCATCCCTTAGTAGGATGTGGTATGAGTTCTCCTTTTTGAATCCTTGTTAGCTATAAAATTCTTATTTTTAAAGAGTGAAATAGAATGCTTCTAATATGTTAGGGCTTCCATCATATTTTTCAACCCAAAAATATTGATTGATTTATTTTTTCTTGAACATTTATTTTTTTACAATTCCTCCTTTTTGACACATGCAATCCCTCAGTATCCTTCATGATTACTTTACCCCTAGTTTTAATCTTACCATGTTTTGTGTCACTGAATTTCTTAAACTCTATAACCCTTTTGACCATGAATTTCAATTACTACTATGATCATATGTCCTTTTGATTGTGGGCCTAAATAATGACCCCTCCTCCAGGGGTATTCCTGTTAATTACATACCATTTATTGTAATTTTCCTTGGGTGATGTGAGTTTTTTCTCCATATTCCCAAATTACACTTATAAGCTCTTCCACCTTGGGTTTGTCATTCCAATGAAGAAATCACTTTTGTTGAATCGTTGTCTCTTTGACTAAGGCCTTCTCTTTCCATAATCCACTTCGTTGGACAAGTGTGACATCCTCATTAATGAATCATTTCAACCACCTCAAGATCCTTATTTTTCATTTCCGTAGTACGTGAGCTCTATTCTGCTCATTTTAGAGTGTCATCTTCAATGGTCTTTCTCTACCTACTTTACCTTATCATTTTACTACCATTTTCATTATTTGTGTTGGGATTTCACCGTCATGGGATATTTCAAGAACCATGTCATTGTCCCTTTTATGTCCTCATCCATGTATTTTTCCTTCACTTCATTCAATATAATGTTGACACTACTTTGTCACTTGTGTTAACCGAGGATAATAGAGCTCAACTCCTTAGGTGTCACCTTATTTTTGAACATGTCCTCTCATGTTTGATTTTTTATTATCCTTGCCAAGTTTCCTTGTCATCCCCAATAAAGTGTTTATGATCCCTTCCAAGTTCTATTATTCTTCTTGAAATGTACATATCACTTCTCTCTCCCTATTACCCATCCATATATATGGGTAACCTTGGGAGAATTTTTTTATCCTAAATTGTAGCTTTCTAGATAGCAACCCTACCATGATCCATAGATATCTAGCCTCAGATGCCTCTCATCCATTTTTATTTTAGTTCACTCATTGATTTAGCCTACTCAAATGACGAAGGAAAATAATTTATTATGAGTTAAACTATTTTTGCATTCAAGTGCTTCCATTTATTGTTTAATGAATTATAGTATGGATCATATGTTGAAATTATATTATAGACTATTTTATACTTGTTCCCTTACGTCACCTTGGTGGTTGTAATGTGTTCTTAGACTAGTGTGAACTTCCTTAGGGAAACATATTTCACTATTTAGGAGTGATCCAAATAGGAGGCTCTAATGATGGTATCACTCCATGTTATTCATACATAGCACTTATCATCATTCCTTGATGTCATTTTTCTATGTTATAGCATCATTCAACACTCATCTAGACCTAACGCTCTTATATGTCCTTGGGCAGTCCCTTTACCCTTACATACTTGAGTTTATCTTAAAAAAGTATATTTCAAAATCCATACGCGACTCTGTCCACAAAAAAACGTGTACATATGCGTGTTCCAAATCACTATACCCGCATACACACTTTTCAATTTAAAAATAATAAATAGAACCTATTTTTCTGGTGGGTTTTATGATTTTTATTGAGATCCCACCTACACGAGCCCATAGCATAACTAAAAAAAAACTAATTTGAGGTGGTATATATACACCCCTTAGGTAGGCCTAATGCATAGAACAAGATACATATCAACATTATACTCGATTTCCCCCAAATCAAGTCTTATTTTCATGTGCCTCCTACACTCGCAATCTCTAGAAAACCCTAGTTTCCTTTGCAAAAATGCTTAGTCCCCTTATCTAGCATCTTCATGCGTCTGTTAGAGAGGTTTTCTTTTTTACTTGGGCTTGATGGATCCATAAGAAGGCTTCGTTAGTGCCTTTGGCCTAGATCAGATTATATATATCCTATACTTATTGTTATTCATTAACAAAGAAACTCATGTCTTGTTCTTGATATATGTTGTCATCTTCTAAATGATAGTTTAAATTACTACACGGAAGAAATTGCACAAGTTGCGAATGATAGACAACTACGTGGAGCAACGCAAGCGTGCAGAATCGGGTCGCGAACTTCCCAGACCTCATCAAGACATCTCTAGGGTGCGGATACCTGGTTCTATCACTCTCCCATACTACCTCGGGTGAGACCTCAGTCCTCGCACTGCGGACTATTGCCGAAAGGGCTGGTAGTTTTAGGATTTGTTTGGCTAAATCACTTCTAAACCTGGGTCAGGCCCCAATAAGCCAACAAATGGTTCTGTTGCTAGGACCTGGATCTACCTAAGGGATTTCTAATGTCGGAACACTGTGTTAGAGCCTAGATTGACCTCTGGCTAAACGGAGGCAATCCTAGGATAACCATAAACCAAGCTTAACTTGGTAGCTAGCCCTACCAGGTCGAGAGCCCTCCTTGGGAATCTTAGTCAAGATGACTGGATCAGATATGGATTTTAGGCTAGGTATAGTAGCTCTAGGGTTTTTTGTTTGATTTTGATGGTTTTGTTGCTGGATCATGTTATCATAAAACGAGACCCTGATAGGCTGCTGATCAGGAACACTTTGAGTAACTATTTCAAGCCAATCTTTTGGCTGAGGCTTAGCCTACTCAACTTGAGAGGGTTCTCTCACTAGGTTAAAGATTTTAATTTAAGGATTAGATGGCTAACTCTATGTAAAAGAAAAAGAAAAAGGTATAAATGGTTGAAATGCCAATCAACAAACATCCATTGGCCTATGGAGTCAAAATATGTTTAAGTACAACAACAAGATTAGCTTAACATGGAAGTTAGGGAATAAAGAGTCTTAATATATCAGCAAAACAGAGACATAGTGCAAGGAACACAGTTTATAAACACATGACAGAAGTTAGAGCATTATCAATGAATTCTAAGTAACATGTGTCTATACCACTGCAAGTAAGTGAATGAATAAAGCCATGAGAAAATGAAACATAAAAAACCCTCTCTGAATCCTGAGTATTAAAGCCAATATCTCTGTATTAACATGAAAACATACAGCCTGCTACAATAACATAGTGTGCTTGTTTCTTTTGAAAATTTCCAACCATGAGTCATTCCACCTCTTGTCCTTTATAGAGTTATCATTTCAATCTTGGATTCCCTGATCCAACATGAGGGGAATTCGAATTTCCTAGCTTGACTCCTATTCATATCTACAACAAACTATTAATTACAAGTAGCAGTTATCTAACAGTCTTAGAGTCCTAATACAATTAGGAGTATAACTCCTTATTATGATAGTAACAACCTAAAATAGGAATTAAATTCAATACTTGACAGCTGCTCCTTCTTAACTTCAACCTTGGTGATGTCCATAACCCTTCTACTGGCCTTCAATAACTACTCCTTTATCTATCCTGAAAACTAGGAAAATGTCCCCTACAGTGTAGACTTGGTCTTCAATGGTGTTCCTTGAACCTCCGACTGAATAAACTAGCCCCTTTAATCATATAAAACATGTTGAATTAGCCATAGAACCCTGCTCTTATACTTGTGCAAAAAATTAACTCCTTGAAGTTGCATGAAGAATGTAAATCTGGATGTGCTATGAAATAAACTGTTATTTTTGTAATGCAAAACTTTGTTCTTGCATATATCTTTCATACTTTGAGTTTTAATTTACTTGGCTTTAAACCTTCTCAGATGATCTCCTTACATTTCTCCAGTAGCATCCTTCTTAAAAAATAACCCCTTCTTTCCTTTGAAGATTGATAAAAAAAAACAAAACTGCACCTACAGCAGTTTCGTAGCACGCTACGAAACTGCTGTGCATGTTACCTACAACAGTTTCATAGCAGCATCCTTCTTCAAAAATAACCCCTTCTTTCCTTTGAAGATTGATCAAAAAAACAAAACTGCACCTACAGCAGTTTTGTAACGCGCTACGAAACTACTGTGTGAATCAATTTACATAATTTTTTTCCAAAAACTTTCCTTCTAAGGATTCTTCCCAGCTGTTTCATTATGTACATATGCCACATATACCTAACATCACCCGTCCTTGAAAACCCTTCAAAAAGTAATGTCTTTGTTTCAACCAAAATTTTCAGTAGGATTTCATCACTTACTTTCTTGTTAATTTGTGTTGAGCTTGACATCTAGACTTGCTCAGCTGAATGTCAAGGTCTTCAATTTGTCTTTTCATCACCCTGATATTAGTTCTTAGTCTATCATTGATCCATCTGATATACCTTGCTTCCTTGATTGCAGGGATAGTCCAGGTGAAGTATTGAGTGTCTCTACTAACTACTTCAGGTTTTGAAGCTTTTCCATCTTCCCACAGGGCCTTCATTCTTTTGAAATTGGCTTTCTCAACTACATGTTTCCTTGCCCTTTTCTTAAGTTTTTCAATCTCAAGGTTGGCAAGCTTCAATTTCTTCTTGACTTCCTCATAGTTATTTTCTTCTTCTTGAGTATCGACTATTATTTTTCTGTCATCTTCCTGCATGAGTCATGGTTGCATTACTGGAACTACAATTTCTTCACGAAATCCTGATATCTCCCCTGTCTCACTTACCTCCGGCTCTGCCTCCTGTAACCTTTTGGACTGCCTAGTCATAGGCCTTCTGGGCTTAAAAACAAATTCTGAAACCTGATCATAAAACTGTAGCTTTTTAGAGGATTTCATCTTTTTTGACTTGCCCTCACCTAATTCAATGAAGTCTGCTTGGACTAGAGGGGACTCCTTAATGTCAATAGCCCGAAGAAGATCATTCAAATTTCCCTTTGAGACTGGGCTTTCATTAGTGACCACTGTTTCACCCTTTTCTTTGGCTATTTGACTTCTAGTTACCCTTCTCTGGACTGTTTCAACAATGGACTGCTCTTGTGTTGCTTCCTTAATTTGAACTTTCTTCTTCTATGAATGCTAAGGAGTATCTTGAACAGCCAATGGTGTTTTGGTCACTGGCTCCTTAACTTGCTTTCCAGCCTTCAGTTTAACAAACTTGCTTGACCTTTCTTCTGCATGGTGACTAGTCACTGGCGATGATATTTCCTTAGCCCTAGGGCTCAGTCCTGTTTCAGATCTAAAACCAGACATAAAGAGAAATGAAGACCACTCTCTATCTACCTTTTGAACTTCATGCAAGACAAATAATTTAACTAAGCCATGATGGAACATCGATGTTTCAAATGCCTCTTTCTTCAACTGTATTTTATCAGACATCTTGCCTAAGCTCCGAAATAGAAAGAAAGGTAGATCTAGAGATATTATCCCAGTGAAATGCAATAGGAGTTTGAAATGATAAGAATACACCTTGTGTTATCTTCCTTCACAGGTGAAGTACCTTTGTATGCATGAGAGTACGTTGGCATATGAATCTTTGACATAACCCCTTGGCACTGCTTTAGTTAAATCTCTGTCTACAAATTCTGGCTTCAAGAATATCTTGCATGGTGCCATTTCAAACTTGAAATTCTTAAACCACTTTTCCTAACCTCTTGGAATTTATGTGACTAAGGATATAACTTCAGGAGAAATTGGCAATTCTAACACTCCAATCTTTGTATGTAAACCTATGAAATTAGGAGCAAATTCCTTGGTCACTTGGTTATGTCCTCCCTGTAGTTTCTCATAGAACCTCCAGCAACCTACTTTTTTGAAGGCTTCTTCAACTGTTTTATCCTTCGTGAGAGCATCTAAACCTTCAGGTTCAGTTCTCAAACATCAGCCTGACTGATGAGCCCCAAAAATGGATAATTATATGGGCTCATTCAGCCTCCTAATTCAACTTAATCCACCATTCTCATTAGTTTATTGCATGTTTTTTATTATATTTATGCTAATAGAGTGAATTGGGTTAGTCATTATGCCAACAAGTCTAATGGGTGCTTTGTGCAGTTTTTTGGTCAATTTTGAGACAAAATCAAAGGTCTAAATGAGCACTTGGCATCCAAATTCGTGGAGAGGATTTGTAGGAAGGTGTCCCCTTCATTTATGGGCCCTTACCTCGAATTCTCCACCATCAGCTCGGAGTTCAAGGGCCACCAAATCAATTATCACAAGGGCAGCCAAGCAAGGGCTAGTAAAGGTGTTGTTAACTACAAGTTTTGGCAGCCGAGTTCCTAAAGTTTAGGAGGGCTGTTGGGGTCCTCAATTTGTATAAATAAGAAGGCTTAGGGCCTCATTTCAGTTAGTCACTTTGTAGGCAGAAGTTAGCTAGTTTGTAGTTCGATTTTAGTCATTCTTTTAGTCATTTTCTAGGCAGTAGATTAGCTCTGCATTTTACCACACTTTCAAGCTTTCCCTTGTGGACAGTTTTTGATGTAACTATTATTTCTTTCTTAATAAAGATGAATCCAACTTTGCACCAGCTCTAATCTCTCTTAGGAAGCTGTAGCTCTTGGGGTTGGGCCCAACTCAAGTGCCCAGTACCTCCTTTGTTTACCTTTATGTGTTTTTCTGCATTCTTAGAATAAAATCTGCTATTTAGATTTAAATCTTGCTTTGTTATTTAGATTGCCTTTGATGATTAAAAAGGCTTTTCATATTCAGATTTAGTTGATAGGTTAATAACAGGGAAGATCTTCAGAAAAAGGGACATTAAGAACCTCTGATTTCACCTCTCCCTCAGTGGGATCAGGAGCTGGGATCAAGGTGACCTTGCTGCCACCAAAAACATTGTCTTTGCTTCACCATGCAATCATTAGTGTTCGATCTTTAATTGTAGAAGTTGGTTACATGTTCAGATTCTTGATTGCTTCGTTTCATAGTTATTATACATGGTTTCATTGCAAATAAACTTCTGTTCATTCTCTTTACTGTTAGCTAGATCAGATTAGGTTAACGTAACTAGGTCTCTGATTTTACAAGTCTTTGTTGGTTCAGTTGGAGAAACAACTTACAGAGCACCCGTACCACTTCTCTATCTGCCCATACTCCATCAATCCCACCTGCTCCATCCTCTGACTCGGATTCTTGCTTCACGTTTTCCATTTTCTCACTTTGCCCTAATTCCCATATTTTCGTGCAACATTACTCCACTCCTCCTTGAACAAATCCAACCATCCTTGCCACTCCTCAGCTCCATTCCCCAAGTCCTGGACCTCCTCACACCCCTATCTCACCTCCATACCCACTCCTTCATCTTTCTTCCTCCATCCATCCTCCAAAATCCCATTTGTGAACATCCTGTAGAAAATTATAGACATCCTGTAGAAATTCCAGAACATCCTATAGAACCCCTGCAGACTTCCTATAGAAGCTCACGAATGAGGTTTCTTGATAGCCAAACTCTGTGAAACTATCTGGAAGGGTGTTAGGACCACTTAGGCCCTCTTTGAACCTTCCCAACCTTCTGCAAGCATTTCCTCTCGCCAATCCACCTCTGCACAGTCAAAACAGTCAAAGCACATGCATGATAATTCTCACAACTTATTCAAAAATACAAAAAAGATGTTTTTTTTCAGATGTTACTATAGAATTATCTTAGACACATGCATTTTACCTTCCTAGAAGTCAATGGCATCTCTTTCAATAGCTTGCATCCTCTTTCTTGCATTAGTAGGGCTAGTCGGTAAAACTAGGGTTTACTAGGGTTTGCATTTCCTTTTCGCTTTCAGTTTCTTTCTGCAAGTAGATTAGCCTCCTTTGAGTTAGCTTTCATCCATCAGTTAAAAAGATTCTTCTAAGAGCTCATAGAATTTGGCTTAAGCTCCTAGCGAACTTGTGCTCGCTGATCAAGTGACAGCCGCGGCAAGAGCTAGTACTTGTGCATATAGCACCGTCGCTTTCAAGTTTGTTATGAACTACCCGGTCGATAAAATTAAAGAAGGGAGTTCCAGGAGTTACAACATTATTGCTGCAATACTGGGGCCCACCACTGACCTGTGATTCTTTCTTTCTTCCGACATTTCTCCTTTGAAATCCCTGTGGATAGAAAACCTGGAAGAAACTACCTTGTTGAATTGAGGAACTTCCTCACTTGAATTTGATGAAGATCTGCCTCACTTGAATTTGAAGAAAATATGCCTCACTTGAAGCCTGTGGAAGAATTTTGGTCTTTGCTCACCCTGGGCTTTTTTACTTGAACTTAAGAACAACATCAATTGTCTCTTGCATGAATATGACTAAGAAAACACGAATATGGCCAAGATCAACTAACCCTTTCCTTTTTTGAAATTTGAAATGACTGCGGACAAATGACCCCTAAGAAATCTAATGATGGATATGAATGGTTGCATGTGAGAGGTAAGATTCATGGACTGACACATGATGATGAAATTTTAATGGATTCTGGTGGATTTGACAACTAGACATGATTGTTCATGAATTCCCGATTTTGTAGCGCATGTAGTGTAATTTCTGGGTTTTGCACTACAAAAACACCTAACTACAAATCCCCGATTTTGTAGCGCATGTAGTGTAATTTCAGGACTTTGCACTATGAAAACGTCTAGACAGTTTCATAGCACATTCAAATTTTTTAAATGACCAAACACATGAAACTTAAAACATGATATGGGATCCATAAGGGACAAAACAAGGTTGTTGAACTTTCTTTGATGATGGAAATGAGACTCTAACCCTATGACTTATACTCTAAAAACATAAAAATGACTTGACCATGTCTAACACAAAAACTTTGGAACCATGCAGGTTGTCCAAAATTTAAAAAACTTTTACAGTGATAACAGTGGCTCCACTTGGGATAGTGTGCCCTTGTGGTACACTAAGAACCTGCAGTTCTAGTGCTTTATCCATTTATGATAAAAACAGAAATTTTTTTGACAAGCATCCTCTTCAAATTATTTGGGCCTTCACCTCGGGCTTAAGATTTCTATTTCAGCTTGTCATTATTAGCAAAAACTAAAAAAAAAAATGAATATATACAATGTCATGAGAGATTGGTAATACTTCAGCAACGATAATGCTTTAGGAACCTGCCATTAATAGGCCCTCCAGCATATGATCCTCCATCAATTTCTTGCAGTATATAAGTGTTGTTCCCATGAAAACTAGCAATCTGAAAAGGACCCTTCCATAAATTCTCAAACTTACTGTGTTTGCCCTTTTTTTCAATTCCGACCTCCCATTTCAGCACTTTGCCTTGAATTTGAAAACGGTCTTCTTTGATATTTTTATCAAATGTACTCTTAATTATGTTTTGAGCATGTTGATGACTGTCATAGACTTCACTTCTCTTCTCTTGTAGGGCTATCAGCTAATTGATTCTCCTCTGAATGGCATTTGGTTCTTCTTCAAGTCCTTGAATTAACTTAATTACTAGAACTCCAAGTGATGTTGGAAAAATAGCTTCAGTACCATAAACTAGTTCATATGGCGAAGTCCCAATTGATCTCTTTGTGCATATCCTATCAGCCCATAAGGCATACTTCAGCTTTAAGTGCCAAGCTTTCTTGTTCTCCTACAATACCTTTTTGATGATTCTAACAATGCTCTTATTTGATGATTCAGCAAGACCATTGCCTTATGGATAGTAAGCTGTAGAGTGTCCAAGAGTAATGTGATATTGATGATAGAAATTAATCATTCTCTTAGACTTGAAAGCTTGAGCATTATCTATTATAATCTTCATGGGGCAGCCAAATCGAGCCAATATATTACTTTCTAAGAAAGAAATAATTACAGAATCATTAGCTTGCCTTGTTGGAATCGCCTCTATCCATTTGGTGAAGTAATTTGTTGCTGTGATCATCCAACAATGCTCCCCTAATGAAGGAGGATGTATCTCTCCAATAAATTCTAGCCCCCACTGCTGAAAAGGAGCTTCTACATAAATAGGGATCAAAGGTAAAGGTACAAGCTTCCTTCTTCCTTAAAAAATTTGGCACTCATGACATGTAGCGATCTTCTTGTAGATATCCTTAAACATTGTTGGCCAAAAATATCCAGCTCTTAGGATCTTGTTTGTTGTAGCCTTCCAATAATGATGTCCTCCACAATCTCCTTTATGAAATTCTTCAATAACTTTATCAGCTTCTTCTTCAAGGAGACAATTCAACAAAATTCCTCCTGCATCTTTCCAAAACAGATTTTGATCATATACAAAATATCTCAAAGACTTCAGCTTAACAAACCTTGCTTTGGACTTTGTTAGATTGGCGGGAGCTTTATTATGCTGTAGAAAAAAAGCCACATCCTTATACCATTCTGAAACCAAGAATTTCTCATTAATTTGGACCAATTCTTCCTCATTTTCAGAAATTTCTGAGATTTCTGCATTCAGATTTATGTCAAGACAGTCCATATTTGACTGAGTCATTAGCTTTTCCAAGCCTTGTCCCTTCACCAATTTGGTTGGTTTGATGTCTATATCATATTCTAGCAATTTGGCTATCCACTTTCCCCTCTTACCATCAGGATCTGCTTGAGTTAGAATATCTTTTATTACAACACTTGGAACATATGCCACAATGTGAGAATGCAGAATATAGATTCTGAAATCTTTTATAGCTTTCACCAAGGCATAAGCTTGCTTTTCTAGAATATTGTACTTCAGTTCAACATTTTCTAATGTCCTACTAAAGAAAGAAATAGGCTGTTCAATACCTTGCTTTCCTTTTTGTAGCAGAACCCCAGCAATTGTATTCTTGGAAGCAAATGTAAAAATAAGAAATTCTTTGGAAAAATCTGGACTAATGACATCGGTGCTTGTGTAAGTGCCCTCTTGATTTCTTCAAAAGATTTCTTCGCTTCAGCTGTCCACTTAAAGTCCACTCCTTTCTTTAACCTCCTTGTTATATCTTTGATAATATCAGCAAAATTAGGAATGGAGCGCCTAACAAAATTCACTTTCCTAAGAAAAGATTGAACCTCTTTCCTACTTCTTGGCAAATCTACCTTTTGAATTGCATTAACTCTACTAGGATCAATCCTAATTCCTTCTTCAGAAATGATATGACCGAGTAACTTGCTTGATGTTAAAGCAAAGATACTTTTAGTAGGATTAAGAGAGATACCAAACCTTCTACACTTCAGCAAAATTTTCTCTAGGTGTTTCAAATGATCTTCTTCTTTCTTTGAAAAGACTGTGACGTCATCAACATAAACAACCACTGATTTATCCTTTTCTTCAGCAAAAGAAATATCCATTGCTCTTAGGAAAGTGGCACCCACATTCATGAGACCAAAAGGCATCTTGGCGTACATGAATGTGCCCCATGGTGTTGTGAGGGTTGTTTTCTCTTGATCATCCGGATGCACAAGAATCTGATTGCACCCTAAGAAACCATCAAGCATAGACATTCTTTGTGAACCAACAATATTTTGCAGAATTGAATCCATCTTGGGAAGAGGATAGTTGTCCTTTAATGAAGCCTTATTCAAATTTCTGAAATCAATACAAATTCTGATTTCTCCACTCTTCTTTCTAACCGGAACCAAATTTGCAAGCCAATTTGAGAATCTGATTGGGACAATGATTTTAGCATCAAAGAGTTTCTTAATCTCCTTTTCAATCAATGGCATGAGAAGCAGATTAATTCTTCTCAACTTTTGTTTGAAAGGTTTCTCATTTTCTTTAATAGGAATAGTATGCTGAATAATGGAGGGATCATACTATTTTAAGTCAACATAACTCCAAGCAAAAACATCAACAAACCTTTTCATCATCTCAACATATTTGACTTTCATATCAGCTGAAAGAAACTTTGAAATTTTAATCATCTTAGGTAAAGCTAAAGTACCCAGATTGCATCTTTCTATTTCCTCTTCATCAACATGTATCTTTGGCGATTTTAACACATCATTTTGATCAAACAACTTTTCAAGAGGAATAAGACCCTTTGGTATTGAATTATTTTTTAATTGCAAGACTTCATATTTTTCTTTAGACTCAACAAGCATGTTTTGTTGATCTACTTGA
Source organism: Pinus tabuliformis (assembly GCA_031772625.1). Classification (NCBI taxonomy): domain Eukaryota; kingdom Viridiplantae; phylum Streptophyta; class Pinopsida; order Pinales; family Pinaceae; genus Pinus; species Pinus tabuliformis. The sequence goes on along the minus strand of CM062806.1, from coordinate 513,499,426 downwards.
GTACTTTCAAATTCTTCTTTCAGCTCAATAAAATTCTTTACCTTCTTATCATCTTCAAAAACTTGCCAATTGGTGATATTATCTGGTATAGTTGTTCTATGACGAACTTCAACCTCATATTTCTCAAAAGAATGAATAGGAATGACAAACAGACTTGCCGAAACAACAAGAGAATCAACAATGGAGTTTTGCTCTCTAGTTTTGATAGTGAAAGAATATGCTTGAAATTTTTTTGACATATCTAAAACTAGATTTCTATATGCTCTCATTCTTACATCCTTTGTTTGATAGACACCCTCAACTTGTCTAATAACCAATTCAGAATCTCCAAAGACAAAAATATTTTGAGCCTTCATTCTTAACAAAACTTCCAGGCCCAAAATTAGAGATTCGTATTTAGCCATATTATTTGTGCAATCAAAATTTAGTTTGTAAGAGTAAAACTTACTTTCATCACTTGGACTCGTGATCCAAATTCCAACTCCTACCCCTTCTTTTCTTGCTGATCCATCAAAGTACAAAGACCACCATCCCTTCATCTCTTTCTCATCTTCTTGCTGATTTTCTGTTTTCATCTCTTCCGGTCCACTATCAACTGACTCATTAAAAAGAATGGCAGATCCAAGTTCAGTATCAAATGAATAAATAGGAAAATTCTGAGGTTTATCTTTGTTGCTTACCATATAAGCCATTCTAGTCTCCCGATACAATCTCCTTTGCTCACCAAAAACAGGAATGGTGGCATAGGTGAGGTCCATTTGCATTGTGCCTTTGATTTTTGCTGCCCATGATCTTGATAGAAACATCCCAAACTTTGGCAGAATATCAGCCACAACAATGTCCATAACAATTGTCTTTGCTAGGATTTGTGTTAGACCAACAACAACATCTTTGATTATTGGACTATTTTTGAATCAAAAGAGAATAAATCCGTATATGGTCTTGTTACCTGTAATCCTAACTTTTCCATAATTACTTTGGGCATTAGATTATGAGAATCCCCTGAATCCAACATAGCATTATGTAAGGTCATATCATGAATACTAATGCTTACATAGAAAGGAGGAAACTCTTCATTTTGATCATCTTCTAACCTTGGACCCAAATATATAGTAGGATTATCTTCTTGCACATTTAAGATATCAGCAGCTCCTGGTTGTGAATTTAACATCTCTACAATCTTGCTTCTTTATTTATCTACCTTGAGAATCTCACTAAAAGGGACTAATATTTTAATTTTTGCAATTTCATTCTCAAGGTTGAAAACAAAAACAATTTTTTCAGCTTCTTTGATAGGAGGGGGAAGTTGAGTGTCCTTTTTACCAAGTGGAGAGTCCTCCTTACCTTCAAAAACCTTTGGGGTATCCTTTTTGGCTTCAACAGCCTTTGAAACATCTTTCTTGGGCTGTGTTTTTTTTGCAATAATTGGCACATTTCTGTTTCTAAGATTGTATTGTTTTTGCATTTCAAAGATAGCATGTTGATACCATTTTAAATAATCTGAAGGCTCTTCCATTTGATTGGCCAAGCCAGACTCATCATGTTCTTCCTTAGTCAAGAAAATTCTTGACATCTCTTCATCAAGACAATGGATAGATTCTTCAAGAATCTCAGGATCATCTTCTTCATCAACCAAATTCTGCTGAAAAGGAGGTCTCACTGGAGGATCAAGCTGCTGATTCCTATTTTCTCTTGCTTTTTGTTGGTTTTGAGGTCTCTTGAATTGAGGGTTTCTAAATTGAAATTCCTATTGCACAAGGGGTGCAGAGGCATTTCCAAGAGCTAACATATCCATCAACTTCTCCATTGTTTTCATCATTGAGTATAATTTATCTTCAGGAGTTGAAGAGGAAGGTTTCTCTTCTTCTTTCAATTTAGCTTTTCCCATTTTTGATTTTTTGGCAGCTACCATGTTTACCTCTACCTTTACTGCATCATTCTGCATATCAGTAAGTGTGGTAGACTCTCTTTCTCTTAGAAAAATAGAAAATTCAGAATCAAATGCTTCAGCATATCTCATTTGTGCTAAGGCTTTTGAGGTTTCAAGTGAGCTAGAATTAAGTTAAACAGTTTATTGAATCCTTTTGAGAAATTCCGAACAGTTTCATGAGGTGATCTTCTAAGGTTGTTATACTTAGTAAGTGGTTGAACCGAGTTAGTTCTGTTTCCCCATTTCCTTAGAAAATTGTCCTCAAATTCAACCCAATTTTGAATGCTTCTCAGGGTAAGAGCCTTAAACCATTTTCTAACCTCACCGATAAAGGTCTATGCAAATAGTCTTAGTTTCACATCCTCATCATCAACTTCCTCTCCATCAGCAAAATCATTAAATTTGTCTACATGTTCTTTTGCTGTAATTTCTTCATCACCACCCCATGTTGGGATTCTTGTAGCATATTTACTAGGAAGATCATGCAAAATAGCAGGGAGTGCAAGTGGGGCATACCCAGCGGGTACAACCATGATTAAAGGAGGAACAGTAGTTACAGGGATAAAAGGGACAGAGGATGAAGAACTCATATGAGGAGGATTGCTTGGTTTCTAAAAGCCACTAGGAATAGTAGAAACAGAAGATGAAGAACTGATACGAGGAGGACTACTTGGGCTCTGCAAACCAGTGACAAATGTACTCCAATTTGGAAGAGGTAAACTAGCTTTAGATTTTAATAGGACTTCAAATGGGTCAAGATCTTTCAATTTATCTAGCGCCTCTTTTTCTAACAACAACTCAAAGGTAACAACTTCCCAAAACTCTTCTTTATCTTTCTGTGTTACTAGGGCTGAGGTGTCAATTCCTCTCTTCTGTAGATCTAGGATAATACCAATGAGCTCTTCTTCATTTTCTGATCTAAACAACACTTCATGAATTTTATCATCAACTATTTTGTCTTCAAGACTTCTTGAGAATTCAGAGAGCAGAGATTTTGAATAAGATGGAGTACCTGGTATTTCTGAAAATCTTTGACTGCCTATTGAAATAGTGTTCAGATTGTCCACAGGAGTAGGTGGATTGGGGTCAGGATTGCTCCATGTATATCTCCTTCTCAAAGCCACCTTTAAAACTTTGAAAATATATGGAGTCACCAAGGTAAATTTCAGCCTCGAAAAGTTATCTGAGCTCCTGCTACCTTCAGAAGTTCAGCTTCTTGATTTCGGGAATGAGTAATCTTCAGACTCCCGGAAGACGCACCAAAATGTTATCACAAAACGAGACCCTGATAGGCTGCTGATCAGGAAGAATTTGAGTAACTATTTCAAACCAATATTTTGGTTGAGGTTTAGCCTCCTCAACCTAAGAGGGCTCTCTCACTAGGTTAAAGATTTTAATTTAAGGATTAGATGGCTAACTCTATGGAAAAATCAAACAAAAAGGTATAAATGGTTGAAATGTCAATCAACAAACATCCATTGGGCTATGGAGTCAAAATATGTTTCAGTACAACAACAAGATCAGCTTAACATGGAAGTCAGGGCATAAAGAGTCTTAATATATCAGTAAAACAGAGACATAGTGCAAGGAACACAATTTATAAACACATGACAGAAGTTAGAGAATTATCAATGAATTCTAAGTAACATGTGTATATACCACTGCAAGTAAGTGAATGAAGAAAGCCATGAGAAAATCAAACATAAAAAACCCTCTTTGTATCCTGAGTATTAAAGCAAATATCTCTGTATTAACATGAAAACATACAGTCTGCTACAAAAACACAATGTGCTTGTTTCTTTTGAAAATTGCCAACCATGAGGCATTTCACCTCTCATCCTTTATATAGTTATCATTATAATCTTGGATTCCCTGATCCAATGTGAGGGGAATTCGATTTTCCTAGATTGGCACCTATTCATACATACAACAGACTATTAATTACAAGTAGCAGTTATCTAACAGTCTTAGAGTCCTAATACAATTAGGAGTACAACTCCTTATTATGATAGTTACAACCTAAACTAGGAATTAAATGCGATACTTGACAGTGACTCCTCCTTAACCTTGACCTTGGTGATGTCCATAGCCCTCTTGCTGGCCTTCAATAACTACTCCCTTATCTGTCCCGAAAACTAGGAAAATGTCCCTTGCAGTGTAGCCTTGGTCTTCAATGGTGTTCCTCGAATCTCTTGCTGACCAAACTAGCCCCTTTAATCATATAACACATGTTGAATAAGCCATAGAACCTTTCTCTTACACTTGTGCAAAAATTAAACTCCTTGAAGTTGCATGAAGAAAGTCAATCTGGATGTGCTACAAAATAAAATGCTATTTTTGTAGCGCAAAACTTTGTTCTTGTATATATCTTGCATTCTTTGAGATTTTCTTTACTCGAGCTTTAAACCTTCTCAGATGATCTCCTTACATTTCTCCAGTAGAATCCTTCTTCAAAAATAACCCCTTCTTTTGTTTGAAGATTGATCAAAAAAACAAAATTGCACCTACAGCAGTTTCGTAGCGCGCTACGAAACTGCTATGTGAATCAATTTACACAAAATTTTCCAAAAACTTTCCTTCTAAGGATTCTTCACAGTTGTTTCATTATGTACATATGCCACATATACCTAACATCACCCATCCTTGAAAACTCTTCAAAAAGTAATGTCTTTGTTTCAACCAAAATTGTTATTAGGATTTCATCACTTACTTTCTTGTTCATTTGTGCTGAGGCTGACCTCCAGACTTGCTCAGCTGAATTTCAAGGTCTTCAATTTGTCTTTTCATCACCCTGATATTAGTTCTTAGTCTATCATTGATCCATCTGATATACCTTGCTTCCTTGATTGCAGGGACAGTCCAGGTGAAGTATTGAGCATCTCTGCTAACTACTTTAGGTTTTGAAGCTTTTCCATCTTCCCACAGGGCCTTCATTATTTTGAAATTCACTTTCTCAACTGCATGTTCACTTGCCTTTTTCTTAAGTTTGGCAATCTCAAGATTGGCAAGCTTCAATTTCTTCTTGACTTCATCATAGTTATTTTCTTCTTCTTGAGTATCGACTATTATTTTTCTGTCATCTTCCTGCATGAGTCATGGTTGCATTACTGGAATTACAAGCTCTTCATAGAATCCTGATATCTCCCCTGTCTCACTTACCTTTGACTCTGCCTCCTGTAACATTTTGGACTACCTAGTCAGAGGCCTTTTTGGCTTAAAAACAAATTCTGAAACCTGATCATCAAATTGTAGCTTTTTAGAGGATTTCATCCCTTTTTACTTTCCCTCACCTAATTCAATGAAGTCTGCTTGGACCGGAGGGGACTCTTCAATGTCAATAGCCTGAAGAAGATCATTCAAATTTCCCTTTGAGATTGGGCTTTCATCAATGACCACTATTTTACCCTTTTCTTTGTCTATTTGGCTTCTAGTTACCCTTCTCTGGACTGTTTCACCAATGGACTGCTCTTGTGCTGCTTCCTTAATTTGAACTTTCTTATTCTGTGAATGTTGAGGAGTATCTTGAACAGCCAATGGTGTTCTAGTCACTGGCTCCTTAGCTTGCTTTCTGGCCTTCAGTTTAACAAACCTGCTTGACCTTTCTTCTGCATGGTGACTAGTCTCTGGCAATGATATTTCCTTAGCCCTAAGGCTAAGTCTTGTTTCAGCTCTTAAATTGGACATAAAGAGAAATGAAGATCACTCTCTATCTACCTTTTGAAGTTCATGCAAGACAATTAATTTAACTAAGTCATGATGGAACAATGATGTTCCACATGCTTCTTTATTCAACTGTATTTTATCAGACATCTTGCCTAAGCTCCGAAATAGAAAGAAAGGTAGATCTAGAGATATTATCCCAGTGAAATGAAATAGGAGTTTGAAATGATAAGAATACACCTTGTGGTATCTTCCTTCACAGATTAAGTACCTTTGTATGCATGAGAGTAGGTTGGCATATGAATCTTTGACATAACCCCTTCGCACTGCTTTAGTTAAATTTGTGTCTACAAACTCTGGCTTCAAGAATATCTTGCATGGTGCCATTTCAAACTTGAAATTCTTAAACCACTTTTCCTGACCTCTTGGAATTTATGTGACTAAAGATATAACTTCAGGAGAAATTGGCAATTCTAACACTCCAATATTTGTATGTAAACTTGTGAAATTTAGAGCAAATTCCTTGGTCACTTGGTTATGTCCTCCCTGTAGTTTCTCACAAAACCTCTAGCAACCTAATTTTTTTAAGGCTTCTTCAACTATTTTATCCTTTGTGAGAGCATCTAAGCCTTCAGGTTCAGTTCTCAGACATTAGCCTGACCTGTGATTCTTTCTTTCTTTTGACATTTCTCCTTTGAAATCCCTGTAGATAGAAAACCTGGAAGAAACTGCCTTGCTGAATTGAGGAACTGCCTCGCTTGAATTTGATGAAGAGCTGCCTCGCTTGAAGCCTGCGGAAGAATTCTGGTCTCTACTCACCCTGGGATTTTTTACTCAAACTTAAGAACAACATCAAGTGTCTCTTGCATGAATATGACCAAGAAAACACGAATATGGCCAGGATCAACTAACCCTTTCATTTTTTGAAATTTGAAATGACTGCGGAAAAATGACCCCTAACAGATCTAAGAATGAATATGAATGGTTCCATGTGAGAGGTAAGTTTCATGGGCTGACACCTGATGATGAAATTTTAATGGATTCTGGTGGATTTGACAGCTAGACATGATTGTTCATGAATCCCTGATTTCGTAGCACATCCAGTGTAATTTCGGGGTTTTGCGCTACGAAAACGCCCAACTATGAATCCCCGATTTCTTACTGCATGTAGTGTAATTTCAGGACTTTTTTCTATGAAAATGCCTAGATAGTTTCGTAGCGTGTTCGACTTTTTGAAATGACCAGACACATGAAACTTAAAACATGATATGGGATCCAGAAGCGACAAAACAAGGTTGTTGAACTTTATTTGATGATGGAAATGAGACTCTCACCCTATGGCTTAGACTCTAAAAACATAAAAATGACTTGACCATGTCTAACATAAAAACTTTGGAACCATGTGAGTTGTCCAAAATTTTAAAAACTTTTACAGTGATAATAGATCAAATGGAGTAGGTCGCTCTGGGTCCGGGAAATCAAGTCAGGAATGCAGGGTGTTCTATCAGGCGAGGTAGGTAGGTGTTTTAGCACTTGAAATCAAGTGAGATGGTAGGTATAAGATTGATGAGGAGCTGAGTAGGGCATGAAGAGATCATGTATCCTCTTCAAATAGTAGAAAACATCAAAAACTGAATGGATGCCCAAGGCAGAGCACTGTAACCAATGTATTCTACCTATCTATCTTGATTTCATTTAGTTAGAAGAATGAACAAGATTGTGGCACACATAAAACATGAGAAAAAATAGTAAATGAAGAAGAAACTATGTAAAAACACTTTACCACAAGTACACCACAAAAATAGTTGCAAATCCTGGTTTATTTCCTTGCCAAATTGTTGTAAAGATGTACAATGTAGCTCAAAGCATCCAAGAGAGTCCAACTTTTTCTAATGACTGAAAAAATACATAATATAGACAATAAAACCACCTATTCTAGCCATCAGGGGTCGAATCCAAGAGATAAGGAACTTTTACAACCATTTCCCAACAAGGAACAAGAATATGGGTAGTAGAACAACTTGCCTCTATAGGCATGGAAACTGATTCATTGACCCCCAAACCACCTCAAAATGATGAATCTACCTTCTAAGGTAATTTTACAATTACATTTACATAGCATAGCATCATTTACAATCATAAATTCATCCATGGTGGGAGAAAAAGTCAACTTGCAAAGAAACTAGGCGAAAACTGGATTTTTGGGCAAACTGGTTCTATGCGTAGTGCCACTGGCCAGGTGCATAGCACCGCTTCATAGCTACTTTTGTAAGCCTTCCCCTTAGCAAAATTGAGCCCAAGGTAGCTCATTGGAAAGGTATTCCTGTTCGGTTGTTGAAACATTTTGAATTTTTGCATTTGGAGGTCATTTTCCCCCTCAAAAGTGAAATCTCCCAAGGATTCTTCTATGTGTCCAAAAAGAGGCGGAGAGGTCATGTTTTGATGGTTTTTTGACCTTTTGGTGACAAAGTTTTGCTCCAAAATTGTTGAGATTTTTAGGGTTTGATGATCTCATCATGCTGAATCTAGATATGTAAGTCGTTTCTCCAAAAAATCTTCTAGTGAAAAGCGTAGCACCGGTGGCACTACACATCTAGGGCAAATTTTTGTGTTACAAAATTTCAAAAATTGAAAATGACCAAAATTTGTCAAAACTTGCCCAGATTTGGCACAAGGCACTATCATTAATTGCTTTGATGGGCTAGTGAGGCTTTAGCCAATATTTTCAATTTGTCTTGCTCCTTTTTTCTCCTTAAGGCCTTCCTCAACCTAGCCTTAAGCTTCCTCATTCTTATGTTGCAGATTTTGTTCCGGGTCATGTAGTGGTAGGCCATGTGACGAAGCATCTTCTTGTCTCTGTTGGCCTTCTCAATCAGCCCCTCAAGGTGTATATTAACCCTCTCAAGCCAAGTTTCCTGGTCATTCTTGATCTCTTGTTCAATTGAAGTCAACTTGACCTTTGCCTTCTTAGCCTTTTGTCGGTTCTCCTTGATCATTTGCAGCTCCATGAGGACTTGCTTGTTAGTCAATTGTTTGTTTTCTTGCTCTAGATATTTGATGATCCACTTAGCCCTCCATAAGTTGTCAGACAAAGATTGTATCTCGGCCTCTTGTTCCTTTATGATCATGTCTTTGACAGTCTTTGGATCTTGAGTATCCAAGTCAATGACATCAAATCCTTGTGTCTCCTCATGATCAACAAGGTCAAAATCTCTCTCTTGCCCATCACTAGGATCCTTCTCATGCATCCTTTTCTTTCCTTTACCTTTTCCCTTGTGTTGCTACTCAACTTGCACCTGTTTAGCTGAAGAAGAAGGCAAAGCCCCTTCCACTCCTTGTGGAGATAGCATTTTCCTGTGGCGTGAAGATGAAGGCGAGACCCCTTCCACACCTTGTGGAGATAATACTCGCCTAGCAGCTAAAAAAAGTTTCCTAGTGCCTCTCTCATATGTCACAAACATTGGCACTCCAACAGTTTCAGCCTCTTTGACCTTTTCATGTCCTGAAGGTCCACCTTCTTCATGAGGAACTGATGAAAAGATTTTAGGGCCTTTGAACATTTCATGAGAAATGAAAGTCTCCCATGGCATGTTAAGAAGGTTCAGCTGATGTAAAACAATGATTTTAATCAAAGAGTAGTGGTAAATTCTAGTTAACTGTTGGGGATATGATTTCTTCTTTACAATAAGTGCCATCTTCTCAATGTTTCTGAACATGAAGTAGGGGATATTCATCATTCTCACCCTAGTGAAATGCATCAGCAGTCTAATGTGGTAGGCATACAATCGGGAGAACCTACCTTCACAAGTAAAGTACTTGATGATGATCTTCATCAATGGAGCAAACCTGTCCTCCAAGAATTTAAAGGGGAATACTCTCTTGAGTTTTTCATGGTATCTAGCCTTGATGTAAGACTCATAGTACTCCCTGTCAATGTCCTACCGTTTGTTCCACTTTTCACCCACATTTGGAATACCTGTAGCCTGTGAAATAATAGCTCGTGACAAAGTGAATGTAACTCCAGTAAGGTTTACCTCATTGTTGTCCAAATGTGTCACGAACAACCTTGCTAATTCATGATGAAATTTAACCCTTTCCACCATTTCACAGAAACCAAAACATGACTAGTGTTTAAAACAAGAAATGGCAAATGCGCAGGCTTGCAGCTCCCTCAAACTGGTAGGCTCCTCTCTGATATGTTTTCCTCCTTTATGAGGCTTCCTGCCCTGTGTGTCTCTCTCCCTGGAACTATTACTAAGGGTTTCTTCTTCAAGTTCATATTCACTGACCCTCTCCATTGTTTTATAGTTGTATCCTCTTGTAGTGAATAAAGACATAGGGTGAATGAATGTAAGATGAGTATGAAGAGATTTTATAGGTGAATAGGTGAGAGTGAATAAGAGTGTGAATGGAATTTAGAGGGTGAGTAGGGTTTGGGAATAGTGTAGGGTTTGAGGTGTATGTATAGGGTTTGGGGAATTGGGAAAAATATATGAGGGAATGATGTTTAAGGAATTTTATATGATGGAATGCAGTTTATGGAATAGCAAATGGATGAGATAGGAAAGTAATAAATGAGTGATTTTTTCAATTTATGAGATAGTTTGGTGAAAACTAGGGTTTGACTTCTTGAGAGACAAAATCACCAAAGACTGATGCAACAACCCTTCCAACAAGAATGATTGTGTTACTTACTTGTAAAGAGGTAATTTGGAAGTTTTGAGGTGAATTGAGGTGATTTAGAATGATTTGGAGCTCGGTTTCCAGGTGCGTAGTGTCGGTTTGGTGTGTAGCACCCATTCATTTTTCACTGAGAAAATCTGCCAGGTGCGTAGCACCAGCCTTTGGTGCATAGAGCTAGTCAGAACTTCTCTAAAAACATATTGATTACACACCTTTCCTCAATAACACTTCAAAATCACATTTTTAGCTCATGGACTTCAACTCAAACAATGAAATGATTTAAGAGAGGGATGACCTTTATATATCTTTTCAACTTTTGATTTTTAACGTTCAAAACGCACTTTGTAATGTCTATTTTCTTTTCAAATACTCTGTTTTTTGGATGCTTGATCTTTTGCTTGAATAAGTGAACTGATGCTTGATTTCTTTGACTTTTGCAGTGGCATGTACTTGGAAATATTAGCAAGTGACCAGGAGCAGCATGGAACTATTAATTACATATGAGAAAGAATAAAATTACATGAAATTTACAAATAATATACCAATGCTCTTTTTTCACCTCAAAACTGGTTTTGAGGTGAAAATTTTATTAAGCTTACAAATTATGAGATTAAAACATTTCTGATGATTATTGTCATCCTCATGTGTTTGCTGACCATTATCAATCAATAGTTACTGAAAATTTGACCATGGTAAAACCCTAATACCTAATGAGACTGCAACCCTAAGACCTAAGACCAAATTGATGAAATGAAATGAAAATAAACATGAATCATGGACTGAAAAGTACGAAAGGAGGTCAGCATATATATGTCATGAGGGGGAAAACTGAAATGTACCCTACCATCAGTTGATCCATGATCTAATGGAATGCAACTCATCAGAATGGGACTCCTAGTATGAAATTCAAAAGAGTAAATTTTGATCATTGATGGCAGTGTGAAGACACTGACACTAACACAATGGAATCTCACGAAGAAGGAAATTGAAGAGTGGCTGGATCAGAAGATTTACGAGTTTGTGATACAGGAAAATAGAACTCTGCAACTATCTGAGAAAAGGTGGTTGGATCGCTACGTGTATACGGAAATCCATGAGGTCTTCTTTACATCCTTTCCATCAGAGTTGTACAATTGGATCACGGATGATAACATCAAGAACGCCACATTTATGATTGCGCTATAGGATCACATGTTGACATGGTATATCAAGTACTCTAATGATCACCCAAATGTAGGAATAACGAAGATCCATAATGCGTTGAACTGAGAATTTAGCCAGCCAAAATCAGAGACGCAGTGAATCATTAGATTTAAGGAGATCGCGATGCTTCCAGGCAAGACCCACAAGGATTTGGATCAAAGGCTAAAGAGTATGATCCGCGAGGCTAATATGACACTAATGGATATGCATCACCATGCTTGGTTTGTGGCGTCTTTGATACCACACCTGAGGACAGTGCTGTCACAACAGAAGCTTTCAACCCAAGCTGAAGCATTGGAAATGGTGATGAGGTTGCATGAAACATTGATACAGGATCTGGGATTGGGAGTCCAACAAATCCACATGCAACTATAGAAACTATGCTTGGAGATGCAGAGTTTGAAGTAGGATAGGGCACCATGGCCAGAGGCACGTGAAGAAGTGTGGTGCATAAACTGCAAAGGCGAGGGACATGACAAAGACCACTGTCCAGTATTTATGAACTGCTTGGCAAGAGGGAGGCCAATGCCATTGAGACCAGAGGCATAGGCAGGACCAAGTGCAGCACCCATCCTCTGGTGCACAATCTGTTAGATAGGAGGAAAGCACATGATGGATAACTGTCATTTGTTGCAGAAGTATACACAGACTTTGCAGGAGCTATTTTTTAATTTTTGTAGGTCGATGGGCCACAACGAGCGGACTTGTCACAACTACGAGTTAATGATGGAGCGGACCCCGCCATATAGAATGCAGACATAAACATGAGGCCTCGACCCAGCAGCAGGGATGGTGCGTGTTGGATTTCAGGGCTGAGGTTGAGGACGAGGAGGAATGGGACAAGGAAGAGGTCGTGGACAGTTAATTTGTTACAATTGCAGAGGACCAGGGCACTACGATCGCGATTGTACTAACCCGATAAGAATATCATGTTCATACTATGTTTAGTTTGATCATGAAGCAGTAGATTGCCCTACATTGATCGCACATATGCGCAAGAAAGGAGTACTTTAGCCCACTCTGACTCAAAATATTCAAATGATGAGGTCTAAACCGCACGAAGAAGACCCAAATGTGAATATGGTGTTCCGAAGTGGCGCAACCACAGGGAAAAATAAGGGGAAGCAGCCTGAGGAAGATACGTGGGTTCACAAGGCTCCTGCAAAGGAACCTGAGTTTGACTTGGAACACGCAAAGGAGACGTTTATGGAAACTAAGAAGAGATTCACGGAGGCCTCTACTTTAGGTATTAAGGATCAACCAGAGCCAGGAATGGATCCTTCTATGCTTACTACCTTTTTAGATACATGTAAGAAATTGTTGCGTGAAAATAAGGTAGTTAAAGGACTACAAGATCTTATCACTAGTTGCACGGGGTAGGGTGAACTACGCGTAGTCCGAAAACTGGGAAAGCATACATTGTGCACTGGAAGGGAAATGAGATTGACGACGCAATTTGGTGAATATGAAATGGATCATGTAATCCTGAACCTGGGTTCGGACACGAATGTGTTACCCAAGCAGACATGGGACCGCATGGGTAGGCCCGCGTTGCAGTGGTCCCCGATTCAATTGCAAATGGCAAACCAACAAAAGATTTTACCCATGGGGAGGTTACAAGGGATAACAACTGATATCGAAGGTGTGAGCATGCAGATGGACTTTGAAGTAATAGATATTGTTGATGACAGGAATCCTTATCCTGCATTGCTAGGAATAGATTGGGCCAATGATATGAATGGAGTCATCAACCTGAAGAAGCTAAAGATGATATTCGAGAAAAAGTCCCTATGCGTAGTAGTCCCACTAGATCCAGTAGAAGGAGCGTGCTACACCGAACCTGTGCGTGACGATGACAGTGACAATGAGCTAGATTGCATTTACTAGATAATGGCGCAAGACCAAGATTGGGTGAACTTGACTGCATATGGGAGAATCTCGTGGGAATGTGACAGTTCCTATACTTCGAATTTAGATGAAGAAGTAGAACGCTGGCAGAAGTAGTTGCACGAAGTGACAATGCTGAATTGCAACATGATGATTAGATCATTATGGTGCATACCAAAAAAAGCAAGGGAACTGCCAACATATGATGGGGTAATAGAGATGGATGAATTCTTAGACCAATTTGAAAGTATAGTATCGGAACAACAGTAGTATGGTGCGTTGGAATGGGCATTGCGCACGACACCTGCATGATGGTTGAGTATACATCAGAAGACTATTGGAAACTGGCGCTAATGTAGAAGATGGATACGCTTATAGTTTGGAAGTCCCCAGCGTCAAATGAAATTCAAGCAGCTAGGACGAAGAAGCTTGCACGCCCACCTGTGTCGATGGGTGCAGATGTGTGTTGTGCAAGCACGTCTGAGACTAAGGATCGAAAATCAGAACCAACCACGACAGCAGCAAAAGCAACAAAAATTCCACATTAGGGAATTCAAAATGCTCTGTAGAATCATGAAAAACGTTCACCAGGCGAGACAAACTGACTGGGACCTATGCATACCAGCGATTCGATGGGCCTATAGGGCCACAAGAAAAAGCCAGAACGTGGAAGCAATCCAAATATTTACAAGAGGAGATGAAACCATAAGAGCAGAGGAGAATCCCCATACCACAACTCCTGCAGTTAGGATAGTATGTGAGGATTCAGGTAAAGGAATTATACAGTTACAGGAAGACATTCAGTGAAGGAACTTGAAACTTCACGAACTCGAAGAAGCTCGGGTATGACTAAAGAGAAGAAGCATGGTAATAGACGTAGAAATCAGAATATTGGAAATCGAAATCGTGCAACCATGTCACGTCGATGGAAGGGTAGGACAAGATATGGGCATCCATATAACCGCAACAGATTATCGCCAATAATTTCTAGCTTTGCTACCATGGCTACAACCACACTTTATCAAACAAAGTAACTAGGGGAGTGCACCATATAAGGAAGAACACGAGGTGCTGACTGGCGCAAGGGTAACTAAGGAAATCCCACAGACCGGGTCGAAAGGTAACTTGAAGCCTCACACCATGGGTGCGACCACCTGACTATTTGTAGGAAGCACAGTCTCAGCGCTCCCAGTAGTTAAAAGAGAGCGCGGGACTATAAACAAGTCTCTAGGAAAGCTGTGCGGGAAGGAGGTTACGCACATAGTCAATATGTCACAGGGGTCGCGGCTGCGCGTAAGGGACTGCGCTGTTGTGAGGGTAGACTGGAAGGTGACCATTGATGTCACTGTTCATGACAAGAGGTCCAATTTAAGGCACAAAGGAGTGGGCGGTGGGCAATTAAGACAAGAATTAAGAGCTAGATTCGGGACGATCTGCTGTCAAGAAGGTATTAATGACTTTGAAGTGGAGGGAATAGTTGAATTCAAATTCAAACGATATTATAAAATCACTTGAGCTAGCCTCAAGGCAACACTTGGTTGTTTAAGAGTTGACCCAGTACAGAGCATTGAGCACCAAGCACTCTTGCCACCCTTGAGTATGCGATCGAACGGATCTAGTGTAGACAAAATGATGGCTGCAAGAACCAGAGTGCGATTCGCGGAAGTTACCCCAGAGCCCCGTATAACCCAAGAGGAGCCTGGAAAGGTGGTAGCAACGCCAGAGGTTCCAAAGTCACCCCCCACGCTACGACGATAGAAAGACAAGCAGACAATGGGGTGAGTCCGAGTATAACCACGGAACCCATGGTTTAGTAAATTGTCAATGGCAGAGAAGGGCAAAGCCATCACCTTTGAAACAGAGGAGGAGGAGGAGGATTTGCAAGTCTTGATCACCCAAATCAAAGCATAGAATGATGAGGTAGAGAATTTCTCTCAAGTTCCTTCGACGATAAAGTTACCCCCCTACATCCCCCCCGTGGAAGGGGAAAGCCAAGATACCAAAGGACCTGGAGGCCATGAAGAGTGCGATCCAGACCCCGCTCCTTCCTGAGGAAATAAGGTTTGAAGGTTCGCCATTGGGGTGGGTACCTAATATGAAGTTCGAAGATCGGGACCTCGTGCATGGCGAGAAGTTCCCATAGTTGGCCATGAAGAAATTACTAAAGCAGAAATGGCTATGGGGTGTAGAGAAGGTTGGGCTACTCCATCTACAATGAATACCTCACTACCACGTCACACCCGTCACTATTTTTGTCATCCAACAGCTACTGTGTCTCATACATGATGGGTATCTCTGCTTGGAGGAGCCGATTCCCATCACGACTGATCTAATTCACCATATTTCTCGGTTGCCCATCAAAGGAAACGACCCCGCAGCCATAGCAGGGACTTGACCCTCACATAAGCTATGAAGGCCAAATATAATTTGGAGAAGAGGAAGTGAGGGTACGCAATCATAAGCATCAAGGATAAAGGGGTGCACATATCCACCCAGCTGCTCACCCGCAAGCTGATGAGGAAATGTCGCGCAAACGAAGTGCCAGCGTCCGCAATTGTGTTGGCAGAACAATGCATAGTGGGGGCGAGTTCAACTGGGTGCAGTTCCTCTGTAAGGAGTTTTTGACAAACTGTAGAGAGGTCTTGGAGAAGGTTAAGACCTTCCACTATGCGTGGTTGCTCTTATCCATCCTGTTGGTTGCAAGAGAGCTGCCGAAAGACAGCCACTTTTCCCACGATTGAGGGTGACCTAGCTGAAGCTGCCATGTACACCTCGCTCTGGGAAACAAAAGACGCGATGAGGATTCCCAAAATAAAGGTGTTTTGGGTGTTCGTAGAGGTGAGCATATGAACATGGATCAACTGCAAACCGCGCTTGTCCCCTACAATCCACAACAACTTACAAAGCACAGTTGAGTTCAAGGCTGATATGCACAACTTGTATATCCGTGTGCAAAAGGATCCAACCTGAACATGGGTGAAGCTTCCGTTCATTGCAACGGATGATGCAATCTCCGATGTGATGGCATCATGGACTCCGGAGTGGCACACCTTGAACTTGGAAAAACTGGAGAAGATCACAATGCAGTAGCAAAAAAAGGACACCAAGTTGCGCCTCGCACAGCTGGCGGAGAAAAAGCACCAGGAATAAGAAGTGGCCACACAATGGAAGGTGACTGAGGCAGCAACGATAGTGCAGATGATAGAAACTACAACCATGCCAGTCAGAGAGCCCGAGGGAAACCAAGAAATGTCCATGGAGTAGGACGAACAGAGGGAGGATAAAATGGATGAACGCACGGACCTGAAACCAACATTGACTCAACTCAAGAGGTCGCACATTCATGAGATGTCAGCCCTGCAGAAAAAGACAAAGGTACCACAGATAAAGGATTCTTTTGAAGAATTAATGATAGAGTAGACAACTATGTTGGTGTGCTCAGAGTGTAGTTGCAAGCATTACAGGTGCGACCCCTAGGAATGATGATACCATACGTTGCGGCAGGAACAACCGAACCCGAGCAGATGTTGCACGCCCACACAATGAACACTTTTGTGTTACGGGAAGGCACAGTCTTAGCCGCAGCTAAGGGCGATAGAGCCACAGAAATTCAAGTGAAGGGTTGGGGGTTGAATTTGGCCACCCTTCCCAAAGAAACCCTATACCAGTTGTAGGATGGGGTAACTTTTGAGCTTCGCGCCAGGGAGGGTTGCACCCTCCAAGGCTTGAGTGAGCAAAAGTTGAATTTAGAAAAGCTCAGCCTACAGCACGACAAACTAGTTGCACAAACAAAGGGATTTGGACATGCTGTGGAGGAGGCCTGTAGAAGCATACCGGAGTTGGCCATGCCGGCGGAACTCCCAACAGCAGAAAAGATTCACCAGCTAGTGGCTAGAGTCCGCAAGGCCCAAGAGGAAGCCATGAATGTTTAGTTGGAACTGAACTTGAAAATTTTTGAGCTGCAGCTGAAGGCGTAGCCCTCTACACCCCCAGAAGTCCAAGAGAAGTGAAACCACACCATTCAAGCCAGGTTGGAAGCAATAGATCACGTCGTACAAGACTACACGGGATTGTTGGATCAGTGCCTCTTCACACTAACCTCACTGCAGGAGGATCCAACTATACAACATTTGGAGAGAGAAGAATCGCAGTTATAGTAGGCCTATGACAAGATCAGGGGGTCCGCATAGATGGTCGCCATTACTCAGCGACTGGGCAAGATGAAGGAGGTCCGGGCTCTAAAGGAACAGGTGGACACCGTGTGCCAGAAAGAAGCAGTGCTTAAAGCACACATCTAACGTTGGATCGAGGAAGCATTCATGGTCACTGCCACGATCGAGGGAAAGCTAGCCCAGATGTAGAGTACATATGTGCTAAGGCAAGAAGGTGCCCCTGACAATGATGCATCGGAGAGTCACGCACAACTGGTACATTGGACAACGGAAGAATGTGCGGCGGATGTCAGTGAAGCACAAAGGTTGTTGGATGAACTCCGCGTGAAGGTTAATGCACCAGCTGAGTGACTCAGGACGAGTCATGATGATTGTGTTGGGGGCCTGTTGGGCAACGGATCCCCCATAGTGGGTTTTTGGGGCTTGTAGCCTGAATCTTGGTCATTGTAATGTAAAGACCCCGCAAAATGTGGGCACGGAGTGTGAGAGTCTAGGGTTGTCCACCCTAAAATAATGCAATTTAATATAGAATGTGTCGGCCTACCCATGGTCCACGAACCATGGGATTGTATAAATAGAGTAAGGCTCTATGTGTAAAGTCAGTTTTTAGTCTTAACTTTGAGAAAGGATATGGGTTTTGGATGCTGAATTAGATCTGAGTTTGTAAGTCCAAGTCTTGGGTTGTAGTAGAAGGAAGAGGCTTTGCAGCTGAGTGCACAGAGGCCTGGTAGAGTCTGCAACTGTGTGCGCGGACCCCTACAGCTGAGTGTGTAGGTAGAGTTGAGATTATATCTGAACCGAGGATTAATAAAAGATAAGTTGATTTTGAAATACTTGTGTTTATTGCCTCTGTGATATTTATGCATCTCTTTACAGTTTATGATTGTGCGCACTAGTTATAAATGTCGAATGATTAATAAGAATATTGGGCCCACATAATTAAGTTAAGATCTATAATAAAACCAGAGTAGGGATAAAGGATCTAGACAGCTCCTCTTCACGCTCATTATAGAGCTACGTAGAAGCAATCACACGAGTTGCGAAGGATAGATGGTTGCGCAGAGCAACGCTAGCACGCAGGATTGGGTCAAAAACTTCCCAGACCTCATCAAGACATCCCTAGGGTGCGAAAACCTTGTTCCAACACCCTCCCATACTACCTCGGTGAGACCTCAATCCGCACACTGCGGACTATTGCCAAAAGGGCCAGTAGTTTTAGGATTTGTTTGGCTAAATCACTTCTGAACTTGGGTCAGGCCCCAATAAGCCAACAAGGACCCCTGTGTAGGTTCATAATCCAAAATTTAGTAATTAGAATGCTTGGCATGTTGGATTGAGTTTTCTTTGTTGATTTATCTATTCCACTCTATTATGGATTCCAACCGTGGACTTAGGGATTATTTCCCAACAACAAAACTGATGACTCAATTGGGGAATACCATTAGGTATTTCCTAGAAGGTTTGTTTTCTTTGATTTGTGTTTTTTGGTCTAGTGTTTCCTGGTCTTTTTAGCCTTCTAAAGTCTTGATTAAAACACAATACCCGCGTACACTCTTTTCAATTTGAAAAAAATAAATAGAATCTAGTTTTCAAGCAGGGATTACATTTTTTACCAAGAGCCCACCTATAGGAGTGCATGGCCTAATTGAGAAAACTAATTTGAGGTGGTATATATATACCCCTTTGGTAGGCCGAATGCACATAACAAGAGTGATATTGACATTATACTCTATTTCCCCCAAATCAAGTCTTGCTTTCTTGTGGTTCCTGCACTCCCAGTATCTTGGAAACCCTGTTTTCCTTTGCTGAAATGTTGAGTACCCTTATCTAGCATCTTCGTGCATCTGTTAGAGAGGTTGTATTTGTTCCTTGGGCTTGATGGATCTGGAGGAAGGATTTGTTAGTTCCTTTGGGCTATATCAAGTTATATATCATGTACTTACTATTATTCATTATTAAAGAAACTCATGTCTTGTTCCTGATATATGTTGTCATATTATGAATGATAGTTTAAATTACTATTTATGATGATCTAACATATCATCATGTCTTTACTATTACTACTATTATTCATGTACTTACTATTATTTATCATGTACTTACTATTATTCATTATTAAAGAAACTCATGTCTTGTTCCTGATATATGTTGTCATATTATGAATGATAGTTTAAATTACTATTTATTGCTGAAATGTTGAGTACCCTTATCTAGCATCTTCGTGCATCTGTTAGAGAGGTTGTATTTGTTCCTTGGGCTTGATGGATCCGGAGGAAGGATTTGTTAGTTCCTTTGGGCTATATCAAGTTATATATCATGTACTTACTATTATTCATTATTAAAGAAACTCATGTCTTGTTCCTGATATATGTTGTCATATTATGAATGATAGTTTAAATTACTATTTGTTAGTTCCTTTGGGCTATATCAAGTTATATATCATGTACTTACTATTGTTCATTATTAAAGAAACTCATGTCTTGTTCCTGATATATGTTGTCATATTATGAATGATAGTTTAAATTACTATTTATGATGATCTAACATATTCTTACACATGTAGTTTTAATTATATATTATATCTATGCTTTTGTGATTGATTTGCAGGTTTATATATCTTAGAGGAAGCAAAGGGTCTCGACCCTATGTGAACATCTTCAAATTAATGACCTCATGTATGTTCCTAATCCCAAATTTAGTAATTAAATTGTTTGGCATGTTGGATTGAGTGCTCATTGTTGATTTATCTATTCCGCTCTATTAGGGCTTCCAACCCTAGACTTAGGGATTATTTCCCGACAAAAAAACAGGTGACTCAATCAGGGAATACCATTAGGTATTTTCTAGAAGGGTTGTTTTCTTTGATTTGGGTTTTTGGTCCCTTGTTTCTTGGGTTTTTCATCCATATGAAGTCTTGTGTGATTTGGTCTTCCAGCCTGATATTTTAGATATGGGATTTCTCTTTTATTTTTCCTTACTTTTATTTCTATGTACTCTTTTATTTATAAAAAATCACATACATATGCAACTTCTTCTAAAGAAACTCACGTATAAGTTGTTTTCCTCACACACGATAGCTTGTATACACTAGACTCTATCTGGAAAGTCGCGTACAGATCTGGAAAAAAAAAAATCTTCAATTTGTTAAGGTTTTTACCATGTTCCTTTAAGCTTTTTAATATTTGTAAGGCCTGGAATCATATTGGTAACTGGTTTTTTTTATATCTTTCCTCTTGTTGGAGAAATGCTCAAGTCAACCTAATGTTTTGAGTTTTTGAAGATTTTTTTATTTCAAGTTGAGTTCCAGGTCTCCCTTGTGAAGTATCTAGTTGTTTTGTTGCTCTGGGACAAATACTTATTATTGTTGAAGATGTTGATAACCCAATTTAGAATTTTCTCCTTTTATGGCCTAAAAGTTGGCCTTTTTTACTTTCACTTTCTTGTTTTTCGAAACGGTTTTGAGATTCTTTTGCGAATGTGAGATTTCATTATTTTGAGGTCTTTTTTATTCTTTGAGGCTCTTGCATCTTTTTTCCAAGTTCTTGAAGTTGTAAATCTCTTGTTTGCATTATTTTTTCAACCTTTATGATCATATTGTGACTAGGTGAATTTGAGTTTTGTTCATACTTTTGGCTTTAAGATATTTGATTTCCTTCCCTTTTTGAACTTTCAATTTTCAAGATTCTTAAAAGAAAAAGTAAAATCACTTTCTTATCGCTTTCTTTTGTTTTTGTTTATTATTTTTGTAGTATTTTTGGGTTTTGGCAAATGTGCAAGTTGTTGTGAAAAGGTCAAATATTATTTTTCGCTTTGGGAAGTGTTTTTGGCTTTGGGATTTGGAGTCTCTTTGTTGTTTTGATTTTCCTTTATCTTATTAGTCATGTTTTCTTGCCTTTAAATTTCTCTTTGAATGTTTCATTTACATAATAGTGTGCATTAGGTTAAATGAATTTTAGATATCATTTAGTTCCTTTTTTTAGATATTGAATTTATGATTTTTAAACTGGAAAAGAAAAAGAAAAAGAGTTTTGATTTATGAAGTCTCTTGTAGAACTTTATAGAATTCCCTTTTCATCGAAGAGAAAAACTAATTGTAGTTCCATGTGGCATACGTTTTCTTAATGATTTCTTTCACATCATAACACTATCAATCGTACTTTTGTTTCTCTTGCCCTATATAACAAAAAATTAAAATGAATGCTAAAATTAAAATGAACTAGACCTTTTTCTTTTTTTTAATAGCAACATCAACTAGTATAGTGCATTTTAGGGCCTCAGAATAGGTGTGTGGAGAGTAAAATCTCCAAGGCCACTCCAATTGAAAACTATAGAAGTTGATTAATGAGTGGAAATCTAGTGTTATTAAGTTGTCTGGGAAATATCCTCTCACAGAGGAGTTAATCACAAGGACGTGCAAAGATAGGGAAAGACAGATACCCCCTCCTAGTTGTTGGATCACATACCCATGACTATTCCCCTTGGCTTCTGATTACCAGTTGGTGACCTTATTTTCCTTTCCTAGGCACCACACAGGTGACTGTGGGGGGGGGGGGAAGGTAATTCCCACAGTGTCTGAGGTAGATGTTGCATCACTCTCATAGTTCTTATGGAGGGTGCCCTTGCGAAGCCTGAGTTCTTGCAATGGAAAAGACTATTGTGTGGAGATAGCGTAACTGCTTTTGATACCTTCAGTGGTAGGATTTGGCTCTAATCATACCAACTTAGCTCGGGAGGTCCTTTCTTCACTTTCTTATATTTTGGTGTTCAATCCTAATCACTCGGAGGATAAATACTTGAAATTTGTTTGCCTGTTTCTATCTTTATGACTTTTTTAGAGAGTTCTCTGAGCTCCTAGTTTTCCTTAGGTGATTTGATTCTTTTTTTTTCTTTATGATCCATCATTTTGTCGGTCTAGAAGGATTCCCAGGCTTTGACCTACTAGTTTCGAGCCTTCACCGAGAAGGCATAGGAGTAATTATGTTAGTTCTTTTGAACTGGTGTAATCTAACACAATGAAGACAAATCCTTCACCCAAGGTTCCTATTTTAGAGGAAAAACCTAGTGTAGCCCACAGTCTGGGTGGAAATTCTCTGGTTCTTGCTAGAGTACTCTTACATTCAGAAAACCATGTAGAAGTTGAAGACGTTCCAGAATCCTCTGGGAATCCTATATAACATCTTCCTCCTTACCTTCCTTGCGTTATATTGTTCAAGGGTACTCCAACTCATAAACCTAGTATCCCTCTTCACTCTCCTTCTTTCTTCATGGCCAATGTTATTAGCACTAGTGTGGCTATCGATATAGCCAGTGTGCATACTCATCCTTCAACTATAGGAGGAGGTACTTTTTATATCCCTAGATTTTCACCTAGCATGAGATTTGTTGGCTCTACCACAACTCCTAGTTCGTGTGGAGATAACAAACCTTATACTCCTTACACTAGTTCTTTTCCCTTTGGAATTCAATCTAGTGGGATTCACTCAGTTACATCAACTTTACCTGCTACTACTCTGACATCTATTCCTTCAATGGACAATAGTTTTCACCTTTACAAGTTTTCGAATTTAGAAGTGGACACAATCCTCCTTCCAATCCATCATTGAGTATAAGTTCAATTCCTTCCCCTCGATTTCCTCAAAATAATAATCCTTCTCAAATTCAAGGGAGTCAGGGCTTTGTATATCCTCTAGGTAGTTGTTTTGGGTCTAGGAATCCTTCTCAATTATTTGGTGAGCAGGGGAGTATGCCCTTCCCTACTCATAGTATGTTTCCAACATTTCCTCCTTTGTCTAGTTCTTGGTACCCTTAACAAGGGGCTTCTCCTTCTTATAGTGTCCCACTTAGTGGAAATGTCCCTATGGTTAGTAATCCTGTAGTAGGGGGAGGATACCCACCACATAACCCTAGAAAATAAGGTTTTCCTTATAGTTGAGGTCTTTGTACGAGTAATCCTTAGCATCATGGTACCCCTCAAAATACAAGATATTATTTTCCAAACTTTGGAAATTCCACTCCTAGAGCTTGGAATTCAATAGTTTCACTGCGCTTACCATTCCTGTCAACTCTCAATTTTCCAGATCTTTCAAAATTAACTAATGATCCTATACATTACAACCCGTCTTGGCCCTTGGTCCCTACCAAACTTCCATCAGGCATACCGAATTTTGAAGGGAAGTATGGTCAAGTTCCTGCAGACCATGTAACCACTTTCC
Source organism: Pinus tabuliformis (assembly GCA_031772625.1). NCBI lineage: Eukaryota > Viridiplantae > Streptophyta > Pinopsida > Pinales > Pinaceae > Pinus > Pinus tabuliformis. The sequence continues at coordinate 513,475,679 of CM062806.1, read as the reverse complement.
ATTTATGGTGCTCATCAAACTCCTTGATTGAATATTCAATTAGGTTGAGACTCTTTCAACACACCTTAACTGGAAATGCGGTGAAATGGTATATTGAATTAAAGGGTGGGATGTTTTCTACGTTTGGTGAGTTGGATACAATTTTCCTTAACCACTTCTAGTTTCTTGTCCGTTACGATGTTTCAAACTAAACTTTTGGATAATTTTGAGCAGGACAAGGCCACCCTTATTTCTTACCACATTCAAGAGTGGCGTAGAAGGAAGATATTGATCAAGGCTTACATCCCTGATGAATTTTTTCTTGAGTGTTTTTTGAAATATTTACAGCCTGAAATATCTAAGGATGTGTCACTTTTAGGAGCATTCACAGAAGACCAAACTATCTTTAGAGCTCAATAGTGAGAGCTGATTTAATCTTAGTTTGATGTCCTCTACAAGATACTTCTTAATTCTCCTAGATCTAAAATTGATCACACCAAACCAAAATCTAGCCCCCATGTCGATGGAGTTGTAGGATTTTTGATACCAATACAACTAGTTTTTTAGTGAACCAATTACAATAGTTGTCATTACAATATGCTTATGTAGCAAAAATTATGACGCTCACGTCTCCCCCTTCTCAACCTTATGCAGTTAATGTCATTCATTACTTGAATTCTAAAGGAAATAAGAAATCTAAAGGAAAGAAGAAAGGATGTAGGAAAAATAAAGACAAGGGAGGGAAAAACGTGTCCAAAAAGAAAGTTAAATTTTCATGTAAACTATGCATTGGGGATCATCTTATTCATATTTTACCCAAGATTCAATATGCTCAACACTTGTTAGCCCAAAATTGTTCTTCTAGTTCCCATGTTTTTCCAACTAACCCTTTTCACGAAGGGGAAACAATTACTTGTTGGTGCGAATGCTAATACTAGAACCCCAACAGGGGGAAACTAGGAAGGGAAATATGCATCAAATGTGTATATGGTTAAGACTCATGTTAACATTTCAAAAAGATCTCATGATTATGGAGAACTAAAATATTCTAAGGCTAAAATTGCTTATGATACTCAATAACCTCTTCATATAGAGAGGCCCATAGTTGAGCCTATACCTCTGATGCCAAAAGGCTTCTCAAAAAGATCAACTTATAATCCAAATGCTAGGGCTAGTCAAAACTATGCCATTGTTGAATATTTAGCTCATATCCTGCGTGATATGTTGATGTTAGAGGAACTCTAGTCATGTCCTTCATAAAGGAGTGCTTTGCTTACTGTGATCGGAGAATTTGACCCGAAAAACTCTCTAGTGATTACATTTGAGAGACTCCCTCATTACCTGGCATTTCAAATTAAATCTATTTATCATAAGAAGAACATATTTCATACTGTAGTTGATGAAGGGGCCTCTAGATGTGTCATATCTATATCATGTTGAAAAGCTATCTGTTCCCCTGAATTTGTTCTCTCTCCTACCCTTTTAACCACATCCAATGGTAATTCTCATAGGCCTCATGGGATTCTTCCTACCTTCCTAGTTGGTGTGGCGGTAAAGGTTGTTAATGTAGAAGTAGAGATAATCGATGCTAATCTAGGTTATAATATTTTATTGGGCTAGAACTAGGTTTCTGCGATGGATTCCATAGTTTCATCTTTGTTTCGCATACTATGTTTTCCTCATGAAAAGAGAATTGTTTTGTTTGATCAGTTAGCCTATTCTCCCAAAGAGCCAAATTAATCTTCTAACTCTACTATCCCCTTAGTTAAGAATGCTAAGTATCCTACTAAGAATTTATCAGTTTGAATGTATTCCTCATTGATGGGTACTTTTGATCTTCCATCTCATGTTGTATACATGAATTCCATCTCATCTTCCAGGGTTGTCCCTCGACAATGTTCATTTAAAACTCATTAATTTTCAGATGCTTAGACCTTTCCCCTCCTACTACAACATTAGAAGCATGGAAGGTTGTTGGAATGGGTTATCTTATATTTGTAGCAAAAATTTCATATCAATCCATTGTTAATACTGTAGATCTTGATTGATCCTTATTTCATCAGAAGCTTTGGATGATGATGTGGTGCCCATTTGGAAAATAGATTCCACTGTGGCTATGGATTGCATTGATATAATTTTAGCATATGGCGAGGAAATTCTAGAAGAAATGAAAAGTGTAGAAAGGTCTTGGGATAATTTACATTATCAATCCTATTATCTCCCTGACTTGCATAAAGTCGAATCAAGCTTTTGTAGTCCATCTTATAGAAATGTTCACAAAATTCTGAAACCTTTCACTCCAACACATATCTTTTGTAACACCCGTGGTGAAAATTCCATGTAAAAATATATATAAGGCCATGTTGATGGGACAGGTAATCCAAGATGAATCATGGGAGAAACATCCTAGTGGTTGTTGATTTAGTTTATTATGGCTAAGGGAATTGGTAAAGGCTATAACAGCCTTGGTGGAAATTCCATGTAAAAATACATAAATACCACATATGATGGGACATGTATTCCAAGTTGAATGTTTGGAAAGACATCCTAGAGGGTGTTAATTTGGTTTTTTATGGCTAAGGAAATTGGAAAAGGCAATGGCTAAGGCTTTGGAAAGGAAAAATGGCATTTTTGGCACATTTATTTGTGAAAATAATGGAAATTAGGAGAAAATAAAGGTGGAAGGTCACGGGTTGCATCTTAGGAGGAAATTGAAGGAAAATAATGGAAATGAAGAAAATGGAGGCCTCATTAATAAAAAGGCTTTCGAGGATCACTGGGCAAGACTTGGTTAGTCCAATGTTGGAGATCTCTTCTATTATTCCCTCTCTCTTTCATACTCTTGGATACTTAGAGTTTTCATGGAGCATTCTTGGAGGGTGTGGCATGTTTGAATTCTTGGAAGAAAGAAGGCAAATGAAAAGAAGGAAAGTGCAATAGGGTATCGGGATGGGAAACTACATCAGATTTTCTTATAGGTACCGAGTTGCATGTATGTTTCCTTCACTAGTTCTGGCATGCACGGCATATGCATGTGGATTTTATGTTGTGATCTATCATTGGCATCGAGAATGGATAGGATTGATAGTCGATTGACTAGCCTTGCCATTTCCTTGATAGACATGGTGATTGTGGGTTTACTTTCATTGTTTGATTATTGTTGGTTCTCATGTTTCCTTCACTTGGGTTGAGTTACTAGTCTTGGAAGCCTTGGTTGGACAAACGATTTGAAAGCCCTGTAACAGCTTGGGTCAAGTTACTATTCATGGAAGCCTTGGTTGGAAAAATGCTCTGGAGTCCCTGTATAAGGTGTGGGTTGAGTTACTAGTCATGGAAGCCTTCGTTAGACAAATTCTTTAGAAGCCCTAGAAGTCTTGGATTGAGACCAATCTAATGATGGTTTTGTGATGTCTGATCATGAGGTGGAATCACTATTTGATGGGTTGAGGTGGATGGCCTCTGGAAACCCTGGATGAGTTTTGATTGATGTGTTCTATGAGATCCCACATTCATGCTTGGAATATGGCGTAGGGGTGAATGGTTGAAGAGAGATTTGGCTCAGCCATTCGACGGTCGGGTGGAACGTGGAAGTCCCATACTAGGTTTGGATTTTGCATCAGTAATGAAGGTTTATTTCTCCTTGTATCTCTATGAGAATTATGATGGATTATATGTGGTTTATATGGCTGTGATTTCATTGGTATTTCTGTTCCTACTATGTTGGTTATGTATGTATTTTATGACAGCAGTTATGTATGGCTCTAATCATGTTATTACTTGCTATTGGATTATAAATATATTTATGACATAATGGATGAAATGATAGCTCATGTGATAAGGATACAATGCCTCATAGAAAATCTCAGATAAGTATGAGATCCCTATTCTCACATCTATTATTTACACATGTAGGTTACATGTTCGCGATATGTTTGACGAAATGCCTATCATGACTAGTAGGGGTCTTATTAAGGTCTTGATTAAATCATTTCTTTTGTATTATTTTACCTATACATCTCCTGATTCTAAGCTATCATTCCATTCTGGGCAGTGGCTTGGGCTCTGGGCCTAAAAAACTTGCTTAAATTCCCGGGTCATTGGCACAGAACTGGAAATTCTGGTCCAGAGTCATTGGCATGCAGGCCTATAAGAGCAACTTTGGGTTTTTGGTTGCTCCCTCTCCCATTAGGGGGTGATGATGAGTCTCATCATTGAGTAATTATAAGGGCCTTAATTGGCCTTAATTCACCTCCTAGCTTAGCCAAACCAACTAGTCTCACAACTTGTTGCATACTTTTGATTATATTTTGCTTATGAGTCGAGTTAGAGTTGGATATTTTTCTTTGTGGTCTAATGTGCATGTGATGCAGAAATAAAGGATAAAAGCAAGGGAAATGCAGGGTTAAAAGGTAAAAGCAAGGAACTGTGCTAAAAGACCTTGGTAAAAACCCAGATGAGACAAGGGAGAGGAATTACAGGGGGTAAATCCTCCTCATTTACTGCCCATCCATTAGAATATCCCTCCATCAGCTAAAAGTATACACAACCAAATCAAGAGTACTAAAAGACAGCCAAGCAAGTGGAAGTACAAGCAGCCTCCCTACTAGAAGGCAGCCGAGCTAGTGAAAGTGAAAGGACAAGTTACCATTAAGTTTGGAGCTATACCTCCCTAATTTTGAGGGAAGTTGTTGAGACTTCAGATGTATAAATAAAGAGGCTTAGGACCTCAGTTTTTTTAGCTAGTTACCAGTCAGCTAGATAGTCAGCCAGTCAGTTAGCAGGGATTCAAACTTCTACTTTGTAATAGTTTTGATGTAATACAATGTTCTTTGATAATGAAGATGAGTTTTGATTTAAGCCATCACTGACTTAACTCAAAGGGCTGAAGCTCTTGGGTTAGCGCCCGACCCTAGTAGCCAAAGCTCCTCTTTATTGTATTGTTAAGTAGCATAGCTTCCTGCGTTTTGTCCATTTGTTTAATCTGATGCATTCTCATTACAGTAGCAGTATAGATTCATGCTTTTTGTGCATTTTCTCAAGCAGTTCATTTCCATTACAGTAGTAGTATATATGCATGGTTTGATTGTTCATTTGGTTAAGTAGATGCATTTTCATCACAATGATTCAGCACAGATCCATGACTTTCCTGCTCATTTGCTTGAATACTTACAGTTTCATTACAGTAATGCAAAGCAGATTAGTTGTGTTCTAGTTTGCTTCATTTATGCTTTCAATTAGCCTGATAGCAGAGAAAAGATCCACAAGGTTTCTCACAGGTGTCTTGGCCTCACCTCCTTCCTCTGGGACCATGATGTGAGGAAGAAAGCCTACAGCAACTCCAAAAACATAGGGTTTTGGAATTCACAGTGGTTTTGTTATTTAATGTAGTCATGTGGTTCATCATATCATTACTTGGTTCATTTCATGGTCATTCACGCATTTCCAAGTCATATATTCCTTCACCCTCTGCGTAAAATCTCACTCATACTATTGTTCTCCTTTAGTCTAAAATGCTCAATGAGAGTTGTTAATTCACGTTCAAATGGTTTCTAATCATCGATCGCCTTTCACATGCAAAACCAACTAATCGTGACCCAATCCACTCTTCACATTTGACTTTTTTTCCTTTAAATTCCCACCATCAAACTGCCTTGTCAGATCAGACAATTATCGTGCACCCGCTCATGAACCTGCTCGGTCACATCCCCACCGTAGATTTGCCTTTCTAGATATGATGACCATCGTGCGATATCACGTGGATTCCCTTCCGATCATTATCGGGATGAGGGCACACAATATGGGCGGTTTCCCCGTGGTACATGTTGGCTGAGGAGGCTAATCGCGCAAAATTCTACAAAACCATTTACGACTTTGAGGGCGTGCAAGATACAACTTACCACCCTCCAAACCCGCTCATCATTTTTGCACATTTCCTTTTGTACTTCAATCTCCACCATCAATCTGCCCTGCCAAATCTAACAATTGTTGCATCACCCGATCGCTTTATCGCCTTGAACTCTCCATTGTCGATCTGTCTCTTGATCCGACGATTGTCGCTTCACACAATCGCCAACTGGCTTGTCTGATCTCTGTCGTTTATTTTTCGATCACCTCCACAATATAATCCTATCCGTCCATCCTGTTAGTCCACCATGTCCACCCATTTGCCTACGCACCCTCCTACTTTCTGATTTTGACTATTCATTTACCCTTCACCCACCTGATCCAACAGTCCTCATGCGATGTTTCTCATTATGTCCTCTTTTCACCATTTTGACCTCTAATCACTTCTTCCGCTTATACACGGACTTAGCTTAGTTCCATTTTTGACCCCTTAGTCTATTTTTGCTACTTTAACCCTGAAACTTAGATAGTTAGCATTAGATTAGTGTTGTTTAGCGATTATGCCTAGTTTAGTTGTTTTCATGATTAATTAGGTTATGGTGATTGAGGTTTGCATGTTGTTTTCTTCATTTCTGCAGTAGAATAGCTCTCCCGTAGAACATGTTTTCTCTCCTTCCATCAAAATTAAGCTTCTTCTGACCCTATAAAAGTCTAGCTTGGAACCCTTGGGACCTCTTTCTAGATGAGCAGTGACAATAGGCAGTACCTTCACTTCTACTTATGTATATAGCACAGTCACCTCCAAGTTTGTACAAACCCTGGGTTGATAAGTAAAGCTGGTAGCCCTGAGAGTTGCAGCATTCTTGTTGCAATACCTAGGCTCATCACATTTGGCGTTGTTGTCGGGGAGGTGTCAAAGTAGTAGTGATTACTGCTCTTTTCTTATATTTTCTAGTTTCCAACTTTCTTCCATTAATTTATTTCTTAAAAAGTAATCTAGTTTCTCTCTTTCATTTTGTCATTTATCTGCTTTTCGTTTCATTCTGCAAGTTAATCTAGTTTCATCCAACAATCTCAATTGATCAAGTAGTTTCCTTTTGTTCGTAGTTTTCATTCAATTAAGTAATTTCATTCTGCAAGTAGTTTCCATTCTGTTGTTGTCTTTCATCTAATAAGCAATTTCCTTTTTGCAATTAATTCCCAACTTTCAAGAAAAATCTCACAAAAACCCAAAAACATTTCCTTTCATGCCTGTAGGATTAGGGAAACTTCACGAAAATTCTTGCAAATACCCCCACCTCATCCAACAGTGAACCTTCTTTCTTCTTCACTAACAGTGAATTGGAAGCCCCTTTAGGTGAGAAACCTGACATATTTGAGGAACCTATAGGGGAAGAAGAAGAAGAGGAAGAACCCATTCCTACTGAACCAATGGCTGAACACTTAAATAATAGAGGAGATAGAGGGAGAATTGGGAGTGCCTTCCCCATCAGGGAAACCAATGGGGACACTAAAATGAAGAACATAAGCCCCTCTGCTCTACCTCATTTCCATGGCTTGACCACAGAGGACCCTGACACTTTCCTATTTGAGTTTTCTATTGTCTGCCGAACCTATGACTACACAAATGATGAGAAGAAGTTGAAACTATTTCCATCTACCCTCAAGGAGGTAGCCTTGTGCTGGTTCATGGGTTTACCTAGAGATAGCATAACAACTTGGGCTCAGATGTAGCAGGCCTTTAACAAAAAATATAGGGACTACTACAGGTCAAAAGACACTAATGCTGATGAGATTTTCAGGATGACCATAGGCCATGATGAATCACTAGAAGACTATGAAGAAATATTTTAGCTCGGTTACAAAAGGGCTAGCTGCGCACTTTACCCTGTGTCACTAAAGCTGTTCCTACTTAGAGGAGTAAGGGAGGATATCCTAGACACCTTACACATGTTATCAGGAGGAGATATCTACCAACTACCCTATGAGGACGTCAAGACTGTCTTTAGAAACCATTCTAGGGCAACCAAAAACAAGGGTAGAAGTAGTCAACCTATGGCTAGTACCTCGTCTTCCAACTCATCCATCAAGGGTGAAATTGGAAATATGCTGGAGGACTTCAAAAGTGAGATGCTGCAAACCCTTGCCTTGCAATTGGATACCATGAATATCATAAGGAAGCAAGAGGAAGCAGAGAGAGCCTTGGCCATCTTCTGTCCTAGGTGCACCAGAAGGCATCCTAGGAATGAATGCCCATTAAACTATATTGAGGTTTGCTTAGTCTGTGAAGAAAACCACTCCACAGACAAGTGCCCTTCCTTACCTAGACTCAAAGCTGTATACCAAGGAGCTGAAGGGGTCACTGAGAAGCTTTGCTACATTAACCAAAGGAGACCTCCTGGGCCTAGACCATTCCAGTAGGGTATGCAAGGATCATCCCGTGCATATTACAACCCCAATCAAAACATAGCTACACCTTCTTGGGGACCCCCTACCAATCCTTCCCATTCTACACCCCCTCCTTGGGCCTATGCATCTCGATATCATTCCAAGCTATCCAACCAGTCATTTCAAACCTCCAATTAGCCACAACATCAGTGGAATCCCCCACCCTAGGGGTGGAGGTCCCAATTCAACAATGTTGCAGCTCTATTTCCTCCATCACCTACCCAACCGCAACTCCTGCACTTTGCTCCACCTAGGAAACCCCAAATGCCTGCCCAGCCAAACCCAAACCTAAACAATAAGTAGGCCCAACAAACATACAGTGGAGAAACATCATACCCAGCTTATGCTGTTGAAATTTAGGAGATCAACCTGAGATCTGGGAGAATTCTCCCAGATAACCAACCTCCCTCTCCACATAAGGAGGTTGAGGAAAAAAGAGAGGAAATCAACCTTAAAGCAAATCCACCCTTTCCTGAAAGATTAGCCCAACCACACTAGCCTACCCTAGAAGAAACTGAACTTCTGGGAGAATTGGAAAACCTATGTGTAAAGATTCCCCTTCTCCAAGCAATAAAAGATGTGCCTATTTAAAATAAATTAATTACAAAGAAGTGCTTTAAGCATCGAGGAAGAAGAAAAAGGGATGCCCCTACCATTAATGTTATTGGGAAGTTATCTGACTTAATGTTGGGGTAGACAATATGTCCAAAATACTTAGACCCTGGAAGCCCAGTAGTTGATGTCCAAATCAATGGCACCATTGTCCCACACACTCTGATTGATCTTGGGGCTATTATTAATGTGATGAAAAACGACACCATGCTCAAGCTTAACCTCCAAGGTTCATTAAGGAAGACCACAATAGTGCTGCAGCTTGCAGACCATTCCATAATCACCCCTGAGGGAATTTTGGAGGATGTGATGGTCTCCATTGATTCGTGGGAGTACCCTACAGATTTCCTAGTTCTCCAGTCCAAGGCTAAGCTTACCAGTTACCCTCTCATCCTTGGGAGGCCATGGCTGGCCACAACTAATGCCTACATTAGCTACAGAGCTAGGAATATGACCATTAAGAATGGGCATATGCCCAAACGATTAGTCCTATATGCTTCTGCTCAACCCTCCCTAGAACAGGACTTACCTTTATGGTTGGAGGAGGAAGAAGAAGATGAGCTTTATTCTGCTGAACTGTATACTTTGGAAGCCATCATCAGAGGAGGGCAACAAAATGAGGATGATTTAATTGAACACCTACTCCAAAGTCCAACTCCTAGTTCATTACCCCTAGAAGAAGAAGTAAAAGAAACACTGAACAGTCATCCAATTGACTTATGCTTGGCCGATTCCAACCCAATCTGAGTCAAAACAATAGAATTTGGCCCAGAAATAACCTTGAAGATTAATCCATTTCTTTCTACTTCAAAGGAGGAACAACTATGCAACTTCTTGAAAGAGAACCTAGAAGCCTGTTCTTGGAGCTACAAGGAAATGAAGGGAGTACACCCCTCGGTGTGTACTCACCACATATACATCAAGGAAGGTTGCAACCCATTTAGGAAACCCCAAAGGAGGATGAATCCAGCCCTCAAAGACATAGTCAAGGAAGAACTGCAGAAACTTTTAGATGCAGGGTTCATTTACCCTATCTCTGACAGTGAGTGGGTCTCCTCTTTGGTGTTAGTTCCCAATAAAAATGGGAAATGGAGGATTTGTGTCGATTATAGGGAATTGAGCAAGGCCACAAAGAAGGATCACTTTCCCTTACCCTTCATTGACCAAGTGCTAGATGGCCTAGCAGGGAAGAAGTTATTTTCTTTCCTAGATGGATTCAGTGGGTACAACCAAATCCAAATCTGCCCAGAAGACCAGGATAAGACCACTTTCACCTGTCCATGGGGTACTTTTTCCTATAGAGTCCTTCCTTTCAACCTGTGCAATGCTCCTGCCACTTTCCAAAGAGCAATCCTAAGTATTTTTGCTGAATTAGTTCATGACGCTGTGGAGATCTACATGGATGATTTTACACCTTATGGTTGTGATTTCCAAGAGGCCTTGACTAACTTAGGCAAATTATTACGCAAATGCATTGAGATGAACATGTCCCTCAGTCCAAAAAAATGTGAATTCTTAATGACTGAAGGGACTGTGCTAGGTCACTCAATATCTCAGCAAGGACTGCAAGTGGACCCAAACAAAGTAGCAATCATCCAAAGGGTCCCTCCTCCAGAAAAGAAGAGAGATGTTATGAGTTTCTTAGGGCTAGCTGGATATTACAGAATATTCATAAAAGACTTCAGCAAGCTAGCCTCTCCTTTGTTTGGATTATTGGCCAAAGATTCTGAATTTATATGGTTAAAGAGCTGTCAAGAGGCCTTGGAAATTTCAAAGGATAAGGTAACCACTGCACCAATCCTTAGAGGCCCAAAATAGGCCCTCCCTTTTCACATTCATGTTGATTCCTCACATAGAGCCATAGGAGCAGCCTTAGGAAAGGTAGAAGAGAAATTGCCTTATGCCATCTACTTTACCAGTAAAAACCTGTCAAAGGTTGAACTAAACTATACCGCGACAAAAAAAAGCACTGTTGGCTATTGTGCATTCATTGAACAAGTTTACGCATTACATTACAGAATATCAGACATTTGTGCATATTGATCATGTTGTAATTAAATATTTAATGAAAAAACTAGATGTAAATGCTAGAATCATCAAATGGTTACTTTTATTGTAGTAGTTTGATTTAACTATTGTTGATAAGCCTGGTAAAGAAGATGTTGTTGCTGACTTTCTATCTAGAATGAATCTGCCTACAAGTGAAGAAGGAATGGTGGATGATTAGTTCCCAAATGAGCATTTGTTTTCTATTTCAGTGCTCTCCCCATGGTTTGTTGATATAGCAAACTATTTGGTGTCAACATGGTTCCCACCAAACCTGCCCTCTAGAGAAAAAAACAAGACAATCAGGAAAAGTGTGCCCTTCACTTAGATTGGGGGCAATTTTTTCAAACTTTGCCCAGATCAAATCTTAAGAAGATGTGTAAAGGAAGAGGAGGTCTTTGACATCCTTCTGACATGTCACGATGGGCCTTGTGGAGGGAACTTTGCAACAGAAAGGACAACATTCAAGGTGTTGCAAGCAGGCTATTATTGGCATACCCTTAATCAAGATGTGAAGAAATATGTTAGTCATTGTGATCAGTGCCAGAGGATGGGAAAGCCGACTCTAAGGGATGAAATTCCCCTACAGCCTCAAGTGACTTTCAAGCCATTTGACAAGTGGGGCATTGACTTCATTGGGCCTACCAACCCTCTTTCAAAGAAAAAACAGCACATCATTGTGCGCAATTATTATCTAACTAAGTGGGAAGAAACCAAAGCAATCAAGGTAGCAATAGAAGAAAAGGTGGTTGAGTTCCTAAGGGAGAACATATTCTACAAATTTGGGTACCCTAGAGAACTAGTCACAGACCAAGGCAGCAAGTTCACCTCCAGCATGATCGAAGAATTGCTCAAGCATCACAAGATCAAACATAGGACCTCCACTCCTTATCATCCACGAGCTAATGGGAAAATGGAGGTGACCAACAGAGCACTGGAGAATATCTTGACCAAGGTAGTGAACAACAGCAAAAAGGACTCGGCTGAGAGACTAGCTGAGGCCACCTGCGCCTATAATACAACATGGAAGACCACCACTGGGTTTACACCCAATGAGTTGGTCTATGGGAAAAATTCTTTGTTGTCCATTGAATTTGAATATAAAACATTGAGGATGGCAGCCCAACTAGATCTAGATCTTAGTCATGCACAAAAAGGAAGGTTGTTCCTTTTGAATGGCCTAGATGAATTCAAAATCCATGCCCTCCTTCATAAAGAGATAGTTCTGCTTCAGAGGAAGATCTAGCATGACAAGCACATTAAGGAGAAGCTATTTCAAGTAGGAGATTGGGCCTTATTATATGATTCAAGGTACAAGGACTTCAAGGGCAAGCTAAGAACAAGATGTCTCAGACCATATGTGGTGGAAAGATGCCATTACAATGGTTTAGTGTGAATCAGGACTATAGATGAAGAAGCCATTCCATTGCTAGTTAATGGACACACATTGAAATTATACAAGAGGCCTTCATCTAAACAAGAGTTCATTGATAGAATCAATAAGACAGTGATGACGTTGGAACAAGTTTCAGCTCCTCCTTCATCAGGTCATTAAAAAAGAAATAAAAAGAAAAATAAGGATTCAGGTGAAAGCCTCCATGAGATTCTTGAGTCCCATGTTTGGGTTGAAAACCTCCATGAGGCGGCCCAAGGATGAGAAAAAAATAAAGAAAGAAAAAGAAGATCCCTAGGTGAAAACCTTCCTTGAGGCACCCAGGGCCGATACCTAGGGTGAAAACCTCTCTGAGGCAACCTAGGTGTTTTTCAAAAAACTATAATGATAAAAGAAGGAAAAAGACATAATTGTTTTTTTCAAGAGGATGAGAAAGACAATCAAGGAGCAAAGAGAAGATCTAAAGGGGTCCATGCCTCACATATGTTCATCTCCCCCACTCCTTACCATGCATCCCTCCATAAATTCCATTGTTTTTTTCACTTCACTACTTCAATTAAGGAGAATATTATGTTTTCCACAACATCATCTCATCCATTGCCATCATCCCTGCCTTCAAACACACTCCTACTCCCTCTGTACAACATACAACAGATGAGCAGAAATATGACCATACAGCAGCAACAGCAACATTAGATCTGCAGTCAAGAAACCATCAGCAGATAGTAGAAGAGGTAGAAAGATGACCATACAACAACACCTTTGATCTTTGACACTTGCAGTGTGGCATTAAGGCCACAGGTAAGTATCCTACTCAGTCACTCATCTGCGTCATTTGATCAAAAGTTGTAAAGGTTAAGAGGTAGTTGGTTTGTAAGTAAAGAGGTGGCTAGTTTCCTCTAAAAAGGCAATGCCCTCCAAAACCTCAAGATCCCTATCACATGGACATTCTTCAATAACTTACTAGCAGAGGATGACATCAAAACCTTCATCTATTGTGTTAGTCCTTTTGTTAGTAAGGAGGAGAAAAAACAAGAAACAATAGATATAGAGCTAGATGGGGATGAGATGGATAAATAAGATGGTAATATAAAGGAGCATGATGTTGAAACAGAAGAGGAAGAAGGCATTGAAACAAAGAAGAACAAGCAGCAAGAAACAAAAGAGCTAAGTGGCTTCAGGGATAGAGAAGCAACTGAACAATCAAAATCCCATGGCCTTAATCAGCACCCATAATTTAATTACAAATAATCCTTAGCTAACACTCAGATATCTTGCTGCCCAAGGGCAAGCAAGTACACATTTTGAGGATATGTTTAGGATGATAAGAAATGATAATATACATGCCTGCTAAAAGAGATGAAACACTGCCACATAGCTTGAAGATCAGAGAATATCAGTGGGAAGAAGAATAAAGGAAAGCAGACTGCTATAAACAAGAAGAAAATACCACAGCAGAAGCATGAGATGTCAGAGAGGCTACCAAAGCCACTAAGTTGCTCAGAGGATGAGCAACACTTTCAGTAGGGGGTGATGATGAGTCTCATCATTGAGTAATTATATGGGCCTTAATTGGCCTTAATTCACCTCCTAGCTTAGTCAAACCAACTATTCTCACAACTTATTGCATACTTTTGATTATATTTTGCTTATGAGTTGAGTTAGAGTTGGATATTTTGCTTTGTGGTCTAATGTGCATGTAATGCAGGAATAAAGGATAAAAGCAAGGGAAATGTAGGGATAAAAGGTAAAAGAAAGGAACTATGATAAAAGACCTTGGTAAAAACCCGGATGAGACAAGGGAGAGGAATTATAGGAGGTAAATCCTCCTCATTCACTGCCCATCCAATCGAATATCCCTACATCAGCTAAAAGTACACACAACCAAATCACAAGCACTAAAATACAGCCAAGCAAGTGGAAGTACAAGAAACCTCCCTCCTAGAAGGCAGTCGAGCTAGTGAAAGTGAAAGGACAAGTTACCATTAAGTTTGGAGCTATACCTCCCTAATCTTGAGGGAAGTCATTGAGACTTCAAATGTATAAATAAAGAGGCTTAGGATCTCAGCTCTTTTAGCTAGTTACCAGTCAGCTAGATAGTCAGTCAGTCAGTTAGTAAGGATTCAAACTTCTACTTTGTAACAATTTTGATGTAATACAATGTTCTTTGATAATGAAGATGAGTTTTGATTTGAGCCAGCACTGAGTTAACTCAGAGGGCTGAAGCTCTTGGGTTAGGGCCCAACCCTAGTAGCCAAAGCTCCTCTTTATTGTATTGTTAAGTAGCATAGCTTCCTGCTTTTTGTCCATTTGTTTAATCAGATGCATTCTCATTACAGCAACAGTATAGATTCATGCTTTTTGTGCATTTTCTCAAGTAGTTCATTTCCATTACAGCAGTAGCATAGATGCATGGTTTGATTGTTCATTTGGTTAAGTAGATGCATTTTCATTACAATGATTCAGCACAGATTCATGGCTTTCCTGCTCATTGACTTAAGTAGTTCCCTGTTTTCTGTTCATTTGCTTGAATAGTTACAGTTTCATTACAGTAATGCAGAGAAAATTAGTTGTGTTCTAGTTTTCTTCATTTATGCTTTCAATTAGCCTAATAGAAAAGAAAAGATTCACAAGGTTTCTCACAGGTTTCTCGACCTCACCTCCTCCCTCTGGGACCATGATGTGAGGAAGAAACCCTATAGAAACCCAAAAAACACAGGGTTTTGTTTTTCATAGAGGGTTTGTCATTTAACATAGTCACATGGTTTGTCACATCGTTACTTGGTTCATTTCATGGTCATTCACGCATTTCCTGGTCATCTGTTCCTTCACCCTCTGCCCAAGACCTCACTCATACTGTCGTTCTCCTTCAACCTGAAACACTCAGTGAGAGCTGTTAATTCACGTTCAAACGGTTTCTAACCATTGATCACCTTTCACACACAAAACCAACCAATTGCGGTCCAATCAACTCTTCAGGTTTGACTTTTTTCCCTTTAAATCACCACCGTCAATCTACCTTGTCAGATCCAACAGTTATCGTGCACCTGCACACCAACTTGCTAGGTCACATCCCCACCATAGATGTTCCTTGCTAGATCCGATGACCATCGCACGATATTGCGTGGATTTCCTTCTGACTGTTATTGGGCTGAGGGCACGTGATATGGGCGGTTTCCCTATGCTACGTGTCGGCAAGGGAGGCTAATCGCGTAAAATTATACAAAACCATTTACGGCTTTGAGGGTGCGTGAGATATAGCTTACAGCCCTTCAAAGCCACTCATCATTTCCACACATTTCTTTTCGCACTCCAATCGCCAACATCGATCTACCCTGCCAGATCTGATGGTTGTTGCATCACTCGATCGCTTTATTGCCTTGAACTCTCCACCGTTAATCTGTCTCTTGATTTGATGGTTGTCGCTTCACCTGATTTCCAACTAGCTTGGCTGATCTCCGCGGTTCATCTGCCGATCGCCTCCATGATATAATCTTAGTCTTCCATCCTATTAGTCCACCATGTCTGCCCATTTTCCTACGTACCCTTGTACTATTCGATCTTGACCATTCATTTACCCTTCACCCACCTAATCCAACGGTCCTCATGCGATGTTTCTCATTATGTCTTATTTTCACCATTTTAACCTCTGACCACTTCTTCTGCTTATACACAGACTTAGCCTAGTTCCATTTTTTACCCCTTAGTCTAGTTTTCCTTCTTTGCCCCTACAACTTAGATAGTTAGCATTAGATTAGTGTTGTTTAGCGATTCTTCCTAGTTTAGTTATTTTCATGATTAATTAGGTTATGTTGATTCAGGTTTGCATGTTGTTTTCTTCATTTCTGCAATAGAATAGCTCTCCCCTAGAAGAGGTTTGCTCTCCTTCCATCAAAATCAAGCTTCTTCTAACCCTATAGAGTCTGGCTTGGAACCCCTGGGGTCTCTTTCTAGATGAGCAGTGACAACAAGTAGTACCTTCACTTCTACTTGTGTATATAGCACAATCACCTCCAAGTTTTTACGAACCCCGGGTTGATAAGTAAAGTCAGTAGCCCTAGGAGTTGCAACATTCTTGCTGCAATACCTAGACTCATCAGTGGCTATGGCTTAAGAGGTCGAGAACAATAGTGGGACCCAAGGATACACTGTCTGAGTGGCTTATTTTTCTCCTAAGGGTTTTGTTGATGATGTTGGATGACTATGTGTGATGTTCCATTGATTCCACTTCCTTAAGGTCACATAGGAGGTCAAATCTAATCATAATATCATGTCATATCATGTTTACCTCATTTGGCATGGTTACTTGGGTGGATGTGGGATGAGGGTATTATAGAGTCATATCAGAGCATGGTTGCGATATCCTTGGGCTGTGTGCTGATCATGCTTTCATGTTGGTTGCATATGTGTTCCTTATGCATGTAGTCCATTTACTTGTTTCATTGCTTGATGCTTGAGCATGGTTGTGGTATGGTTATCATGGAGAATTTGATATTGATTTCTTGAAATTAATTTTCATAAGTATGTGACTAACTGTGTATGGATTATATGTCACTTACATGTTGATTTTATGGTACCTACTTACATCCTTGTATGTTAGGTTACATTCTTGAATATTTTGATTAGATGTATCAGTCTTGTAGGTCGATTACAAGATTTGATCGCTTATGTTCGACTTCATGCATTTATGCATAGGTGTAGCTGATTTGGCATTGCATATGCATATCGTTGGTTGCATGTGGAAATGTGTACAATGTATTAATGGTTGTTTTCATGCACGAGGTCATTGTTTGTGTACTTGATATGGTCATTCATTGATGACTGGACTCTAGCTAGAATAATGTGTGTATGGTTTGGTACTAATTTTTTATATGTATATATGCAGTTGTTGTGCATGTATGGTCTTGATGATAGTTTGAAGAGTAGGTAAAACATGCCTTTTCAAGTAATTGTATGCAATTTAGGTGATTGTGGTGCTATTAGTATCTTATAATACTAATTTTTTGAATGAGGTAAAGCATGAGATGCATACCATCAAAGTGAATTTACAACATTGGACCTCGAGGTGAGAGCATGTCATCATACAGGTTTGTATGTTTGGCATGCAGGTATGTAAGTTAAGGATTTTTATACGCATTAGAGTTATATACATTAGTTTGTGTACATGTCTTTTGATGTTATGGTTATGTACCTGATAGATGATAATTTATTAGCATAGTCATATGCACATGAGTCAGATAGTCAAGAATGACAGTAACATGTGGTTGTAAGCATTGCTATTGTTGGTTAGGTTAGATAACTTGATGATTATGTTATATGATATGTTGTTGATGAGTATGTTATAGGTTAACTTGTTGTTTCTATATGACAATTAGCTTGACGATTAGGTTTTATGTTGTTGATGAGCATGATATATAGCTTATTGCTGTTATATGTTAGTTAACTTGATAATTAGGATTATTTCATTGAGATCTTGATGTTGTAATTTGGATTGGTCATATGAGTGATGGTTATGTTCATTGCATTGAAGATATTGATGTTATATGTATTTTTTTAACCTCATTTGACCTATGCAGATGGTTATGGTTGCGATATTCAGGTATGAGCTGACATATTTGTGATATGGTGTCATACTAATCTACATTGATCATACATATGTGATTGTTATGCATGAATGAAAAATGCTTATGAGCTTATGATGTGAAAATGTTAGTTAGTTACTGCTATGGATATCACAATTTAGGTTTGAGTTGATATGTTGTGAAGTTTAATCATGCTAACCTAGATTGATTGTGTAGACAAGATAGCCTCCCCTGAAATACACTAAGGTATGAGTTTTCTTATGTTGTATATTTGGTTCTTTATTGTTTGATTATGTCATCTATTTGGTGTTTGAATGTTTTGTGTCTATTATGTCATCGGGTTTATTCATCTAACATGGTATGTTTGTAAGTTGGGTGAATGTTTGATGAATTTCATAATATGAGTATGCATTCCTATGATCTTGTTTTAACATGATTGTAGCAATGCATATGTGTTGAGACAATTGATAGGTAATTGAGTGTAGTAGGTGATATTTGTAGCATTATGTCTAATGACTATGAGTTGACTATGAATTATGACATGTTTGTTAGTCTTGGTAAAGGTTGATTTCAATTGATAGATATGTTTGTCTTGATATTTGGAAAACGTAGTTGACATGTGTGGGAAGTTGCAGGAAGCATGTTGGTATTAACCTAACAAGGTAATAGTTGATGTGTTTATATCACTAATAGTTGGGTGATGTGACAATGCATAGTAAGCCTGTAATTTTAGCAAAGTAAAAAGGTAAAAAGAAGGAGTTGGACAAGAATTCCTTTGCCTATGTTTAGAAACCCTAATTCCAAACAAATGAGTTCTTTTCCTATATGAAGTATTCTTAACCTTAATCATGTTTGAGATTATGTGGATACATTCTATATTCATGAACATGTACTTGACAGGAATATTAGTTAGTCTTTAGTTATAGGTGGATCTGTCAAAGGATTGGAGTCCCTTGAGAGATGAAGTGGATGTGTTCAGTTGCAAGCAACATGCTTGGCACAACCAAATGAGGTAATTGGTGTATTGTTATGTTTATTTATGCACTAACAGTATGTGTTTATGGCAGTATGATACAGGGAGTTTCATGGCAAGAGAGGTTTCCATGAAACCTTGAAGAAATCTTGGGTTGAGCTTTCCATGGGAACTATGGGGATTGAGTCATGGTGTCTATTGTTAGTCTTGTGATTTGGTATTTTGTGATTGTCGTGATTGAGTTGCGATTTTGATTGTATTTGGTGCATATCTATGGCACTTTGTTGTGGTGTTGTATTTGTTTTGGTTTTCATGGTCTTCTTGTTGTTATTTTCATTCTTTCCTTTTATTATTTTAATTCTTGGGAATTGGTTGGGAAAGATGAAAGTTATTGGAGCTCGGGGAGAGTTATGTGGTACCCAACAAGTAATAAGACATGGATGAAGCTCGGTGCATGAGTAAGTGCAGTGAAAGGAAAGACTATGACATTCGGTTGGAATGGTTGGGTCCATAGTGGTAAATAGACGGTTGCAATACAAACATGTGAAAGGTAAAGTAAATGGACCTGAGGTGTCGGATGCCTTAGCTATACTGGGAACTAATGTTCTCAATGTTGTGCATGAATAAAGGGAGTTCTCTTAACCCTAACCTTGATATCTGGTAATTATTTTATGATCATGATTATGTGGATGTTTATATATGCATACATGTAGGTGTATGTATTTCATGTTTGTCAGGGTGATCATGGCTCATGATTATTTTATGCTAATATTTATATGTACATATGTATGTATGTATGAAGTTAACTGACGAGAAAATTATTGCTTTATGATGTATGTATTTGTACATGTATCTATATCATTGTCTGACAGGGTCATCATGAATCATTCGTTTGGAGGAATGATTTCTTCCATAGGAAAATGACATGAAGAGGATCTTGGTCTATGAGGAATCAAGTGGGAAGAGTAGTCATGACATATGAGGTATGTATCATGTGAATATGAATTTATATTGTATGCTTGTGTTATGCCTATGCTTATGTTATGGACAAGTTATATCGAGGGATACATAAGCAAAGTGAAAGTAGTGTGGTCTGTGGCATGCTAGGACAAGAATGTATAAGACACTAGAAGCAAGGTTTCTTGCTAAAGAGTCAGTGTTGTTTCAGATGTGTGGCACGAGTGTTGTTCATATGTCATATATGTTGTACTTGTTGCACCTATGATGTTAAGTGCATGCGATGTATTATATATCTAGTGTGTGTACATGTTGACTATGTAATATTATGTACATGGTGTAGTACAGATAGTGTTGTATGAATGTTGCATATTCAGTGTTGGGTATAGATGGTGCTATGTACATGATGGATACGCGATATTATGTACATATTATATTGTGTGAATGATGGATATGAGGTGTTGTGTGCATATGGTGCTATGTACATGTTGGAAATGCAGTGCTATGTACAAGTGGTGTTGTGTGGATGTTGTACATGTGGTTCTATGTACATATGGTGTTGTGTGCATGGTTGTACAAGTGGTTCTATGTGCTTCTGGTGTTGTGTAAATGTTGTAAAAACAATGTTGTGTGCAGCTGGTGATGTGTACATGTCTTACATGTGGCATTATGTACATGTGGTGTCCCATACATGTCATGCGTGTGGTACTGTGTACATGTGGTATTTTGTACACCTTGTATAGTGGTGCAGTGTACATATCGTGGTGTGTACATGTTGTACATGTGGTGTTGTGTATATGTGATGTTGTGCACACGTTATGCAGGTGGTGCTTTGTACATGTGGTATTGGTGTACATTTGGGATTGAGTGCATGTCACACATGCTTTGTTGCAGGCATGCAGTACTATGCATGTGCATTGCGTAGTCATGGTATTGTGACATGTGTATTCATTGTGTTGTACTCTATTTGGGTACATGTATTGTGTGGCATTGTACATCGGGTATATATGTGTGATTTGTGTTGTATACCAGGGGTACGTGTATGCATTTTGTGGTGTCGTACATTGTGTGTGGATGAATGTACACTGTGCATGTATACGTACATATGGGCATTGTATCCTTGTTGATTAATATGGGCATCGTATCCTGTATTTTCTAGTTTAGCATATGTGTATATGTGATTATTGTAAATACTGTAATGATCTATGTTATAAAACTCCACTATGTGCTATGTTGTCATGTTGTCACGATGTTTTGTTTTAGCATATGGTCATTCTAAATAGTGGAACGCTTTATGTTATAAAGCTCCATCAGCAGTATGTTTTGCTTTTAGTGGTTTTGTTGGTTATATGTTGTGTTGAACACCGAGGACGGTGTTCCCCTAAGGGGGATGGTTTTGTAATAGCCCTGGTGAAAATTCCATGTAAAGATATATAAATACCATCGATGATGGGATATGTATTCCAAGATTAATGTTAGGAAAGACATCCTATGGCATGTTCATTTGGTTGTTTATAGCTAAGGAATTTGGCAAAGGAAACGGCTAAGGCTTGGGAAAGGAAAAATGGCATTTTTGGCACATTTTTTTATGAAAATAATGGAAATTAGCATAAAAGAAAGGTGAAAGGTCACAGCTTGCATGTGAGGAGGAAATTGAAGGAAAATAATGGAAATGAAGAAAATAGAGGCCTCATTAATAAAAGGGCTTCTAAGGATCAGTGGGAAAGGCATGGTTAGTTCAGTGTTGGATGTCTATCTTATTATTCTCTCTACCTTTCATACTCCTAGATACTTAAAATTTTTCTTGAATCACTCTTGGAGGGTGTGGCATATTTGGATTCTTCGATCAAGAAGGAAAAGGAAGAGAAGTAAAGTGCAAGAGGGTATTGGGATTGGTAGCGACATCATATTTTCTTACAGGTACCAAGTTGCATGCGTGTTTCCTTCACTAGTTTTGGCATGCATGGAATATGCATGTGGATTTTAGGTTGCGATCTGTCATTTTCATGGGGGATGGTGGGGATTGACAAGGGATTTCCTACCCTTGCCATTTTCTGGATAGCCATGGTGATTGTGGGTTTACTTTCATTTTTTTCTTTTGGTTGGTTCTCATGTTTCCTTGGCTTGGGTTGAGTTACTAGTCCTAGAAGCCCTGGTTGGACAAACACTTTGGAAGCCTTGTAACAGCTTGGGTTGAGTTACTAGTTGTTATAGACATATTTGGGCACTGCAACCCCAATCTTATACGTCGATAAACCAAGAGGTATTTAACCCCTAAAGTGTTTTTTCATAGCCTAAGGGATCATGGTCAACTAGTTACATCATTCCCCAAAGGTTCCACCTAAAAAGCCACTCAAAACTGGCCAAAACTAGACCATACTGACTGCTCCACTGTCATGGTGCAATGCATACTGACTCCTACACTAGCTAGGTGTGATGCATACTGAAGAAGCATTCTTTGGGGTGTGATGAGCGAGAATGGACAAATGTCCGAGATAGTTTGCTAAGTGGATGATCATGGAATCTTCTAGAAACTTCTCCTATGACACTTGCCTCTCTGAATTCACCTAGGGATGAGTAAGAGATCCAAGAAATCTCCAAGTGGAATCAAGAACAACAAGTGGAATGACACTAATCAAAAACCCAGAGATGACTCACACCCTTGCATACATCTATAAATGGATCCCTCATTTGAGAGATCTGGGGGCTGGAATTTTGTAATTTGTAAGGAAGTGCTGATAGTTTGTATCCGAGAAAGAGAATTGTATTGTTGGGTGATCTTGCTTTTGATGAGGTGAAGAGGGCTTTGATGCTGGGAGGAGGATGCTGTATTAGACAGATGGGTGGTAATTCTCCCTTCTATTTCAATGAAGTTCTTTGAGTTTTCCTCCATACAATCGTGTATTTGCGAATATTGTTATTTGTGAATGTCATTGTATGTTCAATGTATTTCTAATTCTGCATTGCTTATGATATAATAGATCAAGATGCTTTGATGGTGTTTTGTTACTTTGTTTCTATAGGTATTCTCTAAGCGGGACAAATAGGAGAGGTGTTGTGGGGAAAAATGCCTATGCAGGACGATCCTATCCACCTAAGGTGTGACAGTACCTTAGCAACAAACGAACACAGCTACTTCGGTTTCTTCCTTTATGAAATATGAAAGAGAGGAGATTGGTAGACTTACTGTTATCTTTCGGTTTTCCCTCGATCTAGATCCTCTCCTCTTTGTGTGTCCACATCTACTTGCCTCTTCGCTTTTGCTCCCATGAGATCACAAGAGAACAGCTATCTGTGACAAGAGAACAGCTACATGCAACAAGAGAAGGACACAATACAAAGGCAAATATACATATTCATAAATGATTCAGGATTAGAAGTAAATCAAATACACTAATGCAAATCATACAAAATACACCAGCATATAGGAAAGAACCAAGAAGCTTTATTGATTGATAAACAAGGTTCAGGAAGAGATACAACCCATAAGGTTCCAACCCAGCATCTCCTTCCCAGCAGAATAGAATTCCTTCTTCAGCCCCTTTCAAAGCATAAGCACCCAATGATCTAACCACAATCCAACAGCAATTCTTTGCAATTACAATATTCCAGCCTCCCATGACCTCCTGAGAGAGATCTATATATAGGAGTTTTGGAGAAAGGATGAGTCAGCTTGAGGCTGGCATGGAGCTGACTAGTGTCCTCTCCCACTTCAGTTCTTGAGTCCACTTGGAGATTTGGAACCTCTTACTCATCACCAGTCGAATTCTCTGATCCAAGTGTCATTTTGGAAGCTTCCTGGGCATTGACACCTTGAGAAATGAGTCTGCCACTTGTCCAGTTACGCTCAGCGCAGGTAGCCTTCTTTGCAGTTGACATTCAGAGCAGGTAGAAAGTGGAGCAGTTGACATTCAGCGCAGATGCTCAGTGGAGCAGTTGACATGATCCAGAAATGGCCTGTTTTTGAGTGTTTTCAGGTGGAGAACTTTTGTGAATTGCTGTGGTTTGCTGGCCTTGTTCCTCTAGGGGTAGGAACAACATGTTTAGGGACTTTGGATCCCTTAATTATTGACATTTCATGCTCAATGATGTAAGGCACAAAAATGTCTATAACAGTTGCCCCCTAAAGTATGAGGCCGTTTATCGGGTGAAATGCTTTATCCAGGGGAGTCCGAAGTTCATCCATTTGCTGGGAGGAGACCTGTAATAAGATACAATACAATACATTATGATTCATACTGCTTTCATGATCTAGCTGAGGCGGGCATTCCCATGCTCAGCTTTATAAATACATTTTGGTACATAGAACAGATGATCGTCTGATGGTAGACTGATAATTCTGGCGAAACTATCATCCTTTGAGTAGGATGATCATCTGCTGCAATGATGTACATGTCAAATGTCTTTATATTTCCTGAATATATATCGCAGCCCGGATGGATGAAACTAGATCCGGAGTCTTCAATCTCGTTCGATCTTCACTCTAAGTACAAGTCGATCCATGTGAGAATTGCGCTGAAGTTAAACATGAAAAGACATCGCTTGATTACCGGTCAATAATGTAAACCGTTAACAAGCGCGAGAGGAATCACCGATAATGATAATGACCCTCAAGGTACTGCAGTACAATTCACGTGGTGTGAATAAAGGACTTGGCGTCGAACACCACGCAAAATCTTCTGGTCGAAGGTCATTGATGTATACCTGTCGCCGGAAGTGAGAAACTTGCCATTGAGGCATGCAAGCTTCAAAGTACTGAAGGGGTTGTTCCTAGATCAACTTCTTGGATAATGAGCTGATGTCGACAAGAAGCGATCCGTCAAAGGAGGGCCTTAATGAATCCCACATCAGTGACACAGAACGGAGCTAATGATTTTAATGGAGGTGAAAACAATCTGTGACATATGATTCAGGGTGGCAGTCATGAATGGATGAAGGATAATGTATGGCAGTGGATGGGACCTGGTTGACTCTTTTCTGAACGACTTCTCTTGAATATATGGCGACACTGATGCGATGGATTGGTAGCATTACCCCAAATATGGATGGTGTGGCAAAGACCATGGTGATGTGACCGGCGAATGAAACAACCCAACCCGATGTGGTACGGAGGAAAAGTGTCATGTTCAAGAGCGACCTGCTACCATCAAAGATTTCTTGATTTTTCCCAATTTTTCCCCAGTCATTGCTGACCAGTACCTCTTTATTTTTGTCAAGCTTGAGGAGGATAACATATGCTTGTTCTATAACCTGCCCTTCGGGCAAGCCCATCGCTATGTTTTAACGAGCTTAGCGATAGTGAAACTCGTTCTCGTCTAAAGACAAGTTTGTCGCTATTTAGTGATTTTAACGAGTCTAACGACAAGGAAAACTCGGCCCTTTTCATTTTTAGAGAGTCTGAAAAGGTACATAAAGTTAACTCCAAAATTCCTTTTTCGTCATCTAATCCCTTAAGTCCGAAAAAGTATAAAACAATACAGAAGGGATGAGTTTTCGATAGTTTTAATGAGCCGAACAAAACAAGCGCTCGATCTTTTTGTGCAATAATCCCTCAGGTCCAAAAAGATTAAAATCTAGAGGAGGGATAGCTCTTCCGGTCGTTTAACGAGCTGGAAGGCCAAAACTCGGCAATCTTTTCATATTTTACGAGTCAATTGAAAAGAGCTTAAAGAAGACTCGTCTTCTGAGGAACGAGTGATGAACAGGGTTAGCAGCTGATTCCAGGTACAGGTTGGAATTTTCCAATCACGGCAGTGTCACAAGGATGGCTAGGTGAAATCACTCTTCGCAGTTGTTCCTCAAAATGGGTAAACAATCATATGGAGGTAAACGATCGGCCAAATGAAAAGTGGAGGTGACGGTACACAAACACGACCAAGGCTTTTATGGTTGATCAGGTTACATTCTTAATGGTTATTTACCGGGATGGGTTCATTTTTTAACGAGCTTGAATGCGCCAAAACACTGCTCAAGCTTATGTTTATTTTTTAACGAGCATGAATTCCGCGTTAAAACTGCTCGGATCTTCGCTTTTCTATTTTTTAACGAGCATAAATTCCGCGGTAAAACTGCTCGATATACCAGTCATATGATAAGAGTGTCTCATTGGAGATCGCTATTTTTTATTGGAGCTTCATCTCACCACGCTTTGCTCCGCATCCTTTCTTTATGCAAGTTCGGAAACGGCTAACCCAAAAAGCAGATAAATAACCGCTCTTAGCTTGCACTCCAAAAGGTTTGCATGCCCCCAGGTATAAAATACAATTTCAAGGTTGCCCCTCCTCCTTCTCACCTCTGCTTTTCTTTGGGTGTTCACAGCTACTTGTCGTCTTGCTAGTTTAGTTTTAACGATACTTGTCTTCTCGTTAGTTTTAACGGGTCTATACGATACTTGTCTTCTCGTCAGCCCAACTTTCAATAG
Source organism: Pinus tabuliformis (assembly GCA_031772625.1). Classification (NCBI taxonomy): domain Eukaryota; kingdom Viridiplantae; phylum Streptophyta; class Pinopsida; order Pinales; family Pinaceae; genus Pinus; species Pinus tabuliformis. The sequence continues at coordinate 513,449,424 of CM062806.1, read as the reverse complement.
ATTTTTTGCAAGATCGCAAGAGAACAGCTACTTGCGATAAGAGAGCAGCTACTTACGACAAGAGAAGAACACTACTTAAAGACAAAACATTTGTGTTACTGAGGGAGGCTTACCTCTTTCTGGTTACCCAAAGATTGTCTCGTTAGACAAAACACTTCCTTGGCCTACCTTTTTCAGGTTACCTAAAGATTGTCTCATTAAACAAAACACTTCCTCGGCAATGCCTACCAAAATAGACAAAGGTGGGCGAAAAGCAGATTATTTCACTCACATAACTTTGACAAAAGAATCTTTTTCCAGAACAACCCTCTTTCCTCCACGGACGGGGTATGGACTAGTCATATTCTTCTGCGGAAATCCTATCTTATACCCGAAGTTCTCAGCCGAAGCAGACCAGGACGCATGCTCCCTGGGTTCCAGTCATATCCTCCCGGATTACTCGCGCTCATCAGGAGGACGGACCGTGGGTTGAGACACTTCTTGCGTGAATAGACCATTTAGGGATGGTATGTGACTATTTGCGATGTGTGATCCGGGAAACGAAAGTTGGTCCACGAGCTTGACCATTCTTCCTTCATGCGGAAAACACATTACTCTAAAGAGTGAGGAGACTATTGCTCCCATGCAATATATATAGTCTCGTCCAAGGAGTAGGTTATAATCCAAGGGTCCTTGAACGACCATCACGTTCATTTGAACGGTCTTCCTTTTCAATGTTATTGGAACATTGGGGAGGATCCCTAAAGGGCGATTGGTTCCCTTATCAAAGCCTGATAGATTTCTCATTTCAGGCAAAAGCGCAGGCGAACCAAGCGCTTTCCAAGCAATAGAGGAAAGGATACTCACAGATGCCCCTTCATCAATAACTGTACCAGCCATTACCATTCTATATATTTGGACAATAATCCTGAATGGTATGCTAGCTGGCAAGCGGGGTCTGCCTAGTTGGTTCCAGTCAAAGGACACAACCAGGTTGCTTGGTGGTGGGACCGAGTAAACGGCCGGATAGCGCTCTGATGAACTTCCTTCCTGCGACAAAGGAATGGTGGCATTGCCCCCTTGATCATCAGAGTCAGCGCTGATGAAGAGAATTTGGACGGTGTCGTCTTTACTCTCCTCTGTGATGGTGTCATTCGAAGATAGAGCCTCTGAAGGCAAAACCGGGTCAACTGCCGTTTCAACCTTTAGACTTTCGTCAGGTATGGATTCAGAGGGTTCATCTTCAATGACAGGTGCTTCGGCTGACCACCTGGGCGGGTCAACCGAATTCTCAACTAGCGAGGGACTTGGCAAGAATTTTTGATATCCAGGAGGAAGATTCGCTCGTAATATTGGGCGATCTTCTAGAACTCTTTTCGCCTCGTCTAAGAAGGGACAACGGTGGATGGCGTGATCGCCTTCACACAGTCTGCAGGGAAATCTAGCTTTCCCGCTCTGTCCTGGGGCTTCACTCCCACTAGTTGACGGTGAACAATCGACATGGCTATCAGAGGTCGATGCTACCGGATTGTGCAGACGGGGGGACCAGTCTCTTAGTATCCGAGGGATACATGGACAATCTCTATGGAAATGGTCTCCCCTGCATATGACGCATGGCGATTTAGGCCTTACAAGTGCTGCGTGTGGATTTTTGTTAGATGACGTTTGTTTGCCCCCAGTCGCCTTAGGCTCCTTCTGCTTCTTTTCTTTCTTCTTCTTCTCCTTCTTCTCCTTAGGAATCCGGTTCTTTGAACGACCAGTTCCATCAAGCGAAGAGGAAGGAGGAGAGGAAGATGAAGTGGAAGGCTGGTGGGCAACTCTTGTCTGATATAACTGTTGACTCGACTGTTCAGGAATGGTGGTATTCTGAACGACATTGGTTGAAAAGAGCCATACTGGTAGGTCAATTGTCAGTCCTGGAAGCGACAATGTGGCCATGTGGGGCGCACCAACATCTCCCCAAGAGGAGAAACGACTAGGATTCCCATCAAGGGCAACTCCTTGTTTGGTGTGCTCCATCTCTTCAACCTAAAGATCAACGTGGGAATAAGGGTGATTGTTCCGTTTAAAATAAATTGTTAACGACGCTTTAGACACAACTTGCTTTTTCACTTTTAAAGAGTCGAGAAAAAGCTAAAGATGACTCTAGTCTCCTTCGATGTTTTAACGAGCCCGAAGTGACAAATGCTCGGATGGACTTTTTCTGTTATAGAGTCTGAAAAAGGCCAAAAGAAACTGCTCTGGAGATCTAGGCAGAGGGTGTGCCAAACTTTTCGCAAAACCACAGAATGCTTTTTACGGTATGGATGGTCGATCTTCGTGAATTTTGTGTTCACTGCATTGCGATCAGTAGGGCGGCCGACACGGCTTCCTAAGGATAAAGGATGTATGCCTATAGGGGTCTCCCAATATATACGCGACGGTACGTGGGAGCACAAGTCCTTATTAGTGCTATCGTCCCTCAGGAGGAATCACCCACCTTCTTAGAGATCGACAGTCACTACGTTTAACGATGTCGGAACACGTCTCTACCTAGACCTCTATGTTGTGCGTTATGTTGCAAAGCGTTGTTAGGTTCATTCAATATATTTTAAGTTGATCTTTTTAAATTTTGTCTTTCAGGATCGCCACGAGATGTATTGGTACAAATTCCTAAATGCAGTCTAAGATGATAAGCAATCTTTATATCTTTCAACTTTGAAAATCCTAGCTACTAAGGGAAAAGAGAGCGACTATCTTTTCTCAAAGAGCAATCAGCACACTCTAATGCACTCTTCCTAAATCAAACATGCAAACTCATCAAAATGCAAATGCACAATGCAGGTGTTTGTTTTCACTTTCTTAGTATAAATGCCTACAAAGAAAGCTTTTTGTACAACTTTGAATTTGCTTTTAAATGACTGAAAAATAAACAAGTTTACTTTTTCCAAAATCAGCAAGGGTAGAAGAGATTACAAGCACTTTGTGATTTTTCGAAAGAAATACTTGTTTCGACATTTAAAAGTGACAAATTCAAACCAATAAGCAAAAGCAAATGATAATCAAACTGCAAACAGCCAATGAACTCTCTCCTAAGATCACAATCAATCAATCAATCAGATCTGAATCAAGGCTACAGGATGACTATTTCGCTCATGCAAAGGAAAATTGTAAATGACGCCACAAACACATAAAAACACTTACAGTCTTTTTGTACAAAAATGAGGCGGAATTCAAGCAAAGAAAAGGGGTTTCAAATGTGGTACCTATGCTGGTTAAAGGCAGTAAAAACAGAGATCAAAACAGGGCAAAAGACAGCAAGGAACCCCAGCTGCACAAGGCCACACTGGTTCAGCGCAAGCGTAACACTGTCAGTTTGACATTCAGCGCAGGTAGCCTTCACGGGACCTGCGTTGAAATGCAGACTGCCTTCACAGTGTCTGCGCTGAAAGGAGAAACTCTCGTTTCTCTCAGTTTCCGGGTCATAAAATGCTCAAAAATCAACTGTTTCAGGCCAAATCAGAAACACAAGCAAGGTATAAACAGAGGGATGATTTGAGAGGGTACTAAAGACTATCACAAAGGATCATCAAGTCATTTGTGAGTCCATTGTTGAGATCATAGACAAAAACCCAGTGAAGGATCAAAGCAGCAACATTCTACTTTGCAAAGCAGTTCGATTGTTGCTGTTAAGTCTATGAGGTAAACAATGATGCAAACAAACAAAATGACTAAAACAAAGTTCTTCCCCAGTGGAGTCGCCAATTTGTTGTGGGGAAAAATGCATACGCAGGACGATCCTATCCACCTAAGGTGTGACAGTACCTTAGCAACAAACGAACACAGCTACTTCGGTTTCTTCCTTTATGAAATATGAAAGAGAGGAGATTGGTAGACTTACCGTTATCTTTCGGTTGTCCCTCGATCTATATCCTCTCCTCTTTGTGTGTCCACAACTACTTGCCTCTTCGCTTTTGCTTCCACGAGATCACAAGAGAACAGCTACCTGTGACAAGAGAATAGCTACATGCAACAAGAGAAGGACACAATACAAAGGCAAATATACATATTCATAAATGATTCAGGATTAGAAGTAAATCAAATACACTAATGCAAATCATACAAAATACACCAGCATATAGGAAAGAACCAAGAAGCTTTATTGATTGATAAACAAGGTTCAGGAAGAGATACAACCCATAAGGTTCCAACCCAGCATCTCATTCCCAGCAGAATAGAATTCCTTCTTCAGCCCCTTTCAAAGCATAAGCACCCAATGATCTAACCACAATCCAACAGCAATTCTTTGCAATTACAATATTCCAGCCTCCCATGACCTCCTGAGAGAGATCTATATATAGGAGTTTTGGAGAAAGGATGAGTCAGCTTGAGGCTGGCATGGAGCTGACTAGTGTCCTCTCCCACTTCAGTTCTTGAGTCCACTTGGAGGTTCTTGCTTCCACTTGGAGATTTGGAACCTCTTACTCATCACCAGTCGAATTCTCTGATCCAAGTGTCATTTTGGAAGCTTCCTGGGCATTGACACCTTGAGAAATGAGTCTGCCACTTGTCCAGTTATGCTCAACGCAGGTAGCCTTCTTTGCAGTTGACATTCAGCGCAGGTAGACAGTGGAGCAGTTGACATTCAGCGCAGATGCTCAGTGGAGCAGTTGACATGATCCAGAAATGGCCTGTTTTTGAGTGTTTTCAAGTGGAGAACTTTTGTGAATTGCTGTGGTTTGCTGGCCTTGTTCCTCTACGGGTAGGAACAACATGTTTAGGGACTTTGGATCCCTTAATTATTGACATTTCATGCTCAGTGATGTAAGGCACAAAAATGTCTATAACAAGAGGAGTTGCAAGCTCTATCAAGGGGGGAGAGAAATCAATCAAGGAGTCAAGCGGAAGATCCAGGTTGGTTCCTTTGCTTCTCTCTTATCTATCATACATAGAGGAAATCCAAAATTGCTTTGATTTTTTGTTTTCTAGGATAGCTGCCAATCCTAGAGGGCTAGCAGATCGAAAAGGCACTACTTTTCCTAGAAACACTAGTCCTGGAAGCCTTGGTTGGACAAACACTCCGGAAGCACTAGGTGGGTTGAGTTACTAGCCCTGGAATCCCTAGCTGGACAAATGCTCTTGAAGCCCTATATAAGTTGTGGGTTTAGTTACAAGTCCTATAACCCTTGATTGGAAAAATTCTCTGGAAGCCTTGGAAGGCTTGGAGGGAGACCAATTTGATGATGGTTTTGTGATTTCCATCCATGAGGTGGAGTCATTATTTGATGGGTGAACATGGATGGCCTATTGAATACCTGGATGAGTTTTGATTGATGTAAAGTCCCTATAACACTAGTGTATTCCCTTATTATTATTAGTGTAGCCCCCTTATTGTTATTTTTGTCCCCATGTAGTCCCCATATTGTTACTGTTTTGCCTCATAAAATCCCACTATTGTTATTGTTGTGCCCTTACATTACTATTATTATGTTGCCTCTAATTATATTGTGACCCCTCAGACTCCTATATATAAAAAGGAGGTTTTGTCATTTGAATCATCAGAGAATTTTTCATTTGTGTAATGTAAAGGAGGTTTCCCCCTTGAAGAGGCTTATTTTGAAGTCATTTATCTATCTCTTCTTCTATTTTTTGAGTTGGTTTCATAACAATTGATGTGTTACATGATATCCCACATTCATGCTTGGAATATGGCACGGGGGTGAATGGCTGAAGAGAGATTTGGCTCAAGAATTCTACAGTCTGGTGGAACGTGGAAGTCCCATCCTGGGTTTGATTTTGCAACAGTAATGAAACGTTATTTCTCCTTGTATCTCTATGATAAATAAGATGGATTATATGTGGTTTATATAGCTATGATTTCATTGGTATTTATGTCACTACTTTGTTGGTTATATATGTATTTTATGACAATAGTTATGTATGGCTCTCACCATGTTATTACTTTTGATTGGATGATCAATGTATCTATGACCTAATGGATGAAATGATAACTAATGTGATAAGGAGACAATAATTCATACTGAATCTCAGATAAGTAAGAGACCTCTATGCTCAAATATGTTATTTACACCTGTAGGTTACATGTTCGCGATATGTTTGATGAAATTATTGTCATGGCTCATAGATTATGGTTAAGGTCTTGATAAAATTATTTATTTTTCATAATTGTTTCCCTGTGCATCTCCTGATTCTAAGCTATCATTCCATTTTGGGTGGTGGCCTAGGCTCTGAGCCTGAAAAAGTGGCTTAAATCCTAGAGTCGCTGGCACAAAAGTGGCAATTCTGGTCCACATTCACTAGCAGGTAGGCCTGTAAGAGTGACTTTGGGTTTCTACTCACTCCCTTTCCCATAGCATGAGAGAAACTATGGCCTAGGAGGTCTAGAACAACAGTTGAACCTAGGGACGGACTGTCTAAGTGGCTCATTTTTCCCTTGAGGGTTTTGTTGATGATGTTAGATCACTGTGTGGGATGTTTCATCGATTCCACTTCCTTGATATCACATAGGAGGTTGAATTTGATCATTATAGCCTAGCGTCTCATGTTTACCACGGTTGGCATGGTTACTTGGGTGGATGTGGGAGGAGGCTGTTACAATGGAAATGGCTAAGGTTTTGGAAAGCCAAGAGCCATTAATTGGCATTTTTATTTATGAAAATACAGGAAATAAGGAGAAAATTAAGGTGAAAGGTCACAAGTTTCATGTGAGGAGGAAAGTGAAGGAAAATAATGGAAAATGAAGAAAATAGAGGCTTCATTCATAGGAAGGCGTATGAGGATCAGTTGGTAATATTTTGACAGGTTTTAGTGGAGCTATCTTCTATTCTATTCTCTCTCTCATACTCTTGGATACTTAGAGTTTTCCTAGAGCACTCTTGGAGGGTGTGGCATACTTGGATTTTTGGAGCAAGAAGGCAAAGGAAGAATAGGAAAGTGCAAGAGGTCATCGGTATCAACAGTTGCAATATATTTTGCTTGCAGGTATCAAGTTGCATGTATGTTTTCCTCACTACTTTTGGCATGCATGACACATGCATGTGGTTTCTTGGTCATGATCTGTCACTAACATGGAGGATTGCTTGGATTGACAATGGATTTTCCTAACCTTGCCATTTTCTAGATAGCCATGGTGTTGTGGGTGTTGGCTTGAGGGGGCCTGAACTAGGTTTAGTGTTAATTAGCCAAACAAATCCATACACTTCTGGCCCTTTTGGCATCAACCCATGGAGCGCGGACCGAAGTCTCACACGAAGCAATATGGGGGGACGCTAGAACCAAGTTTCGACACCCTGAGATGGTAGTGATGTCAGTTTGTTCCATCTATTCTTGCCTTCGCACAAGTCACTTCGTTCTATGGGTTTCTAGATGAGCCTTTTGTTCTGTCCTTCAATACCTCCACGAAAGAGTTCGGTTTTCCTTCGCACAACCCTAACCCTTGATCTAGACCCTTTCTCATTGCCAAGGCAGCGTACCGTGCAGATTCCTAAACTAGTCTAAGTGTCTTACTTATCTTATTAGTTACTCACAATTAGCACAGCGTAACAGGTATTCTTATATGCATTCAGTTATCCAACATAATCATACACATTCGCACATCACATAAGAATTACAAAGGAAATTCATACATAAAATGATAAGATGCATTAATCAGAACAAAGACATAGAAATTGTTGAATACTTCTCTTTATTGATATCTTCTAAGCGATTATAGACTCTATTCACCCTGTGCACACAGCTACAGGGGTCCGCGCACTCAGTTGCGGACTTATACCCTAGGCCTTTGCACACTCAATTGCAGAGCCTCTACCTACGCTACAACCTGAAACTTAGACTTCTTACTTCAGAGCTATCACTCTCTTCTCTTCTGTGTGTCTAAAACTACTTAGAGCTTAGTTCTTTTTATACAATCCCATGGTCTGCGGACCATGGGTAGATATCTTATAGCCAAATTTTCTTTACAAAACTAAGGGTGGACAACCCTTTATGACTTATAACACCTACGCGCTCCGTGAACACAAAATGCAGAGTCTTTACAAGTTTCTTACAAAATTTGACCAAAGTTTTGGCTTTTATCCCCAAAACTATCCTTTCGGGGATCCTGTTCCCAATAGGCCCCCAACACAAACATCGTGACTCGCCCTCGAGTCACTGGGTAGGCGTGGAGATCTTTGCGCGAAGCCCTTCCATCTCAACCTGTATGACCGCAACCTCGGTCGTGCACTGAGCTGCCACCTGCTTCACGTCTTCCACTGTCTTCATGATCACTACTCCTGCGCTGTCAGCCTGAAGCTTTTGTTGCTTTGCCTATAAAGTTGCATGATTGCCTTTGATATTTCCTTCCATTGCATAAGACTCATCTAGCTAGGGATTTTGTCTCGCCTTGAGCACTTCTTCCTTGTGTAGGGTTGCATCCACCTGTTCCTTCATCTGCTTGCCCTCCTGAAGATTGGCTAGTCTCTATGTTAGTGCAACAATTCACGTTGTGCCCTTAACCTCATTGTAGCGCTATTGTAGCTCGTGCACTTCCATCTCTACCCTCTGTACATTAGGGTCCTCATGCAAGTTTGTCAAGACCTCAAATGACTGTTCAAACTGCTGTGTGCAATCTGCTACTACACTGTCCACTGCCGCTATTGCTTCTGTGACAGCGGTCACCTTCTGTTCCTTCACTTATGGCAGAGTTGAAGGTTGGGCTCTCAACTATAACTCTGTAATTTATAGGTTCAACTCCAACTGAACCCGCGCCATCTCAATCTGGGCATTGAGCACCCCTGTGGCCAACTTGCAGATGCATACCTTGACTAGCTCTTCCTCTGGAATGGCCAATTCTGGGACCATTCAGCAGGCCTCCTCAATGACCTGCAGATTCCATTTTCTTTGATTGGTCACCTCGGTCTCAGTGGCGATGGCAACATTTCTCTGTAGGGCCATCAGCTCATTGTTGATCTGCTGTTCACTAATGACTTGGAGGGTGTTGTGATTGCGGGCCCTTAGCTCTGCAATTACTCCATCCTGCAAGAGGTGGAGTGCTTCTCGCAGGAGCACTACCAGGTTCAATTTGACTCCCTTTAAGGCATTGACAGTGGGCCTTTCAGCCTCATTCTGTATGGTTAGTGCTCCATCTGGTAGCACTATCGCATTGGAAGTCTTCATGCATAGCATATCGATAGCCTGTGAAGTGTCGATAGCCAAGCTGGTAGACACGGTACCAGCTTGCAACGCGTGGGTCTATAGCTCATGCAACCCTGTTTGGATGGCCCCTAAGATGATCTGCTTCTCCTGTTCAAATTTTTGTAGCGCCTTTGTGGTGACATCCCTTACTGTGTCGTTGATATCATGTAGATCACCCTCTGTCAGTGTGATGAGGTCTAGCAAGGTCTTGGTTGCCTTTGATTTCTTCTCGAGACCTCCTTTCTCCAGCTCTCTTAGGTGCTTGATGCAGGCAGACGTCTCCTGAGGGTCTGCGTCATGCTATTCATCTGTTTCTTCCTCAGTCTCAGATGAAGGTGACCTCGCACCTTTGTCAGAGCACCACTCTGTGCCTCTTGTCTGCTTCCCTATCTTCTCCATGGCCTTGCACTCTGCTTGAGCCTTATCAGTAGCCTCCTTCTTCCTCTTTTCAACCAGCTATGTCATCTTTAGCTTGACCTCCTCCTTTTTCTTCTACGCAGCGGATTTTTCTTCCTCTTCTCCATAGCATATCGATAGCCTTTGAAGTGTCAATAGCCAGGCTGGTAGACACAGTACCAGCTTGCAACGCGTGGGTCTATAGCTCATGCAACCCTATCTGGATGGCCCCTAAGATGATCTGCTTCTCCTGTTCAAATTTTTGCAGCGCCTCTGTGGTGACATCCCTTACTGTGTCACTGATATCATGTAGATCACCCTCTATTAGTGTGATGAGGTCTAGCAAGGTCTTGGTCGCCTTTTATTTCTTCTCGGGCCCTCCTTTCTCCAGCTCTCTTGGGTGCTTGATGCGGGCAGACATCTCCTGAGGGTCTGCATCATGTTATTCGTTTGTTTCTTCCTCAGTCTCAGATGAAGGTGACCTCGCACCTTTGTCAGAGCGTCACTCTGTGCCTCTTGTCTGCTTCCCTATCTTCTCCATGGCCTCGCGCTCTGCCTGAGCCTTATCAGCAACCTCCTTCTTCCTCTTTTCAACCAGCTATGTCATCTTCAGCTTGACCTCCTCCTTTTTCTTCTATGCAGCGGGATTTCTTTCGCCCACTCCCAAATCTATTGTAGAGCACCACTCTACCGACCATTGAGCAAGCACTACATCAATGGCATCATCTGTTGCCAGATATGGCAAGTCATACCATTTTTGCACAAGGTCCTTCCTTGCCCTGATGGATACTTGATGGAAGTTTGCCTTAAATTCAGTGTAGCCCTGCAGGTTGGTGTACACCATAGGTGACAATCATGGCTTGCGATTGATGGCCATCTAAATGTTCATTTCCATCAATATCCAAAATATCTTTCTACCCCTGACTTGCTGCGTGTCCTTCATTGCCCACAGTGAAGCATACTTTGATTCTTCAGGGAGGTCTGGCGTGACCGAAGGGAACTGGCTGTCTTTTGGTAGCTCCCATGCTACAGCACAATTGACAATAAGAACCATGCGTAGTGGAATGTCTTGCTGATCTCTTGTGCTTAGCAGTTGTTTGCCAGGAAGTCTCCATGTAGGTAGTCTGACCAGTTGAACTAGACTCCTTCAGCGCATTGTGCTGCGAGCACGATGAGACGCACCGACACCTCATCGGCACGAAACTTCCTCATCACCTTCCTCACTATTATTTGTGTGGCTACCTTCACAGCAGGGTCGTAGATACTAGATATAGTGTATCCGCGCAGCTTCTTCACCAGTTTAAACTTTTCCTTCATTGATTCTGCAAGACCTTGTTCGCCACCTTTTCCACCAAAGATGCTGGCCGAACTCTCTCTTGTATATGGCAGTGGCATTATCTAGTGAATCAACCTATCTGTGATGGGTATCAGCTCCTCCAGCCACAGACATCCATCATGCACCAAGCACAACAATTGGTTGATGACCAAAACTCTCACTGGGGTGCATTCGTAGTGCCGCACCCAGAGAAAGTTGAGAATCCCTGACTTGTCTACTCCCTTGAGCCACCTCCGTGGTTCCAGTGCGGTCATTCCCAAACTCGTACCAATGATGCGGCGCATCAACTGCTTGGTCTCAAGGTGTGGGAACTTCTCGTGGTCTACCAAGTCCCATTCTTCAAGTTTCAGCAGTGGCACTCGTGCCAAGCATGGACTGTCGAAAACGATGTCGTCCGAAAGCAAAGGGGTTTGCAGGGGAGTCTTACTCTCATAAATGTCCTTCAGCACCTTGGACTTAGGCTTGTGCACAATGACATTCTCCAACAACCGAGTAATAGGGTCTACGCCCTCGGTTTCAACTTCCTCTACTTCGACTCCCACATCCTCATCATCCATCGGGATGTCTTCAATGTCATCCTCCTCTGGTTCCAAATTTATGGCCTTGCCTTTCTCTTGTGTGGTGAGTTTTGGTGAGTTTCTCCTTGGCAATGCGGGCACCGGTATGGAAGGTTTCTTTCCCTTCTTGTCCTTCATGGTTTCCTTGGTTGGGGTCAGCTTTGGTCTTAGCATCCTCGGTGATTTAGGGATATTTGCAAACACTTTGTCCACTTCCGAAGCAACTACTTCTACCTCTATTTCCATTTCCTGTGCCAGTTCCTCTACTACTTCCTCGGTATTTATAATTTTTGCACATGCCGAAATAATGCTTTCTAACAGTGCTCGCATCGTCTCTGGAAAGTTTGCAAATGTGAGGGTCTCTTTGAAAGTATCAAATAATTCTCGGTTCATCGGTGCCTTAGAGCTCAACAACTCAATTCTCAAAATTCCAAGTGTTTTTCACTAGACAACCACTTGTAATCTAGAGGGAATTCTGAATTCAAATCTGACCATTCCCCCCAAATTCATTCCATTAATGCCGGATTGGCAGAATATTTTCAAGGATGTGAGCCATAAATTTCATCTTAAATGTTGGCCGCCTGCTCCATTTGGCCGTATTTCAACCGTAAAATCATGAACAGTGACCTTAACGGTCACTTTCCACCCGATCTGCGTGATTTCTCCCTAGGTAGCGCAGCTCCCTCGGTGCTGTCATGGACCCTGTGACACTTCCTTACTTCGCACAATCCTCCAATCGCGCAACTCCCCAACATGGGTAGTGTAGTTTATAGTCCTGCACCTCCTTTCAGCTGCCTAGAGAATTAAGATTGTGCTACCTTCATCTAGTCACATGGTCATACCACTGGTGTATGACTTCAATCAACTGCCATTCACCTTTCCTGGGAAGGGATCTCCATTCAATTTGCCCAGTTATACCACTCCTCCCTGGGTAATCTCCTTAATGACATAAGGTCCTAACCAGTGCATCTTGAACTTCCCTAGAAATTTATCAAACTTACTATCATATAACAAAACTAGGTTATTTACCTTAAAGTTGCGTAGCTTAATATGTTGATCATGCCATGCCTTTTCGCGCTCCTTTTGGACCTATTGGTGAAATCCAACTAGAAATATCTCTTCCTTAAGCTCATCCAACTGTGTGAGCCTCTCCTCTAGGGCTCCACAATCCATCATACCTGTGAGCACTGCTATGTGCACACTAGGCATAATATATTCCATAAGCATTACCACTTCAACACCATAGACAAGCCTAAAGGGGGTTTGTCCAGTCAACCTCTTACATGCCGTTCGATAAGCCCATAGTACTGCAGGTATGCATAGGTCAGAATCACTTCACTAAGCATTTAAGACCATGTTCATCATGTTTTCGAGCACTTTGTTGAACACTTCCACCATCTCGTTACCCTGCGGGTGATAAGATGTGCTCTTATGGTGATATACATGAAATTCCTCTATTAGCACGCTAATCATCTCATTTCGAAAGTGCATATTGTGATCACTCATTAAGATCTTTGGATAGACAAATCATGTTAGTACATGCTCAAAGAGGAACTTTGCAGTGGTCGCACCTGTGCAATCCTTCACAAGCTATGCCTCCACCCAACAAGTCAAATACTTCGTCGCAGTGATAATGTATCTTGCTCCCGTCTTTCCTTGGGGCTGAATGGATCCCATAAAATCTATTGCCATTTCTCAAAGTGTTGCAATGTCATCTGTGGAATCAAAGGCATCTCGTCCCTCAGCAATGGCCTTCCAGTCCTTTAACACACATCACACGCTTTGCAATACACTTTTGAGTCCTAATGGAGGGTTGGCCACCACAACCATCCACGTAGAATCTTTTGTGTGGTCTCTCTCCCTGCATAATGTCTCCCATAGTGCCCCCATGAGCATCCATGAGGATGTTTCTTCTTTCAAAGTAAGGTACATATCATCGTAATATCTCATCAGACCCCATTTTATACAAATGCCTAGCAATGACTGAAAAATCTACCACGCGCAATACTAATTCCTTCTTCTGCTGGATCGTGTATCCTTCTGGGGCAGTCCCTATCATTAGGATATGTATTATATCTTCAAAATTACCATCGTCGATGCGCACTGCAAATAGCTACGCATCAGGGAATCCTTCCTCCAAATTAGTGGGCTCTTCCCCTGTTTTGATGCGTGATAGGTGGTCTGGTCCTACGTTCAGTCGTCCAAGCTTCACAATAACTTTGAAATCATGCTCCTAGAACAACAAGATGCATCTGCATATTCTCCCCACCAACACAGGCTTATTGACCAGGTACATCAGTGCGGAATCATCTATATACATCTAAAAATGACCTCCCAACAAATAATGTCTAGACTTCTGGAGCACATATACCATGGCTACCCTTCGTGCTCGGTAGTGGAATAATTATTCTCTACTTTAGATAGCCTTCTGCTTGCAAACGCGATAAGTTGGTCTAGGGATTCTCCACCGGCCTATGTCAGTACTGCTCCCAGCGCTATACATGATGCACCGACATGTACATGAAACTCCTTCTTCCAATTTGGGAAGACTAGGATCGGTGCAGTGACCATCTTTTCTTTCAATACACCTACGCTCTTCTTACGCTCTTCATTCCAGTAGAATGTGACATCCTTCTTCAACAATTTCTCCATAGGCACGATGATCTGGGCATAGCCTTTCATAAAATTTCTATAATATCTCGTATGTCCTAGGGTAGCGTGTAGCTATTTCACACTCCTTGGCACTTCCTAGTTTAGTATCACCATGATCTTCATGAGATCTACCATCATTCCTTGTCTACAAACCACATGACCCAGCAAGGTCCCAAAGGGAACACAAAACAAACATTTCTTTAGGTTGAGCGCGATTTGGTGTCTTCGACAGGTATCCAACATCAGGCGTAGGCTTGCTACATGGCATTTCACCAGCTCGAACATAGTCCAATCATCAAAGTATACTTCCAGGAACTTATGAATAAATTGCTTGAACGTTGTAACAACTATGCGCGAGAATATTGCAGGAGCATTCTTCAATCCAAATGGAATTACAGTGTTCTGAAAACAACCCCACTCAGTTCTGAAGGTTGTCTTTCTCCTATCCTCCAGTGCGATTTTGATCTGGTAGTATCCCGACAACTCATTAATGAAGGAATATGCTTCCTGGCCACCTACATTGTCCAACACTTCATTAGTGAATGGAGTCAGGAAAGGATCATGTACGCAAGCATCATTCATCTTCCTAAGATCCACGCATATCCTTATTTCATACTTCTTCCTCTTCTCTTGTGCCACCATAGGGCTTACCCAATCAGATTCCTCCATAAGCTCAATGATATCTTCTACGAGCATATTGTCTAGCTCTAAGCATACCTTTTCCTTATATTTTGGATTGATATGGTAAGGCCTTTGCTTAATCGCGCTTCATGTTGGGCTTCAACATGATTTTCACAATGCCTAGGTCCCTGATTATCCCTTTTAGATCCCTAAACTTGGTAGGGAATAAATCTTGGTATTCGTGGAGAAATTCAGTGACCTTATCCACCGTCACATCATCCCATTAATCTCCAATCTTCATGAATTTGGTCTCTACCTCCATTCCAATGTTCATTTGTTTCGTTTTCAGTGGTGTGGTTACATCTGGATTCTCAACCTGCAGTTCTTTAACCTCATGATGACCTTTTGTTTCAGGGATGTTAATGTTTCGTCTATCCTCGTCCTCTTCTTCAATAGTTACTTTATAACATTCTAGCACATGACTCAGCTGAGTAGCCCATTCAGGCTGAATCAAGTCTAAATGATCCTGCGGTATCCTAAAGAATGTTTCTTTTACCTCTTGTAGTGCTTCATCAATAATGTCAAACCGGTCTTCAAAACTGAATGCCATCATGAATCCTTCGCGCAGAATATCCCATTCACCTCTCCCATGGCAGAGCTCTGTTTCTGCATACAAGTTCATTGGGAAAATATCTAATGTGTGACAGAACAAGTGCACCCATTCAAGTTGGGGCTTCTCTCCATCAGCTTGGACCCATTCGACCAAGTGTGCATGTTGATCATCTTGCCCATCATACTTGTCTGTCATTCGCATCTTTGGCTTCCCAAAGCAGGTTATCATCATTCTCCTACATTCACGCCAATCATTAAATCTTCCCTTGTGTGTACCCTACCACCTTGTGGGCATAGCGCACATTGCCCAGTCCATCACCTGGAAGTGCTGCTTTTTTGGTACTTCCCTCTCAAATGCATCCAGAAAAATATCTACATCATTCAGGCCATCATAAGTAGGAAGATTTCTTACCTCTGACGACACACAGTGCAGTGACCGGGTCATCATGTTACAACTCAGCATAGTTACTTCATGTAACCGATTCTGCCAGCACTCTAGTTCTTCATTAGAGTCCGAAGTGCATGAACTCTCACAATCCCATGTAATTCATCCATCCACTGTTGGATTCACCCAGTCTTGGTCTCATGTTGTTATCTTATAGATACAGTCGAGATCGTCATTTCTCTCATAATCATAGACGGGTTCAGTATAGCGCAATCCCTTAGCAGGGTCTAGGGGTACTATTACGCATAGAGATTTCTTCTCAAATATCATCTTTTGCTTCTTTAGGTTGATTACCCCATTCATATCAGTAACCCAATCAATTCCAAGAAGCGCAGGATAGGGGTTGCTATCATACACTATCTCTATCACTTCAAAGTCAACTAGCGCACTCGCACCCTCAATATCTATAGTCACCCCCTACAGCCACCCCATGGAGATGATCTTCTGTTGATTCGCCATAGTTAGCTGAATTGTAGACCACTGTAGTGTGGGTCTCGCCATCTGCTCCCACGTCTATTTAGGTAGGACGTTCGCATCTCACCCTAGGTCCAAAATAACCCGATCCATTTCATACTCTCCTAGCTGAGCAGTCAGTCTCATCTCTCATCTTATCCTTGTTTTATGCTTACCTATCTTCTACACTTTGAGCGGCTCAGCAAGAGTGTTTCCAATGCATCTATTTATGAGCTCCTACGGCCCCTTCACAATCTTGCTATCGTGTAGTAGCTTCATGCAAGTCTCCAGGAAAGTTTTTAGCATAGAATGGTCCACCTCTTGATCAGGCTTATCCTTGCTTCCTGAGGTGGAGGCCTCAACAAAGCTCTTCTTCACTTCCATGAAGGTTTCACATGCGCGCTCCAAATCAAACTCCTTTTTCTTTGTTGGAGCTTTGTGAACCAATGTACCATCTTTTGGATGTTTCCCCTTGTCATCTCCTATTTTGATTCCGCTTCGGAGCACTATATTCACGTTTGGATCCTCTTCATGTGACTCAAACCTCATCATCTGTAGGTTTTGATTTGGCGGAGGTGGTAGCGCCCCTTTGCCACATATCCTAGCTATCAGTGTATGACAATCTTTCGTTTCATGATCAAACAGAGTGCAATACTTGCATGACGGATGTGTTGGGTTAGTGCAACCATGGACATAGTGTCTTGGCCCTCCGCAATTGTAGCAGATCAACTATCCCTAACCTCTACCAGGTCCTCCTCGGCCTCGGCCTCATCCGCGCCCCTGAAATCCTGTCCATGCCATCCTTGCACTCTGGTCATAGGGCCTCTTTTTAGCCTAAACCCTATAGGTGTGAGTTTTATCCATCATCAACTCATAGCTTTTATAGTTGTGTTCATCATGCCCTACCAATCTAAAAAAATTGTAGAACAGTTGTTGGGATGTCTCTACAAACTTCTGCAACAAATGACAGTTATTTGTGGCATGTTTCCCTGCTACCTGACATATAGTAGACCACAATGTAGGCCCCTCACTCAGTCTTGCTTGAGCTTACGTCCTTAAAGGAATTGGTACTCCTCTTATAAGGTAGTTTGCAAAGACTAGACAATGGTCTTTTTCATGCCCCTAACCCTTGCATTTCAGACACCATACCTCTTCTCACACCTCTGGTTGAACTGTCCTATCCTGCTTCAAGATTTGCATCTCAACACAAAGATTTTTCAACTGCACATGGATCTACTGAACCCCCAGATTTGGATCTTGCATCGGTGTTTCATGCAGCCTCATTGCTATCTCCAAGGCCTCTACCTAAGTCATTATATTCTGTTATGACAGCGCAACCCTTAAGTGTGGTAGGAGTGAAGCCACAAACCATTCTCGATGCTGTCTCTTTGTCAGGTTCATGTTAGCTTCATGGATTGTACATTTCAACCTCTAATCAAGTTCCCAAGGTGTCTCACTTGGTTGCATTGCGATTTCTTTGAACCCTACAATAGACTGTGCTTCAGATTTAGGCCTACTGAATTCAGTGCTGTCTAGATGGTTTCCACCCCAACATTTGGGTTATCATTAGCGTACTTGATATACCAGGATAGCGTGTGATCCTGTAGAGCACTAACCAATTTTTCCTTCTTCATATTATCATCTGTAACGCCCTGAGCTTCCCATACAACTTTTACAATGAACCAGAATTGCCCTGGGTTCTCATTCCCCAAGCCTTTGAGCAAAGGTAGCTTCGATGAATTTTCCATACTGAACTGCGGTGGAGGTGGAGGTGGTATGGGTGAAGTCGTAGGTGATGGTGGTGAATTTGGAGGTGGTGTGGGTGGAGGTGGTATTCGCAGGAATCCTTGCCTTATTAACTGAATATCACTTCGCAGAGAAACCTGCTTTATTCCCTCTTTGTCACCTCACGGAGGTGAAATCAACGGATTATATTAAGGTCCCTTATTTCCTTCGTTTCTGTAATATTTTCCACTTCTTGTAGCCTTAAACATCAAGGTATTTGCATAAAAAAAAATTCGCACAATAGCATTTTAAACCAGGTATTCAAAGATTTCACGTACTTACCTCACAATCCTTTGAAAAAGCATCGCTCCACCTCACTGTAGCTGACCGAGGTGTCGACTGACAATTCAATTACAAATCCTCCCATGACGCAATTGAGCCAATGATTGACACCACGGCAATCTTATCCTCCGATGCTTCGTACCTTCACACTAGCTCCGAGGTCCACATAATAGGATTGTCAAGTTTCCACCTTCCTTGGCTATTTGCTAGCTTCACTATCCACTCGTATAGCTCAATAGGAAAGGAGCAGAAAAAGATCTCGTGGATCTCTATATACAGGTACCTCTCTAGCCACTGTTCCTTTTTCAGCCATGGGTTTCTATTCTCTTGCACTGTGAATTCGTGGATCTTCCTATCTAACCAGTCTCTAATCTCTTTCTTAGTCGGATTCCAGTGATACGACATCACACATCTCTTATGCATATTTTGGTCCCGAAAATGGAAAAATTTGTTGGCTGGAGGGGGTGTGAGCCAGGTTTAATGTTAATTATCCAAAGAAATCCCTACACTACTGGCCCTTTTGGCATCAGCCCGTGGAGCACAGGTCGAAGTCTCAACTGAAGCAATATGGGGGGAATCTAGAACCAAGTTTTTACACCCTAAGATCGTAGTGATGTTGTTTTATTCCATCTATTCATGCCTTTGGGAAGCTCACTTAATTCTATGGGTTGCCAAATGAGCCCTTTGTTCCATCCTTCAATACCTCCGTGAAAGGGTTTGGTTGTCCTTCGCGTAGCCCTAACCCTTGATCTAGACCCTTTCGAACTATAAAGGCAATGTACCGCGCAGATTCCTAAACTAGTCTAATTGTCATACTTATCTTATTAGTTACTCACAGTAAGCATCGCGTAATAGATATTCTTATATGTTTTCAGTTATCTAACATAGTCATACACATTTGCGTATCACATAAGCATTACAAAGGAAATTCATACATAAAATGATAAGATGCATTAATTGGAATAAAGACATAGAAATTGTTGAATACTTCTCTTTGATATTTTCCAAGTAATTATAGACTCTATTCACCCTACGCACACAGCTGCAAGGGTCCGTGCACTTAGCTACAGAATTTTTCCCTAGGCCTCTGCACACTAAGCTGCAGAGCCTCTACCTACGCTATGACTCGAAACTTAGACTTCTTACTTCATAGCTATCACTCTCTTCTCTTCTGTGTGTCCAAAACTACTTAGAGCTTAGCTCTTTTTATACAATCCCATGGTTCGTGGACCATGGGTAGATCTCTTACAGCTGACATTTCTTTACAAAACTAAGGGTGAACAACCCTTTATGACTTATAACACCTACATGCTCCGCGACCACAAAATGCGTAGTCTTTACAAGTTTCTTACAAAATTTGACCAAAATATGGGCTTTTAGCTCTAAAACTGTCCTTTGATGGATCACGTTCCAAACAGTGGGTTTATTTGATTTATTTCATAGTTGGTTCTCAGGTTTCCTTATCTTGAGTTGAGCTACTAGTTCCTGGAAACCTTGGTTGGACAAACGCTCTGGAGCCCTGTAAAGACTTGGGTTGAGTTACTAGTCTTGTAGCCTTGGTTAGAAAAACATTTTGGAGCTCTGTAACATCTTGGGTTGAGTTACTAGTCCTGTAGCCTTGGTTGGAAAAATAATCTAGAGCCCTTGGTGGGTCGATTTAGTAGTCTCATAGCCCTAGTTGGACAAACTCTCTGGAGCCCAGTAAAAATTATGGGTTGAGTTACTAGTCCTGGAGCCTTGGTTGGAAAAATGCTCTGGAGCCCAGTGTAAGTTGTGGTTGAGTTACTAGTCCTGGGAACCAGGTTGGGACAAACACTCTTTAGCCCTGGAAGGCTGGGATAGAGACTGATCTGATGTTGTTTTTGTGATGGCTGACTGTGAGGTGGAACCATTGTTTAATGGGTTGAGATGGATGGCCTCTGGAAGCCCTGCATGAGTTTTGATTGATGTGTTCTATGAGATCCAACATTCATGCTTGGAATATGGCACGACGATGAATGGTTGAAGACATATTTGGCTGAGCCATTCTACATTCAAGTTGAATGTGGATGTCCCATCCCGTGTTTGGATTTTGTGTCATTAATGAAAGGTTATTTCTCCTTGTATCTCTATGAGAATTATGATCGGTTATATGTGGTTTATATGGATGTGATTTATTTGGTATTTATGTCCCTATTATGCTGGTTATTTACATGTTTTATGAGAGCATCCATGTGTGGCTTTTATCATGTTTTTACTTATAATTGAATAATCAATGTACCTACGACCTAATGGATGGAATGGAAGTTAAAGTGATAAGGAAATAATGATTCATGGCGAATCTCATATAAGTATGAGACCCCTATGCTCAGATCTATTATTTACACTTGTAGGTTGCATATTTACTAAGTGTTTCACTAAATGTCTATTATGGATAGTAGGGTCCAGTCAAGGTCTTAAACACACTTTTTCTCTAATACTATCATTTCCATGTTATTTTACTGATTTGAAGAGATGGTTCAATTATGCGTAGTGACCTTGGCTTTAGGCCTGAAAAATGGCTCAAATCCTGGAGTCGTTGGCATAACACTAACAAATTGGGTCTCCGGTCACTGGCAGGCAAGTTTATGAGAGAGACTATAGGGTTACAGTCACATGCATGTCTTGTCATGGAAGCGAATTTTGGTTTAATTCATTTAAATGATAGGTTAACTCAGGGGTTGGGCACATGGAGTGGTGGATTAGTTCCAGGGGGTCCTAAAGCACCTGACTGAGGTCTATGTCTTTTGTTTCTGTCGATTCCATTTCCTTAAGGTTACATTAATCATATCATAGTAGTCTCTCATCGCATGTTTACCCCAGTGGGACAGTTTCTTGGGTAGATGTGGTAGGAGGGTGTTACATCTTTGTTGAAGATAATATGGTTAACTTTTCAGAAAATATTTTGGTGAACATTTCCAAGAATCCCAACATCCTCGAAAATGTCTTCATTGGAGCTAATTGTTCATCTAAAGAGATTAATATTTATACCAGCCTCTTCAAAGAGTTTAGATATGTATTTTCTTGGTTTTATGAAAAAAATGCCTGGGATTGATCCTAGTATAGTTTAGAATGGGATTAAGAATTATGAGAATGCAAAGCCTGTGCATCAAAATATTTAGCGAGTCAACCCTAGGAAAGTTGCGGTTCTCAAGGTAGAAGTGGAGAAACTGATTAAAATAGGCTTCATCTACCTGACTCCTCTTACTAAAATGGTTTTGAATCATGTCACTGTGGAAACAAAATAAGGAACAATTCGTGTATGCATTGATTTAGGGGATTTAAATAAATCATGTCCAAAGGGCAATATCCCCACTCCATTTATAGATAAAATTATCAATGAGTGTGTTGGAAATGATATTTTTTCTTTCATGGATAGATTCTCTAGATATAATCAAATAATAGTTTGCCAACAAAACATCGTTTATCTGTCCCTGGGGTAAATTTGTGTATAGGAAAATTATTTTTGGCAATAAAAATGCTGGAGCTACTCTCTAATGGGCTATGTCATATGATTTCCATGACATCAAGCACAAAGTTGAGGCTTATTTGGATGATTTCGTTGCTCTCTCTCACAAGAGAATGGAACATCCAAAGCATATTTGTTTAGTTTTTGAAAGATGTCGTCACTATAAAATCCGGTTGAACCCTAATAAGTGTGTTTTCGCTTTTACATATGGTTGATTGCTGGGATTCATTATTTCTATTGAAGTGGTTCAAGTTGATCCCATGAGGGTTTAGGGAATAGTTCAGTTGCCTCCCCTATATAATAATTTTCAACTTCAAAGTCTCCAAGGAAAATCAAACTTTTTAAGGAGGTTTATCGTGACCTATGTTGAGATTACAAAAGACATTATGTATTTACTTAAGAAACGTGTTCCATATATTTGGGATAAATTCACCCAAAGCTCATTTGATGCTTTGAAAAAAGCATTGAACTATACTCCCCTATTGAGTCCACTTGAATATAGCAGAGATTTCCTTTTGTATCTCATGACGGTCGAATCCACCATGGCATGGTTCTGATCAAGAAGATGTTTCCCTTCAAGAACACCTAATTTGTTATCTAAGTCGTGTTTTATCTGGTCTTCAACTATGATACTACCATGTTGAGAAATGGGCTTTAGCAATAATGCAACACTAAACTACCCATCATTACATGTAATTATATCATGATTATTACTTGATAAATCCATAAATATGTCTAAATAAGCAATACTAAAGCAAGAAAGAAAAAGGAAAATATGGGAGGTTGAAAAAACAAAGGTGAGGGATGGTAACTCAAGCAATTAAGTCTTCCCTCTATAAATATGGTCATATACAATGGTTTGCATAACCTAGTATAATAATATGACACAATTCATGAAGTAAACCCCAAGCCATAGCACATATCACTTGTA
Source organism: Pinus tabuliformis (assembly GCA_031772625.1). NCBI lineage: Eukaryota > Viridiplantae > Streptophyta > Pinopsida > Pinales > Pinaceae > Pinus > Pinus tabuliformis. The sequence goes on along the minus strand of CM062806.1, from coordinate 513,426,717 downwards.
CCTATCATTTGATGATGCATTCCTTGATGATGTAAGACACTTGATGATGGATGTTGGAGCCTTTTGAACTATATTGAGATTACAAAAGGATTTATGCGTTTACTTAAGAAATGAGTTCCATTTCTTTGGGACAAATTCACCCAACTCTCATTTGGTGCTTTAAAAAAGGGATTGACCTCTACTCCCCAATTCAGTCGACCTGAATATAGTAGAGATTTCCTTTTGTATCTCATGACAATCCAATTCACCATAGGTATGGTCTTGGTTCAAGAAGATGATTCCCTTAGAGAACACATAATTTATTATCTAAGTCGTGCCTTATCTGGTCTTCAACTGTGATACTCCAATGTTGAGAAATTGGCTTTAGCAATAATGCATATTATGTAGCTACTCTGTCATTATATTATGTTGAGAAAAAAAAAAATAGTTGCTGACATCAATCCATTTCAATTTGTCATAAGGATGCAGTTGATTTGGGGAAAATACAAAAAATGGATTGTAATTTTACAAGAGTTCGATCTCAAGTTCATGTCAGTCAAATCAAAGAAATCTTTTGCTTTTGCAGAATTAATTTTGGAATTCCCTTGTGAGAGTGATTTCACTTAGGAATAATCATTTCTAGATGAACATCTTTTTCTTATCTCCTTTCAAGATCCTTGGTATGGGGAGATCATTGTATACCTCCATACTTTGAAGTTCCATTAGTATTTTTCTAAGGATGAAGGCTAAAAATTACGTCATCTTGCTAAGAGTTATTTGATCATTGGTGATACTCTATATCGTCGTGGGCTTGAATCAATCCTTAGACATTGTTTGACCTTAAAATAATTTGAGTCTATTTTAAATGACTGTCACAATGGGGCTTGTGGTGGTTATTTGTTTAGGCTTGCAATTGCTCAAAATATTTTGCATGCAGGCCATTTTTGGCCTTTGATTTTCAAAGATTGCATTGAAGGTGTCAAAAAATACCACCCTTGTCAAATCTATACTCTGAAAATGTACGCTCATCCAACTTCACTCTTTCTTGTTATCACCGTCGATCCATTTACAACGTGGGAAATTGATTTTACAACTTCTCACTTGACTTTGTCTAAGGGACACAAGTACATTATCATACCATTAGAACACTTTATGAAGTGGTTTCAAGCTATGTCGACTTTCAATAATGATGGTGAGACAACATCACTTTTCCTTTTTAATAAATTTATCTCATGTTTCGGTGTCCATAAATAGATTATCATTGACCATGGTAGTCACTTTCATAATAAAATTATCTTTGAGTTGGCTTCAAAATTGGGATTTCAGAAGAATAATTTATCTCCTTATTATCCTTGAGCTAATAGAAAAGTTGAACTCGTTAACAAATCCGTTAAAACCATCCTATAAAGGACAATTAATGAAGCCAAGTCCAATTGGCACATCATTCTCTATTCTAATTTATGGTCATATCTAATGTTTAATAAGACTATCATGAGGGTCACTCCCTTTCAGTTAGTCTACAATTTGGAATCAACCTTTGCCATAGAATGTGAGATTCCATCGCTTAAGTTGGGAGTCCAATTACTTCTAGATACCTCAAGTTTGTAAGAATGCCTTATTTTTCTTGGAACATCTTGATGAGCAGCATCGAGATGCTGCCACAATGAACGAGGTTAATAAGAAAAGATTTAAAGCTAAATATGATAAGCCTGTTAGACCTAGGGTCTTCTCTGAATGTTACCTTGTCTTGGTCTGTGGCCAAGATAAAGAAACCTTGGGCATAGTAAAGTTCAAACCTATGTGGTATGGTCATTTCATTGTGAAACAGCTCTTGAAGAAGGATGGCTATGAGTTAGTTTATTTTTGAAGGGAATGTTTTGTCAAAGCCCAGAAATTGGCATTATCTTAAGAAGTATTATACTTAGGATCTTTCCTAAGAATTTTCTTTATTCTGATGATGGTGTTTTCCATCTTCTTTGGCAAGTATTGATGGGCGCTAAAATGTATTTAGGACTCACAGATGGTGCCAATAAGCACACCAACAATATAACTTCTACAGCATGGGTAATTCATTATCCATCTAGTTAGTTGTTGGTCGAAAGAGGCATATGTATTGGTTCTACTCCTAATAATATGGTTGAATACAATGTCGTTATCAATTTAATTTCTGAGGGAATATCTTATGATTTGAATCATTACTAGTGTATGTGGATTCACAACTAGTGGTGTCTTAGTTATAACATTTATCATGTGAGATATCCTTCATTACATCGTCAATTTATGAGAGTGATATATTTACAAGGATTAGTTAATTTTATCACATTTATTCACATTCCGTGATCAGATAATTCATTTGATGATTCTATAGCTAACCAAGCAACACGTTGAATCAAAACATCAAACAATAATTTGTATATATGATAAAGTCATCCCAAAGTCTCTGTATATATAGATAGATAGGTTGCAAAAATATTACAAAATGAGGAAAAATGTCCTGCAAAATTAGGGCTTATGCTCTATCATGTCCCTTTTAAAATATCAGTCTAATCTAAAAATCTAATGCTTAGGGCCCTACCCTGGATAAGCCTCTCAGTAGAAGATGATGGCATTTGCCACTCATCACAAGAGTTGTACTCACTCACATGGTACTCCAACCACCCATCTCTATATGTCCTCTGGAATGTCCTCTATTGTTTCCATTGGAACCTGGTGAGTCAAACTCTCCAAGTTCCTCTGTACCACTCATAGGATCCTCTAAGACTCAACAATTGTGACTTTCGTGTCTCTATCATGATGCATATGCCTCAATAGACCTTTAAGTGTCATTGGTCCCACATCTTCATCATGATCATTATAATCTTGTTAGGATTTTTGTTTCACGAAAAAATATTTCAAATTTCTTGAGATTATCTTTACAAAACAAAAAAATCAATTATTTAAAAAAAAAAAAAACTTACCAATGTCACCCAATCTAGTCCCCTCAGGAAGTGCTAACTTTGGGTCCCCTTAGAAATCCATGCCTACATAGGGGTAGTCCTCAATGGCTATGACTTGTTCCTCCCACCACTAGAAGAACTTGTCATCAAATGTTGCCTAGGTGACTTGGCCTCCACCAAGTGTCCTCATCAAGTCTCACCATTTGGTCACCCTAGCATCTCTATGACTACTAATGGAAGATGCCACTCTGGGTTGCAACACAGTGATTCACTCAAAAAAATGAGAAAATAATAGTTTCATAGTTAAAATTATTTTTCCCCTATTAGCAAGAAGTGATTTGGCTCTTCATATTTCCCAAGAGCGTTGTGTGCCAATCATATACTACTAGTTTCAAGCACTCTACTGCTAGAACCATCGCAGCTCATGAACCCTGATACAAAGAAGTTGATCCAGATGCTGGAAATTGTGAAAAGCATGAACTTTATAGCTAGATTTGTGATATTCTTGATCAATATTTGTGACCCAACCTTTTCAGTACCTGGTGCACACTACACAAAAAAAGTAATCATTAATGTTTAGGCCCTCACGAGCCTTTCCTTTCAAATTGACTGCTCCTCCGCTCTTGGAGAAACCTATAATGAATTAAAAGTCTTCAAATTCAATTTGTAGTGGAACTGAATCTATGAAAAATGAACCATTTGGTCATCCTAGCATCTCTATGACTACTAATGGAAGATGCCACTCTGGGTTGCAACACAATGATTCACTCAAAAAAATGAGCAAATAATAGTTTCATAGTTAAAATTATTTTTCCCCTATTAGCAAGAAGTGATTTGGCTCTTCATATTTCCCAAGAGCGTTGTGCACCAGTCATATACTACTAGTTTCAAGCACTCTACTGCTAGAACCATCGCAGGTCATGAACCCTGATACAAAGAAGTTGATCCAGATACGCTGGAAATTGTGAAAAGGATGAACTTTATAGCTAGATTTGTGATATTCTTGATCAATATTTGTGACCCAACCTTTTCAGTACCTGGTGCACAGTATACAAAAAATTAATCATCAATGTTTAGGCCCTCACGAGCCTTTCCCTTCAAATTGACTACTTCTCCACTCCTGGAGAAACCTATAATGAATTCAATGTCTCCAAATTCAATTTGTAGTGGCATTGAATCTATGAAAAATGATCCCTGCTCTAGGTCCCAGGAGTTGATTAACATCTCTAGTAATCTTCTTTGGTCTCTCATATTCGACATCATAAAAAGCTTGAGCAAGCCACAATTTTTAATACCATCCAATGTTTCTTTCTCCTCCAATACTTTTCTATCAACTTCATTGAGTTCCATCTCGCCAAATGACCAACTTGCTAAAAAAATTGACAAATTCAACCATTACAGAATCCATTTTTTAGTTTTTCTCTGCGTATACGCAATTTTTGTAAAGGATAGTCACGTGTATATGTGTTTTTTCTTTTGGCATCTCACATATAGGGCTCTATATACATGGCCTAATAGAATCAGACTCACATATATGCAGATCAAGTTTGAAAATCAAATTAAAACATCAAAAAATTAATCAAATCACTTAAAATTTGATCGAAATGAAAGGAAATATGGCCAAGAACTACCTAGATCTCACCATTTCCAAATCCATTGATAAAATTAGTTGAATTTTCTTGCCAAAATTTGCTCCAAATCTCTGTCCTCAACACTTGAATGGTAAAAATGAGTTGGGTAAGTTCTAAAATTTTGTTTTATAATAAAAAATCTCAAACCCACTTTTATAAAGTCCATTTTCACTTCATTATTTTATTTCCACGAACTTTTGACCTTGCTTGAAGTTTTGGGAAGGGTCTTTTTCAGGGTAATGAAGAATTTTCTTATCACTTAGTGATGTTTTCATATTGTTTTGATTCCACGATCACTGAACCGTCATGGAAGGTATTGTACTCTAAACTTTCATATATGGTAAGATCATTTTCCCTTGCATTTTGTATCTTCACCTCATACTGTGATACTTAGCAAGAGGGCCAACCCCACTATGTTGCGATTTTTTAACCTTTCTTACTCATTGTTTCGTAAAATCATAGCATAGTGGTTGAGCCTTTCCTTCGATGGGATTCCTAGTTAGAACCTCACTAGCACATGTTTCCCATGCTGCAAATCGTTTATAGGCTCGGGAGTCCTCTTTAGTCCCAAGATGGCTTTGCGTTGAAGCAAAATTCTTCTTCTTCTTTGATTTTATTCTGACTTTATACCCTAAAGGATCTCATGTGTTAAGTTATACTTTTTCATTGCATATTGACCACTTGTACCCCTTTTTGGCCTTAAGCTGGCTTCATTTGATTCATATATAAGCCACTCTTTGACCATGACGTTTCTATAAGATCAAGCCATGTATTCATTAGGCTTTCTGACTTGACACCCTTTCCCGTGGAGGGACATTCCCCGATTGTTGATGACTAGTATCCTCCACCTTGCATTGAGAATAGGAATGTTCTAAACCTACGAACTAGTGCACTTTCCCTTGATACTTGGCCTCTCTACTATACTATGGGCATTCTTTGATTATTCTTCAAGATTTATAATATGAAAAAGACAAAAAAAAAAAATATTCCAAAAAAAGAGCAGGAACAGGATAATTTCTTTATCATTTGATGGAAACAAGTGTCAATCATGTCACCCTTGAACAAAGCACTTAAAAATGAGTCTTTCCTTCATTGGGACAGGACTTGGTTTTACTTTAGGGAAGCCAAAACCTTGTCTTTGAGTTAGTACTCAACTGGTTGGTTAACTCTTCTAGTCATATGGAGAGTTTGTTGATGCCTCCTATATCACAAACTTATACAAAGTTATTTTATGTTGACATAAAGTCACATAAAGTCGTGTTTTGTTTCAAGGGAATTCGAACTTTTATCGGTCATTGTTCGGTGTCCCTTGACACATTTTTTTCAACCATACTTGGTCTGTCAAGCTATTCTTAGTATCACATCAGTTACTTGGTCCTTTACTCATGTCAGTTAAGAAGGTACACATTGACTTCTTTCTAGCAGGTTTGCTCTTATCAAATTTGAAAAATTTCTCTAAGAGTATAACTAAAGTCATACCTTGGCCCTATTTACATCATTGATAGGTGAACTTTTGTTGAACATCAATTAATATCACAGGTCTTTGACTGAAAGGTTTCCCTTGTGTTCAATGTCAACTTTCATTATCACAAATTGGGATTCATATATCACCTTGGCTTCCATTTGACACTATTAGTGGACTCCTCGCCTTTGTGTCATCTTTCATTATTGGTTGGTTTAGAGGATTGCATGCCAAATATGTACTTTAGGGTGATTACTTCATCTTTATTTGTCCGAGTCCTTCCAAATTATTTCCCTACGTGTGACGCTCATGTTGTTTGATGTGGGACACCTTAATGCCTTCTAGTAGAGCTTTTCCCATAAACCCCAACTCATTTTTCTAGGAGAAATGTCTAGATTTTTTTTTAGTAGCTTAGGATTTACAGTCATCATTGCTAGACTCCTTCATTATCGACGATGAGAATACACCAATGTCTCCTAATTGATAGATTATTTCATGTGTTTGACATCAACAAATCTATTCACACTTGTTATATTGTAATGACACTCATTATTATTATTCGTGAGTTTTCTCACGTTTATTAATAGTATATGTGAATGACCGGTAATCAAATGGTTTCTCACATGGTCGACTTTAGCTCATTTATTCCCATATTGTGGAAGCATACCATCGGCAGTTGGTGAAGACCTCAAGTTGTATCAGCGTGTTAGTTCTTTTGTGGCTATGATCTGATGATCCACTATGTATTCTTCAACTTGTTTTGTACACTTATGTACAAAGGTTGGATCCACATTATACCTAATCAGTAGACATTCTTTATTACTTCTTAGCATGGGAATGCCCTCCTTATAAATTATTTTTGTTTTTCACTCCTTCAATTGGTATTTGATGGGATGGGATCTAGTGATCTACTCTTAGGTTTTCAAATGACTCCTATCTCTATCCTTATATTTCGGCCAACATGGTGACGTATGCTTATTTATTTTATTTATATGGTTTTTATGTTCCATGTGATGTATGTTCTTATACTAAGTTGTTTTATTTGATATTTGATTCATTTTCCATTGTTGAGATGAATCTTTCCTCTAAGTATTTGATGAATAAAGATAGTTGTTTCTTTCCCTTATCTATCTGGAAAATTAAGACCCTAAATTGTGAACCCTAGGGTAATTTACTCTATTTTCTGTAGTTTTTCCTAGATTAGAATCAATCCAGAAGAAACCCTAAAATAGTTTTTATCCTAGAACCATTTGCCCTAGATTAAGAAGGCACTCATCTATCTCAATTGTGGCATTTTTAAAACCCTAAAAATGTTTTGATTTATTTTATTTATTTTAAATTACATAAACTATTGTATTTTTAGCATGTAATGACTTTTTTTTGTATGCCCTAAGGTTAGGTATTGTTTACGAGTGCATTAGAAAAGCTAATGTAATGTTTTTCATGCATTTTTATCTATTCTCTAGGGTTGGCATGAAACTTTATTATTGTTACAAGCTTAAGTAACCATAAAAAGTTGTTGCAATTTTTTTCTTAGTTTATTCTAAAATTTATCCTTCATATCATATAGATTTACAAAATCTTAATAGCTAAATTTGTTGTTGTTATAAACTATTATTTTGTGCCAATTTTCTAGCCTATGATGATAGTTCATATTAGCTTTGAGTTTTTTCTTAATTTGGTGTGTTTGAGAAACTTATTTAAGACTCCTTATACTAACACTAGCCTTTAGGTTGACCCATACATCCTTTGAACTTGAATATTGAACTTACTGCTCCATCCACTACAACCCCTAGTTTGTCATACCTTTATCTTGTGAATCTTTGTTGTATGATCTTTAGGGGGAACTTAGCTTAATATCCCTGATATATTTGAACCCTAAGCCCAACCAAGGAAGCATCCATTATGTTGGAATATGTCCTTCACTAAATATATGGGATTATTTTTTTGAGGTGATAGTGGTAACACTCTCACGTGTTGCACATTGTTGGGGTGATAGTACTACCACCCTTGCATGTTGCACATTGTCTAGGCCACCTAGTGGGAATTTGCACAAGGTGATCGATTTTTATATAACTTCTTTGAATTAATCGCTAGGGGGTGAACACACATAGGTCATTTACACATTTTAGCAAGCACACGGGGTGGAAGAAGAAGAAAAGGAGTTCAATCAAGTTCTTTTTAAGTGTTTGATCAAGCAATATTTTAGCCCTTGATTGGGCTATTTGGGGCTTAAATATTACTCGATCAAGATATAAAAAAACCCTCGATTGATATCCTATGTAACATTTTGTTACATAGGTGCTTGATCTATCTATAAGCTTGTTTGAGCTATGCGCTTGACCAAATTTTGTTTTTAGAAATCACACCAAAATGAAAAGGGCATAGATTTTTGAAGAAAAAGGTTGAATTGAGCTCATAGGTCGATCGAGTCTATAACTAAATTGAGATATTTTTCATGGTAATCCATACAAAAAGTCTTGATCAACCTCACTTAACTTGTTAGAAACCCTTGTCATGGTTTGTACACATATTTTTTGCACAGATCATGGCCAAAATAGCTCGACCAAGGAACACAACTATGGAACGAAGCTCAACAGAGGATATAGGAAATTGCTAGCCTTCCATCAGCACATGAACCACAACTGTCACCAAAAGTGTCTGATGGTCTAGGTTAATTTTCTTCCCATGAATGTTTCTCCTTGCTCGTAAAATGAAAATTGCATTGAGATTTTTTTGTTTACTTCTAAAATGAAAAATGAAATTACATATATTTTTTATTTCTTAATAAATGAATTGATTTTAAATAAAAACCACCATTTAAAACCACCACAAGAAAACCACCATAGTTAGTTAATTTAAATTGTTTATGCATCATCAATGCTTCTTTTTTGTTGGTAGCTCTTAAAGTGGGAAAATGTTCTTGGCATAAAATGTTCCTAACAAGTTTTAACAACTCTATGTTTTATAATAGTTTTTTGAACATGACTTATATGGGGATGTGCATTTGTTTTATTTATATAGAGTAGAAACATGTGTACACTTCTATAGGCTAAAATAAATATACTACCTCTTGTCTTGAGATAAAATTCATGCCCCTTGCCAGTAGCACATTATCCTTCCATAATTCTACTCTTCCAAGGACGTAATCTTGGAAATCATCCCTTTCCATGTATGGTGAAAACATTAAAAACTATATCTAACTCAACATGAAAAAATTACATAAAGAGGTAGACCGAAGAAGAGAAACATTCCTTATTTTCATTATTTTGTATCATCCAACCACTATACCTCTAAATTTATGCCACCAAACTTGAAGCTTGAAAACTCTGTCTGAGTAGCGTATAATTAAAAAATTCATTTACTTTATTTTCCTCTACATTGTACTTACAGACTAGTAACACCTCAAATTTATTTGTTGAAACCAAACTCTTTATGGATATCCTTCTTTGGGCACTCCCCAAACCCCATTACTTGTAATAGAGAAAAATCATTTTGAAGCCTCGAATAGTTAATTTCTTACCAAATAATATATACCTATTTTCCTCTTTTACTACATGGTATAGAAAATATTTCACACCAAATCCTCCTAGGCTTACACTCTCTTTGATACCCAAAATAGATTGATTATTGGAGAAGTACATTGTGTTTATACTATATGTCAATTCCACCTATTTCGTCATTGGAATCGACATTCTGTCTCTCCCAACATACACCTTCTAATTATGAAGATTGTATGCATGTGGATTGTTCTTCCCTAGAAACCTTTCTTGTTTAACAAACTTTGAAGGGATATTTTTACCTCTAAGAAATTATCAACCTCACTTACTTCCATGAAGTAAATGATGGAAGGGAATCGATTGATAATATTTTTTTTTATGATTACCTTTGTTCTTATCATGTCTAGAAATGAAAGTGGTTTTTTCTTAGTACAGGAAGATGCCCATTCTTGTAAACAACATTTCAACCTCATCTAAATCCAACTCTCCATTTATTCTTTTTTTCACACTAGGAAGAACCCCTTTAACTCTAAATGTTTCTTGTAAAATATTATCAACAATATTGGAATTAGGTTTCTTATAAATTAACCTACCTTTGAAGAAGTATTACTATCCTTTTTTTCTTTTACCACCTTCGCGAGAAAGTCTTCATGTTTGTTATGTACTATCCTCTCTTCCACAACGTCTTCACCAACAAGCAACTCCTTGCGGTGCATTCTCTTAAGGTGGCCATAAATATGGCATATGGAACACCTAAAATGAACTTTGACATATTTAATCAACTAATGATATCCAACACCCATCAAATGTTATTACCTATCACAACTAAAACGCTCTTTTTTCCCAGCCATAGAGGAAAATGACAATGCATTATGGATAACATGAGAAAATTAGTTCATACATAATGTGCATGTGTGTTTTGAACAAATAAAAACATGCACAATTTGTTTATAGCTATAAATGACAATGCTTGATATATGTTTTTGAGGTGAGATTGGCAATGTGGTGTAAATCCATACTAGGTCCAAGATATTAATTATCCTAATGCATGTGAAACCTAATATGTTAATGAGGTAATTAGTTCCATTAGTGGTGAGGAAGTTAATGAAATTATATTTAGTTTCATGGGACCATTAGAGACATGCCTTACTAATAAAATGCCTACTTTTTATTTTCCCTTGGATAAAAACTCAATATTTAGTGAGTTTTAGAAACATTGTCTTCATTTGCTTGCACCTAGTATTTCATATGTGAGAAAGTATTGAACACTAGCATTAATAACATTAAATATGTTGGATATGACTCGTATGACCTTTTTATCAAGTAGCACATCTCACACTTCCTTTCTCTCTATTGGGCTTTAAATGGTGTGGTGGAAGAAATATTTATATGTACCTACCAGATTTATTTTAACCATCTCAACTTTCTATGGATGGATCCCATTGCACAAAGCATGGTTCAAGGCCAAAATAAAATTAATATTAGTTCTTATTATTTAATGTTAAAGCTCATTGGCCATGTGAATGTCCTTCAATCGTTAAAAAAGTCATAAAAAAATAATATTCCAGTTGCAAGTGAGAGATGATAATTATTTTTGTTATTGGTCGACCATGTATGGGTTGGCACAACATTTATGATTTGGTGATGCAAACTAGGCATGTAGGTAATATTTTGATGTTTGACATAGATTTTATGGGTAACATTAGTTAGAACATGCTTTAAGTATGAAAATTAAGGATTTGGATCTTAAGAGGTAATAGTTATTTCTTCTCAAGATATTATCACTTATGTGCATAAGTTAGGGACATGGACCCTAATAGTTTCTACTACAAAAGGTACCCAATATATTGTGGGTTGGTAGAAAATAACCATAAAAGGTACCGAATATATTCCTCTTTTTGATATAAATTAGTTTCTCTAATGCTTTTTTTATATGTGCATAAATATTTACTTTATTTTAACCTCTATATAAAATATTATATTTAGGCCAACATATGATGATGCCAATGTCATAGGTGGGATGGGAAACTAGACATTGCGAAATATTTAATATTGCATCATGAATTGCACCTCAATTTTCTTGATAGAATCACAAGTATCCAAGTAAAGAACCTCACCCGCTCAATTTAATTTGAAGTCTATACATACTTATCAAGCTTCTTTAACTCAAGTCAATGTTCTAATAGTCTAGAGTTTGTGAGAGAAAAAATGCATTGATATTGAAACCATATCCATAGATTATGGCATGAAATATGTGAGCCATTTATCCACATGGCATTATTTTCCATGTGGCATTATATTGTGTAAAGGATGCAATATGACCTTCAAATTATGGTCCAATCAAACGTTTTAAAAAATATATTTTTTTAATAATATTGAAAAAAAATTGTTTATTTTCCAAAATTAAACATTATAAAGTTTATTTGTCAATGCTAAACTAATAATGGTCATTATGCAAATCAATTACTAGAGTCATGCCTTAGCAGGGACTAATAACTCTTAACTTAAAATTTGTTCATAACATTATGATCAATAATTTAATATTGAAATTGAAATAACATATAGGAATTTTAAAATTATAAAAATTATATAGTAAATCAAAAGAGAAGTTTATATATTGAAATTATAAAAATTACATAATAAACCAAAATGCAAGTTTAGATTATGGGGATGGGTTGATGTTCACATTTGCTTTCTTTTCTTTCTTAGAAAAAAATAGAATTTGCACACCGTAATGTGGGTACTATGAGACAAACAAGTATTCACCTTTTTAGCATGGAAAATAAATTGATATTTATTCGCATTCTTAAATATAAGATTAAAAATTATCTAATAAAATTAAAAATTATATTATTTTTTTTAAATAAATTATAAAAATTATAAAAAATTAAAAGACAAGTTTATATTTTGAAACCATAAAAATTATATAATAAACCAAAAGACAATTTTATATTATGGGATGGGTTGATGTTGACATTTGCTTTCTTTTCTTTCTTAAAAAAATAGAATTTGCACATCATAATGTGGGTAACTTTGAGATAAGAAGTATCCACCTTTTAACATGGAAAACAATAATAATATTTATAAATTGATATTTATTCACATTTATAAATATAAAATTAAAATTAATTTAATAAAATCATAAAACAAATTACAATTTTATAAAATAAATTATAGATTTTTTTTTTATTTATAAAATAAATATTTAACTAATACTTATAATTTAAGTCAAATAAACTTGTTTTATAATAATTTAAGTCAAATAAACTTGTTTTATAATATATTTAAAACTTTTCAAATTTAAAATTAATTCTCATAAATCTCGTTGAAATTAGAGACAAAAGTAATATTAAAATAGCTTTTTTTAATGTTTTCATATTATTAGACCATGAAACTTTGAGAAAATAAGTTCCATAGATCATGATCCTTATTATTTATATTTGAAATTCATTCAATTTTTTATATATATTTACATATTTATGCTCTATGAATAAAATGCATTATTTAGAAACGTGAAAAAGTGTAAGACAAATTATTGGGGTATAAATAAATAAATCTATCAATTAGATATTTGTTTACAATGATTTTTCAAAGTGAGGGAGTAATTATTAGTTTTGGAGGTGTATTTCAAACTTGAGTATTTAATATGATTCTTCTTTACTTATTAATTGGATTAGTAGAACTACATCTCTAAAATGTTATTTTTAGGCCTTTGGGTAATAGCCTTAAAGTATTGGTGCTAGATTTGATCACTTCTTTTGATTGTGTTTATAGGAAACTTAATTCTTTGGTTGATAAATTATCAAAAGAGGGACTTTAAATTTTAGGAAGGCTAGATGATTCTACTTGAGTTTAGAAATTGTTTTCTTATCAACATTCTTTAGCCAATTTTTTTTTTCTTTGATTAATTTATATGTATTATATGTATTAGTTTTTTTTTCAATTCTAGCGGTGTATGATGGAAGCTTATAATTTTTTTAGTGAAATTTTTATAATTAGAAGAGAAACTTCTTTATTATCATTTTTATGAATCCTAGGGGATAATATCTATTATATTTTTATTTCTAAGAACTTTGGGGACAAGTATAACTAGGGGTAAGGCCTTTTATTAAGTTCTTAATGCAAGTGAAATGTGCAATTTTTGTTTTTTCTACGAATAAAAAATATATTTTGTTTTTGGAATAGGAAAGAAGAGGATATAACAATGACCTAAGGTGTGATGATATCCCAATCATCACTATCATCATACTCCCAAAATAACCCCTTTAGTTACCTTTTCTATTATGCTTATAACCACAATCATTATGTTAGATGGTAGATAATCTCAAGAATTCATTTCATCAATTTCAATGTGTAAGGGCATAAGAACTCTGGAAAAATGTTGATAATGGCTATCATATTTAAAGGTCGGCCAGAAAACCTCATGAATCTATTCGCATGGTCAATGAATTTCTCATATTCATGTTACCTTCATCTCATATATTGGACTATTTTGGTACTTGCATATCTATGTGAAAAAAAAAGCCCATCAACTAGTCATCCTTCACAGTGCATTGATTTACCTCTATTAGGTACTTGTTGTAGCGGCTACAACACCCTCCAAAATTATTCCTTAGCTTTGTTTTGGAGCCTCCCTTCCAACCTTCACAGCAACTTGTCTTTCTTCATCAAGTTCACAAGCTTTAGTGTTTTTCTTGCACAAAGGCAGCATGTCGATCATAGCTTGATGCATTCCCCTCACAAGTTGTTCACCCAGACTTGGTCTAACTGCAGGCTGAGCAGATCCCACAAGAAAATTGTGCATTTCTCGAGGGCAACTAGCCTTCCCTCCAAAGATTGTGCAATCTTGTCTAGTAGCCTACTGGGCTCCAAGATTGCGCAATTATGCCAGTCAACACTCCCAGCATGAATTTGCCAATTTTCCCCATCAAGGCTGCTCAACTCAGAATTTGCACAAATCTGGGTAGCAGCCAGTTGCTCTGCCTGAAAATTGCACAAATCTCCTGGGCGTCCAGCCCAACTCCCAGCGAGAAATGCAAATTTTCTCCCAGCAGTCAAGCAGTCTCTTGCATGTGCAACTGAGTTGATCGGTTCCCTGCAGTACCGAGAAAAACTGACTTGCATGCATGGGTTGCTTCTCCCAAGGCAGCATGCAAAGGCATCCCTTGTTTCAGGGATATTTTTCTAGCAGATGGAGGTTATATGCAAGGATCATTTCAAAATCCTCCCACCAAGTGTTGCTTTCCCTAGATTTGTGGCATGCACATCACAACCTCGATGTTATCAAAACTCATCAACTGCAAACTGCAGAACTCATTCCTCACATCAACCTAGTAGATTTGACATCTCACATCACATCTAGGAGATGTCAGCACATTCATCTCAGTTGTTTTGGGGTAAGCTCGCTTCCCATGCCTTGTGTTGCATTTCTGTCTCATTTTGTGTTTTCACTTGTGTGAATATTGTTTGCTCGATCGCATTGAGTGCTTGCTGTTGTTTACATGTATATTAACTTTTCCTAGAACTTTTTCATTTTTCGTTGCTATCTCACTGTTGTTGCATGCATGAAACTGTTTTTCACAAGTGGTCAGTAATTTGGTGACTTGCCTCACCCACATGCATGTTATTTTGTTTTCAGAATCGGTCATTCACCGTTTGCATGCATAATCATTCACTTATGCTTACACTCAATATCACCATGAATTTTCACTCACATTCACTTTAATTTGCTCGTCAGCGAGTCTGGGCAACCTTGTCCCAGACTCTGCCTCACCAAGGGCCTCACCTAGACAGTATTGCACAATCAGGAGAGGGAAGGCTCTGTCGTCCTCTCAGAAAATGCGCATTTATGGCCAGTGACTATCCCCTAGGACTGTTTTGCACATTTCTGAGGGATAATTATTGTTAATGTAGTCACTGAGCCTGCAGCCATTGCTAGCTAAGATTGAGCATTGCACAATTCCAGCAGTCAGCAGCCAGACTAGACTATGCATTGCATGGTTCCAGGTGTCAGTCAGTCTCCCAACATCCTAGACTATGCCTTGAGTAGACTTGGCAGTCAGTCTCCTAATCTCTCGGCTGAAATTGCACAACCTTCATGATCAGTCACACACGTATGTTGCAAGTCAGTTCTCAAGTTCATCTTGGTTTTCGATTGACAGATTTCTTGCCATGAGTTTTGCCATGTCTCCAGGTATTGCAGTTGTTCATTTGCCTCTTAGCAATGCAGGTGCAATGGTTTCCAAGAGGTCAGAGTTGAAGACACCATTCAGAGCACACCTGGAGATGTAGTCGATTAAATGTCTATGAGCTTGTCTACTCACGAAGACATCAACTTGTTTATAGAAAAGAACATCAAGATATCACAACGAGCAGCATAATGAATAGTAGTTGAAGGTAGCATACCGAATGTAGCGAACGCGACGAATGCAGTCAACGCCACGAACGCAGCAAATGCAATGAATGTGAGAGGAAGGTTGTTAACAACACAGAGTCAGAACAAAGTTGCAAGATCAAGCAAATACACTGATGATGAAAGCATCTTGGGAGACTCGGGCTATGAGGTGACGACATGACATGAAGATCACGTGAAGACAGATAATGGAACAAAGAAAGAGTTGCATGTGCTAAAGTAGCAACTCAAGGAAGAACATGAAGCTACATAGACAAACGAATGAGTTGCAAAAGGAACATGAACAGCAGTGGACGCAACATGCACTCATGGATGAAACTATGCACGTACAAGTTAAAGATCCATCCCAGTAGTTGGCACGGAGCAAATATGGTGAGAAGTGTTGTTGATTGCATGCAATGGATTCAGTAGCATGCATGCCATTGTGTGCGCGCATACAATCCAACCCATTCATCACACTACCAAGGTGAAGACAAGAAGAAAGTCCAAATGGGGCTGAACATGTACTTCAGAAAGTTGATGCGCATGACCACCAGCACACACTTGAAGATCATCATGGACACTATGCATCGGTGTGTGCTAGTTCAACCAAACCCAAGAATACCATGCACATGTTAGCAGACGAGTTGGATGAAGCAACTAAACTAATGCATCAGATACAACAGAGGCAAGAGTTCACTTCAGCAAGATGTCACCATGGGGTGCATGCACACCATCATGAACGACCAAGCTTGGCATCCGCTCGCCACCTTCACTATCACAAGCATGTCAAAGAGTTGGTCTCATCACAACAGACTCAATGTCAGTGATGTCTTGCATGGCTTGCTCAAGCCATTTTGTCTCACATGAGTACATGTGCACTGTATTATCGAGTCATTCCAAGTGTAAGTCAAGTGTCAATAGTTGGATGTAACAGTCATAGAGTAGGTGAAGAGTCATGAGGGTAGTTGAACTATCACAAAGGGGAATGTCAAGGGACACCCCACCCTTTGCTATAAATAGTCCCTCATAACTCATTGTATAGGCTTTTGGTCAGCCAAGCTTCTATTAAGATTAACTTGAAGAAAGCTTGGACAATATTATAATGCGCCTTGGCTTCTCCACTACATGGAGCTAGTTCATCTCTTTGGAGGAGTAGGTGGATGTGGTTGTAACATTTCATTGTTGGGGCTAGGAGGTTTACATTGATGTATTGTAGGATTGGAACTTACGCTTCTTTATATAATAAGAGCTAGTACACTTTCATGCATATGTTTTTATTGTATTTGGACTGTTCTGGTTGCTTTAACGATGTATGTTGTTTAACTTACGTATTTTTGTATGAACTGCTTCATATGAAATTATATGAATCTTGTTGTCGATGCAATGTTGTTTTAACCATCACTTTAGATTGTCAATTGATCTGCTTTCCAGCTTGTGATGCATCTTTGCTCATGTGTTCCCTTCCCAGCTAAGTACTGATATAGTTTGTCAAGGGGTGCACTCATCCCAACCCACTTGTGTTAGAACCTATCATTCACCTTCCTTGACTCACTGCAGTGGTCACACCCTTGCTACTGACAAAGTTATCTTACTTTCCTCTGTGTGACATCACGGTCAAGGCATTACCTTACAACCCACTGCTAGGACTCCTACGCCAAACGGTCTGAGGTCTAACTGGGACTTCTTACTGGGGAGATTCCCTTGACATGTTGGAAGGTATAGCACCGTGAACACTACTTTAATTTAGAAGGATTTTAAATACTTAAAATGAAATTATATTGCTTCTATTCCTTTATATTAGTCTTTTCGTATATTCCTTAACTCTATTCCTCTATACATATCCCTATACTAGTCTTAATTTTGAATCATGATGACCTACAAACCTACCTCACCAACTCAATTCAGTTTGAAGTGTTGATTCTTTATTATATCCCTTCATAAACTTAGCATTATATTTTCTCATTTCCGTTTCTAATATTTTTACATTATAATTAAAGTTATATCTTTATGTACAAAGCAATTAGGCTCACCCACTGAATGTAATTTTAGGTGTTGACACTTCCATATATGGTTTCACTCAACCTAACATTATGTTTTTTCATTTCCATTTCAAAGTTTTTTATATTATACAAGTAGTATTATATGATTATATGCTTTTTTGTATAATTTAAATCAGCTCCTAATTTTTATACTTTATCCATCTACAATCAATTCCATTCCAACTCAATTTATGCAAAGACGTCTCCATTGTCGCCCCCATTAGCAGGTCATTGGAGTGTAGAGGGGTTAGTGGCACATGGTTTTGCTCAATAAATATCACGTAGCTCAGCTAGATGCCACGTTTCACTAGTGGATCAAATCTCTGATGCTAATGGGAGTGTGAGAGGAAGTGTATATGTCTCTATCGATGATGTTGCATAGTTTAGCTTCACCTGTCTGAGGTACACCTCCAGTATTTTTAAATTTTATTTAATTTTTGTATTTATGTATTTAAATTATATTTAATTTATGTGTTTAAATTTAATGTATATGTTATTTTTGTTTACTATGTTATATATTTTAAATTATGTTTATGACTTATAGATTCTAAGCATAGTGAAGCTGAGTATGATAATGCAACTTTGATCCCTTCATTGGACAATGCCAAAACCACTATCATTCTCCATGATATTAGGGCCTGGCATGACCAGATTACATGAGATCTAGGTACACTCCTTGCTGGCTCCTTCATTAGATGCAACTTGACTCTAATGCTTGAGAGCATCGACTTGCTTATGGAGGTCTACCAGAGGGCATCCTATAGAGTGACCTCCTATATGCCATAAAGAGGACTAGGAGGTGTGATGTTAGAGGCACATATGATTGGGAGGGCGTTAAATCCACCACCAAGGACTTTGATTTGAATGGGATTTGTTTGACATCCCTGTGAGCCATGTTGGACATCATGGTCCGATTAAACTCAAATATTTTGCTAATGTTAATGTGGCTCCTTAAATTTATGATAAATTAATTGGAGATTGAGGCTTGTCTCCCCACCATGATGAGTTTAACCTATACTTTTCCCGTCATTTATATGCAAATTTTATGTTGCATATGAAGTCATATTACGCCATCACCCCATCACATTTTTATGGATCTGGTACAGGACGTAGCTATGATCGTCGTAGTGCTCATAGGGACCCTACCCGTGTACCAGCACCTCTGAGATTGGTGTCACTACCATATCAAAATGTGGTATTTCTGACTGAGCTAGAGGACCCATCACAGCTCCACGTTGATACCATGGGTACCATCACAGAGATCATGCAGATCGCATTGGTTGATTCACATGTCACATTGCATGGAGAGAGGAGCATACCACCACTATTTCCTCGTTCCATGCCTTTTCAATTTGTTTTTGATGAAGTGTTAGAGATTCTACCTCATTGGTATCTTTTGGTATATGTACGTAGATGTCATGATGCCACCCATGACACTTGGAGGATGTATGGACATCATACAAATGAGATACATATATACATAACTTTTGAATCATATCATCAAAATATACATTATTTATATTAATAAGGTCATATTTAATTGAATTTGTATTAATAAGTTCATGATAAAAAGTAGACATTGGGTTATATGGATCAAGTTAGGAGGTCACCCAAGTTATTGGTTGACCGTCCAAAGCAGGCTCCATCAGTGCATGTGGCCATGGAATCTCCAACACCTCCACATCCACGTCATCACACCCACATTGAGGAGATTCATTGTGTAGATCCACATGGAGCAACACTTGAGGTAAACATTTTTAGTCCTAAGATTTCAACATTTTCATTTTTTAAGTTACATGCATGCTAATTAATTCATAGACTACTTCTAATTTGTATTTTCCATTGGGTACCCAAGCCCGGATGTAGGGGATGTCCAGGCCACAACAATGTGGGTGTAATATTGGGATGCATTTTACAGAGGTGATCCCGATGCGAGCCCATTAACGTGGGCCCCAATCATTGAGCCATGGGCCCTAGAGCAAAAGACTCTCAGATTGTTCTCATCCCTATCCCATACACCTTTCATTTGGACTCGAGCCAAGTTAGTATATTCATATGTAACTAAAATTAAATCATTTATCTCTATATTGTTTATTTTTTAAATAATGATAATTATTTTCAATTGGTTATATTGCAATACCATGACCTAGACATCATTTTTTATTAGTATTCATGTTGGGCTAGTGGTACATAGGCCACATACTTTTTATATTTTCAAGCCCATTTCATAAGGTACATTCTCATGTACTATGTATATTTTCATATGGATAGTTTATGGATACATTCATTATTTCAATTTATGAATGTTCATTAAGTTTCAGTTTATGAAAGTTTATGGATGTTAATTATTTCACTAGTTTAAATAAATTTCTATGGTATAACTTTTATTAAAAAAGATAACAATGAAAACAAAATTAAATAAAAGGGTTATCTCATACATTTATTTCATTTGCAAACTATTATATATTGTTAATAACATTTTCAATATGAGCTAGAATAATTTACACCTTGTGATAATTTTATGCATAATAATAATAATGAATAAGTTGGATTTCATCAAGCTTAACCTTTCCAGGAAAGTGTTCCCATAGGAGCTATAATTATTTCCAAAATGGTTATTCATTCAATGGGTAGAGGTGTTTTAAGTGTCTAACTATTTCCATGCTCATTTTCTTTGACGTGATGAGGGAAAAGATTTATAATTATTGATAACACTTTTTAATATGAAAGGTGTATTTTACCATATGAGAATACTTATTTATATTTTAAAATATAATTTTACTTTGTATTTAATGTCTTTTATCATCCATATTTTGTAAATATTTTTCAATTATATGCTAGACTGAAATTATAATTTCACAGTATTGAAAAATAAAATGTTATAACAAATCCATATGTAATGTACAAAAGAAAGTGAGTAACTTATTAAAATGTATGGTCAATTTTGACCTTCAATTAATGGCAACATAACAATCCTATGTGTTTCATGGTCTCAAATTTAGTTTGACTATAAACTGTGCATATAATTTAATTATTTATGTTATTTTTTTACATCAAGTTTAAAGTTTAATTATAAAAGTTATAAAAAATAATGTTTTTTTATAACTTTATGTTCATTTCATTTTATAAAAAAGAATTATAAACATATAAATGAAAATGCATAAAATTTAACCAAACTTAATATAAGATGTATTCATAAACTTAATACTCCACAACAAACTACGCATAATGAAACTTAACTTTATTATACAATTTAATGATTATATCAACATAAAAAGATTCGAAAAGGGTTTCCCATTAATAAAGATATGGTCAAGAAGTACAAAACTATGAATAAAACATTTTATAATAAGTACAAAACTATGAATAAAACATTTTATAGTATTTATAGGAACTTTCAGCATTCAGAATCACGGAAAACATCCTAATCAAATAGAGAAAAAGACAAATTTAAATTAATTTGGAAAATAAAAATCTTTGGACTCATGTCTCCCATGAAAAATAAATTTTAATTATTCAAAATAAGGTACCTTGAACCATAGAAGAGTGTTTCTTGAGTAGGAAAGTGATCCAAAATCTTTTGCTTATAGATGTGTTAAAGAATTACATGCATAAATTGTAGCTTAACATAGAAAACTTAATGTGCACACAAGAGGAGGAGAAACACATAAAGCATGAAAGAAGACAACAAGACTTGATAACGGATTTTGTCCAACTTGGACTATGTCTCTAGACCCTGCTCGATCAATGGGGAGGCCTTCATTCATTAAGTGGAATGAGAAAGAAGAGTACAAGCATCAGTTACAAAAAAGGAGTTTTATACCTCCATACTGAAAAATGGCCGAAAAATGCAGAACTCTGATGGAGAAACAGACATCACCATTGCGTTCGCGGCGTTGAGAAGTGCTGAAACCATATAAAAATTGTCAAATTCTGACAAAGTGAAATTTCGACTCTCCTGCAAAATTATGCCTTAAACTATGTGCACTGCCTCCTCTGCCTTGGGCGCACTGATAAACTGCGTGTTAAATAGAAAATGTGTTGATGGATTTCACAAGAAATCCATTGGCTGAGTTGGTTTGAGATCCAAATATTGGGGAGGAGGTCGAGCGGTCAAACCCCACCTCCTCCCTTTTTTTACATAACAAAATTTTAAGTGGGAAGGGAGGTTGAGCTGGGCCCGCCTTAGCCGGCCCATCCACCTCACCTATCCCCTCCCCTTGTGCATTTTTTTCTTCATTAATGGGTGGTGGATGAAAGGTTGGGTCCGTGCCCCAAGGGCCGGCCCACCGTTGATGGAAACGGTCCTTCGTGTGGTGCTTGGGTCCGTGCTTCAAGTGTCAGCCCACCGCCTTAACTCTCGGTGCTTAGTTATGGTGGCCTGTGGGATGGAGGGTGTTTTGTGGTGTGGGGTGGCAGGATCATGGCCACCCACCCCGGTATGTTTACACAAATCCGTGGGATGTGGTGCAGATAAGGGGTGGCGAGGTTGGTGGCCCGCCACCATTTTTTTTATATTTTTTTGTTATATAAAAAACAAACTATGCATTTTTGGAAATTCAGTTTTGGACTGAAGAAGTCTTTTTAACAAGGCCATGATTTTTCCTAGAAATTGTCTGGAGTTGGAAAGATTCCATCCTCCAGAAAAGTTAAAATTATGCCTTCATTAATCATGCCTAGTCATCAAAAGTCAACCCAACTTTAACTGCCTCTATCTCCTTCATCTGGACTCAGATTGGAGTGTCGTTCGCACCATTTAGGTTAGGGCGACGAGTGCTTCGACCTAATGTCAAGTACATCGCCTTTCCACCAATTTGAATTTTGAGCTTTTTTTCCATGCCACTATGTCTGGAGATCCACCCAGGTCAATCCTCCCCATTGAGGAGCTTTTGGATCACCAAAAGCTTTATCAGTCAATTGGCAAGTGAGGGAATTGTTCCCTCACTCTTTAATTTTCCAGCCATTTTGCCTTGCTAGGGTGCATCCCCTTGAAACCAACTCGAAGGTATTCCACATCTCCCTGTCGTGAAGTCCTGATTCTTCTGTCAAGGATGATGTCTTTAGGTAACTCATTGAGATACTCTGGTGCAAATTTATCAACTATAGGAACTGTTCCCACCTTCTCGGTGTCCATAATCAATGGTGGCTCATACAGCTTTAAGTTCTCCACATTAACTACATAGTACATTTGCATATATATCAGCAAATTGAGATGAAAGGCATTGTTTCCAATCTTCTCCAAAATGGTAAATGGACCATACTGGATTGGTCACAACTTTTTCCCTTCTCCCTTCATCTTGTCCTTGTTGATGTGAAACCACACTTTGTCGCCCATGATGAGCCTCATAAATGGGTAATTATATGGGCTCATTTTACCTCCTAACCTAGTCAAATCAACCATTCTCGTAGCTTATTGCATGATTTTTTGATTATATTTATGCTTATAGAGTGAGTTGAGTTAGTTATGATGCCATGTGGTCTAATATGTGTTTAATGCACATTATTGATGAATTTTGAAGTCAATGTCAAGGATCCAGTGGACAAATGGTAGCAATAACTCGAAGTGGACAAAGGAGAGGACTTTTATGATGGAATGCCCCTCATTTATTACTCCTCAATTCGAATTCCCCTTCATTCAGCTCAAAGTATAAACAACCAAGTCATACACTAGAAGGCAGTCGAGCAAGTGGAGGATCACTGATGATTATCTCGAGTTTTGGGAGCCAAACCTCCCTAATTTTAAGGAAGTTGTTGGTAGCTTCATTTGTATAATTAGGGAGGCCTAGGGCCTCACTAAGGTCAGATTTTTGTTGGATTTTTGCATATGTAAACTCTGCTGAACTTCAAGCTTGTTATTTTGTGACAGTTTCATGTAATCTTGCTATTGCTTTGGAAATAAAGATGGAATCCTTTTTGAGTTAGCATTGAGTTACCTAAGAGTGCTGAAGCTATTGGGTTAGGGCCCAATCCAAGTAGCCAAGATCCTCTTTACTTGTATTTGTATGTTTTATTTCAGTTTGTAGATTAGGTTGTTGTTGGATGTATTTCTTTTATGGTTAAGAATAGGTTGTTTTTGATGATTTAGTAGTTTGCTTCCATTTATTCTTTCTATAGCAGGTTAAGCAATGGTAAAGAGAAGATTCAAAAGGCTAGTAATAATTCCTTGGCCTCTCTTCCTCCCTTTAGGACCATGATTTGAGGCAAAGACCCTCTTGTTGCCCCAAAAACATAGATTTTCCTCATTCATAGGACTTCTAGTGTTTGCAGCTTTTTGGTGGTTAATAGTCTAGTTTTGCTTTGCTTCAAAACTTCGTCATCATGCTCACTTCTTTAGTTTACAACAATCTTCTTTCATGCTTTCCTTTCTTGTACTAGTTATCAACATTTCCTTTCATAGATCACAATTTAGACTAGTTTGATGCAAAACTTTGTTTTCCTAGATGCACTTATTTCATTTCTTGCTTGATTTTATTGGTTGATTGTCAGTTGTTTATGCAATAGATCTCTTCTAGCAGTAGGCCATCCTATCAGCCATCCCATCCTCCATCTGATCCATTCCCTACAAGTCGCCCAAGTCTCCCCTCAATTATGCCTTAGTTTCCTTCATTTTCCATAGAATTTCTTCCTCTCTCGTTCAGCAAATCCAATCATCTTTCTCTCTCCTAATGATTCTTAGTAGACCCTAGGTGCCCTAACTCCTCATTCCAACCTTCATCCACATTTTCCACCCACTCTCACACCCTCAAAATAGCCAAAACTGCTCTCAGCCTCCTCTTGTAGGCCCCCTGTAGAGTGTTGTTTTTCCTCCTGTAGATTTCTTGTGTCCTCATGTAGATTTTCCTATAGGCTTCCTTTTGAAGGCCGAGTGTGGGAAAAGCCTCCAGAAGGCCACTTGAGACCTCCTAGGACCCATCCACACCATCCTACATCCTCTCAAGTCCCAAAACCGCCCTTCAACACCACCTATTCGCTGCCACATTCACACACAATAAATTACATGCATGTCAAATTCACATAAAAATATATAAAAATCCAAAAATATGTTTTTTACTTATTTACTTCCATAAATAGCATAGTTAGATGTTTTTTACTTCCTTGAATAGGTAATGGCATTCCTTTCATGGTTTTCATAGCACTTTCTGCAAAAGTAGGGTTAGTTGGTCAATTAGGCTTTACTTGGTTTGCTTTACATTTCAGTCTTTCTCCTTTTTGCAGTTAGAGTAGTATCTATAGAGTAGTCCTTCTCTCTTTTCATCACATATAGGGCTTTTTCTAGAATCCATAGAAGTTGGCTTGAGCTCCTAGTGATCTTGCGCCGGCTGACCAAGTGACAACCTGCAGTAAGAACTAGTACTTGTTAATACAACACCATTTCTTCCAAGTTTGTTACGAACTACCGGGTTGATAAGAGTAAAGTAGGCAACCTAGGAGTTGTAGCATTATTGCTGCAATACTGGTGCTCACCACTTTTTGGCGCCGTTGCCGGGGAAGCGTCAGAGTATTCTGTGATTACTACTTTCTTCTATTTTCTTCTTGCAACATTCTACTAATAGTTTATTTAAGCAAAAGTAGACTAGTCCTTTCTTTTCCTTCAGTTCTGCATTTCCTTGCTTTCCTTTTCAATTCTGCAAATTTCATTTCAGCAAGAGTAGACTAGTCATTCTTTTCTTTCAAGTTCTGTATTTCCTTGCTTTCCTCTTCAATTCTACAAATTTCATTTCAGCAAGTTCACTTTAGCTAGTTGCAATTTGTTTTGTTCAAACAATTTCAGTTTTGCAGGTACTATCAGTGTGGGGAAAGGAGAAACAAAAACCAACCAAAAAGATTTCCTTTTATGCCTCGTAGGAATAGAGATAACTCAGGAAAATGTTCGCCCAACACCCCCACTGCTTCACCCAGCCATCCTTCTCTCTTCTTCGGTGGCTACGATCAAGAAGAACCCTTAGGTGAACAACCAGACATATTTGAAGAACCTATAGGGGAAGAATAAGAAGAAAGCATTCCTTTGGAGCCAATGGTTGAACACAGAAATGCTAGGGTGAATAGAGAAAGAATAGAGGGTACCTTTCCCATTCGGGAGACTAATGGGGACACCAAAATGAAGAATATAAGCCCTTCCGCCCTACCTCATTTCCATGGTCTAACTACAAAAGATCCTTACACCTCTTTGTTTGAGTCTGTTGTTATCTGTCGAACCTATGACTATGCAGAAGATGAGAAAAAGTTGAAACTTTTCCCTTCTACTATCAAGGATGCAACATTGCACTAGTTCATGGGATAACCTGGAAATAGCATCATAACTTGGGCTTAGATGCAGCAAGCCTTTAACAACAAGTATCAATACTATTGTAGGTCAAAAGATAATAAAAAAGAAATTTTCCGAATGACTATAGGAAGTGATGAGTCCCTAGAAGAATATGAGGAGAGGTTCCAGCTCAGTTACAAAAGGGTCGGGTGTACACTTGGCCTTGAGTCTTTGAAGCTGGTCCTACTCAAGGGGATTCGGGAAGATCTTTTAGACACCCTCCATCTACTAGCCAGGGTAGACATCTACCAACTATCCTATGAGGACAAAAAGATTGTTTTTAGAAACCATTCTAGAGAAGCCAGAAAGAAAGCTAAGGGGAGTCAACCCATAGCGAGTACCTCTTCCTCTATCTCATCCATTAAAGGAGAAATTGAAAACATGTTGGAAGAATTCAAGAGTGAGATGCTACAGACTCTTGCCATGAAAATGGATACCTTGCATATCAGAAGGAAACAAGAGGAAGCAGAGAGGGCTTTGGCCATTTTTTCACCTTGGTGCACCAGGGGGCATCCTAGGAATGAATGCCCATTGAACTCTATAGAAGTTTTTTCAGTCTATGAAGAAAATAATTCTACAGACAAGTGTCCCTCCTTACCCAGACTTAAATTTGTATATCAAGGGGTTGAGGGAGTCACTGAATAGCTCTATTACATAAACCAAAGGAGGTTGCATGGACCTAGACCATATCAGCAGGGGAGGAAAGGAACATCTTAGGCATACTACAACCCCAACCAAGTCACTTCCATACCTTTTTGGGGCCCCCCCCTGCTCATCCTTCCTGGTCCACACCTCCTCCTTGGTCCTTCACATCTCCATATCATGCCCAACCAGCCACCCATTCATTTCAATCCTATGCTCAGCCGCAGCCTCAGTGGAATGCATCTCATCAGGGGTGGAGGCCCCAATACAACTCTCCTCTCGCTCTTTTGCCTCTACCACCTGCCCAACCACAATCGTTACCTCCTGCTCCACCAAAGTAGCCCCAAATGCCTATCCAGCCAAATCCAAACCCAAACAACAGACAGGCTCAGCAAGTGTATAGTGGGGAACCATCATGCCCAATTTATGCTATGGAGATTCAGGAAATTAACTTGCGGTTTGGGAAAATTCTCCCAGATAGCCAGCCTCCACCCAGGGAGGTTGAGGAAGATAAAGAGGAAATTGAACCTAAAGCAATCCCGCCCTTTCCTGAGAGACTATCTGCAACAGTCCAGCCTACCCAAGAAGAAACTAAACTCCTGGGCGAATTGAAACATTTATGTGTGAAGATACCACTTCTCCAAGCCATAAAAAATGTGCCCATCTACAATAGGTTGATGAAAGAGAAATTCTTTACGCATCCAGGAAGGCACAAGAGAGATGCCCCAACCATCAATGTCATAGGGAAACTGTCCGACCTGATGTTGGGGTAGGTAATCTATCCAAAGTATCTAGACCCTGGAAGCCCAGTCATTGATGTCCACATCAATGGCACCATGATCCCACACACCCTAATTGATCTGGGAGCTACCATTAATGTGATGACAAAGGACACAATGCTCAAACTCAACCTCCAGGGCTCCTTAAGGAAGACCACGACCATGCTACAATTAGCAGACTGCTCCACCGCGACCCCTGACGGGATTGTGGAAGATGTGATGGTCTCCATTGATTCTTGGGAGTACCCTGCTGATTTCTTAGTTCTCCAAAAAAAGGCAAAGCTCACTAGGTATCCTCTCATTCTGGGAAGACCTTGGTTGGCTACTGCCGATGCCTACATCAGCTGTTGAGCTAGGAACATGACCATAAAGAACATGCATATGTCCAAGCAGTTAATCCTATATCCTCTTGCCCAACCCTTGTTAGAACATGATCTACCTCTCTGGTTGGAGGAGGAAGATGAGGATGAAGTATATTCTGCACCGTTTTGTGCATTAGGAAACGCCATGGGGGAAAAACAACAACATGAGGATTGAAAACCAATCAGGCAGCCTCAAAGGATCATGAATCTAGCACTTAAAGATATTGTTAAGGAAGAACTACAAAAATTGCTTGATGCGGGATTCATCTATCCCATCTCTGACAGTGAATGGGTCTCTCCTTTGGTGCTAGTGCCAAAGAAAATGGTAAGTGGAGAATCCGTGTCGACTATCAGGAATTGAACAAAGCCACTGAAAATGACCATTTTCCTTTACATTTAATAGATCAAATGTTAGACGGTCTGGTAGGGAAAAAAAATTTCTCTTTCCTAGATGGGTTCAGCGGGTACAATTAGATTCAAATCAGCCCAGAAGACTAAGATAAGACCATTTTCACTTGCCCTTGGGGTACCTTTGCATACTGGGTCCTTCCTTTTGGTTTGTGTAATGCTCCCGCCACTTTCCAAAGAGCGGTATTGAGTATATTCTCTGAATTAGTTCATGATGCAGTAGAGATATACATGGATGACTTTACTCCTTATGGCTCTAACTTTTAGGAAGCCTTATCTAATCTAGGAAAAGTTCTAGACAAGTGTATTGAGATGAACCTGTCCCTCAGTCTGGAAAAATGTGAATTTTTTATGACTGAAGGGACCATGCTAGGTCATGCAATATCTCAAAAAGGACTGCAGGTGGACCCCAATAAATTGCCATCATCCAAAGGGTCCCACCTCCTCAAAAAGTGAGAGATGTCAGAAGTTTCCTAGGCTTAGCTGGGTATTACCGAAGATTCATTAAAGATTTCAGCAAGCTAGCCTCTCCTTTGTTTGGCCTCTTAGGTAAATATTTTGAGTTTATATGGTCAGAAAACTGTCAAGAAGCCCTAGATACCTTGAAGAGCAAGCTCGTGACTGCCCCAATTCTGAGAGGCCCAAACTGGGCCCTACCTTTCCACATTCACACAGATGCCTCGAACAAAGCAATAGGAGCAGCCTTGGGAAAAATTGATGAAAATTTGCCTTATGCCATATACTTTATAAGAAAAAACTTGTCAAAGGCCGAGTTAAACTATACGGTGACCGAGAAGGAACTCCTAGCTGTCATGCATTCTTTAAACAAATTCAGACATTATATCACAGGCTATCAAACCTTTGTGCACACTGATCATGCTGCAATTAGATATTTAATGAACAAACCAGATGTGAATGCTCGCATTATTAGATGGTTGCTTTTACTACAACAGTTTGATTTGACCATTATTGATAAGCCTGGTAAAGAAAATGTTGTTGCTGACTTTTTGTCTAGAGTAAATTTGCCTGTAGGTGAAGAAGGAATGGTGGATGACCAAATGCCAGATGAACACCTGTTTGCTATCTCAGTACTCTCTCCATGGTTTGCTGATATAGCAAACTACTTGGTTTCAGCACAGTTTCCACCACACATGTCCTCAAAAGAGAAGAGCAAGATAGTAAGGAAAGGCGCCCCTTTCACCTGGATTGGGGGTAATCTCCTCAAACTCGGCCAAGATCGGATCTTGAGAATATGTGTTAGGGAGGAGGAAGTCTTTGACATCCTCCTAACCTGTCATGATGGGCCTTGTAGAGGTCATTTTGCAGAAAAAGAACCGTCTTCAAGATACTGCAAGCATGCTACTACTGGCCCACTCTTCATCAAGATGTGAGGAGATATACCAGCTAGTGTGATTGGTGTCAGAGGATGGGGAAATCTACTCCAAAGGATGAGATGCCCATGCAACCTCAAGTGACCTTTGAGCCATTTGAGAAGTGGGGCATGGACTTTGTGGGGCCTATCAGCCCTCCTTCAAAGCAGAAGCAATACATCATTGTGTGCATTGATTACCTGACAAAGTGGGCAGAGACAAAAGCAATCAAAGCAGCGACAAAGGAAAAAGTAGCTGAAATTTTGAGAGAGAACATATTCTACAAGTTCGGGTATCCAAGAGAATTGGTCACAAATTAAGGTAGTTAGTTTACTTCCAATATGATTGAAGACCTGCTCACACATCATAGAATCAAGCACAGGACTTCAACCCCTTACCATCCACAAGCCAATGGGTAGGTGGAGGTCACTAACAGAGCACTGTAAGGGATCCTAACAAAGGTAGTAAGCAGCAACAGAAAATATTGGGCGGACAGATTTGTTGAGGCCACTTGGGCCTACAACACAACATGGAGGACCACTGCAGGTTCACACCCTATGAGCTGGTCTATGGGAAGAAGGCTTTGCTGTCAATAGAATTTGAATTCAATACCCTGAGGATGGAAGCTCAGCTGGACCTAGACCTCATCCATGCACAGAAAGAAAGATTACTTCAGCTCAATGGATTGGATGAACACAGAATGCAAGCCCTTCCCCATACAGAGGTAGTTCAGCTTTAGAGAATGATATGGCATAACAAAAATATCAAGGAGAAACATTTCCAAGAGGGAGATTGGGCACTACTCTATGATTTAAGATACAAATATTTCAAGGGCAAGCTAAGGACAAAATGGCTAGGAACCTACACTGTGGAGAAATGCAATGACAATGGTTCAGTTTTGATCAGAACCATTGATGATGAAGCCATCCCCATGCTTGTCAATGGCATCGGTTGAAAGTCTACAATAAACCCCTCTCCAAGCGAGAGTTCATTGAAGATTTGAATAAGACAGTGATGGTAGTGGAGTATGTCTTAGCCTCCACTTCACCTACTCACTGAAGACAAAAAAATATCAAAAAATAAATAAGGACTCAAGTGAAAAGCTTCATGAGGCGCTTGAGTCCCATCATTGGGTTGAAAACCTCTTCTGAGGCAGCCCAATGATGTCAAAAAAGAAGAGAGAAAAATAAGATCCCTGGGTGAAAAACTCCCTTGGAGATGCCCAGGGCAGGCAATTAGGGTGAAAACCTCCCTGAGGCGCCCTAGTTGTTTTCAAAAAAAAAAAATGAATTTTCAATTGCATTGCAGGTTTGTAGGAGGACTACAGGAAGCAGCAAAAGGTGCCAATGAAGCCCTGAAAATAACACCAGCACCTATCCTACCTTCCCACACCTTTCTCCATCATTCTTGGTATTTTTTTCACCTCATTGTGCTTCTTTTCCAAAAATTGTGTTTTCTACAGGAGGCTCCTGTAGGAATTATAGAGAGCTAGAAATGGATATAAAAGGCAGTTTGAGGGACACGGAAGCTTCATAAAAAATCTATAATTCCTCCTACAGTCTCCAAACCTCCTTGCCATCATTCTCAAGCCTGCCTCACACCCCAAACATCATTCTTCTTCCTATCCAAGAAAAACTCAGAAAAACAGTTCTTTAGGAAAAGAAAAAAAGCAAAAAAATAAGAAAGGGAACAACACCATCAACCTCACCTAAAGCCTACCTATTACCTCTGCATCTCTATCTACATCCCTGGCATCATCCTCACAGCTCCAAGAACATAAAGAAGTTGAAGTTTCAAGGGGAGAAGCAACTACAAGAGCCCCTGTAGGAATTCTTGTAGCAACTGATCCCATTAAAATCCAGCATCGGCAGCAAGAGGGTGCAAATATGAAGGTTGAATAAGACACATGAAGCTTACATCTAGCCAAAGGAGAACTTGCACAAGGCACAGCCACACATCAGCAAGCAGACAACATGCAGCAAAAGAAAAAAAGGCATGTAGCAGAGAGGGAGAGCCACAGCACCTCACAGCAAATGCATTCGGATCTCTAGTAAGTAACTAACCCGGTCCTCTATTTGCATCTGTGTAATTAGAAGGCATGCAACAGCAACAAGATGGTTGAGGTTGAATGAGGGAAAAGTGGCCAGTTAACTTGGCCACCTTCATCTAGTTGACTCCACTCACCCGAAGATGTCAACCACACGTGTGCACAATCAACTCAAGAAAGATGTCAAGGACAGGTAGTGGAGGAAGTGTGAACTTCGATGAAATCATGAGGGATGATTACGAGGAAAGCGCCATGCTGACAAGGCAGGTGGGGACCAATGGTCCGAATATGGCCAATGTACACTTTGCCAGCTTACCCTCTATCACTGGAAATATCCATAAAAAGAGATAAATACTCCTCCCCGAGCACTCTTACCACATTTTCCTTCATTCTCACCTTGAAACTCCGCTCCTGCAAATCTCCTTGTGTGCCCACAGCCTCGTAACCATCATTCTCCATTGATCTCTCCCATATTCCTACTCTCGACGTTCTCTACAGGAATTCTACATGAGGACACAACAGTGTTCTACAGGAGGGCCAGTGAGTTGTTTTGAAGGGGGAAGCACGAGTTTGAGCATGATTCTCAGGCTGAGGAGGTAGGTTCCATGCATACCCCCATTGAATATCAAAATATGCAAGTGGTGGTTTAAATTCAAGGGTGAAATCAAGCCTTTAGGTGGAGGAAATACATAAAAAGTTTTTGCTTATTTCTTAAAAAAAAACATAGTCTCTCTGTTTCTCTATTTTTCTTCAAAAATTGTTGTCTCCTTCTCCACATTTGGTTTCCCAAAGAAGCATAAACAAAATGACAGAAGGAAATAGAGCAAACAGAGACAGAAAAAGAGGTAGAAGGAGGAGAAAAAGAGGCAGAAAAGATAGAACAAGAAGAAGTGTCCCCTGAGACTCTAGAAAGAGAGGCAATCGCTGCTCTCACTGCCCTCAGTACCCCCATCAAGCCAAAACAGAAGAGGAAAAAGCAAGCCTCGATGTATTTCAAGGCTAGGAAGAGCACAAGAATCAAAACAGGAAAACCCCAGCCTTCTTTAGAAGTGCCAATTATAATTGAAGAATCACCCTTTGCCCAAGGAAAGGAATCTCCTTCTAAGGCACCTATCACATATGAAAGGGGGACTCCTTGATCTCCCACATTGAAAGAAAAAGTAGAACTACAGGACCCAAAAACAGTCCTACAGGAGGTACAGACAGTTCTACAAGAGACACTGTCAAAACTAAAAGAGACCCAAAAGCTTGAGAAAAGGGTAGAAGGATAGCCACAGAGAAAGGAGGAAGAGACAGAGCTACAAGAACCTGGTCCCCAGCCTAGTCTTTGTTCCTACTACAATCTTCTTGAGGGAGGAAGGATAATTCCACAAGAATTTGCAATTCCTCTATTCTTTGAATTAGAGAGAGAGAATAATAACACACAGATGGATGCAAATATCCAAATCGAAGGGACTTGAGGATATTGGCCATATGGAGAGAAAACTCGGAGAAATGGGCAGAGAATTGAGTGATATCAGACATAGAGAAGCAATTACAAGAAGCCAACTTGAAACAGAAAATGAACTGCTAAGGAGGCAGCTGCAAGAGAAAGAGACCCAACTGGAATGCATGGCCAGTTGGTCCATGGAGGCATTACAATGTAGAACACCAGCAAAATCCTATGGCTTGTATCTCAGTGACCAATGGTTGCAATTTTAGATAAAGACTTTGGCACAAAGAGGCACAATGCCTTTCCAAGATTACAGGCAGTTTATGGACCCGTGTGACCAAAGCACATCAGAAGATAAGGCAAAGATGGCAGAATTCTACCTACATAACATGGCCCTCACAGACATGAATGTATGGGACCCCAATGCCAAGCTAGGGGACCTGCAACTGATGGCCATGGCCTCATGGATGAATGATGAAGAGTTAAGGACAGTAGAAATAAGAAGGTTGATGATAAAGGAGCAGAATGAGCCATTAATGATTAGAGCTAAGTCATCAAACCCCATGGCACTCATCAACACGCATAACCTGGTTGCCAATAATCCTCAGATTTCCCCTATATATATAAGTGATCAGGCATAAGCCATTGCACACTTTGAGGACATGGAAAGGTTACTTGGGGATGACTGTGTGCATGCATGTATGAGGAAATGGAACAACTTATCACACAGTCTATAGTTCAGGGAATATCATTATCCAATGAGAATGAAGGAGGCATTCAGGAGAGTGCCCATGTATAAGCACTTCATGTAGAGGCTGAAGGTCAGTTGGATTAGCCTCAAATTGAATCCTCCACGGCTGCTAGGCATGCTAGAAGGCAGAAGAGAAGAAGAAGAGCAAGAGCAGTGAGAAGAGATAGACTGGAAGGCAGGATTCTATGACAAGGAAGAGGAGACCACATCAGAGGCATGGGATGCTAGGGAGGCCACCAAGGCCATAAAAGATGAGGAGATGGACTAAGTTGCTCAGAGGATGAGCAGCACTTTCAGTAGGGGGTGATGATGAGCCTCATAAATGGGTAATTATACGGGCTCATTTAACCTCTTAAACTAGTCAAATCAACCATTTTCTTAGCTTATTGCATGATTTTCTAATTATATTTATGTTTATAGAGTGAGTTGAGTTAGTTATGATGCCATGTGGTCTAATATGTGTTTAATGCAGATTATTGATGAATTTTGAGGTCAAAGTCAAGGATCCAGTGGAAAAATGGTAGTAATAACTCAAAGTGGACAAAGGAGAGTACTTATAGGATGGAATCCCCCTCATTTATTACTCCTCACTTTGAATTCCCCTTCATTCAGCTCGGAGTACAAGCAGCCAAGTCATACACTAGAAGGCAATCGAGCAAGTGGAGGATGACTGATGATTATCTCAAGTTTTGGGAGCCAAGCCTCCCTAATTTTAAGGAGGATGTTGGTAGCTTCATTTGTATAATTAGGGAGGCCTAGGGCCTCAATAGGGTCAGGTTTTTGCTGGATTTTTGCGTATGTAAACTCTGCTCAACTTCGAGCTTGTTATTTTGTGACAGTTTCATGTAATCTTGCTATTGTTTTGGAAATAAAGATGGAATCATTTTTGAGTTAGCACTGAGTTACCTCAAAGGGCTGAAGCTCTTGGTTTAGGGCCCAATCCAAGTAGCCACGTTCCTTTTTACTTGTATTTGTATGTTTTATTTTAGTTTGTAGATTAGGTTGTTGTTAGATGTATTTCTTTTATGGTTAAGAATAGGTTGTTTTTTATAATTCAGTAGTTTTCTTCCATTTGTGCTTTCTATAGCAGGTTAAGAAGTGGTAAAGAGAAGATTCAAAAGGCTAGCAATAGTGCCTTGGCCTCTCTTCCTCATTTTGGGACCATGATTTGAGGCAAAGTCCCTCTTACTGCCCCAAGAATACAGATTTTCCTCGTTCATAGGACTTCTAGTGTTTGCAGTTTTTTGGTGGTTAAAAGTCTAGTTTTGCATTGCTTCAAAACTTCTTCATCATGCTTATTTCTTTAGTTTACAATAGTATTCTTTCATGCTTCCCTTTCTTGCAGTAGTTATCAGCATTTCCTTTCATATATCACAGTTTAGACTAGTTTGATGCAAAACTCTGTTTTTCTAGATGCACTTATTTCATTGCTTGCTTGATCTTATTGGTTGACTGTCAGTTTTTTATGTAGCAGATCTCTTCTAGTAGCAGGCCAGCCTATCAGCCATCCCATCCTCCATCTGATCCATGCCCTACAGGTTGCCCAAGTCTCCCCTCAATTCTGCCTTAGTTTCCTGTATTTTCCATAGAATTTCTTCCTCTCTCCTTCAGCAAATCCAATCATCTTTCTCTCTGATAATGATTCTTGGTAGAACCTAGGTGCCCTAACACCTCATTCAAACCTTCATCAACCTTTTCCACCCACTCTCACACCCTCAAAACAGCGAAAACTGCTCTCGGCCTCCTCCTGTAGATTTCTTGTGCCCTTCTGTAGATTTCCCTCTAGGCTTCCTTTTGAAGGCCGAGTGTGGGAAAAGCCTCCAAAACACCACCTGAGACCTCCTAGGACCCATCCACACCATCCTACATCCTCTCAAGTCCCAAAAACACCCTTCAACACCACCTATTCGCTGCCACATTCACACACAATAAATTACATGCATGTCAAATTCACATAAAAATACATAAAAATCCAAATATATGTTTTTTGCTTATTTACTTCCAGAAATAGCATAGTTAGATATTGTTTACTTCCTTGAATAGGTAATGGCATTCCTTTCATGGTTTTCATAGCGCTTTCTACAAAAGTAGGGTTAGTTGGTTAATTAGACTTTACTTGGTTTGCTTTACATTTTAGTCTTTCTCCTTTCTGCAGTCAGAGTAGTATCTGTAGAGTTGTTTTTCTCTCCTTTCATCACATATAGAGCTTCTTCTAGAATCCATAGAAGTTGGCTTGAGCTCATAGTGATCTTGCACCAACTGACCAAGTGACAACCTGCAGTAAGAACTAGTACTTGTGCATACAGCACCGTTGCTTCCAAGTTTGTTACGAACTACCGGTAGTTCGTACCAAACTTGGAAGCGACGGTGTTGTATGCACAAGTACTAGTTCTTACTGCAGGTTGTCGCTTAGTCAGTCGGCGCAAGATCACTAGGAGCTCAAGCCAACTTCTATGGATTCCAGAAGAAGCTCTATATGTGATGAAAGGAAAGAGAAATAGATGCTATTCGAATTGCAGAAAGGAGAAAGACTGAAATGGAAAGCAAACTAAGTAAACCCTAATTTACCAACTAACCCTACTTTTGCAGAAAGCACTATGAAAACCATGAAAAGAATGCCATTATCTATTCCAAATAAGTAAAGAATATCTAACTCAGCTATTTCTGGAATTAAATGAGCAAAAAAACATCTTTTTAGATTTTTATGTATTTTTATGTGAATTTGACATGCATGTATTTTATTATTTGTGAATGTGGCAGCGAATAGGTGGTGTTGGAGTCTGGTTTTGGGACTTGAGAGGATGTTGGATGGTGTGGATGGGTCCTAGGAGGTCTCAGGTGGCCTTATGGAGGCTTTTCCCATACTCAGCCTTCAAAAGAAAGCCTACAGGAAAATCTACAGGAGGACACAGGAAATCTACAGGAGGCAAAACAACATTCTACAGGAGGCCTACAGGAGGAGGCCGAGAGCAGTTTTGGCTTTTTTGAGGGTGTGAGAGTAGGTGAAAAAGGTGGATGAGAGTTGGAATGAAGTGTTAGGGCACCTAGGGTCTACCAAGAATCATTAGGAGAGATAAAGATGATTGGGTTTGCTCGAGGAGAGAGGAAGAAGTTCTATGAAAAATGCAGGGAACTAAGGCAGGACTAAGGGGAGACTTGGGCAACCTATAGAGCATGGATCAGATGGAGGATGGGATTAATGATAGGCTGGCCTGCTGCTAGAAGATATCTGTTGCATAAACAACTGACAGTAAACCAATGAGATTAAGAAAGCAATGAAATAAGTGCATCTAGAAAAACAGACTTTTGCATCAAACTAGTCTAAACTATGATCTATGAAGGGAAATGCTTGAGAAATGCTGCAAGAAAGGAAAGCATGAAAGATTACTATTATAAATAAATAAATGAGCATGATGGAGAAGTTTTGAACCAAAGCAAACTAGACTATTAACCAACTAAAAAGCTGCAAACACTACAAGTCCTATGAATGAGGAAAATCTATGTTTTCGGGGCAGCAAGAGGGTCTTTGCCTCAAATCATGGTCCCAAAGGGAGGAAGAGAGGCCAAGGCATTGTTTATGACCTTTTGAATATTATTTTTATCACTGCTTAACATTCTATAGAAATCAAAAATGAAATAAACCTATTGAATCATCAAAAGCAACCTGTTCTTAACCATAAAAGAAATACATCTAATAGCAATCTACACTACAACTGAAATAAAACATAAAAATACAAGTAAAGAGGAGCTTGGTTACTTGGATTGGTCCCTAACCCAAGAGCTTCAGACATCTTAGGTAACTCAGTGCTAACTCAAAAAGGATTCCATCTTCATTTCCAAAACAATAACAAGATTACATGAAACTGTCAAAATAATAAGCTCGAAGTTGAGCAGAGTTTACATAAGAAAAAGTACAACAATTCTCCAGCAAAAATATGACCATAGTGAGGCCCTAGGCCTCTCTACTTATACAAATGAAGCTACCAATAGCTTCCTTAAAATCAGGGAGGCTTGGCTCCCAAAACGCGAGATAATCATCAGTCATCCTTCACTTGCTCGGCTACCTTCTAGTGCATGACTTGGCTGCTTGTGCTCCAAGCTGAATGAAGGGGAATTCGAAGTGAGGAGTAATAAATGAGGGGGATTCCCTCGTATAATTCCTCTCCTTTGTCCAATTTTTGTTATTGCTACCATTTGTCCACTGAATCCTTGACTTTGACCACACAATTCATCAACAATGTGCATTAAACACATATTAGACCACATGGCATCATAACTAACTCAACTCACTCTATAAGCATAAATATAATCAGAGAATCATACAGTAAGCTAAGAGAATTGTTGATTTGACTAGGTTAGGAAGTAGAATGAGCCCATATAATTACCCATTTATGAGGCTCATCATCACCCCCTACTGAAAGTGTTGCTCATCCTCTGAGCAACTTAATCCATCTCCTCATCTTTTATGGCCCTAGTGGCCTCCTTAGCATCCCATGCTTCTGATGTGGTCTCCTCTTCCTTGTCATAGAATACTGCCTTCCTGTCTGTCTCTTTCGCTGCTCCTATTCTTCTTCTTCTCTTCTGCCTTCCAACATGCCTAGCAGTAGTGGGGGACTCAATTTGAGGCCAATCCAATTGACCTTCATGCCTCCTTCATTCTCATTGGGGAATGATATTCCCTAATATGTAGACTGTGTGGTAAGGTGTTCCATCTCCTCGTACATGCATGCACATAGTCATCCCCAAGTAACCTTTCCATATCCTCAAAATGTGCAATGGCTTGTGTCTAATCACTTATATATATAGGGGCAATCTGAGGATTATTGGCAAGTAGTTTGTGTGTGCTGATGAGTGCCATGGGGTCTGATCGCTCAGTTCTGATCATTAATGGCTCATTCGGCTCCTTTATCATCAACCTTCTTATTTATGTTACCCTTAACTCTTCATGGTTCATCCATAAGGCCATGGCCATTAGTTGCAGGTCCCCTAACCTAGCATTAGGATCCCACACATTCATGTCTATGAGGGCCATGTTATGTAGGTAGAATTCTGCCATCATTGCCTTATCTTATGATGTGTTATGGTCACACAGGTCCATAAAATGCCTCTAATCTTGGAAAGGCATTGTGCCTCTTTGTGCCAAAGTATTTATCTAAAATTGCAACCATTGGTCCTTGAGATACAGGCCATAAGATTTTGCTAGTGTCCTACATTGCAAGGCCTCCATGAACTAGCTGGCCATGCATGCCAATTGGGCCTCTTTCTCTTGCAGTTGTCTTCTTAGCAATTCATTTTCAATTTCAAGGTGGCTTCTTGTGATTGCTTCTCTGTGTCTGACAACACTTAACTCTCTGCCCATTTCTTTGAGTTTGTTCTCCATATGGCCAATATCCTCAACTCCCTTGGATTTGGCTATTTGCATCCATCTGTGTGTTCTTATTCTCTCTTTCTCTAATTCAAAGAATAGTGGAATTGCAAATTTTTGTGGAATTATTCTTCGCTCCTCAAGAATATTGTAGTAGGAGCCAAGACTAGGCTGGGGATCAAGTTGTTGTAGCTCTGTTTCTTCCTCATTTACCTATGGCTGTCTTGCTACCCTTTTCTTAAGCTTTTGGGTCTCCTGTAGTTTTGACAGGGTCTCCTGTAGAACTATCTGTGCCTCCTGTAGGACTATTTTTGGGTCCTTAGTTCTACCTTTTCTTTCCATGTGGGGGATCTAGGAGTCCCCCATTCATATGTAATAGGTGCCTTAGAAGGGGATTCCTTTCCTTGGGTAGAGGGTGAATCTTCAATTATAATTGGCACTTTTGAAGAAGGCTGGGGTTTCCCTGTTTTGATTCTTGTGCTCTTCCTAGCCCTTAAATACATTTAGGTCTACCTCTTCATTTTCTGTTTTGGCTGAATTGGTGTGCTGAGGGTAGTGAGAGCAGTTGTTGCCTCTCTTTCTAGAGTCTTAGGGGACACTTCTATCTTTTCTGCCCTTTTTCTCCTCCTTCTGTCTCTTTCTCTGTCTTTGTTTGCTCTATTTCTTCCTGCTCTATTTCTTCAGCTTTCTCCTCCTCTATCTTGGTTTCTTCCTTCTTCCCTTCTTGTTCTTCTAAATCACCAGTTGCTTCACCTTCTCCCTCTTGCTGATCTTCCTCCTCACTGCCAGTAGGACTAATATCATAGGTCAGGGTCTTTATGTCATCTTTAGCTGTCATGTTTCGGAAGATTTCCCATGTTATAGTGTGTAAATGTATGGAGGGCTTCTTCCACTAAAATTTTGATTAACCCATGGTGAGCCAACTTCTCTAGATTTCTTGCTTGAACTTTAATGCTGGAGTCAATGAGAGACTATAGGAGGAAATTGGGGATGCTGAGATTCTGAGGGTTTGGAGTGTCCATGCCATACCTTAATTCATGAAGGATTATAAAGTGGTAACCATAGACAATGTTGTACCTCCCCTCACAAGAAATATACTTGATTATTTGGTAGCTAACCTCATCCCAAGGATATGGTATGCTAGCCCTTCTTATGCCATTTTTATCTTCTAC
This sequence comes from Pinus tabuliformis, assembly GCA_031772625.1. Lineage (NCBI taxonomy): Eukaryota > Viridiplantae > Streptophyta > Pinopsida > Pinales > Pinaceae > Pinus > Pinus tabuliformis. Next base: position 513,386,143 of record CM062806.1, on the reverse strand, counting down.
AGGGGTTTCATTGTTTTGGAAGAAGTTTTTCTTGGCAGCCTAGCCAATTGGTTTTTCATCCTTACTCCAAGGCAACCCAAGAGGAAGGGTAGTGACCCTACTGATAAATTCAGGGGTTATCTCCATGGAAAGGCCTCTAAAGGTGATAGCGGCATGTGCTCTGGTGTGAGGGACCAAAGAGTGGGCAAATTCTTCAGCAATTTCCTCATCAAACCCTCGGAATTTCTCAAAACAAGTTCATCCAATTTGCTCTTGTGAATATGTCCACTACCTGGGGATGTGCATGGAGCCTGGAGGAGTTGGCGGGCTCCTTCCTCATAAAACCTCTTGTAATTTTGTTTATGCTTCTTTGGGGAAACCAAATGTGGAGATGGAGACAACAATTTTTGAAGAAAAATAGAGAAACAGAGAGACTGTGTTTTTTTAAGAAATAAGCAGAAATTATTTTATGTATTTCCTCCACCTAAAGGCTTTATTTCCTCCTCAAAATTAAACCACTGCTTGCATATTTTGATATTCAATGGGGGTATGCATAGAACCTACCTCCTCAGCCCAAGAATTGTGCCCAAACCCATGTTTTCTCCCTTCAAAACAACTCATTGGCCCTCCTGTAGAAGACTGTTGTCCCTCTTGTAGAATTCCTGTAGGTTCTCCTATAGAACCTGTAAGTGCTCCTATAGAGAATGCCGAGAGCAGGAATATGGGAGAGATCAATGGAGAACGATGGTTTTGAGGCTGTGGGGGCTCGAGGAGATTTGTAGGAGCGGAGTTTCGAGGAGAGAATGAAGGAAAAAGGTGGTGAGAGTGCTCGGGGAGGAGTATTTATTACTTTTTATGGATATTTCTGGTGATGGAGGGTGAGATGGCAAAGTGTACGTTGTCCATATTCGGGCCATTGGTCCCCACCTACCTTGTCATCATGGCCCTTTCCTCGTAATCATCCCTCATGATTGCATCGGAGTTCACACTTCCTCCACTACTTGTCCTTGACATCTTTCTTGAGTTGACTATGCGCACGTGTGGGTGACATCTTCGGATGAGTGGAGTCAACTAGATGAAGGTGGCCAAGTTAATTGGCCACCTTTCCCTCGTTCAACCTCAACCATCTCATTTCTATTGCATGCCTTCTAATTACACAAATCCAAACAGAGGAGCGGGTTAGTTACTTACCTGGGATCCGAATGCATTTGTTGTGAGGTGTTGTAGCTCTCTCTCTGCTGCATGCCTTTGTTTCTTTTGATGCATGCTATCTGCTTGTTGATGTGTGGCTGTGCTTTGTGCAGGTTCCTCTCTGGATAGATCTGATCTTTAGGTGTCTTCTTCAACCTTCATATTTTCACCCTCTTACTGTTGATGTTGTATTTTAATGGGATCAATTGCTACAGGAATTCCTACAGGAGCTCTTGTAGCCGCTTCTCCCTTTGAAACTTCAGCTTCTTTTTATGCTTGAAGCTGTGAGGATGATGCCAGAGATGTTGATAGAGATGGAGAGGTAATAGGTAGTCTTTAGGTGATGTGGATGGTGTTGTTTCTTTTCTTATTTTTTTGTTTTCTCTCTTTTTCCTAAAAAACTATGTTTTCTGTGTTTTCCTTGGGTGGGAAGAAGAATGATGCTTGGGATGTGATGTAGGCTTGGAAATGAAGGCAAGGAGGTTTGAAGACTACAAGAGGATTTATAGATATTTTATGAAGCTTCCCTGTCCCTCAAACTGCCTTTTATATCCATTTTTAGCTCTCTTTAATTCCTACAGGAGCCTCCTGTAGAAAACATAGTTTTTCAAAAAGAAGCACAGTGAGGTGAAAAAAATGCCAAGAATGATGGAGAAGGGTGTGGGAAGGTAGGATAGGTGCTGGTATTGGTTTCAGGGCTCCCTTGGCACCTTCTGTTGCTTCCTGTAGTCCTCTTTCAAACCTGCAATGCAACTGGAAATTCATTTTTCTCTTCTTCTTCTTTTTGAAAACAACCAAGGCGCCTCAGAGAGGTTTTCACCCTAATTGCCTGCCATGGGTGCCTCCAAGGGAGGTTTTCACCCAGGGATATTATTTTCTCTCTTCTCTTTTTTGACATCACTGGGCTTCCTCAAAAGAGGTTTTCAACCCAATGATGGGACTTAAGCGCCTCATGGAGGTTTTAACTTGAGTGCTTATTATTATTATTCTTATTATTATTATTATTATTATTATTATTATTATTATTATTATTATTATTATTATTCAGTGAGTGGGTGAAGTGGAGGCTAAGACATGCTCCACTACCATCACTATCTTATTCAAATCTATAATGAACTCTTGCTTGGAGAGGGGTTTCTTGTAGACTTTCCACCGATGTCCATTGACAAGCATGGGGATGGCTTCATCATCAATGGTTCTGATCAGAACTGAACTATTGTCATTGCATTTCTCCACAATGTATGGTCCCAACCATCTTGTCCTTAGCTTTCCCTTGAAATATTTGCATCTTGAATCATAGAGTAGTGCCAAATCTCCCTTTTGGAATTGCTTCTCCTTGATATTTTTGTCATGCCATATCTTTCTCTGAAGCTGAACTACCTCTGTATGGTGAAGGGCCTACATTTTGTGTTCATACAATCCATTGAGCTGAAGAAATCTTTCTTTCTGTGCATGGCTGAGGTCTAGGTCCAGCTGAGCTGCCATCCTCAAGCTATTGAATTCAAATTCTATTAACAGCAAAGCCTTCTTCCCATAGACCAGCTCATAAGGTGTGAACCCTGTAGTGGTCTTCCATGTTTTGTTTTAGGCCCAGGTAGCCTCAACTAATTTGTCCGCCCAGTCTTTTCTGCTGCTACTCACTACCTTTGTCAAGATCCCTTCCAGTGCTTTATCAGTGACCTCCACCTACCCATTGGCTTGTGGATGGTAAGGGGTTGAAGTCTTGTGCTTGATTCTATGATGTGTGAGTAGGTCTTCAATAAGATTGAAAGTAAACTGGCTACCTTGATCTGCGACCAATTCTCTTGGATACCCGAACTTGTAGAAGATGTTATCCCTCAAAAATTCAACTACTTTTTCCTCTGTCGCTACTTTGATTGCTTTTGTCTCTGCCAACTTTGTCAGGTAATCAGTGCACACAATTATGTATTGCTTCTACTTTGAACGAGGGCTGATAGGCCCCACAAAGTCCATGCCCCACTTCTTAAATGGCTCAAAGGTCACTTGAGGTTGCATGGGAGTTTCATCTTTTGGAGTAGGTTTCCCCATCCTTTGACACCGATCACACTGGTTGGTATATCTCCTCACATCCTGATCAAGAGTGGGCCAATAGTAATCTGCTTGCAGTATCTTGAAGGCATTTCTTTTTGCTGCAAAATGACCTCCACAAGGCCCATCATGATAGGTGAAGAGGATGTCAAAGACTTCCTCCTTCCTGACACATCTTCTCAAGATCTGATCTAGGCCAAGTTTGAAGAGATTGCCCCCAATCCAGGTGACAGGGGTGCTTTTCCTTACTATCTTGCTCTTCTCTTTTGAGGACAGGTGTGGTGGGAACTATGTTGAAACCAAGTAGTTTGCTATATCATCAAACCATGGAGAGAGTACTGAGATAGCAAACAGGTGTTCATCTGGCATTTGAGCATCCATCATTCCTTCTTCACCTGTAGGCAAATTTAATCTAGACAAAAAGTTAGCAACAACATTTTATTTACTAGGCTTATCAACAATGGTCAAATAAAATTGTTGCAGTAAAAGCAACCATCTAATAATGCGAGCATTTACATCCGATTTGTTCATTAAATATCTAATTGCAGCATGATCAGTGTGCATTGTTATCACCAAAACAAGGGTTTACATTTTTCTTAGTCATGGTCTTAGATAAGTGTCAAGTCACCCTATGTTTTAATGGGTAGGTGATAGGTTAGGAGTCTCAAAGGTTTAATTTTTCATGTCCAAATAAAGTCTAACATCCTTTTTCCATGTTTCATGAGTCTTACATTCTTTTAGAAACTCATAGCTTAAGCCATTTTCAAAATTTTTGGAATTAGCCCCAAAACCACATTTTCGTAGTGCGGATAGTGTAAAATGTATGTTTTGTGCTACGAAAACGCTGCTCTTTTTGTAGCGCTTTTCCCTGCACACTACGAAAGTGCGAATTCGGAGAACAGTCTTGTCAAACATCAATCCGTTAATATTTTGTTATGATTTTCATTATTAGGTGTCAGCTAGGAGTCAGTCCTTAAGCATGTCGCCATCCAAACTCATCATTTCAAATTTAGGGTTCATTATCAAAGATAAGTTCAAAAGCGAAAGGGTTGGCTAGTCTCGTCATTTTAGTTTGCATGCAAACCCTCAAACAAAAGTTTTTCGAACAATAAGATTTGGTAATTTTCCACCAAGGTTTTCCTCATCCACAATTCAGGCGAGGCTTACCACCATTGGAAAGTGAGGCTGATCAACAGAATTTCAAAACAGGCCGGTTTTGTCACAGGAATTCAGAAGGAACGATGACATAGGAGAAGAAATGTCATAGGTCTGGTCATTACTTGAGAACAGATCTTGAAAGCACTGAGGTCTTAATCTGAGACAAAGCAGTTGTAGAAGCCTTCAAGAAAGAAGGATGCTGGAATTTTTGTAAGAAATTGCAGGGAGGACATACTCAGGTGACAAAGGAGTTTGCACTACAGTTCACTGGCTCCAGCACAAAGGTCGGAATGCTGAACTTGCAAATTTCTCCAGAGGTCGTAGCGTTGGTGATAAAAATTCCTAGGGGGCAAGAGACATGGTTCTAAAACTTCAGATTCAACATGGAACCATGTAAGGTGTTCCTAAAGCTGGAGTTTTCAGAAACCGACTTAACCAAGGCAATTCCCAAAGACTACATCAAGGACAGCTATACCAACTTGCTCTTCAACGTTCAAGGTTATTTCACCTATGAAGGGAGATATCAAAAGGTTTATTCATATCATTTTAAACTATTGTTACATTTTACTGGTATGATTTCTCTAGATTTTCCTTACTTCTTATTTCAAAGTGTAGCTAAGATGGCAGATAAAGTACATTTGAAATCTCAAGGATGTGAAACTTCCCTGTTTCATCATGGTCTAATTAAACTAATAGTTCTACATGAACTCAAGAGGATCAACAAATAATGGTCTTCGTTTTTGTTTTTATGTGACTTTGGAGCAGAAAAACAAGGTGTAGACATTAGCCCTAGGGTTAAAGGAACTCCATCAGCAAAAACCAGCAAGTTTGTAATGTCTAGGGAAAAAAGGTATGTTAAGTTGAAACCTAGGAAGCAGGTGAAAGAACAAGTAATCAAAGAACCAGTAGTCATCCTTGAAACTCCTAAATCTACAAAGGAAAAGATGCTTGAGGTTAAGGGAATGACACAAGAACAGTCAACCAGCAAACCAGTTCAAAAGAGATTGACTAGAAGTCAAATTGCAAAGGAGAAAGGTAAAACAGTGATCTTGGGAGAAGGTTCCAGCTTGAAGGGTGATTTAAATTATATTTTAAAAGCCATTGATATTACAGAATCCCATTTGGTGCAAGTAGATGTGATAAAATCTGATCAAGGAAAGTCAAAGAAAATTAAACCCTCCAAGAAATTGGAATTTGAGGATGATGTCATAGCATTTGTTTTCAAACCCAGAAAACCATTAGCTAGGCAATCCAAGAAGATGCAAGACTCCAATATTGAGCTGGGGAGAATAGAAGAAACATCTACTTTTCAAGAAGATTTGATTGATATTCCGTCTCCAAGACCTGAAGGTGACAAAAGCACAGTTCCTGCCACTCAAACAGAAAAGCCATTGATGAGGTTATGGAAGAAAGGTTAAAAGTTGCCAACAATGAAATTGCTAGACTAAGAGTGAGAGCAAGAGAGCATGCTGCTGAAAGGACAAATTTCAAAAGGATGAAGGCTCTCTGGTAAGTTGAAAAGGTGTCCAAACCAAAAATGGTAAACAGTGAAACTCAATACTTTACCTAGACTGTTCCTACCATCAAAGAACCCTGATTTGTATGGAAGATTAATGCTTAGCTGAGAGCTACAAACAGGAGATTGAAGAGGCAAATTGGAAACCTAGAAATATAACTAAACAAATCTGGAAAAGGGTCTACAGCAATAATGAAACAGGGTGTTGAAAAGGGGCAGTGAAGGAGATATATTAAAACAACTTTGGCACATAAAAAGAATTTTGGCATATAAAAGGAAGAACAGTTGTGAAGAAGAACATCTATAAGGGTAAGTGATTTTTATTTTTGGTTGATCATATCAGTATTCATGGAATTTTGAAAAACTCCCAAACTACAGATTTTTGAAGGCCGTGTTGAAAAAGAGCATACACAGCAGTTTCGTAGCGCGCTACGAAATTGCTGAAGATGATCATTTAGCACTTATGGATGCTTTCCGAAGGTAAGGTTTGATTAGTTCCAAATTTTGAAGTTGCTGGTAGACATGGGATCATGTATGAAGTCTCAGATGGCAGTGGTGTAGAAAGCAAAGTCCCAAGAAGTATTTCATAAATGATATAAAAGTTGTGCTACGAAAACAGAGTATTTTCGTAGCACAGTCATGTTTTGTCTTTCCTCCATATTTTCGAGTTTCCTTTTCTTTGCACAGGTGGAAAATGAAATGTTAATGGGTTATTAGTGCATGCCACATGTATACTAGCAAAACTACTCGAAGATAAGCAGAAGGGATCAAGGGCCTTAAAAGGAGGAACTCTATCTCCTACTTATCAGGAAAATTAGGTCATGACTCAGCAAGTTTTGTAACAGCAATGAGGACATCATCAAAGCTCGAAGACATGGGTGGGTAGTTAATTAAAGAATGTATTGAAGTCATAGATAAGGTTTTTAAAAGCATGTTTTAGGAGTTTCACTCCTATTTGTATTAGGACTCTTAAAGACAGCTAGCTGTCAAGTTGTAATTAAGTAGTTTGTTTTATGAAAAGATAGGTGTCTAAGTTAGGAATTCGAATTCCTCTAAAGATGGATCATAGTATTCAAGGTTGTAAAATTGTATATCATGCTTGAGAATTGAATTCCTTGGGGGAATTTCATTAGCAAAAAAAAATTTTGTTATTGTAAGAAATTGTGGTTTTCATACTTAATACAGAGATCAGTTTGACTACTCAAGATTCACAAGGAGTTTATGCGTTTAATGTTCTTATGGCCTTGTTCAATTACTTATTTCTAGTGTTATAAGCTTGTGATACTTAGAATTCATTTGAAAATGCTCTAACTTCCTTCACATGCTTGTAAACTGCGTTGTTTCATTGTGTTACTATTTTATTTATAGACCTAAACTCTAAGTGCCTTGACTTCCATGTTTTGCTGATCATGTTGTTCTGTTGAAGATCATGTTGACTCCATAGCCCAATAGATGTTTGCTAATATTTAATTCAACCAGTTATACATTTGTCCATTTTGTTCCTAGAGTTAGCCATCTAATCATTAATCAAAAATCTTAAACCTATTGAGAGAGCCCTCTCAGGTTGAGGAGGCTAAGCCTCAACCAAAAGATTCGTTTGAAAGAGTTACTCAGAGTCTGCTTGATTAGCAACCTATAAGGGTCAGATTTTGTGATAACATGCACAAAGTTTTGATAGCCTGTGATATAATGTTTGAATTTGTTTAAAGAATGCACAACAGCTAGGAGTTCCTTCTTGGTCACCGTATAGTTTAACTCGCCCTTTGACAAGTTTTTACTTATAAAGTATATGGCATGAGGCAACTTTTCATCAATTTGTCCCAAGGCTGCCCCTATTGCTTTGTTTGAGGCATCTATGTGAATGTGGAAAGGTAGGGCCCAATTTGGGCCTCTCATAATTGGAGTGGTCACGAGCTTGCTCTTCAAGGTATCTATGGATTCTTGACAGTTTTCCGACCATATAAACTCGACATATTTACCTAAGAGGCCAAACAAAGGAGAGGCTAGCTTGCCAAAATCTTTAATGAATCTCCAGTAATACCCAGCTAAGCCTAGGAAACTTCTGACATCTCTCACTTGTTGAGGAGGTGGGACCCCTTGGATGATGGCAATTTTGTTGGGGTCCACCTACAGTCCTTGTTGATATATTGCATGACCTAGCATGGTCCCTTCAGTCATCAAAAATTCACATTTTTCCAGACTGAGGGATAGGTTCATCTTAATACACTTGTCTAGAACATTTCCTAGATTAGATAAGGCTTCCTGAAAGTCAGAGCCATAAGGAGTAAAGTCATCCATGTATATCTCTACTGCATCATGAACTAATTCGGAGAATATACTTAATACCACTCTTTGGAAAGTGGCGGGAGAATTACACAAACCAAAAGGAATGACTCTGTATGCAGAGGTACCCCAAGGGCAAGTGAAAGTGGTCTTATCTTGGTCTTCCGAGTTGATTTGAATCTGATTGTACCTACTAAACCCATCTAGGAAAGAGAAAAACTTTTTCTCTGCCAGACTGTTTAACACTTGATCTATGAAAGGTAAAGGAAAATGGTCAATTTTAGTGGCTTTGTTCAATTCCCGATAGTCAACACAAATTCTCCACTTACCATTTTTCTTTGGCACTAGCACTAAAGGAGAGACCCATTCACTGTCAGAGATGGGATAGATGAAACCTGCATCAAGCAATTTACAATATCTTTGAGTGATGGATTCATCCTCCTTTGAGGCTGCCTGACTAGCTTGCAATCCTCCTTGATGTATATATGATGAGTACACACTAAAGGGAGCACTCCCTTCATCTCCTTATAACTCCAGGCGAAGGCATCTAGGTGTTTTCTCAGCAAGCTACACAGTTCCTTCTCCTGGGAAGTGGATAGGGATGGATTGATTTTCAAGGTTCTTTCTGGGCCGAACTCTATATTCTTAACATGGAGAGAGGTGGAGTTGGCTGCACAGAGATCAGTTGAGGGGTTGTTTTGGGTTTCTCTTACTATGTCCTCTAATGGTGATACACTGGGAGGTGGATTCTGAATCAAATTTTCAATCATATCATCCTCATCTTGCTTTTTCCCCCCATGGCGATTCCTAATGCACAAAGCAGTGCAGAATAAACTTCATCCTCATCTTCCTCCTCCAACCAGAGAGGTATATCATGTTCTACCAAGGGTTGGGTAGGAGGATATAGGACTAATTTCTTGAACATATGCCCGTTCTTTATGGTCATGTGCCCAGCTCGAGAGCGGATGTAGGCATCAACAGTAGCCAACCAGGCTCTTCCCAGAATGAGAGGATCCCCAGTGAGCTTCGCCTTTGGCTGGAGAACTAAGAAATCAGCAGGGTACCCCCAGGAATCAATGGAGACCATCACATCTTCCATAATACCCTTAGGGGTCATGATGGAGTGGTCTGCTAACTGTAGCACGGTCGTGGTCTTCCTCAAGGAGCCCTGGAGGTTGAGTTTGAGCATTGTGTCCTTTGTCATCACATTAACAGTAACTCCCAAATCAATCAGGGTGTGTGGGATCATGGTGCCATTGATGTGGACATCAATTACTGGGCTTCCAGGGTCCAAATACTTTGGACAAATTCCCTGCCCCAACATTAGGTCAGACAATTGCCCTATGACATTGATGGTTGGGCCATCTCTCTTGCGCCTTCCTGGATGCCTAAATCACTTCTCTTTGATCAACCTATTGTAGATAGGCACATCTTTGATAGCTTGGAGAAGTGGTATCTTCACAAATAAATGTTTCAATTCCCCAAGGAGTTCAGTTTCTTCTGGGGTAGGCTGAACTGTCACGGATAGTCTCTTAGGAAAGGGTGGAATTGCTTTAGGTTCACTTTCCTCTTTATCTTCCTCAACCTCCCTGGGTGGAGGTTGGCTATCTGGGAGAACTTTCCCAGATCACAAGTTAATTTCCTGAATCTCCATAGCATAAGTTGGGCATGATGGTTCCCCACTATACACTTGTTGAGCCTGTCTGTTGTTCGGGTTTGGATTTGGCTAGGCAGGAATTTGGGGTTGCTTTGGTGGAGTAGGAGGTAACAGTTGTGGTTGGACAGGTGGTGGAGGCAAAAGAGCAGGAGGAGAGTTGTATTGGGGCCTCCACCCCTGATGAGATGCATTCCACTGAGGCTGCCGCTGAGCATAGGATTGAAATGAATGGGTGGTTGGTTGGGCATGATATGGAGATGTGAAGGACCAAGGCGAGGGTGTGGACCAGGAAGGATGAGTAGGGTAGCCCCAAGAAGGTATGGAAGTGACTTGCTTGGGGTTGTAGTATGCCTGAGATGTCCCTTACATCCCCTATTGATATGGTCTAGGTCCATGCGGCCTTCTTTGGTATATGTAATAGAGTTGTTTAGTGACACCCTCAGCCCCTTGATATACAACTTTAAGTTCAGGTAAGGAAGGACACTTGTCTGTAGAATGATTTTCTTCACAGACTGAACAAACTTCTATAGAGTTCAATGGGCATTCATTCCTAGGATGCCTCCTGGTGTACCTAGGGAAGAAAAAGGCCAAAGCCCTCTCTGCTTCCTCTTGTTTCCTTCTGATATGCAGGGTATCCATTTGCATGGCAAGAGTCTACAACATCTCACTCTTGAAGTCTTCCAGTATGTTTCCAATTTCTCCTTCAATGGATGAGTTAGAGAAAGAGGTACTCACTATGGGTTGAATCCCCCCTACCTTTCTTTCTGGCTGCTCTAGAATGGTTTCTGAAAACAGTCTTTATGTCCTCATAGGATAGTTGGTAGATGTCTCCCCCGGCCAGTAGATGGAGGGTGTCTAAAAGATCTTCCCAAATTCCCCTGAGCAAGACCAACTTCAGAGACTCAGGGTCAAGTGTACACCTGACCCTTTTGTAACTGAGCTGGAACCTCTCCTCATAGTCTTCCAGGGACTCATCACTTCCTATAGTCATTCGGAAAATTTCTTCTTTAGTATCTTTTGACCTACAATAGTCTCGATACTTGTTGTTAAAGGCTTGCTGCATCTGAGCCCAAGTTGTGATGCTATTGCCAGGTAATCCCATGAACCAGCGCAATGTTGCATCCTTGAGAGTAGAAGGGAACAGTTTCAACTTTTTCTCATCTTCTGCATAGTCATAGGTTCAACAGATAACAACAAACTCAAACAAAAAGGTGTTAGGATCTTCTGTAGTTAGACCATGGAAATGAGGTAGGGCAGAAGGGCTTATATTCTTCATTTTGGTGTCCCCATTGGTCTCCCAAATGGGAACAGTACCATCTATTCTTTCTCCATTCCCCCTAGCATTTCTGTGTTCAGCCATTGGCTCCAAAGGAATGTTTTCTTCTTCTGCTTCCGATATAGGTTATTCAAATATGTCTGGTTTTTCACCTAAGGGTCCTTCTTGATCACAGCCACTAAAGAAGAGAGAAGGTTGGCTATTTGAAGCAATGGGGGTGTTGGGCAAAAATTTTCCTGAGTTATCTCTATTCCTATGACGCATGAAAGGAAATCTTTTTGGTTGGTTTTTGTTTCTTTTTTCCCCACACTGATAGTATCTGAAAAACTGAAATTCATTGAACAAAACAAATTGCAACTAACTGAAATGAACTTTCTGAAATGAAATTTTCAGAATTTAAAAGGAAAGCAAGGAAATGTAGAACTGAAGGAAAATAAAGGACTAGTCTACTTTTGCTTAAATAAACTATTAGCATAATGTTGCAAGAAGAAAATAGAAGAAAGCAGTAATCACATAATACTCTGACACTTCTCCGGAAATGGCGCCAAAAAGCGGTGAGCACCAATATTACAGCAATAATGCTACAACTCCTAGGCTGCCTACTTTATTCTTATCAACCCGGTAGTTCGTAACAAACTTGGAAGCGACGGTGATGTATGCACAAGTACTAGTTCTTAGTGCAGGTTGTCACTTGGTCAGCCAGTGCAAGATCACTAGGATCTCAAGCCAACTTCTATGGATTCCAGAAGAAGCTCTATATGTGATGAAAGGAAAGAAAAGTAGATGTTATTCTAATTGCAGAAAGGAGAAAGACTGAAATGTAAAGCAAACCAAGTAAACCCTAATTAACCAACTAACCCTACTTTTGCAGAAAGCACTATGAAAATGAAGAAAAGAATGCCATTATATATTCCAAAGAAGTAAACAACATCTAACTCAGCTATTTATCGAAGTAAATGAGCAAGAAAACATTTTTTTGGACTTTTATGTATTTTTATGTGAATTTGACATGTATGTAATTTATTATTTGTGAATGTGGTAGTGAATAGGTGGCGTTGGAGTGTGGTTTGGGACTTGAGAGGATGTAGGATGGTGTGGATGGGTCATAAAAGGTCTCAGATGGTCTTCTGGAGGCTTTTCCCACACTTGGCCTTCAAAATAAATCCTACAAGAAAATCTATAGGAGGACACAGGAAATCTACGGGAGGAAAAACAACGTTCTACAGGAGGCTTACAGCAGGATGCCGAGAGCAGTTTTGGCTGATTTGAGGGTGTGAGAATGGGTGAAAAAGGTGGATGAGGATTAGAATGAAGTGTTAGGGCACCTAGGGTCTACCAATAATCATTAGGAGAGAGAAATATGATTGGGTTTGCTCGAGGAGGAAGAAGTTCTATGGAAAATGCAGGGACCTAAGGCAGAGTTGAGGGGAGACTTGGGCGACCTGTAGGGCATGGATCAGATGGAGGATGGGATGGATGATAGGCTGGACTACTACTAGAAGATATCTGCTGCACAAACAACTGACAGTCAACCAATGACATTAAGCAAGCAATGAAATAAGTGCATCTAGAAAAACAGAGTTTTGCATCAAACTAGTCTAAACTATGATATATGAAGGGAAATGCTTGAGAAATGTTGCAAGAAAGGAAAGAATGAAAGAAGACTATTTCAAATAAATAAATTAGCGTTATGGAGAAGTTTTTAAGCAAAGCAAACTAGACTATTAACCAACTAAAAAGCTGCAAACACTAGAAGTCCTATGAATGAGGAAAATCTGTGTTTTGGGGGCAGCAAGAGGGTCTTTGCCTCAAATCATGTTCCCAAAGGGAGGAAGAGAGGCCAAGGCACTATTTCTAACCTTTTGAATATTCTTTTTATCACTGCTTAACCTGCTATAGAGAGCACAAATGAAAGCAACCTACTGAATCATCAAAAGCAACCTGTTCTTAACCATAAAAGAAATACATTTAACAACAATCTAATCTACAACTGAAATAAAACATACAAATACTAGTAAGGAGGAGCTTGACTGCTTGGATTGGGCCCTAACCCAAGAGCTTCAACCCTCTCAGGTAACTCAGTGCTAACTCAAAAAGGATTCCATCTTCATTTCCAAAACAATAGCAAGATTACATGAAACTGTCAAAATAATAAGCTCGAAGTTGAGCAGAGTTTACATAAGCAAAAGTACAACAAAAATCCAACAAAAATCCAACCCTAGTGAGGCCCTAGGCCTCTCTACTTATACAAATGAAGCTACCAATACCTTCCTTAAAATCATGGAGGCTTGGCTCCCAAAACTCGAGATAATCATCAGTCATCCTTCACTTGTTCGGCTGCCTTCTAGTGCATGACTTGGCTGCTTGTGCTCTGAGCTGAATGAAGGGGAATTCAAAGTGTGGAGTAATAAATGAGGGTAATTCCTTCCTATAAGTCATCTCCTTTGTCCACTTTGAGTTATTGCTGCCATTTGTCCACTAGGTCCTTGACTTTGATCGCAAAATTCATCAATAATCTGCATTAAACACATTTTAGACCACATGGCATCATAACTAACTCAACTCACTCTATAAGCATAAATATAATCAGAAAATAATACAATAAGCTAAGAGAATGGTTGATTTGACTAGGTTATGCGGTAAAATGAGCCCATATAATTACCCATTTATGAGGCTCATCAAAGAGTAAAGTAGGCAGCCCAGAAGTTGCAGCATTATTGCTGCCATACTGGTGCTCACCAGCCCACTTGAAATTGATGGTCGACTTGGTTTTTTTCATGTCGAGCCTTGTACTGGGCTTGACATTTCTCCAACTACTCCTATATTTCTTGGTGAATCAACTAGATCCGTTGAATGAACTGTTGTGCTTTTTCCCTGTCATCACGTCGACTGGAGCCATCTTCCCTTCCAAAGACCATATCAAAAGGGTCTTTTGGCAGGTAGCTAAAACATGCCTCAAATGGTGAATGATGCATAGATGAGTACACTTCTCGGTTGTAGGAATGTTGCACGTATGGAAGATGCTCATCCCACAACTTAGGATGTTTCCCACAATAACCACGCAATAAGTGCACCACGGTGCGGTTTACAACCTATGTCTGTTCGTCAGTCTATGGATAGAATGTCGTTCTTCTTTTCAAGTTGGTGTCCATCATCTTCCACAAGATTGTCCAAAACTCTTTGAGAAAGCGAGAGTCCCAATTTGACACAAACGATGTGGGCAACCCAAATTGGACCCAAACATGCTGAAAGAAAAGATAAGCAGTCTGCTCTGCAGTGATCTTCTTTTTACAAGGCATTAAAATACACATCTTACTAAAGCGGTCAACAACGACATACAAATAGTCGTGACTTTGTCTAGACAAAGGGAAACCTCCTACAAAATCCATCGACACACTTTCCCATGGATGACACGGAATAGGGAGTGGTGTGTAGAGCCCGAGTTTTCTATTAGAGGGCTTTAAAATAGAACACATCAAACATCCCTTTACATAGCGAGTCACAATGTTCTTCATATGAGGCCAGAAACAAAATATTTGTACATGACACAAAGTTTTTTCAATGCCAAAATGACCAGACACAAGGGAGGTGTGGCCCTCCTAGATTACATGTACCCTTTCTCCTGTGGGTGTGCATAATTTTCTAAGGTGATACAACAGTTTCCCCTGCAAGTGATAGTTGTCCACCTGTGAACCATGGGTTAGTTTTGCATAAATCTCCTTAAAGTCATCATCGTTAGCATATTGTTCAGAATAAATTTCAAAATATAATGAAGCATTATGCAAAATAACAGAAGCAGAAATAGGAGGACAGGATAACACATCGGCCACTTTGTTGCTAGTGCCATTCTTATACTTTATCACCAAATGAAACTACGGTAGAAAACCCATCCAACTGAAATGACGAGATTGTTGCAACTTGGTTTGTGACTGAAGATACTGCAAGGGCTAATGATCCGTATGGATGATGGTCTCCTTGCCGATCAGGTAGTGTTTCCACTTTTTCACACTTTGGACCAAGGCATATAATTCCTTGTCATAAGTGGGATAGTTTATCACAGCCTAAGAGAACTTCTCTAAATGGTAACATATCGGCTTCTTTTTCTGCATCAGTACATCTCCCATGGCATATCTGCTGGCGTCTATCTCGATCTCGAATGGTTGTTGGAGATTTGGTAAGGCCATGACCGGTGCGGTGCTGATCTTATCTTTCAATGTTTCAAAGGACTTATGATGCATTCCTCCCCATTGAAAGACTTGCTTTACACTTGTCAATGCATGTAAAGGTGCTGCAATAATAGAGAAATTGGCAATAAATCTCCTCCAATACTATACTGCACCCAAAAAGCTATGAACCTTGGTTACACTAGTAGGTTTAGGCTTATTTACAATTGCTTCAAGTCTAGAAGGATCAACTTTTAGTTGACCATGACCAACAATATGACCTAAATAAACCAAAGAGGTTTTCCCAAACTCACACTTTGACAATTTTACATAAAGTTTTTCCTTTTTCAATACATCAAGCACTTTCTTCACATGACATACATGTTCATTCCAACTCTTACTAAAGATAATAATATCATCTAGATAGACAAGAACAAATTCATCAATGAAAGGCCTAAAGAGATCATTCATGACCCTCATGAAAGTGGTTGGAGTGTTACAAATTCCGAATGGCATCACCATCCATTCGAACAACCCCTATTTGGTGTTGAAGGCAGTTTTCCACACATCCTGCTCTGCAATTTGGACCTAGTGATAACCACTACGCAAATCCAATTTGGTGAAATAGATAGCATTCTTTAACTGATCTAATAAGTCGTCAATGTGGGGAAGAGAGTAACAATTTTTCACCGTGATTTTTTTTAGTGCTTGGTAATCCACACAAATCCTCCATGTGCCATCTTTCTTCAGCACTAAGACAATCAGTGAGCTACATGGAGAAGTACTCGGTTTGATGACCCCTTGGTTCAATAGTTCCTGTACCTTCTTTTTGATCTCCACCATCTCAATGGTCGACATCTTGTACATGCCAATATTCGGTAAAGGAGTGTCATGCTACAAATGGATCTCATGTTGGATTTCCCTCTTCAGAGGTATTCCCCTTGGTTCTTGAAGCATCTCGTCATAGTTAGAAATTAATTCACATAATTCCTTTTTATGCGCATGATCACAACCCTAGAAAGCATCGGATAATATTGCATCTTTTCCCCTTACAATCATAAGCATGCAACCCTTACTGGAATTCACCAACCTCTTCATTTGTCCTGCACTTACAAGCCTGGCATTGATTTTAGTTTGATGAGCCCTTACAATATATTCTACCCCATCTTTTGTGATTTGGTATTTGTTTTCATGAGGGAAGAAGATTACCTTTCTATCATATATATATGGACTCCCTAACACCATGCCATAGATATCCAATGGTATCACATCAAGTTTTACCTCATCCACTAACTTAGAAGCGATCACAAATTTAACCTTACACTGCTTAGTTACATTTAGTTGTGCTTTATCATGTATCCATCCAAGTGGGTAAGGTTTTGGATGTGGTTTGGTTTCCAAGCCTAGCTTCTTTACCAAGGACTCTAAAATTAAGTTTGCTTGGGATCCGTTATCAAATAGGGTTTCCACTTTTGTATGATTTATGATAACTCTAATATGAAATAGCTCAATTCTCTTTCATTCATTAGGAAGAGACTCATCTATTGAACTAGTGCCTTCATGTGATTCAGAATTAACATGAGTGTAAGAGTACCTTTTGTTCCTGCTGCTATGATCAACGCTTCATCTCCCAAATCAGATCCAAGTCTTGTTGCACAGTTGCCACTGTCTTTTGCTTGCCTTTTCCTCCATACTTCCTTGGTCTCTTTTCCAGGTATTGTTTTCAATAATGATTTTCATCATGACCTTCCTTTTTGAAGTGATTGCAATAAGGTCTTTCTCCTTCATCTTTCTTGGTTGATGGCATCCTCTTCTCCTTTCCTTTTCCTTTCACTTTGGGTTTTCCATTTGGAGATTTGAAAGGTGGTTTCTTGAAATGATCATCTCTTTCATTTTTTCCCCTATTCTCAAGATGAATTGCCTTCACACTGGCGGAGTCAATAGTAGTTGGTTCAAACAATAATAATGAATGTCTAAGGTAACTATGTAATGATCCAATATAATTAGTTACTACTTCAAGTGAGTCAAGTGCAATTCCCAAATTAAGTGCTTTTTTTCTAAATTCCTCATTAAAGCTTTGAACATCCTCACCTATACCTTGCCTTAAGTATTGCCAATCCATTAAGGATTTTTGTTTATAACCCAAGGGATAGAATTGTTCCTTTAATGCATAAATGAAATTAGGTCATGAGGAAAGAAGATTACCCACACTCTTACTGCTTCACAATTTTCTCTCCCACCAGACAAGAGCGGTGCTACTCGGCCGAAGAGAAGCCAATTGAATCTTTGCCTCGTTCTCTTTGATCTGTTGAATCCTGCAGTAGATTTGAATCTATCTAATCCAATAACTAAGCTTTTATGCATTACTTTCACCGTTAAACATGGGAAAATAAAATTTGACATCTAACTTAAAGAAAGGTTTCTTAGATGCATCCCTTGAATTTCTATGATGATGGTGATGAGAGGAAGAAGAACTTTCACTCATGGAAGGAGAAGGAGGGGGTTCTCCTTCACCATTTCCATGCACTGAACCTTGTTCCTCTGGATTTATTTCTTCTACTTTCTCCAGCCTTGAAAGCAACTAACCAACATTCTCTTCCATGGTATAGAAGGTTTTTTGGAAATTGCGCTCCTCTTCATGACGAGCCTCTTCATCTGCCATGCTTCTCCTTTGATGTGCACGCCTCACTTTAGGATCGAAAGACTTTAGTTTCCCTTCACCTCTTCAAAGCCTATTTCTTGTTAGCATACAATCATGCAATTCACATATAAAAAGACCTACTATGATACCATTTGATCCAAAATCTTTTTCTTATAGATGTGTTAAAGAATTACATGCATAAATTGTAGCTTAACATAGAAAACTTAATGTGCACATGAGAGAAGGGGAGAAACACATAAAGCATGAAAGAAGACAATAATACTTGATAATGGAGTTCGTCGAACTTGGACTACGTCTTCGGGCCCTGCACGATCAATGGGGAGGCCTTCCTTCATTAAGTGGCATGAGAAAGAAGAGTACAAGCATCAGTTACAAAAAGGGCATTTTATACCTCCATACTGAAAAATGGCTGAAAATTGTAGAAATCTAATAGATAAATGGACAACACCATTGTGTTCGTGGCATTGAGAAGTGCTAAAACCATATCAGATTTGTCAAATTATGACAAAGTGAAAATTCAGCCCTCCTGCAAAATTTTGCCTCGAATCGCGTGCACTGCGTCCTCTGCCTTGGGTGCACTGATAAACTGCATGTTAAATAGAAAATGTGCTGATAGATTTCACAAGAAATCCATTGGCTAAGTTGGTTTGAGATCCAAATATTGGGGAGGAGGTCGGGCGGTCAATCCCCGCCTCCTCCCTTTTTTAACATAACAAAATTTTAAGTGGGAAGGGAGGTTGGGCTGGGCCCGCCTTGGGTGGCCTGCCCACCTCACCTGTCCCCTCCCCTTGCATGCTGTTTTCTTCATTAATGTCTGGTGGATGGAAGGTCGGGTCCACGCCCCAAGGGCCAACCCACCTTTGATGGCAACGGTCCTTCGTGTGGTGGTTGGGTCCGTGCCCCAAGGGTCAGCCCACTGCCTTAACTCCTGGTGCTTAGTTATGGTGGCTCGTAGAATGGAGGAAGTTCCCTAGTGTGGGGTGGCGGGGTCATGGCCACTACCAAAGTTTTTTTACATAAATCCATGGGATGTAGTGCGAAACCCCGCCACCCTTTTTTTTATATTTTTTTGTTATATAAAAAAAAACTATGCATTTTTGGAAATTCATTTTTAGACCAAAGGAGTCTTTTTAATGAGGCCATGATTTCTCCAGGAAAATGGCTGGATTTCATCAGATTCCATCCACTAGAAAAGTTCAAATTATGCCTTCATTAATCTTTCCCAATCATCAAAAGTCAACCCAACTTTGACTGCCTCTATCTCCTTCATCCGGACTCAGATTGGAGTGTTGTTCACACCATTAGAATCAGGGCAACGAGAACTTTGATCTGATGTCAATTTCATCGCCTTTCCACCACTCTAAATTTTGAGCTTTCTTTCCATGCCATTGTGTCTAGAGATCCACTTGGATCAGAAAGGGCCTTTTATGTAAGTATTTTTCCTTAAACTGAATTCACCTTTTGGTGCAACTACATCTTGAATTTTAATTTTCATTAATGATAATTGTAGGTAATTGGTAATATCATGTGAATTTTTAATCTTTATTTGCGGGAATCTAGAGACAACTCTATTATATCACAATGATGAATTTTGATTATATTTATTTATATTTGTCCACTATTGTGACAGAAATTTCCATTATATTTAATAGTATAGGAGATATGTGTGCATATGTTTGAATATTTTCATGTGAAGTAATATACCAACATATGTTTATGTACAAAATCCTTCTGCCATCTCTCATATGTTTAAAGTTAATTTCAGTTTTCCACATTATTACATTTAGGATATGGTCTTAAGCTTTAATTTATTGATAATATTGATATAAACCATGCAATTTTTAATTATTTAGAGTTTATTATTTATGGTAATAACTAGAAGATTAATTTGTTTTATGAATTAAACTCATGAATTTGTTGTTATCGATAATTTTTTATTTTTAGTAGTGTGTACTATTGTAATGATGAATTGAATTCTAAAAAGGTGATAAATTTAAACTATTAGATCTATATGATAATTTTATTATGAATGTTAGATGAGAGTAATATTAAGTTCTAAACATATTGAGTCATAAATATTTTAATGCCAGTATTTTTAAAGTTAAAGTTAAGATTCATATTTTTTCTAAAAACCTAAGTAACACATGGGGGGGAGAAATACAATTTATATAAAGCTCTTAGTTTATATACTGAATTTCTAACAAAAAATATATTTCCTTTATAGTTCCATGTATTATTGGACAAATTGTAGCTTGATTATATTCCTAATTTAAAGTCTTCTTTCTAGCTCCATTTGGACCATAGTTCCTACTGGGGGTGTAGGGGATTTCCCCATACTATTGTTTCATGTGGTTCTAAAGGGTGATGCCAACAATTCCTTGGAGCCCCTCCTTGGTGGGGATTTAAAGGAAACACCCCCAAATAGATTTTTTTTGTAAAAATTTCTTTGTATAAGATATGTTATATTTTCTCCCTACAAGGAAAAGTCAATTTGAAGCATTCATCATTGATTCATAATATTATGGTAAAAGATATGTTATGCTTTCTTCCCTTGAGGGCAACCCTCCGTTTATGAGGATATTATATTGCAGCCATGTATTATTGAAATAACATTGCAGTTGAGAGAGGAGACTATGGAAGAGGGAAGAAGAGGTTGTAGTGGATGAATTATAGGTTGCATCCCTTCATTTTGCTAGATGGAATAAAAGGAAGGACTAGTTGTTTCTCTGTGCATGTAGCCCAAGTCAGGGGAACTAAATATATAATTGGTGTCAATTTTATACGGATTCATTATATGCTTCATTTCTCCATTCATTTTAATTTTATTCCTCTATTATTTTATTCCTAATAGATAATATTAGAGGGGAAATTTTCTCTATAACTTTTATTCACATTCAAAATTACAAAATAATTCAATTAACACATTCTAAATTACAAAATTCATATGTGGATCTCTTGTTTAATATTATATTACACTTGACTTCTATAGACCCGGCTTCATGTCTCAGCCATATGCATCATCTACTCAGAAAGGAAATGGGTGATAGGAATGCAAGTCTCCATAATACGTTTATGGTCATGTTCCATCATATTTAGTCTCCTTGCTTCATCTTCCTTCACTTTGATTGATGTGAGACTGATCTTAGCAACTATGAATAAATGACTATATTGGAAAGATATATATTTAGGCTTAAAATATCTATAAATAATGTGACCACCGTATCTTACCTTTTCAAAAAAATGAGCTATCACAACCATGTCACCAATATGGTATGTGAACTATCCATCTTCATAAAGTTGCACCAACCTTATTTTTACCTGTGTGCATTGCATCAAATAGTAAGCCACATTCTCTTCATTTCCTAAGGGGGCAATGATAAAAAATAAAGCACATGTAGGAAAAATAAAACATATGTATTATTTATACGCTTGATATTTCAATTTATAGTTGAAACCATTAATGATGGATGCCACATACCTTCGCTTACAACGTCAACATGCATCTCCTCCCATGTCAGAATTGGATGAGGTCCCTTCGTATTAAGAAATACATATTTCCATCCTTTCACATACCTTTGTTCTTCACATTGATCATGTCTACATTCATCTGCACCATTGCAAAACTCACAAAACCATGTGAATTTTCTTATCTCGATGGAAACTATTTCCCTCATGTCTTTACATTACAATGAGTGTAATTACCTTCTGCATTATATAAGATTAAAATACCAAGGAATTGATATATTCACATCATCAAGTTCAAAATTTGAGAAGAATGTAAGCACTGGAATAATTTTTTCATGGCCTTCATATCCTAAATGGGATCTGCACTAGTTGATCAACTTTACTGATGATTTGAGCTGATCTACATCATGGCTCATTTGGTACCTCCTAAGTGATCATTTCACACAAGAATCTACACCATCATGTTCACCCTTTCGATGTCACATTTCAAAAATATAAGTATGTGGAATATTTATCTCCTTGTGTATCTAACTCAACTAATAAAATTTTTGTGTGGACTTGAACTACCTTGCACAACCATCTAACCATATCGAATGATTTCCAAATGATATGTCATCTTTTTTAATGATTCATAAATTAGGCCAAAGTAATGGTGCACGAACAATGTGTATGATGCTCACGATCATCATTGATGTAGAAGTGATGCTACTTAATCACATCACATGAATCATTAGTGTCATCTTTATCATCAACATTTAATTGTACATTTTGTATAGAACATGTATGAATATGGATACTTTGGATGAGTGATAGTACTCACACTGTATCTTTGTTTGAGGAGAAAATGAGTAATTCTCGACAAAATATACCACTGATAAGATATTTCCTAGCTATAATACCTCCCAACAATACTTCAATTCAAAATCTTTCCACCTAGGCCTATGCAAATATTTGGCATATTTATAGATATTGTTCTAAAACTTCCCCATGAATTCTGAAATAGGAATCTCATCCTGAACATAGTTGATCCTCCTAACTGTTAGAGTTGAAGAAAATGGTTGATTTACCATGACATACTCATACTCCTTCCATGTGACCATCACATCTGACATCATAGACAAGTTGGGATCAATAAAAAAGTTCTTATGGAACAATTCCAAATTACCACATTTTGTGCAGCTTATCCCATCGATACATATTTTCTTGTAAAACAACTCTATTGACTCCCTTCTACACAATATTGATGAAACAAATAGTGCATTGTGGAAGGAGGGTCATTGTGCCAATTCTTCTTGTAAATTTCCTAGAATGTATCATAATAAAGTTGGAATTCAATGTCATATTGGAAACAACATGTGCCATGGTTTGTATTAGGCTTAATAAACTATGGTTTGAATTTATGAAACATGCTTAAGGATATCTTGACATGGGGATTTCTTTCCTGAAATTCCTCAAATAGTGAAGCATCTGTCATTTCTCCAAGGTGCTTAGATTGATTTACATACTCACCTTTTGATAGGTGATTTCATATGACATGTTTTCTATCTGGTATAGAATGAGAATGGCTCTCCCAAAACTCTACCACAAGTGGTATCATTATTGTTATAAGCATGTCTTTGTAGGGTTGTATGGTGATAAGATCCCAACAGGAACATTCATCATTTTGATTTACTTAAACCTTGAATTTGCTATGCTTGTGCAATGTTGTCTCGAGGCATGGCGTTACACTAAATTTTGTCACTGTGATTGTCAATTCATATCTATCTCCATTAAATAAGTGTCTCAAGTGAATCCCTTAAGAAGCTTGAAGTAAAACAATACCAGGGACAAAAGGAATTTTGGGTTTCACTTCTTAAAAACCTTTTTTGAGCATCTGTGCATTTTTGCTAGCCATTACCTGCACATGTGTAGTTTTTACCATTGGGGCCCTGGAATTCTACGCACTATCTTCCACTATAAACTGCACAATCCTATTCATGAAAGTAAAAATAAAAAAGAAAATTATATAAGCTTTGATGTATATTATACAAATTATAAACATCGAACCACTACATATATGTGCCTCATCCCTTGGTTCATGGAACTAATCACCTCCTCTTAAGTATCATATCCCGTGAGACAAATACCATTGAAGGTAGACTTATGTTGTTGAAATAGGTCTAGAAGTCTTGTCATCTAAGGAGAATATTGGAGACCATTAGAAGAGGCTTGTCACATCAAGGAAACCAAGTTGTAAGCTTGTTATCCTTTGAATTCAATACAAAGAAATTTTTCTTTCTGTTATCACCTAGATTGACCTCAGGCTAAAGAGAGGCAATGTCAGGTAACCACAAACCAAGCTTAGCCAAGTAGCTAGCTCTACTAGGCTAGGAGAGGGCTTGATCCGTAAGGATCTCAGTCAAGATGACTGGATCAGGTAAAGGATTTTAGGCTACTTATAGTAGCTAGAAAGTTTTGATTGGATTTTGTAGGGGATTGGCTGGATCAGGAGGAGCTTGGCAGTTTAGGTCTAGGAAATTAGGTCAGAAATGCAGGGTGTTCTATGGGGCAAGGTAGGCATAGCTTTAGCATTCTTGGGCTTGATGGGGTGAGATGTTTTAGACTGGTGAGATGCTAAAAAGGGCATGTGACAATCATGGATTCTTATTGGACTGCAGAAAACATGAAATGGTGAATGGTTTCCCAAGGCAGAGCAGTGATGCAATGGATTCTACCTATCAAACTTGAAAAAATTCAACTAAAAATAATGAAATGATTGATGGCATACATAAAACATATAAAAATATAATCATAGAAGAAGAAATTGTACTAGAACTCCATACCACAACGATCCCATAAAAATAGATGCAATTCTTATTAATCTCCTTCCAAACTGCTTACAAAGGTGTACAATCAAGGTCTGAGCATCCAACTGAGTCCAACTAGTAAAATGATTGAGAAACTACATGATATAGGCCTCAAAACAACTAATCCTAACCTCAGGGGTTGAATCCATCAGAGGAGGAGTAGTTGCACAAAAGACTAAACTGATAGCTAAAGACTAGGGTGGTCAAACTGACTCATCCCTAATATGAATCAATCTAATTCATTACATGCCACTTAGGCCATTCATCTGATGTATCTACCTTAGGTAACAAAAACACACTTTAATTACATCATCATTATGAATTACATCAGTGAAAAATCAAAATCCCACAGGTGAAAAGTATTTTTTGAGAGAAACAGTGAAAAATTTGGCTGCCTATCAAATGCGTAGCGCCAGTGTCAAATGTGCATCATTTGAAGGAAGTGCGTAGCACCATCTTCAGGGTGAGTTTTGACTGCCTTCCTGGTGTCCAAATCTAGCTCAGTATAGCTCATTGGAAATCTTATCTTGTCTAGTTTCCAAAAATGCCCCTAGTTTCCAAATTGAGTTGGATTGGCCCCTCCAAGTCTGCAATCTCCCAAGACTTCTCAAACACGTAGCACCTGGCTCAGAAAATAGGCAGAAACATGATTTTCAGGTGGTTTTTGCCTTTTCCACCTAGTATTTTTGACTTTCAAATATGGAAACATGGTTTTCTTGAGTGTAAATGGTCTTCTGAATCCAATGGTGGTGGCCATTCCTAAAAAATATGCCCCAAAAAAGTGTGCAACACCCTAGGTGTTGCGCGTTTGACCAAGGGACTGATACAAAAATTACCTGAAGAAAACAAGAAATGCTAAAAGAAAAAAACTGAGTTTAGGGTCTTCAAAAATGGTTGACATAGCTGATGTTAAAGGTGACTAAGCATGGAGTGAAGCCTCCACCAATAGGTCAAGCTTGTCCTTCTCCTTCTAATGAGTTAAGGCCTCAATTTTTGCATGAGCCCTTTCGAGCTTGGCTCTAGCAATTTTGTTTCTCATGGCATAGTATTTGGCCATTCTTATCTGAACCTCCGTATCTCTATTAGCTTTAGTTAACAGCTCTTCAATATGAGTACTAACCCTCTCAAGCCAATATTCCCAGTTCCCATTCACCATTATGCCAAATGTTCATTTAAGGTGAGTTGGTTGGAAAGTTGAGCTTCTTTTTCTCTTTCTCCCTTCTATAACAAAACCACTTGTGGACTTGCTGTTTTGATAACATTAATTCTACTGCAATTTTGCCTTTCATAGCTTGTGTCAGATGTTTTTCCTCTTGAGTAGCTACAACCTTTTCTTGAGAGAATTTGATCTTGGAACACTTGAAAGATAATGACATTTGTGTCCACATGGATGCAAACTCATCATTCTCATCTTCATCACTTTCACTCTGCACATTTCTTTGCCATGGTAAATCCATTTGGGAATCATCAGCAAAATCATGTTTCAACACCATACCCTTTGCAACCTTTACAAGTTTCCCAATTTTACTCTCAACTGATTTCTCCATATTCCATCAATATTATAACAGCGAATACAACAAATACTGCAAAAAAGGAAGCCAACCTCCATGTGGAATTTTAGTGAGCCCAAAAGAAATATATAAGTTTTTCCTTTTCATCTTTCATCATCAACAACTACCCCAAGATTCATACCTATAAATGTCCAAGTAATTCCTCTCTAGGACCATGAGACCAGCAGTTGTAAAACTTTCACCAGCAATATCATTGTCAGCAATGTACATTGTCCTCTACACAGATTCATGGATATCTCTTTCAACTAAAGCAGAACGAGCTCGCCATATGTTGAGATAAGGATTAGCAGCATGGAAATAGACCTCAAATGATATGTTCTCTCCTTCTCTATATGATCCCTCTTCTTCACTGTGTGGCCTATATTCTTCATCATCCATGGTGTCATTGTTATGAAACCTTGAAAAACCGTAAATACCTAATGAGACATTGAAGGACTGAATTTCCAGATGACATAATGACCTCATGACTGATACAAATGGCATGATAAAAATAACTTTATGGATGATGTACAATTAACAAGATATGAAACTATGCTAGCAAGCAATCACATTTAGGGAAGAGCGATGTTTTTGGACTAGGACTACCATCAATGACTAAATTGTTTTCCGCATGACCTAGTGGAATGATAAAAAAATTCTAAATCAGACCCTTAAAATGATATGAAAAGAGGATTTTTGATCACTGATGGCAGGATGCAAATACTGACACTAACATCGGCCTTATTAGGGATGGCAGCTCCTTGGAGGTGTCAAGAACACCGTAGACCAAGTGCCTAACCATGTGGGCCAATATGGTCAAAAACGTAAATTGAAATGCATGACTGGAAACTGATGACTTGAAGACACAAACTGAGTTTTACTCAACTAAAAACTAACTCAATACTAAAACACAACTGACAAACTAGAAAAAATGCTCAAAATGGAGTTTATTCAATAAAACCTACTCTAACTATTCCTTTCATCACCTGATCAAGTGAAATGGAACAACCAATGCAACCAAGTAAGCATTTTGGCTGCTGTTTGAATTCTCCACAAGTGCTTGTTTGTCATAAACAAGAGAGAAATACTGAAATACAACTCCCATGAAAACTTGTAAAGAGATCCAAATTTTCCCAGATTGAATAATATGGATTCTCTATCTGACTCCAAAAATACTGCATAAGGATCTTGAAATTCATGTGCACTGGGACTTTGCTCATCTAATAGATTACTTTGTTTCTCCTCATACCATGAATGCAAACTTTCATCTGAGCTTTGTGACAAGACTCCTGCTAAAAATGACAAAGAAACCGGTTGTCGGATCAAGTTTGTATCAATACTTTTTCCAAGCTCATAGTTAGCTAATGGAGAAGGACTTTGACTGCAGACATCATCCAACACATCAGCTATTGGATCGTGAAAAACTTGAAAAGACTGTTGCAACCCATTTTCTATTGGTTCCAATGAGATTGCATGATTTTCTACAGGCTGCTCATTTGAAGATATACTATGCAAAATTCCCTTCAAAAACTGAAATGATTCAAAACATAATGGTACAGAATCATCTTGCATCATTTGATCATATGTTCTAGCTTCCAAGTCTTCATATGCAACCTGACATTCAATGGCATTTGGGGGCTGCAAATCTATATATGAGAAGTCTTCAACAAGGATCTTATTGCCCTCTATATGATCCAGATCAAAACTTATCAACGGTTGATTTCTGATTGCACAAAAGTGGTCTCTGATGAACTGAAATGAAGTAAGATAAAGAGGCAAAGATCCTTCACTTACTTCAAAATTTTCTTCACTTTCCTCCTCACTTCCATAGCTGATATGTGATGGTTGATCACTGTATTCAAAAAGCTGAAAGTGAATTTCCTCCTTCCACAAACCAGCTGTTCATTTGTCTCCAAGACTAGCTTCTTTTTGGAGAACATAATCATCATCATACTGATCAAAATTAGGCAAGTCATCAGTGTAAAACACATCATCAAGCATAGATGTTAGATCAATAGATCTATCTTCTGCAAGCTGATCTATAAAACAATCATTATCAGATCTATGAAAACTAGGATAAGAAAGAAAATGTCTTGGATCAGCCACTTGTTCTTCTTCAATCAACGAGCCATAGTCTTGAACATCATAATCATTCCTTATGGTTATTTTTTGCATCATCTCTTCTACTGCACTTATTAAAATGTCGAGCTTTACCCCTAAAGATGTCTATTCCTCTGGATCTATGTTCTTCCTCTCTTCTTCCTTCAACTTTGCCGTTCTGATCAGCAAATTAGCCTCTACATCTACTGCATTGTTTAGCATCTCTTCAAGTGTTGCAAGATTCCTTTCTCTTCGTTGAAACTCCATTTCCGGATCAAAGGCATCCGGGTAGTGCAAGAGAGAGTATCTAGGAGGAGGCCTTATATTAGCAGGCATTGAAATATAGACTTGGTTAAACCTGGCAAAAAATTGTTGTACTGTCTCCCTTGGCAATCTTTTCAGTTGGTTATACTCTTCTAGAATGAAGAAAGGGTTCTATCTGACCACCTACCTATCGAGGAAAACTTTGACGAACTGCTGGAAATCTGAGATGCTCGCATCAGGCAGGGTTTTGAACCAACTCTTGATTTTGCCTTGCAAAGAAAGTTCAAAAAGCCTAATACTGACATCCTCTTCATCAACTTCAAAAAGGTCAAGAAAAGACTAAAAATTCAGTACATGTCTCTTAGTAGTGATGTTGTCACATTCACCATCAAATCTTGGTAGATATAGGTAATGATTTTTAGGGAAAGCATGGGATATAAGAGGTAAAATCATATGCTTTTATCTACCTAGAATTTTACAAGGTATAGGGGTATATACAAACGCTATAGAATCAATCTTGGTATCTTTAGGCTCATCAGTTTGAAGATGGTCACCATAAAATTCGGAAGAAGGGTCTTGATCAAGATCGAAGACACGTGAATATTTTTTATTCACAATCTTCAAAGGGAAAGAATCACATGCAAGTCTAGGATATTTTCTCAAATACAATATACTTTGTAAAGCCTTCTTGACATTCTCGGGAAAAGAGAAGAAGTAATTTACAACACATAACGTAATGTCTTGGATGAAATTCCAACTTGAATAGCTGATCTTTCCATATTGTCCTTTCATGTTTTTGCTAGTCAGGTTTATCCTCCAGTGGATTCCTTGGATCTGATCTTGAAATTGACTTGGAGTCGCCAGGTGAATTATTTCAGCCTTTCGGTGTCTGATCATTGTCCACCATCAACAATTAGATCTGAACTTGATACATTTTGCTGAGGAACATAAAACTACATTCCCCAGTATGGTCACCACTATGTTATCACCTATATTGACCTCAAGATGAAGGGAGGAAATGCCAGGGTAACCACAAACCAAGCTTAGCCAAGTAGCTAGCCCTACTAGGCCAGGAGAGGGCTCTCTTCGTAAGGATCTTAGTCAAGATGACTAGATCAGGTAAAGGAATTTAGGCTGGGTATAGTAACTCGAAAGTTTTGATTGGATTTTGTAGGGGTTTTGCTGGATCAGGAGGAGGTGGGCAATTTAGGTCTGGGAAATTAGGTCATAAATGCAGGGTGTTCTATGGGCAAGGTAGGCATAGGCTTTATCACTCTTGGGCTTGATGGGGTGAGATGTTTTAGACTAGTGAGAAGCTAAGAAGGGCATGTGACAATCATGGATTCTTCTTGGACTATAGAAAACATGAAATGGTGAATGGTTTCCCAAGGCAAAGCACTGATGCAATGGATTCTACCTATCAAACTTGAAAACATTCAACTAGAAACAATGAAATGATTGATGGCATACATAAAACATATAAACATATAATCACAGAAGAAGAAACTGTACTAAAACTCCATACCACAGGGATCCCATAAAAATAGCTGCAATTCTTATTAATTTCCTACCAAACTGCTTACAAAGGTGTACAATCAAGGTCTAAGGATCCAACTGAGTCCAACCAGTAAAATAATTGAGAAACTACATGATATATGCCTCAAAAAAACTAATCCTAGCCTCAGGGTTTGAATTCATGAGAGGAGGAGTAGTTTCACAAAAGAATGAACTGATAGCTAAAGACTAGGGTGGTCAAACTGACTCATCCCTAATATGAAGCAAACTAATTCATTACATGCCACTTAGGCCATTCATCTGATGTATCTACCCTAGGTAACAAAAACACACTTTAATTATATCATCATTATGAATTACATCAGTGAAAAATCAAAATCCCACAGGTGAAAAGTATTTTCTGAGAGAAACAGTGACAAATTTCGCTGCCTATCAAATGCACAGCACCAGTGTCAAACGCGCAGCGCGTGAAGGAAGTGTGCAGCGCCATCTCCAGGGTGAGTTTTGACTGCCTTCCCGATGTCCAAATCTAGCTCAAGATAGCTCATTGGAAATCTTATCCTATTTAGTTTCCAAAAATGCCCCTAGTTTCCAAATTGAGCTTGATTGGCCCCTCTAAAACTGAAATCTCCCAAGACTTCTTAAATGCACAGCGCCTGGCTCAGAAAATAGGCAGAAACATGATTTTCAGGTGGTTTTTTTACTTTTCCACCTAGTAGTTTTGACTTTTAAATCTGGAAAAATGGTTTCCTTAAGTCTAAATGGTCTTTTGAATCCAATGGTGGTGGCCATTCCTCCAAAATATGCCCCAAAAAAGTGAGCAGCACCCTAGGCATTGCGCGTTTGACCAAGGGACTGATAGAAAAATTACCTGAAGAAAACAGGAAATGCTAAAAGCAAAAAACTAAGTTTAGGGTCTTCAAAAATGGTTGACATAGCTGATGTTAAAGGTGACTAAGCATGGAGTGAAGCCTCCACCAATAGGTCAAGCTTGTCCTTCTCCTTCTGATGAGTTAAGGCCTCAATTTTTGCATGAGCCCTTTTGAGCTTGGCTCTAGCAATTTTGTTTCTCATGGCATTAAATTTATCCATTCTTCTTTGAACCTTTGTATCTCTATTAGCTTTAGCTAATAGGTCCTCAAGATGAGTGTTAACCCTCTCAAGCCAATATTCCTGGTTCTCATTCACCATTATGCCAAATTGTTCATTTAAGGTGAGTTGGTTGGCAAGTTGAGCTTCTTTTTCTCTTTCTGCCTTCTATGACAAAACCACTTGTGGACTTGTTGTTTCGATAACATTAATTCTACTGCAAGTTTTCCTTTCATTGCTTCTGTCGAATATTTTTCCTCTTGAGTAGCTACAACATTTTCTTGAGTGGATTTGATCTTGGAACACTGGAAAGATAATGACATTTGTGTCCACATGGATGGAAGCTCATCATTCTCATCTTCATCACTTTCACTCTGCACATTTCTCTACCATGGTAAATCCATTTGGGAATCATCAGCAAAATCAGGTTCCAACACCATACCCTCTGCAACCTTTACAAGTTTCCCCATTTTATTCTCAACTGATTTCTCCATATTCCATCAATATTATAACAACAAATACAACAGATACTGCAAAAAAGGAAGCCAACCTCCATGTGGAATTTTAGTGAGCCCAGAAGAAATATATAAATTTTTCCTTTGCATCTTTCGTCATCAACATCTACCCCAAGATTCATACTTATAAATCTCCAAGTAATTCCTCTCTAGAACCATGAGACCAACAGCTGTAAACCTTTCACCAGCAATATCACTGTCAGCAATGTACAGTGTCCTCTACACAAATTCATGGATATCTCTTTCAATCAAAGTAGAATGAGCTTGCCATATGTTGAGATGAGGATTAGCAGCACGGCAATAGACCTCAAATGCTATGTTCTCTCCTTCTCTATCTGATCCCTCTTCTTCACTGTGTGGCCTATATTCTTCATCAGCCATGGTGTCTTTGTTATGAAACCTTGAAAAACCGTAAAGACCTAATGAGACCTTGAAGGACTGAATTTCCAGATGACATAATGACCTCATGAGTGATACAAATGGTATGATAAAAATAAATTTATGGATGATGTACAGTTAACAAGATATGAAACTATGCCAGCGAGTAATCACATTTAGGGAAGAGTGATGTCTTTGGACTAGGACTAACATTAGTGACTAATTTTATTTTCCCATGACCTAGTGGAATGATAAAAATTTTCTAAATCGGACCCTTAAAATGATATGAAAAGAGGAGTTTTGATCACTGATGGCATGATGCAAATAATGACACTAACACTTTCCTAATTGCATATATTTTGATGTTATTTGTGAGTTTCCCTGACTACTCGCATGGTTTATAACTGACTATTGATTCAACTATATGTTGTATGTTAAGTTAATAACTTCATTTACGTTTTATTTTATATGTGAGATGCTTTTATCCCTTTGAATGTTTTTGTCTATGCATATCCCTTATGGATCATCATGGAGAAGTTGTGGAAAGCATTGGCAAAGCCTCTAAGGCATTGAGGAAAACCTAGATGTGGAAATCATTGAAAGGAATTTAATAAGCACTTCACTAATAGGTAAGTGATTCTTGACTACATGTTTCATGTTTCAGTCATAAGCTAAGGAAAGGTAGCAATTCTTTTGATGTTTGTTACTAGGTTTTGTTGGAAATCTAGGGAAATTCTTCTTGTCTGCAAGAAGTAATAGTCCTCTATAACAAATTGGTGACTCCACCGGAGAACATCTTGTTCTTCATCATCTCCTTGTTTTTACTTTTGAACCTTTTCTCATAGCCTTATCTGAGTGTATACAACATATTAAAATTTTAGATTTGTGAATTGTTTGGTTTTATTTTTATTTTTATTTTTATAAAATTTTCTCAAACTTCACATTTTATTCTTAGCAAAAAAGAGTATATCTACACACTAAACCCTTAGAAGCAGTGTGTATGCGCACTGGATCAAACTGTTTTCCTATGCACATACCTGAATTTTTTTAAAATTTGAGTTATCCTTTCAATAAGTTCAGGAACTTTTGGTTTTTTTTATGCTTGACTACACTTGTTTACACTTTCAAAAAGTCTTTGTCAGTTCAAATAAGTGTTGTGAAAGAGTCTTCTTGAAAATTTCTTGTTTTCATGAATTATGGTAAAAGCTTCATCTAGTGTTTTGTAGATCTATTAAAAGAAGTAGTGGTTGTTCTTCATTTTTTGTCTTCCTGTCTTTCTTCTTTCAAAAAAATCAAATTTAGTGTTTTATTTTACTTGTTTGTGAAGAATTATTTTGTTAACGAAAAGTAATTTTTTTAGAGAATAAGTATTTTTTATGAAAATGCTTCTTTTGCTGAACTTGAAATGAAAAGCTATTCTTTGTCAGTGCTGAATTTTTTTAGAATTGTACTTTAGACAACATTAGATTCATAACATTCATTTGAAGAAATTAATTTTTAATGATTTGATTAGTTTCCTTATGCATTTTGAACATTTTGAGTGATTGTATGTTAAAGTAAAGTTTCATGTTTTTTGAGTTGTTGGGCAAACTGAAATATTAAAGGTTAATTTCTACATTTGGGTCATTCAAAACTGAAAATTTGCATACATAAAAATGGATATGGTAAATTTAGGAGTTTTTTCATTTTGTTTGAAAAATTGAAAATACTCTCTCTCTACTATAATTATAAATTCATTAAAATGAAAATATCATAATGTCATGTTCGATTGCATTAAAGTTTTGGGCCAGGTCATAACACCATCAATTTCACATCCATTTACCCATTGAGTAAGTAAGAACTTTAAAAAAATAGTGCTAATAAAAACAATTAGAATTTTTATTATCTTAGGGATTTTTCCACCTACATTAGATCAGGTTGTATGGATTCAGAATAACGAAGTGAGTTAACTTTCCAAAGCTGAAAACAAACACTAGAATCTCGTGATAGGGAGTAAATCACTTTATTATAGTTTGGTTGTGGGAAGCTCCCCTAACATAGGAGTTAAGCATGAGATCATATCGGAACTAGTGGAGTGATCGACCCCACTTCATTGGTTATGGTTGAATTATTTACACGTATTAGAAGAGGCATCGAAAGGTGCTTGGGAGTCACTTGAAGGTAAACATCATATTAACCATGTTGAGGAACCTTCAAGGGGATTGAGTTTTGTTACTTTTCCCTCATGTGTACGTTTGATTTACAACTGTCTCCCCACGTTAAATTGTCATAAGTGGTGACCTTAGACCATAATCTTAGTGCTATAACCCAACATGAAGGAGGAGGGGAAGTCTTTGTTGTACCTAGAACAAATGTTTTCTAGACTCACTTGGACCTTTTTGGAGGGTATTCTTCACTTGTGATGGCATAAGTGAAGTTACTTGCACAAGATTGTGTTGATTAAGCAGGTTGTCAAAGTAACTGGTTTTTCACACTCTATCTTTAGTCACCTTTCACATTGATCTCATGGACGTATGATTTCATCACCAACTAGGGATTTCACTATGAAAATATTTTTTGCATGGTTTGACTCCTTAGATTTATTAGCGCATGTTATTTTCATGTTTTTACTTTTTACTGGCCTTAGGTATGGATTGTGAATATTATTTAAATTCTCAATAAGAATTATTTGAGTTGAATCTAATGGAAGCAACCCCAGAAGTTACTGATCAAGGAATCCCCATTAATGAGAATCCTAGTCCTTTTCCTAGCCTTGGAAATGTCGGTCCTCATTATATGGCTACATTGTCACTTTCTGGATTCACTATAGGTTTACCGATGTAGTTGTTTTCAACTTATTTAGTCCCAAATACTCAAACGATACCACCTCAACCAAGTTTTTCACCTCAACCAAGTTCTCCATCACAACATCACCAATCTCATGTTGACCCTTTATCTTCTTCACCCAACATTTCCTCCTCCCTTTCTTCTACTTCGCTTGGTCAAATCCTTGATGCTAGTAACCAGGTGACTAAGAAGAAGAAGAAAGGGAAGAAGAAGAAGAAGAAGAAGCAAAATAAGAAAGAAGTTAACCAACCAACGATAGTTGTAAGTATTGGTAATGTTGAGGAAAATTCCAACATGCATCACAAGCCCAAATACCCTTTCATGCTTTGTAAGAGTGACCACGTCCTTATCAATTTTCCTAGGATTCCTAAGGCCTTGGAAGTATGGTTATAAAATTCTTATCAACTCACTGTTTTCCATCAACCAATGATTGTCTGGTTCTAGCAAAAAAGGGTAAAGTTAGGTTTCCATGTAGGTTATGCAAATGGAATCATAAGACTCATATTTTCCCTCACATGGATGAATCCTCAAAATTGTTGGAAAACCTTATTGTTTTTCAACAAAAACTTCCAACTAGTTAACATATGATTTTTCCCAGTCTACCGTCAGTTTACGAAGTGATTGATCAAATTCCAAGTACATTAAATCCCACTCTCCCATTGCATAGTGAAATACATATCACTTAGGTTGATGAACCATTGGTTGATCAAGTGGTCGAATCAATTTCACATTCACTCAGTCGCATTCTCCATTTGGAGAGAGAAATTAATATCACTTAGGTTGTTCTTGTTACTTCATTTTCTTCATCACTAAGGGGAATTTCACCCATTTCCATAGAAGCCCCTCCAAGTACTGATGTTATTTCCTTTTATTGGAGTAGACTGACATAGCCTCATCTTCCTTCTTCCACCCCTTTACAAATCATTATGAAATGGTATGGTAAGGATGTACGTCACAAAAATGTAGATGAAGGTGCTTTTGTTGGTATTTTATCCTCAACTTCTTAGAAAGCTTTAGGATCACCTCATCTTGTACCTATTACATGGAATCTATTAGCTTTTAATAGAAATATTAGTGAACCTTTAGGGATTCTTCCTAAGTTACTTATTACTCTAGAAGAAAAATTGTCTGTATTGATCTTATGGTAGTCCAAGGCCCCTTGGATTTAAATTTCCTCCTTGGGTGATACTATGTCCATGCCATGAAATTTGTCATGGCCACACTCTTTCGAGTGATTTATTTCCCTCACAATGGAAAATTTGTCACTACTGACCAACTTTCGTTCGTTGGTCTTGATTCATTTACTAGCCATCTGCCCTTAATGTTCCTTATATGCAAGTTGTATCTACCCTACCATGGGTTAATTATGTGGCAACATGTCTCATGTTTTCAGTTACCAATTCAAGTGAGCCTCTCACCGTTTTCTCAAATTATTTTGACTCAGATATGGTAATTGATATGGTGTACCCTATGGGGGAATTTGAACTCAATATTCTTACCCCTTTTGATTCCCTTAACATGCGTTCCTTCTAGAGAACTATTCTTCCATCTGATGAAGACCTCTTGGAAGCCAGGATCGA
The DNA here is from genome assembly GCA_031772625.1 of Pinus tabuliformis. Classification (NCBI taxonomy): domain Eukaryota; kingdom Viridiplantae; phylum Streptophyta; class Pinopsida; order Pinales; family Pinaceae; genus Pinus; species Pinus tabuliformis. Next base: position 513,350,081 of record CM062806.1, on the reverse strand, counting down.
GGTATGTCCCTTCACATGTGTTTCCTCTAGATGGAAGCCAAGATCAAGTCTCCCTGAGGATAGCTCTTTTATTGTGTCAACCTCATTAAAAAATGAAACAGTTCCTATGAGAATGGTTCTTTTACTATGTCAACCTCGTTAAAAAATGAAACAAATCCTTATGAGGATAGTCTTTTTACTGTGTCAACCTCGTTAAAAAATGAAACAAGTCCCTATGAGGATGATTATTTTACTGTGTCAACCTCATTAAAAAATGAAACAAATCCATATGAGGATGGTTCTTTTATTGTGTTAACCTCATTAAAAAATGAAACAAGTCCCTATGGGGATGGTTCTTTTATTGTGTCAACCTCATTAAAAAATGAAACAGGTCTCCATGATGATGATTCTTTTAGTGTGTCAACCTCGTTAAAAAATGAAACAAAGTTCAATGAGCATAGTTCCTTTTATTGAGTCAATCTCGTTAAAAAATGAAACAAAGTTCCATGAGCCAAGTTCCTTCTCTTGGGTGAAGCTCGTTAAAAAATGAAACAAAGTTCCATGAGGATACTTCTTTTACTGTGTCAACCTCATTAAAAAAATGAAATTGGTCATTATGAGGATGGTTCTTTTACTGTGTCAACCTCGTTAAAAAATGAAACAGGTTATTATGAGGATAGTTATTTTATTATGTCAACTTCGTTAAAAAATCAAACAACTCCCATGAGCATAGATATTTTTCTTGTGCCAAGCTCATTAAAAAATGAAATAAGGTTCAATGAGCATAATTATTTTCCAGTTTCCAGCTCGTTAAAAAATGAAATAAATCCTCCCCTAATTTAGTCAAGTATTTCGTATGATCTCATGAATGAACCTTCATTTCATCCGCCTATTAGTAACCAATAGTCTACTTAGGCATATCAAACAAAGCTTGGGTAGCATGTAGCTCTGCAGGTTATGCTTTGGGGCATAAAAACCACTCTCAAGCACAATTTCCTCTCTGTTTCAAGCTTGTGTAAAACTGAAACCACTCTCAAACACAATTTCCTCTCTGTTTCAATCTTGTGTAGAAATGAAACCACTCTCAAGCACATTTTTCTCTCTATTTCAAGCTTGTGTAAAAATGAAACCACTCTAAAGCATAGTTTTTTGTTTTGTTTCAATATTGTATAAAAATGAAACCTATCATGAACCCATTTTGGTTATTATTTTTGAGACTCACTAAACTCATGAAAATCCCAAGCATATTTTTCTATTTTTTCATGCTCGTAAAAAGTACATGAAAATGTCGAGTTCTCTTTTTTGTTTCCTACTTGTTAATTAAATTGAAAGTCGGAAATAACGAGTAAATTTTTATCACTTTTTCAGACTCATTAAAAATTATGAAAAATCGAAACCCCATAGTTACCTTTAAGCTCTTTTCTAACTCTTGAAATAGGAAAATATTGTTGAGTATGCTTGTTTTCTTTGAACTCGTTAAAGAAAACGAAAAAACATCTACTTGATATAAGTTTACCCATTTTACAGATCATGTGGAATATTTATGAAAAAGGTATACTTTGACTAATCATGGTCAAAAGAGTTCTCTCCTACATTATTTTACCCTTTTCCAGGCTTGAGAGACTAAATTTACAAAAAAGGACATTTCAGAGTTTACTTATGTTTTTCTCTTCACTCCCTAAAAATGAAAAACACCGAGATTTAATTTCTTTAGGGTCGTTAAAATTTTACATTGAAGGAACTACATGAGTTTCCTTTTTGTTTCGTTTCAAACTCTTTAGATATGAAAATGACATCAAGTTACCCCTTCACTGGACTCGTTAAACATAAACAGTGTAGGACTCATCAATCATGATGAGACTAAACCACTCCTTCCTAGGGTTCGTTAAAATACTCTAAAGGACTTATCCGAAGGATGAGCTTACAGGACAAGCACATGTTATCCTGATGAACCTTGCATAAAAATAAAGAGGTACTTGCTAGTAATGGTGGGGGAAAATGGGAAAGAAACATTTGTTTTTGTATTGTAAGAAGGTAGTATGTTGCTCTTAAACATGACACTCCATCACCTTTGTGTCTAGTTTGGGAAATCCATTTGTCTCTTAGTTAATCATACCTCATTAAAAGTATTCATTTGGTTTTGGGCCTTATTTTTTAGTCATATTTTGTTAATTCAAAATGTTGTGTCGCTAATATGTTTAAGAGATGTCCAAACTCGGTCAAAGATAACTTGAAAATCATAATCCTCAATCGCATAGGTTGTCCCTGAGTCAGTCCTGAATCACTTCATTTTGTTCTTTAAAACTTAATACCCATTTCATGTTGTTGATAAGGGATACATCAAGGCCCTCCTGTGATGGGCTGCTTCCTATCGATGTTAGCTCGTTATCCAAGAAGTTGACTTAAAAACCCTCTTCGATACGTTGAAGTTTGCATGCCTCAATGGCAGGTTTCTTGCTTTCGATGACAAGTTCTCATCATTGGCCTTCGATCGAATGATTTTATGAGTGTTCAACTTCAAGAAATATTTTCACACTTCATAGATTGTAGGGGTACCTTGAGAACCATTGTCATTATTGGTGGCTTCTCTTGCGCCTATTAATGGTTCACATCATTGACAGGTAATCAAGTGGTTTCTTACATGTTTGACTTCAAGACATTTACTCACATGGTTAGATTCATACATTGAGAGATGGAGATCATGACTTTGGATCTAGTTTCATCCATCCAAGCTACGTGGAGTTATTAAATATTCATGATTCTAAACATAGAACCATTAATGGTTGTGTCCATACTATGTGTTCTGTTGACATGCATCTTCATACGTATTTTCATATTGATTCTTTGAGATATTTATACTCTGAGTATGGGAATTCCTACCTCAGTAATGCTTATATGAAAGCATGATATGGTAATCCTTGATTATTTGTTTCAGGTTTTCAACCAATTGGTCTTTGATCCGAACCTTTGATATGATAAAGAGATTTAGTCATCAAACATTTTTTCTGGCTTTACACTTTAAGGGGAATTCTATTATGCTAAATTGTGTCAACATGACTATCGATTCAGATCTCGCTCCGATGAGTGTCTCAAGTGAATCCCCTATGAAGCTTGAAGTAAAATAATACCAAGGACACAAGGAATTTTAGGTTACACTGCTTAAAAACTATTTTTGATTATTTGCACAGTTTTCCTAGCCATTACCTGCACATGTGAAATTTTTACCATTGTGGCCTGCACAATTCTATGCAATGTATTCCACTATAAATTGTGCAATACTCTTCACGCAAGTAAAAATAAAAAAAACGAATTCTAGAAGCTTTTATGGAGGAATCTTATCCAAATTAGAAACCTCTAACTACTACATACCTATGCCTCATCCCTTGGTTCATGAAACTAATATTCTCCTCTTAAGCATCATATCCCTTGAGAAGAGGACCATTGAAGGTATACTTATGTTTTTGAAATAGGGCTAGAAGGATTTTCATCCAAGGATAATTTTGGAGATCATTGGCAGAGCCTTGTGACATCAAGGCAAGCTATTTGTAATCTTGTTCTCCTTTGAATTCAATACAAAGCAATTGTTCTTTCCTAATTGCGTCTATTTTGATGTTATTTGTGAAATTTCTTGATCACTCACATGGTTTATAACTAAGTATTGATTAAGCTATATGATATATGTTATGTTAACAAATTCATTTACCTTTTATCGAATGTTTTTGTCTATGCAGATTTCTTTTGGAGCATCATGGAGAAGCCATGGAAAATATTGGGAAAACATCTAAGGCATTGAGGAAAATTTGGTCGTGGAAAGAACTGAAAGGAATTCAAAAATCACTTCATTAATAGGTAAGTGATTCTTCACGTACTACATGTTTCATGTTTCATTCATAAGCTAAGGAAATGTAGCAATTCTTATGATGTTTGTTACTAGGTTTTGTTGGAAATCTAAGGGGATTCTTCTTGTACACAAGAAGGATTAGTCCACTATAATACACAGAGAAATTTCAAAATTGTTGCGAACATTTGTTGTCTTGATGTACTTGGTGCAACAATAGTAGTTGTACTTTCCCTATGAGCAGCTCAAACATTGGGTTTTATTGATTTTCCAAACTTAGAGAATGCCTTTGATATATTTTCAGTGACATTCACATGTTTCTTCCTTATTTTAGCATCTTGGATATCCAAAAGCTTTGTGGAATATCTTCTTTTCTTATGTTTGATCAACCCATACAGTATGTGAGCTTTTGTAACAACTAAATGTTTCTCAAAATATTTTTTAATGATGTTACTAACATGCTCTCTAATAGTGTGATTAGAGATAGGCTTCCTAAGGTCCTCGCTTTTCCTTGCATCTAAAGTTTTTGCAAATTGTCCACCCCTTTCAAAATCACTGCAACTCTTGATCATACTATCAACTTGAGAGGGCACAACCCATTGTTCTAGTGGTTGATCAGCTTGATAGTGAACATCTTGTTCCTTTAATGGTTGACTAACTTGATAGGGCACATCTTGTTCCTCATGTAGTTGATCAATTTCCATCCCCGCATTCTAGAATACAAAATATGAAAGTGAGTGAATCATAAGTATTTAATAATAAAAGGTGACTAATGGGGAGTCACTTGAATGGATGAAACCAACAATGCTATGAGAAAAGAAGATCAAGCCAATGTAGTTCCTATAGTTGTAGTGGAGGATTGTGGCTAGGATGTGATATTCAACAAAGGGACAGATTTCCTAAGACATATCACCACGGGACAAGTGAAGCATATTTGGGTTTAATTGAGGAACCTCTATAAATTAGATGTGGAAGAGTTTGCAACATTGAGAAAAAAAGAAGAGAAGCTGTAGAGCCAAGATGTCGGTGAATTATGGCTTAGAAGAGTTGGCCATTTTCGTCATGGTGCTTTGAAGATCACGTAGAGGATTTCTACATGCCTCCCCAAAGGAGAACTACAGCAGTGAGATACATGTAAAGGGTGTGCGTTGGGGAAGTACAAAAAATTCACCTTCTATGATTAGGAAAACAGGGTGCATGCGCTCCTTGAAAGGATTCACTCTGATATTTGTGGACCTTTCTCGAAAACCTCCACTTCCAAGTACACGTATTATGTTATATTTGTAGAGGATTTCTCATAGAAGTGGTGGATCTAATTCATGCAGTAGAAGGACCAGAAATTATCCAACTTTGTTGAGTTTAAAGCACTTGTTGAGAAAGAGATTGGTAAGAAAGTGAAGGCTCTCAAAAGCGATAACGATGGTGAGTACATGTCGAATGAGCTTAAAACTTTCTGTGTAAAGGAAGACATTCAACGTGAATTGATAGCACCCCATAACCCACAACAGAATGGGGTGGCTGATTGGAAGAATAGAAGTATTTTGGTAGCAGCACAGGCGATGTTGCATGACCAAAGCCTACCTCTATACTTGTGGGATGAAGCATGAATCACAACAGTCTATTTGCATAACAGGAGTCCTCACGTGATTATTGGCATGAAAACACCAGAGGAAGATTTTTTAGGGCAGAAACTAGATGTGTCACACTATCTTTGGATCATCATTTTACTGTCATGTTTCCAAGGAATCAAGGAAAAATCTAGAGATGATAGCAAAGTTGGGCATATTTGTGGGGTACACAGACACACCTCACAACAATCATGTGTACTTTCCATCTCTCAAGATGAAATTGGTGAGAAGATATGTGAAATTTGATGAGGACATGAGGTGTTCGTTTGAGAGGGAGCTTTAGCTGCAGCCTGATTAGGAGCTTTTTGCTCCAATGTAAGAGCCTTGGGAAGTTGTGGAGCAGCAACAAGCAGAGGATAGAGAGTGGAAAAATCCACTAAAGTAGAGACATCCATAGAATGAAGGAAGTGAACCAGGGAAGCTAACATATTATTGTAGGATGATAGAGAGAATTTGGGAGCACCCACATCATAGCACATGTAGAGGAGGTCACTAGATCGGTACACTATCTACATGGCTTTGATGGGCGAGCTTGTAGATACAGAGCCATCCTTATTCAAGGAAGTTGTAGAGAAAACAATATGGGTTGATTCTATGGTAGAGGAACATGATTCCATTGTCAAAAACTATGTTTGGGAAGTGGTCCCAAGACCAGCAGACAAATTAGTCGTTGGTTCGAGATGGCTTTGAAAGGTAAAGCATGTAGCAGAAAAGAGAATAGAGAAACACAAGGCTAGATTTGTGGCCAAGAGGTTCTCTTAGGTCGGGGGAATTTACTATGAGAAGACCTATTCACTAGTAGAAAGGTTTTTGGGGCCTTCAGTTTTGAGAAACTAAGAATTTTTGGTGATAAGCTAGGAGGTCAATGAAAAGTGGTGGAGATAGTCGTTGGAAAGTTGCAAAAGAGACAGACAAGAAAGAGTAAGAAATCCACTAAATACTGATAGTTGCGGAGGAAAGGTGGGAAGAAGCAGCCACAATTGAGAAAGAAAAGAACAATGACAGTTGAGTAGAAGGAACAACCGAGCAAGGACAAAGGAACAGGGCGAGAGAAAGAGCTTGAATTCCAAGTTGGCGCATAAAGATAAGGAAGGATGAGTGAAAAGGCAAAAAAGATAGGATACTGGAATACTATTGGGGGGCTAGTATAGTCTCTCTATTTCTACTATTTTGTATGATTATTCATTGATATGTCTTGTGAGTCTGTAATATGGTAGGAGGCTCTCGAGCCTGATGTAATAATGGTTACTACATATATTAATGATGAAGAAGACTCATTGGAACAATAGTGTGTTAGTCACATGATTATCTGGTTCTTTAAAATTTTTATATATGTGTATCTAAGTAGTCTTTCCTTTACAAGTATGCATGACTTATTGTGATTAGGCTTCTATACGGTATGATTTATTGTTCTTTTATTCTTGTCTTTCTGATGTGATTCCTCACGATACTGGATTTCGATCCCCATCTAATGAAGGCCGCAACATGCCTCAGGAGAGACTCCTTACCCATTTCGGGGATGGTGAAAATTTCGGTGTTATGCTAGACTATAAAAAAAGCTTTGTTGACCCCTGTGCCCAAACCCAGGGCCTCAACCCTATTTCTATTTTTGTGCCAACAAATGGTTCCATTGTCGGGACCTGAAATTTCAAAAATGGGTTTGGAATATGGTATCTAGGTTCTCTAAGAATGAGCTACAAGACTAGTGGCATGAGCAAGTGGACTGGTTCGTCTCTCAACAAGCTCAACTCCACCAAAGAGGTGTAGGGAAGTTGAAGGAAGATATCCTATACTCGGAACTGGATAGCGATCAATACAATATATTATGGTGCAAGTTTCTAGATGAGATTTACAACTGGTTGTGGAGAATACAGGTAAAAGGAAAACCCAGTGGACAAAACCCATCTTGCTACACCTAGACTCAAGAATATCTTATCTAGATACATTGTCTTGACACATATCCGATGCGAGTTGCAGATTTCTAAGTGTAGCCCATGTTAGAGGGACACATTATTAATTTCATGACATAGAGCTATTAGTCTTTTTCTAAAGCTAAAGTTGTGTTCAAGTCAGGGTTACGAGGATATCTACTGAAGGATATCTTTCTATGGATTAAGGTTCTAATTGTGGAAGAAAACTTGTTGGTGTTCCAAAACCCAAACATGGTAACGTAAACACTTAGTACTAGGGGAAGGACCTAAAGGAAGGGATGTTACCAAGCCAGGAACTATGAGTATGTCACAAGAATGGATGTAGATGACTTTCAAAAGGTGAGGGACTAGAGGGTGAAAAGGAGAGCGCAGATAGTTGTGAAATGGTGGGAGAGGGATCTACAAGAAATTAAGAGGTGGGAGAAGAGTTTACACCAAGAAGGAGCGATGTTAAGATATCTAGAAGAGGAATAAATTGTTAAATTTAGTACAGTGGGAAGAGCAGAGATGACCGCAATGGTTGTGGGTTCGGAAAGTGATGGGGACCCACCCCCAATAGTAGAAATCGAAATTTTGGATGGAATGGGCCACCTAGGCTTGGAGGAAGGCCTGGATGATGACATACACTTTGCTATAAGGAGACTATTTGCTGAAGATGACGCATCCAAAGGAATTAATGATTTTACTCCCCAAAGCTTAGATAATACCTCCCCCAACCTTCCCCTCGTACTCTATCATAATCCTAATAATTTTTTATCTAAGTTATTCAAAATATAAGAGTTCACAGTGTGCATTCTAATTACAAATCTAGTGCTAGTAGCAGTGGAAAAAGTAATATTGATACCAATCTGTAAGGATCATTGCAGCCTGGGTTGTGGGAATTTGTACTCCTTTCACAAGTTCAGTAAAATCTGGTGGGATCATTCACCAGGTATCCCAATTTCTCTAGTAAAAGGAATGATGGCGTAGATCAATATTGGTATCTGTGCGAAGCTATTTGGAGGGCCTACCAAACATCAGATGATGTAAGTTTAATTGAATTCCAAGCCACTGTCAAGGAAATAGCATTGAGGTGGTTCAAAAACTGGTCAGAGCTACACTAGAATCCAACTGTAGATGATGTAAGAGGGAATTTGTGCAGGAATTTAAGCTTCCTCAACCCAATCAATAGGGGCTATCTGAACTATGGGAGATAAAGCATCAGGAAGGAGAGACCGCAAGGGAGCTGATGCATAGATTCAAGGATGCAATTGGAAAACTAAGCTACCCAAAATATCCAAATCATCAATGGGACTAGTTTATCAAAGAATTATTGCCTCTCACCTGTATGCCATTGATGTAGCAGAAAAATGATACACTGCAAGATGCTCTAGAGAAAGCATCTTAGATTAAATTTATGGTGGGATATGTACATGAGTATTGGGGGGAAGAAACACCTCATGATCTTCCCATATTGAGTCTACAACATCAAATTGCAAACCTGATAGAGAAGTTGAAGAATATGCAACTAGCACAATGAGCATGACCGAACATATGGTGTACAAATTGTTTAGTGGAAGGTCATGCTACTATGAAATTCCCAATGTTATGTGGCCCAAAAACTACATCTACACCAATGGGACCACTTGGATCTACACCTGTTGTAGGAGTTATATAGATAGGGATGAAAGTATTATACAAAGGGCACAACCAGTTTCATGCATTCCTGAATCAGTAGATTTCAGTACAAATGGAGTACTGTGAGATATGCAGATTATATGGGCAATACCCTTGTCTCTTTTTGATACTAAAAAAAAAAAAAAACGTTCCAAACAACACCTAATGTGAATTATGTGCTTCAAAAACTCATCATACTGATCAGTAGGGCATTGGATGCCCTTGTTGACTGGTTGGACAGATCAACCTTCTAAATCAATGAGACTCCTCGAGGAGGAGGAGGAGGAGGAATAGAGGGAGGTAGGATAGGAGGCAGAGGCCCATTTCATTGTTATAACTATGATCAATAAGGGCATGTTGCATGATATTCTCCACTACCAAAAAGATCATGATGATCTAAGTGCAAGTTCAATGCACATGCAATAGAGGATTGTCCAGAGTTGATTGCAAGATGAGAAGAGTGTAGCAACTAGAGGGGATTAAATTTGATTAATGCAAAGCCATGGTTGCAAGAGACAACCCTCCTCTCAAATATCAACATAGTCACCCATGGAGGAAAAAATAATGGAGTTGGCATAGGAGCCACAGAACGACCCAATATTATAATACTAGCTTCTCCAAAGTGCTCATATGACCCTGAACAACACAAGCATTATTAAGAGGAAGCCACAAAGACTTTCAACAAATTAACACTAGTCGGAGCACCGCAGGAGGAGCAGTCAGGATCCCTTAAAGCTAAGAGCCCAAACCCACCACAATCGAATGTTTGACCCATAGAAGAATGGTTCAAATTATTTATGCAAATCATCAATGATGATCAAATGTTGGGACAGATGTAGAAAAGTTTGAAAGTTGTTATCATAGATGAGGTGGTTGACGGATAAATCATCTCTATCAACCTACCTAAAAGACACTCTAGGAGGGTGTGGAGGAACAATAAAAGAAATGGAAGTGAGTTCGAGATGGACGCTCATATTGCAGATTTCCAAATTAAGGACACCATATTGGATCTAGGCTTAGATGTCAACATTTTTCCAAGAAAGACTTGGGAATGCCTAAGTTGATGTTTTCACCAATCCAGCTATGTATGGAAAATCAATATTGTATCCTCCCAATTTTACGGCTGGAAGACATGGAAGTCGATATGGCAAGGGTAAATACCTATGTGTACTTTGAAGTGGTAGATATCATGGGGGAAAAGGAGCCCTACTCAGTGTTTCTTGGGATAGAATAGGTTTTTGAGAACTATGCCATAATTGATTTAAGAAGGAACTGATGACTTTTGAAGTAGAAGGGGTTAGAGTGATATATCCCCTAGACTCTTATAAAGGACTAAGGTTCACAGAACTGATAGATCATAGGGAAGAACCAGAATTGTTGTATAAACTATATAGACTAACAACAAGAAGAAGGGAAGATTACATAAACCTAACGACAGAAGGGTCCATCAGCTAGCGGAGCATTCAGAGTTTAGAGATCAACTGGGAGGCTACTTGGGATGATTTGCAGCAAGGTGGATACAAAATCAACACTAGGAATTGCACCACAATCCGTTGGATCAATTGGATTGACACTGAGGTACGATAATTCCCTATCTTCGATGGTATAGATTCAATTAATTATTTTATCAACAAATTTGACGCAATTGTTCTTGAAGAACACAAGGTGCCTCTACTGAATGTCGCATTACAAGCAACACTGAAAAGGTGGTGGGGAGTTCACCGCAACTATCTCAAAGAATGGGAGAAGATCAAAATAGCATTGGAAGCTAGATTCCAATAGATAGGGGAGTACCTTTAGGATTTTTTGAAGTACAGAGGGGACTCTGAACCTCGACAACATTTGCAAGAATGTAAGGACAGATGGAACAACGAAGGAGTTCCAAAGGAATTGTAGGTGCATGGTTTTATACACACCCTAGGGATGTTTCCAAGAGCTTGGTATGTACAGGAAGAAACAAGGACACAAAGTGGATATTGGAATCATAATTGATCAATTTGTCAGCATCTTTTCCTTCTCAGACAATGATGAAAGGTTGACCAAGGCATTGTAGGATGTCAAGTAATTTCTACTTACAACAAGCCAATTGATGGAGGGATACATAGAACAGAGCACTCTAGAGAATATATATGAATCTAGATATCATGAGGTCATAGCATGTGGGAAGGTGGACAAAGACCTAGTTGAAGATGATCTGGAGGAATTACGATATCTGGAATTCAATGAAACTAAGGGGGAACAGGACATCAAGGATGGACTTGTGAGTGATGCTTCACATCTAATACCCTTGAAGTTGTTGAAGCATAACATTAGTATTGATGGCAAGCCAAAGTTAGCCTTGATTGGATGTTATTAGGATGAGAATACTACAAAGGAGATCTTTGATCTCTTGAAAGAATATGAAGAGTTGTTCCCCTCGTCTGTTGTGGAACTAACGGGTATTAAGTGGGACTTAGGGGAGATGTAAATCATGCTTAAACCATATGAAAAGAAAGTAAAGCATCAACAACAGTGACTAGACCTGAGAGTTAAGGAGAAAGTTAAAAGATAGATATATAAGACGTTAGCAGCAGGGCTTGTATTCCCAGTTGATGAAGCAGAGTGGGTAAGTCCAATTTTTATATAGAATAAGAATGATACTACAGAAATAAGGGTTTGTGTGGACTTCCGTAGTCTAAATAATGCTTGTGTTCATGATCCTTTTTCAACTTTGTTTAGTGATGAAGTTTTAGACAATGTGGTAGGGAATGAATACTATTATTTTACAGGCAGATTCTTCGGTTATCACCAAGTTATGATCACAGAGGAGGATAAGAAGAAAACCATGTTTTCCATGGAATGGGAGTCCTATGCATATCATGTTACGCCATTCGGACTCAAGAATTGACGCACCATGTTCTAAAGGATTGTGATTGCTTCTTTTATAGATTATATCCATAGTTTCTTAGAAGTTTAATAGGATGATTGGACAGTTTATAGTTTTCTAAAGAAACACTCTAGTTTGCTTAGATTCATGTTTGATCAATGTAGACAGTTGCAAATCTCATTAAACTTGAAGACATGCATATTTGTAGTCCCCTTTGGCACACTCTTGGGCCATATATTATGGAAGGAAGGAGTGTGTGTATACACTACTAAAGTTGCTGAAATCATGAACATGGATCCACCCACAAGTGTAAAACAACTCAGGTTCACCTTGGGTCACATAGGATACTACACAAGGTTTATCCACAACTATGCCTCTATTACTGCACCAACAAAGAAGCGAGTAAAGAAGGTTGAATGGTTCACATGGTCATAAGAATGCGATGTTGCACTTAATATAGTGAAAGAAAAAATAGCAAGTGCACCAATCCTAGTTTACCTAGACTAGAAAAAGCAAATCCATGTCCACAAAGATGCCTCAAGCATTGCTTTGGCAGCATTTTTGGCTCTGTCGGGGGAAAGAAACCTCAATCACCAGATTTATTTTTCTAGAAGAAAGTTAACTACAATAGAGAAAAACTATACCATAATAGATAATAAGGCATTTGCGATGGCATATTCGCTTCAAAATTTTTGACATTACCTGTTGGGAGGTCAGCTCAAGTTTTTCACTTATCATTCTGCTTTGAAGTATTTAGTGAAAAAACCCATACTTGAAGGTAGAATTTGCATATGTCTTTTGTTATTCCAAGAATTCACATTTGAAGTAATTGTTAAGCCTGGTCGACTAAATGTGGCACTCGATTATGTCTCACGGCTAGAGTCACGTGAAATTGGAGGATCCCTTAATGATTAATTACCGAATGTCGATCTATTTTGAATTGAAGTAATACCAGAATACTTTCAGGATATAACAACATTTCTAGCTACAGGTAAATGTCTAGAGGAATACACAACAACACAATGGAGGCATATGGTCATCCGAGCTGTAGATTATTAATTGATTACAGGACAACTATACAAATTGGGCCTTGATCAAGTGTTGTGCAGATGTCTTCTCAACCACAAGAGACAAGATCTATTATGGAAATGCCATTTAAGGGTTGTCGGAGGCCATGTTGGTGGAAATTCCATCACAATGAAAGTATTGCAGAAAGGGCTATGGTGGCCCATATTTTTTAGGGACGTGAAGGAATATGCTAGAAGCTGTGACATTTGTCGAAGGGTTAGGAGACCATCACACCAAGATGAATCGTCATTGCAACTAGTATGTGTATTGTAGATCTTCGAGAAATGGGAAGTCAACTTTATAATACCTTTATGGAATTAAGGCTTCTAAGATCCATATCAAGTTTTTTTAAGACAGGTTTTCGACGATAATCACATCAAAATTCATTTGTCGACACATTTCGAACTAGCAAGTGTGGTTCATCATCAGGACAAGATGAAGAACCAAATCAAGGCAACAAGTTAAATAGAGAGTTTGATCATTCAAATGGCTAGAAAGCAACAACTAATTTTGACCAAAAGAAAATGGCTACAATTGATTGGGCTACAACTAATTGACTAGACCAAGAGTTAGGTAAAATTTAGTAATTAATTAATTAATTAGATAATTTGTTAGATCTATTTATTTGCTTTTAAATCAATATTTAACTAAATTTATCTACTTATAATTATTTAAAAAAATTATGAACTAAGAACTATTAAACTTAATAAGTAATTTAATATCATTCTTTTTAATTTATAATTTGAAACTAAATAAACTTACAATATTATAGGATAAAATCTTATTGTTTATTAATTAAATAACTAATTAGTTCATTAATGTTGATTACCAAGTCAAATATGTATTATTTTCTTTTAAAAACTAAAATTACATAAATTCATATTAATGCTTATATATGAGGTATTATGGGATAAACTCGGATAAAATTTATATAAAAGTTTATTAATTAATAAATAAATTAGTTAATACGTTTGTTAAAATTATTTATTTAAATGAAAGAAATATATAATGGGATAAATAAGGATTAAAATTAAATGCTTATCAATTAATCAATTAATTAGTTGATTTGTTTTCTAAATATAAATGCTTATAATGCTAAACTTATTTATTTATATATCTAGATTAATAAAAACGAAGTAGAAATTTTTTTAAATTATTAAAACTTAAACTACGAAAATAAATAAATAATAAGGGAAGTTTTGTTATCCTCTTATTTTCAATTTAAAGCTAGATGAAATATGGGGAAACTTATAAGAATAAAGTATTAATAAAATTTAGGTAATGAGAACCAAACAAAAAACAACAAATCGTTAGAAAAGAGGAAATCCAAATGATCGAGAGAGAATAAAACTAGAAAAGAAAAGAAAAAAGGATGAAGAGGGGTAAAAAATGGGAGCGGGATGCGGAGGTAAGAGGAAAGGTTACAGATCCAACAGCTTCTAATCATCCAATCGTCATCCCTATTGAGATTGCTCGAACTCGTTTTAATTTCTATGGCCTCCCTAAACTTACGATGATGAAAAGGAGCAATCTTGGCGATAACCTTAGCCTCATCAATACAAATATGATGTTTAGTCTTCTCCGCGTGCTCTACTAAGGCTAAAGATCGGGTCCTCCCATGCTTGATTTTAGTTTCATGCTCATGAATCCTTTGATTAATAGAGCGCCCAATTTCACCAACATAGGGGGTCCCACAAGAACATGGAATAACATAAACACATTTCATGTCCTTTGGGTCAACAGGGTATTTAACAGATCTTAGGGAGTTACGAATGGTGTAAAGGGGTCTAAAGGTTGAGGGAACATTATGCTTCCTAAGGATTCTCGTAATCTTGTCAGTGGTCCCCTAGATGAAATGGAGATTCACCCTTGAGATTTGATCTTTAGGGTCTTTCTTAATGTTGGGACCTTTGTTAGCTTTAAGGAACGCTTCTAGACCTTGGTACCTACTATATCCATTATTAATAAAAACATTAAGGATATGGGCTTTCTTTTTATCCAGGTTATTTTCATCATAGATTCTCAGCACACGAGTAGCAAGAATGTTGAGAACGCCCAACTTTTGAGCAGGGAAATGATGAGATTTGGCATGAAGATACTGCTCAGTATGAATTTTATTCAGAAACACACGGTGGGAGAAAGAACCGTCATGCTTTCTTGGAATGAGAACATCAAGAAAAGGCAGGCACCCATCAACTTCCTACTGCATAGTAAACTTTATGGAGGAAGATTGATTGTTGAGATGCTGGAAAAACTGATCTAACTCCTCTTGGCCATGAGGCCAGATGACACTAGTGTCATCCACAAGGACCTATCAATCCACCTACATGCCACTCCCATGCCAGATATATCATCACTGCCATAGAATACCTTACCAAATGGGTGGAGGCCGCTTCGGTTAATAACCGTATCGTGAATAACGTTGGTAGATTTATTTTTGAGAATATCATCTCTAGATTTGGGTGACCCTAGTGTCTCACTAGTGATCAGGGGACCCATTTCATAAATTAAACAATTGCCTCATTACTTCTTAACTTCATGGTACAACACAATAGAAGTGGCCCATATCACCCTCAAGAAAAAGGCATGGTGGAATCTTTTAATAAGATCTTAGGAAGGGGACTGACCAAAATATGTTCATCCAATAGGGACGATTGGGATTGGTTGTTGCCAGTGAATCTGTGGGCCTATCGCACAGCTATTAAATGCTTACACAAGCCTACACCTTTCCATCTAGTATATGGACAAGAGGTTGTGGTACCCGTCAAATTCACTATTCCCAGCCTTTTCATTGCACAGGCCACTCATATGGCGAAGAAGATTCAATTTTGAAGAGGTTGGAGGAACTTTTGAAACTAGATGAGGCTAGGCTCATGGAATATTTCCATCAAATGATTGAAAAGAAGAGGCAAAAGGCATGGCATTATAGGCACATTAAGTGGAAATCATTCACGGTAGGAGGCCATGCTCTGCTATATGATTGCAAATTCTTGAAATATCTAGGGAAGCTCCAGGTGCATTGGTTGGGGCCTTTCATTTTTGCGTAATTCAAGGAGTCAGGAGCTATTAAGTTACTGCAACTGGATGGTGTCTTTCTACTAGGATTAGTGAATGGTGCACACTTGAAACCCTTCCAGGGATCAAAGAATGTCACTCAAAATTGATTGCATCTCCGAAAGGAGACCATAGGTAGGAGTAGTTAAGAGTCAGTTAGTTTGGTCATTCATTAGTTGTGTCAGTTCTCTGGTTAGTCAATTATTTACATTCTAGTTATTCCAGAATAAATCTCCAACCAAGTCTCTTCCAGTTGTGTAGGTTCTCTCACCCCACCACAATTTCTTGTGGTCAGGGGAGAGTCACATATTTTAGGACTCATTTCCATAATAATTAGGAAATAATTTACAGGGTCAGCTCGAATTTCTGTTAAATCTTTCCCATTATACCCATAATATATTCCTAAGCATCTTCCATCATGATACCATAATTACCCATCAACTCCACCTTTCCTTCTTCAGTTTTACGTCATCAAAGTCAGGTCCAGCTCAGCAATGACAATGTTAACATGATTGAGAATGCATAGGGAAAGTTGTCGTAGTAATTAGTTAGGATGTCTCATCAAAAATGTCGTGTCGAGCTTTTCTACTTAATCTGCATGGAAATGCTGAATTCTTTAAAGTCTAAAGCCAAGGTGGTAGAGTTGCTAAGTCTACAATTTTTTCCCAATTTCCTTTGTTCCAAGCTCAGGTCCAAGCCCCCTATGTCTCATGTCTATCAACATTGTTCGAAAAAGACGAATACTATGGTATTTGTTCCATAATTTGAATTTGGTGAAACAATTGTGAAAACAGAGCCACTTTATGGAAAATACAATAAAATAGTGTTGGTGGATAACGAGCTCTCGGACTCCTTCCAATTTTCAGCCTTGAAACGTGAGGTCTATACTTAACCAATCATGAAGGATGATGGAAGTATATCTATCAAAGTCAAAAATGATTTTAGAGAAATTTAAAGGCCAACATTGTTGAATATGAAGAGTTTTCCCATATTTGGAATGACTGGGGTTGTCAAGCAGTGCACAAAGCTACTTCTCAGCAAAATGCATGTAGGATCTCTCTAGCTTGACAAGGAACATCAAATTCACGCAGTTGACATCCATAGGCTCATAGGCTTATTGATGGTTGGACATGTTGTATCCATTTCATTCCAGACAGCCTCCAAGTAGGCAAAAAAGATCGAGAATGAAAATTACTACAACAGGTATGACACCCAAAGAGGAGGCAAGGGTGCTCTCATAGAGCCAATCAACACCCCCAATATCAAGTTTGCATGCCATATCATTGTAAGGAATCTCATGCGCCATTTTTCCAGGAATGAGTGCACACTCGATACTATTTTAGTTGCAGAGCACTATGTACAGGGCGCACAACTAAACTGGTGTAGTTTCCTACTTTAAGAATTGTTTGAGGCCTACGAGGACATCTACAAGAGAGCGGCCCACTTCACTTATGGATACATTGTCATTGCTCTAGCTATGTGGAAATGGTTCCCACCAGAGGGTCAAGAGTTGGCTCCTATCACAAAAGACCAACCTCTTTCTCTCAGGTACACATCCTAGCGAACCTCGGGTGACCCATGCAGTAAGGAAATCAAGGAAGCTTCCTTCATCAAATGGTACAAGAAAATGTTGGAGTTCGTCAAGGCTATGGAAAGGATGCTGAAGTTATTGCTCGATGATTATTTGTTAGAAATATGGTTTGGTATTATTCATGACAATAGTTGGATAAGGCCAAACTATGTCCATACTCACACATTCAAGATGAGCTCTCAAAAGTTTATGATGACATCAGAATCATTCGACACAGAGGTAAGCTTGTCACAAGGCATTGAAAGGGAGGTTCGCGAAGGAAAGAACATATATTTCTCGGAAGTGATGGTGCCCCAGCCACTACCCAGAGAGACACCTGTGGATTCAAGGAAGCAATTGTTTGAAGAAGAGATGCATCCTTTCATCAAGAAACTTGAGAAACAAATGCACTCTTTGAAGGAAACTATTTCCAATATCAGAATCTCGATAGATTTGTTCCCTAATTTTTCTAAATTTCAAGGTTCAAGACAACATGAGTGTATGGTTAGTACTCCCCTATTTGCTGCACTTCTAGTTGTAGGGCCCCATTCCCAGTCCAAACCAACAATCCCAAAGCCCCATAGTTCGAAAGCTACAAAACCTCCAGTTGGGGCTAAAAAACAAAAAACAACCCCACCAACCAAATTGTAATCTTAGCCTTGAACAACCCCAATCACAAACAACATTTCCCATTATCGAAGAAATTCCACCCTCCACTTTTGTTGCGTCACCTAGCTCGCACAATCCATCGCCCCACACAACTTCCACCTCTACCACCATTTTAGATACCATACCTTCTAGAACAATGCTAGGAACGGGAATGGAAATAGAGGTTGACTATGTTATCCAGTCCATCATGGTAGTTACCAACACAAGAATTCTTCCCCACATCCATGATGTCTTTATTGCTTGAGTCAGGTCTACTAACGGACACCAAACCAATAATTACATCGCTCATTACCACTACCGTCCACCAAGTATCATTTCCCTTTCACCTTTCTCCTTCAATTTCACCCCTCCCCATTTCCATCCACACCACTCCACCATCGGTCGAACCTTCACAGTAGGTTACATTACCCCACAGACATTTAGATAAGTCTATTTCTAGTGTGAAACCATTGTAAAGTTAGTTTCTAGAACCATCCACCATTGCCAAGGTGATCTATACAGTTTTTCCTCAACCCAATTGTTTCATTTTATTTAGCTAGCCACATGTTGATCATAGGTGTTGCACAATGATTTGACAACCAAGCATGAATATCAACAAAAATAGAATACTCTACTTACTACAAAATGTGATTAGTTGTGCCAAGAAAAGAAACATCTTCAAAGTCAGCTAGAACAGATCACAAAAAAAATCTAGGTACTATGGCCTTTAGTCTTCGATGTTGTGCCTAATGCCCAGAGGACTTCTCATCTTGTACACTTGTCGAATGTTGCAACCAAATCTAGGAAACATGTCATGATTTAATTTCTGCCAATCGTGAGCTCAAGAAGACCCTTGTTGCCACCCTAAGTGCCTTTCTAGACCCTGCCACAACATATGCAACTGAGATCAAACATAAAATATCAAATGAAACCACCCTCAAAGGCTCCATCATCAATGTTGTGGAGGAAGCCCACACCCTCTTGCAATAGGTTCATGACTAGTTGGGCTTCCTAGTGAAAAGAACCAACCTGTCTAGCCCCTCCACAGTCATGTCAACCAACTATTCAATGAGGCAAGGAGCACCAAGGACAAGAACTTATTAAAGAAGATCCTAGAAAAGGTGAACACTCTTGAGGCCCAAATTTAGTAGATTGAAGATGAGTCAGAAAAAACCAATAAAATACTTCAAGACCTCCAGCCGCTGATATAAACACATTTAGGAACACTGCAACAACTCAACGATGACATATATGCTAGAAAATTATATATATATATATATATATATATATATATATATATATATATATATATATATATATATATATATATATATATATATATATATATATATATATATATATATATATATATTATGGAGCAATGTAACACATAAAATATTGCAGAAATATAAACACAGAAAACACATAAAACAAGAGAGACACAGATATAGGTGGTTCACCCAGTTTGGGCTACGTCCACAGAGAAACAACCAGTCCTTCCTTTTATATTATCCAGAAAACTGAAGAGATACAACCTACAACAGATCCGCTGTAACACACTCTTCGCTCTCAATATCCTCTCTCTTTCTCACTCAGAATATAGATCAACATAGACGCAATACAATTCCCTCATATATAGTGAGGGGTTGCCTTCTAGGGCAAAAAACCATAAATTAAACATAACTTCTACCGTCAGATATCTGCCTAATGAACGGCCCAGATTGACTAGAAATTACTATACTTTTACAAGGCAATTTTACATTTATTCTTAGCTTCGGGGGCGCTACCCGGCTCCCCAAAGGTCACAACCGCCCCCCCTAGACACCCCCTGCAACAAATATTTTATGGGCGGTGTTGCCACCCCATTTCGAACTAGGGTCCAATGCAGTGATACCTTTGAATACAAAAGATAATCAGGCTGCACACCCAACAATCTCCCACTTGGAGACTGATTATAGCAACTCCACTGCTGCTTCATTTGCTGGACAATGATGCCTCTTTGGACCTGGCTATTTCTCATCTTCTTCATCATACTTGAAGACCAATTGAAACTGAGCATATTCTCATTTTCTCCCTAGTTACAACTTTTGTTAGCATATCTACAAGATTCTGGCTAGTGTGTATCTTTTCCGGCTTCAACTCTCCAGCTTCCAACATTGATCATATGAAATGGTAGTTGAGCTGTATGTGTTTAGTCCTAGAATGAAATGTTGAGTTCTTTGCAAAGATGAATGGAACTTTGGCTATCACTGTATAATGTGCCCATATCATGCTCCTTACCCAATTCACCCATAAACCTTTGTAACCAAATCATTTCTTTACTAGCCTCTGTAGCAGCAACATACTCTACTTCTATTGTTGAAAGTGCAACAATACTTTGGATTTTTGAAACCCAACTGACAGTTGTTCCACCTACAGTAAATACATATCCTGTAGTGCTCCTCTTGTTATCTCTGTCACCTTCCATATCTGCATCAACATATCCCTGTAGAGAAATGTTTGAACCACCAAAGCATAATGCGTGATTTGTGGTACCTTTCAAATATCTGAGAATCCATTTCACTGCCATCGAATGTTCCTTTCCTGGATTGTTCATGTACCTGCTTACAACTCCCACTGCATGTGCAATATCAAGCCTTGTGCAGACCATTGCATACATTAAGCTTCCAACTGCTGATGCATATGGAACTTTAGACATATAATCCATGTCTTCTTTGGTCTTTGGGCACATTTCCTTACTAAGTTTAAAATAGCTAGAAAAAGGTGTACTAACTGGTTTTGCATTGTGCATATTAAATCTTTTCAACACCTTTTGTATGTACTCATTCTGAGACAATGTTAGTTTGCGATTTTTCCTGTCTCTAGTTATTCTCATACCAAGGATTTGTTTTTCAGCTCCCAAATCCTTCATTGCAAATGGATTTGCCAATTTTCTTTTGAGCACATTTATTTCCTGCATGTTAGACCCTGCAACAAGCATGTCATCTACATACAATAACAATATAATATAGCTGCCATAATTTTGCTTTTTTAGATAAACACAATGATTAGAGTGACATCTAGTATAACCTTGTTCAGACATAAACTTGTCAAATTTTAGATACCACTTCCTTGGAGCCTATTTTAAGCCATACAAGCTCTTCTTCAACCTGCACACTAGTTTCTCCTTCCCTTTTACCTCATATCTTTATGGTTGCTGCATATATATCTCTTCCTCCAAATCCCCATGGAAAAAGGTTGTCTTTACATCTAACTGCTCAAGATGCAAATCTTCAGCTGCTACTAGACTTAGAATAGTTCTGATTGAAGTCATTTTAACAACAGGAGAAAATATTTCATCAAAATAAATACCTTTCTTCTATGCAAACCCCTTCACCACAAGTCTAGCTTTGTACCTCTGTTTTCCTCCATCTTCTTCCTTCAGCTTGTAAACCCATTTATTCTGCAATGTAGTTTTACCTACAGGCAACCTGACTAAGTACCATGTCTGGTTATGCATTAAGGAGTCTATCTCTTCTTTCATGGCTAGCTCCCACTTCTTCCTGCTTTCAACCTGCATTGCTTCTTCATAACATTCAAGTTCACCAGAATCAGTCAACAATAAATAATATAATGAAGGAGAGCATCATTCAGGGGGTCTACTTATCCTGGTAGATCTTCTAACACCACTTTCAGGTGTTTGGGTGCATGTTGCTATTGTGGTGGTTTTTTTTGTTGTGGTTGTTGATTATTATTATTTTCAGGCACCTTTACTTTTTCAGTGATCTCATCAAGAACTGCGTATTCCTTGTTTTCTTTTTCCTATTTCTTTTCCTACAACCGATTCTTATACAAGACCTTTTCATTGAATATTACATCTCTGCTCCTAATGATTTTGTGATTTTCATAATCATATAAGCGATAACCAAAATCATTAACACCATATCCAATAAAGGTACATTTCTTTGATTTTGCCTCAAGCTTTGTTCTATTTTCTTTATTAATATGGACAAAGGCCTCACAACCAAAAGGCTTTAAAAAGGAGTAGTTTACCTTTTTACCTATCCATGCTTCCTCTAGAACACCACCATCCAAGGAACTTGAAGGCCCTAGCTGCTTATTAGATAAACAACAATATTTACAGCATCTGCCCAAAATTGTAAAGGCAATCCTACATGAAATCTCATGCACCTTGCACACTCCATGATTGTTCTGTTCATCCCTTCTAACACACCATTTTCTTATGGTGTTCTTGGAACTGTCTTCTCTCTGTGAATTCCATGCTCTAAACAGTACCTATAAAACTCGTTGCTGCAATATTCACCTCCATTGTCTGATCTGAGACACTTCAATTTCTTTCCTGTCTCAATCTCAACTAAAGATTTCCATTTCTTGAAAGTATCAAATACATCAGATTTATTCTTAATACAATAAATATAAGTTTTTCTAGTTGCATCATCAATAAAAGTAACATAATAATGAGAGCCACCGAGAGATGATACCTAAGCAGGTCCCCATACATTTGTATGCACAAGCTCTAATTTTTCGCTCTTCTTTTCTTTCCCAACTCTGAGAAATCTGACTCTCTTCTGTTTTCCATAAATACAATTCTCACAGAAGTCCAAATCAAAATTCTTCAAACCCGGCAACAAATTCCTTGAGTGAAGGATCTTCATCCCCTTCTCACTCATGTGTCTGAGCCTATGATGCCATAATGCTGCATCTTCTTCTTTGGAAGTTAAAGCATTAGCAGAGTTAGAAATACCATTGCATAAATATATTGTACCAACCTTTTCACCTTTTGTTATTACCAGGGCTCCTTTGGTGACCTTCCAAGCTTTATCTGTGAAATTTGTCACACAACCTTCAACGCCTAACTGCCTTGTTGAAATCAGATTTTTCTTCAGATCTGGAACATGCCTTACCTCCTTTAGTAGCCATTGGTTTCCATTCTGTCGTTTTACAAGAACCTTACCCATTCCAACAATTTTACAGGGTTTATCATCACCCAAACGGACTTGTCCAAAATCTCCTTGAACATAGTCATGAAAGTATTTCTTATCAGGTGTGGCATGGAATGAGGCCCCTGAATCTACCACCCAGGAATCAATAATATTTTCGAAAGAAAGAATCAAAGAATCTTGTAACACCTCACCTGTCACATTTGCTTCATGATTGTTTTCTTACTGTGCATCTCCTTCTTTTCCCTTCTGAGATCTACAGTCTTTCTTTAGGTGTCCTTTCCTTCTGAATTTCCAACAAACTATCCTTGATCTGGACTTGGATCTGCCTTTCCTTGATTTACTGCAATATCCTGAGCTCTTTCCTCTTTCCATTTTTCTTCCCCTAGACTTTGCACTCAAAGCATTACCCGATGTCTCACCAGAGCTTTTCCATCGCATTTCCTTGGTAAGGATAGCACCGACAACATCATAAAACTTTAAAGTACTAGATGCAGAAATAGAGTTACTAATGGCCATTACTAAACCATTCCAACTTTTTGGCAATGAGCACAAGAATAACAGAGCTCTAACTTCATCATCAAAGTTTACCCCTACAGAACTCAATTGACTTGTAACAGTATTAAAATCATTTAAATGGTCTGAAACAGATCCACCTTCTAACATCATCATATTAAATAACCCCTTCATAAGAAATACCTTGTTTGAGGCTGAGGGTTTTTCATATAGTTTCACCAACGCCTTAATCAAACCCTCTGTCATTGTTTCCTTCATAATGTTGAAGGCAACTGACGCTGCGAGGCATAACCATACTGTTCCAAGTGCCTTTATATCAAGAAGGTTCCATTCTTCATCTGTCATACCCGTCGGAATCTTTGTTTTTCCGCCCAATGGTAGGTATAGATCTTTCTAATACAAATAATCTTCCATATGCATCTTCCACAGTGAGAAGTTTTGGCCGTTAAATTTCTCGACCCTAAACTTACCATCTTCCACCATTTCTCCCACTCGAACCAGGAACCCTTCTCTCCTGCGAGTTTGTCAGCCAAATAGACCTTCGGCTCTGATACCAGTTGTTAGAAAATTATATATATTACGGAGCAATGGAACACATAAAATATTGCAGAAATATAAACACAGAAAATGCATAAAACAAGAGGGTTACAGATATACGTGGTTCACCCAGTTTGGGCTACGTCCACAGAGAAACAACCAGTCCTTCCTTTTATATTATCCAGCAAACTAAAGAGATACAACCTACAGTAGATCCATTGTAACACCCTCTTCGTTCTCAATCTCCTCTCTCTTTCTCACTCAAAATACAGATCTACATAGACACAATACAATTCCCTCATATATAGTGAGGGGTTGCCTTCTAGGGCAAAAAACCCTAAATTAAACATAACTTCTACCATCAGATCTCCGCCTAATGAATGGCCCAGATTGACTAGAAATTACTATACTTTTACAAGGCAATTTTACATCTATTCTTAGCATCAGGGGCACTGCCCCTAAAACCCCCCGCCAGGGGGGGGCTCCCCAAAGGTCACAGCCGCCCCCCCCAGACCCCCCCTGCAGCGAATATTTTACGGGCGGCGTTGCCACCCCATTTCGAACTAGGGTCCAATGCGGTGATACCTTTGAATACAAAATATAATCAGGCTCCACACCCAACAATAGATTCACAATGGAATTATTTGATGATGGCATGAATATCCCAACCTACATCTGGCACTACAACTCAGTTCTTCAGCTAGGAAGTTGCACTCAGAAGCACATGGCAAGAAAAGATTAATGTGTATAATCATTTTAGAAATGTAGCCATCACCTCTATCCCTAATTTGGGGCATTCTTTTGAAGAAACCAACTAGAGGGAAGCAATGAAGGAAGTAGCAACAAAAGCACCAAGAATAGAAGCATCAACAACAATAGTGCCGGAGAATGACTGACTCGGGGACAAGTCAATGAAATGTGGTCAGGGCCTGTTGGGGCTTCATTTTTGAGAAACTAAGGAGTTTTCGTGATACGCTAGAAGGTAAATGACAAGTGGTAGAGAAAACCTTTGGAAAGTTACAGAAGAGATAGTCAGGAAAGAGTAAGGAACTCAAAGAAGACTAAAAATTGTGGAGGAACAATAGGAAGAAGTGGCCACAATCGGGCAGGAAAAGAACAATGATAGTCAAGTAATAGGAACAACCAATTACGAAAGAAGGCAGAGGGCCCAAGAAAGAAATAGTAGTTCACGATGGCATATAAAGATAAGAAAGGAAGAGTGAGAAGCTAAAAAGGAGAGGATACCGAAATATTGTTGGAGAGCTAGTGGAGTCGCTCTATGTTTTTTATTTTGTATAATTATGTATTGATCTATCTTGTGAGTCTGTAATATGGGACGAGGCTCTTAAGATCGATGTAATGATGATTACTTTATATATTAATGATGAAGAAGACTTGTTGGAACAATAGTGTGTTAGTCGAATGATTATCTGATTCTTTAAAATTTTTATATATGTGTATCTAAGTAGTCTTTCCTTTATAATTATGCATGACTTGTTGAGATCAAGCTTTTGTGCGGTATCATTTAATCTTCTTTGATTCTTGTCTCTCTAATGTGATTTCTCCCAATACTGGATTCTGAACCCCATCTAACTAAGGTCATGGTACGCTTTGGGTGAGACTCCTTACCCATTTTGGGTAAGGTGAAAATGATGGTGTTGTGCTACAATACAATGGTGCATTGCTTGCCCCTTTGCCCAAACCTGGGGTCTCAACCCTGTTGCAATTTTTATGCCAACAACAGTACTCACCCATCAACTCAATTCTAGCACTGTCAGCATAGATGGGGTAGAAGATCCACTAGATGGATGTGAAGACAAAATTCATCAATGGATTTATTGAGGAGGAGGTGTATATTGAAATGCCAAAGGAGTTTGAGACCTTTGACAGAGATTCGCATGTGTCAAGACTCAAGCGAGCATTATATGGACTCAAGACCTTGCTCTTGTAACTAGGATCGACTATCTCACCAGTTTGGGATTCACCAAAAGTGAAGCAAATGCAAATCTTTATCACATTTTGGTAGAAGGTAAATTATTGATTATTGTTTTATATGTCGATGACTTGATCCTTATTGGTGATGAGAAGCTGATCAGATCATGAAACGAGTACCTTGCAAGAGAGTTCGAGATGAAGGGCGTGGGCCTCATGAGCTACTTCCTCGATTTGGAAGTATGGAAAGGAGATGGGAAACTATTTGTATCTTAGGGAAATTATGCCAACAAGATACTTTAGAGGTTCCACATGGATAGGTGCAAACCCATGGAGACTCCTCTAGCAGGAAACTAGAGGAAGGATGATGCTACTTTAGGTGAAGTAGTGGAGGCCAAAATTTACAGGAAGCTTGTGTATTCACTTATGTATTTGGTAAACACACAACTAGACATTTGTTATGCAGTTAACCAGCTTAGTTAAGCAATGGTTAAGACAACCAAACTATACTGGAAGGCAACAAAGCATGTGTTGAGATACCTTAGAGGCACTACTAAGTTTGGTCTTTGGTACAAACGGATAGAGGGAGTGAAACTGCAAGGCTTTATAGATGCATATTGGGCAGGGAGTCCATCAAATAGGAAGAGCACATCAAGAGGAACTTTTTGTTTTATTTCAACAACAGATTCTTGTTATAGAAGGAAGCAGAGATATGTGTCACTTAGCTCAACAGAAGTAGAGTGCAGGGCTGCAAGTCAAGAAACATGTGAGGCTATCTGGATGAGAAAGATTATTGTTGAGTTATTTGGTTAGAATATGGAGCCTACAGTGATTTCCTATGACAACCAGAGTTGTATCAAACCCTCTGAGAATCCATTATTTCATGATCGATCCAAGCATATCGACATTCAATATCACCACCTACAAGATTGTGTATAGAGGAAGATTATGTTGTTTTAGTACATTCCTATAGAGGAGCAAGATGCAAATATTTTGAAAAAAGCATTTTCAAGAGAAAAATTCAATTTTAACAGAAGTAGAATTGGGGTATATAATAATCCCTTTCCTACTGAGAGGGAGTGTTGAAAATGAAGTAATAAAATCTATTTTTTCCTTTGCCTTGGTCAAACTAATTAAAATTCAAATTTCTATTTCAGCAGAATACATGGAGGTAGTTAACTGAGGTGATATGGATCTTGTCACTCAGATAAATCAATAAATTATAGTTTTAGACACTTGATTTTAGCTCTACATGATTGATTTCTAACTTGTAGCAATCTATTTTAGTTAATTTCAGTTCTTGTCAGTTTAACTAGTTCTAACTGCCAGAAGAACTAGTGGAGGTCAAGTTGTGGGTGTGTAACCTCAACCACACCTAGTGATCAATCAACCCAAAATAATTGTTACATGCAAATAATTTTAGTTACCCAATTGATATTGAGGTTCAAGGGAAGTGTACTATCAATTGTAAACTATTCCAAGTTGTATAGGTGGTGCATGCAGCTAGCGGATTGGCCTATGGTAATTGCGCAATTCCTTGGTTTGAAATTCCTAAATAGTAGGTGTGATTTCCCAAGGTAATAGCGCAAAGAAATAGGAGGTTGGAAAGGCTTGAAATTGGCTAAGTGTTGGGCTAGGTTCAGTTAATTAGGCAGAGAGAGAGTCTGTACACTTTGAGGGTGTGCTCAGTTGTGAGCAAGCACTGTATTTCTTCTATATTCTCTGATTAATGCAATACATATAGTAAGGGGATTTGATTACTTTCTTTCCGTTAGATAAATCTCTTTGTACGTGTGATGTTTCCTTTTTCAGCTCAACGGTTCTTGTTTTAGATGGTGAACTAAATTCCACAAATTAGTAGAGTGGCTTCAATTCTTCTGATTTAGTAAATTTCAAGAGCAGTTTGGAATTTACACATTAATTTCTACAGTATTCATATTTGGATCAACTTTGTTTTATGACTCAAACTTTCTCTTCACTGCATCCTTAAATGAAACTGGTCCTTTTATGGTTATTAGGATGAGGCAAAACTCCCCTGAGCCATAGATTAATGATGATAGAGGAGTTTCATTTGATGTGGTAGTCTTGCAACATAAAGTTGTCTTGCAATGATCTAACCACATAAACCAAATTTTGAAACTCCATCGAGATACTCAGTCTCTTCTAGATATTTTTATTCATATCAAGTACTAAATTCATAGCCTAAATCCCTACGAGGATTGGTCTCCCATCTGGGGTTTTCACAAAACTATTAAAAAAGATCCCCACTTCCAATTTGAATGAAAAGCCTCACAGTTAGACAAGTATTTCCTTAGAACCCTTTCCCTCCATACCTTCTATCTAAGATTGACCCTCTTATCACACTTCGTGAGGGAAAAAGAGTTCGAGGGGTTGTGCATAAACCTCATTATGATTTGTGGCATAGATCACCATTGCGTTAGCTTCCTACAGTAAAAATAAATAAAAATAAAAATACAAAAAATAATTGATCTATGATTGCCATGATGATCCAAGTGGAATGATACTCCTTTAGATTTAAGAATTTGCCGATAGACCACCAAGTTTTCCTTATAGGAATGGGATTCTTCAAATCTGTGTAGATGTGTGTAAAAACTACTGCAAGAATGTCCAAGATGATGGAAATATCTGAGTCAACGCTCTTCAGACCTTGCAAATCATTAAAGTCATGGCCATCAGATCCGAGCTAAAAACCGCCAGCATTAACCAGATAATTCTTGCCTACAAGACCCTATCAGAAAATAAATATGTGCCAACTAGATCCAATTGACATAGGAAAAGGCCACCATTGTGACTTCCAAGAGCATCAAGGACGAACTAGAGCTTTACGACAATGACCTACTCCCTACACATGAAAATCCTAATAATAATTCCTCTGAAACTCTCTGCCTTGATCTCGGGATTAATTAGCCTTAGACCGCCCACAAACACATGTTTGAAAAATGCAATTCAAGTATTAATTTTTCGAACTTCAAAAAATATATATATATAATTTTGCATAAAAAATAAAGGTACAATATACATAATTTAGTTCTATATATGCAGATCATGCACACACACATATTGAAACTATACATTTTATACTAAGTTATTTCGCTAAAACACATGGATATTTATTAATATGTGCAAAAAATTGCAAGGAAAAGCATTTAATTTAGTGGAAATTTTATAGATTATATGACACTAATATTTTTTTCATACAATATCATTAGGACAACAACATAGTTCTCCACAATTTTTCTTTTTACTCGAAATCAAAACTCACAAATCTTATATGATTTTTTAGTGCTTCAATTCGATAAAAGAGTACAATTTTGAAATTTCATTGCCACATTTCTCCCAAAATTATAAACCATCTTCATGGATTCACCTTAGCGAGGATTTGAGTTACTCTCCTTGATATTTAAGTCTATAATTGAACCATTTTCCTTTACAATTATGTCTCAAAGCCTTCTTTAGTGTGCTTATCTAGATACTCCATTATAGGATTAAAATCCTTGTTTCTCATAGATCTTCAAATATTTTATGCTTGTAGGATGAAACAAGAATCTTTTTGAAAGATGGAATTTAAGATTCACCCTAGAAACTCCACATTCCTATATTGTTAAAATTGAATGGGATGGAAAATATATCCTTGGGATTTGCATGTGTTATATTCCACATTCAATGTCAAGGATGTTTCAAGATACCCAAATTACTATAGACTAAGTTTCTATATAAATTGTCCAAAATTTGAGGGTGATCCTTCTTTTTCTATTACTCATGCAATCAAGTATTAAATCACGGTTCAAAAATTGGCATGGTATATGAAGATGCATGTATGAGACTATTCATTAGTTCACTAGGCATGAAACATTTGGATTTGTGCAAATGAAGATGCAAGTATGAGACTAATCATTAGTTCGCTAGGTATGAAACATTTGGATTGGTGCAAATGAAGATGCATGTATGAGACTATTCATTAATTCTCTAGGTATGAAACATTTGGATTGGTTTAAATGTTCTTATAGTCAAAAATCATATATTCCATCACACAATTTAATGGATAATCTCTTAAGAACTAGGGTTTGATATTCCAAAAGTACAAAGGTATCCTTCAACACTTGTCCAAATTTCTTAAAATCAATTATTTTAGATCTCCCCCAACAAGAAAAATCATTTATAGAAGAAGAAATTTTTTATTTTTAAGATGGTGAAAACACCCTTGATGAAGAAGAAACTAATTAGGAAATATACCAAGAGCAAGAAGGAAAAATATTTGTTGATCTAATTGAATATGGAAGAAGTGATGAACATCATAAGTAAGACCATAATCGTATGGGAGATGAAACTACTCATATCAAGGATTGTGTCCATCAAGAGCATCCCATTTGAAGAAATATTTCTTCCTCATGAAGACAGGAATGAGGTAATCATTTTTCCTTTCGAAAGTTTTGAGTTCTAGGATACATATTTTCAAAACATTGAAGTGGAAGAGTATTTATAAATTGAAGATATTAATTATTTTATAAATATTGGAATACATAACTGGGATATGAGTTATTGTCATTCTGACGGAAACAATATTTATGATACGAAATATTTTACAAGCGAAATGTTGCAAATTTCTCATGACCATTTCAAGCTCAACGCATAATGTGATGAGTGTCATGAGGAGGGTATGATCACATATTTGTTTCAACCATCCTTATCTCCTTCTGATGAAAATTTTAAACATCTCTGTACTCATGTTCAGATTATTATCCCAATGTAAAATCAACATTGAAGCATCATTTTGGACTTCAATTATGTGAAGAGAATCAAGATTTTAGAGAAAAACTTTTGAACCATCTCTTCCTGCAAGTTATCCTCATCCTTAACTAAACATGCAACTGAAATTTATCTGTTTAGGATTGAAATAATTGTGGAATGTAATCGTTTTTAATTTGTAAGTTGTTTCCAATATTTCAAGTAATGAAAAAGGATGCAACAAGACATAAAATTAGATCTTTTTTCAAGGCTTGAATTCATCCATCCCTTTTCATCCCCACTTTTGTTGAGAAACCTGTGTAGATTCTTGATGATCCTTTATTGAAACATTGGGGTTGATTTTAAAGGAGTCAATGGATGTTATTTCTAGGGAAGTATGGATCAATATTCTAAGACTATATGGTTACATCATAAAATCCTTACTTTGGGAAAGGATGAGCCAACATATTAACCCCATTGTAGCCCATCCTTATGATGTTATTCCATCCTTGATCATTATGTGAAATGGATTTAAATTTTTTATCTCCTTGGACTTGACATATCATTATTTTGTTCTATAACCAAGCATAAGGGTAGAGTTCTTTATTTTGATATGATGATAACCTGGCTTCATTGGTTGTATGATTATAATTGATTGATCTTGATATGTTTGAGTAGGTTATGATAGATTGTATGTCATATATAATAATTTTTCACCCTTCCTTGCTTTTATTATGTTTATTTAAATACACATTTATTTCATTATTTATTCCAAAAATAAAAGAAATGATAATTTAGTTTATATTTTGATATGTAAGTTCTATATTTTTTTCTATTCTAGGGTGATGATATCTCCATGCCACTATGTTACTAACACGTTTTTTTTAGAATCTATCAAATTTTGGAGTGATGTCGATTAGACAACTTTAAGAACTACGGGTTTATTGGATTCACATACCCTCTTCATTCTAGCGCATGGATCATTCACTTTAAAATGCACAAACGTCCCTAAGTTGGAGCCAGATGTTACCCATCCATATGCATGAGTAACCATAGGAAAAATTTTTGTCTCCTATATTGCATCTTGCTAACTAGAAACTATACCATGATCCACAAATAAGCATCCTTAGATCCTCTTATCTACTTTCCAATCAATTCACTCATTGATCTATTCTATTCATACGATGAAGGTGGGTCATTTATTGATGTACTTTAACTATTTTTTCATCCAAGGTCTTTCATTAGTATTTAAGAAATTGTAGTATGGATCACAAGTTGAAATTGGATTGTAGACCACTACTAATTTTCTGCTTTTTCCCTTACTTCGCCTTGGTTATTATCATGTGTCCCTAGTCTAGTGTAATTTCCATTAGGGCCATTTCCTTCACCATCTAGGAGTTGGAATGAATAGGAGGCTTTGATGATAGTAGTGTTCCATGTTATTCATACTTAACACTTGTCAACATTCCATAATGTATTTTATCCCAACTTTTGATTGGTTATAATTGGTTCCCTATTGGCTTTTTCCTATGAGAAGAAGAGGTTGAATATACCCATGGTTGATGTAGTTGTAAGAAAAAGAAAAATCATAAGCCAAATGTCAAAATGAAAAGGAATGACAATGGATGTAAGAAAAGAAAAAGACAAGTATATGTAGAGTTTTATACCTTCTTATATCGACACTCATCTTGGACAGTATCCATGCATATCACACCTATCAAAGTAGAAGGAAATCTTAGTGAACATCATGACCCCAATGAAGTGATAAACTACCCTTTATCAAAGGGGATATATTCTAATTATTACTTGATAAATTAATAAATATTGTTAAACAAGCCATATCAAAGAAAGAAAAAAAAACGAAAATACGGGAGCTCCAAGAAACAAATGAGAGGGAATGTAACTCAAGTAGCTCAGCACTCTCTCTACAAAGGAACTCATCAACAATGGTTTGCATAACCTAGTATAAGACTATGACACATTTCATGAAGTAATTCCCAATCCATAACACCTATGCCTTGCATTTATCATTTGAAAAGGTTAACCTAGGAATTATTCATCCCCTTAGGGTCAGAAGAATGTAATAAGGTCATGTGATAACTCTCTTATACCTAACTCTAGTAACATGTACATAATCACAAGATAGTAGAACATTTGAAGATGAAGATACTTGTAAGAAGTAATTCAATGGATTTGAAATTGAGTATGGTCCACCTTGATGCTTTTGTGGTCCTATTGTGCTATGCAACAACCCCCCATTTATTTTTCTTAATACTTAGGTGATTATTGTATAAACAAATGGGAACCGTTAAAAAATTAAAAAACATAAGAATATAAGTTTAATTTAAAGATTTTCCTAGAAATAAATTTGATTTTATTTTTTAATAAAACGTCATTTAATCTTCAATGAGCAAAGAAGGCCACTTTAAAGGAAAATATGACAATATCGCATATCGCAAAGTCTCTAGAGTATAACAGTTCATCTATCGAGTGGAGACTTGCGATAGCAATAAAGGACAGCCCCCATGGAACCCAAACATATTCATTATTTATAAAAGCTTAGAAGAATTAATGAGAATTCCTTACAGCGAAATCTCCCCGCATCGTAATCCCACAACAAACATGCAATGTATCGAAAAGGCCTCCCTCTTGTGAAATGAAATAAGTCATCGGACCCGAAGAAATATTAAACTATACCATTAAAATATAAGCGCATCTGGATGTTTCACACAAATGCCAATAAGCTCTGCTCATATCATTCGAAATGGTTCTAATTGCGATAAATCTATTCATTAAAGAAAAGCGCCCAAGGAAATCATAAAGCTTAAACAAAAGCTCCACTTAAATATAAACCTAAGGGCCCGCTACACTGCCACATCACTTATCGCAATCGCAATCACTAAAATATTTTGGCAATATCTATTCTCTGTTGTCCCGAAACCATCGATTGTGATATTGCAATAATCTGATTATTGCAATCGCAAATCTCCCATGCTTAACACGCTGATACAGTGATATTGTTATCGCATATCGGTGTGGTATTTAATGAATGAATTTTGTTTACCATCTGAATAAGTTTTGCGATGCGATATATTAATGAATAATAAATAAACCATGCGGAGCCATGATTTCAGTTAATTAATGGGTTCTAACGGTATTTATGGTTTCAAAGCCCATGGAGATTTGGTGACCTGTTCAAATTGGTTTTCATTAAAACCTCTATTTCCGTCATTTCAAAACCTTTATGTGTTCACATGCTTTTACATTTAACTCCTATTTCCTCTTCATTTTCTTTGTGTTATTTATATTGCAGGATTTCTACTGAGAAAGAATTGTGCAGAAAAATGACTAAGTCTAAGAAAGGAACGAATGTTGGCGAAGCTACTCAATCCTCTACGTCTGATGTAACAGAAATTCCTCCATTATTCTCATATACAACATGCACTATTGATAGCAAGACTTCCTCATGGAAAGTTATATAAAGTATATTGGAAAACGAGGGTCCAAGAATAATTCAAACCAAAGCAACAACAAATGCTACTGCTTCTTCTAAAGTTTCTTACATGGAAGCTGGAAGTTCTTTCCTACACAGGATTGTTGCTAGACCGAAGATTTTATGATACATTGATATGGTAAAATGGATAATATACAACATTAATATTTTGGACAGTGCATTCCAAACTTCAAGACAAGAGGTTATTGGTTCCTTCACAACAAAAGACCTAAAGAGAATGTATCATATACCAGACCCACAGAAGGTATATGATAAAGCCTTCCTCGAGCATTTCATGAAAGAGAATAATGAACCATTAGACTCAATTCAGCAGTGGAGGTCCAATTCAAGCAAGTTCAAACAAGAGAAATTGGGTATGTATCCTATAGCATCTCTCTTTGCTCCGTACTCTTGTGTCAGAGTTGTGATGTGTAGATTATTTGGGCATGTCGATACAACAAGTTTTTTGTTGAGTGGGTTCCCCTAATAGATGCAACAGTGAAATCTTTTATAATGGATTGGAGTACCATTTCTTCTAACAACCTTGCCATGCAAATTCGGGAATATAGGCAAAAGTGATTTGTCACCACTAGAACAATCCCATCATTTTTTATGAGAGCCTACATTATGGATGCAGTCTGCTTCACCACTAGTTTCTCAACTATGGGGTGGAAATGGGCTATTCAAGACCATACCCCCATTCACATATATCAAAAATTTATTTGGGAATCAAATTACTGAGCCCATTTCTATAGAATATTCCCAGGAATTATGTTACCTATCCACCAAGTGGTTTTTGACAAGAAGGCCCCAAGATTATCCAATGAGGCCAAGATTAATATTTTACCAGTAGGTAGGTGGTTTTAGCAAGATTTGTTTACTTATGTTTAGGTTTTTGGAAGCATAGCACCCCCTCATCTCCTCCCTTGTTATGTACCTAATAAGCTTCTTTCCAGCGAGATTGTTGACCAGACAATAGGGGATAGGATAACCAAAACCTTAAAAGAATAAAAAAAAAATCTTTGGCCTTATTTTCCCCTCCAATGTGGTGTCTATGAATTTCACGATTTCAAGCACATTGCGCTTGAAATTGAACACATTTTATGTTTGAATCTCACTACCATTCCTGGCAGGCAGTATGACCCCAATCAGGTCACGCACAACTTTACTACTTCAGTTGAAATAAGGAAATCCAACCATGAGGAGGACAATTTTGATGATTTATTTGAGTCAGTCGAGCTATTTTCACAAGTCCAATATCTGGCTCCTCTGAGATTCAATGCACCATATTTGGCATGTTTCCACCAATATAGGAGGAAAAGGTTACTGAGGGTCCCTTTGGACCTATTAGAAATACCTAAGCCAAATACTCAAAAGGAGAAGACCTCAAGCCATAGCTCGGAAAAGGGACCAGAACACGGTTCTGAGCATGATTCAGAGAAGGTCTCAGAACATGATTATGAGCATACTTCAGAAGAGAAATCAGAACAGGGTTCTAAATAGACTTTAGAGTAGAGATTGAGCTAGAGTTCATAACAAGGCTCACAACATGACTCAGAGCATGATTCACAAAAAAGTTCAGAGAAGAGACCAGAAAAGAGTCATGAAAAGGACACTGAGAAGGAATCCAAAAAGACCTCAATAGAGAAAGAAGTGGAAAATGTTTCCACTAAAGTGTACATAAAGGATACCCCCTTAAAAAACCAACTGGATGAGGCATGGAAACAGTTTGATCGACAAATCAAAGGACAACAAGGGGAGAAAAATGTTGAAACAAAAAAAATACTCAACACACCCCATAAAACTGAATAGGGCTCGCTCACTGATAGAGCTACTGACAAATTTGTTTCCATAGAAGAGATTGAAATCATCCAGGCCTTCCCCTGAACAAAAATTGTTCTCAGAGTAGACAAAATTCCTCCTCGTGATGTCTTTTATAGTCCAAAACATCGGACTATGGTAAAATGAGAGAGGAAGAAAAGGAAAATAGAACATTCCTTGGTGATAAGTCTTGACAATGAGCTAATGGATGTCGTTTGGAAGGATACCCCTATGGATCCTTTAGATAACATGACCAAACTACCACAGTTTCCAAGTGCTTATGCATCTACCACTATTGATAAGGCAGTGGAAGTCAAACAACTACTAAGGGAGAAAGATGAGAGGATACAACAATTACAACAACAATTGTCTGAATAAAAGCAAAATGTAGACCATCAAATGAAAGAACAAATGAAATAACTACAACAGAGCTTTGATCACTTAAAGCTCTAGTATCAAGTAGAGAAAAGTGCCAAAGATGCTCAAATACAACAGTTGTAATTTTATGTTGAACAACTCAAAGATAATCCTAAAATTGAGGATTTTGTAAAATAAGCACTTGAACTAAATTCTTTGTTTTCAATGTTGTTAGGGTCCTATAGTTTTTATAGGATTGCTTGATTATAGTTGATCATTATTATGTTTGAGATGTTGTAAATAATATTTCCTCCTTCAAATTATTTCCAAAGAGATACCAAGTACCAATATTTAAAGAGATTTTTGCATGTAAATGTTTGGATAAGATCAGACTATAGGTATGTTCATCAAAAAGAGCTCAGAAGCACTTTTCCCACAATATATCATACACTCAAATCCAATTCTCGGATCAAAAGCAAGAGCAAGTTGAAGTCTTCACCACAAAAAAAGAAGAAAGCATAAGTGAGAAATCATTTATTTTTGAAGTATTAAAATTAATTCAAAAAAAATGAATAAATATAAACTCTAAAAAACATGAGAAATCCTTTATTCATAACAAATTCAAAGGTCAAGGCCTCTGGCCCACCTGGCACTCATGATTTATTCCCCCACAAAATTAAAAGCATCCAGATGTGTGCATATTATAATTTGCATATGTTTCGGATCCCCCAACCCTTCCGACATTTAACCAAAGGGGGTCCGAAAAGTGGTTTT
This sequence comes from Pinus tabuliformis, assembly GCA_031772625.1. NCBI lineage: Eukaryota > Viridiplantae > Streptophyta > Pinopsida > Pinales > Pinaceae > Pinus > Pinus tabuliformis. The sequence continues at coordinate 513,312,727 of CM062806.1, read as the reverse complement.
CAATTTTACTATCATTTATAGATGTCAGTCTCATGTGATTTCGGACCCCTTACCCCTAAACCTTCCGACATTTAACCAAAGGGTGTCCGAAAAGTGGTTTTCAATTTTATTATCATTTACAGATGTCACTCTCACATGATTTCGGACCCCCTGCCCCTAAACCTTCAGACATTTAACCAAAGGGGGTCTCAAGATTGGTTTTCAATTTTACTATCATTTATAGATGTCACTCTCACGTGATTTCGGACCCCCTCCCCCCTAAACCTCTTATTTCCCAGCTCCCCTCCACAATCCATTAACTGTTTTGGTTTGAATTTTATAAATATGGTAAGAATGGATTTCATGGGATTATGAAACAAATACTGTGTGCATGGGAAGCTGAATGGAATTTAATGTGATTATGAAATAAATGCTTTGTGGATGGGAGGCTAAGTTAAAGAGATCAGGTGAGAGAGAAGGCTAAGTGGGTAAAATGAAATGAGCGGAAAATAAATACATGGGAGAAAATAAGAGGGAGATTTTGCAATAATATGCTCATAAAAGTAATGTACAGATGAGGAAGAATAGAGAGCTTCATGTAAACGAGTTTTACACATAAGAGACAAGCAAAAATGAAAATAAGAGGGAGATTTTGCAATAATATGCTCATAAAAGTAATGTACAGATGAGGAAGAATAGAGAGCTTCATGTAAACGAGTTTTACACATAAGAGACAAGCAAAAATGAGTTTTTACAGAGAAGCAAGATATTTTTGTTTTTACAAATACTGTGTGCATGGGAGGCTGAATGGAATTCAATGCGATTATGAAATAAATGCTTTGTGGATGGGAGGCTAAGTTAAAGAGATCAGGTGAGAGAGAAGGCTAAGTGGCTAAAATGAAATGATAGGAAAATAAATACATGGGAGAAAATAAGAGGGAGATTTTGCAATAATATGCTCATAAAAGTAATGTACAGATGAGGAAGTATAGAGAGCTTCATGTAAACGAGTTTTACATAGAAGAGGATAAGTAAAAATTAGTTTTTACAGAGAAGCAAGATATTTTTGTTTTTACAGAGATAAAAGTCAAAACACAAATGTTTTACCAGCCATGGATTTACAAAAAAACCAACACATGGTTTTGGAAATCCATCCAAACATTTACATGAGTAAAAGGAAATTTATAGGGGAAGGTAAAAGGAGAAACGTGACATGGTTTTTGAAAACAACCCATGGATTTTTGAAACAGTATATGGATTTGAAAACATGACAGATTTATAAATCATTCTAATAAATACTTTGAATTATGAATTTCATTTAAATATTTGGAAATGTTAATTTAAATATTTTATTTAAATCCAAATATTTTGTGACAAAACAAAGTATTTAGAAGATGATGGATAAGACAATGCACATGACAACAGCAAGATAAAGAGGGATATCAGTGCATATTTAGCACAACATTTGAGAACGGAATGTAGCAGAAAGAGGGACAACACAGACATTTGCGACCAAGACAAACAAAATTTTGCTCATTCAAAGGCCCAGTCACCACCAAAATGCACAAAAATAATAGATTTCAAGTAGATTTCTTTAGAAATAGCCATAGTCAGCAGTAATTCACTTTAAATGCTGAGCATAAGATCAGAAATAGTATAGACTGCCTATTACTTAGTTGTATTTTGGGAAATATCTACATGTTTTTGGTAGATATTGTTTGTAATAATTTTTATTCCGATTTTTGTGAGATTATTAGACAATATTTTGTAAATAAATTCTTTTCTGGGATTTGATATTAGTTTAGCATAAAATCTCCGGATATTTTGTAATTATTAGTATAAATACTTCATTGTTTGAAGTATTAAGGGTTGATTTCTGAATGTAATTTCCTTCTGCATATTGTAATTTTCAAAGTACTAAAGCATCAATAATACAAAGACCTTTCACAGGATTCATGTGGTGTGCTAAATGGTGATGTGTATCTTCTATCTATTTGTTTAAACATTGTTTTTTCTTTCTCTATTATTCTAATTTTCTGAATTAATCAACAGAAACTTTGATAAATCAGATTTGTTACTGAGAGCACCCTATTTTGGCTCTTGATAATTTTAATGTTTTCTACTAAAGTCAAATCAAGGAATTCTTAATTTCTCCTTGGTTTCTACTAAATCTTACACTTATGTTATTCCATAATTCATTTAATTTCTGAAAAGATCTAGTTAGTGCAACCTAGCTTTCCCTGTGATAACTCCTCTAAACATTGATGCAAAAATCCAGTTTAGTTTATAGACTCCATAGCCCAATGGAATTATAACACTCAAATCAACCAAACCAATCAAACAAAACAAACAAGTACAGCGATAACTACCCTAAAATTTATATAAAAACAAAGATAAATTAAATAGAGAGATCCCTCTCTGAAGCTAGGAGGGCTAAATCCTAGCTTCCAAACTGGTTTTGATGTTGTCCTATGTGTTTACTCCCTCAACCTCAAAAATATAGAACGAAAACATAGCGGGGACCATAATGGGGATCTGAAAATTTCAAGTTCCTAAGAAAAGTGTATCAAAGTTCCAGATCCGATTACTGATGGTGGACAGTGATCAGACACAAGAAGGTTGAGTCATCCACCTGGTGACACTACATAGTCTCAGGTTAATCTAAAGACTCCACTAGCATAAGAATCCAGAAATCGGGACATTTATGGTGACTCCACTGCTCACTGATCAAGTTGTTTTCTAAAAACAAAATGACAAGGTATATGGCAAACCTTATATCTTGTGAAGTTATTAAAGAAATCAGGGATCAGTTAGCAATTTTCAAATAAATGAAGTCTTTTCAATGGTCATGCTTCATTGTTTGAGATCTCTCAAGTCTTCCCCTAAAGGTAAAACCAGTGTTTTCGAATTAGTTGTTGAAAGGTTTGAAAAGGAGATTGAGCTTTTAGATGTTCAAATCCAATCATATAATTTCCAAGATCCTAAACAGTTCTTGGAAATTCTCCCTCCTCTCAAATGAGAAACAATAGTGTTTCATTTTAATGTTGAAATTGAGCATTGTTTTGAGAGTAAATCAGATTACTCATATCAGAAATTGTATGATGATATAGAAATAATATGGGGAATACCCAATCATGATCATAAATTTGCAAAATATTTTGAACATCTACTAATAGGTCATGTCTTTCATGATCCCATAGCCATCCATATGGAGAAGTTTTTCACTGCATAGTCCCAATCAATTTCTAGTGTGTCTCCTGTTTTTCATGATTCCAAAGCTCTCTGTCAAGAAGATCAAGTTGATAATCATTCATTAGTGGTGTTACAGGCTTTATTTTGGATTCTTCTTAAAGACAGTGAAGGAACCAAGGTATTGGATCAAATGTGTGATTGGCTACATTGGATATTTTACACTGCATAAAGTCAAGCATTTGGTGTTAAAATATGATTGTATATACATGAATAAGCTTACCAAGTAAGTACCTTTTCAGCATTCATATTTTCAGTGTGCAACAGTGATCTCAGTTATTAGTTTGCATTTTTATAGTTTGCAGTACAGAGTTCAGGTTGTAGTTTTAGTTGCATATTTGGGATCAGCCCAATGGATCAAGCTACTAGTCTACGATGTTCTTAGCAGTTCAGCAGGAAGTGTCATCCCTAGATGGAGCATTGTTAGGGTCCTAAAATTTTTATAGGATTGCTTGATTATAGCTGATCAATATTATGTTTGAGATGTTGTAAATAATATTTCCTCCTGCAAATTCTTTCCAAAGAGACACCAAGTACCAAGATTTAAGGAGATTTTTGCATGTAAATGTTTGTATAAGATCAGACAATAGGTATTTTCATTAGAAAGAGCTCAGAAGCACTTTTCCAGCAATATATCATACACTCGAATCCAATGCTTGGATCAAAAGCAAGAGAAAGTTGAAGTCTGCACCACAAAACAAAGAAGAAGGCATAAGTGAGAAATCATTTATTTTTGAAATATTAAAATTAATTCAAAAAATAAATGAATAAATATAAACTCTAAAAACCATGAAAATTCCTTTATTCATTATAAATCCAAAGGTAAGGCCTATGGCCCACCCCACACTCATGCATATTTCCCCAAAGTTAAAAGCATTGAGATGTGTTCATATTATAATCGATGGTTGTGCATATGTTTCAGATCTCCCAGCCCTTCTGACATTTAACCAAAGGGGGCTCCCAAAAGTGGTTTTCAATTTTACTATCATTTACAGATATCACTCTCACATGATTTTGGATGTCCCTCCCCCTAAACCTCTTATTTCATCGTCCCCCTCCGGAATCCATTATCGAGGCTGAATGGAATTCAATGCCATTATGAAATAAATGCTTTGTGAATGGGAGGCTAAGTTATAGAGATCAGGTGAGACAGGTTCAGGTTCAGGCATGAAGGCTAAGTGGGTAAAATGAAATGACAGGAAAAGTAGTAAAATAATTTTACAGCTTCAGCAAAAGAAATTCATGGGTGAAGGAAAATAAATCCATGAGAGAAAATAAGAAGGATATTTTGCAATAATATGCTCATGAAAGTAATGTATAGGTGAGAAAGAATAGCACGTTTCATGTAAACGATTTTTACACATAAGAGGACAAGTAAAAATGAGTTTTTACAAAGAAGCAATATATTTTTGTTTTTACAGGGATAAAAGTCAAAACATAATTGTTTTACCACCCATGGATTTACAAAAAAAACACATGGTTTTGGAAATCCTTCCAAAGATTTTCAAGAGTAAAAGGAAATTTACTGGGGAAGGTAAAAGGAGAAACACGCCGTGGTTTTTGAAAACAACCCATGGATTTTTGAAACAGTATATAGATTCGAAAACATGATGGATTTATAAATCATTCTAATAAATGCTTTGAAATATGAGTTTCATTTAAATATTTGGAAATACTAATTTAAATATATTACTTAAATCTAAATATTTTGCGACAAAACAAAGTATTTAAAAGATGATGGATAAGACAATGCACATGAGAACAACAAGATAAAGAGGGACAACAATACATATTAGCACAACATCTCTGAACAGAATGTAGCAGAAAGAGGGACAGCACAGACTAGCAGAAAGAGAGGGACAACAATACATATTAGCACAACATCTCTGAACAGAATGTAGCAGAAAGAGGGACAGCACAGACTAGCAGAAAGAGGGACAGCACAGACTTCTGCCAGCAAGACAAACAACATTTCTCATTCAAAGGCCCAGTCACCACCAAAATGCCCAGAAACAACAGATTTCTCCAGAAATAGCCATAGACAACAACAATTCACTTTAAAGGTTGAACATAAGATCAGAAATATTATAGACTTCCTATTACTTAGTTGTATTTTGGGAAATATCTACAAGTTTTGGGTAGATATTTTTTGTAATAATTTTTATTCAGATTTTCGTGAGATTATTAGAGAATATTTTGTAAATCAATTCCTTTTTTGGGATTTGATATTAGTTTAGCATAAAATCTTAGGATATTTTGTAATTATTAGTATAAATACTTCACTGTTGCAAGTATTAAGGGTTGATTTCTTAATGTAATTTCCTTCAGCATATTGTACTTTTCAAAGTACTGGAGCATCAATAATACAAGGATGGGTTGATTTCTGAATGTAATTTCCTTCCACATATTGTAATTTTCAAAGTAGTGGAGCATCAATAATACAAGGACCTTTCATAGGATTCATGTGGTGTGCTAAACGATGATGTGTCTCTTTTGTTTATTTGTTTAAACATTGTTTTTCCTTTCTCTGTTATTCCAAATTTCTGAATTAATCAACATAAAGTGTGATAAATAGGATTTGTTACTGAGGGCACCCTATTTTGGCTCTTGATAACTTTAATGTTTTCCACTGAAGTCAGATCAAGGAATTTTTAATTTCTCCTTGGTTTCTTCCTAACCTTACACTTCTATTATTCCACAACTCATTTAATTTCTAAAAAGATGCAATTAGTGCAACCTAGCTTGCCTTGTGGGAACTCCTCTAAAAATCGATGCACAACTCCAATTTAGTTTATACACTCCATAACCCAATGGAATTATAACGCTCAAATCAACCAAACCCATCAAACAAAACAAACAAGTACATTCATAACTGGCCTAAAATTTATATTAAAAAAAAACTAAATTAAACAAAGAGATCCCTCTATGAAGCTGGCAAGGCTAGATCCCAGCTTCCAAAGTGGTTTTGATGTTGTCTTATGTGTTTACTCCCTCAACCTAAAAAATACAGAACGACAACATAGTGGGGACCATACTCGGGATCTGAAAATTTGAGGTTCCTAAGAAAAGCATATCAAGTTCCAGATATGATTACTATGGTGGACAGTGATCAGACACAAGAAGGTTGGATCATCCACCTAGCGACTCCACACATTCTCAGGTCAATCTAAAGACTCCACTAGCAAAAGAATCTAGAAATCAGGACATTTATGGCAACTCCACTACTCACTGATCAGGTTGTTTCCTAAAAACAAGATGATAGGGTATGTGGCAAATGTTGTACCTTGTGAAGTTATTAAAGAAATCAGGGATCAATTAGCAAATTTTCAAATAGATGAAGTCTTTTCAACGGTCTTGCTTCATTGTTTGAGATCTTTCAAGTCTTGCCCTAAAGGTAAAACTATTTTTTTTGGATTAGTTGTTGGAAGGTTTTAAAATGAGATTGAGCTTTTAGATGTTCAAATTCAATCATATAACTTCCAAGATCCTAAATAATTCTTGGAAATTCTCCCTTGGAAATTCTCCCTCCTCTCAAACGAGAAATAGTAGTGTTTCATTTTGATGTTGAAATTGAGCATTGTTTTGAGAGTAAATCAGACTCATATCAGAAATTGTATGATGATATAGAAAGAATATGGGGAATACCTAATCATGATAATAAATTTGTAAAATATTTTGAACATCAAGTGATAGGTCATGTCTTATATTTTGAACATCAAGTAATAGGTCATGTCTTTCATGATCCCATAGCTATCCATATGGAGACGTTTTTCATTGCAGAGTTCCAATAAATTTCTAGTGCCTCCCGTATTTTTCATGATTCTAGAGCCCTCTGTCATGAAGATCAAGTTGATAATAAGTTTCTAGTGTTGTTACAAGCTCTAGTTCTGATTTTTCTTAAAGACAGTAAAGGAGCCAAGGTATTGGATCAAATTTTTGATTGGCTATATTGGATATTTTACACTGCGTAAAGTCAAGCATTTGGTGTTAGAATAGGATTGTATATACAAAAATAAGCTTACCAGGTAAGTATCTTTTAAAAATTCAAATTTTCAGTGTGCAACAATGATTTCAGTTATTAGTGTGCAGTACAGAGTTCAATTTGTAGTTTGAGTTGCAGATTCGGGATCAGCCCAATGGATCAGGCTACTAGTCTACAATGTTCTTAACACTTAACCATGAAGTTCCATCCCTAGCTAGAGCCATTGTTAGGGTCCTATAATTTTTATAGGATTGCTTGATTATAGCTGATCATTATTATGTTTGAGATGTTGTAAATAATATTTCTTCCTACAGATTATTTCCAAAGATACACCAAGTACCAAAATTTAAGGACATTTTTGCATGTAAATGTTTGGATCAGATCATACTACAGGTATTTTCATCAAAAAGAGCTCAGAAACATATTATCATACGCTAAAATCCAATTCTTGAATCAAAAGCAAGAGCAAGTTGAAGTCTACACCACAAAACAAAGAAAAAGGCATACGTGAGGAATCATTTATTTTCGAAGTATTAAAATTAATTCAAAAAATAAATGAATAAATGTAAACTCTAAAAAACATGAAAATTACTTTATTCATTATAAATCCAAAAGTCAATCCCTATGGCCCACCCCGCACTCATACATTATTTCCCCCAAAGTTCGCACTCATGCATTATTTCCGAAAAAGTTAAAAGCATTTGAGATGTGTGCATATGTTTTAGATCCCCCAACCCCTCCAACATTTAACCAAACATTTAACCAAAGGGGGGTTCCAAAAGTGGTTTTCACTTTATTATCATTTACGGATGTCACTCTAATGTGATTTAGGACCCCCCTCCCCCTAAACCTCTAGTGACCACCCCGCTCTGAAATCCCTTAATTTTTTTGGTTTGAATTTTATAAATATGGCAAGAATGGATTTCATGTGATTATGAAACAAATAATGGTGGATGGCAGGCTGAATGGAATTTAATGAGATTATGAAATAAATTTTTTGTGGATGGGAGGCTAAGTTAAAGAGATCAAGTGAGACAGGTTCAAGCATGAAGGCTAAGTGGGTAAAATGACATGAGAGTAAAAGGAGTAAAATAATTTGAGAGAAAATAAGAGGGATATTTTGCAATAATATGCTCATGAAAGTAGTGTATAGGTGAGGAAGAATAGATCACTTCAGGTAAATGAGTTTTACACATAAGGGGACAAGTAAAAATAAGTTTTTACAGAGAAGCAAAATATTTTTTTACAGGGATAAAAGTCAAAAAAATATTTTACCAACCATGGATTTACAAAAAACAACACATGGTTTTGGAAATCCATCCAAATATTTACAGGAGTAAAAGGAAATTTAGAGGGGAAGGTAAAAGGAGAAATAGGACATGGTATTTGAAAACAACCCATGGATTTTTGAAAAAGTATATGGATTCGAAAACATGATTGATTTATAAATAATTCTAATAAATAATTTGGAATATGAATTTAATTTAAATATTTGGAAATATTAATTTAAATATATTATTTAAATCCAAATATTTTGTGACAAAACAAAGTATTTAAAATATGATGGATAAGACAATGCACATGACATCATCAAGAGAAACAAGGACATCAGTGCATATTCATCACAACATTTTAGAACAGAATGCACTAGAAAGAGGGACAACATAGACATCTGCCAACAAGACAAACAAAATTGCTCATTCAAAGGCCTTGTCACCACCAAATTGAAAACAACATATTTCTCCAGAAATAGCCACAATGAACAACAATTCACTTTAAAAGTTGAACATAAGATCATAAATAGTATAGACTTCCAATTACTTAGTTGGATTTTGGGAAATATCTACATGGTTTTGGTACATATTGTTTGTAATAATTTTTATTCAGATTTTCCTGAGATTATTAGAGAATATTTTGTAAATCAACTCCCTTTTTGGGATTTAATATTAGTTTATCAAAAAATCTCAGGATATTTTGTAATTATTAGTATAACTACTTCATTGTTTGAAGTATTAAGGGTTTGATTTCCGAATGTAATTTCCTTCTCTATATTGTAATTTTCAAAGTACTGGAACATCAATAATACAAGGAACTTTCACACGATTCATGTGGTGCGCTAAATGGTGATGTGTCTCTTCTGTATATTTATTTAGACATTGTTTTTCCTTTCTCTATTATTCTAAATTTATGAATTAATTAACAGAAACTGTGATAAATAGGATTTGTTATTGAGAGCACCCTATTTTGGCTCTTGATAATTTTAATGTTTTCCACTGAAGTCAGATCAAGGAATTCTTAATTCCTCTTTAATTTCTACTTAACTTTACACTTCTGCGATTCCGCAATTCATTTAATTTTTGAAAAGATCCAGTTGGTAAAACCTGGCTCGCCCTATGAGAAATCCTCTAAACATTGATGCAAAACTACAGTTTAGTTTATATACTCCATAGCCCAATAGAATTATAACACTCAAATCAACCAAACCAATCAAACAAAACAAACAAGTGCAGTCATAACTAGCCTAAAATTTATATAAAAACAAAGCTAAATTAAACAGAGAGATCCCTCTGTGAAGCTGGAAGGGCTAGATCCTAGCTTCCAAAGTATCCCAGGGTTTTATTCTTTAAATGGTATTATCTGGGTATGTTTGAAGTTTGAATTAGTTGCAAAGTTATAAGTTATTATTTTCAGATCTATATGTTGGTTCACCTTGGTGAAGGCGCGTATACACACTGGTTTAGCACTTCTAAGTAGCGTATACATTACGACATATGATGTTTGAATTTGCAGTTGGTTCTGGCTACTAATGCAAAGTTATGGGTTCAGCTCTATGTTCTGGTGACAGTGATCTGATTGTTCAAATTAATTGATTGTGATTTGCTTCAGTGTTGATGGGTTTCAATGATTGGTTATATTACGGTGGTGATTGATTTTGAGCTTCAATGTTACTAATGGGTCCAGTATGAAAATTGGATGAAACATGGCCTTCATATTGTGTTGTTGTATACCAGGAGTATCCAGTCTGAAAAATTATGAAACGTGGTCCCTTGAGGAAGAGTGAAGGTAGTAGCCTTCGTAGGTCGGTGCCTACGTACTGGTAATCATATCGGTCAGTACAAGAGCCTCGGGGTTGGAGCTCCCTTCCAGTAGAAATTGGAGAACGAGTGAAGGTTAGAGCCTTTTGTAGGCTGGCACCTATGTACTGGTAAACATATCAGCTAGTACAAGAGCTAGGGGGTTGTAGCTCCCTTCCAGTAGAAGCTGGAGGACGAGAGATGGTTTTAGCCTTCTGCGGGTGGGTGCATGCGTACTGTTATGAGTCTGCACCAGTACAAGATTGTAAATAGGTTTTTCTTATATTAAAATAAGATAGAGACGACAACAGCAGGTGGTTTTTCTCTTGCATTGGGTTTCCACCTTAAATCCTAGTGTTCATGTGTGTTGCTTATGTGTGATGGTTTATTCTGTTATTACTGCACATGGTTACTATTCAATGGTTAATAAAGTATTGATGCACTGATTAAAGATCAACATATGATGAATTAACTGAATCATAAATTCACCGAATATATGTTGGTTGCCTTAAGAACAGTTGTGTGCACACATGAGTTCCCTTCACTTAAGTAGCGTATATAAATCTAATTATGAAATGAAAAATTATTGATGTGTTAATATTGATTCATTCCCCCCCCCCCCCCCCCAGTATTATTCTGAATAGTGTATATCGATTAGATTCGCACAAGGATGAAACAACCTCTTGAACTCAAGTCGATGATGGATATATATGAGCTCAAACAACAAATGAAAGAGTAGATACTATTGCATGCTAGAACTAGTCATTTCAATAATTTGTCTTTTATGTAATTCTGTCACTTATTTTAAGGAGAGTTGTTTAAACCTCCTCAGAACTTCATGCAATGCCTATTTTTGTACTTATATTTTATTATATAAACCCTTTCATGTATTTTAAGAAAGGGTCCGGAATTTTATAAAGAAACTCTTTATTAGCTTGCACTTTTGTACTTTAAAGTTTCTCTTGGTAGAATCCTTGGATCAGAGTCTTGAAATTTTGTGAAGAAGGCTTACAGAAGCTTGCACTTTTGTACTTTTGCAAACCATCTTAATAAGACAGACTGGACTGAAGCTACTTACTTTATGAGCAGACTGATATGCATCAGGTACTTCTATCTTTGTGTATTTATTTGTTCATGAATTAACAACCATTTTATTATATTGTTTATCATATGTATCTTTTTCCATACAGTGTTGTATCCATTCACTTTTGAACATACTAGGACTGTCATTTCTAATACATTGATGAGAAAGTGTTTAAATGATATTTGATGTGATATATGTTTATAAATTATTTTTATTAGCTATTTAATAAAAATAATTATTTCAAAAGACTTCTCATTTCTGTTAGTATTTGGATAATATTTATTGTCAAGTACTAAAGATCATCATTGTAGATCGCACAAATATAAGTAAATTCTTGTGTGATATATAGATAGGTTATATATATCTGTGTGTGTGTGTGTGTGTTAGTTGAAAACCACCCCATCTATCACATAGTTTTAGCAATCAAACACCCTATCATCCTATCACATTTTGATTGGGAAATTGGTCTCATTATATCCATTCGGAGCCACTAATCCAAACAGAAAAGGGACGATAGTCAATGATCTAGGTGGATATTGGTGGCCACCCGCCAAGTCCACTTGGACCCCCACCATTGTTTCTTTCAGCTTTCCAGTTTCCTTAATTGTAGCACAGTTTACTATTTTTAGCAGTTTTTCGAGTCCTGAACTTTCGGAGCCATTTTGAGGCCCTAAACGACGTTTTTTGGGAAAACTGGGAGCAAAATGGGTCCATGGACCAATGTTTCTCTTCCCAAAGTTGTAGTTCTTGGATAGATCTTTCTAACAAGATATTATTTGCGTCAAACGGAGATCGTATGCCAAAGTTACGACCCCGGGAAGTTTACCCGAGGCCCACAGTTTGGCGTTTCATCTTCTAGGGTTAGGTTTTTGGATGTTTAGGGTTTTCCATTATTTCTCAACAATAAGTAGGCCTTCGAGCCTCATTATAACACAATTCAGAGGAATGTAGCCACCACATCTCTTCTTAGAGATAAGCTACCATCGCCCTAGCTGGTTTATTTCCATTTATGTTTGTAAGCATATTTCAGTATTTTACATTAATGAAATGAAGTATTATTTTTGTTGCATCTCCGTTTTCATGGTTATCTCTGTAATTTGTTGTGTTCCTGTTTAAATCTGGATCGTTTAATTTCCTGATCGGGTGGTTTTCCCCCATGTTGTTGCAAAAGTTTTTGAGGCTTCAACAAGTTCTTACACTCATGATGTTGATCTCACTCGATTCCTTGTGTATGTGTTAGGTGATTCTTACAGGTACAACAAAGATCCCTTGAGGGATATGTGAGGCTTCTCTAAAACTTTGAAGAGGGTGTCCAACTACATTCCTTGATGACACACAACACTTTATGTAAAAAACCCTTGCAGATTCAAAATTCTTTTGTAATTTGATAAAAAAAATACTTGAATCTACTCCACTCAACAGCAAAAATAATAAATGAACGATGAAATCACGAAGCATATAAGAGAAAGAATTCACTCACACATAACACAATGATTTTCTAGGGAAAGCCACAACTAAAAACCCCTGCTATCTATATATTGCATTGTTAAGAAAAAGTGAGAAAATTACAATGCTTTTCTCAAGCACAAGCAACCTCTGAACTATCTCTATTTATCTCAATGCTTCTTAGGCAACCGTTGGATGAACACAATATTCTCTGCTTAACCTGCATAAGTACTTTCTGTCCTCTTCCTAACTTACTGCCTTTGGCTAATACTTAAGCCAAATTCCTATCCTTCCAAGCTCCTACTTCCTTTCCCTCGCAAGCTCCATACACAAACTTGTGCTTCCTATTGCTTGGTCTCACCAACTTGTGCTCACCAAAAGAATTATTAAGCTTGTGCCTTCATTCCTTATTTTAAAGGAAATTCGAATGGCTAAAATTAGTGAGTTTTCTAATTAAGAGCTGATTTAATGTAGGCCTTCTTATGATTGCATGCACCATCTATTTAATTTAGATGATTTTACAACTGATAATACATTATCCCTTAACTTCAATCTTACCTAGGTCTTTCTCTGATCTAACATGCATGAGTTAATTATGACTGAATCTTCAGTTTACTAGTTGAGTAGTGTTGGTTACACCCCACTACTAGATCTTCCACTAATTCCTCCATCAGTTGGAACTAGTTCAACTGAATTTAACTCGGTTAAATTGAATTAAATAGTTATAGCTCAAAAGAACTCAACCTAGGCCCCAAAAATTTAGGAACCAATCTACATGACTCTATATAGACTCCCAACTCAAATTAACTAAGTCAACTAAGTCAAATTAACTTAGTTAACTATCCAAGTTGCTATGAGAATTAGAATTACAATTTAATTCAACGACAAAATTAAATTAGGATTTTCTTGTTGCATTTGTCAACGCTCACTCTCACCAAGAAAGGGATTATCTCCTACCTTGATCTTGTCTCTGTGAAACTCGAATTTTGATATAGATAATGCCTTTGCCAAAATATTTGGATCCTGCTCCTGTGAAGGAATGTACTTCAGCAACATGATTCTCCTCTTCACATAATCTCGTAGATGGTGATACCGAATGTCGATATGCTTGAACCAATCATGAAAAACTGGATTCTCAGAGAGTTTCATACAACTATGATTGTCATTGTAAATCACTGTAGGATCAATCTACTAACCAAATAACCCAACAAGGATCTTCCTGATCCAGATAGCCTCACAAGTTGCTTAACTAGAAGCCATATACTCTGATTCTGCTAAATTGAGTGCAATTGATCTCTGCTTCTTGTTGTACCAAGAAAGTGTTGTTGACCCAATACTGAAGACTCCTTTTGATGTGCTCTTCCTGTCGCATAGACTCCCTTCCCAATATGCATTTGTGAATCCTTGAAGCTTCACTCCCTTTGTCTGTCTATACCAAAGACCAAATTGAGTGATGTGTCTGAGGTATCTCAACACATGTTTAGTTGCCTTCCAATAAAGTTTGGTTGGCTTAACCATGGCTTGACTAAGTTGGTTAACCGCAAAACACATGTTCAGTCGTGTGTTCACCAAATACGTAAGTGAACCCACAAATTGTCTATAAATAGTAGCCTTAACTACTTGACCTGAAGTTGCATCCTCCTTCATCTAGTTAGCTGCTAGAGGAATCTCCATGGGTTTTTTGCTTTCCATGTGGCACTTCTTTAGTACCTTGTTGGCATACTTGCTCTAAGAGAGAAATATTTCCTCATCTCCTTGTCATACTTCCATACCAAGAAAGTAATGCATGAACCCCAGGTCCTTCATTTTGAATTCTCTTATAAGACCCTCTTTGTAGCATTTATCATCTTCTCGTCAACTATTATAATCAAATCATCGACATATAACAATATAAACAACAATTTACCTTCAACCATAATGTGGTAAAGATTCATATCTGCTTCACTTTTGGTGAAGCCCAACCCGGTGAAATAGTTGTCAATTCTGGTGTACCAAGCACGGGGTGCTTGTTTCAGTCGATCTCCCTACAGTAAATCTCTCTGCTCCTCAATCTTCCAATAGCAATGATCAGAACTCCTTTTGTGTCACTAAACATTAGCTCACTGATCTTCCCACTAGCAACCTTCTAACTCCATTAAGAAGTCTGCACATAGGGACTTCTAGATCTGCCCTAAACTAGAGATCCATCAATCTGCAAGGAAAACTTCAAATTCTTCTCTTCTATCATGATTTCAGCTCTGATACCAAGTAGAAAATCTCTACAAATATAGCTTTGATACCATGTATAAATTTCTACAAATCTAGCTCTGATACCATGTAGAAATTCCCTGTAGATTCAAACTACTTATGTTTTTATAAAACAAAAGAATTGAATCTACACTAATCATCAGTTGAAATAAGAAACGATTGATGAAATCACGAAGCATATAAGAGAAAGAATTCAATCACACATAACACAATGATTTTCTGGGGAAAGCCACAGCTGAAAACCCCTGCTATCTATATATTTCATTAATAAGAAAATATGAGAAGATTACAATGCTTTGCTCAAGCCTGAGCAACCTCTGCACTATCTCTATCTATCTCACTCCTTCCTAGAGAAGCCTTGGATGAATACAATATTCCTAACCTTCCAAGCTCCTACTTCCTTGCCCTCACAAGCTCAACCCACAAACTTGTGCTTCTTATTGCTTGGTCTCACCAACTCATGCTCACCAAAACAATGATTAAAATTGTTCCTTCATTCCTCCTTTAAAGGAAATTCAAATGGCTAAAATTAGTGAGTTTTTTAATTAAATAATGATTTATTTTAGGTGTTATTCTAATCGCATGCATGATATATTTAATTTAGATTATCTTACAACTGATGGTACATTGTCCTTGAACTCCAATCTCAACTGGGTATTTCTTCGAACTAACATGCATGAGTTAATTATGAGTGAATCTTCAGTTTACTAGTTGAGTAGTGTTGGTTACACCCCACTACTGGATCTCCTACTAATTCCTCCATTAGTTGGAACTAGTTTAATTAAATTTAACTCAGTTAAACTGAATTAAATAATTACAACTCAAAATAACTCAACTTGGGACCCTAAAAATTTAGGAACCACTCTACATGACTCTAGATAGACTCCCAACTTGAATTAACTAAGTCAACTAACTCAAATTAACTTAGTTAGCTATTACAAGCTACTATGAGAATTATAATTACAATTTGATTCCTAATTTAATTCAAGGACAAAATTAAATTAGGATTTTCTTGTTGCATTTTTCAACACTTTATTATGGACAATGGAGCCCCTTTGAGGAATTTTATCCTTGATAAGGACTTATAACTAATGATGTTACCCTCCTTTAGCTGTAATACCTTAGACGCCAACCTTTTTGATGCTAGGATGTTGATTTGAAGAGATGGTGTACCCCTAAGTTGATAGAAATCCCCTCGCTTGACATTCTATCTTCTTGATGGACATTACACTTCTCTTAATGGCAAATGATGGTGTCAATCAATTGTGCCCTCTTTGAAGGTGTAGATGCACCTTATACCTTGTTGATGCCATGACCTATCTTGATGACATCATTCTAGCACCTTGTGAAGGCTACTATGGTGATGTGACACCTCACTTATATGGATAATCATGACTTATGGGACAAGGTACATCCCTTGAGCTATTCATTGGATGATTTCATAGAAAGGCTTACCTTTGGGATGAGGATGTCACCTTTGCAAGAGTCTAGAATCAAACTTGTGGTATAACAAGGGTTTATTTTCATGTCATTTCATTGATTTTTCTATCTTGGGGGTTCGACTTGATGATATATCCACCTTGCATAATGGATTTAATAAATTTAAGATATTTTTAGTCTAAATTAAAGGAAATCAACTTGGTTACCTTCATATAAGGGAGTTCATTTCCTAATTTTATCATTGTCACACATGGATTATTACTTCTATTCATTAGTGAACTTTCTCTTTAATGCACAATGGATGCCTAGTTGAGTGACTTTCTTAGGTAGATTTGTAATGTGATGTGATATCTTTTCATGAATGCTTATGATGGACCTTAATTGTTGCATGGTGAAGTAAGTTTGTTTGTTTTCTTTGTTTGACGGGATGTATGTTATTTTACTAAGTTATTTTATTTGGTATTTGCTTCATTCTCCCTTGTTGAGCTAAGCTCTTCATCTAAGTATTTGAGGAATAGAGACACGTATTTCTTTCCCTTAATCATCTGAAAAATTCATAACCTAAATTGCAAACCCTAGGGTAAGTTACTATATATTCCCTAGTTTTCTTTGGATATAGAATCACTCCAAAAGAAACCATATAATAGTCTCTATCCTAGACTCCTTTTTCCCTAGATACAGATGGCACTAGTCTATCTCAATTGTGGCATTCTTTTAAAACCCTTAAATTGTTTTTCTTTTTGTTTTATGCTAAGTTAGTGTTAAATTGCAACAAATCTTGTGTTTTTATCATTTAATGAATTGTTGAAGTATGAATTATGGTTAGTTACTATTTAAAAGTGCATTATAGAAGCCAATTTAATGTTTCCCACACATTTTCAACCGTTTTCTAGGGGTGACATGAAACCTTATTTTTTGTTAAATGCTTAATTAACCGTCACATTTGTTGCAATTTTTTCCTTATTTTACTCTCAAATTTAGCCTTCATGTCATATGATTTTTACAAAATTTTAATGGCTAAATTTGTTGTTGTAATAAACTATTTTATTGCTACAATTTGCTAGCCTAAAACCATAGTTCACAGTATCTTTAAGTTTTTCTTTATTTGGTGTGTTCGGGCAACCTATTTAAGACTCCTTAGGCTAATCCTAGCCTTTAATTTGACCCATAGGTCTTCTGAACCCAAATCTTGGACTTACTGCTTCATCCACTACACATCCTAGTTTGTTATACCCTTATCTAGTGGACCCTTTTTGTAGAATTCTTAGGGGGCACTTAGCTTAAGATCCTTACATTATTTGATCCCTATGTCCAACTGCAAAATCCTCCCTTGTGTTGGATTTTGTCCTTCGCTAAAGAGAGGGGTGTAGTTGGTAAGGTGATAATGATGCCGCTCTTGTGTCTTGCACACTATCCAGGTCATTTAGTGAGGCTTTGCACTTGGTGTTAGATTTGATTGGAACGAGCCTCAACTAAAAAATATTTGAAAGAAAACATCCCATTCTTTTACGCATTTTAAAAGTTATTAGTTTTCTAGCTTATTTGTTTCTTTTGCTCTATACAAATCATTCATTTTAGAACTTAATTATTTTTCATTTTTAAAGCAAAATATTGTCTAACATTATCTTTTCCAACTTAATTTCTAGATTTTGAATGATGCTTAGATTGTTGTGATTATCAAGAAATTAATACTATATTTGCAATACAACATAGAGAAAATTTTGAATTTTATATAGTTCCCAAAAAATAATTATACATTTTTTCATTAAAAAAAAAAAAAAAAACAATACTTACATTACTAGTGTAGTCTTTATTCATACAATCTCAAAACTTTGATGTGCAATCTCGTCATTATATATAAACAAAATTTGACAATCTAAAATAATACACCCATAATTCTAAAAAAAAATCTAACTAATTACTTTTATATAAAAAACAAATTAATTCTTATCCTATAGCTTTAATATTTATTAATATCTAATATCCCATAGCATATAAAACATTTAGCCTTTGACCCCTAACATAAAACCTCGACTAAAAACATTAACTTATACACATAAAATAATCCCTACGTTATTATTGTATTTATTATAAGTACTTCAGTCGAAGTTGAGGACTTCATATAATTATTGGTTCCAAATTTAAAATGCCAAGATTGTCAGGCTTTGAACTTATGTTATTATCAATCACAATCGAAATGACTCTTCATCTAGGTGAATGGTTGAGGTGTGGGCAAGGGAAGAGGGAGTGAATGGAATATAGTCGTTTATTATTGGGACAAAGCCATTTCATTTACCCATGCACATGTGGTTAGGTGTATTTGTCACCAAAGTCAACCAGCTTGCATGGAAATTGGAAAGTATGCGAATGTGACAGATCTTGCAAAGATACTGAATGCCGTAAAGGCCATGTGATGGCATTAAGGGTACACGGTGGAGGGTCCTAAGCCAAATCTTGAAACCCGTGAATCACCCAAATGCTGAGAGTTATAGGCCTCAACAAGTTACTCGCCGAACTCGACTAGTGTCCACAATGTGAATATGACATTGATCTGTAAAGAAGGTGATGGTTAGGTGATGGTTACAATGGGCGTTGTCTAACTATTATATATGTTCGGGAGTCTGTCTAATCTCTGGGTAGTAGAGTGTGCTAACACCAAGGTGGATAGTAGAGTGTGCTAACACCAAGGTTTGTAGCTTCTCAGAGAATTCCTTGGCTTCAATTTCATACAGGAGAATTTGAGGATTCAGCGATGAGCTCCGAGGATCCATTTGTTCTCCCTTCTCTGGTTAATGGCAGGCCGAGATATGCCATCAATGACAAGATCATGATTTCTGCTATAATAGTCCTTGTTCTTGTAGTTTGGTTCGTCTTTTTGCTGCATGTTTATGCCAGATGGTTTTGGACGCAATCTAATAGATTTTCCAGACGGAGATCAGCTTCAACGCGTCGTTGGTTTCATTTTACAGGGCAGGAACCCGCGAGTCTGCGTAACGTGGGGTTGGATTCTGCTGTGTTAGAGACTCTTCCCATGTTTGCGTATAAATCACAGAATTTTGCAGATGGACTGGACTGCGCCGTTTGCCTATCCGAGTTTAAGGAGAATGAGAAAGCCCGGCTTCTGCCCAACTGCAGACATAGTTTTCATGTTGAGTGTATTGACATGTGGTTTCATTCACATTCCAGTTGTCCCCTTTGCAGAACCGGCGTCCAGCCTGAGCAACCAGTTTTGAAATCTGCTAGACAAGAGCAGGTTTCCAGTACAATCCCAGAGACAATTCCTTCAGTGGTCCCTGATAATGTGAATTCGGAGCAGTTGCAGAATGCAAGCTCTGGAGAAGAATGTAATCTACAGAGTTCAACAAATTCGTTCTCTTGGGATAGCCAGAAGCAGAAAAATGCAGATGTTGAACAGGAACCCTCAGGTGGACGAAGAGCATTAATAATACCTCACATTGCCATTGAAATACCCAAGGGGCCTGATGGCTTCTTGTCGCCCGGCGAAGGCCTTCAGCTTTGTTCGCCAAACGGCTCGCAGTCGTCTTCAAAATCTTCCGTTACTTTCGTGCGTTCGCTAACGAAAATGGTGAGCAGAGACAGAGAAAAGGTTTTCCCATCCGATCTTCGTGCTGAATGCGATGTTGAAAGTAATTGTCGGTAGAGTTTGGCAACCACAAAGGTCGGATCATGCTTGGTTCTTAAATCAGAGTGTGGCCAACACATCGATCTTGCCTTGTATTCATTTTTCACTCATGTTTATCATATTTTAGGAATCTGCAATCGAGTTACAATTAAGTTAAAAAATTCTTATTTTGATTGTTATTAAAGTGTAATAGATTCTTATGATCGGCAAACACAGCAATTGGTGTGATATCCATTATCACGTGATGCAAGCTCTGGCTCTTAACTCAGACTGTATGAGATTCATATGGTTGGTAAGCACAGTTGGTCTAGCGTGATATTCATAATTATCGGGCAATTCTGGCTCTGGTTCTTAAATCAGATTTTAGGAGTTTCATATGGTGGGCGAACACATCGGTTAGTGTGGTATCCATTTCTGCAGCTCTAAATTGGGAGTCTGACCTTTAGACAACATGATGTATTTTATTCTCTTTAATGTTAATTTGTGGCATAGATCGCCACATATTAAAGAAGACCCATCAACTTTTCTGTAAGCTCCATATATTTTTCTTATGTTTCCCTTGACAGATCATACAGTAACCTATCAGAATGGATGCAAGCTCATTATCATGGCTTCAAATATCTCACATAGAGTGGGTATGTGTGTGTATAGAGTTGCACCTGTATGTGGAGGGCGTTTTGGGCCAGTGCTCAACTGCTTTGGCCCACTCTGTAGAAATATAATGAACGAGGGCATCAACCCAATCCAGGATCGTGTCATCAGAGATGTCAAAGAACCGGCCATATCCTTCAAGCATGAGAATACCAGGCCTCACAGGGCACTGTTTCCGTTTCTCTTCAACAGAAAGATCAAAGAACTCCTGTGAAACCCCTTTCACAGTTTCTAGCAATGACTAACGTATGCCATGATTTATTATCTTCAAAACAATTGAAAACCCCTGAAGTTAGAATCCCAATCCATCATGAAGTTGGTTGGGTAATCTACAGAAAAGAGAAAGAAAGACAAAAATTGTGATCGCAATCAAACCTGAAAGAAGCCGCATTCCTTGGGCTATTTGTCTGACAATTTTGAAGCGTTGATCGATGTGTTCCAGACCTGCTAGATCGATGACAGGAAGAGACTGCTGGACTTGAAGAGGACGGGATGGCCTCTGATCAGAAGGAAGGATGTACCGTGCAGGGACTTCCTTCACTTGCCTTTCATGTAGTGTCTGCACGAGATCAATTGGTCTCTGAAGTCTTTCAAGTTGCATTAGAAGAGCGTCCATGGTAGTTGATGAAGATTCCATATTCGTGCCAGCCAGTGGAATTGAAGTTGATCCGAAACCAGTAGGTGTTAGGTTAACATTCTAAATCAGTGATTAGGATCTTCAGGGTCGAAAGTAGGAATTTCATAGAGGTGGGGTCATTCTTTCAACACCCCCTCATACGCAATTCGGGGGAATCAATTTGGGTCGAGGCTCTAATACCATGAAGAAATTTTGGGTTACACTAAAGTTGGTAAACGTTCCAAACCAATAACTAAAATTCCCAGCATAGAAATTATGGATTTCATAGTGATGCAGTGATTTTTCCAACAAATAGCAAATAGCTATCAAAATATTGTAATGTAAATTGCACATTTAAAGAATATTCCAAAATTTAATGAATATGGACAATTTACAGCTCAGGGCTCACCAGTGATCATCTAAATTGTGATTTCTTTACAAACACACTAACTTTGTTTGATTTAATGGGGAATCATAATGTCAATATTCCGGGATTTGATCCTTTTGAGGTGAATTGGTTGACCTCCAGCTAATGAAACTCCAGACACTGACTTTGTTTGATTTAATGGGGAATCATAATGTCAATATTCCGGAATTTGATCCTTTTGAAGTGAATTGCTTGACCTCCTGCTAATGAAACTCCAGAATATTTCTTCTGCAAATTTAATTGGTGATGGATAAATATAAAAGCAGACGAAACTCCAGAATATTTCTTCAGCAAATTTAATTGGTGATGGATATATATAGAAGCAGACGACGAAGTTTATCGAAAATCAAAAGCTCGATCCATTGGTGTTTGGAATATGTCAATATGATATACGGTTCTAGTTGTATTTGTCTTACTTTTCCTAATTAAGTGTGATATAAAAATGTTTGAGAGTTTAATATAAGATATTAATTAGTATAATTATAAATAAAAGAAGGTTATATAGTAGTTAGTATTTGCTGTTTAGCTTAAATACACCTTAATAAAACAAAAAAATAACAAAGATAAAAAATTTATCACAAAAATAAAACAATTAATAAAATATTGTATTGTTGAATACCATAACCAAAAATTAAGAAATATGATTAACTAATATTGTTTATATTAAAATACATATATCTATATGTGTGTGTTTTATTTTTATTAGTATATATATAATTGCCTATAATTAAATTTATTAAAATATGTTTTATTATAATAATAAGTTACCTTATATTGAAATTATTATGAAAAAATTATAATTTATGAAATAACAAAAACAAAAAATTAGTAAATAATGAAAATGGAAGTTACTAAACAACTTATAATAAAACCTCAACCAATCACTTTACAAATAAATAAATTTCAATAATAATAAAAAATAATAAAAATTGAATTCCTAATGTTAAACTATAAATAAGCATCATAAAATTTTGATAAAAACAAAGTAAAAAACTAAATAAATTATATAATATATATATATATATATATATATATATATAAAATAATATTAAAAAAAAATCAATTTAAATTCCAACTATCAAATATTATAAAGAGCTTATAATTTTTTTATATTAAAAGGACATTATAAATCCTTTATGTGGTTTTCTTACACATATTACATTAACTTTAACAAGTTGCGTTATAATAAGTTGTCTAATAATAGTAAATAATTAAATAAAAATTAAAAATTAATTTTAAAAATTGAGTAGTATGAAATGTAGGTATTCCATCACTTAATTATATATATAAAAAATTACACTGTTAAAATTAATTGTGTAATTAAAATATATATTTTTAATTAATTTAATAATAAATCGAAAATATGATTATCCATTTTGTATAACAACAAATTTCAAAAAAGCATCTTTTCAAAATCAAATACAACAACTTTGTAATTCTAAGGAATAGTGTGATAGAGAGTACATTGGAAAAGTTAACTAATAATATTTTTGAAAAGTCTCTCAGTGCATTTCCATTTCGAAAAGTTAACTAATATTTCCATGAGTCTCTCAGTGATTTCTTGAAAAGAAGCATTGACTCCTCTGAGGCTTAAATCAGTGATATGTTTGTTTTTTGTGATTCAACCTCACTTGTAATTCTAAGGAATAGTGTGATAGAGAGTTTATTGGAAAAGTTAACTAATAATATTTTTGAAAAGTCTCTCAGTGCATTTCCATTTCGAAAAGTTAACTAATATTTCCACGAGTCTCTCAGTGATTTCTTGAAAAGAAGCATTGACTCCTCTGAGGCTTAAATCAGTGATATGTTTATTTTTTGTGATTCAATTGAGGTTGAGATTCTCTTCAACGATGACATATTAAACTTAGAGAGGAAGTGCATAAACAAAAAATATAAGAATAAATAATTGAAGAATAGTAAATCGGATTGTTCTATTACTATTATAAATATTATTATTGAATTTAAAGAAAACTTGTGATATAATGTAGAAATAGAAAATATGATTATTGAATTTAAAGAAAATTTGTAATATAATGTGGAAATAAAAAGTAAAAAAAATAACATAACAATGAATCACATTAGATGGTTTGAAACACGTAAACAAACATTTTACAATATAATTTATACGGAAAAAATATTTTCTTAATTTATTATAATTCACAAAACTTAAATTCAAAAATATCATAACTTGTTAAACTATTAAAACATTATTTCAGTCCACCCATGGAAATGCGACCTGAGGAAGGTAGAGGCTTACCTCATTCCAATATGTGGCATAGATCACCATTGTGTTAGCTTCCTACAGTAAGAAAAACAATGCCAGAAGATCGTGGATCTGTGATTACCACGATGATCCCAGTGGAATGATACTCCTTTAGTTATGACTTCACTTATCGACCACCAAGTTTCCCTTGGAATGGAATTCTCCAGATCCGTGTAGATGGGTAGAAAAACTACTGCAAGAATGGCAAAAATGATGGACGTACTTGAGCCAACACTCTTCAGACCTTGCAGATCGTCAAAGTCATGGCCATCAGATCCAAGCCGAAAATCCCCAGTGCCCACCAGATAATTCTTGCCCACATAGACCATTCTTAGAAAATAAATCCATGCCAACTAGATCTCATTGACATAGGCACAGATCACCACCATCGTGACTTCCAAGAGAATCAAGGACGAACTAGAGCTTGACGGCAACGACCGACTCCCTACAGATAGAAACACTAACCATATTGCATTTGAAACTCTCTACCTTGATCTCAAGAGTAATTAGTCTTAGAGCCCCCAAACACGTGTTTGAAAAATTCAATTCAAGTAAATTTATGATTTTGTATAAAAAATAAAGGTTAAATACGTATAATTTAGTGTTATGTGTACAGAACATGCCCATATATATATTGAAATTATACATTTTAGACTTATTTCGCTTAAACACGTGAATACTTAAGATGTGAAAAAAATTGTAATGGCAATCATTTAATTTAATATGCAACTGAAATTTATATTTTTGGGATTGAAATAATTGTGGGATAGAATCTTTTTTAATTTGTAAGTTGTTCCTTGATGCAAGAGCATTCAGTCCAAGGAAAATCATTGTAATTAAATAGACATAGGGGGTCATGTATTTTTAGGAAGTTGAATTCTTAAGTGATAAGTTAATGTAATATTAGGCTTTTGAGTGCATAAAATAGAAATTAATTAGATAGTGAGAAGAAGTTGCAAATGCTCTCAAATAAATGAGAACATGAGTGGTGAATAAATGACAAGAGTTAGAAGTCTATCAGGACTCTTGAAACAGTTTCATGATTCGAGGGATGAGAGAGAGCTTTTAGGAATTAATTGAAGTAGAAATGCATAGAGTATTTAGGAGTCAGTTGAGAAGATTTAGGAGTCGAACCAGGATTAGTTCAATAGAACTTTCTAGCATAAATGTAAGCCTACGGGTAGAGGTCAAGGAGGCCACGATATTGAAGAATAGGCCTGTGTGAGACACAGAGTCTCGGATATGTAATTGAATGTTTATATTTATATATATAGATGTTTATTCCTGACTATGTCAGTGTGTTGAAGAGTATTTCATGAATGAATTACTTGTGAATTTGTAGGCTCTGTAACAGGTTGCAGGCAGAATTCTGAAGGACACAGAGGAACAGAATGATTCAGAGGAATCATGAATGGATCCTTGAATCCAATTGAGGAAACAGAGGGAAGCTCTGGGGTGAAATAACGAAGTGAGATTTCGCAGAAGAGTAAAGCTCAAAGGTAGCTGAGCAGCGGAAGCAAAAGGCAGAGTTCTGAAGGACTGCACAAGGGAAAAGAGTGATTCGGAGGATCATAATGGATTGTTGAATCCATTAGAGGGATCAAAGGCAAAGCTCGGGAGGAATCGCACATTAAAACAGCAGAAAGGCTGAAACCTTTGAAGAAGAGAAAAATTATAGACGAACTGAGGACTTAGCGTAAAAACTAAGTAAAATGGAGGAGCGAAGGAGTAAAGTGTCAATGCTCAACAGCCATTGGATTTGGAAGATCAATGGTCCATATGATGTCGCGAGGAGTAAGCGAAATGCATCGGCGGAGTTATTTATGTAATTTTGGCCTGCAAGCATGAAAAATGATGATTGAGATGAGATTCGACATTTTTGAACCATGAAACACTTGGTCTCCATTTAAGTTGTAGATGTAACCTACCCGCTATTAAAAATGACAGAAAGAAATAGTAAGAACCTCAACTTACACTAAAAGCGAGTGCAAAACATAGTCAGATTTGAAATCCGGACTTGAAATCCTATAAAGAGTGGCCTATATCCATATCGGGTCCATAAGGATATCGGATCGGCGCATGGAAGTGGAAGGGGTCTGGCCTTGAGGTTGAGTGAAATGCGATCGCGTGAGTTAATCACAACCGTCGGATTGCAAACCAGATCGATAGTCGCGATTTGATCGCTAATTCGCAATCGAAGGAGTTAAGGTTAGCGGTCATTAGAATGTCAATGCGTTGATAGCGATAAAGCACTAATCGATGATCGAAAGGTTCAGAGATCGGAGCTACGAAAAGTGTCGGAGCAAAGAGCAGACCCAACGGATATATAAATCTGGGTGAATTGTTTTTGAAGTCCGAACAAAGGGTTCGACAGGGTTTTCCTTTGTATTCGTGCCGAGCCTTTTAAGGCAAAAACATATGTTAACTATTCCAATAGTCACATATATCAGAGTCGGAGAAGTGGTGAGGCACACATGTATGTATGACCCATGGAAGCACCGATAGCGATTGCGATAGAGCTAGCCTCGGGAAATTTGCAGAAGCCATACGGAGGTGGAAAAGGGCATGTTTGCGTAGTTTTCCTTGTAAAAGGTGTAATAAGGAAAAGAGTGTCGATAGAGTATTTCATGTGATAAAACATATGTAACCAATGCATTAAAGTGAAAGGTTACGTATATGTAGGCATTAAAGGGATAATGAAGGTTATGAAGGTTTAAAGGTCCCGATAGGAAGGATTAATGAAAGATTTTAATCAAAGTCTTATAAGAAAGCTTGAGGGTTGATAAAGTTCAGATAGGAGGTTTAAAGTGGGTTGATTGAGTTTCGATATAAAGGAACGGATAAAGAGGGCTTTAACTGTTTGATGGTTGAATATTTGACTCCTTTGTGAGTTAAATTCCTAGGACAATGTATTTATGCACTTATATGCATACTGTGGGTGTAAGCAGGGGTGACCTTGCGTCAATTGGTATCAGAGCCAGGTTAAAGGAGCTTTGTGTAAAACATTTCTTAAAAGAATTGAGAACAGAGTTATGTGTTAAGGTGTTTATACAGGCAAGAGGAAGGATCAAATTCTAATCTAATAAACAGTAAGAAAACATAGGTGATGTGTAGTAGAACTTGCAGATGCAAGAGATAGAGGAAATCCATTCAAGATACAGGTGGAATAGTGAAACAAGATCATGCTGAGATCTTGTAGGTGAGATGACATGTTTGTTTTAAATTGAAATTGAAGATTGTGGTTGCAAATGAAGCATCTCAATAAAGGACAGTAAGAGAAGTTGTGAGAGGAGAACCAAATGTGTTCTTGAAAGCAAAGTAAGGAACACACTCTGAGGGAGAAGTGGAAGTGAACTTGAATAATCCAACAAGGGTTTGGACAGAGAGGACAACTGAAGTGTTCTCAAGAGAGAGTGAGAGGTTGCAAAAGCCTAGAAGGAGCAAAGGTGTTGCTCAAGAGGAGGTTCTAGACAGAGGACCCATGCTTACCAAAAGACTGAGTGAGGAGAGCTTAGTGAGGTAAGATTGCAGCAAGGGGGACTAGCAGTTGCAGAGGCTTGTTGCATATGAGTGAGGAGCTCATGAAGGAAGAGGAGAAGAAGATGACAACTGATAGTCATAGCAGAGGTTCGGAGAGAAGCCACAACAGAAGAAAGATGAAGAAAAATGATGCCAAGGAAAATGGAAAGAGGATGAGTCAAGAAGAAATTGACCAGGAGATTGCAGAGTTAAAAGAACAACTCAATGCATTAATGATCCGGATTTAAACAAGAACGCAACAAATCACAGAGATAACCATATACACAAAGATGCAGCGGAAATAATACTTCATTTCATTAATGGAAAATACTGAAATATGCTTACAACCAGAAATGGAAATAAACCAGCTAGGGCGATGGTAGCTTATCTCTGAGAAGAGATGTGATGGCTACATGCCTCTGAACTGTGTTACAATGAGGCTCGAAGGCCTATTTATTGTTGAGAAACAATGGAAAACCCTTAACATTCTAAAACCTAACCCTAGGAGATGAAACGCCAAACTGTGGGCCCTGTTTGGGGGTAAATTGGTACATCAACTTCCCGGGGTCGTAACTTTGGCATATGATCTCCGTTTGACGCGTACAATAGCTCATTAGAAAGATCTATCCGAGCACTATCATTGTTGGAATGGGCAACATCGGTCCATTCCATGGACCCATGTTGCCCCTGGATTCCCCAAAAAACGTCGTTTAGGGCCTCAAAACGGCTCCGGAAGTTCAGGACCCGAAAAACTGCTAAAAATAGTAAGTTGTGCTACAATTAAGGAAACTGAAAATGCTGAGAAAGACAATGGTGGGGGTCCAGGTGGACTTGGCAGGTGGCCACCAATATCCACCTGGATCATTCCTCCCCCCTTAGGAAGCAATGGTCCCCATTGCGTTGAGCTCCTCCATGAGATGAGGAAACTTCTGCTGAACTTGTTCCCTGGTGAGCCACTTGCCCCGCTGAAGGAGTTGGCCTGCTTTGACAACTCGATACAGTTGGATATTCTGTTGGCGAGTGTTCTTGATCTGTGTGTCCATGATCCAATCAATTGCAGCTTGTTCCATGCAATCTGGATTTAATTCTGTGGGTTTGAGTTGTTTTGCAATGTTGGATGTGTCTAGCAATGGTGGAAAGTATGGCCGAAGGCGGTCCACATTGAACACTGGGTGCAGGCCAAGGAATGGGGGAATGCTGAGCTCAAATGCATTGTCTCCCATAGCCTTAGTAATGGTGTAAGGACCATATCGGAGTGGTCTCAATTTCCGATAGGCTCCAGTAAGGCGTTCCTTTTGCAAATGCAACCAGACTTTGTCGCCCACCTGAAACTTGTGTGGCACCCGGTGTTGATCATGTCGCTGCTTGTACTTGGCATTTGATTTCTCAAGAATGTCATGGACCTGCTGGCGAATATGTTGGATGCGCTCAATGAAGCTGGTGGCCTTATCTGTTTCGGACTGGACATGAGTTGAATTCATGTGAGTAGCTGCAAGGGGCATGGCCACATCAATGGGGCATAGTGGCTGGAATCCCAAACCCACCTGAAAAGGGCTATGGCCAGTGGAGCTGTGAAGAGCTCGGTTGTAGCTATGTTGAACATAGGGGAGGCTCTCGTCCCATGTGCGTGGATGCTTTGAGTTATACATGCGCAGAATGTGCACAATCATCCTGTTGACAACCTCTGTCTGGCCATCAGTTTGAGGATGGAAGGCTGTGGACTTCGTGAGTTTGGTGTCCAGCATTGACCAGAGACTGGACCAAAATGTGCTGAGAAACCGACTGTCCCGA
Organism: Pinus tabuliformis; assembly: GCA_031772625.1. NCBI lineage: Eukaryota > Viridiplantae > Streptophyta > Pinopsida > Pinales > Pinaceae > Pinus > Pinus tabuliformis. The sequence continues at coordinate 513,283,316 of CM062806.1, read as the reverse complement.
TCTGAGATGATAGACTGTGGGATCCCAAAGTGCACCCACACTCGTTCAAAGAAGAGTTTAGCAGTGGCTTCTGCTGTGATATTCTTCTTGCAGGCCATCATAATGGCCATCTTCGAGAACCTGTCGACGACCACAAAAACACAGTCATTTCCATGCTTAGTGGAAGGAAGGCCTGACATGTAATCCATGGAGATGGATTCCCAAGGTCGACTAGGGGTAGGCAACGGGGTATAGAGGCCGTGCTTCTTAATGGTCGGTTTGGCAATGGCACAGGCAGTACATGATCGGATGTACTTCCCAACATCCTGTCGAAGATTCGGCCAATAGAAATAATTTTGCAGTACTGCCACTGTTTTCTCGACCCCGAAATGCCCAGCAGCCCGACTGTAGTGTGCTTCCCAAATCATCTTGGCACGCTCGCTTGAAGGAACACAAAGGTGACCGAGGTGGCATAATAGGGCATCCTGGAGGTGAAAATCTGCAACATGCCGACCCTCCAAGAGTGTCTGGTATGTGTGGCCGAATTCTGGGTCGCTTTTGTAGAGAAGTGGCCAATCAGAAGTCTCGTGCCCACAAGAGTTGAGCACGGTGGTTAGCGCCATGATCGGTGGTCGACTGAGGCAATCTGCAACATTATTGGTGCTGCCCTTTTTATACTTGATATTCAAGTGAAACTGTTGCAGGTATGTAGACCACTTCTGATGGCGATCATTCTGCAATTTCCCTTGGGTCTGTATGAACTGCAGAGGTCGGTGGTCTGTGTGGATGACCGTTTCCTTCCCCAAAATGTAATGCTTCCATTGTCGGCAGGCCTGTACAATGGAATACATCTCTTTATCATAAGTGGGGTACTTCCGGACTGTGTCTGAAAGTGTTTCACTGTGATATGCCACTGGATGTCCATGTTGAGTAAGGACTGCCCCAATAGCATAGTCAGAGGCATCTGTCTCGACCTCAAATGGTTGTTGTAAATCTGGTAACGCGAGCACTGGTGCCGTGCAGAGGCGATCCTTCAACTCCCTGAATGCCTTCTGTTGAGATTCAGACCAAAAGAATTTTGCTTTCGCCCTGCCCTTGGTGACTTGACTCAAGGGCCAAGAAATATGAGAAAATCCCAACACAAACCTGCGGTAGAAGTTGGCAAGACCTAGAAAGCTGCGGAGCTCTGTTAGAGTGGTTGGAGAGGGCCAATCCCGAATGACTTGGATCTTGGCTGGATCGACATGCACCCCCTGTTCATCAATGATGTATCCCAGATACTGAACCTGGGTCATGCCAAAAGTGCATTTCTCCAAATTGGCACATAGCTTGTGTTGCCGCAGTGTTTGGAGAACCTGTCGGATGTGGTGGAGGTGCTCTTCCCAACTCTGGCTGAAGATCAGAATGTCATCCAAGTATACTACTACAAAGGAGTTGGTGAATGGCCGCAAGATGTCATCCATTAGCCTCATAAAGGTTGCAGGAGCATTCGTCAATCCGAAAGGCATGACCAACCATTCGAAGAGGCCCTCCTTGGATTTGAAGGCAGTCTTCCACACATCGGAGGGTTCGATTGGTACCTGGTGATATCCTGACTTCAGATCGATCTTGCTGAAATATTTCGCCCCCTTTAGTTGGTCTAGGAGGTCATCAATCCGCGGGATCGGGTACCTATTACGGACAGTGATCTTGTTCAGCGCCCGATAGTCAATACAGAGTCTCCACGTCCCATCCTTCTTCTGTACCAACACGATCGGGCTCCCACAGGGCGATGAACTCGGACGGATGTGACCTTTCTGCAGGAGCTCCTGAATCTGCCTCTTGATTTCATTGTTCTCCAGAACGGAGCGCCGATAAATTGGTCCATTGGGTAGCGGCGCACCTGGGGTCAGATCGATGGAGTGCTTGACTTGACAGTGCAGAGGAACCCCTGCCGGGGAGGTGAAGATGTCCTCGTACTCCTCCACAACCTTGTCCATCTGTAGTTGTCGTGCAGAGGGACCCCGTTTGGAGGCCGCGGCCACTGTCTTCTTCTTTCCTTGAGGGCGTATCATCAGGAAAACAAATTTCCTGGTTTTGGAAATGATCTTACTGCATTGTTTTGCAGTAATCAAAGAGATGGCGGCAGGTGGTGCTACCTCTGGTATCCTGAACAACTTATTTCCCAATGTAATAATAACAGCACGGGGCCTTGATTCATACACAGCATGTCGCTTCCACAAGTATGGTTGTCCTAGTAATACATCACAAACTTCAAGGGGAGCAATGTCACACAATACCTCATCCGTGAAGGGCTTGATGTTGTATGGAAGGCGACACTGCTGGCTCACGCGAAGATCTCGTCCTTGGTGAAGCCACCCAATGGTGTATGGTTGTGGATGTGCTGTGGTCGGTAAGCCCAACCGCTTCACGACCTCTGCCGAAATGAGGTTCTTTTGACTCCCGCTATCAACAATGAACTGTATCGGGGAGCCCTTTACCCACATCTGGGAGTGGAAGAGACGCTCCTCCTCCTCTGGATCTTCGGGTTCATTTTTCTGGATCTTTGCGGTAGCAACAGTGGCGCTGGGATCCGCATCAATGATCTGCTTCCCTTTTTCATACCCCTTATCGGGTTCTGACTCAGAGTCGGAACATGCATCTGATTCTGAAACCTTTAGCTCAGCCACCAGTGACTGCTTGGCCCGACACTCACTTGTGTTGTGAGTGGAGCTCTTATGGAACTCGCACCATTTTCCAGTGTCCTTTCTCGGCTTCGCGGCGCTGTTCTTTGCTTGCAGCTTCGGCTGGTTGTCTTGGGCTGTCCCGCCTTGGCTTTGTCCTTTGTTCTGTGGTTTAGGGGCACCTTTCCCCTGCTTTGGATTCGCAGATCCAAAGTCTCGCTTCTTTTGTTTAAACTTCTGCTCGACCTTGACGGCATATCGGTATGCTGCGCCGAGCGAGGGGATGTTTAGGAATTGTATTTCTTCCTGGATGTACTTGTGCAGGCAGCCACGGTATTTGAGTATCAAATGTTGCTCTGAATCCTTGATACCCAACTTTGTGCGAAGGGTATGGAAAAGATTGGTGAACTCCGGCACGTCTTGGTCCCTTCCCTGCCGCAGCGTGGTCCACTTTATGTATTCATCCTCATAGCTTCCGACAGGGTAGTACTGCTCCTTGATGGCATCCCGGAACGAATCCCAGGTGGGTGCGGCTGAAAATAGTGAGCCAGTACTTTCATCCTTCTGCTCGCAGTAGGTTTCCCACCAGTCCTTGACGTGGGGGGCTGCTTTGAGAAGAGCAAAAACAATCTTTTCCCGACTCGAAAATTCATGAACAGAAAAATAACCCTCTAGCAGATTTAACCATTTATCTACGGCATCTGCGTCTATCTGACCCTCGAATATGGGGATTTCAAAATTAACTTGTACCTTAAAGGGTGTGGCGTTTCCAGAGTAGCTGCTGGAAGCCGATGCGTTGCTTCTGGGTAGCCGCTGAAGGATCTGGGCAAAGTTGTCCATCATCGCGTTCCGTTGTCGCTCGAGGGCTTCTTCGAGCAAGATTTTGATGGGATCTCCTGCCCCCTCGTCTTTCTTCTCGTCCGCCATGGGAGGCCGTCGGGATTTGCGAGGCTGGTCTTGCAAAGGTTCAACCAGTTCAAGCCCTAACTCCTTATATCCCGACCTTGTTGGGGACATGCAAAGAAAAACAGAGAAAAAGCAGACCGCTCTGATACCACTGATCCGGATTTAAACAGGAACGCAACAAATTACAGAGATAACCATATACACAAAGATGCAGCGGAAATAATACTTCATTTCATTAATGGAAAATACTGAAATATGCTTACAACCAGAAATGGAAATAAACCAGCTAGGGCGATGGTAGCTTATCTCTGAGAAGAGATGTGATGGCTACATGCCTCTGAACTGTGTTACAATGAGGCTCGAAGGCCTATTTATTGTTGAGAAACAATGGAAAACCCTTAACATTCCAAAACCTAACCCTAGGAGATGAAACGCCAAACTGTGGGCCCCATTTGGGGGTAAATTGGTACATCAACTTCCCGGGGTCGTAACTTTGGCATATGATCTCCGTTTGACGCGTACAATAGCTCATTAGAAAGATCTATCCGAGCACTATCATTGTTGGAACGGGCAACATGGACCCATGTTGCCCCTGGATTCCCCAAAAAACGTCGTTTAGGGCCTCAAAACGGCTCCGGAAGTTCAGGACCCGAAAAACTGCTAAAAATAGTAAGTTGTGCTACAATTAAGGAAACTAAAAATGCTGAGAAAGACAATGGTGGGGGTCCAGGTGGACTTGGCAAGTGGCCACCAATATCCACCTGTATCAATTAAGGAGGATACTAGAGGAAGGCCAGAGATGAGGTTTGGTATTAAGGAAGAAGCCAGTGGAATGGCATAAAATGCAAAGAAGGCTATAGCAAAATCAGGGATAGTGGCTGAGGGAAAAACTCATGGAAGTTGAGTTGGAAATGGAAGAGTACATTTGTGAACTTGAACAAGGAGAAATTATGGGAGAAAGTGAAGACTACACTAAAGCTAAAGAATGGGGATTAAGTGAAGATCTCATGGACTATTGGGATAGTTCAAAACTGCATGAGGAGATGCTGACTGAAGATGAAGACTTGAAGACTGAAACTTCAAGTGAGACCAAAAGGTCCAATGATTTTAAATCTGACAATTTGTGTATGTTTGTAGGTGAAAAATGTAAAGAAGGAAAATTTGTTGATATTGTCATAAAGAATAAAGAAGACAAGCAGAATCTAAGAAGATGAGATAGATATGTCTCATATATAGTTGGGGAAAGATATCAAGCAACCAAGTGAAGGGATTGAAGAGATTGAAAAGGAGACCACCGAAGAATTTTTGAGTCATAAAGAGAACTTTGAACAGCAAGGAGATATGATGGCTGAAGCATCCAGTGAGACCACATGGTCTTATGTTTTTAAAACTAATAGTTTGTGTATGATGGCAGGTATTGCAAGAGAAAAGAAATCTTTTGAAGATATCTTCAGAGTAGATGAAGATTTAGAAGTAAAATGTGACAAAGAAAACTTCTCAAAAGAAGAATAATTTGACTGCATACAGAAGAAAAAGACTATGGATGAGTGTAAAGACGCTGTCACAGAGATGAGTAATCAGGATCTTATTCTGATGAAGAATGAAGGAATATTGTCTCAGAAAGGTACTCAAATGAGTTTGATTAATGTTATTGATGAAAAACAAATACAAGAGAATGTTAATGCAGATGGTGAGACAAGGATAGCTCTTGGAGGAGGTAAACAGCAAGAGATTAAAGGAAAACTTGGAGAAGAGACTATGTTAGCTGAAAACATAGTAAAGGATCATCAATTCACCATGATGATAGGCATAGTGGAAATAGCCATGGAAGTTGTTGAGACAGACAATAAGAAAGAAGGAAATCTACTGAAAGATGTTAAGAAGGAATAACCCTATGCAAAGGATTTAACCTTGGGAGAAGGAACACTAACAAAGGAGTGTTTTGCAGAGGATGAGAAATCTTTTAAAGTTGTCAAAAGCATGAAAGAGTATCTTTTAGAAGATAAAAACTATGAAGTAAAGGAGGATGGAGAATGTTTCTTAAATGAGAGAAGCAATGATTTATTGCAGCAAAAAGAACTTAACAATGCATGGATGTGTGAAGATGTAACAACACAGGAACAAGTTCTTGTGAAAGAAGGAGATGAAGTTATGTTTGAAGAGCTGATATGTGAAACAACAATTGAGACTGTTGAACCTTATGATTTCCAAACTAATAATTTGTGTATAAATGCAGGAAACATGAGTAATGATGAAATACTTATAAAGTGTCATAGAGAAATTGCATTGCTGGAATATTTGCTAGAAAATTCAGGGTATGACAGTATGATTGCAAAAAAAGAAGTTCACTACTATGGACAAGAGCAGGAAGACATCATTAGAGCAGATGATGTGGAAGAGAGACTAGTTGACAGTCTCATGAGTTCTTTTGAGAATTAAAAACAACATACTGATGTGTTGACAGAGGAGAAAGAAACAGAGCAGCAAACTGAATTGTTGCCAAAGGAAGATAAGGCACAGAAGCCTTGTGTTTTTTATTTTAACAAGTGTTTTGTGAATGCAGGTTTAGTTGCAGATGCTGGAGGAAATTTGGCACAAATGAGCAACCAAATAAAGATGAAAGAAGAAGGTTTTGTGGAAGTATTTAATCCATGGAGAAAAAATGCTAAATTGCTAGAGAGAATGCTGGAAAATCATGATTTAGTGCAAGAGGGTAAGGATGAAAGGGAGGCAGTAAGCAAAGAAAAAGCTGGAGCAAGCAGAACAAAAGAAGAAGAAAAAGTAAACCAGCAACTACAAAGTGAAAGTAACCAGCAGCAGTTTAAAGAATTAGTGGACAACAGCAACAAGCTAAAGCAAAGAGGAAGAGGTAGAAGTAATTGGTAGAGCATGGATCACCCCAAAGATGTGTTGGAAAAAGAAATTGAAGAAATGTGGCCACTGATGATGAAGTAGTCCAAATGGAGGAAAATGGTAGCAGTAGGAAGCATGATCAATCAAAGTTTGAACCTGATTGACAAGAAGAATAAGATGGAGCAAAAGACAACAGAAGTGTAGCAGCAACAAAGGAACAAGACATTTGGGCAGTTTCAAAAGAAAGTATGGGATCTAAGAAGACAAAGATTAGAAGACACATGATCAGAAGATCATGAATATTTTCTACTTTGGGAGTCTGAATCAGGAGCATTCAGCCCAAGGAAAATCATTGTAATTAAGTAGAGATATGGGATCATGTATTTTTAGGAAGTTGGATTCCTAATTGATAAATTGATGTAATATTAGGCTTTTGAGTGCATAAAATAGAAATTAATTAGATAGTGAGAGGAATTTGTAAATTCTCTCAAATAAATGAGAACATGAGTGGTGAATAAATGACAAGAGTTAGAAGCCAATCAGGACTCTTAAAACAGTTTCATGATTCAAGGGACGAGAGAGAGCTTTTAGGAATTAATTGAAGTAGAAGTGGATAGAGGATTTAGGAGTCGAGCCAGGATTAGTTCAATAGAACTTTTTGGGATAAATGTAAGCCTACGGATAGAGCTCAAGGAGGCCATGATATTGAAGAACAGGCCTGTGCGAGACACAAAGTCTCGGATATGTAATTGACTGTTTATATTTATATATATAGATGTTTATTCCTCACTGTGTCAATGTGTTGAAGAGTATTTAATGAATGAATTACTTGTGAATTCGTAGGCTCTATAACAGGTTGTAGGCAGAATTCTTAAGGACGCAGAGGATTAGAATAATTTAGAGGAATCATGAATGGATCCTTGAATCTAATTAAGGAAACAGAGGGAAGCTCTGGGGTGAAATAGTGATGTGAGATTTCACAGAAGAGTAAAGCTCAGAGGTAGCTGAGCAGCGGAAGCAGAAGGCAGGGTTTTGAAGGAATACACAGAGAAAAGGAGTGATTCAGAGGATCATAATGGATTGTTGAATCCATTAGAGGGATCAAAGCGAAAGCTCAGGAAGAATCACGCAGTAAAACAATAGAAAGGATGAAACCTTTGAAGAAGAGCAAAACCACAAAAGAACTAAGGACTTAGCGTAAAAACTAAGTAAAAAGGAGGAGAAAAGGAGTAAAGTGTCAGTGCTCAGAAGCCTCTGGATTTTGAAGATCAATGGTCCAGATGATGTCGCTGAGGAGCAAGCGGAATATTGCATCGGCAGAGTTATTTATGTAATTTTGGCCCACAAGAGAAAACCTCGACTTACACTAAAGAGTGAAAAGCATAGTCGAATTTGAAATCCAAACTTGAAATCCTATAAAGAGTGGCCTATATCCATATTGGGTCCATAACGATATCGGATCGGCGCATGGAAATGGAAGGGGTCTGGCCTTGAGGTTGAGCAAAATGCGATCGCACGAGTTAATCAAAACTGTCGGATCGCAAACCAGATTGACAGTCGCGATTTGATTGCTAATTCAATCAGAGGAGTTAAGGTTAGCAGTCATTGGAATGATAATGGGCCGATAGCGATAAAGCATTGATCGGCAATCGAAAGGTTTGGAGATCAGAGCTGCGGAAAGAGTCAGAGCGAAGAGCGGACCCAACGGATATGTAGAACCGAGTGAATTGTTTTTGAAGTCCGAACAAATGGTTCAGGCGAGGTTTTCCTTTGTATTCGTGAAAGTGTTGTGTCGAGCCTTTTAAGGCTAGAACATATGTTAACTATTCCGATAGTCGCATATCAGAGTCGAAGAAGTGGTGAGGCACACATATATGTATGACCCGTGGAAGAGCCGATAGTGAATTCAATAGAAGTAGCCTCGGGAAATGTGCAGAGGCCGTATAGAGGCAAGAAAAGGTATGTTTAAGTAGTTTTCCTTTGTAAAAGGTGTAATAAGGAAAAGAGTGTTGATAGAGTATTTCATGCGATGAAACATATGTAACCAATGCATTAAAAGGGAAGGTGACATATATGAGGGCATTAAAGGGATAATGAAGGTTATGAAGGTTTAAAGGTCCCGATAGGAAGGATTAATGAAATACTTTAATGAAAGTATTATAATAATGCTTGAGGGTTGATAAAGTTCCAATAGGAGGTTTAAAGCGGGGTGATTGAGTTCCGATATAAAGGAAGAGATAAAGAGGGCCTTAACCATTTTATAGTTGAAGATTTGACTCCTTTGCGAGTTAAATTCATGGGACAATGTATTTATGCACTTATATGCATAATGTGGGTGTAAGCAGGGGTAACCCTCTGTCATTCCCATTATTTCAAGTAATGCAAAAGGATGCAGCAAGACATAAAATTAGATATTTTCTTCAAGACCTAAATTCATCCTTCCCTTTTCATCCCCACTTTTGTTGAGGAACGTTTGCAGATTCATGATGATCATTTATTGAAACATTGGGGATGATTTTAAAGGAATCCATGAATGTTATTTCTAGGGAAATATGGATCAATATTCTAAGATTATATGGTTACATCATAAAAGCCTTGCTTGGGGTAAGGATGAGTCAACATATTAACCCCATTGTAGCCCATCCTTATGATGTTATTCCATCCTTGATTACTATGCGAAATGGATTTATATTTTCCATCTCCTTGGACTTGAAATATCATTCTTTTGTTATTTAACCAAGCATAAGGGTAGAGTTCTTGATTTTGATATGATGATAACCTAGCTTCATTTGTTGTATGATTATAATTGATTGCTCTTCATATGTTCAACTAGGTTATGGTAGATTGTACGTCATACATAATGCTTTTGCACCCTTCCTTGCTTTTATTATGTTTATTTAATTACATATTTATTTCATTATTTATTCCAAAAATAAAAGAAATGATAATTTAGCTTATATTTTGATATGTAGGTTTTATATTGTTTCTTATTCTAGGGTGATGATATCTCTCTGCTACTATGTTACTAATACTTTTTTTTTAGAATCTATCAAAGTTTGGAGTGATGTAGATTAGACAACTCTGAGCACCAAGGGTTTATGGGATTCACATACACTCTTCATTCTAGCACATGGATCATTCACTTTAAAATGCACACACATCCTGAAGATGGAGCCAGATGTTACCCATCCATATGCATGAGTAACCCTAGGAGAATTTTTTGTCTCCTACAATGCAACTTGCTATCTAGAAACTATACCATAATCCATAGATAATCATCCCTAGATTCCTCTCATCTGTTTTCCAATAAATTCACTTATTGATATATTATATGCATATGATGAAGGTGGGTCATTTATTGATGTAATTTAACTATTTTTTCATCCAAGTGCTTTCATTAATATTTAAGAAATTGTAGTATGGATCACAAGTTGAAATTGGATTGTAGACCACTACTAATTTTTTGCTTCTTCCCTTACTTCACCTTGTTTATTATCATGTGTCCCTATTCTAGTGTAACTTCCATTAAGACCATTTCCTTCACTATATAGCAGTTGGAATGGATAGGAGGTTTTGATGATAATAGTGCTTCGTGTTATTCATACTTAACACTTGTCAACAACCCCTAATGTATGTTATCCCTACTTTTGATTGGTTATAATTGGTTCCCTATTGGATTTTTCCTATGAGAAGAAGAGGTTGAATATACCCATGGTTGGTGTAGTTGTAAGAAAAATAAAAATCATAAGACAAATGTCAAAATGCAAAGGAATGGCAAAGGGATGTAAGCAAAAAAAGACAAGTATAGCTTGAGATCTATATTTTCTTATATACGCACTCATCTTGGAGAGTATCCATGTATATGACACCAATCAAATTAAAAGGAAATCTTAGTGAACATCATGGCCCCAATGAAGTGATTAATTTCCCTTTATTAAAGGGGATATATCATAATTATTACTTGATAAATTAATAAATCTTGTTAAAGAAGCCATATAAAAGCAAGAAAGAAAACGAAAAATATGGGAGCTCAAAGAAATAAAGGAGAGGAAATGATCCGGATTTAAGCAGGAACGCAATAGATTACAGAGATAACCATAAATACAGAGATGCGATAACCATAAAAACAGAGATGCAGGGGAAATAATACTTCATTTCACTAATGGAGAATACTGAAATATGCTTACAAATAGAAATGACCCAGCTAGGGCGATGGTAGCTTATCTCTGAGAAGAGATGTGTCAGCTACATGCCTCTGAACTGTTCCGAACTGTCTTTACAATGAGGCTCGAAGGCCTATTTATTATTGAGAAACAATGGAAAACCCTTAACATTCCAAAACCTAACCCTAGAAGGTGAAAACGCCAAACTATGGGCCCCGTTTGGGTAAATTGGTACATCAACTTCCCGGGGTCGTAACTTTGGCATACGATCTCCGTTTTACGCGCATGATAGCCCGTTGAAAAGATCTTTCTGAGGACTATAACGCAAACAACAGGAGCGGGATTTCCCAAAAAACATCGTTTAGGGCCTCAAAACGGCTCCGGAAGTTCAGGACCCGAAAACTGCTAAAAATAGTAAATTGTGCTATAATTAAGGAAACTGAAAATGTCAAGAGGGACAATGGTGGGGGTCTAGGTGGACTTGGCAGGTGGCCACCAATATCCACCTGGATCATTCCTCCCCCCTTAGGAAGCAATGGTCCCCATTGCGTTGAGTTCCTCCATGAGATGGGGAAACTTTTGCTGAACTTGGTCCCTGGTGAGCCACTTGCCATTGTGAAGGAGTTGGCCTGCTTTGACAACTCGATACAGTTGAATATTCTGTTGGCGAGTATTCTTGATCTGTGTGTCCATGATTCGATCAGTTGCAGCTTGTTCCATGCAATCTGGATTTAATTCTGTGGGGGTGAGCTGTTCTGCAATGTCGGATGTATCTAGCAATGGTGGAAAGTATGGCCGAAGGCGGTCCACATTGAACACTGGGTGCAGGCCAAGGAATGGGGGAATGCTGAGTTCAAATGCATTGTTTCCCACAGCCTTAGTAATGGTGTAGGGACCATATCGGAGTGGTCTCAGTTTCCGATAGGCTCCAGTAAGGCGTTCCTTTTGTAAATGCAACCAGACTTTGTCACCCACCTGGAACTTGTGTGGCACTCGATGTTGATCATGTCGCTGCTTGAACTTGGCATTTGATTTCTCCAGAATGTCATGGACCTGCTGGCGAATATGTTGGATGTGCTCAATGAAGCTGGTCGCCTTGTTTGTTTCAGACTGGACATGAGCAGAATCTGCGTGAGTAGCTGCAAATGGCATGGCCACATCAATGGGGCATAATGGCTGGAATCCCAAGCCCACCTGAAAAGGGCTATGGCCAGTGGAGCTGTGAAGAGCTCGGTTGTAGCTGTGTTGAACATAGGGGAGGCTCTCGTCCCATGTGCGTGGATGCTTTGAGTTGTACATGCGCAGAATGTGTACAATCATCCTATTGACAACCTCTGTCTGGCCATCAGTTTGAGGATGGAAGGCGGTGGACTTAGTGAGTTTGGTGTCCAGCATTGACCAGAGACTGGACCAAAATGTACTGAGGAACCGACTGTCCCGATCTGAGATGATAGACTGTGGAATCCCAAAGTGCACCCAAACTCGTTCAAAGAAGAGTTTAGCAGTGGCTTCTGCTGTGATATTCTTCTTGCAGGCCGCCATGATGGCCATCTTCGAGAACCTGTCGACGACCACAAAAACACAGTCATTTCCATGCTTAGTGGAAGGAAGGCCAGACATGTAATCCATGGAGATGGATTCCCAAGGTTGGCTAGGGGTAGGCAGTGGGGTATAGAGGCCTTGCTTCTTGATGGTCGGTTTGGCAATGGCACAGGCAGTACATGATCTGATGTACTTCCCAACATCCTGTCGAAGATTCGGCCAATAGAAATACTTTTGCAGCACTGCCACTGTTTTCTCGACCCCGAAATGACCAGCAACTCGACTATAGTGTGCTTCCCAAATCATCTTGGCACGCTCGCTTGAAGGAACACAAAGGTGACCCAGGTGGCATAACAGGTCGTCCTGGAGGTGAAAATCTGGAACATGCTGACCCTCCAAGAGGTTCTGGTATGTGTGGCCGAATTCCGGGTCGCTTTTGTAGAGCAGTGGCCAATCAGAAGTCTCGTGCCCACAAGAGTTGAGGACGGTGGTTAACGCCATGATCGGTGGTCGACTGAGGCAATCTGCAACATTATTAGTGCTGCCCTTCTTATACTTGATATTCAAATGGAACTGTTGCAGGTATGTGGACCACTTCTGATGGCGATCATTCTGCAATTTCCCTTGGGTCTGTATGAACTGCAGGGGTCGGTGGTCTGTGTGGATGACCGTTTCCTTCCCCAAAATGTAATGCTTCCATTGCCGACAGGCCTGTACAATGGAATACATCTCTTTATCATAAGTGGGATACTTCCGGACTGTGTCTGAAAGTGTTTCACTGTGATATGCCACAGGATGCCCGTGTTGAGTAAGGACTGCCCCAATAGCATAGTCAGAGGCATCTGTCTCGACCTCAAATGGTTGTTGTAAATCTGGTAAAGCGAGCACTGGTGCTGTGCAGAGGCGATCTTTCAACTCTATGAATGCCTTCTGTTGAGATTCAGACCAAAAGAATTTTGCCTTCGCCCCGCCCTTGGTGACTTGACTCAAAGGCCAAGTGATATGAGAAAACCCCAACACGAACCTGCGGTAGAAGTTGGCAAGACCTAGAAAGCTGCGGAGCTCTGTCAAAGTGGTCGGAGGTGGCCAATCCCGAATGACTTTGATCTTGGCTGGATCCACATGCACCCCCTGTTCATCAATAATGTATCCCAGATACTGAACCTGGGTCATGCCAAAAGTGCATTTCTCCAAATTGGCACATAGCTTGTGTTGCCGCAGTGTTTGGAGAACCTGTCGGATGTGGTGGAGGTGCTCTTCCCAACTCTGGCTGAAGATCAGAATGTCATCCAAGTATACCACTACAAATGAGTTGGTGTATGGCCGCAAGATGTCATCCATTAGCCTCATGAAGGTTGCAGGAGCATTTGTCAACCCGAAAGGCATAACCAACCATTCGAAAAGGCCCTCTTTGGCTTTGAAGGCAGTCTTCCACACATCAGAGGGTTCGATTGGTACCTGGTGATATCCTGACTTCAGATCAATCTTGCTGAAATATTTTGCCCCCTTTAGTTGGTCTAGGAGGTCATCAATCCGCGGGATCGGGTACCTATTACGGACAGTGATCTTGTTCAGCGCTCGATAGTCAATACAGAGTCTCCAAGTCCCATCCTTCTTCTGTACCAACACAATTGGGCTCCCGCAAGGCGATGAACTCGGACGGATGTGGCCTTTTTGCAGAAGCTCCTGAATCTGCCTCTTGATTTCATCGTTCTCCAGAACGGAGCGCCGATAAATTGGTCCATTGGGTAAGGGTGCACCTGGGGTCAGATCGATGGAGTGCTTGACCTGACAGTGCAGAGGAACCCCTACGGGGGAGGTGAAGATGTCCTCGTACTCCTCCACGACCTTGTCCATCTGTAGTTGTCGTGCAGAGGGGCCCTGTTTGGAGGTTGTGGCCACCGTCTTCTTCTTTCCTTGAGGGCGTATCATCAGGAAAACAAATTTTCCAGTTTTTGAAATGAGCTTACTGCATTGTTTTGCAGTAATCAAAGAGATGGCGGTAGGCGGTGCTACCTCTGGTATCCTGTACAACTGATTTCCCAAAGTAATAATAACAGCACGGGGCCTTGATTCATACACAGCATGTCGCTTCCACAAGTATGGTTGTCCTAATAATACATCACAAACTTCAAGTGGAGCAATGTCACACAATACCTCATCTGTGAAGGGCTTGATGTTGTATGGAAGGCGACACTGTTGGCTCACGCGAAGATCCCGTCCTTGGTGCAGCCACCCGATAGTGTACGGTTGTGGATGTGCTGTGGTCGGTAAGCCCAACCGCTTCACGACCTCTGCCGAAATGAGGTTCTTTTGGCTCCCGCTATCGACAATGAACTGTAGTGGGGAGCCCCTTACCCACATCTGGGAGTGGAAGAGACGCTCCTCCTCCTCTGGATCTTCGGGTTCATTTTTCTGGATCTTGGCAGTAGCAACAGTGGCGTTGGGATCCGCATCAATGATCTGCTTCCCTTTGTCATTCCCCTTGTCGGTTTCTGACTCAGAGTCGGAACATGCATCTGATTCTGAAACCTTTAGTTCAGCCATCAGTGACTGCTTGGCCCGACACTCACTTGTGTTGTGAGTGGAGCTCTTATGGAACTCACACCATTTTCCCGTGTCCTTTTTCGGCTTTGCGGCACTGTTCTTTGCTTGTAGCTTTTGCGGGTTGTCTTGGGCTGCCCCGCCTTGGCTTTGTCCCTTGTTCTGTGGTTTAGGAGCACCTTTCCCTTGCTTTGGATTTGTAGATCCAAAGTCTCGCTTCTTTTGTTTAAACTTCTGCTCGATCTTGACGGCATATCGGTATGCTATGCCGAGCGATGAGATGTTCAGGAATTCCATTTCTTCCTGGATGTACTTGTGCAGGCAGCCGCGGTATTTGAGTATCAAATGCTGCTCCGAATCCTTGATACCCAACTTCGTGCGAAGGGTATGGAAAAGATTGGTGAACTCTGGCACATCTTGATCCCTTCCCTGCCGCAGCGTGGTCCACTTTATGTATTCATCCTCATAGCTTCCAACAGGGTAGTATTGCTCCTTGATGGCATCTCGGAATGAATTCCAGGTGGGTGCGGCTGAGAATAGCGAGCCTGTAGTTTCATCCTTCTGCTCGCAGTAGGTCTCCCACCAGTCCTTGACGTGGGGGGCTGCTTTGAGAAGAGCGAAAACAATCTTTTCCCGACTTGAAAATTCATGAACAGAAAAATACCCATCTAGCAGATTTAACCATTTATCTACGGCATCTGCGTCTATTTGACCCTCGAAGATGGGGATTTCAAAATTAACTTGTACCTTAAACGGTGTGGCGTTTCCAGAGTAGCTGCTGGAAGCTGATGCGTCACCTTTGGGTAGCCGCTGAAGGATTTGGGCAAAGTTGTCCATCATCGCGTTCCGTTGTCGCTCGAGGGCTTCTTCGAGCAAGATTTTGATGGGATCTCCTGCTCCCTCGTCTTTCTTATCCGCCATGGGAGGCCGTCGAGATTTGCGAGGCTGGTCTTGCAAGGGTTCGACCAGCTCAAGCCCTAACTCCTTATATCCCGACCTCGTCGGGGACATGCAAAGAAAAACAGAGAAAAAGCAGACCGCTCTGATACCACTGATCCGGATTTAAGCAGGAACGCAATAGATTACAGAGATAACCATAAATACAGAGATGCGATAACCATAAAAACAGAGATGCAGCGGAAATAATACTTCATTTCACTAATGGAGAATACTGAAATATGCTTACAAATAGAAATGACCCAGCTAGGGCGATGGTAGCTTATCTCTGAGAAGAGATGTGTCGGCTACATGCCTCTGAACTGTTCCGAACTGTCTTTACAATGAGGCTCGAAGGCCTATTTATTATTGAGAAACAATGGAAAACCCTTAACATTCCAAAACCTAACCCTAGAAGATGAAAACGCCAAACTATGGGCCCCGTTTGGGTAAATTGGTACATCAACTTCCCGGGGTCGTAACTTTGGCATACGATCTCCGTTTTACGCGCATGATAGCCCGTTGAAAAGATCTTTCTGAGGACTATAACGCAAACAACAGGAGCGGGATTTCCCAAAAAACATCGTTTAGGGCCTCAAAACGGCTCCGGAAGTTCAGGACCCGAAAACTGCTAAAAATAGTAAATTGTGCTATAATTAAGGAAACTGAAAATGTCAAGAGGGACAATGGTGGGGGTCTAGGTGGACTTGGCAGGTGGCCACCAATATCCACCTGGATCATTCCTCCCCCCTTAGGAAGCAATGGTCCCCATTGCGTTGAGTTCCTCCATGAGATGGGGAAACTTTTGCTGAACTTGGTCCCTGGTGAGCCACTTGCCATTGTGAAGGAGTTGGCCTGCTTTGACAACTCGATACAGTTGAATATTCTGTTGGCGAGTATTCTTGATCTGTGTGTCCATGATTCGATCAGTTGCAGCTTGTTCCATGCAATCTGGATTTAATTCTGTGGGGGTGAGCTGTTCTGCAATGTCGGATGTATCTAGCAATGGTGGAAAGTATGGCCGAAGGCGGTCCACATTGAACACTGGGTGCAGGCCAAGGAATGGGGGAATGCTGAGTTCAAATGCATTGTTTCCCACAGCCTTAGTAATGGTGTAGGGACCATATCGGAGTGGTCTCAGTTTCCGATAGGCTCCAGTAAGGCGTTCCTTTTGTAAATGCAACCAGACTTTGTCACCCACCTGGAACTTGTGTGGCACTCGATGTTGATCATGTCGCTGCTTGAACTTGGCATTTGATTTCTCCAGAATGTCATGGACCTGCTGGCGAATATGTTGGATGTGCTCAATGAAGCTGGTCGCCTTGTTTGTTTCAGACTGGACATGAGCAGAATCTGCGTGAGTAGCTGCAAATGGCATGGCCACATCAATGGGGCATAATGGCTGGAATCCCAAGCCCACCTGAAAAGGGCTATGGCCAGTGGAGCTGTGAAGAGCTCGGTTGTAGCTGTGTTGAACATAGGGGAGGCTCTCGTCCCATGTGCGTGGATGCTTTGAGTTGTACATGCGCAGAATGTGTACAATCATCCTATTGACAACCTCTGTCTGGCCATCAGTTTGAGGATGGAAGGCGGTGGACTTAGTGAGTTTGGTGTCCAGCATTGACCAGAGACTGGACCAAAATGTACTGAGGAACCGACTGTCCCGATCTGAGATGATAGACTGTGGAATCCCAAAGTGCACCCAAACTCGTTCAAAGAAGAGTTTAGCAGTGGCTTCTGCTGTGATGTTCTTCTTGCAGGCCGCCATGATGGCCATCTTCGAGAACCTGTCGACGACTACAAAAACACAGTCATTTCCATGCTTAGTGGAAGGAAGGCCAGACATGTAATCCATGGAGATGGATTCCCAAGGTTGGCTAGGGGTAGGCAGTGGGGTATAGAGGCCTTGCTTCTTGATGGTCGGTTTGGCAATGGCACAGGCAGTACATGATCTGATGTACTTCCCAACATCCTGTCGAAGATTCGGCCAATAGAAATACTTTTGCAGCACTGCCACTGTTTTCTCGACCCCGAAATGACCAGCAACTCGACTATAGTGTGCTTCCCAAATCATCTTGGCACGCTCGCTTGAAGGAACACAAAGGTGACCCAAGTGGCATAACAGGTCGTCCTGGAGGTGAAAATCTGGAACATGCTGACCCTCCAAGAGGTTCTGGTATGTGTGGCCGAATTCTGGGTCGCTTTTGTAGAGCAGTGGCCAATCAGAAGTCTCGTGCCCACAAGAGTTGAGGACGGTGGTTAACGCCATGATCGGTGGTCGACTGAGGCAATCTGCAACATTATTGGTGCTGCCCTTCTTATACTTGATATTCAAATGGAACTGTTGCAGGTATGTGGACCACTTCTGATGGCGATCATTCTGCAATTTCCCTTGGGTCTGTATGAACTGTAGGGGTCGGTGGTCTGTGTGGATGACCGTTTCCTTCCCCAAAATGTAATGCTTCCATTGCCGACAAGCCTGTACAATGGAATACATCTCTTTATCATAAGTGGGATACTTCCGGACCGTGTCTGAAAGTGTTTCACTGTGATATGCCACAGGATGCCCATGTTGAGTAAGGACTGCCCCAATAGCATAGTCAGAGGCATCTGTCTCGACCTCAAATGGTTGTTGTAAATCTGGTAAAGCGAGCACTGGTGCTGTGCAGAGGCGATCTTTCAACTCTATGAATGCCTTCTGTTGAGATTCAGACCAAAAGAATTTTGCCTTCGCCCCGCCCTTGGTGACTTGACTCAAAGGCCAAGTGATATGAGAAAAACCCAACACGAACCTGCGGTAGAAGTTGGCAAGACCTAGAAAGCTGCGGAGCTCTGTCAAAGTGGTCGGAGGTGGCCAATCCCGAATGACTTTGATCTTGGCTGGATCCACATGCACCCCCTGTTCATCAATAATGTATCCCAGATACTGAACCTGGGTCATGCCAAAAGTGCATTTCTCCAAATTGGCACATAGCTTGTGTTGCCGCAGTGTTTGGAGAACCTGTCGGATGTGGTGGAGGTGCTCTTCCCAACTCTGGCTGAAGATCAGAATGTCATCCAAGTATACCACTACAAATGAGTTGGTGTATGGCCGCAAGATGTCATCCATTAGCCTCATGAAGGTTGCAGGAGCATTTGTCAACCCGAAAGGCATAACCAACCATTCGAAAAGGCCCTCTTTGGCTTTGAAGGCAGTCTTCCACACATCAGAGGGTTCGATTGGTACCTGGTGATATCCTGACTTCAGATCAATCTTGCTGAAATATTTTGCCCCCTTTAGTTGGTCTAGGAGGTCATCAATCCGCGGGATCGGGTACCTATTACGGACAGTGATCTTGTTCAGCGCTCGATAGTCAATACAGAGTCTCCAAGTCCCATCCTTCTTCTGTACCAACACAATTGGGCTCCCGCAAGGCGATGAACTCGGACGGATGTGGCCTTTTTGCAGAAGCTCCTGAATCTGCCTCTTGATTTCATCGTTCTCCAAACGGAGCGCCGATAAATTGGTCCATTGGGTAAGGGTGCACCTGGGGTCAGATCGATGGAGTGCTTGACCTGACAGTGCAGAGGAACCCCTACGGGGGAGGTGAAGATGTCCTCGTACTCCTCCACGACCTTGTCCATCTGTAGTTGTCGTGCAGAGGGGCCCTGTCTGGAGGTTGTGGCCACCGTCTTCTTCTTTCCTTGAGGGCGTATCATCAGGAAAACAAATTTTCCAGTTTTGGAAATGAGCTTACTGCATTGTTTTGCAGTAATCAAAGAGATGGCGGTAGGCGGTGCTACCTCTGGTATCCTGTACAACTGATTTCCCAAAGTAATAATAACAGCACGGGGCCTTGATTCATACACAGCATGTCGCTTCCACAAGTATGGTTGTCCTAATAATACATCACAAACTTCAAGTGGAGCAATGTCACACAATACCTCATCTGTGAAGGGCTTGATGTTGTATGGAAGGCGACACTGTTGGCTCACGCGAAGATCCCGTCCTTGGTGCAGCCACCCGATAGTGTACGGTTGTGGATGTGCTGTGGTCGGTAAGCCCAACCGCTTCACGACCTCTGCCGAAATGAGGTTCTTTTGGCTCCCGCTATCGACAATGAACTGTAGTGGGGAGCCCCTTACCCACATCTGGGAGTGGAAGAGACGCTCCTCCTCCTCTGGATCTTCGGGTTCATTTTTCTGGATCTTGGCAGTAGCAACAGTGGCGTTGGGATCCGCATCAATGATCTGCTTCCCTTTGTCATTCCCCTTGTCGGTTTCTGACTCAGAGTCGGAACATGCATCTGATTCTGAAACCTTTAGTTCAGCCATCAGTGACTGCTTGGCCCGACACTCACTTGTGTTGTGAGTGGAGCTCTTATGGAACTCACACCATTTTCCCGTGTCCTTTTTCGGCTTTGCGGCACTGTTCTTTGCTTGTAGCTTTTGCGGGTTGTCTTGGGCTGCCCCGCCTTGGCTTTGTCCCTTGTTCTGTGGTTTAGGAGCACCTTTCCCTTGCTTTGGATTTGTAGATCCAAAGTCTCGCTTCTTTTGTTTAAACTTCTGCTCGATCTTGACGGCATATCGGTATGCTATGCCGAGCGATGAGATGTTCAGGAATTCCATTTCTTCCTGGATGTACTTGTGCAGGCAGCCGCGGTATTTGAGTATCAAATGCTGCTCCGAATCCTTGATACCCAACTTCGTGCGAAGGGTATGGAAAAGATTGGTGAACTCTGGCACATCTTGATCCCTTCCCTGCCGCAGCGTGGTCCACTTTATGTATTCATCCTCATAGCTTCCAACAGGGTAGTATTGCTCCTTGATGGCATCTCGGAATGAATTCCAGGTGGGTGCGGCTGAGAATAGCGAGCCTGTAGTTTCATCCTTCTGCTCGCAGTAGGTCTCCCACCAGTCCTTGACGTGGGGGGCTGCTTTGAGAAGAGCGAAAACAATCTTTTCCCGACTTGAAAATTCATGAACAGAAAAATACCCATCTAGCAGATTTAACCATTTATCTACGGCATCTGCGTCTATTTGACCCTCGAAGATGGGGATTTCAAAATTAACTTGTACCTTAAACGGTGTGGCGTTTCCAGAGTAGCTGCTGGAAGCTGATGCGTCACCTTTGGGTAGCCGCTGAAGGATTTGGGCAAAGTTGTCCATCATCGCGTTCCGTTGTCGCTCGAGGGCTTCTTCGAGCAAGATTTTGATGGGATCTCCTGCTCCCTCGTCTTTCTTATCCGCCATGGGAGGCCGTCGAGATTTGCGAGGCTGGTCTTGCAAGGGTTCGACCAGCTCAAGCCCTAACTCCTTATATCCCGACCTCGTCGGGGACATGCAAAGAAAAACAGAGAAAAAGCAGACCGCTCTGATACCACTGATCCGGATTTAAGCAGGAACGCAATAGATTACAGAGATAACCATAAATACAGAGATGCGATAACCATAAAAACAGAGATGCAGCGGAAATAATACTTCATTTCACTAATGGAGAATACTGAAATATGCTTACAAATAGAAATGACCCAGCTAGGGCGATGGTAGCTTATCTCTGAGAAGAGATGTGTCGGCTACATGCCTCTGAACTGTTCCGAACTGTCTTTACAATGAGGCTCGAAGGCCTATTTATTATTGAGAAACAATGGAAAACCCTTAACATTCCAAAACCTAACCCTAGAAGATGAAAACGCCAAACTATGGGCCCCGTTTGGGTAAATTGGTACATCAACTTCCCGGGGTCGTAACTTTGGCATACGATCTCCGTTTTACGCGCATGATAGCCCGTTGAAAAGATCTTTCTGAGGAAGCGGGATTTCCCAAAAAACATCGTTTAGGGCCTCAAAACGGCTCCGGAAGTTTAGGACCCGAAAACTGCTAAAAATAGTAAATTGTGCTATAATTAAGGAAACTGAAAATGTCAAGAGGGACAATGGTGGGGGTCTAGGTGGACTTGGCAGGTGGCCACCAATATCCACCTGGATCATTCCTCCCCCCTTAGGAAGCAATGGTCCCCATTGCGTTGAGTTCCTCCATGAGATGGGGAAACTTTTGCTGAACTTGGTCCCTGGTGAGCCACTTGCCATTGTGAAGGAGTTGGCCTGCTTTGACAACTCGATACAGTTGAATATTCTGTTGGCGAGTATTCTTGATCTGTGTGTCCATGATTCGATCAGTTGCAGCTTGTTCCATGCAATCTGGATTTAATTCTGTGGGGGTGAGCTGTTCTGCAATGTCGGATGTATCTAGCAATGGTGGAAAGTATGGCCGAAGGCGGTCCACATTGAACACTGGGTGCAGGCCAAGGAATGGGGGAATGCTGAGTTCAAATGCATTGTTTCCCACAGCCTTAGTAATGGTGTAGGGACCATATCGGAGTGGTCTCAGTTTCCGATAGGCTCCAGTAAGGCGTTCCTTTTGTAAATGCAACCAGACTTTGTCACCCACCTGGAACTTGTGTGGCACTCGATGTTGATCATGTCGCTGCTTGAACTTGGCATTTGATTTCTCCAGAATGTCATGGACCTGCTGGCGAATATGTTGGATGTGCTCAATGAAGCTGGTCGCCTTGTTTGTTTCAGACTGGACATGAGCAGAATCTGCGTGAGTAGCTGCAAATGGCATGGCCACATCAATGGGGCATAATGGCTGGAATCCCAAGCCCACCTGAAAAGGGCTATGGCCAGTGGAGCTGTGAAGAGCTCGGTTGTAGCTGTGTTGAACATAGGGGAGGCTCTCGTCCCATGTGCGTGGATGCTTTGAGTTGTACATGCGCAGAATGTGTACAATCATCCTATTGACAACCTCTGTCTGGCCATCAGTTTGAGGATGGAAGGCGGTGGACTTAGTGAGTTTGGTGTCCAGCATTGACCAGAGACTGGACCAAAATGTACTGAGGAACCGACTGTCCCGATCTGAGATGATAGACTGTGGAATCCCAAAGTGCACCCAAACTCGTTCAAAGAAGAGTTTAGCAGTGGCTTCTGCTGTGATGTTCTTCTTGCAGGCCGCCATGATGGCCATCTTCGAGAACCTGTCGACGACTACAAAAACACAGTCATTTCCATGCTTAGTGGAAGGAAGGCCAGACATGTAATCCATGGAGATGGATTCCCAAGGTTGGCTAGGGGTAGGCAGTGGGGTATAGAGGCCTTGCTTCTTGATGGTCGGTTTGGCAATGGCACAGGCAGTACATGATCTGATGTACTTCCCAACATCCTGTCGAAGATTCGGCCAATAGAAATACTTTTGCAGCACTGCCACTGTTTTCTCGACCCCGAAATGACCAGCAACTCGACTATAGTGTGCTTCCCAAATCATCTTGGCACGCTCGCTTGAAGGAACACAAAGGTGACCCAAGTGGCATAACAGGTCGTCCTGGAGGTGAAAATCTGGAACATGCTGACCCTCCAAGAGGTTCTGGTATGTGTGGCCGAATTCCGGGTCGCTTTTGTAGAGCAGTGGCCAATCAGAAGTCTCGTGCCCACAAGAGTTGAGGACGGTGGTTAACGCCATGATTGGTGGTCGACTGAGGCAATCTGCAACATTATTAGTGCTGCCCTTCTTATACTTGATATTCAAATGGAACTGTTGCAGGTATGTGGACCACTTCTGATGGCGATCATTCTGCAATTTCCCTTGGGTCTGTATGAACTGTAGGGGTCGGTGGTCTGTGTGGATGACCGTTTCCTTCCCCAAAATGTAGTGCTTCCATTGCCGACAAGCCTGTACAATGGAATACATCTCTTTATCATAAGTGGGATACTTCCGGACCGTGTCTGAAAGTGTTTCACTGTGATATGCCACAGGATGCCCATGTTGAGTAAGGACTGCCCCAATAGCATAGTCAGAGGCATCTGTCTCGACCTCAAATGGTTGTTGTAAATCTGGTAAAGCGAGCACTGGTGCTGTGCAGAGGCGATCTTTCAACTCTATGAATGCCTTCTGTTGAGATTCAGACCAAAAGAATTTTGCCTTCGCCCCGCCCTTGGTGACTTGACTCAAAGGCCAAGTGATATGAGAAAAACCCAACACGAACCTGCGGTAGAAGTTGGCAAGACCTAGAAAGCTGCGGAGCTCTGTCAAAGTGGTCGGAGGTGGCCAATCCCGAATGACTTTGATCTTGGCTGGATCCACATGCACCCCCTGTTCATCAATAATGTATCCCAGATACTGAACCTGGGTCATGCCAAAAGTGCATTTCTCCAAATTGGCACATAGCTTGTGTTGCCGCAGTGTTTGGAGAACCTGTCGGATGTGGTGGAGGTGCTCTTCCCAACTCTGGCTGAAGATCAGAATGTCATCCAAGTATACCACTACAAATGAGTTGGTGTATGGCCGCAAGATGTCATCCATTAGCCTCATGAAGGTTGCAGGAGCATTTGTCAACCCGAAAGGCATAACCAACCATTCGAAAAGGCCCTCTTTGGCTTTGAAGGCAGTCTTCCACACATCAGAGGGTTCGATTGGTACCTGGTGATATCCTGACTTCAGATCAATCTTGCTGAAATATTTTGCCCCCTTTAGTTGGTCTAGGAGGTCATCAATCCGCGGGATCGGGTACCTATTACGGACAGTGATCTTGTTCAGCGCTCGATAGTCAATACAGAGTCTCCAAGTCCCATCCTTCTTCTGTACCAACACAATTGGGCTCCCGCAAGGCGATGAACTCGGACGGATGTGGCCTTTTTGCAGAAGCTCCTGAATCTGCCTCTTGATTTCATCGTTCTCCAAACGGAGCGCCGATAAATTGGTCCATTGGGTAAGGGTGCACCTGGGGTCAGATCGATGGAGTGCTTGACCTGACAGTGCAGAGGAACCCCTACGGGGGAGGTGAAGATGTCCTCGTACTCCTCCACGACCTTGTCCATCTGTAGTTGTCGTGCAGAGGGGCCCTGTCTGGAGGTTGTGGCCACCGTCTTCTTCTTTCCTTGAGGGCGTATCATCAGGAAAACAAATTTTCCAGTTTTGGAAATGAGCTTACTGCATTGTTTTGCAGTAATCAAAGAGATGGCGGTAGGCGGTGCTACCTCTGGTATCCTGTACAACTGATTTCCCAAAGTAATAATAACAGCACGGGGCCTTGATTCATACACAGCATGTCGCTTCCACAAGTATGGTTGTCCTAATAATACATCACAAACTTCAAGTGGAGCAATGTCACACAATACCTCATCTGTGAAGGGCTTGATGTTGTATGGAAGGCGACACTGTTGGCTCACGCGAAGATCCCGTCCTTGGTGCAGCCACCCGATAGTGTACGGTTGTGGATGTGCTGTGGTCGGTAAGCCCAACCGCTTCACGACCTCTGCCGAAATGAGGTTCTTTTGGCTCCCGCTATCGACAATGAACTGTAGTGGGGAGCCCCTTACCCACATCTGGGAGTGGAAGAGACGCTCCTCCTCCTCTGGATCTTCGGGTTCATTTTTCTGGATCTTGGCAGTAGCAACAGTGGCGTTGGGATCCGCATCAATGATCTGCTTCCCTTTGTCATTCCCCTTGTCGGTTTCTGACTCAGAGTCGGAACATGCATCTGATTCTGAAACCTTTAGTTCAGCCATCAGTGACTGCTTGGCCCGACACTCACTTGTGTTGTGAGTGGAGCTCTTATGGAACTCACACCATTTTCCCGTGTCCTTTTTCGGCTTTGCGGCACTGTTCTTTGCTTGTAGCTTTTGCGGGTTGTCTTGGGCTGCCCCGCCTTGGCTTTGTCCCTTGTTCTGTGGTTTAGGAGCACCTTTCCCTTGCTTTGGATTTGTAGATCCAAAGTCTCGCTTCTTTTGTTTAAACTTCTGCTCGATCTTGACGGCATATCGGTATGCTATGCCGAGCGATGAGATGTTCAGGAATTCCATTTCTTCCTGGATGTACTTGTGCAGGCAGCCGCGGTATTTGAGTATCAAATGCTGCTCCGAATCCTTGATACCCAACTTCGTGCGAAGGGTATGGAAAAGATTGGTGAACTCTGGCACATCTTGATCCCTTCCCTGCCGCAGCGTGGTCCACTTTATGTATTCATCCTCATAGCTTCCAACAGGGTAGTATTGCTCCTTGATGGCATCTCGGAATGAATTCCAGGTGGGTGCGGCTGAGAATAGCGAGCCTGTAGTTTCATCCTTCTGCTCGCAGTAGGTCTCCCACCAGTCCTTGACGTGGGGGGCTGCTTTGAGAAGAGCGAAAACAATCTTTTCCCGACTTGAAAATTCATGAACAGAAAAATACCCATCTAGCAGATTTAACCATTTATCTACGGCATCTGCGTCTATTTGACCCTCGAAGATGGGGATTTCAAAATTAACTTGTACCTTAAACGGTGTGGCGTTTCCAGAGTAGCTGCTGGAAGCTGATGCGTCACCTTTGGGTAGCCGCTGAAGGATTTGGGCAAAGTTGTCCATCATCGCGTTCCGTTGTCGCTCGAGGGCTTCTTCGAGCAAGATTTTGATGGGATCTCCTGCTCCCTCGTCTTTCTTATCCGCCATGGGAGGCCGTCGAGATTTGCGAGGCTGGTCTTGCAAGGGTTCGACCAGCTCAAGCCCTAACTCCTTATATCCCGACCTCGTCGGGGACATGCAAAGAAAAACAGAGAAAAAGCAGACCGCTCTGATACCACTGATCCGGATTTAAGCAGGAACGCAATAGATTACAGAGATAACCATAAATACAGAGATGCGATAACCATAAAAACAGAGATGCAGCGGAAATAATACTTCATTTCACTAATGGAGAATACTGAAATATGCTTACAAATAGAAATGACCCAGCTAGGGCGATGGTAGCTTATCTCTGAGAAGAGATGTGTCGGCTACATGCCTCTGAACTGTTCCGAACTGTCTTTACAATGAGGCTCGAAGGCCTATTTATTATTGAGAAACAATGGAAAACCCTTAACATTCCAAAACCTAACCCTAGAAGATGAAAACGCCAAACTATGGGCCCCGTTTGGGTAAATTGGTACATCAACTTCCCGGGGTCGTAACTTTGGCATACGATCTCCGTTTTACGCGCATGATAGCCCGTTGAAAAGATCTTTCTGAGGACTATAACGCAAACAACGATTTTTTATCTAAAAAATTGCAGGGGATTTCCCAAAAAACATCGTTTAGGGCCTCAAAACGGCTCCGGAAGTTTAGGACCCGAAAACTGCTAAAAATAGTAAATTGTGCTATAATTAAGGAAACTGAAAATGTCAAGAGGGACAATGGTGGGGGTCTAGGTGGACTTGGCAGGTGGCCACCAATATCCACCTGGATCATTCCTCCCCCCTTAGGAAGCAATGGTCCCCATTGCGTTGAGTTCCTCCATGAGATGGGGAAACTTTTGCTGAACTTGGTCCCTGGTGAGCCACTTGCCATTGTGAAGGAGTTGGCCTGCTTTGACAACTCGATACAGTTGAATATTCTGTTGGCGAGTATTCTTGATCTGTGTGTCCATGATTCGATCAGTTGCAGCTTGTTCCATGCAATCTGGATTTAATTCTGTGGGGGTGAGCTGTTCTGCAATGTCGGATGTATCTAGCAATGGTGGAAAGTATGGCCGAAGGCGGTCCACATTGAACACTGGGTGCAGGCCAAGGAATGGGGGAATGCTGAGTTCAAATGCATTGTTCCCACAGCCTTAGTAATGGTGTAGGGACCATATCGGAGTGGTCTCAGTTTCCGATAGGCTCCAGTAAGGCGTTCCTTTTGTAAATGCAACCAGACTTTGTCACCCACCTGGAACTTGTGTGGCACTCGATGTTGATCATGTCGCTGCTTGAACTTGGCATTTGATTTCTCCAGAATGTCATGGACCTGCTGGCGAATATGTTGGATGTGCTCAATGAAGCTGGTCGCCTTGTTTGTTTCAGACTGGACATGAGCAGAATCTGCGTGAGTAGCTGCAAATGGCATGGCCACATCAATGGGGCATAATGGCTGGAATCCCAAGCCCACCTGAAAAGGGCTATGGCCAGTGGAGCTGTGAAGAGCTCGGTTGTAGCTGTGTTGAACATAGGGGAGGCTCTCGTCCCATGTGCGTGGATGCTTTGAGTTGTACATGCGCAGAATGTGTACAATCATCCTATTGACAACCTCTGTCTGGCCATCAGTTTGAGGATGGAAGGCGGTGGACTTAGTGAGTTTGGTGTCCAGCATTGACCAGAGACTGGACCAAAATGTACTGAGGAACCGACTGTCCCGATCTGAGATGATAGACTGTGGAATCCCAAAGTGCACCCAAACTCGTTCAAAGAAGAGTTTAGCAGTGGCTTCTGCTGTGATGTTCTTCTTGCAGGCCGCCATGATGGCCATCTTCGAGAACCTGTCGACGACTACAAAAACACAGTCATTTCCATGCTTAGTGGAAGGAAGGCCAGACATGTAATCCATGGAGATGGATTCCCAAGGTTGGCTAGGGGTAGGCAGTGGGGTATAGAGGCCTTGCTTCTTGATGGTCGGTTTGGCAATGGCACAGGCAGTACATGATCTGATGTACTTCCCAACATCCTGTCGAAGATTCGGCCAATAGAAATACTTTTGCAGCACTGCCACTGTTTTCTCGACCCCGAAATGACCAGCAACTCGACTATAGTGTGCTTCCCAAATCATCTTGGCACGCTCGCTTGAAGGAACACAAAGGTGACCCAAGTGGCATAACAGGTCGTCCTGGAGGTGAAAATCTGGAACATGCTGACCCTCCAAGAGGTTCTGGTATGTGTGGCCGAATTCCGGGTCGCTTTTGTAGAGCAGTGGCCAATCAGAAGTCTCGTGCCCACAAGAGTTGAGGACGGTGGTTAACGCCATGATCGGTGGTCGACTGAGGCAATCTGCAACATTATTAGTGCTGCCCTTCTTATACTTGATATTCAAATGGAACTGTTGCAGGTATGTGGACCACTTCTGATGGCGATCATTCTGCAATTTCCCTTGGGTCTGTATGAACTGTAGGGGTCGGTGGTCTGTGTGGATGACCGTTTCCTTCCCCAAAATGTAGTGCTTCCATTGCCGACAAGCCTGTACAATGGAATACATCTCTTTATCATAAGTGGGATACTTCCGGACCGTGTCTGAAAGTGTTTCACTGTGATATGCCACAGGATGCCCGTGTTGAGTAAGGACTGCCCCAATAGCATAGTCAGAGGCATCTGTCTCGACCTCAAATGGTTGTTGTAAATCTGGTAAAGCGAGCACTGGTGCTGTGCAGAGGCGATCTTTCAACTCTATGAATGCCTTCTGTTGAGATTCAGACCAAAAGAATTTTGCCTTCGCCCCGCCCTTGGTGACTTGACTCAAAGGCCAAGTGATATGAGAAAAACCCAACACGAACCTGCGGTAGAAGTTGGCAAGACCTAGAAAGCTGCGGAGCTCTGTCAAAGTGGTCGGAGGTGGCCAATCCCGAATGACTTTGATCTTGGCTGGATCCACATGCACCCCCTGTTCATCAATAATGTATCCCAGATACTGAACCTGGGTCATGCCAAAAGTGCATTTCTCCAAATTGGCACATAGCTTGTGTTGCCGCAGTGTTTGGAGAACCTGTCGGATGTGGTGGAGGTGCTCTTCCCAACTCTGGCTGAAGATCAGAATGTCATCCAAGTATACCACTACAAATGAGTTGGTGTATGGCCGCAAGATGTCATCCATTAGCCTCATGAAGGTTGCAGGAGCATTTGTCAACCCGAAAGGCATAACCAACCATTCGAAAAGGCCCTCTTTGGCTTTGAAGGCAGTCTTCCACACATCAGAGGGTTCGATTGGTACCTGGTGATATCCTGACTTCAGATCAATCTTGCTGAAATATTTTGCCCCCTTTAGTTGGTCTAGGAGGTCATCAATCCGCGGGATCGGGTACCTATTACGGACAGTGATCTTGTTCAGCGCTCGATAGTCAATACAGAGTCTCCAAGTCCCATCCTTCTTCTGTACCAACACAATTGGGCTCCCGCAAGGCGATGAACTCGGACGGATGTGGCCTTTTTGCAGAAGCTCCTGAATCTGCCTCTTGATTTCATCGTTCTCCAAACGGAGCGCCGATAAATTGGTCCATTGGGTAATGGTGCACCTGGGGTCAGATCGATGGAGTGCTTGACCTGACAGTGCAGAGGAACCCCTACGGGGGAGGTGAAGATGTCCTCGTACTCCTCCACGACCTTGTCCATCTGTAGTTGTCGTGCAGAGGGGCCCTGTCTGGAGGTTGTGGCCACCGTCTTCTTCTTTCCTTGAGGGCGTATCATCAGGAAAACAAATTTTCCTGTTTTTGGAAATGAGCTTACTGCATTGTTTTGCAGTAATCAAAGAGATGGCAGTAGGCGGTGCTACCTCTGGTATCCTGTACAACTTATTTCCCAAAGTAATAATAACAGCACGGGGCCTTGATTCATACACAGCATGTCGCTTCCACAAGTATGGTTGTCCTAATAATACATCACAAACTTCAAGGGAGCAATGTCACACAATACCTCATCTGTGAAGGGCTTGATGTTGTATGGAA
The DNA here is from genome assembly GCA_031772625.1 of Pinus tabuliformis. Classification (NCBI taxonomy): domain Eukaryota; kingdom Viridiplantae; phylum Streptophyta; class Pinopsida; order Pinales; family Pinaceae; genus Pinus; species Pinus tabuliformis. Next base: position 513,253,282 of record CM062806.1, on the reverse strand, counting down.
GGCGACACTGTTGGCTCACGCGAAGATCCCGTCCTTGGTGAAGCCACCCGATAGTGTACGGTTGTGGATGTGCTGTGGTCGGTAAGCCCAACCGCTTCACGACCTCTGCCGAAATGAGGTTCTTTTGGCTCCCGCTATCGACAATGAACTGTAGTGGGGAGCCCCTTACCCACATCTGGGAGTGGAAGAGACGCTCCTCCTCCTCTGGATCTTCGGGTTCATTTTTCTGGATCTTGGCAGTAGCAACAGTGGCGTTGGGATCCGCATCAATGATCTGCTTCCCTTTGTCATTCCCCTTGTCGGTTTCTGACTCAGAGTCGGAACATGCATCTGATTCTGAAACCTTTAGTTCAGCCATCAGTGACTGCTTGGCCCGACACTCACTTGTGTTGTGAGTGGAGCTCTTATGGAACTCACACCATTTTCCCGTGTCCTTTTTCGGCTTTGCGGCACTGTTCTTTGCTTGTAGCTTTTGCGGGTTGTCTTGGGCTGCCCCGCCTTGGCTTTGTCCCTTGTTCTGTGGTTTAGGAGCACCTTTCCCTTGCTTTGGATTTGTAGATCCAAAGTCTCGCTTCTTTTGTTTAAACTTCTGCTCGATCTTGACGGCATATCGGTATGCTATGCCGAGCGATGAGATGTTCAGGAATTCCATTTCTTCCTGGATGTACTTGTGCAGGCAGCCGCGGTATTTGAGTATCAAATGCTGCTCCGAATCCTTGATACCCAACTTCGTGCGAAGGGTATGGAAAAGATTGGTGAACTCTGGCACATCTTGATCCCTTCCCTGCCGCAGCGTGGTCCACTTTATGTATTCATCCTCATAGCTTCCAACAGGGTAGTATTGCTCCTTGATGGCATCTCGGAATGAATTCCAGGTGGGTGCGGCTGAGAATAGCGAGCCTGTAGTTTCATCCTTCTGCTCGCAGTAGGTCTCCCACCAGTCCTTGACGTGGGGGGCTGCTTTGAGAAGAGCGAAAACAATCTTTTCCCGACTTGAAAATTCATGAACAGAAAAATACCCATCTAGCAGATTTAACCATTTATCTACGGCATCTGCGTCTATTTGACCCTCGAAGATGGGGATTTCAAAATTAACTTGTACCTTAAACGGTGTGGCGTTTCCAGAGTAGCTGCTGGAAGCTGATGCGTCACCTTTGGGTAGCCGCTGAAGGATTTGGGCAAAGTTGTCCATCATCGCGTTCCGTTGTCGCTCGAGGGCTTCTTCGAGCAAGATTTTGATGGGATCTCCTGCTCCCTCGTCTTTCTTCTTATCCGCCATGGGAGGCCGTCGAGATTTGCGAGGCTGGTCTTGCAAGGGTTCGACCAGCTCAAGCCCTAACTCCTTATATCCCGACCTCGTCGGGGACATGCAAAGAAAAACAGAGAAAAAGCAGACCGCTCTGATACCACTGATCCGGATTTAAGCAGGAACGCAATAGATTACAGAGATAACCATAAATACAGAGATGCGATAACCATAAAAACAGAGATGCAGCGGAAATAATACTTCATTTCACTAATGGAGAATACTGAAATATGCTTACAAATAGAAATGACCCAGCTAGGGCGATGGTAGCTTATCTCTGAGAAGAGATGTGTCGGCTACATGCCTCTAAACTGTTCCGAACTGTCTTTACAATGAGGCTCGAAGGCCTATTTATTATTGAGAAACAATGGAAAACCCTTAACATTCCAAAACCTAACCCTAGAAGATGAAAACGCCAAACTATGGGCCCCGTTTGGGTAAATTGGTACATCAACTTCCCGGGGTCGTAACTTTGGCATACGATCTCCGTTTTACGCGCATGATAGCCCGTTGAAAAGATCTTTCTGAGGACTATAACGCAAACAACAATTTTTTATCTAAAAAATCGCAGGAGCGGGATTTCCCAAAAAACATCGTTTAGGGCCTCAAAACGGCTCCGGAAGTTTAGGACCCGAAAACTGCTAAAAATAGTAAATTGTGCTATAATTAAGGAAACTGAAAATGTCAAGAGGGACAATGGTGGGGGTCTAGGTGGACTTGGCAGGTGGCCACCAATATCCACCTGGATCATTCCTCCCCCCTTAGGAAGCAATGGTCCCCATTGCGTTGAGTTCCTCCATGAGATGGGGAAACTTTTGCTGAACTTGGTCCCTGGTGAGCCACTTGCCATTGTGAAGGAGTTGGCCTGCTTTGACAACTCGATACAGTTGAATATTCTGTTGGCGAGTATTCTTGATCTGTGTGTCCATGATTCGATCAGTTGCAGCTTGTTCCATGCAATTGGATTTAATTCTGTGGGGGTGAGCTGTTCTGCAATGTCGGATGTATCTAGCAATGGTGGAAAGTATGGCCGAAGGCGGTCCACATTGAACACTGGGTGCAGGCCAAGGAATGGGGGAATGCTGAGTTCAAATGCATTGTCTCCCACAGCCTTAGTAATGGTGTAGGGACCATATCGGAGTGGTCTCAGTTTCCGATAGGCTCCAGTAAGGCGTTCCTTTTGTAAATGCAACCAGACTTTGTCACCCACCTGGAACTTGTGTGGCACTCGATGTTGATCATGTCGCTGCTTGAACTTGGCATTTGATTTCTCCAGAATGTCATGGACCTGCTGGCGAATATGTTGGATGTGCTCAATGAAGCTGGTCGCCTTGTTTGTTTCAGACTGGACATGAGCAGAATCTGCGTGAGTAGCTGCAAATGGCATGGCCACATCAATGGGGCATAATGGCTGGAATCCCAAGCCCACCTGAAAAGGGCTATGGCCAGTGGAGCTGTGAAGAGCTCGGTTGTAGCTGTGCTGAACATAGGGGAGGCTCTCGTCCCATGTGCGTGGATGCTTTGAGTTGTACATGCGCAGAATGTGTACAATCATCCTATTGACAACCTCTGTCTGGCCATCAGTTTGAGGATGGAAGGCGGTGGACTTAGTGAGTTTGGTGTCCAGCATTGACCAGAGACTGGACCAAAATGTACTGAGGAACCGACTGTCCCGATCTGAGATGATAGACTGTGGAATCCCAAAGTGCACCCAAACTCGTTCAAAGAAGAGTTTAGCAGTGGCTTCTGCTGTGATGTTCTTCTTGCAGGCCGCCATGATGGCCATCTTCGAGAACCTGTCGACGACTACAAAAACACAGTCATTTCCATGCTTAGTGGAAGGAAGGCCAGACATGTAATCCATGGAGATGGATTCCCAAGGTTGGTTAGGGGTAGGCAGTGGGGTATAGAGGCCTTGCTTCTTGATGGTCGGTTTGGCAATGGCACAGGCAGTACATGATCTGATGTACTTCCCAACATCCTGTCGAAGATTCGGCCAATAGAAATACTTTTGCAGCACTGCCACTGTTTTCTCGACCCCGAAATGACCAGCAACTCGACTATAGTGTGCTTCCCAAATCATCTTGGCACGCTCGCTTGAAGGAACACAAAGGTGACCCAGGTGGCATAACAGGTCGTCCTGGAGGTGAAAATCTGGAACATGCTGACCCTCCAAGAGGTTCTGGTATGTGTGGCTGAATTCCGGGTCGCTTTTGTAGAGCAGTGGCCAATCAGAAGTCTCGTGCCCACAAGAGTTGAGGACGGTGGTTAACGCCATGATCGGTGGTCGACTGAGGCAATCTGCAACATTATTAGTGCTGCCCTTCTTATACTTGATATTCAAATGGAACTGTTGCAGGTATGTGGACCACTTCTGATGGCGATCATTCTGCAATTTCCCTTGGGTCTGTATGAACTGTAGGGGTCGGTGGTCTGTGTGGATGACCGTTTCCTTCCCCAAAATGTAGTGCTTCCATTGCCGACAAGCCTGTACAATGGAATACATCTCTTTATCATAAGTGGGATACTTCCGGACCGTGTCTGAAAGTGTTTCACTGTGATATGCCACAGGATGCCCGTGTTGAGTAAGGACTGCCCCAATAGCATAGTCAGAGGCATCTGTCTCGACCTCAAATGGTTGTTGTAAATCTGGTAAAGCGAGCACTGGTGCTGTGCAGAGGCGATCTTTCAACTCTATGAATGCCTTCTGTTGAGATTCAGACCAAAAGAATTTTGCCTTCGCCCCGCCCTTGGTGACTTGACTCAAAGGCCAAGTGATATGAGAAAAACCCAACACGAACCTGCGGTAGAAGTTGGCAAGACCTAGAAAGCTGCGGAGCTCTGTCAAAGTGGTCGGAGGTGGCCAATGCCGAATGACTTTGATCTTGCTGGATCCACATGCACCCCCTGTTCATCAATAATGTATCCCAGATACTGAACCTGGGTCATGCCAAAAGTGCATTTCTCCAAATTGGCACATAGCTTGTGTTGCCGCAGTGTTTGGAGAACCTGTCGGATGTGGTGGAGGTGCTCTTCCCAACTCTGGCTTAAGATCAGAATGTCATCCAAGTATACCACTACAAATGAGTTGGTGTATGGCCGCAAGATGTCATCCATTAGCCTCATGAAGGTTGCAGGAGCATTTGTCAACCCGAAAGGCATAACCAACCATTCGAAAAGGCCCTCTTTGGCTTTGAAGGCAGTCTTCCACACATCAGAGGGTTCGATTGGTACCTGGTGATATCCTGACTTCAGATCAATCTTGCTGAAATATTTTGCCCCCTTTAGTTGGTCTAGGAGGTCATCAATCCGCGGGATCGGGTACCTATTACGGACAGTGATCTTGTTCAGCGCTCGATAGTCAATACAGAGTCTCCAAGTCCCATCCTTCTTCTGTACCAACACAATTGGGCTCCCGCAAGGCGATGAACTCGGACGGATGTGGCCTTTTTGCAGAAGCTCCTGAATCTGCCTCTTGATTTCATCGTTCTCCAGAACGGAGCGCCGATAAATTGGTCCATTGGGTAAGGGTGCACCTGGGGTCAGATCGATGGAGTGCTTGACCTGACAGTGCAGAGGAACCCCTACGGGGGAGGTGAAGATGTCCTCGTACTCCTCCACGACCTTGTCCATCTGTAGTTGTCGTGCAGAGGGGCCCTGTCTGGAGGTTGTGGCCACCGTCTTCTTCTTTCCTTGAGGGCGTATCATCAGGAAAACAAATTTTCCAGTTTTGGAAATGAGCTTACTGCATTGTTTTGCAGTAATCAAAGAGATGGCAGTAGGCGGTGCTACCTCTGGTATCCTGTACAACTGATTTCCCAAAGTAATAATAACAGCACGGGGCCTTGATTCATACACAGCATGTCGCTTCCACAAGTATGGTTGTCCTAATAATACATCACAAACTTCAAGCAGAGCAATGTCACACAATACCTCATCTGTGAAGGGCTTGATGTTGTATGGAAGGCGACACTGTTGGCTCACGCGAAGATCCCGTCCTTGGTGCAGCCACCCGATAGTGTACGGTTGTGGATGTGCTGTGGTCGGTAAGCCCAACCGCTTCACGACCTCTGTCGAAATGAGGTTCTTTTGGCTCCCGCTATCGACAATGAACTGTAGTGGGGAGCCCCTTACCCACATCTGGGAGTGGAAGAGACGCTCCTCCTCCTCTGGATCTTCGGGTTCATTTTTCTGGATCTTGGCAGTAGCAACAGTGGCGTTGGGATCCGCATCAATGATCTGCTTCCCTTTGTCATTCCCCTTGTCGGTTTCTGACTCAGAGTTGGAACATGCATCTGATTCTGAAACCTTTAGTTCAGCCATCAGTGACTGCTTGGCCCGACACTCACTTGTGTTGTGAGTGGAGCTCTTATGGAACTCACACCATTTTCCCGTGTCCTTTTTCGGCTTTGCGGCACTGTTCTTTGCTTGTAGCTTTTGCGGGTTGTCTTGGGCTGCCCCGCCTTGGCTTTGTCCCTTGTTCTGTGGTTTAGGAGCACCTTTCCCTTGCTTTGGATTTGTAGATCCAAAGTCTCGCTTCTTTTGTTTAAACTTCTGCTTGATCTTGACGGCATATCGGTATGCTATGCCGAGCGATGAGATGTTTAGGAATTCCATTTCTTCCTGGATGTACTTGTGCAGGCAGCCGCGGTATTTGAGTATCAAATGCTGCTCCGAATCCTTGATACCTAACTTCGTGCGAAGGGTATGGAAAAGATTGGTGAACTCTGGCACGTCTTGATCCCTTCCCTGCCGCAGCGTGGTCCACTTTATGTATTCATCCTCATAGCTTCCAACAGGGTAGTATTGCTCCTTGATGGCATCTCGGAATGAATTCCAGGTGGGTGCGGCTGAGAATAGTGAGCCTGTAGTTTCATCCTTCTGCTCGCAGTAGGTCTCCCACCAGTCCTTGACGTGGGGGGCTGCTTTGAGAAGAGCGAAAACAATCTTTTCCCGACTTGAAAATTCATGAACAGAAAAATACCCATCTAGCAGATTTAACCATTTATCTACGGCATCTGCGTCTATTTGACCCTCAAAGATGGGGATTTCAAAATTAACTTGTACCTTAAACGGTGTGGCGTTTCCAGAGTAGCTGCTGGAAGCTGATGCGTCACCTTTGGGTAGCCGCTGAAGGATTTGGGCAAAGTTGTCCATCATCGCGTTCCGTTGTCGCTCGAGGGCTTCTTCGAGCAAGATTTTGATGGGATCTCCTGCTCCCTCGTCTTTCTTCTTATCCGCCATGGGAGGCCGTCGAGATTTGTGAGGCTGGTCTTGCAAGGGTTCGACCAGCTCAAGCCCTAACTCCTTATATCCCGACCTCGTCGGGGACATGCAAAGAAAAACAGAGAAAAAGCAGACCGCTCTGATACCACTGATCCGGATTTAAGTAGGAACGCAATAGATTACAGAGATAACCATAAATACAGAGATGCAATAACCATAAAAACAGAGATGCAGCGGAAATAATACTTCATTTCACTAATGGAGAATACTGAAATATGCTTACAAATAGAAGTGACCCAGCTAGGGCGATGGTAGCTTATCTCTGAGAAGAGATGTGTCGGCTACATGCCTCTAAACTGTTCCGAACTGTCTTTACAATGAGGCTCCAAGGCCTATTTATTATTGAGAAACAATGGAAAACCCTTAACATTCCAAAACCTAACCCTAGAAGATGAAAACGCCAAACTATGGGCCCCGTTTGGGTAAATTGGTACATCAACTTCCCGGGGTCGTAACTTTGGTATACGATCTCCGTTTTACGCGCATGATAGCCCGTTGAAAAGATCTTTCTGAGGACTATAACGCAAACAACGATTTTTTACCCAAAAAAAATCGCAGAGCGGGATTTCCCAAAAAACATCGTTTAGGGCCTCAAAACGGCTCCGGAAGTTTAGGACCCGAAAACTGCTAAAAATAGTAAATTGTGCTATAATTAAGGAAACTGAAAATGTCAAGAGGGACAATGGTGGGGGTCTAGGTGGACTTGGCAGGTGGCCACCAATATCCACCTGGATCATTCCTCCCCCCTTAGGAAGCAATGGTCCCCATTGCGTTGAGTTCCTCCATGAGGTGGGGAAACTTTTGCTGAACTTGGTCCCTGGTGAGCCACTTGCCATTGTGAAGGAGTTGGCCTGCTTTGACAACTCGATACAGTTGAATATTTTGTTGGCGAGTATTCTTGATCTGTGTGTCCATGATTCGATCAGTTGCAGCTTGTTCCATGCAATTTGGATTCAATTCTGTGGGGGTGAGCTGTTCTGCAATGTCGGATGTATCTAGCAATGGTGGAAAGTATGGCCGAAGACGGTCCACATTGAACACTGGGTGCAGGCCAAGGAATGGGGGAATGCTGAGTTCAAATGAATTGTCTCCCACAGCCTTAGTAATGGTGTAGGGACCATATCGGAGTGGTCTCAGTTTCCGATAGGCTCCAGTAAGGCGTTCCTTTTGTAAATGCAACCAGACTTTGTCACCCACCTGGAACTTGTGTGGCACTCGATGTTGATCATGTCGCTGCTTGAACTTGGCATTTGATTTCTCCAGAATGTCATGGACCTGCTAGCGAATATGTTGGATGTGCTCAATGAAGCTGGTCGCCTTGTTTGTTTCAGACTGGACATGAGCAGAATCTGCGTGAGTAGCTGCAAATGGCATGGCCACATCAATGGGGCATAATGGCTGGAATCCCAAGCCCACCTGAAAAGGGCTATGGCCAGTGGAGCTGTGAAGAGCTCGGTTGTAGCTGTGCTGAACATAGGGGAGGCTCTCGTCCCATGTGCGTGGATGCTTTGAGTTGTACATGCGCAGAATGTGTACAATCATCCTATTGACAACCTCTGTCTGGCCATCAGTTTGAGGATGGAAGGCGGTGGACTTAGTGAGTTTGGTGTCCAGCATTGACTAGAGACTGGACCAAAATGTACTGAGGAACCGACTGTCCCGATCTGAGATGATAGACTGTGGGATCCCAAAGTGCACCCAAACTCGTTCAAAGAAGAGTTTAGCAGTGGCTTCTGCTGTGATGTTCTTCTTGCAGGCCGCCATGATGGCCATCTTCGAGAACCTGTCGACGACTACAAAAACACAGTCATTTCCATGCTTAGTGGAAGGAAGGCCAGACATGTAATCCATGGAGATGGATTCCCAAGGTTGGATAGGGGTAGGCAGTGGGGTATAGAGGCCTTGCTTCTTGATGGTCGGTTTGGCAATGGCACAGGCAGTACATGATCTGATGTACTTCCCAACATCCTGTCGAAGATTCGGCCAATAGAAATACTTTTGCAGCACTGCCACTGTTTTCTCGACCCCGAAATGACCAGCAACTCGACTATAGTGTGCTTCCCAAATCATCTTGGCACGCTCGCTTGAAGGAACACAAAGGTGACCCAAGTGGCATAACAGGTCGTCCTGGAGGTGAAAACCTGGAACATGCTGACCCTCCAAGAGGTTCTGGTATGTGTGGCTGAATTCCGGGTCGCTTTTGTAGAGCAGTGGCCAATCAGAAGTCTCATGCCCACAAGAGTTGAGGACGGTGGTTAACGCCATGATCGGTGGTCGACTGAGGCAATCTGCAACATTATTAGTGCTGCCCTTCTTATACTTGATATTCAAATGGAACTGTTGCAGGTATGTGGACCACTTCTGATGGCGATCATTCTGCAATTTCCCTTGGGTCTGTATGAACTGTAGGGGTCGGTGGTCTGTGTGGATGACCGTTTCCTTCCCCAAAATGTAGTGCTTCCATTGCCGACAAGCCTGTACAATGGAATACATCTCTTTATCATAAGTGGGATACTTCCAGACCGTGTCTGAAAGTGTTTCACTGTGATATGCCACAGGATGCCCGTGTTGAGTAAGGACTGCCCCAATAGCATAGTCAGAGGCATCTGTCTCGACCTCAAATGGTTGTTGTAAATCTGGTAAAGCGAGCACTGGTGCTGTGCAGAGGCGATCTTTCAACTCTATGAATGCCTTCTGTTGAGATTCAGACCAAAAGAATCTTGCCTTCGCCCCGCCCTTGGTGACTTGACTCAAAGGCCAAGTGATATGAGAAAAACCCAACACGAACCTGCGGTAGAAGTTGGCAAGACCTAGAAAGCTGCGGAGCTCTGTCAAAGTGGTCGGAGGTGGCCAATGCCGAATGACTTTGATCTTGCCTGGATCCACATGCACCCCCTGTTCATCAATAATGTATCCCAGATACTGAACCTGGGTCATGCCAAAAGTGCATTTCTCCAAATTGGCACATAGCTTGTGTTGCCGCAGTGTTTGGAGAACCTGTCGGATGTGGTGGAGGTGCTCTTCCCAACTCTGGCTTAAGATCAGAATGTCATCCAAGTATACCACTACAAATGAGTTGGTGTATGGCCGCAAGATGTCATCCATTAGCCTCATGAAGGTTGCAGGAGCATTTGTCAACCCGAAAGGCATAACCAACCATTCGAAAAGGCCCTCTTTGGCTTTAAAGGCAGTCTTCCACACATCAGAGGGTTCGATTGGTACCTGGTGATATCCTGACTTCAGATCAATCTTGCTGAAATATTTTGCCCCCTTTAGTTGGTCTAGGAGGTCATCAATCCGCGGGATCGGGTACCTATTACGGACAGTGATCTTGTTCAGTGCTCGATAGTCAATACAGAGTCTCCAAGTCCCATCCTTCTTCTGTACCAACACAATTGGGCTCCCGCAAGGCGATGAACTCGGACGGATGTGGCCTTTTTGCAGAAGCTCCTGAATCTGCCTCTTGATTTCATCGTTCTCCAGAACGGAGCGCCGATAAATTGGTCCATTGGGTAAGGGTGCACCTGGGGTCAGATCGATGGAGTGCTTGACCTGACAGTGCAGAGGAACCCCTACGGGGGAGGTGAAGATGTCCTCGTACTCCTCCACGACCTTGTCCATCTGTAGTTGTCGTGCAGAGGGGCCCTGTCTGGAGGTTGTGGCCACCGTCTTCTTCTTTCCTTGAGGGCGTATCATCAGGAAAACAAATTTTCCAGTTTTGGAAATGAGCTTACTGCATTGTTTTGCAGTAATCAAAGAGATGGCAGTAGGCGGTGCTACCTCTGGTATCCTGTACAACTGATTTCCCAAAGTAATAATAACAGCACGGGGCCTTGATTCATACACAGCATGTCGCTTCCACAAGTATGGTTGTCCTAATAATACATCACAAACTTCAAGCAGAGCAATGTCACACAATACCTCATCTGTGAAGGGCTTGATGTTGTATGGAAGGCGACACTGTTGGCTCACGCGAAGATCCCGTCCTTGGTGCAGCCACCCGATGGTGTACGGTTGTGGATGTGCTGTGGTCGGTAAGCCCAACCGCTTCACGACCTCTGTCGAAATGAGGTTCTTTTGGCTCCCGCTATCGACAATGAACTGTAGTGGGGAGCCCCTTACCCACATCTGGGAGTGGAAGAGACGCTCCTCCTCCTCTGGATCTTCGGGTTCATTTTTCTGGATCTTGGCAGTAGCAACAGTGGCGTTGGGATCCGCATCAATGATCTGCTTCCCTTTGTCATTCCCCTTGTCGGGTTCTGACTCAGAGTTGGAACATGCATCTGATTCTGAAACCTTTAGTTCAGCCACCAGTGACTGCTTGGCCCGACACTCACTTGGGTTGTGAGTGGAGCTCTTATGGAACTCACACCATTTTCCCGTGTCCTTTTTCGGCTTTGCGGCACTGTTCTTTGCTTGTAGCTTTTGCGGGTTGTCTTGGGCTGCCCCGCCTTGGCTTTGTCCCTTGTTCTGTGGTTTAGGAGCACCTTTCCCTTGCTTTGGATTTGTAGATCCAAAGTCTCGCTTCTTTTGTTTAAACTTCTGCTTGATCTTGACGGCATATCGGTATGCTATGCCGAGCGATGAGATGTTTAGGAATTCCATTTCTTCCTGGATGTACTTGTGTAGGCAGCCGCGGTATTTGAGTATCAAATGCTGCTCCGAATCCTTGATACCTAACTTCGTGCGAAGGGTATGGAAAAGATTGGTGAACTCTGGCACGTCTTGATCCCTTCCCTGCCGCAGCGTGGTCCACTTTATGTATTCATCCTCATAGCTTCCAACAGGGTAGTATTGCTCCTTGATGGCATCTCGGAATGAATTCCAGGTGGGTGCGGCTGAGAATAGCGAGCCTGTAGTTTCATCCTTCTGCTCGCAGTAGGTCTCCCACCAGTCCTTGACGTGGGGGGCTGCTTTGAGAAGAGCGAAAACAATCTTTTCCCGACTTGAAAATTCATGAACAGAAAAATACCCATCTAGCAGATTTAGCCATTTATCTACGGCATCTGCGTCTATTTGACCCTCAAAGATGGGGATTTCAAAATTAACTTGTACCTTAAACGGTGTGGCGTTTCCAGAGTAGCTGCTGGAAGCTGATGCGTCACCTTTGGGTAGCCGCTGAAGGATTTGGGCAAAGTTGTCCATCATCGCGTTCCGTTGTCGCTCGAGGGCTTCTTCGAGCAAGATTTTGATGGGATCTCCTGCTCCCTCGTCTTTCTTCTTATCCGCCATGGGAGGCCGTCGAGATTTGTGAGGCTGGTCTTGCAAGGGTTCGACCAGCTCAAGCCCTAACTCCTTATATCCCGACCTCGTCGGGGACATGCAAAGAAAAACAGAGAAAAAGCAGACCGCTCTGATACCACTGATCCGGATTTAAGTAGGAACGCAATAGATTACAGAGATAACCATAAATACAGAGATGCAATAACCATAAAAACAGAGATGCAGCGGAAATAATACTTCATTTCACTAATGGAGAATACTGAAATATGCTTACAAATAGAAGTGACCCAGCTAGGACGATGGTAGCTTATCTCTGAGAAGAGATGTGTCGGCTACATGCCTCTAAACTGTTCCGAACTGTCTTTACAATGAGGCTCCAAGGCCTATTTATTATTTAGAAACAATGGAAAACCCTTAACATTCCAAAACCTAACCCTAGAAGATGAAAACGCCAAACTATGGGCCCCGTTTGGGTAAATTGGTACATCAACTTCCCGGGGTCGTAACTTTGGTATATGATCTCCGTTTTACGCGCATGATAGCCCGTTGAAAAGATCTTTCTGAGGACTATAATGCAAACAACAATTTTTTATCTAAAAAATCGCAGGAGCAGGATTTCCCAAAAAACATCGTTTAGGGCCTCAAAACGGCTCCGGAAGTTTAGGACCCGAAAACTGCTAAAAATAGTAAATTGTGCTATAATTAAGGAAACTGAAAATGTCAAGAGGGACAATGGTGGGGGTCTAGGTGGACTTGGCAGGTGGCCACCAATATCCACCTGGATCAATAGAATTACTACCAGCCACTTCCGAAGAGAAGAAACGTTTGTTGTACTTAGCTCAGCTAGATGAGAATCGACATGATGCTGCATTAGCAATCGAGACTCATGCCAAAAGAATTAAAGCTCAGTATGATCGAAATGTTCCACCCCGTAATTTTTGGGAAGGAGATCTAGTCTTACTATACGATCAAGCAAATGATAAGCTAGGGGCTGGTAAATTTGTACCTATGTGGCATGGTCCGTATATTGTTAAGCGAAAGCTGGCAAAAGGGGCCTATGAACTGGAAGATTTTGACAGTGTCTCTTTAGGTAGACCCAGGAATGGGCTTTATCTGAAAAGATATTATGCTTAAAAGATTAGTGTGGAGAATTTTTAGAATAGTTTCTTTCTAGTTGGTGTGTTTTAGATTAGGAATGTTTGCCTAGTTTAGAGAGTGTTTTCATCATTATTCCTGCTTATCTTGATTTTACTCATGATATTGCAGATGTCGACGTCTCTTCAAACATACATCGATTTTGCTGATGGCACTTGTCGTAGTACACAAAACATTTCTTCCGCAGCTTGGGTTATCTATTCGCCCTCTGACGAGTTAGTATCTATGCATGGGGTAAGCCTCGGTCAAACAATGAACAACATTGCAGAGTACAGTGCAGTGATTGAGTTATTATCTGAATCCATTTCATTTGGAATTCAGAGTTTGGTTGTTAGGTTAGATTCTGAACTTGTTGTATTACAGCTTAACAGAGTTTATGCCATTAGAAATCCAGTGTTATTGAGATTATTTTTGAGAGTTCATCTCTTGGAACGTGAATTTGATTACATTGAATATCAGCATATTCCAAGATATTTAAATACATTAGCAGATGTAGTTGCTTCTTGAATGTTAAATAGACATTTGCATTAAGTCAAAACAATAAATTTAAAAACATTCCATAACATGTTTTACAAGATAGACAGTAATAGTGATATAGCATAGTATAGGAGTGTGTCAAATATACATCGTCCTCGATCATAGGTTGAAAAACACCTTATGATCAGCAAAAATGATAGTACAAAAAGCTATAGAATGTCGTATGAGTCTACAAAGGTGATCATCCTATCACTGGTGATGACCACGATAAGAAACCACTGCTCGGGCCACTCTACAAAGGAACCTCCTAAAAGGTCCTAGGACCCCAATCACATAGCGCTGTAACCTAAGAGGAATATCATCTATGCTGGTCTCTAGAATGTCTGCTGTCAAGCGCTCTAGATGATTCTCCAATTCGGCCAAGGTCTCTATAGATGGGTCCTGTGGGGCCGGTGCTGCGGCAGCTGGGTGTCTTCTCTCATAGGGCTGGAGAGTGGCTAGTCACCATGGACCCACATCTGCATTCAAAAACTTTTTACTATCAGTTTTGGGGCAATTTAAAAACAAAAAAAAATTAGTTAAAATCTAGAAAATGTTGAAAATGATTTTACCTGAATCATCCCATTTCTCTCCTAGTGGAAGAGCCATGTCTGGATCACCACGATAATCCATCCCAGCATATGGGAAATCCTGAATCATGAAAAGTTGGTTTCCCAACCAACGAAAATACTCTGGAGGAAATTGAACAACCTCTGAACCCTCCTCGGGATGACGGGCCATCACTGCAACCCAGCGCATAATCCTAGGCTCACGAGGAAGTCTGTCCTCAACTGAAAGATGTTGTGGGATCAACATAGGAACCCTCTCTAGACCAAAGCTCACAACTAAGAAACCATATCCAAAGTTATTTAGTTGTCCGTTCTTTCCTCTAGTCAGTTGGCCCTTCACATTCACCAACACAGTGTTGCACTAGTTGAAGATGGTGCCTTGGTAATAGTCTACAACCATTCGCATTTGGGATCCGGTAGCTAAATGTAATGTTGCGCTCCCGCAGAGTCTGCTGACAGTAAATGTGATCACTTTAAGTTCAGGATGGGAGATAATCTTAACATATATCTGTTTGTCCACAGTTTGGACATTGCAAAACTCTAGTCGGAGACTAGTGACAGATTGGCCATCTGGCCTAGTCCCAAATAGAGATAATCTTTCGCCTCTCTTGGGCAAACCAGTCAAGAAGTATATTTCCTCTGGCTCGATTTCGAGCCGGTGGCCACCAATAATGAAACACTGGTCCTGTGTGCTCCACCTGTCCACCAGCCATTGCAGAAAGTCTACCTGAGCCCTCATGCCGGGTATGGCCCAGAATTTCAATAGTCTGCATGCTCTTAATGCCTGTATTGAAGGTGGATGAATTAATGCGGCTTGGTCCACATCTTCGTGTTCCCGTTCCCGCCAAATGAGCATCTTGTATATCTACATTGCAAAAAAGGTGGATTAGAACATTTTAATTCAAAACTTTTGGGGTGAAAATGGAAAAATTTGAAGTTTCAAAGCATATTCCGTGGGGTCCGCACCCGCTAGTTAGGGATAATGCGTAGTTTTGCACTTGTCCTTAGGAGTAGGTGCGGCACCCCAACTTTTCCCTTTGTACGAAAAAGTCGGGGTTCACAGGGGCCACATGGTGCACTTGCAGACCCCCCGCGAGCGATTTTTAATCAAAATTTTCCTTTAAAAATCAATTTTTAAAACCCTAAAACAAAATTTAAACGGTTGAAATGCAAGATTGGGATGATGTGGATTACCTAGAGCTCTCGGTTTTCATTTCCAACGGTCGGATTTTCTGCAATCTTCACAGGAAGTTTCTTACCTAAAAGCTCTTTTTTCTTACTTTGAAGTCAAACGGTAAAAATGAATTTACAAAAGCCCTTTTTATAAGCTTTTTTGAATAAATTAATTTTTAATTTGTTTATTTTTCACTTTAAAAGGTAAATTTTTGATGCATTTTTATTTATTTTAAACAGGTGTGAGTAATCTTCTGATTTTTTGTGCAGAATACTGGATTTTCAGTGATAACTAATCATTTTCGACGAAAAACATTGGAGTCCTCTTTACGCTCTTTTCTGACTCGTAAAATATGAAAAGATTGTCGAGTTTTTCTCTTTTTGAACTCGTTAAAACGGAATTAAAAAGACGGTCCACTTACAGCTCTTTTCTGACCATATAAACATGAAAAGATTGCCAGACTTTTGTCGTTTCAAGTTCGATATTGGTAATAAAACGACGTGTCTTTGATCGCTTTTTTACTTTTTCGGATCAAGGCCATTAATTATGAAAAGTACTCCTTGATCGTAATGGTCAAGAGGTTCTCTCAAGTATTATTTTATAATTTTCGGGCTTGGGAGACACAAATTTACGAAAAAGGACAACCATGGAGTTTCCTTAAGTTTTTCTTCTGACTCCCTAAAATTGAAAAACACCGAGTTTTTCCTATACTAGACTCGTTAAAATTTAACAGTAAAGGACCTGTTCAATTTAAACAGGAATGGACCACTCCTTCTTAGGGGTAGAATTTAAACTAAGTTGGACTCATCCGAAGGATGATCTTTTAACCAAGAAAAGGTTATCCTCCTCAAGCTTGTGTAAAATAAAGAGGTACTTGCCAGAAATGGTGGGGGAAAAGAGAGAGAAATGAACCTATTTGTTGTACTTTCTGTTTTAGAAAAGCTTTCAATCACTCTTGAACACGACACTTTTTATTCACCTGGGTTGGGAAATCCTTTGCCTAACAGTTAATCAAACCATATTGAAAGTCTTCAGCCAGTTTTTTCGTATTAGCTTTGGGTCAATTGTTACCAAACCATCTGCAGTGTTGTTATGTATTCAAGAGGTCAGTGCAAATAAACCATTCATCTGCAAAATATTTGTCATCCATCTTTGACCATCCCTGAGTTAGTCCTTGCCAAATATATTTCTTCAAACTTGATCTATGATTTCGTGTTGTGGGCTTGCCTATAACGGATCACTTTCTATCGACTTCAGCTCGTTATCTAGAAAGATGATCTAGAAATCGTCAGTACCTTGGAATCTGCATGCCTCAATGGCAGGTTTCTTGCCTTCGATGAAAAGTTGCATCATTGACCTTCGATCAAAGGATTCTGTGACATGTTCGACATCAGCTCATTTATTCACATTTCATGGATTGTACTGAGTACTTTGAGAGCCATTGACATTACTGGTGGTTTCTCTCACACTTGTTAATAGTTTACATCATTGACTAGTAATCAAGTGGTTTCTACCATGTTTGACTTCAACACATTTATTCACATGGATATAATCGTACTAGTTCGGGAAGCAGAAATCAAGACCCTGGATCTAGTTTCCACCATCCAAGCTGTGAGGAATTTTGTTATTCATTATACAGTGGACTATACATAAATAGATGGCTGCACCCATACTATGTCCACATATGTATATACTTGTGATGTATTACAAAATCATTCTTGTATCAGAATAGTTTAGTTAGTTCTTAGTCAGTTTTGATCTGAGTATGGGAATGCCTACCTCAGTGATGATATCTTCACACACACACACACACACACACACACATATATATATATATATGTTTTGTATTGAATGTTTTTACAGGTTCCGACTGGGTTATCCACAGGAAGATCCTTGAAATGATAAAGTACTTCACTCTTCTTAGACAAATACTATCCTCATCTATTACAGTCTTCGCACTTTAGGGGAAATCTGTTGCACAAAAATTGTCACCATGACATTATGCACTCTGTGTGAGTCTATCACCACTCATACATACCTCCTTTGAAAATCTTAAGCCTCAGCTCTTCATGTCAAGCCTTGAAAATAAGAGAAATCCCTTAAAAATCTCTTAAACTCTAGTTCCGCACTTTCTCTTAACATTACTTGCGGTCCCGCACCTAATGGTCATGTCCCCTATGCACCTGACTGCTCTGTCTCTGTGTAATGGGTGCGGACCCCTGTAAAAGTAAAAAAGGTGCAAGTACATTCTTAAAAACTCACTTTGAGTCATTTCTGGACGCTTCTAGAAGGAATCTTGAGGTGGCAAGTTCGCTCCTCCATGGTTCATGCATCCCATAACTAAAGGAGCTAACCCCTTGCTGTGAGGAGCTTATCCCTTTGAAGGAGGACTTTATCCCTTCATAGGTGGACCTGTAACTTCCTTCCTTTGCACTATAAAATGAAGCATTGTGCTGGTTGTAGAAAGAGGTTGAAAGCTAAATATTTTTGAGGGTAAATGCTGCTGGCACTTAGTCTTCCTTATTGAGATTTTGAGAGGAGAGATCACATACCTTTAGTCTCATTTGGAAGTGAGTGAGGCTTGTCAAAGTAGAGGAGATTCCTGTTTGGACCCTAGAAAGAGCTTGTACAATGTTAAGGAACCAAGGTTGTAAAGTTCTTTTATTCTCAAAGTTAATACAATCAAGTTTATTTTTCTCAAAAAGATGTGTTTAATGGTTTATTTTATGAGCTCCTTGATCTTCATAATGAACATGATTTGTTATATTAGCTATGCAGGTGTTATTTGATGTGTGCTTGTTTGTGTTTGCATATTCTCAAAAGGAAACTCTTTTAGATGGTCGAAGCGTGGTTGCCACAAACTAGCGTTGGACTTAAGGTAGGGTCTAAAACACCTCTTAGTTTTTATTAATGAATCACAATATGTTTAGAGAAAAGTAGATTTTCTTGTCCTGCTTATTGCTAGATATCTGTTGATACTAGGGAGATCGGTTTTGTCCATAGGAACGATTTATCCAGCCAACATGCATGCATAAATTGATTTAGGAAAAGTGCATTTAGTGTGTGCTCTCTGCTCTCCGTTGAAAGAATCTTACTCTTCTTTCCTTAGTAGCTAGAATTTTCATTGCTAAAAGAAAACAAACGACTGTTTATCATTTAGATTGCATATTTAGGAATTTTACATCTACATCATGCGGTGAACCTTGAAAGGAAAACTTCTTAAGAAATATCAACTTTAAAATAAACCTCAATGAACATAAAAACGCTTTGGAACCTAACACACAACACCTAGAAGTCTAGGCTAGAGACGTATTCCAGCGTCGTAAAGCCTGGTAACTATTGTTTTCATCGTAGGTTGGGTGATTCCTCCTCTTTCATACAATAAGTGCCAGTACGTACTTGTGCTCCCACGTACCATCAAGTATATATTGGGAGACCACAATAGGCTAATATCCTTTATCCTTAGGAAGCTGTGTCTGCCACCCTATCGATCGTAATGCACTGAACACAACATTCGGGAAGATTGATTGCCGTATGTAAAGTCCTTGGTAATTTAACTTTAATTTACCACCGAGGTGTATATTGCAGTTTTGCGATTGGTTTGGTAATCCCTCTGTCTAGATTTCCAGAGTAGTCACTTTTGTTCCTTTTTGACTCCATAAATCTAAGCACTTGTCACTTCAGGCTCATTAAAAATCAAAGGTGACTAGAGTCACCTTTAGCTTTTTCTTGACTCTTAAAAACTAAAAAAGCAAGTTGTATCAAAGCGTCATAAAATTCATTTAATTCGGAATAACATCACTGTTCCCTCATTGATCTTAGGTTGAGATAATGGGGTCCACCAATCAAGGATTTCCCTGATCTCCCTAGTATCAGAAGATAGTCTAGCAACAAACAGACAAACAAATCTATCTTTCTTTTGGCATATGCGATTTATAAATAAATACTATAGAGGTGTTAAGATCCTACCTTAGATCCAACACTTGTTCATAGTAGCCATCCTCCAATCGTTTGAAAGAATTACCCTTGAGAACCTGCAATCACAAACAAGCAAACATCAAATAGCACCTACATAACAAATATCATAAATCATGTCTATTATGGTGATCAAGGAATCCATAAAATAAACCATGAACCAACAACTTATTGAGAAAAACAAACTTATTTGTATTAACTTTGAAGTAGAAGAACCTTACAACCTTTTCAGCCTTGATGTTGAACAAGCTCTTTCTGGGGTCCAAAACAGGAATTTCCTTTACTTTAACAAGCCTTGCACTCTTCCAAGTGAGATCATAGACTTATGTAATCTCTCCTCATAAAACTCAATTAAGAAGACTAAGTTCCAACAACATTTCACCTCAAAAATATTCAGATTCTAACCTCTCAAGTAACCAGCCCAATGCTTCATTTTATAGTGATGGGAAGGAGGTTACAGGTCCACCTATGAAGGGATAGAATCCTCCTTCAAAGGGATAAGCTCCTCACATCAAGGGGTTAGCTCCTTAAAGTATGGGATGCATGAACCTTAAGAGAGCGAACTTGCCACCTCAAGATTCCTTCCAGAAGCTTCTAGAAATGACTGAAAGTGAGTTTTTAGAATATACTCGTGCCTTTTAACTTTTACAGGGGTCCGCACCCATAACACAGAGATAGAGCGGTCAGGTGCACAGGAGACATGACCATTAGGTGCGGGACCGCAGGTAATGCAAAGAGAAAGTGCAAAACCAGAGTTTTAGAGACTTTTGAGGGCTTTTTCTTATTTTCAATGCTTGATATGAGGAACTGAGGCTCAAGACTTGCAAAGGAGGAAAGTATGAGTGGTGATGGACTCACACAGATTGCAGAATGTCAAGGTGACAATTTTTTAGTGCAACAGATTGCCCCCTAAAGTGCGAAGTCTGTAATAGATGAAGATAGAGTCTGTCATGTATGAAGAGTGAAGTACTTTATCATTTCAAGGATCATCCTATGGACACCCCAGTCAGAACCTGTAAAAAAATTCAATGCAAAATATATATATGTAGACATATCATCCCTGAGGTAGGCATTCCCATACTCAGATCAAAACTGACTAGAAAACTGACTAAATTGTTCTGATATGGGAATGATTTTGTAATACATCAAGAGTATAGACATGTGTAGACACAGTATGGGCGCAACCATCTGTTTATGAATAGTCCACTGTATAATGAATAACAAAATTCCTCGTAGCCTAGATGGTAGAAACTAGATCCAGGGTCTTAATTTCTGCTTCCCGAACTAGTACGATTCTATCCATGTGAATGAATGTGTCGAAGTCAAACATGGTAGAAACCACTTGATTACTAGTCAATGATGTGAACTGTTAACAAGTGTGAGAGAAACCACCAGTAATGTCAATGGCTCTCAAAGTACTCAGTACAATCCATGAAATGTGAATAAATGAGTCGAAGTCGAACATGTCATAGAATCCTTTGATCAAAGGTCAATGATGCAACCTATCATCGAAGGCGAGAAATCTGCCATTAGGGCATGCAGATTTCAAGGTACTGACGATTTCTAGATCAACTTCCTAGATAATGAGCTGATGTCGATAGAAAGCGATCCGTCGTAGGCAAGCCCACAACACGAAATCATAGATCAAGTTTTGAAGAAATATATTGGCAAGGACTGACTCAGGGATGGTCAAAATGGATGACAGATATTTTGCAGATGAATGGTTTGTTTGAACTGATCTCTTGAACACATAATGACACTGCAGATGGCTTGGTGACAATTGACCCAAAGCTAATACCCAGAAACTGACTGAAGACTTTCAATATGGTTTGATTAACTGTTAGGCAAAGGATTTCTCAACCCAGGTGAACAAAAAGTGTCATGTTCAAGAGTGGTTAACAACTTTTCCAAAAAACAAAGTGTAACAAATAGGTTCATTTTTCTCTCTTTTCCCCGACCATTTCTGGCAAGTACCTCCTTATTTTTGACAAGCTTGAGGAGGATAACATTTGCTTGTTTATAATCTCATCCTTCAGATGAGTCCAACTTAGTTTAAAATTCGAACCCTAAGAAGGAGTGGTTTGTTCCTGTTTAAAATTGAATAGGTCCTTTACTGTTAAATTTTAACAAGTCCAGTATAGGAAAACTCGGTGTTTTTCAATTTTAGGGAGTCAGAAGAAAAACTTAAGAAAACTCCATGGGGGTCCTTTTTCGTAAATTTGTGTCCCTCGAGCCCGAAAAAGTATAAAATAATACTCGAGAGAACCACTTGACCATTACAATCAAGGAGTACTTTTCATAATTAGTCGCCCTGATCCAAAAAAGTAAAAAGGTAATCGAAGACACGTCATTTTATAACCAATATCAAACTTGAAACGACAAAAGTCCGACGATCTTTTCATGTTTATATGGTCAGAAAAGAGCTGTAAGTGGACTGCCTTTTTAATTCCATTTAATGAGTTAAAAAGGGAAAAACTCGGCAATCTTTTCATATTTTACGAGTCAGAAAAGAGCTTAAAGAGGACTCCAATGTTTCGCTTTTTCGTAAATTTTGAAAGAGTCCGAAAAAGTGATAAAAGTATGCTCTTTGTTGAAAAATGATCAATTTTCTTGAAAAATCCAATATTCTGCACAAAAACTCAAAACATTACTCATACCTGTTTAAGATAAATAAAAATGTATTCAAAAATTTACCTTTTTAAAGTGAAAAATAAATAAATTAAAAATTCATTTATTCAAAAAAACTTATAAAAAGGGCTTTTCTAACTTCATTTTTACCATTTGAGTTGAGAGTGAGAAGTGAGAGTTTTTGGGTAAGAAAGTTCCTGTGAAGATTCTAGAAAATCTGTCCATTGGAATCGAAAACCATCAACTCCAGGTAATCCACATCCTCCTTATCTTGCATTTCATCCATTTACATTTCATTTTAAGGCTTTAAATTTGATTTTTAGATGAGAAATTGGTTTAGAAAATCGCCCGCGGGGGTCCGCAGGTGCATCATGCGGCCCCTGCGGACCCCGAATTTTTTCTACAAAGAAAATAGTTGTGTTCTGCACCTATTGGTTACAACACATGCAGACCTATGCACTGTTTATAAGCAATGGGTGTGGACCTCGCAAAATGGATTTTAAAAACTTAATTTTTTCCATTTTTTGCTCGAAATTTTTCGAACTAAATTGTTCTAATATGTCTTTTTTTGCATTATAGGACACTCAAAATGATTATTTGGCAAGAACATGAGCATGAGAATGCGGATCTTGCCACAATAAATCATCTGCCCATAATACAGGCATTGAGAGCATGCAAACTGTTTAAGTTCTGGGCCATACTAGGCATGAGGGCCCAAGTAGACCTCTTGCAATGGCTGGTAGACAGGTGGAACATACAGGACCAATGTTTCGTGATTGGTGGCCACTGGCTCGAAATCGAGCTAGAGGACATATATTTTTTGACTGGTTTTCCCAAGAGAGGCAAACAATTATCTCTTTTCGGGACTAGGTTAGGTGGCCAGTCTGTCGCTAGTCTCTGATTGGAGTTTTGCAATGATCAAACAAAGGACAAATGGATTGATATTAAAACTATCGACCATCCTGAACTTAAGGTTATTGCATTCACTGTTACCAGGCTATGCGAGAGTGCAGCATTGCATGTGGCTACTGGATCCCAGATGCAGATGGCTGTAGACTATTATCGAGGCACCATATTCAACTGGTGCGAGGCTGTGTTGGCAAATGTGAAAGGCCAACTAACCAGAGCAAAGAATGGACAGTTGAAAAACTTTGGATATGGTTTTATCATTGTCAGCTTTGCTCTAGAGAGGATCCCCATGTTAGCCCCGCAACATATTCCTGTTGATGCTAGTCTTCCTCAAGAGCCTAGGATAATGCGTTGGATTGCTTTGATGGCCCATCACCCTGATGAGGGCTCAGAGGTTGTTCGATTTCCACCTCAGTATTTTTGTTGGTTGAACAACCAACTTTTTGTGATTCAGGATTTTCCATATGCCGGGATGGATTATCGTGGTGACCCAGACATGACTCTTCCACCAGGAGAGCAATGGGATGATTTAGGTAAAAATCAATTTCAACACTTTCTAAGTTTTAATTAATTAATTATTTATTTTTTAAATCGCCCAAAACTGACAATTAAAAATTTTAAATGTAGATGTGGGTCCACAACGACCAGCCGCTCTCTAGCCTTATGAGAGGAGACACCCAGCTGCAGCAGTACCAGCCCCACAGGACCAATCTATAGAGATCCTCACCAATTTGGAGAATCATCTAGAGCGCTTGACAGTAGATATTCCAGAGACGGGCATAGATGATATTCCACTTAGGTTATAGAGATATGTGATTGGGGTCCTATGACCTTTTAGGAGGTTCCTATGTAGGGTGGCCTGAGCAGTGGTTTCTTATCGTGATCATCACCAAGGATAGGATGATCGATTTTGTTAGACTCACATGACATTTTTGTCCTTTTTGTATTATAATTTTTGCCGATCATAAGGTGTTTTTTCAACCTATGATCAAAGACGATGTATATTGTGACACACTTCTTTTATGCTATGATATATCATTATTACCAGCTATCTCATGCAATGTGTTATTGAATGTTTTTAAATTTACTGTTTTGATTATTGCAAATGTCTATTTATCATACGAGAAGCAACTACATCTGCTAATGTATTTAAATGTCTTGGAATATGTTGATACTCAATGTAATCAAATTCACGTTCCAAGAAATGAACTCTCAAAAATAATCTTAATAACACTGGATTTCTAATGGCATAAACCCTGTTAAGCTGTAATACAACAAGCTCAGAATCCAACCTAACAATCAAACTCCGAATCCCAAATGAGATGGATTTAGATAATAACTCAATCACTGCACTATACTCTGTAATGTTATTCATTGTTTGACCAAGGTTTACCCCATGCATAGATACTAACTCATCAGAGGGTGAATAGATAACCCAAGCTACGGAAGAAATGTTCCATGTATTACGACAAGCACCATCATCAAAACCAATGTATGTTTGAAGAGACGTCGACATCTGCACTATCAAGAGTAAAATCAAGATAAGCAGGAATATTGATAAGAGCACTCTCTAAACTAGGCACACTTTTCTAATCTAAAACATGCAAGTTATAAAGAAACTAATCTAACAAAAAATCTCCACACCGAAATTTAAGCATAATATCTCTTCAGATAAAGTCCATTTCTGGGTTTACCCAAAGAGACACCATCAAAATCTATTAATTCATAAGCCCCTTTTTCCAGCTTTCGTTTAACAATGTAAGGACCATGACACATAGGTACAAATTTTACAGCTCCTAGCTTATTGTTTGCTTGATCATATAGTAAAACTAGGTCTCCTTTTGAAAATTACAAGGTGTGACATTTCTGTCGTACTGAGCTTTCACTCTTTTCGCATGAGTCTCGTTTGCTAATGCAGCAGTGCGTCAATTCTCATCTAGCTGAGCTAAGTAAAAAAAACATTTCTCCTCTTCAGAAGTAGTTGTGAGTAATTCTATGGCTAATTGTAATGATGAAATTTTGCATTCAATAGGTAGCACTGCTTCCAAACCATAGACTAGTTGAAAAGGAGTGAAACCTGTTGATGTTTTTACTGAGGTCTGATATGCCCAAAGTGCTAAAAATAGCATGGTATGCCAATTTTACTTATGAATACCAATGCTTCGTTGGACCATAGTGACTAAAACTTTATTGATAGCTTCAACCAGAACATTAGCCTGTAGGTAATACGGAGTAGAACTATCATGGCGCAGGCCAAGTTGATCTGTCAGTTCAGTCATCTTGATATTTCGAAAGTGACTTCCATGATCAGTAATAATAGCTTGAGGAACACCGAATCTAGCAATTATATGATTGAATATGAAAGTTGCAGTAGTTTCGTCGTCTGCCAAAAAAGTAGGCATCGCCTTAGCCCACTTAGTAAAATAATCTACCGCTAGGATAATATACGCATGCCCCCCGGTCGAGTGAGAGTTACATGTAATAAAGTCAATACCCTACTTTATGAAAGGATCGATATCAATTATAGGGTGGAGTGGAGCGGGTGGAGCACGCATCTTATGATAAAAAATTTGACAATTGTGGCATTTATGGATGGCATAGATACAATATTTGAATAAGGATGGCCAGAAATAACCAACGCACAATATCTTTTGGGCTGTGGCATACCCAGACATATGACTATCACATGTTGCAAAGTGACAATCATTCAAAACCTTTTCAGCGTCTTCATGAGTTAGACAACGTCGGAAAATAGAATCCGCCCCTCGAGATAAAGTGTATCACCAATAATATTGTATTGTTGGGTTTGGAAATGTATTTTCCGTCGCTAAGATCGTGAGATTTCAGGCCAAAAAGATTGGGTTTGGAGATAAACAATAATATCTCCATACGAAAGGTCAAGAGTACTGATAAGAAACAAGGATTCATCCACAATGGGTTGCTCCACAATAGTTTTGGTATCAGTATGCGGGAAATCACACATCAGTTCGGTAAAAACCAAAGATTTCTTTGCCTTGGATTTTTCAAATTCCAAGTCAAATTCCTGCAGGATAACTATCCATTTGGAATACTTTCCCCCTAGCAATTGTTTGGTCAAGATATACATCATAGGGTTACAGTCAGAAATTACCGTTGTTTTGCGTAATAATAGGTAGTGACGAAATCTTTGGACAACTTGAACAACTGCCAAGGCCAATTTCTCCACATGCGAATATTTAAGCTCAGTCGGATGTAGAGTGCGACTAAGATAGTAAATCACATGTTCATTGTTGAATTCATCTTCTTGAACTAAAAGCATCCCAATGGTGGAATGAGAAGCGACGAGGTACAAAAAGTAATCTTGGTTGTAGTTGGGAGGATGCAGTAACGGTGCATGGGTTAACGCGTGTTTAAGTGCATCAAAAGATTTATCAGCGATCTCATCCCAAAAGAATGGTGTATTCTGTTTCAACAACCTGGTAAAACCTTTCATTATCTCGGCGTAGTTAGGAATGAAATGGCGTAAAAAGTTTGCTTTCCCTTGCAAACTTTGGAGTTTGCGAAGAGTCGAAGGAGGAGGTAATTTGACGATAGCTTCAACCTTCGAAGGATCGACACGAATGCTGGCTTTTGAAACGACAAATCCCAGTAAGTGACCTGTTTCTATGCAGAATACACATTTGTGTGGATTGAACCTAATTTGATAATGCCTACATCTCATAAAGATAGCTCGTAAATGAGTGAGATGATCAACTCTACGTAATGATTGGGTAGGTAAATCATCGAGATAAGGTTGCACAATGTGCTTGATGTCATGAAATGCGTAAGACATAGCCCTTTGAAAAGTTGCTCCAGCGTTCTTGAATCCAAAGGGTAGTTTGCAATAAGCAAATGTCCCCCACAGACAAATGAAAGCTGTTTTAGGTTGATCAACAGGGAGTATGTTGATTTGATTGTAACCGGAAAAGCCATCCATAAAGGAGAACATTTCACTACCGGTAGAGTCATCAATAATTTGATCGATATAGGGGGTTGGATAATTGTCTTTAGGACAAGCTCGATTAATATCCCTATAGTCCATACATATTCTTATCGTTCCTTGTTTTTTATTAATAGGAACAATATTTGATACCCAATCTGTTAAAGGAATTGGATAAATGAAACCTGCATGAAGTAATTTCTCAACTTCTGCTTTGATAGCAGCAACTTTTCTTGGATGTATCTGACGCAAACATTGCTGGATAGGTTTAGCATCCGGGTATGTTTTAATTTCATGGACAACAATTGATGGATCGATTCCTAGCATTTCTTCATATGACTAGGCAAACACGTCAAATTCTTGAAATAGGGCTTTATAAATTTGGATTTCATTGTCCGTACAGGAAGCACCTATATGAATGTTTTCAATAATTCCGGGCTTAACTGAAATGTCAATAGGAATCGTTCGAGAAATATTTCCCAAATTTAACTTAGAATCAGAATGTTGCAATGGATTCTCTAGTTCTTTGACATAGTCAGCAGTAAAAATAGATGAAAAATCATTTTCAAAATGATCAATCTCAGGTAAAAACGAAGATCAGTGATGAAGATATTCCCATGGTAAATCATCAATAGACAAAAGTTCACAAATCTACTGATCAGTATGAATAGGGTCAGAAAATGTTGTTGTAGATGAGGTTGACATCGAAAGTGATTCCTCATGGACCACATTCATTGGATCAGTTTCGGTTGAAAAAGAATCAAAAAACGACTATATAGCCTGATATGCAATTTCAAAGGGACTCAAAGGCATCATGCCACCAAATGAATCCACCTCAAAATCGGAAGGTACGATCCAAGGATCATCAAAAGCAATAGTGCTCGATGAAATCATATGAATAATTGCAATAGAAGGCGATACGTTAGGAGGAGGGAAGGAAAAAGTTCCTAGTAAACCAAAATCTTTAATCAAACCCACTCTAACATCCTTGTAAGGGATAGTTGTTTTACCGACATGCTGAATGCTATCTGAAGAGGTTGGTTCGGATGAGAAATAAGTCAGCTAGTCTATCATAACGATATTTCTGTTATGAGGAAACTTGATAAGCCGAAAGACCGATGAAACAATAGCAGTCATAGCATAAGACCAACTACGACCCAGGAGAAGGTTGTAATGTAGAGGGGCATCAACCACTTCCACATCTATATTTACAGTTTTGCCTTCGACCCCTATAGGTAAATCCTGCAAAATACCAAAAGGATGGAACCCTCAGCCATCAAAAGCCTTTAGAATTGTCGGATAACCAAGTGATCTCCAACACTGAATCGACATAATACACGTAGAAGCTCCTTCATCAATCACAATCCGAAAGCAAGGTCTGTTTTTGACTAACACTGGAATCTGGAAAGCCATTTGATGAGGTAGGCGGGGTGTACTATTCTCTAAATTGAAGATTATTAGGTTCGAATCTTGAATATCAACAGCTCCTATAGCAGACAATAGTAATTTATGCTATGCTGGGCACGATTGCAGCACTTCCAAAGCTGACATTGCTGAAGGGGAAATAGCTAAATATTCAACAATGTTATAATTCTGAGCAGCTCTCGCATGTGGATTGAAAGCTGATTTACGAAGTATACCTTTAGCAGGTGGTTTGATTACTAAGTCAGGGTTGGGTTTCTCGATCTGTAGCAGATCAGAACTAGGAGGAGTTGTAGTTGATGTGTTTGAATTAGAAAATTCTGCTTCTTTACCACCAACAGGATTTTTACTACCATAATCTTGCGATCGCGTCACAATCCTAACATGAGACATCATCATAATGGGTTCTTCTGAGGCATTCGAGGAAGAACCAATCATCTTACTATCTTGATTAGGAAAAGGATCCTTCAAGACAGCAGGCATTTGAGAACCTTTAACGATTTTCGAAACCTCTGCTCGATGTGGGCATTCTTTGGTAAAATGATCCTCGTCGCAAATGAAACAAGGATAGTGAGGTTTATGTTTTTCGTCAGTATATTCATTTTTATCTATTTTCTCTTTTGAGTTTTGTTTTTTTTAATTCTTCCCCTACTTTTTACCACTGGATTTTGATTTGGTCGTAGATGATTCTACGATGTGGATGTCGGCAGAAATTTCAGCGGAAGAATCTCCTTTCGGGGAATCAGGTAAAGTTATTATAGGAGAAGAATTCTTTGAAGAATTCTTCTTGCTTTTAATACTAACTGAACCAATCATACTATCAGCAGCATGAGACCCTGAAGGAGCTGCAGTTATTTGACCATGTTTTGGAAGATCGGGGATTTTTTCATGTATAGACGAGGTCAAGGTACTGAGCCTGAGCAATAAATTGCTCTTCAGTGACAACTCCTGCCTTAGCTACATCTTTAGTGATTTTAGGTAATAATGATTTAACAAACCATTCCGCTAAAATTTGATTCGGAATGAAAACTTTCACTAAACGTCTTCTACGTCGCCATTCATGAATATGATCAAAAATATGTGGAAGTGGATTGTTTTAGTGAAGTTAATAGTTCCGTGCCATTGTCGTATCTGACAAGAAACTGAAAATGTGTTAAGAAAGAAGTGGCTAACTGACTGAAATTATAAAAAGAGCCTCATGGTAACTCAATGTACCATTTGGCAGAAAGACCAATAAGAGTTTGTTGAAAAAGACGTAATTGAATTGAATCATCAATGATTGAACTAGATGCACACCAGAGGTGATAATTCATAACATGATTTGACGGATCCTCTCTTGACTTACCCTCAAATTTTGGGATATCACTGGGCAACTTATTAGGCATTGGTGGCCAATACGGAAGATAGTAAATTGGATCGTTTGTAAGGCGTGACAAATCAGGTAAATCCAAAGTTGCAATAAATGGTAACTGACGGTTATGGTCGCGAAAACCTTGAGTAACAAGACCAGCTCCAGGAGGAGGATATCTAGGATAACCTAGAATTGGATTTGCATTAGGAATGTTATAACCTCCTAGAAAACCAGGATTAACCAGACCAAACTGGGGTTGTTGAGGCTGTTGATAAGTATAGCCAGGATACGGTTGATATTGATAAAATGGGTTTTATACAGTAGGACCGAATTGATACTATCCCTGGTACGGTTGATAAGTGAATTGTGGTTGACTTGTGACAACCGTACTTGGACCAACTTGTCTTGCAGGCATCTGGACCAAAGTCTGAACTATAGGTCCTGACTGTGGTACAGAGACTTGAGGAGTTTGTACTGATGCAGGGATTGTATAAACCGGAGCTACAGATACTCCAGAAATAGGTGTGGTAGGTTGAACAGAAGTTGCAGCAGTTGGAGTAGGAGTTTGAGGCAGAGTCTGAGGTAAGCTAGACCCAGGTTGCTGAACTGAACTAGGTGCAGAGGTTTGAACAGTAGGTTGGACAGGTTGCTGAGTTGGACCAGAAACCAAAGGTTGTTTAGGTTAACTTGATAACTGCACATTAGGTTGTATAGTCTGTTGAGTTAGAGATGGATCCCACACCATATTCATTCCGGGGTATGGACCCATAGAAGGTTGTGCAAATGGAGGACCATAACCTGGTTGAACGTAGGGATGATAATTAAGCGGTACATTTCCAACTCCTTATATAAATGATTGACCAGAAGGTGGTTGAAAACCTTGAGTTGGGTACTAACCTTGAGGTTGATAAGCCTAAGGCACGTACTGAAATTGGGGCTGACCTTGAGGTATGTACTGAAACTGGGGTTGACCTTGAGGTATGTACTGAGTCTAGGGTTGACCTTGAGGTATGTACTGTCTCAAAGGTATGTACTATCCTTGAGGTTGCCCCCCAGGCGGTAAGTGACTACCTTGAGGTTGCCCCCCAGGCAGTAAGTGACTACCTTGAGGTTGCCCCCAGGCGGTAACTGACTACCTTGCGGTTGCCCCCCCAAGCAACTGACTACCCTAGGGTTGCCCCCCAGGCAGTAACTGACTACCTTGAGGTTGAGGATTTGGAATACTACTAGACATCATAAGGATTTCTTCTGCATTCAATGCTTGAGTTCCATTATTACCAGTTGATAACTCATGTTCAATTGGTTGAGGAGATGCTCCTAAAAAACACCAGTGAGTGACTGGTACCCCGAAGGAATAGAAGGACCGCCATATAAAAATGTTTCCGGTGTTTGGGAAAACATAGATGACTGTCTTGACATAATTGATGGAGGATAATAACCTCTTGGTGTAGGATGAAAAGGAATTCGAGGTGGTGAAAAAATAAGACCCGGGTTTTCCAAAAAAATTGTCAATGATACGTACCAAGCATCACTCCTAAAAGGACTGTAGAATATTGATTCACGCTCCCTAAGATTTAAATTTGGTTGGTTTTCGAGAAGAGTTACGTCTTCGTTTGGACTAACAAGTTCTTCAATAGAAATGAGGCCAGAAGGAAGATTTTGAGTAATGATGTTTCCTACTCTGGGTGAACCAGGACCACTAGATGTTGGAGAAGCAAATTCTGAAGTTGGAGTAGCAGTAGGTTCGGTTTCAGGCTCAAAAATTTTAGGTCTTCAGCTAATTCACTGGAAGGGGAAATACTACCAGTAACTTCGGAAAATGAAATTGGTTCTTGAATATACTCTGTTGCTTGTATGTGATAATTGGGATGAATAATTAAAGATGACTCTCCAGCTTCTGGTGATCCAACACTACTGTCACTAGGTGATACAAGAGCTCGTAGCCCTTCATGCTAACTTGGTGTGTACTTAAGAGGTTTCCCCTGAAGTCTATGAGATTGTCTTGGTAATTAAGCCACGATTAAATATTTAATTAATCACACGCAAACAAAGAAAATTTCAATAAAATCACCTAAAGTCTCTAAAGAAACAAACACTTGAATCACACGCCTAAAAAATCTAAGAGTTCAAACCACACACAAATAGTAACTTCCTATACTAAAAACACTAGTTGGTGATGAAATCCAATGTTGTAGAATTTTAATACAAAAAGGGCCGTTGGAACAGTTACCCCGACAACTTGCTTAATGAAACAAACTGGCACAAGTTTCTTCACAAAACCATCTCAAGTGAAGAGAACCCCCCAGAGAGTCCAAGTGAGTCTAGTCGACATCTACTCCAGGTACAGGGAGACCCATCCTTCACCATCATCTTAGGAAATAATCTTAAGTTTATGGACACTACGATTACCAACAGAAACAAGTACAACTGGGGGAACAGTCTACGATCTGATCTACACGCAAGGGCAGAGTAGAAAAGCTTAATCCCTTTGAAGGCTCCTCGACAATGGTTAATATGAGGTTTACTATTTATAATACGCGCAAATCTTCTATCTTTCCCAATGAAATAGACTTGATTGTCTCAACGGTTCGGACATGATCTCGTGATTGACTCCTTTAAGAGAAGATTCCCAAAATGTATCAATTACAACTGGATTTATTTCCTACTGCAAGATGTAGCTACTTGTTTGTTTTAACTATCTTGGAGAGTTAATTACTCCCTACTCCAAGATACTAGCATAAGCTATATTGGTGATAAGAGCCCTAGAAATAAAAAAGATTACTAGATCAATTTTAATTAAGCGTTATTTTTATGGGTTATTCTTTAAGTCAATAGGTACGGAAATGAAACTTTGATGGTGTGAAGACTCGACTCCAAAAACACTAAAAAGATGCACCTAAAATGATAAGCAATTCGTTTTTCTTTCAATGAAATTCTAGCTAAAAGAAAGAGTTTGAGAATGCAATTCTTTTAAGAAACAATTCTTTCTTTCAACATGGAAATAAAAAGAAAATATTTTTGTCTTTTTCAATAAGAACTCAAAACGAGACTACTAATTAATGCTCACAAAAAATCCCTTTCTCTTTTCAAAACTCGAAACTACAAAAAACAATTTGCTTCAAAAGAGATCTACAAGTTCTAGAAAACACTCAAAACTACAAAAACTAATCTTGAGATCTAAAAAATTTTAAAAACCTAAATTGAATAAAAAGCTTCAATTCTTTTTGAGGACGTTTTACTTAGTTGTTCAGTAAACTAAGGATTCATTTGTTTAGAATAACAAATCAACCAAAAACATCTAGATATGTTTTCTTTTTTAAAAATGAAATTCAAAACTTATAACAAAGCTTGTTCAAAGATTTGCAAGGAGAAAACTAAATCTATTTCTCGCAAAGGACAGATTTCACAACCAAGTCAGACTCATCAAGAAGACAAAAAGACACCAGGGTGATCTAAGGTTTCTCAAGCTTCTAATCTTTGAGTCACTACAGAGACCAAGTGAAAACCACTCCAGGCATACAAAACTTCTAGAAAATCATCTAAAACAAAAACACCCTTGGAACTCACTCACAAGAGATTTTTGACATGAAAGATGTAGATCTGGGTAGACATTAAAAACCCTAAGTGAAACCTAAATTTAACTCGAAGAAAATATTTTAGGTTTTTCAAAAAAAAATTACAGGGTCCGTAGGCTTCCAAAAGAACCAGGTGCGATCTCACTCTGTTCACTAAAGGAAACATGCGTATATGCCCGCACTGTCTGTAAAGAGAAAGTGCGGTCCCCTGAAAACTTCGAAAAAACAAAAAATAATCTAGATGCTAAAAACTACCCAAGGAAACATATGTCAATCAAAAACCAGAAATGAAAACAAGTTTCTCAAATCAAAGACAAAGAAAAACCAAAAAACCTTCCCGAGCAGAGTCGCCAGTTTGTTGGCCGGATAAATCGATCTTGCAGACAAGACCGATCTCCCTAGTATCAGAAGATAGTCTAGCAACAAACAGACAAAGAAATCTATCTTTCTCTAGGCATATTGGATTTATAAATAAATACTATAGAGGTGTTAAGATCCTACCTTAGATCCAACACTTGTTCGTAGTAGCCATCCTCCAATTGTTCGAAAGAATTACTCTTGAGAACCTGCAATCACAAACAAGCAAACATCAAATAGCACCTGCAATAGCAAATATCATAAATCATGTCTATTATGGTGATCAAGGAATCCGTAAAATAAACCATGAACCAACAACCTATTGAGAAAAACAAACTTATTTGTATTAACTTTGAAGTAGAAGAACCTTACAACCTTTTCAACCTTGATGTTGAACAAGCTCTTCCTGGGGTCTGAAATAGGAATTTCCTTTACTTTGACAAGCCTTGCACTCTTCCAAATGAGATCATAGAGGTATGTAATCTCTCCTCATAAAACTCAACTAAGAAGACTAAGTTCCAATAGCATTTCACCTCAAAAATATTCAGCTTCTAACCTCTCAAGTAACTAGCCCAATGCTTCATTTTATAGTGCTAGGAAGAAGGTTACAGGTCCACCTATGAAGGGATAGAATCCTCCTTCAAAGGGATAAGCTCCTCACATCAAAGGGTTAGCTCCTTAAGGTATGGGATGCATGAAACTGTTGGGGGCCCCGAAATCGGGTCGACAACACGGGGGATATCCGCCCAGTCGGGAACCTGGTTGGCGGCTCCGTATCCGTTTGGTATAGCGGATCCTCTGGGGATGACGGGACCAGCTTCCCGTTCTAAGGGGTGTGTGTGTAGAAATAATGATATATGTGTGTGGGAAATGAAAATAAGAAATCTCTAACTATTCTTTAACTGATCTAATTCTAAATTCTGAAATGATTCTATATTACTTTAATCTAATAAAGACAATACCTCTAATCTACACTAACCCGGGGTAGAATTTTTCCATTATGCAATCTAGAAAGATTTCTCAGAATAACTGGTAATGAAGATTATTCAGCTATTATGAAAATATAAATCAATGGAGATGAATCTTCTTGCATAAAAAGTTAAGCAAGACGATTGTGAACAACATATTGCATAATCAGTTATTCATGTATCAAGCACAAATCAATGACTCCACCGTACAAAAGTGCCAAATGGTAGTCTATCCATTCATACGTTAACATATAAATAACATTAGCTATATATTACTCAAAGGATGCAAGTAGAAACTAGTCAAGAGATAAAAGTACCATTTATGACTGATTTAAACCTACAGACTCTAAGCAATAATGATCTATCTCTACTTGCTTCTAACGCCTACTAAGAGTACAGAAGTGCAACATCAGTAGCAGGTATCAAAATGCAAACATAAATAAATCTCGATCCGTCCATTCATCAAAAACCCCCTCCGAGGGTGCAAAAGTGCATGTTCTGAGGACAAGTTTTTTGACAAAATTACGGACCCTTCTCCAAATGCCGTGAGAAGGGTTAAATACTACTAGCTAATTGATATTATTTACACGAATCTAGGGAATCGGCTTCAAATGACCACCCTTTACTAAAAGCAAACTAATTTCTAAAACTTTTAAATCTAATTTCTGACCGTTTCTGTAAATTCTCTTTAGTGCTGTCAACTGCGCAATGCTTTCCTGGGAAGAGTCGGCTGGCTTCTTTCTTCTTTTACTCGGGAGATAAAAGTGGAAATAACACGAGCTGGCACTTCCTTCCGGCAGACCAGAAGATATTTTCGAAAACCTTTCTCTAGCTGGGTGTATTCGCCGCGTGTATACTTAGCACAATCCAGGTTCTTCTCGAACTGATTTTGCTGTTGCCGTTTTGGTTTCCGGTCGTGCGAATGACTGAGTGAGTTAGGAGACGTGTTGTATGGGAAACTCCCTGTGTCGAGAATTTCTTCCGTTCTTTGTTCCAGGCTTTTCGGGAGCGTCCTCCTTCACTTGCGTTTCTCTTTTTGCTTTACCCAGTCTGAGCTTTAAGATCTTTCGTGAACATGCTGCTTTTGTGCGCTTTTGACTCTGAGTCCTGGATAGTCTAATTTCATCAGTGTCGGTTGTCTGATAGTCTGGAATCCGCGGTCCTGCTGCATGCGGCATTCGTTTGCGGAGGCATCTTCTCTCTGCTGTTTGATTGGCGCTTTCCCCTTTCTCTCGGATGTTTCCTGCATATGAATTTATATCAGTTGCGTGTCTTGCAGTCTACGCAAAGAAGAAGGGAAATGAAAAGACTTGTCGTGAAAGTATTAATCTCTAATAAATGCATAACCCAGACATTAATCATGACTTGACTCTTCGAAAAATGTAATGCAATCATTCCTTGATACTCAAGCATGTGGTAATTAAGTTTCCTCAAGGCGCGCACTCAATCCTGGGTTTATCGTGTGGTACGTCTTTTCAGATCACAGATCGCAGATCGCAGCCATCGCAAATCACAGCTATCGGCCATCACAGATCGCAGCTATCGGCCATCGCAGATCGCAGCCATCGCAGATTTTGTTTAGTGGTTATGGTGTATAGCGCGATGTTTGCGATTTGCGATATCGCATATCGGCGATCGGCATTTCTCGAAGGTCTTCTTTTGAAGGGGCGCGTGTGATGTATGCGACGCGATGAACTTCGCATCGCATCTTCGTAGTGTTGTTTTTGGCGCTCGAGCAATGCTTTGGCCTTTCTTTGCGATGCGATTTAAGCCTTAGGTAGGAAAATACAAAAACTTTAGAAAAATATTGTTTAGGATTTTGTTCAGGGTCCCCTCTTTGCTTGACGCTATTGCTAATGTCAAGTGAAAAAAGGGGGGTTGTTGGTGACCACAACAATGGCGATTCACTGTGAAGAACCAGTTATCTCTGCTTGTTCTATTGCATTTTCACTTCCAAAACAGAAAAGTTTTCTTATGCCTAAATTTTGTTATGGACAGGTAGAGTATTACCTTTTATCCTGTCAATGATGCTTCGTCACAACCTCTTATTTCATTCTGATTGCTCGTTTCCTCTGGGTTATTTCTTGTATTCATACCTAGTCATTACTCAGTATTTTCAAAGACAAAATAAGGTCTTCTCTGCATACTGGCTTTGTAAAGTATGCTCCTTTGTCGTAGGTAGAGCCTCTGCTGCCCGCAAGCGTCCATAGCCTCGACAGGGTTACCATGTTATCCAACAACGATCCTTTTTCCTGCTTGAGGTTATTTACAACATTCCAGAGAAAAACCCTTTCGACACTTTTTCTTTCTTTTTTTATTAATTTTTTATTCTCTAAAGAACAATGTTTTGGTTTGGTGGCCAAATTATGACACAGTCATTCACTTGATTTACACTTTTGCTGAACAAGCTGGCTCGTGATGAGACCCCTTGTCTTTTGATTGCAACAATCTTGAGTCGTTGCCCTGTTTTGATAGACAGTAGTGGAAAAGTCAGCAAATTATAACATCTTTGATCATGATAAGCCGGCTCGCGATGAGACCTCTTATTCTTTGAGATATAGTGTTTTCTTGGATTGTTTCTCTGGGTGTTGCAATTCTCCTTAGCAGGGAGGAAGTCATTGTTTTTCCTTAAGAAAGCTCTGGACGACAAAAAGAGTTTAAGAACAACAGTTTTGCAGAGAATACTTATTTTGCTATCGATGATACTTTTCATTGCATTGGCATAAAACAATTTTTTGCCAAAAGTTACTTCCATCCCAGATTTCTTTGTAAAGTTGGAACTAACATCAAATTCAGGCTAAGGTTAACCCTACCGGTCAATAATAAAAGTCAGATTTTTCGAAAAGTTTCGCTGTTTATACAAGTGAAATCAAACTCTGATAGAGACATGGTATGTATCTTCATGAATACTATTTATGATCCTTCACAACCAACCTTATTTATGAAAAATGGAAAACTAATGCGGAAAAAAAACTAAAATTAAAATTATTCTACAAAAAATAGAAGGATGACCTCCTATGGGAAATATACTTTGAGGATTTGTCCGTTTACAGGCAGAGAATCTCTCCTGCCTGTCAAGTCCTGCAACACAAAAGTCGATGGACCTAAGGCTTCTACGATTTGAAAAGGACCAAGCCATAGCTTCTGGAATTTCGTATGTTTACCCTTTTCTTCGTGAGCCTTATCCCACTTCAAAACTAAGTCACCTATCTGAAAGAATTTTCTGGTTATTATGTTCGAATCAAAAGAGGATTTTATCAACGCTTGGTGGTGAGTATGGGTTTTCTTGGCCTGCTCTCGTTGCTCTTCTAACTTGATTATTTCCATTTGTCTTAGTTGTAAGGGAGAAGTAGGTACTTCGTCAATGTATTGTACTAAAGACAAGGAGGGAATAAGTAAGTGAGTAGGAAGAACTGCTTCTCTCCCGTAAGCCAAATTAAAGGGAGAAGTTCCGATAGAGGCTTTCTTGGTAATTCTGTTTGCCCATAAGGCGTTTACCAGCGCTTTGTGCCAATTCTTTTGGTTTTGGTCGACTGTCTTTTTGATGATCCTGATTAGGTTCTTGTTCGTTGATTCTGCCAACCCATTACCTTGAGGATAGTAGTTGGCGGAATACTTTAGCTTGAACCCTCTTTTGAGTGCGAACTCAGTCATGGTATTTCCAGAAAAATATGAAGCGTTATCGAATATTAAGGCCGTTGGCAATCCAAACCTAGTTATGATAAATTGGTCTATAAATTCAATAATATTTTCAGAGTGGACTGTCTTAAGAGGAACTGCTTCTACCCATTTGGTAAAATAATCAGTAGCCGTAAGGATATACTTATGCTGCTTAGAAGAGTGAGGAACGATCTCACCTATTATGTCCAAGCCCCATTGACTGAATGGTTGGTCGATGTTGACCGGTTGTAGTGGCATGGGCGCTTTTCTCTGTTTTCCTACAGCAGTCTGGCAGATTTGGCATTTTCTTACGTGATTGTAAGAGTCTTTGAACAGCGTGGGCCAGTAGTATCCTACACGTAAGATTTTGTGCGCAGTGGCTTCTCCAGCATAGTGTCCACCTGCTGGTCCATCGTGAAGTTCCTGCAAAACCTTTTCGGCTTCAGTTTTCTCAAGACATCTAAGAAGCACAGAATCATAGTTTCTTTTAAACAGGACATCATTTATGAGCTGGTATTGTTTAGATTTTAATCTCAAAGCTCTTTTCTTGATATGATCCAGTCGTAAAGGAGCATATCCATTCTTAAGAAAATAAATAATGTCAGAATATAACGATGCTGTGTCGTTTAGGATTACCTCATACGCGTTTACCTCTTTGTGCGATTCTTCGGGGATTTGCGATGCTCCAGCTAACATCTTGCAGAAGCCTTGGCCTCTTACGATGTGTGCCGGCTTGATTTCCAGGTCGTATTCTTGTAAGGCGGTGATCCAATTCGCTCTCTTCTCACCCACATCTTTCTGAATCAGGAGGCTTCTCACCGCTGGAAATGGTACTATGACCTTTGTGTGAGCTTTTAGCAAAAAGGGTCTGAAATATTTGACCGCTTTGAAAACGGCATACGCCTGTTTCTCTACGTCTGAATATTTCAGCTCAGCGCCTTGTAAGTTTGAGCTAAAGAATGCGATTGGGGCTTCTGCCTTTTCTTGATCTGCCTGGGTCAAGATCGCAGCGTACGAATTTTCTGAGGCAAACGTGTATAAGGTGAATGGTTCTGAAAAATTTGGGGTTGCTAGGGATGGAGCGTTAATGATGGCTTGTTTGATTAAGTTGAACGCTTCGTGTTCGTCTAGACCCCATTTAAAAGTTGAATTCTTTTTTATCATATTTTGTAAGGGTGAAATAATACGTGAAAAATCCGGGACAAATCTTTTCACAAAATTGATCTGTCCTAGGAAGGATTGCATGGTCTTTTTGTTATGGGGCATGGATATCTCAGAAATTTCTTTGATTCTGTCAGGTTCTATGTGGATACCGGATTTTGACACTATGAACCCGAGCAATTTCCCTTCGCTTAATGCAAAGAAAGACTTCTTTGGATTGAGCGAAATCCCATATCTCAAACATCTTTGAAAGATCTGCTTCAAATCTCTGAGATGGTTAATTCGTTTTCTGGAGTACACTGTTATATCATCCAGGTAAATCACCACTGACTTGTTGACTAATCCTTTAAATGCAATGTCCATGGCTCTCTGGAAGGTAGCCCCGGCATTGATCAGGCCAAATGGCATCTTTCGATATGCATAAGTGCCCCACTTGGTTCGGAATGTAGTCTTTAACTGATCGTCGGGATGCACCAGTACTTGATTGTATCCTGAAAATCCATCCAGGAATGACATTAATTCTGAGCCTGCTACTGCCTGTAGAATTTGCTCCATAGGTGGAAGGGGAAAATTATCCTTCTGACAGGCTTTGTTGAGGTTTTGGAAATCAATACATATTCTAATGTCTCCATTTTTCTTCCTAACGGGTACCATATTGGATACCCATTTGGAATGCCGAACGGGGAAAATTATTTTAGCTCTCAACAACTTATTAAGCTCGGTTTTTATCTGATTTTCTAGGTTAGGGTGCATTTTCCTGAGCTTCTGCTGGACGGGCTTCTCGTTGTCAGTCATAGGGATAGTGTGCTGGATGATAGAAGTGTTATAAGTTTTCAGCTCATCGTAGTTCCAGGCAAAGACGTTTTTGTACTGTCGTAACAGACGGATATATGCTGACTTTTCTTCAGGAGCTAGGCCTTGGCCTAGATTGACGTTTTGGGGTTTCTCGTCGGTTCCCAAGTTCACTGATTCGTAGTTCAGTGTTGAATTGTAAAGTTTAGCGTTAGCTGACCTTTTGAACCGACTTTTCAAGTCATATAAGTCCTCTAATTTGACCACCGATCTGGGTATAGCATTGTCAGTGCCACTTTGTTGTATTTGGTGATCGTGACAGTCTTCGTCGATTATCTGGTTTGTGTAAGATCCTTCTGTCGTGGCGGAAAAAGTCGTTTGTGCGGACACAGCTGACCTCCCTAGGAGTCTAGACTCTCTAGCGACAAACAAGACAAAATGGAGTGATCTTTCTCTAAATATACCTTTTAAAACATGAAAACTACGAGTGTTTAGGCTTACCTTATTCCAAAACACTGTTGTTGTAGTCCGTCCTTGCCGATCCGGATGAGCTCCTCCTTCATGTCAATTCCTGCAACCACCAACAATCAAACAATTACCAAGCACTTGCATTTCATATAATAAAACATATATTCAACATGCAGACCAAGGAACACATGAAATAACTCATCAACACAAGCTATTGAGAAAAATAAACCAGTTTGTATTAATAACGAAACAAAGAAACTCTTACAACCTGGCCTTGGTGTTGTGCAAGTTCCTCCCAGGGTCCATCAAGGGTTTTCCTCTACTTTGACAAAGCTCACCCACTTCCAAGTAGAATCAAGCAAAGACAATCTCTCCTCACAAGGTTCTAAATGGGAGTCCTAATTCCTGCAGCGTTTACCCAAAGAAAATGTATAGCTCTAACCTCTCCTCCCTCTGGCTCAATGTCTTTATTTATAGTGCTGTAAAGAGGTTATTCAGGTCCACCATCAATGGGATAATCCCCCTCTTTGGGTGGGATAGCTCCCTTATTGATGGGATAAGTTCCCCCTTAATAGAGATACATGAACCAATTGGAGGCGCATCCATTTCATCAAACCGACCTCTAGAAGGTTCTAGAAGTAACCACAAGTAACTTTTTTAAGATGAAACTCGCGCATTTTGCCTTTTACAGAAGGACGCACCTGTCCCTTAACATACAGAGCGTCCATGGACGCGACTTTTGTAAACATGGTGAGCGTCCCCGCAGGTAAGGCTAGAGAGAACCTGCGACCCCAGAGATAAACATATTTTTTACAATACTTTCTCTCTTCTTTGAGTTTGAGATGGATAACAGAGGCATAAGACTTGCCTAAGAGGGTAGCATGACTGTTGATTTGAGCCATACTAACTGTAAGTAGTCATGGTGACATTTTTTAGTGTAACACCTTCAGAGGTGAGGAAGCTTATGATGTCTGGGTCGTCATTAAATACTCTCCAGTTGGTGATATTGTCAGGAATGGAAGGTTTAAAAATTAATTCTACGGAAAACCTATCAGGACTAAACTCTTCAGAAGGGATAAGCCTAGAGGCTACGTTAGCCAACAGGTCTGCGTTTGCGTTTTGAATTCGTGGAATTGACGAAATGTTAAATGCTGTAAAATGTGAAGTGAGATCTTGCACTAACGATTGATAATGCTTTAAATGACTAGACAGGCAATGTATGGTGTTACGTACCTGTTTTACGATGATCTCGGAATCTCCAAAGACTTGAAGATACTTGACATTTAGTCCGATTGCTTTGTATAGACCTTGAACCAAGGCTTCATACTCTGCTGTGTTGTTTGTGCAATCGAACTCAAGTCTGCATGTGAGCATAATCTTGTTTCCGTCGGGGTTGATTAGAACACATCCTGCTCCTGCTCCCTCTTTGGATTTAGATCCATCAAAATACAATTTCCAAAATAAAGAAGTATTTATAGAATTATTTAAAAAACTAAAACATTTCGAGTCATCAGTTTGAGAGAAATTTTCAACTTGTGATAAAACTGAATCCTCTAAATAAGGTGAAATATGAGCACTGAAGTTGCCCAAGAAAGAATCTGTTGCGTAATTGCCTACAATGCTGCTATTGTATGTGATGGAAGGAAGGGTTGCCCTAGGCCATGAGTACAGCATCACAAATCATAAGAGTGGGATTTGGAGCTATAACACTCATTTTCTCCTTCTAACTCCGTGACTATGTATTTTTGGTGCAATTCTCGTTCAACCTTTATCTGGTTTGGTTTACCATTGTATGGTAACCACATGTGTGACCAGTCAGTTGAAAAATATCCGTGAAGCTTCTTTGACCAATCTCTGCTGAGAATTAAGCCATAGAACTCAGGGATATCCGCTACCAGAATGTCGATAACTTGACACAATTTTGGGTTAGACGACAATCTTATAGTTACCTGATTTAGTTCACCAATCACTTCGACTTGTGATTGATCAAGCTGAACTATTCGTACCGCGGACTTTTGAGGTTGCACACTTAGTTTGGCACATATTGACCTTGGTAAGATATTTGTTGAAGCACCAGAATCGACCAAGCAATTATGCACATTTTTGTTGAAGATTTCGTATGTGAGGAGAAAAGGGGGGGTATGAGATCTCGATCTACCTCCAATCAAGGCGATGTCATTGGGATCAATCTTATTGATCGTATTGATTGGAGGTCTTCCCAAATTGTGGGAAGCTGCAGCTGTAGGTAAAGATATAGTAGGCACAGCATGTAATTCTCTCATCATGATTTTCTGCTGGTGTTTCAGTTTGCTCAATTCGTACAGAGTAATGTTAGCCCTAGTCTTCTTCATATCATCAATGATGTTATAGTCCATTTCATCTGACACTATTAGTGTTCTTGATGGAGGTGTCTGCTCAGATTGGACTGGGCTAACCTGGGTCGCTTTAGCAGTTATCTTTTTATTTACGCCCTGTCTTTTGGTTGGCGGCTTCCGCCCTTTTGTTCAAGGGATACCTTTGGGGAGGACAAGGGTTTCTGCTTCTCGTTCTAAGGGGTGTGTCTTGTAGAAATAATATATATGTGTGTGAAATGAAAATAATGAATCTCTAATGATTCTTTAACTGATCTAATTCTAAATTCTCTTCTTCTTATTACTTCAATCTAATTGAGACAATACCTCTAATCTACACTAACCCGGGGTAGAATTTTTCCAAATGCAATCTAGAAAGATTTCTCAGAATAACTGGTAATGAAGATTATTCAGCTATTATGAAAATATAAATCATGGAGATGAATCTTCTTGCATAAAAAGTTTAAGAAAGAGATTGTGAACAACATTCATAATCATTTATTCATGTATCAAGCCCAAATCAATGCTCCCACCGTACAAAAGTGCCAAATGGTAGTCTATCCATCATACGTTAACATATAAATAACATTAACTATATATTACTCAAAGGATGCAAGTAGAAACTAATCAAGAGATAAAAGTACCATTTATGACTGATTTAAACCTACAGACTCTAAGCAATAATGATCTATCTCTACTTGCTTCTAACGCCTACTAAGAGTACACAAGTGCAACATCAGTAGCAGGTATCAAAATGCAAACATAAATAAATCTCGATCCGACCATTTATCAAAAACCCCCTCCGAGGGTGCAAAAGTGCATGTTCTGAGGACAAGTTTTTTGACAAAATTATGGACCCTTCTCCAAATGCCGTGAGAAGGGTTAAATACTACTAGCTAATTGATATTATTTACACGAATCTAGGGAATCGGCTTCAAATGACCGCCCTTTACTAAAAGAAAACTAATTTCTAAAACTTTTAAATCTAATTTCTGACCGTTTCTGTAAATTCTCTTTAGTGCTGTCAACTGCGCAATGCTTTCCTGGGAAGAGTCGGCTGGCTTCTTTCTTCTTTTACTCGGGAGATAAAAGTGGAAATAACACGAGCTGGCACTTCCTTTCGGCAGACCAGAAGATATTTTCGAAAACCTTTCTCTAGCTGGGTGTATTCACCGCGTGTATACTTAGCACAATCCAGGTTCTTCTTGAACTGATTTTGCTGTTGCCGTTTTGGTTTCCGGTCGTGCGAATGACTGAGTGAGTTAGGAGACGTGCTGTATGGGCAACTCCCTGTGTCGAGAATTTCTTCCGTTCTTTGTTCCAGGCTTTTCGGGAGCGTCCTCCTTCACTTGCGTTTCTCTTTTTGCTTTACCCAGTCTGAGCTTTAAGATCTTTCGTGAACATGCTG
Organism: Pinus tabuliformis; assembly: GCA_031772625.1. NCBI lineage: Eukaryota > Viridiplantae > Streptophyta > Pinopsida > Pinales > Pinaceae > Pinus > Pinus tabuliformis. Next base: position 513,209,070 of record CM062806.1, on the reverse strand, counting down.
CTTTTGTGCGCTTTTGACTCTGAGTCCTGGATAGTCTAATTTCATCAATGCCGGTTGTCTGATAGTCTGGAATCCGCGGTCCTGCTGCATGCGGCATTCGTTTGCGGAGGCATCTTCTCTCTGCTGTTTGATTGGCGCTTTCCCCTTTCTCTCAGAGGTTTCCTGCATATGAATTTATATCAGTTGCGTGTCTTGTAGTCTACGCAAAGAAGAAGGGAAATGAAAAGACTTGTCATGAAAGTATTAATCTCTAATAAATGCATAACCCAGACATTAATCATGACTGGACTCTCCGAAAAATGTAATGCAATCATTCCTTGATACTCAAGCATGTGGTAATTAAGTTTCCTCAAGGCGCGCACTCAATCCTGGGTTTATCGTGTGGTACGTCTTTTCAGATCGCAGATCGCAGCCATCGCAGATCGCAGATATCGGCCATCGCAGATCGCAGCCATCGCAGATTTTGTTTAGTGGTTATGGTGTATAGCGCGATGTTTGCGATTTGCGATATCGCATATCAGCGATCGGCATTTCTCGAAGGTCTTCTTTTGAAGGGGCATGTGTGATGTATGCGACGCGATGAACTTCGCATCGCATCTTCGTAGTGTTGTTTTTGGCGCTCGAGCAATGCTTTGGCCTTTCTTTGCGATGCAATTTAAGCCTTAGGTAGGAAAATACAAAAACTTTAGAAAAATATTGTTTAGGATTTTTGTTCAGGGTCCCCTCTTTGCTTGACGCTATTGCTAATGTCAAGTGAAGAAAGGGGGGTTGTTGGTGACCACAACAGAACCTTAAGAGAGCGAACTTGCGACCTCAATATTCCTTCCAGAAGCTTCTAGAAATGACTAAAAGTGAGTTTTTAGAGTATACTTGTGCCTGTTAACACACCCATAACAAGAAGACAAAGTGGTCAGGTGAGTAGGAGACATGACCATTAGGTGCGGGACCGCAGGTAATGCAAAGAGAAAGTGCGGAACCAGAGTTTTAGAGACTTTTGAGGGCTTTCTCTTATTTTCAAGGCCTGATATGAGGAACTGAGGCTCAAGACTTGCAAAGGAGGAAAGTATGAGTGGTAATGGACTCACACAGATTGTAGAATGTCAAGGTGACAATTTTTTAGTGCAACACCTAGTCCTTTATCTTCTTGGGGAGATATTGGTGCTCCATACATGGCTACATTGTCCCTTCCAGGACTCACAATTAGCCTGCCAGTTTGACTATTCTCGACCTTTGTCTTTCAAAACACCGTAATTCCTTAGCAATTAAATCAGTAGCCAGATGATACTGGAGTTGCTCCCCCACCTTCAACTTCATTTGTTTCTCCCTCTCCTTCTTCCTCTTCGCTTGGTGAAACTAGTGATACTAAAAGCCAAGTAGCTGAGAAGAAGAAGAAAGGGAAGGAGAAAAAGAAGAAGAAGCCAACCACACAAGGGGGCAACCATGCATCGTCCGGCGAAAATCCACACACTGCACCTTCCAAACCCACATCTCCACATGACATTTTCAAAGGAAACCACTATCATTGAGATTGTCCTTGCATCCCGCAGATCTTGAGAGACTGGTCTCCCCGCTTGCACAATCCGGTGTCTTCAACCTCTGTCGATCATGTTGAGAGTACACCATTAACTAGTGAAAATGAAGTCAATGGACAAAAAGGAAGATCTAAATTTCCTTGTAGGTTGTGTGAAGGCGATCATGCCCTCCACCGTTGTCCTTTTCTAGATGAAGCTAAAAGAGTCTTGGATAACCGTCCTGCTTCACCGTAGCGACTTCCACCTGGATACAAGAAACTCTTGCCAAGTCCATCGCTAGTTGGAAATCCGACTGACATACCTCTGTTTTTAGTTGAAACATCTATCATTGAAGATAAACCCTTTGAGCCCATACCGGACCAAACTCAGCAGGTCAAGACGGCAGTCGACCCAATCTTGTCTTCAGAAGGTCCACCTTCAGATGATACAGTCTCCAAAGAGAATGAGAATGACACCATTCAAATTATTTTTGTTAACACAGAGTCTGATGAACATGGGGGAAATCTACCTGTTCCTTTACCACAAGAGGGAAGTTCCCCATTTCAAGAGATTCATCCGACCGTTTATTCGGTCCCTCCGCCAAGCAATCTAATCGTTTCCTTTGATTGGAATCTACTAGCGGGACCCTACCTTCCATCTAATGTACCATTCCAAATCATAGTACAATCTTACAGAATGATCCTGGCTGGCATTATCATAGATGAAGGGGCTTCCATGAGTATCCTTTCCTCAACTACTTGGAAAGTGCTTGGTATGCCATCGCTTCTGCTTGAGATTCAAAATTTGTCAAGCTTCAATAAAGGAACCAGTTGACCGTTAGGGATCCTTCCAAATTTTCCCATAACTTTGAGAAGCAAAACCATTCATTTGAACATGATGGTAGTCTAAGGGCCACTAGATTACAATATACTCCTTGGGAGTGACTACATTTACAGCATGGGAGCTATTGTTTCCTCACTCTTTCGGGTGATGTGTTTCTCGTATGAAGGCAGAATGGTACATCTTGTTGAACAGCTTTCATTCCCTGGTTCAAACATGACTACTAGTCAAACACCATCCCTAAATGGTCTCTTTGCACAAGGAATGTCTCATCAACCTCCAGTTCATCCACCTAATGACCGCGAGTGATTCGGTGAATGTGATGAAACCCAGGGGGCATGCACCCTAGTCTGCTTCAGCAGGAAAACCCAGATGAAAAGATAGATTTCCTTGTAGGATATATGACTAGTCTGACACACCCATCCGTTTAGGATATGGGATCAGTCTGGAACAGGATGTCCTCGTCGTAGGTTATATGATTGGTTTGAAATGCCATTTCCATATAGGATATGGGATCAGTCCGAAACAGGATCTCCTTGAAGGTTATGTGAATGGTCCAAAACACCATTTCCTTGTAGGTTATGTGATTGGAAGTGCCGACCCACACCATTCACCTTTGTCTATTTCGATGGACAAAACCAAGGAAGTGTTTTGTCTGCTCCGTGGACAAAACAATATTGCTTAAATGCAAGGACTTCCGTACGATAACCTGGAAACTCTACTTTTCTTTATACCTGGGGGCATGCGAACCTTTTTTATGCAAGTGAAAAGTGACCAATGTAACTCTAACCCCGTAGTATTTTACTAACTTCAACTGCTTAGGTTAGGTGATTGGTCTGATCCACCATTCACCTTTGTCGGCAGCCCGACAAAGTAAAGGAAATGTTTTTTCTAAACTATCCTACCTAACCTCAGTAGTTCATTAACTCTTAGCTCTGTAGTTGGTCGTTTCTAGCCTGCATACAAAAGGCGCTGAGCAAAGTTTCGCATGGGGCAAGCTCATTAAAAAATGAACCTACTAATAAGAGACATCCTTAAAGACGACTGGAATGAGCAATGTTTCCGCAAAGTTCAAGCTCGTTAAAAAATAAACCTAGCAATGAGCAATGTTTCCGCAAAGTTCAAGCTCATTAAAAAATAAACCTAGCAGTGAGCAATGTTGGCACAAGGTTCAAGCTAGTTATAAAATAAACCCACCACTGAGCACATGTTGGCACAAGGTTCAAGCTCATTAAAAAATAAACCTGCCTTTCGGTAAATAACCTTTGTGATCGCATTGCTATTAGCCTTTTGAGCCTTGGTCGTGTTCTTACCATCACCTCCACTCTTTTATCTGATCATACGCCTCCACTTAATTGTTTACCCTTTTTAGGAACATCTGCAACGAATGATTCTATTAGCCACCCTCCTTACACTGCCATGTTTGAGAAGTTCCAAACTTACCTGGAACCAGTTGCTACCCGGATACACCACTTGTTCCTAAAAAATGAGTCTCTTTTAAGCTCTTTTTAGACTCATAAAATATGAAAAGATTGTCGAGCCACTGGCCTTTCAAACTCGTTAAAGTAAAAGGAAGCGCCATCCCTCCTCTATATTTTAATCGTTTTTGACCTGAGGGATCATTACACAAAAAGATTGAGCGCTTGTCTTGTTCGGCTCGCTAAAACTTTGAAAAAGTCATCCCTTTCATATTATTTCATAGTTTTTCAGACTTAAGGTATTAGACCACAAAAAAGGACTACTGGAGTTTCCTTTCTGTCTCTTTTCAAACTCTCTAAATATGAAAAGGACTGAGTTATCATTGTCGTTAAACTCGTTAAAACAATAGCAATAAACTTGTCCATCTGGATAAGAGCGAGTTTCACTGTCGCTAGGCTTGCTAAAACATAGCGACAGGTTTGCCTGAAGGGAAAATTATAGAACAAGCATATGTTATCCTCCTCAAGCTTGAAAAAAATAAAGAGGTATTGGTCAGCAATGACTAGTGAAAAAGGAAAGAAAACTTGAAGAACTTCATTGGTAGCAGGTCGCTCTTGAACATGACACTTTCACTCCATCACCATGATTGAGTCGGGTTGGGTTATTCCATTCACCATCACCATTGGTCCTCCATACCATCCATGGGGTTAATACTACCGATCCATCACAGTGTCACTGATATGTTCAAGAGAAGTCGCTCAGAGAATTCACCAACCCAGCTAACGCCTCATCCACTACAATACCTTCACGCTCCATTTTTCATGACCGCCACCCTGAACCTTGTATCATCAGATTGTTTTCACCTCCAGAAAATCATTTGCTTCATTTCGTGTCGTAGATGTGGGATTCATTAAGGCCCTCCTATGACGGGTCACTTCTTGTCGACATCAGCTCATTATCCAAGAAGTTGACTTAGGAACAACCCTTTCAGTACTTTGAAGCTTGCATGCCTCAATGGCAAGTTTCTCACTTCCAGCGACAGGTTTACATCAATGGCCTTCGACCGAAAGATTTTGCGTGGTGTTCGACATCGACTCATATATTCACACCACGTGAATTGTACTGCAGTACCTTGAGGGTCATTATCATTATTGGTGATTCCTTTCATGCCTGTTAACAGCTTACATCATTGGTTGGTAATCAGGCGATGTCTTTCCATGTTCGACTTAAGAACATCTTTTCACATGGATCAAATTGTACGTCGGGTGAAGATTGAATGAGTTTGAAGACCCCAGATCTAGTTTCATCCATTCGGGCTATGATATATTCAGGAAAATAAAGACATCAAATGTACTCCATAGCTACATAGATGATCATCCAAGCTAAGGATGATAGCTCTACTAGAATCACCAGACTGCAACAACAGATGATTGTCTGTCCTATGTACATGAAAATGAATTTATAAAGCTAAGAATGGGAATGCCCACCTCAACTAGATCATGAAAATATTATGAAGATAATGTATTGTATTGTATCTTATTACAGGTCACCATCCAGTTCGAAAAACCTCGAATCCTCATGATAAAGCATTTCACCCGACATTAGAAGATTTATGACCTCATGCTTTAAGGGGAAACTATTATAGACATATTTGGGCACTGCAACCCCAATCACATATTTCAATAAAACAAGGTATCTTAAACACCTAAAAGTGTTGTTTCATACCCTAAAGGATCAAGGTCAACTGATTACATCATTTCCCAGAAGTTCTCCCTGAAAAACTACTCAGAACTGGTCAAAACCGGACCATATAGACTGCTCCATTTTGAGGGTGCGATGCATCTCACCTGTTACACACAAGGGGTGCGATGCATACTGAAAATCCCTTCTATAGGGTGTGATGAGTGAGAGCAGACAAATGGCAGAGGCATCTTGCTAGGTGGGAACTCAGAGAATCTTCTAGAAACTGCTCATATGACACTTGCTTCTCTAAATTCACCCAGGGCTGAGTAAAAGATCATGAAATATCCAAGTGGAACCAAAAACTATCAATGAAATTACATAAATCAAAACCCATAAGTTGACTCACCCCCTTGCAAATATCTATATATGGGTCCCTCATCCTAGAGATCCAGAGGCTAGAATTTTGTATTTTGTAAGGAAGTGTTGTTGGTTTCTCTTTGAGACATTATATTTTTGGGTGATCTAGCTTTTCATGAGGTGAAGAGGGCTTTCATGCTGGGAGGATGGTGCTAGATCAGATAGCTGGGTTGTAATCCTCTCTTCTACTTCTATCAATAAAGTTATTTGAGTTTTCCTCCATATACTTGTGTATTTCTGAATCTTGTATTTGTGTATGCATTTGTATGGTTAATGTACATTTGATTCTACATTGTTTATGGTATCATAGATCTCTATGCTTTGATGGTATTTTGCTGCTTTGCCTCTACAGGTGTTCTTTGAAGCGGGACAAGTGAGAAAGGAGTGGCGAAGCTCTATCAAAGGAGAGAGGAAACAAGCAAGGAGCCAAGCGAAAGACTAAGGTTGGTGCTCTCTACTTCTCTCTCATCTATCTCCCATAAAGGAAAACACAAGTTACTTTGAATTGTTTGTTTCTAAGATAGCTACCCATCTTAGTGGGACTAGCAGATCTGAATAGACACTAGTTTTCCCAGAAACACTCACTAAGCTCTGATAGACAGGAACAATGAACAAATATATTATAGCCTTTGAAGCCTTAGCTTTCCACACAGGAGGTCTACAAGATCAGTTCTACTTGAAATGTTTTGTTAGTGGTCTCAAAGAAGCCATACAAGCCCACGTCTGACTGCAACACCCTTTCTCATGGCTAGATGCTTGCAGGATAGCTCGTGAAGTAGAATGTGCATTAGCGGCCCAGCCAATCGCCCAAATTTCATAGCCAAGGGTTGCCCCACCCAGGCTCAAAGCATTACCCAAACACTCAAGGTTCAAAAGGTGTCACCAGCGGAAATGGCGGAAAGAAGAAAGAAAGGATTATGTTACTACTGTGATGAGAAATACTCCCTTGGGCATAAATGCAAGGAGCCCAAATTATTTCAAATTGATGCTACTGATCACAATTCATCGGAGGAAACCCCACCACTTGAGGAACCAGAGGAGGAAGATGAGGACAACCAACCAAACAATGTACTTCAAGAACCAGTTATCTCGCTGCATGCTTTGGCAGGGATTTCTTCTCCCCAAACTCTCAAAATCAGAGGTTTTATTAAGCATCGCCCAGTAGTAGTCTTGATTGATAGTGGAAGTACAAATAACTTCATCCATCAAAGAGTCGCGGAAGAAGTGCATTGTTTTGTCAGAGCAGTCTCTAACTTCCAGGTCCAAATTGCTGATGGGGGGACAATGAAATGTGAAGTCCACTGTGAAAATGTCAAACTTCAAATCAGGGATTATCAGTTGGAGACCCACATGTTTTCCATACACATGGGAGGAAGCGATATTGTCTTGGGTGCTGAATGGCTTCGCACACTTGGCCCAATCACAATGGATTTCTAGGAGTTATAAATGAGCTTTAAGTAGAACAACCACACACATACCCTCCGCGGACTCCAGGCGAGTGATCTCTCTATCATCAACTCACATAGGATGGAAAAATTGTTAAAAAAGGGCCACCATGGAGTTATAGCTTAGTTTAATGCCATCCAAGACTTCAAACCCACTTCTCTTCATAATCATCCTGAGATGCAATAGATCTTAAACAACCATCTGCCAGTCTTTGATAAGCCTCATGAGCTTCCACCCTCGAGAGGGGAACATGATCATAGCATTACTTTTGTCCTAGGGGCCCAACCACCAAATGTGTGCCCATATAGATATCCGTTCACCCAAAAGAATGAAATTGAAAAAATCATTAAGGAACTCTTGGAAGCAGGCGTCATTCGTCCCAACATTAGTCCTTATTCATCGCCTATGGTCATGGTGCTCAAGAAAGATAAATTTCCCATCCCGATTGTCAATGATTTGCTGGATGAACTAAATGGGGCTCAATTCTTTACTAACCTCGACCTTCACTCGGGCTATCACCAAATTCGCATGAAAGAAGTAGACATTCCAAAGACTGCTTTCCGAACTCATGAAGGCCATTATGAGTTCCTGGTCATGCCATTTGGTCTTTGTAATGCCCCATCCACTTTTCAAAGCCTTATGAACCACCTGCTTAAACCATATCTCAGAAAATGTGTCCTTGTTTTCTTTGATGACATCCTCATTTACAGCCACACCTGGGCCACACATCTTCACCATGTATATTTTCTCTTGCAACTGCTTCAGAAGCATAAATTATTTGTCAAGATGTCCAAGTGCTCTTTTGGCATGGAAGAAGTTGAGTATTTGGGCCACATTATGGGGCGTGAAGGTGTCAGGGTGGACCCCAAAAAGATCCATGCAATGCAGGATTGGCCTCAACCAACGACCTTGAAGAGCTTGAGAGGATTTTTGGGTCTCACAGGCTACTATCTAAAATTTGTCCACAATTATGGTCGCATTGCTAGACCCCTCACTCAACTCCTCAAGAAAAATTAATTTCTTTGGAATGATGAATCACAATAGGCCTTTATAGCTCTCAAACATTCCATGTGTTCCACTCCCGTATTAGCACTACCCGACTTCACCAAATCTTTTGTGATTGAATGTGATGCTTTAGGTACGGGTATTGGGGCAATCTTAATGTAGGAAGGTCGACTCTTGGCCTTCACTAGCCAACAACTAAGTGGGAAAAATCTGTGACAATCTACCTATGAGAAGGAGATGATGGCCATCTTACATGCAGTAGATGCCTGACGACCATACTTATTAGGGTGGCGCTTCCAAATCCGCACAGACCATCAAACCCTTAAATATTTTTTGGAGCAATGCCTATCCTCGCCGCAACAAAATAAATGGCTCACCAAAATGTTGGGATATGATTATGAGATAATTTAAAAGAAAGGGCGCGAAAATATCGTAGCATATGTGTTATCATGCCAATTTGAGGAGGAAATTACACTACTAGCAATCTCCCTTCCCATTCCAAAATGGATTGAAGAGGCTCACAAGGAATGGCTTTCACATCCTTGGCTCTCCCAACTCATTAATCAATTGCAGGCAGATCCAAATTCCACAGCGGGCTACTCTTGGCAGGATGAGATTCTTCGCTACAAGGACAGAGTCATGATATCACCAACATCCACCCTCAAAAGCCACATTTTGGTGGAGTTGCACTCATCTCCCACTGCAGGACATTCAGGCTTTCAGAAGACTAATGCTCACACTCGACAATCATTATTTTCGACAGGCATGAAAAAGGACATTCTTACTTTTGTAGCTGAGCGTGACGTATGTCAGCACCACAAAGGAGAAATGGTGAAATCTCCGGGCACATTATAGCCATTTCCCATCCCGGCCTCAATCTGGACAGAGGTTTCTATGGATTTCATTACGGGTCTTCCGAAGTTAGGAAACAAGTCAGTCATCATGGTGGTGGTGGATAGACTTTATAAGTATGCTCGTTTTTGCGCCCTACCCCACCCTTTTACACCGACTTTGGTCAGTCAATCTTTCATGGACCAAATCTTCAAATTGCATGGCATGCCCACTTCCATTGTGTTTAATTGTGACCCGATCTTCACCAGTAACTTTTGGCAGGAACTCTTCAGGCTACAAGGTACCCAACTACAACTTAGTACTTTCTATCATCCACAAAATTGATGGTCAAACTGAAGCAGTCAACAAATGTCTAGAGATCTACCTTAGGTGTTTCACTTCAGAAAAGCAACATCTATGGATACATTGGTTACCTCAAGCCGAATGGTGGTATAACACCAACTATCATGCCACCACCAAAATGACTCCATATGAAGTAGTTTATGGTCAACTCAATCCTTCGCCTACTTCTTATATCAAGGGATGCTTGAAGGTACAAGCAGTGGATCAACTCCTACTCAACTGCACAACCATGCTGGCCCACCTTAGAGAGAATATTCATCAAGCCCAAAACCGCATGAAGCAACAGGCAAATCAACATCACTCAGAATGCCAATTTCAAGAAGGGGATCAGGTATTTTTGAGGCTACAACCATATAAGAAAACATCACTCAAAGACAAGGGTTGTCAGAAAGTATCTCCAAAATTCTATGGACCATATCAAGTACTTCAGCGCATTAGAGAAGTCACCTACAAGCTAGCTTTTCCACCCACTGCAAAAATCCATCCAATCTTCCATGTCTCATTCCTCAAGAAAGTGATTAGGAACCATTGCCAAATTCAAACCAGTCTACCTGAATTGGATGAAGAAGGGTGAATCTGGCTCCAACCTGAACAGGTTCTTGACACATGAGAACGGCACTTGCGCTGCCACACGATCAAGGAAGTCCTCGTCAAGTGGAAAGACTCCTCTCTGGAAGATGCGACTTGGGAACCAGCCACTATCCTTTAGCAGTTTCCGTAGCTTCAGCCTTGAGGACAAGGCTATTCTTATGGGGGAGGGCATGTTAGGGTCCAACCCTAACCCCCTTATTTATGTAATAGGATCAAGTCATAGTTATAGTTAAGTAAAGAGTCAATAAAGCCCATATTCATAATTGTAAGTGGTTGACCCGCATTTAAAGAAGGGACCACCGTTAGTTGTAAATGGGCCATGGTATTAGATAGATGGTATTAATAAGAACCATGGTATTGACCCATGGTATTGCATGTATGAATCCTATATAAAGGATAGAGAACTCCCCTCGAGGAGAATTGTGTCTTATTTTGTAATTGAGCCCAACTCTATTGGAGGTTACCCCCTCGAAGAGGCAAGTGAACATTGCTTTCTGAATAATAAAATAATTGCTGTTATTTCTTATTGTTATGTGTTCTAGGTATACTTCTTCGCATATTTTGTATTTTGGTATCTTCTCGCAGGTCAAGAGCATAACAAAGCGATTGAGGTTCATCATACTCAATCTGATATTTAAATGCTAATGGAAATCCACTAATAAACCTCTAAACTTTTGTCTTCACATCCTTAGGATACGAAACATGCCTAAAAAACTCTAGGAACTTAGTCATGTAATATTCATCTGTCATAGATCCCATATTCATTTCGTAGAACTCCTTGGTCCCACTGTCATAGTACCTCCTGGCAAGTATTTCTTCCTAAAGAGTTTCTTGAATTCATGTCAACTCAACTCCATATCTTCATGTCTCTGACACACTTCAAATATTCCCACCAGATGTTTTCATTCCATTTGAGGGTAAAAATAACTATTCTGACCTTCACGTTCTTTGTGTATTCACACAACTCAAAGAAATTCTTCATTCCAAGAAATCGTGCCTCTACATCTTCTAGTTTATTCATCTCTGATTGAAAAATGGAGACTATGGACAATCCGAATAAAAAAATATCAAAATATTCCAGTTTCTTCATCTCTCCATCAAACATAGCTGGCTTGGATTTCTTGAACTCATCTAGAAAATATCCCATGTCACTCCTCCTGTAAGGATGATAGCAATGATGACCATGATACCTTTATGAACCAGAACAAGGATAGAACCCATGTCCATTGACTCTCCTATTAGGTGTATCCAAGAACCTACCATCTCTAACTGTGTGATATTTGTCCGACCTATGCCCACCATGAGACCTACTACCATATGCCCCATTAGTTCTATCCTCCTGTCCATAACTGATCTATGCTTGCCCATTGTCTCTACAAGTTTGACAAAATCTAAAGGATAACTGCATTGACACCTGTGTTTTTCTCCTATGCCCTAGCAAGTCTCTCTTGTGACTGGATGATTTTGTCATTATCTACCTTACCACTTTGGATTTCTTCCTTTTAGCTTCTCAAAGTGTTTGCTATGTCAGGAGGGTACCCCTCTCTTGGTTACTCAACTAATTTGCAATTTGAGTCTTGTGAGCTATAATCCACCATTTTTCTAGTCATATTTGATCCTCTTCTTCGTGCAAACAGACCATGTCATATGAACCGAATACAAAAATAACTAACATACCTTATTGAAGTTTAGGGGAGGTTATCTTGTCTGCAAAATCAGTCCATATTAGCATGACACTTGTATATACATAATCATAGCAATATATCGACATCATGCATGATAACACCAATTGTATATAATGACCTCATGCACAAAAACTATAACCATGACAACGCATGCTTAACAACCATAGAGAAATTAAGATATATGCATCTCAAATACATTCTACCCATCTAGTCCAAGTATTGAACGTGGCTCTGATGCCACCCTCTAACCATGCCCTCCCACCTTTACCCATTTTCACTACCCTGCCAGGGTAAACATGAGACAAAAATCTACTATGACATAACTCAACCTCCTAAGTACAATCAAGGAAGTGGAATCAATAAACTATAACCTTATTAACCTTCCTCACGAGCTACAGGACACCGAAGATCCCAACAACCACTCCTAGTGCCCAAATCTTGAGATGGAATGTATTTTTGCTAACCTATGCTCCCAACCACATGCATGAGAATGCCTCCATGTGGTTGAGGGCCTCCAACTACATGCATAAGCCCACTAGGTAGAGGCCGTGACATAAATTCCTCAATTTAGAGGGTGCGGTCCCAGATTCTAAGCCTAAATTCCAGATTAGCCTCTAGGCCACTGCCCAAAACTCGGTGAGACTTTCCAAAATTATAAGTAACTCAATGAAAAGGAGAAATATACAAATTTTCACCGCAAATTTGACCTAACCAGGCCTAACCATGACACTCATTTCATCCAACATATTGAGAACATGTAATCTACAGGTCATGAATGCATATATGAACATAGGGGTTTGATACTTATCAGATAATCGTCAAGAAGGTATAATCCCTCTCACAATAGCTGTAATAATATCTACTAGCTAATGCATTCAATAAGCATTCACCCACGAATCAAACATATTAAGAGCCATAGCTAGAGCCTGTTATGGAACCATGCTTATAAACAACATATATTTAGAATAATAACCATAATAGAACAACCATCACAACCACATGATAAGAAGTACAAATACTCATGAAATACAAGAGGAAAAGAGCTCTTATTAACATATGCAAAAGCAAACCAAGTCAGGGACTTCCACATACCACCTGGACATGGACTCGGGTGAATTGAATCTTTGTTTCATCCAATCACCCCTATGCCATATTACAATCATGAATGTTGGACTCAAAACAAAACAAATAGGGCTTCCCATACATTATACCACCTCCACCCTCAAGCTTTACTGTAATCCCATGAAAATTGGTCAAGGGATCACTAGGCCCAAAAACATACAACTAGGATTTACCACAATCCGACCAAAACAAGTGAAAGTATTGCCAAAAACCAGTTAAGGGATTCCTAGGCGCAAAACAAGCTTGGATGCCTTAGAGTTTCTTCACCAATAACTTGAGGAATGTTCCTGTCTCCACCCTCAAGCTTTATTGCAATCTCGCCAAAACTAGTCAAGGGATTCCTAATCCCTTGTGAATTTTCCTAAGACCACATCACCCAATTCCAAAACCATCTCGCAATACAAATCTTAACCAAATGAATGAACCCAATCATACAATTGTTATCCAGAAATGAGAAGGCAAAGTTGAAACCACTGTCACACCTAGAAAAACCCATGTCAATGACACCAAAAGAACCAAATACATAAATGCATGTGCCATGCATCCATAAAATGACTAGGAAATCACACATGAAACTTGTTACCTACAAGTATTCCTTCTGAAGCTTCTTGATCCAACTTTTCCTTGTTTGTCCCTTGCTTTCCTTTTCTTCCTTTTCCTTCCTTTGCTTTCCTTTCTCCAATGCTAGGGTGCTCCAAGAATACTATAAGTGTGTAAGAGTATGTGAGAATATACAAAATAGAGAGAGCTCCCAAAACTAAATTGAAAAAATGTTATGAACTGATCCTCAAAAGCCTTTTTATTATTGAGCACTACAAGAAAAAAGAACATTGGTGAGGGGTGAAAAATGTCACCATAAGCTCATTGGTGATAGTTAAAAGAGCATTCATCACCAAAAACTGAACGTCACCAAAGGTGGCATCGCCAAAAGTATAGGTGTTCTAGTGACATACAAAGTCCGTCACCAATAATAATTTATAATTACGGATAGCGACCGTCACCATTTCATATGAGCAATGGTGGTGAACCATAACCTCCATCACCATAGGTGGCGTTGCCAAAAGTGTAAGTGTTGTAGTGACATTCAAAGTTCATCACCAATAATGATTTATAATGATGAATAGTGACCATCACCATTGCATATGAGCAATGGTGATGGGCCATAGCCTCGGTTACCAAAAACTGAACGTCACCAAAAGTATAGGTGTATTCAAGGTCCGTTACGAATACTGATTATAATGACGGATAGTGACCGTCACCATTTCATATGAACAACAATGATTTATTATGATGGATCTTTAATGACCGTCACTATTGGTGCATATATATGGTGACGTTCATTGACCATCACCAAAATCCTCATTTCCAGAAGTATAGGTGTTGTGGTGACATTCAAGGTCCGTCACGAATAATGACTATAATGATAGACAACGACGATCACCATTTCATATCAAGAACAATGATTTATGGTTATAGACCTTTGAGGGTCGTCACTATTGATGTGTATATGTGGTGGCGTTCGTTGACCGTCACCATTTCATATTTTTGGTGAGGGTCGAAAAATGTCACCAAAGCTCATTGGTGAATTGGTCAAAAGAGCCTCCGTCAACAAAAATTTATTTTGGCCATTCCATATGGATGTTAGGGAATAATGGAATTGAAGCAACAACCTCATTCTTGTAAAGCATGTGCTCTTCCATTGAGTTAGCACCCTTTAAAGAATTATACTTTTAAAAATTAGACCTTGAAACGTCATAAATTGTAAATTCTACAATTTTCAATAAATTAAAGTCTTGACAATATTTTACTAAAAAAGCAAATCAACATCAAAGCTACAGGTCCCTACCTAATTGTTATTGTAGTTATGAAAAGTGGGTGGAGGGAAAAATAGTTATGTATAAGAGAATCAATATGTTTAGTTGAATACTCAATTAGAAGTGAAACTCTGAAGACATTTATAACCTATAAATGACCTATAACTAGCAAATGCACCAAATATTGCAAAGGAAATGTCATAAGTGGATAGCATATGGAAGAAGAGGAGGTAGGGACTTGGAACCCTTGTACATCTTGGCATGCCTTAGCACTTGGCACATCTTAGCTTGTTTGACATGTCTTCATATTATCTAGCACATGTTAGCATGCCCTAGCATTCCCTAACACACCTTGGTAGTCATGACCTCACAACTAGCATTACATTTTTCCATGACTTGGGAACCTTACATTCACTAGAACACCTTGGCACTCCCTAGTTGTCATGCCCTCTGTTATCCTCCACAATGTCCCAGGTTGATGAGGAGATCGACGGAGGTAACCATAGACCAAGCTTTTAGTTTGGTAGCTAGCCCTACCAAACCAAAGAGGGCTCTCTCTATGAAATCACAACCAAGAGATGACTGGAATGTAAAGGATTTTAGGCTAGTCCCTGGTTTGAAACATTCCAATGGAGTAGGGTTGGCTGGTTAAAATATTCCAGGCAAACAAAAATATCAGAATGATAGAATAGTCATAGCTCCAACACCTGCAGTAGGTCCAATTTCATCTTTAATGGCTCCTATGGGTCCAGCTCAAGTGGCAGCACAGGAGCTTTTAGAATCAATACTGGAAATGGTTTTTCAAATACTAGCTGAACTTCACCTTTTATGTATACCTTCCATTCTCTGCTTTAGTTATTTGCACTCGTCCTTACATTCTTTTTTTTTCAAATTTCATATGATACCCCTTCTCCTTCAATTTCTTGGTATGCATTGACATGACAACACTGGAAAATTACATAAAATCATGTTGTAGTTGGAGAAATGATGGAACTGAAGTCTATAGTTCAAGGTAAATCTAGCTCACCGAACACACTAAATGGAGATTTAAGCTGGAATCCTGATTCTGATTCTGCTCGTGCAACTGGAGGCTACAATTTGGGCTTCTCCTTGATGGTTCTGCATGTATGTACCATGCATTCAGTGCTTTTGTAAGAGAGAAATCCTATTTCTTTCATGTGATAGTTAACTTGCTTAAATCCTATATCATGGTCAACTAGTGAACTACTTATTTGTCTGAAGTAAACTTAAACATCAATCCAACAAAAGTTGTTATCATTGTGGAATGTTGATTTTCCAATAAAAGTTGTTTGGTAGGCATGTTATCACATTATTTCATCTACATGTTTATCTGTTTCAATTGATGTGTGGAAACCTGCTTTGACTTGGGCTGCCAGAGTGAATTCCAGTGGCTTATTTGTGAGATTCTACATGCTACTCCTGAGGCAGCATCTACTAATGCTGCCATTCAAACAACTAGACTTGTAAGCAGGTTTCCTGCAAAAGAAACATGGTTTGTCACAATCAATCATTTTATTCAGTTTTTCTATAATGGAGAGATCAACAATTGAATATTCAAGTTCTTATTTTGCCTACTTCTCTTTTATCTTGATTTAAGATTTTCATGTGTAGGAATTTTTCTATGGTATTTTATAACAAATGTTTTCCATGATGACATAAGTTTGACCAATATTTTTAAGCAATAGCTGTCACTTTATAGATAAAAATAGAGAAGTTCTAGTGACTTGCATTCTGCTACTGACAAATGTCCAAGTCTTAAAATCTGAACTTATAGGTAGTGGTACTATTTTCCTATTAAATATATTTAAAGCATAATATGACTAGGTAGATGATAATGACCTTTATTGTATGCAACAAACACTGATGTTTTATGTTCTATAAACTAGGAAGTGGAGTGCTGCAACTAGATTTGAGGAGAAGCTCGAGGAGCTCCACAATTTCAACAATTATGGTTTATCAATTATTATATGGGGGCATACTGTGATGTGCCACACATCATCACCACATTACATCGGGTCACTTATCCTTGTGTTGCTTTAGGATAAGAAAGGAAGAAAGAAATACTTTATTTTTATGTTTAGTAGTGATGAAAAGCAAGTCAGTGACACTCGTGTGTACATCAACAAGGAACTCTTAGGGCATTTCCTCTCTAGAAAATGACAAACAATGTGAAAATAAATGTAAAGGTGAGGATGAACATGCAACCATGCAGTGAAGAGAACCTTCGTAAAACAGAATGAGATCCATCTATAAAATATTTTGTTTCTTTTATGATAACATCAGTTTTTGTTTTTTATTTGTGATTTGAGGATTTGGCTTCTGTTTTTCATTGAATTATATCTAGAAAAGGAAATTATTACCATAGTTACTTGTTTCCAAATGTTGAGGTTGTAAGCTTTTATTTTCTGACAATATTGATTGTGTGACAGTGAGAGGCTTAGACCTACAATGCATGAAATTATCACATCTGAAATAAAAGACAAATCAGAAGCACTAGATGCATCGTGGCCTCATATAGATCAAGTTTAAAAAACAACAGTTTCTAGTTTGAAACATTCCAACGGAGCAAGGTTGGCTGGTTACAAAATTCCAGGCAAACAAAAATATCAGAATAATCAAATATAAAATTCTTTGGTAGTATAACTAACACTTGAAACTTGATAAGCAGAAATGTCAAAAATGGGGAGAGGAGTGCATAAAAATCTATTGCATGCCTAGAAAAAGCATAGCTATGGCCACAAAGTATTAACAAAAATATCAGAATAATCAAATATATATTACCAAAGAATTTTATACTTGATTATTCTTGTTAGACCTTGTTTTCAACATATATTGATTGCAATGTGTGTTAGTGCTACCCTCAGAATAGTAGTCCTTCAATCCTTTTGTAA
This sequence comes from Pinus tabuliformis, assembly GCA_031772625.1. NCBI lineage: Eukaryota > Viridiplantae > Streptophyta > Pinopsida > Pinales > Pinaceae > Pinus > Pinus tabuliformis. The sequence goes on along the minus strand of CM062806.1, from coordinate 513,191,431 downwards.
ACTGCGTTCTCAACCTCAACGGTTCACATTACCACAAAATAGATTCAAGGATTAAAAGGCAACCTTGTTTCTTAGAGGAGGACAATCAGTTAAGCTTAAAAGTAATCATTGATTTTGCTCATTATTTGCCATGTTGATTCCTTCATAGACAATGGTTCATCAATAGATCCTAGTGGCACTAAAAATCCTAGCCTTTATAACAATTCAGAGAGAGTTTTCAACATTTTCCTAAAGAAAACCTCACAGCGAACCCCATAGGATTTCTCACACATGGATAGTTTCAAAAGAAGCACCTTCTAAAAATTAGGAAACAAAGAAATTTGTATCTATGCGTATAATATTTGCATTTTAACAAATATATTGTTTTTACATAAATATTTAACGACATAAAGTTCACAATGTGGAGAAAATTTTTAACTTCTTTTCTATGGAAAACCAGGTGGGGAAAACCCAGACACTTCCCTACAATTTGCAGATGGTATCGAATGTAAACCCAGACTAACCCACTAGGGATGTTGAGAGAGGCACACAAAAGGGGCAACTAACCCTGGGAAAGAACCTTGAGAACTCCTACATGAAGCTTAAAGCACTCAAACACTAGAGCTATCCCATGGAAAGATTTTTCAACTTAGGAATAAGAATACAAACATAGTTTCCAAAACAAATTAAATAGGAAAGGAATGACTTTGAAATTAAAATGTTGTAGACATAAAATATATAATTAAAAATTATATTAAGTAATTGTTATAGACATTTTTGTGCCTTACAGCATGAAGCATGAAATGTCCATAATCAAAGGGATCCAAAGTCCCTAAACATGTTCTTCTTACCCCTAGAGGAACAAGGTCAGCAAACCACAGCACTTCAAATAAGTTTTCCACCTGAAAACACTAAAAAACAAGCAATTTCGGGATCATTTCAACTGCTCCACTGAGCATCTGCGCTGAATGTCAACTGCTCCACTCTGTACCTGCGCTGAATGTCAACAGTAATGAAGGCTACCTGCGCTGGGCGAGATTGGCCAAGTGGCACAGTCATTCTGCAAGGTGTCAAATGCCCAAGAAGCTTCTAAAATGACACTTGGATCAGGGAATTCACCCAGTGATGAGTTAGAGGTTCTTAAACTCGAAGTGGAAGCAAGGATCTCCAAGTGGACTCAAGAACTGAAGTATAACTGAAGTGGGAGAGGACACTAGTCAGCTTCATTTCAGTCTCAAGCTGACTCATCCTTTCTCTAAATATCCTATATATAGAGCTCTCTCATGAGGTCTAGGAAGGCTGGAATTTTGTGAAAGCAAGGAAGTGCTGTTGGTTTGAGTTTAGAGCTATTGGGTGATTGCTTTGAAGGAGGTGAAGAGGAGATTTCTTTCTGCTGGGAGGTGTTGCTGGATTGGGCCTTTTATGGTTGTAACACTCTCAGAACTTTACTTCTTCCATTAATAAAGCATTTGAGGTTCTTCTATATGCATGTGTTACAATGATGTGTTGTTGTACTTGTGTATTTGATTTATTCTAATCCTTGAATCAGTTATGAATGTATGCTTCTTGTAGTTTCCCTCTCTTGCCTTTTTGCAGGATCTTGGTGTAGCTGGGCCAGTGAAAGAGCAAGGAGCTGGGAGCAAGCAGCAAGGAGAGAAGATTGGATCAATCATTAGCGGAAGACATCGGTTAGTGGATCTCTTTCTCCCCTATTTACTTTCATAAAGAAGAAATCTTAGATAGCTTTGCTTTCAGTTGTTGCTGAGGTACTATCACCCTTAGAGTGGGATAGGGTCATTCCGTGTCGGATACTTTTCCCCACAACAAATTGGCGACTCCGCTGGGGAGCGTATCTTGTTGGTTGTTTGTGTTTTTGCTATTCATTTCATAAACACGGGGAGTACGGACTCGAACTGCATTTGGATCTCTCAAATGCAAAGTAGAGGGCAGCTACTCTAGCTCAGTTTCTGGGCATGTGTATGATTTGAAGAGCTGATCCACAAGGACTCTGAAGCTATTAGTGATAGCTTTTCATCCTCCTAATTATCCCTTAGTGTGTACTTGACTGATAGCTTCTGATTTGGCCAAAAACTGTGAATTTTTGAGCAATCTGTGACCTGGAAACTATGAGAAACGCAAGTTTCGTTCTTCAGTGCAGGCTGTGTGAAGGCAGTCTGCATTTCAGCACAGGTAGCCCCTTTGGGAACTGCGCTGAATGTCAAATTGACTGTGTGTGACCTGCGCTGAACCAGTCTTGCCTTGTGCTACTGGGGTTTCCTGCTGTTTCTTGCCCTGTTTTCACCATTGTTTTTGCTGCCTGTTGCTAGTCAATGTACCTATCTGAAACCAACTTGCCTTGCCACTATTCCGCCTCGGTTGTATAAAGAAACTGTGATTGTTCCTTGTGTATTTCTTGCTTCATTTACAGTTTCCCATAACGAAAAGCGAACTAGTCTTGCTGTGGCCTCTTAGATCCAGAACTGTGATAAGTGTCGTAGTGATCTTAAGAGTTAGTTTGATTGCTGTTCATAGCTGATTGAGCTTTTGCTTTCGTCATATGGTTTGAATTTGTATATTTCTAATGTCGAAACAAGTAAATCTTAAGGTGTCTTTTGATTTTGGACAATCTTGTTTGCTTTCACTTGAAATTGAATTCAAAATTATACAATAGCTTTCTTTTTGTAATACATCAACATTAAGAAAGAGAAAAGAAATACCTACATTGTGCATGTGCATTTTGACATCTTGCATGTTGATTTAGGGAAAAGTGCATTAGTGTGTGCTCTATGATCTGTGTGAAAAGATGATGTCTTTCTTTTCCCTCAGTAGTTAAGATTTTCAAAGTTGAAATATTGAAAAGCTTGCTTATCATCTTAGATTGCATCTAGGAAGTTGTTTATACATCTCGTGGTGATCCTTAAAGGCAAACTGCTAAGCAAGATCAACTTAAAATGAATTGAATTTACATAACAACGCATTGAAACATAATGCAAACACATAGAGGTCTAAGCTAGAGACGTGTTCCGGCGTCATTAAACGTGATATCTTAGCGTTGAGTGGTTGGGTGATTCCTCCACGGTGAAGCGATAAGTATCAATACGGACTTGTGCTCCCGCGTACCGTCACGTATATTGGGAGACCCCTATAGGAACAAAGCCTTTATCCTTAGGAAGCCGTGTCGGCCACCCTACTGATCGCGATGCAGTGAACACAGCATTCACGAAGATCGACCACCCGTACCGTAAAACGCATTATGTGGTTTCGCGAAAGGTTTGGCACACCCTCTGCCTAGATCTCCAGAGCAGTTTCTTTTGGCCTTTTTCAAACTCTATAACTGAAAAAGTCCAACCGAGCATTTGTCACTTCGGGCTCGTTAAAACATCGAAGGAGACTAGAGTCATCTTTAGCTTTTTCTCGACTCTTAAAAAGTGAAAAAGCAAGTTGTGTCTAAAAGCGTCGTTATAAAATTCATTTTAAAAGGAACATAAATCACCTCTTATTCCCGCGTTGATCTGTAGGTTGAGAACATGGAACGCCCCAACCAAGGAATTCCACATGATGGAAATCCTAGTCCTTTCTCCTCTTGGGGAGAAGTTGGTGCGCCCCATATGGCCACATTGTCACTTCTAGGACTGACAATTGGCCTTCCAATTTGGCTATTCTCAACCAATGTAGTTCAGACCACCATGGTTCCTGAGCAGTCGAGTCAACAGTTAGATCAGTCTAGAGATGCCCACCAGCCTTCTACTTCCAATAAATCTTCCTCCAATCCTTCATCTTCGCAAGGTAGAGCCGGCAAAAGCCAAGCTCCCATGGAGAAGAAGGAGAAGAAGAAGAGAGAGAAGAAGAAGAAGGAGCCTAAGGCGACTGGGGGCAAGCAAAAGACATCTGACAAAAATCCACACACAGCACAGACCGGACCTAAATCGCCATGTGTCATATGTAGAGGAGACCATTTCCATAGAGATTGTCCCTGTATTCCCCGGATACTAAGGGACTGGTCCCCTCGTTTGCACAATTCGGGAGCATCAACCTCTGATAGTCAGGTTGAATGCTTACCGTCAACCAACGAAAGTGAAGGTTCAAGACAAAGAGGAGGAGTAAGATCCCCCTGCAGATTGTGTGAAGGCGATCACGCCATCCACCGTTGTCCCTTCTTAGACGAAGCGAAGAGAGTTTTGGAAGATCGTCCAGTTTCACCGGTAAGACTTCCTCCTGGATACAAAAAACTCGTGCCAAGTCCTTCGTTGGTGGAAAATACGGCTGGCCCACTCAAGTGGTCGGCTGAAGCGTCAGTCACTGAAAATGAACCTACTGAATCCAGACCAAACGAAAGTCCAAAGGTCGATACGGTAGTTGACCCGGTTCTACCTTCAGAAGTTTCATCTTCAAATGACACTGTCACTGAAGATTCATCTTCAAATGACACCCTCACTGAAGAGAATAGGGATGACACCATCCAGATTCTTTTCATCAGCACAGACTCTGATGAGCGTCAGGGCAATGCGCCCATTCCTTTATTGGAGGAAGGAACATCGTCAGGGTCATATCCGGCCGTTTATTCGGTCCCACCACCAAGCAACCTGGTTGTATCCTTTGATTGGAATCAACTAGGCAGACCCCGGCTGCCAGCCAGTATACCGTTTAGAATCATTGTCCAAATCTACAGAATGATAATGGCTGGCACTATCATTGATGAGGGGGCATCTGTGAGTATCCTTTCCTCTGTTGCTTGGAAAGCACTGGGTTCCCCGGCGCTTTTACCTGGGATAAGAAATCTCTTAGGTTTTGATAAAGGAACCAGTCGACCATTAGGGTTCCTCCCCAATGTGCCCATTACATTGAAAGGGAAGACCATTCAAATGAACGTGATGGTCGTTCAAGGACCCTTGGATTATAACCTACTCCTTGGACGAGACTATATTTATTGCATGGGAGCGATAGTCTCCTCACTCTTTAGAGTAATGTGTTTTCCACACGAAGGAAGAGTGGTCAAGCTCGTAGACCAACTTTCATTTCTGGGATCACGCATCGCAAATAGTCAAATACCAACCCTGAATGGTCTATTCACTCAAGAAATGTCTCCACCCCCAGTCCTTCTTCCCGATGAGTGCGAGTGATTCGGAAAGATGGGACTGGAACCCAGGGGGCATGCATCCTGGTCTTCTTCGGGCAGAAGAAACCCTGGGTATAAGGTAGAATTTCCGCGGAAGAATATGACTAGTCCATACCCCGTCCGTGGATGGAAGAGGGGTTGTTCTAGAATAGGATTCTTTTGTTAAGGTCACGTGTTTGACAAAGGTAATTCACCATTGTCTACTATGGGAGACAGTGCCGAAGAAAGAGATTCACTTGCGGCAGCAAATAGAACCATCTTTGGGTAACCAGAAAGAGGCAAGCCTCACCCTTTAAAACAAATTTTTTATCGGATAAGTAGGGGCAGCCTTGAAATTGTACTTTATACCTGGGGGCATGCAATCTTTTGGAGTGCGAGTGAGGGACGACTATTTATTTTTAAATTTTTAGGTCCTCCCTTTAAACCTGTAGGTCTAACCCTTTAAACTCGTAGGATTAGCCGATTCCGACCTTGCATGAAGAAAGGATGCGGAGCATAGCTTCGTGAGATAAAGCTCCATAAAAAATAGCTATCTCACAGGAGACATTCTTATCTTATGACTGGTATAATCGAGCAGTTTTAGCACATAGTTCATGCTCGTTAAAAAATAAACGCAAGATCCGAGCAGTTTTAGCACATAGTTCATGCTCGTTAAAAAATAAACATAAGATTGTGAGTAGGCTTTCCCTTAGAGTTCAAGCTCATTCAGAAAAAATGAACCGGTAAATAACCTTTTGAGATCGTGAATCCATCAGCCATAAAAGCCTTGGTTGTGTTCGCCCGTCGCCTCCACTTTTCATTTAGCCGATCATTCACCTCCATTTGTGTGTTTACCTCTTTTGAGAAATAGCTGCGAAGAGTGATTTCACCTAGCCATCCTTGTGACACTGTCGTGATTGGAAAATTCCAACCTGTACCTGGAATCTGCTGCTATCCCTGTTTATCACTCGTTCCTCAAAAGACGAGTCTTCTTTGAGCTCTTTTCATCTGACTCGTAAAATATGAAAAGTTTGCCGAGTTTTGGCCTTCCAGCTCGTTAAACGACCAGAAAAGCTATCCCTCCTCTAGATTTTAATCTTTTTGGACCTGAGGGATTATTGCACAAAAAGATCAAGCGCTTGTTTTGTTCGGCTCGTTAAAAGTACCGAACACTCATCCCTTCTGTATTGTTTTATACTTTTTCGGACTTAAGGGATTAGATGACGAAAAAGGAATTTTGGAGTTAACTTTCTGTACCTTTTCAGACTCTCTAAAAATGAAAAGGACCGAGTTTTCCTTGTCGTTAGACTCGTTAAAATGACTAAATAGCGAAAAACTTGTCTTTAGACGAGAACGAGTTTCCCTATCGCTAGGCTCGTTAAAAAATAGCGATGGGCTTGCCCGAAGGGCAGGTTATAGAACAAGCATATGTTATCCTCCTCAAGCTTGACAAAAATAAAGAGGTACTGGTCAGAAATGACTGGGGAAAAATTGGGAGAACCTCAAAGCTTTAATGGTAGCAAGTCGCTCTTGAACATGACACTTTTCTTCCGTACCACATCGGGTTGGGTTGTTTCATTCACCGGTCTCATCACCATGGTCTTCGCCAAACCATCCATTTGGGGTAATGCTACCGATCCATCGCATCAGTGTCATTATATGTTCAAGAGATGTCGTTCAGAAAGAGTCAACCGTGTCCCATCCACTGCCATACATTATCCTTCATCCGCCCATGATCGCCACCCTGAATCATATGTCACAGTTTGTTTTCACCTCCACTAAAATCATTAGCTGCGTTCCGTGTCACTGATGTGGGATTCATTAAGGCCCTCCTTTGATGGATCGCTTCTTGTCGACTTCAGCTCATTATCCAAGAAGTTGATCTAGGAACAACCCCTTCAGTACTTTGAAGCTTGCATGCCTCAATGGCAAGTTTCTCACTTCCGGCGACAGGTATACATCAATGACCTTCGACCAGAAGATTTTGCGTGGCGTTTGATGCCAAGTCCTTTATTCACGCCACGTGAATTGTACTGCAGTACCTTGAGGGTCATTATCATTATCGGTGATTCCTCTCGCGCTTGTTGACGGTTTTCATTATTGACCGGTAATCAAGCGATGTCTTTCCATGTTCGACTTCAGCGCAATTCTCACATGGATTGACTTGTACTTAGAGTGAAGATCGAACGAGTTTGAAGACCCCGGATCTAGTTTCATCCATCCGGGCTGCGATATATATTCAGGAAATATAAAAGCATTTGTCATGTACATCATTGCAGCAGATGATCATCCTATCCAAAGGATGATAATTTCAGCAGAGAATTATCAGTCTACCATCAGAAGATCGTCTGTTCTATGTACCAAAATGTATTTATAAAGCTGAGCATGGGAATGCCCGCCTCAGCTAGATCATGAAAGAAGAACGAAAAATAATGTATTGTATTGTATTTTATTACAGGTCGCCTCTCAGCGATTGAATGAACTTCGGATCCTCTGGATAAAGCATTTCACCCGATAAACGACCTCATACTTTAGGGGGCAATTGTTATAGACATTTTTGTGCCTTACAGCATGAAGCATGAAATGTCCATAATCAAAGGGATCCAAAGTCCCTAAACATGTTGTTCTTACCCCTAGAGGAACAAGGTCAGCAAACCACAACACTTCAAATCAGTTCTCCACCTGAAAACACTCAAAAACAAGCAATTTCGGGATCATGTCAACTGCTCCACTGAGCATCTGCGCTGAATGTCAACTACTCCACTCTGTACCTACGCTGAATGTCAACAGTAATGAAGGCTACCTGCGCTGGGCGAGATTGGCCAAGTGGCACAGTCATTCTGCAAGGTGTCAAATGCCCAGGAAGCTTCTAAAATGACACTTGGATCAGGGAATTCGCCCAGTGATGAGTAAGAGGTTCTTAAACTCCAAGTGGAAGCAAGGATCTCCAAGTGGACTCAAGAACTGAAGTATAACTGAAGTGGGAGAGGACACTAGTCAGCTTCATGTCAGTCTCAAGCTGACTCATCCTTTCTCCAAATCTCCTATATATAGAGCTCTCTCATGAGGTCTAGGGAGGCTGGAATTTTGTGAAAGCAAGGAAGTGCTGTTGGTTTGAGTTTAGAGCTATTGGGTGATTGCTTTGAAGGAGGTGAAGAGGAGATTTCTTTCTGCTGGGAGGTGTTGCTGGATTGGGCCTTTTATGGTTGTAACACTCTCAGAACTTTACTTCTTCCATTAATAAAGCATTTGAGGTTCTTCTATATGCATGTGTTACAATGATGTATTGTTGTACTTGTGTATTTGATTTATTCTAATCCTTGAATCAGTTATGAATGTATGCTTCTTGTAGTTTCCCTCTCTTGCCTTTTTGCAGGATCTTGGTGTAGCTGGGCCAGTGAAAGAGCAAGGAGCTGGGAGAAAGCAGCAAGGAGAGAAGATTAGATCAATCATTAGCGGAAGACATCGGTTAGTGGATCTCTTTCTCCCCTATTTACTTTCATAAAGAAGAAATCTTAGATAGCTTTGCTTTCAGTTGTTGCTGAGGTACTATCACCCTTAGAGTGGGATAGGGTCATTCCGTGTCGGATACTTTTCCCCACAACAGTAATGCAATAAAAGGGTAGGGGAGAGATTCTCAACTCCCTTTCACCCTAGGAAGTTCCTACCCAAAACCCAAATAGGGCTTGACATCATGTAGAGGAATGCATGTAGGTCCTCAAGCAAATCAAGGATCTTTCTAGTGAGGGGTTGAGAGAGGCACCTAAATTGGAACCTAAATAAGGTTCCCAACAATGCAAATATTCACAAAATAATGCAATTACAAAAAAAAATCGCTTGTTGCGCACTCTACATTCCATTAGTTGTATGTGTACAAAATTGTGGTAGGTGGAAATAGGTGAAGGGTTGGGTAAATGTGGGTAGAATGTTAGAAAAGAAACCAATGCTTTGTCCCCCATCCTCCAAGCATGTTAGTATCTTTGGGGATTTCCCTATCATCCTTAGTACACAATGGATGACAAGCAACATAAGTGACGATATCCTTTACTAAAGTAAGACACCCATAGTACTTAAGAGTGACGTTCCTAAGTAATAATAAGTCCCAGGATTACCACAATACCGTGAGTAATTCTAAACTCTCCCTATTCCAAATGACACCTACAAGCATATGAAAATAACTAATAAAAAATTATTTTTATTCTCTTTTTATTACTATATGAAAAAAGGTGGTGAAGTCATCCCAAAGCTTGATTCTCACTTATTTAAGTCACACGAACATTCATTTGATTCGTTTTTCACCATCATCTCACTAGTGGCATCATATCAAGGAGTTTATAAATTAATTTGTGGACATAAATCTTCCAAAGGAATGGAACAAATTTCTAACACATTTCAAGTGCACTCAATTCCAAACAATCCACAAAATAAATTGTACAGAAAATTTTGATGTTCATCTTGTTATGTCTCCTCTAATTTTGATATTCAAGCATTTTTCTAGTTTTCATATATTTATATTTGGAGCAGTGTGTGTCAGATTGATTGACCTATGTGGATGTTGGGACAAGGTAAAAAAGAGCATACTCTAAAGTGAATGTGCATGCCACAAACGCAAAACATGTTCCTCTACAAAGTAATAATGTGAATATTCTTCAAAGACTAGCATTTGCAGTTAGGTGGATCATAAGGGCTGCCATGAATGGGAAGGGTCCAAGGCAATTTCGTATCCACCATTAACTATAACATGCTATCCATACAGATGGAATAAATGGTTCTTTCAGATCTATGATGTAGTTGATGGACCCACACTTTTTGAAACATCTAAAATATGTATAATGTAGTCACTTATCTAGTTTGAAACATAGTACATAGAGGAGACCACTTTTAGGAGTTTTTCAGACTCTTGCTAGAAACAAAGGGGCTTGTAGTTCTACATGTCCCTCAACAATACCCCAAGCAATAAAACAAGATGAAGATTTGAATAGAAATTTGGTTTGAAAGCATTAGTTAGGGTGATGGTAGATGAGGAAAGGGCCATTGCAAGGAATTTTTCTATTTCATCCAAGAATGCTTGAAGCAAAGGAACCTAAGGATCAGATCCTGGCATGGTTGGTAAAGGCAACAATTTTTGTCACAGCCCTTGCCAGCAAGTCAGATCCACTTTATGGGGATGCATCTACCCTACCCCTTTTCAAAGCTCAGGTTCATAAATGGGCATAACATCAGGTTTTATGATTCTCCAAATGCTCTTCTCCAAAGGTTTTATGATTCTGCAAATTCAAAGGTTTCATTGTTGTCTATCCTTTTTCTTTCATAGTTGAAAATCCCACATGCTATCATAGCAAAACCCAAGTTGAATCAAATTTGTTCATGGTCATGAATCAATGGTTCTTAGAATAGACAAAATAGTTTGGAATCAAGTCTGTAAGAAAATAAAAAAATCTTTGATATTATGAGAAAATCATGTTTTAAGCTACTATACAACATATGTTTTAAGCTACTATACAGTAGGGAAAATATTTAATCCACACAGCAGCCAAGAAGATTAGTTAGCAACAATTTCCAACAGCCCACCATCCAAGAGGCAGTCAAACTAAAAGAAGACAAAAATATTTTAGAAAGCTTATATTTTTCAAAGGAAACCAATTATCTCGAATTTGAAGTTCTGACATCATAAAAGGGGACAACTGTATGCATATTTTACTTTTAGAAGCTAATATTTTTCTTAGTTCCAGAAAGTGAATTTACTATATTTTCAAAGGTTTCATACTACTAAAAATGAAAAACCCATACTGTGAAACAAGAACGAAGAATTGTAATACTGTCATGGGGCATGGATCCAGCGACTGTGAGCGAAAAAGGCTGATGCCATCATAAACTGGTCATAGAACTCAAACAAGGTAACGATGCTCCTGTGTCCTCTGTTAATGATATAACGCCAAGTTCAGATGAATATGTTTTGTACAGTGGGATGTCAACATCTAATATCAACTTCTGGACTTTAGATGAGAAATATCAGGAAATTATATTTATGAGAAAGAATTTTTTGGCAAAAATCACATGATAATACATTTGTCGACGCATTTCGAACCAACAAGTGTGGTTCATTGTCAGGACAAGTTGAAGAATCAGATCATGGCTACATGTTAAATAGGGATAGCAGATCTTCCAACGGCTAGGTTTGACTGGAAAATGAGTATATTAAACTAGACTAGACAAACGACTATAATGGACGAAGAAACGGTTAGATTTGACTAGTTAATTTATTTAATAATAATAATATTATTAGATAAATAGTTATTCAATGTATTAGGGTTGATATCATTATATTTTATAATGTTCTGAATGTCAATAAAGTTTAGAATGCTACAAACGAACATTATTTTAATACTTAGTCTGTTATTTTAAGTAACATGTTAATCAAATTTGAGTTAAAAGATAATAATAAACCTAGGGATATTAAAAATAAAAATGAGTAAAATGTTAACAAACATTAATAGATCTAGGGATTATAACCATTAGTAATTGTATGGATTTAATATTGACTAAAATAATAATATTAATAATAATAATAATAATAATAATAATAATAATAATAATAATAATAATAATAATAATTATTATTATTATTATTATTATTATAATAAAATTATTATTCTTATTATTAATGGTTTGGGTAACTAATTAATATAAATTTATTAGTAAAGCTATCTAATGTGAACATAAACTTATTACTTAAATTTAAATAATTATCATATACTAAATAATATTAACCCAATCAGATAGTCATGAAAAGGACTATCTCATAAATAAAAGGAAAAGAGAATGAGGGAGATCTCCAAAGAGGACCAAAAATTCAAATAAGAATTAAGGATAAAGAAAACAAGTGAGATAAAAGCTTCACTATAGGAGATAGAAATAAAGCACAAGTCATTAATAGAGGGAGGGGAGGAAGGGGAAGAAACAACTAGGAAGAGAGGGAAAGAATCCAACAACTACTGATCTTCCAACCATCATCTCTATTGAGATTGCTTGGTCTTTTTTCAATCTCAATGGCTTCTCTAAATTTTCGGTGATGGAACTGTGCAACCTTAGCAATAACCTGGGCCTCCTCAATACAAACATGATGTTTAGTCTTCTTTGCATGCTCCGCTAGTGCGGAAGACTTGGTTCTCCCATGCTTTAGGTCTGCTGCGTGCTCATTAATCCTTTGATTAATAGAACGACCAGTCTCACTAATGTAGGGGGTTCCACAAGACCAAGGATTAATATAGACACCCTTCATGTCCTTCGGGTTGACAGGATCCTTCACTGATCGGAGGGAATTACGAATGGTGTTAAGGGCTCTAAAGGTCGAGGGAACATTATGTTTCTTACGAATCCTAGCAATCTTATTAGTGGTCCCTTGGATCTTACCAAGGAACCCTAAAGGGTCATGAATGTTCGGTTTTGTGCTTGACGAGTGTTGGGAAATTATTATGCAGTGGATCCGCAGACAAAACTATTATTACCTTGACAATCTTATAATAATTTCAGGATTTAATATGCAGGGTTTCACCTTGCATTGATTTTCTTTAATTTCAAATTACGCAAAAATGTTGATCGAGACAAGATTGAAATATGAAAGGTTTCATTCTTAATTGAGTTACATTCCTTATTTTGAAATTACACATATTTTCATTGTGGAACCTCGACAGGTCAAGTTGTAAACATTCTTTTGTGAAAGGATGCTCCAAGAAGTGGTGAGGGCTCTAAAGCCGGAAGGATGGTTGTTAGTTTGGATTTGATATATGTTCACGAGTATGTTTAGATGCTCAATGAACTTAAAATGTAGTAATAAACAACCAATATGAAAACTTGGAGACTATAACTTACTTGTGGTCACATGTTATGATATCTGACAATACTTATCATAAAATTCTGAGGCATTGCAAATCTAGAATGCAAGATAATTCAGATAATTGTCATCATTGCATCAACTATGCTATGAATCATAAGTTTGGGGACATAGATCAATATAGTATTTTCACTCCTCCTTGCGAAAAGCTTAGTTGAAAGAAGACATTTGTAAGATTCAAGATCTCACTACTGAGATAGATCATGCCAGATTATGATCATTGCACATAAAATTATTCAGGGAAATATTATAATACACTCAATGTTCATAGAACCCTTCATGATGCAGTGATTTCCTTATTCGCAATTGGAGAGAACACATAAAAGGCATATATGATGGTCTCTTGTTTTTATGATCTGATCGAATATTCACTTTACAAATATATGGAAAAAGATATTCATAAGTTCATTTTTAGTGTTTAAAAAAAGAGAGAAACGGAAAGAGACATATATAAATTATATAAAAACGAGAATAAACACATATGTACCAAATAATCAATCGTAAACAAAGTTTGGATTAACACGAAGTAGTTGCCTAGACATTTCAACGAATACAACTGTATGACATTCATCCGACGACCAATTCAATGAAGATCGAAGCCATCAATCAACCTCAGGAGATCTATAAAAAGAAACTCAACAAGCAAAACTATTCGGATCTGGAAGTGGTATCAACAAGCAAAACTTATCACGTATGCTTGGCCGTTTTGGAAGGTCACAGCAACCCAGTGAAATGCATGGCAGTTGTTGCTCCTACACGGACGATGCAACCTTCCTCGTCGTCACCAAATTCCTTGAATTTCTCGTCATTTTCTTCATATCAAGACAATAACAGTTGTAGTACCAGTGTAGGTGATGACTATGAAGGTGAAGATGGGTTTGATAGTGATATCCAACTTTTTACATTGTACAGTGGGAGTTTAGATGGTAGCCTAAGGGTATGCTAGATAAACACTGAAGGCATCCTATGTGAAAACTCTAACAGTTGTTAATTTAAGAAAGTTTTGTAATCTCAAGGGTGTGAATCTTAGGCATTCATGTGAGTATTGTGTTAATAGTTTGTGCAAATAATAAATTTCAATCTTCAGTATATTTCATTTGTTGGGACATTAAGGATGATGAATATCAATATTATTTGTGGTAACACTTACCCAAACATCAGGAATCGGGTGAAACAACAATATGAATTTTCACTGATTTGGAATTCTAATTGAAATTGAGTTTTTAGGTTCACCTTTACCTTCCAGATAAAACTTGGATGATAACGAAACCATAACGAAACCTTAATCAGCGGATTTTTTTATAAATACATATAAAGAAAAAAATACATATGTAGTACCTAACATTGGCTAATAAGAAATCAATAGAACACAGTACAAGTAATACCAAAATTCTTTGTAAGGTCTGAGGAAGATGTATCACAAGATTATTATAACTTGCATTTATCCTTGTAAAAAGTCTTTATTGCAAATTCAAGGCAGTTGGCAAACACCCATCTAATGGAATCACATAAAAAAGAGACACAGAGACTAAGGTCAAGTAAAGGAAGAAATGACATACGGATCTGAAGTATTAGCAGAGTCATCGAGATTATCATATTAGCAGAAACATCAAAGATAATGTCTGCAGATGTCAGAGTAGCTGTATTCAAGAAGGCAATGAAACTGTGAAATCCCTTTGACTCTGGCCCCCATACTAAAAAAATTGAAAGCCAAACAAACCATATGCCAAATTCAATCCAACAGGGTTTCTCTTCTCTGGCCTATCTCCATCCCTCTTGTAATGGCCATTCCCTTGAAGACTGCCATTTTCTTTGCCCTTTTAAGCGGGATTTCAATCCTTATTTGCCAAATCTGACACTTAGGGTTCGACCCGAAATCGAATATGTTTTGCCCTAGCTCATCGAAACTATGGCAGCCCCCACAGGTGTTTAAATGCAGCTATTTCCAATCTGAATTGAGGTATAGAGATGCAGAGGTAACTGGTTTCACTCAAGTTGGAAAATCGACATTGTAGAATTGTAGCGATAAGCAAGCATAAATACCTAGTGAATGGGAATGTGATACCCTGCAGATCGAGAAGCCCTAGTCTAAAATGGATTGAAGAATGCGAAGAATATATTGTGAAAATTTAGAAAATGGAAATGGTGGAGTGAATCTATTGTGAGAATTTAGAAAATGAAAATGGTAGAAAAGAAAGGGAACAAAATTTAAATTCCTAGATCCGGGAGAGGTGAGAATGTGTGCACGTGGGTGTTTAATAATGCTTAGGAATTATTGTTGACTCACAAAATTTTACCATGTAATTCATTTTGATAATTATAGTATGACTAAAATTTTTACGCAGTTTTGTGATAGGTTGAATTTTTACCATTAGCATGGATATTTTGTTAGAATGTTTCCGAGTGAAGTACCTAATTTTATAAATGATTTGACAAAATATTAATATCTTAATTTAAGAATAAAAAATAAAGAGTATATTAATGAATAAGTTGTTACATTTTGTAAATTTAAGTAATATTTTTTAAAATTAATAGGTTTGACTCTATTCATGTCTTTTTACTCATTTTTATGAAGAAAGAGGGGCTGAGGATTGATTTTTATAAATTTATTGAATTATATTAACTTTTTTCTCTTTATTTTTTCACAATATAGATGGGACACTTATCTAGGATTAGAAGAGTGTGTTTTTTAATGGAATAAATTAGATTGGTAATATGATCAGTTAAAAAGGCACATAGATTATTTCAACATCTTCTCTTGCACTCTTTTCTCATTAAAAAAAGTAGCTTTTGTTTAAGTTAGAAGGACAAAAAAATCATGGTTTTAATTACTATATTTTCATTCTCCACCTCTTAATCCAATGTAATCACAATTAAATTTGGTAGGACAAAAAAAAGTAATTGTAGTATTTGAAGCCAAACCTAATAACATGTTTGAGTTAAAGGAATCATTTCAATTATCCATGGAGCTACAACGAAATTATGCCAATTTGTCTAATATTGGATCTTGAGTGACTAAGAAAATTCAAGATTGTGGATATGTCATATTTATGTTGTTTGTGTCTTTGGGAGATGACTCTATGATGGGATTAATGGAGTGCAAACATACAAGATAAATTCAAAAACAAAATGGTGAGCCTACTTAAGAAATTTGTTGCACTAGTTAAAGTGGCAGTTAAACATTAGTAAGAAGTCAAAGCTTTTAAGGGGTAGCAAAAGTAATGTGGCATCTCCATGATCCCATGCATTTTCAGCCATAGATGGATAGCCACTTTAGGCCATTAAAATTTCATCCCTTGAGGGATGTGTTATCACTCCAAAAAACTCTCCTAGGTTGTAGCTCGGAGATGCCTGGTAACATATAATCTTCAATATTGTTCTCTGAACTATTGGAATAAATGATGGTTTGGATCAAGCTAGATAACCATTTTAGCTCTGTTTTCACTCAATGCACGCATGAACTTTCTCACCAATACAAGGATTTAGACCACTAATGCTCAATCAGTTATAAATTCAATAGATAGATGGAGAATACTGACTATACCAGCATATTGCATATATAAACATACATCAATGGCTAGCTATAGGTAGAAAAATAGAATACTGACTGTATTGGCAGATGCATATATGACCACATATGGATGGCTAGTTATAGGCAACAAAGAAGCTTGCAAATCTAATATATCAAAGCAGAGATAAGATGACAATTATCTGGCCTTAGACATAAACAGAACATGAATAAATTGTTCAAGTGCAATCATAGAACAACAAAGAGAATGGACATTGAACATATAATGGCAAAAGAAGCTTATATTGCTAGAATGAAGATGAGAAGCTTGAATGAATAGAGGAGGAATAATCTCCAAAGGTTGAACCTCTATTACATCTTAGTTTCAGCTATTTATAGCCTGTTTACAATGCTCTTGAGCTCTCTAGAAGGCTTGGAGTCTTAATCTGCCTAATATGCATTGTTAACTGATTTGATGCCCTCTAGGCAAGCATGGGATCATATTTTTCTGCTTCTGACAGCAAAGTAACCGATTTCAGATATTTTTGATGGCTTGCTGCGTTGTCTGGGAGTTTTTCTGTGCCAGAGATGCTCCATAATGTTTGTTGGTGTGGTTGTTGCGTTGTCTGTGTTGTTGATGCTCCCTGATCTTGTTTGATTTGGGTTGCAGCATGTTGTGGCCCTTCCAATGATTTAATAATGAGTGCTTCTCTCATAGCAGAACAATGCTACCCCTGTGGTGGACCTCTATTGAAAACAATGTATATTTCTGTTTTAAACAGAAAACACAGCCATCACTGCTAAATCTCGCCTTCTCTGTCCTTTCGGACTTCAAAGGTCTTCAAAAATGGTTTATTCTTCTCTCAGGTCCACCCCAGTCGCCATCGCAATTTGCAAAAGCCTGCATCCTGTGTGTTTTCCTTGTATTTGGAAATCTGCGGCAAACACTAAAAAACACGTGAAATCATCTTTGGCAGACCTGAAACAATATATATTTCAACTCTGAAACCCATTGGGTCCGGGCCTCATTGCAATTGACGCAGCCAAGTTCCCTTTTGTATTTCATTATAACAATGAAAATACACAAAAAACACTAAAATATGGCATTCCCCAGACCTGAAATATTATATAATATCATTCCTGAACCCTTTTGGGTCCAGGTTGTATCGCTATCGGTGCTATCATGTGTTCCTTTGTATTTCGTTTAAACAATGAAATACATTAAAAGTATGCCTTCATGCAGACTTCAAAATTTATCAACTGTTGCATATAATTCAGTCGGGTCCGGACCATTGGGTCGCACACATGCCCATGCCTAGGCCCCGCCCCATGGTATAGTGTTGATGCAACAAATCGCAGTCGCTAATCACTCAACGCTTGGGCCTTGATATAACATAACATATGTTCTCCACCACCGCGACTGCCGATGTGACCCATTGATCTGATCATTGGAGATCGCTGATCGGCGGTGTCCTCCGCCCCTCTGTAATTCCTCCTCTGTCATAGTGCTGATTGTGATTAGCCACTTAGATTTGGGCTGTTGATTGGCCAGATCTAACAACTATTGTGCCTCGACTATTAGAGCCTCTGATATGTAGTTTTTCCATTGATTTTTCAGTGTTTTGGCCTCCCGATAGTATTTTTCCTTCCTTTTAAGGGTTGTCCTCCTGTGCTAATTCTGATTTTTGAATGATATTTAAGAAAATGCTAAAGATTTCAAGCCCATTAATGGACTTATTGGCATGTTTTAAAGCAACTTTGGAGACTATAAGAGCCTATATGGATCCATTTGTGGGCCTTTTGCTAGCAAGGGTGACACTGGATCCTTCTATTGAAAAATGTGTAATAAGAAATGTTAAATTTAGAATGTGCTAAAAATAGACCTGCTAAAAATAGCACGTCTAAAAATAGCAGTTTGGCCAGTGAGGTCATTTGCCACATCGGGTGAGAGGTGAAACTACTAAAAATAGAAAGTTCTAAAAATAGCATTTCTGGGTCCCTTCTTATTTATAGCAGTCCCTAGTCTATCTATAAGAAGTAAAATTAATTTTGGTCTTAACAACAGTTGGAAATATTAATTAATTAATTCAGTTGAGTTAATTAGTTAAGGAAATTCAAATTTGAAGTCTTTGTGAGCATGCACGAGTTGTCCCACTGATTGAGGAATTTATCCTTAATTTCCTCCACTGATTAAGGGAATAAGTATGAGTTCTATAATGAGAGAATCAGTTGACTTAGTTCTAACTAGTCAAGTCCAGTTAGATTATTTTAACAAGTTGTTAAAATAATAAAATATAGTTTGTTAATGCTTGCATGCATGTGACAATTATTATTTTAGATAACTGAGGATTCACTCATGGATAATTGTTGCATGTCAGTTCTGTCAGAGACCTAGTTGAGATCAGATGAGGGACATTGTACTATCAGATGCTAGGATATTTCTAGTAAGTATTCCTTGCATGAGGAAGAAATCTATTTTCTTCTATGACTACGTAGGTGGACCTGAGGTGACAACAGGTATGATTAGGCCAATTTTCAGCCTATATAATGAGGCCTAGGTAGTCCATGATTTTCATCTTCTGATTGAAGATCATCAAGATCTTCTAATTACAGAGAGAGCAGGATAGCTATTGAGCTAATTCTTTTTGTATGTTGTTGAGGATCGACACTTGATTGATAATACATGGTTTGGGTTTTATGCTGGTGCTTTCCCCAGGATATATCTTGTGTTATGTGTGATTATTTGTCTTGATCAATTATGCATGTTTCTACTTGATGTTTCTCATGAATTCGATTATGCTTCCACTTAATGTTTTGTAGAAGTAGAACAAGTATTATGCTTTAGGACATTGCATATATCGGTTTGTTCTACAGGTGAAATTTCTACATGGTATCAGAGCACAGGTGATCAAGCAAGAATAGTATACTAGTAAGAGGAATTTGAAGTTTCTTATTCTTGATACAGATCTCAAGTTCTTATCACATCTATTTCATCGATGGCGTTCAATGGTTTGAGGCTTTAGTATGCCCTTGATGGAAACTCAAACTATATAGCTTGGAAGGATCGCATGGAGGCAATTTTGGAAGATAATGGTCTTAAGGATTTCATTGATGAAGAAGTCCCTAAGCCTACTGACAAGACTGAGTTGGTGGAATGGGGTAAGTGTGTGGCTAGAGGTAGGAGAATTCTCTTGGAGGGTGTTCGAGATCACATAGTCTCAAGCCTCCATGGGAAGGAGTCTCCATTTGCAATGTGGAAAACATTGAAAGATTTATATCAGAATAGTAGTGATCAAAGGAAGTTGGAATTGAAGGACAAGCTTCAAAAGATCAAGTGTGAGAAGGGTGACTCTATTTCTACATTCTTGAACAAGCTCACCACCTGTAGAGATGAGCTTGCAAGTGTAGGAGTCACTACAACTGATGAGGATATGGTGAGTCTAGCACTCCTTGGTCTTCCTAAGAGCTAGCATAGCTACCAGGACTCAGTGAATGGAAGGGACAAATTGCCAGATTGGGAACGACTATGGTCGAATTTGATGCAGGAGGAGATTAGACGGAGCACCAGGGATGGAGCTTCTTCATCAAAACATGATGATGAAGAGAACTTGGCTTTAAATTCTAAAGCTAATAAAGGGAAAGGGAAGGATCCCATTCCAAGTCTTCTTAAGGAGGGAAGAAGTTTGACAAGTTGAAGGTGAGATGCTTTCATTGTCATGAGTTGGGTATTTATGCTAATAATTGCCCAAAGAGGAAGTCTAAGAAGAAAGGTTCCTCCAAGGAATCTGATGGTGATGCACTAGCTTCACAGTTTGAGATGGATTTCTCGCTTATTGCATGCATGGTTTCATCCAACATGGGATGTGTTTGGTATTTGGATAGTGGAGCTTCTTTCCACATGTCAGGTGACAAGAATCTTTTCAACACTTTGGAGGAGAAGGATTTCCAGATATGGATCGAGATGGGCGATGATGGAAAGTACTGTGTATCGGGTAGAGGTTGTAGAAATTTTGAATAATATAACACTTATTCATAGAGATTATCCTGATTATACATTAGTTGAGGAATACGTGCATAATACATAACCTCCTCTACGTTGATCAATCAATTTGCGGAATCAAGAAACAATAACATGCGCACATAGAAGCATCAATCACACATATTAACACATTATGTATCTGGGGCAAGCATACAACTGAAAACCCCCTGCTATCTGTATATTATATTGATTGAGAACATGTAACAGTACACAGTACAATACTCCTCGCAAGTACTCAGTACTAGCTACACCTGCTACACACAAACTAGCTCAGATCTGCATCCAAATTTGCTCCATGCTGCTTGCCTGCCTCTTCTGCGCAATCCATGCAAGAATACCACGTGAATGGAAGTAAAAACTTGTATTTCCCTTGGCTGAACCACGCAATCCTCATTGGCAATACTCAATCCATTGATTGTGCAAGTCTCATGCACAACTGATAGTCACAACTCACCCTTTCACCCACCTCTAACACTTATCTCCACTGAACTGTCCATGCACTGAGTTAACTAATGTATTCCTCAATTGATTTATGAGTTAATAATTAGTTAATTAATTAACAATTAATTCACACAACTCATCTCTAGTCTATTTGTAAGTTAGACTAAATACAACTAGTTTAACTAAGTCAAACTGAACACAACTCCATCAACTACTCTGTCAATTCCACAAAACTCAACCACTTGAGTTCTAGCTGAAGTCCTTCATGCAATAGCTCAAGTAAACCATAGGAAACTCATTTTTCCTTCTGTCAGCTGCATGTGCCACATCCATAGCTCGAATTGAAGTGCTGCAAGAGGATAAGATAATGTTTATAGTCCAAATATTATTAAGGGCTAATAATATTCGACTGTTCTATTTTTAGACTGACATTCACTCCACTATTGTCTAAAAATGGAAGTCCATCTATTTTTCCCAACATGACCAATAATCCATAAACAACATCCTGCAACTCATAAACCATGATCCATATGTCTAAAAATAGACTTTGCGCCAAAAATAGCCTGTGGGCCCACTTAGTGAAGGTGACTCCTTTTCACTAAGCTCCATCATCTTGTTGCATTTTCAACAGAGGTACGGTTTTGTTTCAGAGGGAGCATGGTTCTCCCTTCACTCTTTCTAATGTTATGTATGTACCAGGGCTGAAAAAGAATCTTGTGTCTATTGCTATGCTTAAAGATAAAGGCTATGATGTAGTCTTTAGTTTGGGAAAGGTTTTCCTAAGGCATATCGGCACTAGACAGACCAAACAGATTGGGATTTGAATTAATAATCTTTACAAGTTATAGGTAGAAGATTGTGCTACTCTCAGTTCCAAGGTAGAAGTGGTGCATGGCCAAGATGTTGGTGAGTTATGGCATAGAAGACTGGGCCAATTGCATCATGGGGCCTTGAAGATCATGCAGCAAATTTCTACCGGATTACCCAAGTGCACACTAGAGCAGACAAGCACATGCAAAGGTTGTACTCTGGGTAAGTATGCAAAGGCCCTTTCATGATCAGGATGGTAGAGCAGGAGCAGTTCTGGATCGAGTTCATTCAGATCTATGTGGGTACTTCTCTATAGCCTCCACCACGAAGCAAAGGTACTTTGTTATTTTTATAGATGATTTTTCTCGTAGATGTTGGATCTACTTCATGCAAAAGAAGGATCAACCTTCTTGAAGTTTTGTGAGTTCAAAGCTTTGGAAGAGAAATAATCAGGGAGGAAGATAAAGGCCTTGCAGAGTGATAACGGTGGAGAGTATGTTTCCCAGAAGTTTAAAGACTTCTGTGCTTCAGAAGGAATTAAACGGGAACTCACAGTACCTCATAACCCACAATAGAATGGGGTGGCTGAAAGGAAGAATAGATCTATTTTGGGAGCAGCTCGAGTGATGTTGCATGACCAAAGCCTACCACTTCATCTGTGGGCTGAGGCATGCAATACAACAGTGTATCTTTAGAACAGAATTCCTCATCAAATTTTGGGGATGAAGACATCTATAGAGGCTTTTTCAGGGAAGCAGTTAGATGTGAGTCACTTCCGTATCTTTGGATCACCAGTTTACTGTCATGTGACCAAATATGCTTGGAAGAAGCTAGACCCAACAATTGAGTTGGGAATACTTGTGGGGTATATGGATACACTTGACAACTATCGGGTGTTTCTGCCTGCCAGTCAGAGGACAGTAGTGCGCAGGGATCTGAAGTTCGATGAGCAGCGAGCCATGCAAGAGTCACTTGAGAGGGAGCTCAAGTTGCATGGTGATGATGAGGAACTACTAGTTCCTAAGGAGGAGGACCCTCCTGATGATGCAGAGCAACCGCATGCAGAGATTCCAGTGGTGGAGATCATTGCTACTAGAGAGTCTTCCAGAGAGGGGCAGAAACACTCTTGGGAAGCTAACAGATTGATGCAGGATGTGAGAGAGAATGTGGGGCAGCCATCCTCTCATCGTAGACAGAGGAGATCTCCCAATAGATACACTGGCTACATGGCCCTGGTTGGGGAGTGTGTAGCGACCGAGCCTTCTTCTTTTGAGGAGGCAGTGCAGCAGCCAGTTTGGATGGATGCGATGGTAGAGGAGTATGATTCTATCATGAGGAATAGTGTATGGGATGTTGTTCCTAGACCGAGGGACAAGTCAGTGGTTACTTCTTGATGGCTTTACAAGGTAAAGCAGGTAGCTGATGGCAGTATTGAGAAACATAAGGCAAGATTTGTTACCCGTGGTTTCGCACAGGTTGAGGGGATTGACTATGATGAGACCTTTGCTCCTGTTGCAAGGTACTCATCGATCAGATCGATTCTAGCACTATAAACACAAATGGGTTGGAAGATCCATCAAATGGATGTGAAGACAACTTTCCTTAGCGGGGAGATTGAGGAAGAGGTACACATTAAGCAGCCCGAAGGATTTGAGACCTTCAATCATGAGTCACATGTGTGTCGGCTCAAGCCAGCATTGTATGGGTTGAAGCAAGCACCCCATGCTTGGTATACCAGGATCAACAACTATTTCATCGGGTTGGGCTTCACCAAGAGTGAAGCGGATGCGAACCTCTACCACATCATTGTAGATGGTAAGCTATTGATTATTGTACTTTATGTCGATGATATGATTTTGACAGGTGATGATGAGTTGATCAAGTCTTGGAAGAAGGATTTTGCAAGAGAGTTTGAGATGAAGGACATGGACCTCATGCACTACTTTCTAGGCATGGAGGTGTGGCAGAGAGATGGGGAAGTATTTGTTTCTCAAGGAAAGTATGCCAGTGAGATACTGAGGCACTTCCACATGGATATGTGCAAGCCCATGGAGACTCCTCTAGCAGGTAACTGGAGGAAGGAGGATGCTACTTCAGGTGAGGTAGTAGCTGCTACAGTTTATCGGCAGCTTGTGGGTTCACTCATGTATCTAGTGAACACATGACCAGATTTGTGCTTTGCAGTGAACCAGCTGAGTCAAGCTATGGTTCAGCCAACCAAGTTATTTTGGAAGGCGACAAAGCATGTGCTGAGATATCTTAGAGGCACTACACAGTATGGATTATGGTACAAGCGGACAGAGGGAGTGAAGCTCCAAGGTTTCACAGATGTAGATTGGGTAGGTAGTCCATCACATAGGAAGAGCACTTCTGGAGGGATCTTCAACCTTGGGTCAATTACAGTTTCTTAGTATAGCCAGAAATAGAGATCAATTGCACTTAGCTCAGCAGAGGCAGAGTATATGGCAGCAAGTCAGGCTGCATGTGAGGCCCTCTAGATGCGGAATATTGTAGTGGGATTGTTTGGTCAGATGATGGATCTGACGGTGATATATTGTGATAATCAGAGTTACATTAAACTCTCTGAGAATCTAGTGTTACATGATAGGTCCAAGCATATATATATCCACTATCATCATCTATAGGATTGTGTGGTCAAGAGGATCATGATGTTGCAGTATATTTCGACTGAGGAACAGGATGTAGATATTTTGGCAAAGGCATTGTTAAAGGGCAAGTTTGAGTTCCATAGAGTCAGGATCATGGTTGCTGATAATCCCTTTCTTGTTGAGAAGGAGTGTTGAAAAATGTGCAACAAGAAATGTTAAATTTAGAATGTGCTAAAAATAGACCTGCTAAAAATAGCATGTCTAAAAATAGCAGTTTGGCCAGTGAGGTCATTGGCCACATTGGGTGAGAGGTGAAACTACTAAAAATAGAATTTCTGGGTCCCTTCCTATTTATAGCAGTCCCTAGTCTATCTATAGGAAGTAAAATTAATTTTTGTCTTAACAACAGTTGGAAATATTAATTAATTAATTTAGTTGAGTTAATTAGTTAAGGAAATTTGAATTTGAAGTCTTTGTGAGCATGCACATGAGTTGTCCCACTGATTGAGGGAATAAGTATGAGTTCTATAATGAGAGAATCAGTTGACTTAGTTCTAACTAGTCAAGTCCAGTTAGATTATTTTATCAAGTTGTTAAAATAATAAAATATAGTTTGTTAATGCTTGCATGCATGTGACAACTATTATTTTAGATAAATGAGGATTCACTCATGGATAGCTGTTGCATGTCAGTTTTTTAAAAGACCCAGTTGAGATCATATGAGGGACAATGTACTATCAGATGCTAGGATATTTTTAGTAAGTATTCCTTGCATGAGGAAGAAATCTATTTTCTTCTATGACTACGTAGGTGGACCTGAGGTGACAACAGGTATGATTAGGCCAATTTTCAGCCTATATAATGAGGCCTAGGTAGTCCATGATTTTCATCTCCTGATTGAAGATCATCAAGATCTTCTGATTACAGAGAGAGCAGGATAGCTATTGAGTTAATTCTTTTTGTATGTTGTTGAGGATCTACACTTGATTGATAATACATGTTTGGGGTTTTATGCTGGTGCTTTCCCTAGGATATATCTTGTGTTAAGTGTGATTATTTCTCTTGATCAGTTATGCATGTTTCTACTTGATATTGCTCATGAATTTGATTATGCTTTCGCTTAATGTTTTGTAGAAGTAGAACAAGTATTATGCTTTAGGACATTGCATATATCGGTTTGTTCTACAGGTGAAATTTCTACACCTTCTGGGGATGAAATCCTCCCTGTGAGGTTTCAAAGATCACAGATCAATGCCTTTCCTGAAAAAAACAAAGTCAAATCTTCCTTCTAGTGTTCCATTGGGCATGGAGTCTATTTGGTAATGAAATAAAAACTGGAAAAACGTATTTACAATGACAAGGCTTCAAATCCGTAAACGAAATAAAGTTTCAAGAACCGCCCATTTATTAAGCTACCAAAAGTATCTCCTCCTTCCAGACTATGCAGAATGAATGTATTGTTCTATTGAATTTGAGCGATGATAAACAGACCTATCCACAAGGAGTCAAACTTTCCATGATTACCTTTCTTTTCCTTAAATGCATCCCATTTAAGCACACAATCACCAACTTGGAAATTGTCCACCTTTTCCTTCCTGTCAAAGGTTTCTTTGATTTTTTCTGATGAGATTTTGACTTCTCAACTAGCTACTCTCTGATCTATTGTAGTTCAACTAGGTTATTCATTATTCTTACCATATCATTCTCTTTTGCTTGTTCTTCTTGCAAGAACTTAGCAGCAGGAAGAATGAGCTGGATGGGGAAAACAACATTAGCACCATAAACCAATTTGAATGGAGAATTCCCTATGGACTTTTTGATGGTAACTCTATCAGCCCATAGTGCAAACTTCAGCTTGGCATCCTAGCTCCTTTTGTTGTCTTGTAACAGCTTTTTGATTACCCTTACTAGACTTTTGTTAGATGATTCTGCCAGGCCATTGCCTTGAGGATAATATGAGGTAGAATGCACCACTTGAATGCCCATGGATTCAGTCATGTCCACCAATTCTTTTTCCTTGAAAGCTGCTGCATTATCAATGACTAGTTTGGTTGGGTAACAAAATCTAGTGAAAATATTCTCATTTAAGAACTTTATGACAACTTGATGATTGGCATTCATAGTGGGTATAGCCTCAATCCACTTGGTGAAATAATCAGTGGCTATTAAGAAAATTTATGTTGGCCACTAGAATGTGGGTTGATCTCACCTATAAAGTCCAAGCCCCACTGCTGGAAGGGACCATTGACATGTATTGGCTTCAAGGGAAGAGATCTTAGCTGCTGTCTTCCTGAAAACCTTTGGTATTTGTCACAAGATTTTACAAAAGAAAACACATCAGAAAACAGAGTAGGCCAATAATATCTAGCCCTCAAGATTTTGTGAGATGTGGTTTTCCAATAATGATGCCCTCCACAGATGCTAGAATGGAACTGGTGTATGACTTCCATAGATTGTTCTTTATCTAAACACCTCAAGAGGATTCCTGATGGGTCTTTCTAATAAAGCAGATTTTTATCAATATAAAATTTGGCTAATCTGAGTTTAATGGCACGAGCTTGACTTGAGCTAAGCCTGGGAGGGACTTCTAGCTTTTGCAAAAAATGAACTATGCTATAATACCATTCACATGTGGCTAGATTTTCAGCCAAACACTGATTCCGATTTTGTTCTTCCGCTGCTCCCTCTACTTGCTCATAATCTGAATTTAGACCCATGGAATTTATATCTAACAAGCTGAAATTTTCTTCAGCCATAAGTTTAGCCAAGCCCTGGCCTTTGACAAGCTTAGTGGGCTTCACCTCTATGTTAAACTCTATGAATTTGGCAATCCATTTAGCCCTCTTCCCATCAATATCTGGCTGAGTTAAGACATCTTTTACTGAAGCTGAAGGTACATATGCAACTACTTTGGAATGCAAAATATAAATTTTGAATGCCTTTAAAGATTTTATGAGAGCATAAGCTTACTTTTCAATAAGGTCATACCTTAGTTCAACATCCCTTAAAGTTTTGCTGAAAAAGGCCACGGGGTGCTCTATGCCTTCATCATTTTTCTGCAATAGAACTGCTACAAGTGTATCATAAGAGGAAAAAGAGAAGATACAAAACTCCTTGGTGTAATTTGGGTTGATTAGAGTGGGAGCTTCCATGATGGCTTTCTTGATGGCTTCAAAAGAGCTTCTTGAAGCCTCTGTCCATTTTATTTCTGATCCTTTCTTCAGCATGGAAGTGATGTGTTTTACTAACTCTGCAAAGTTTGGAATGAACCTCCTTACAAAATTAATCTTACCTAGGAAGGATTGGATGTCCCTTCTTGACCTTGGGATGGACAATGTCTGAATGGCTTGAACCCTTGCTGGATCAATCTTCACACCTTCAGCAAAAACAATATGTCCCAGAGGTTTGCCTTCTTCTAGAGCAAACTATGACTTCTTTGGGTTCACTAAAATTCCAAACTGTTTGCACTTTAGGAAGACCTTCCTCAAGTGCTGTAAATGGTCTTTGTGGTTGCTGGAGAAGACTATTATGTCATCGAGATAAATAAGGACAAAATTTTCATTCTCTCCCACAAAAGCTATGTCCACGGCCCTTTGAAAAGTAGCCCCAGCATTCATCAGTCCGAAAGGCATTTTGGAGTACATGAAAGTGCCCCAAGGAGTAGTGAAGGTAGTCTTTTCCTGATCTTCAGGATGTACAACAATCTGATCGTAACCTGAAAATCCTAAGACAGACATGACTCTAGCCCCTAAAACTCTTTCTAGAAAGTGTTCCATCTTAGGCAAGGGATAGTTATCTTTTTTAGAGCATTTTTTCATATTTCTGAAGTCAACGCAAAGCATGATTTCTCCATTTTTATTTCTCACTACCACAAGGTTAGCTATCCATTTTGAATACCTTAGGGGAATTATAATTTTGGCATCCAACAACTTCTTGATCTCTTTCTCAATCAAAGGCAATAAGAGAGGGCTGATAGGTCTTAACTTCTGCTTAAAAGGGGTGGTATTCTTTTCCAGTGGAATCTTATGCTGTATGATGTTTGTATCATAAGTTTTAAGATCACTGTATTCCCAGGAAAAAATATCAGCAAATTGCTTCATGAGGGTGCAATACTCGGAATTATAGGTAGAAGACAAATGGTTGGATAGATTGATGAATTTTGGATGGGCTGGGCTCCTTATATTATGTTTACAGACATCAGACTCATTTTCTGTTTTGGCCAGCTTATAGGGTATGTTGTTATGATCGAAAAGCTTCTCTAGAGGAACCAAACCATTTGGTATGTGATTACTGGGTAGCTGGATGATGCTTCCTCGACCGATCTCACTTTTTAGCTTGGGCTGGCCACATTTTCCCATGGCTTCATTTTCCTAATCGATGTGCATTTCAGAAAATTCCTCCACGACTTGAAAAAACCTGTTAATTTCCTCATCGTCTTCAAAAACCCTCCAATATTTGACATTGTTAGGCAGAGACGATTTGTATTTTACCTGAACTTCATATGTCAATTTGGGAGGCAAAGGAGGAATAAACATGCTAGCAGAGACAGCGAGGGAGTCGGCAAGCTGGTTCTTCATTCTTGGGATATAAAAAATGTTGAAATCATTAAAAGAATCCTTGAGCATCCATACCTCATATCTGCGTGCCTTCAGCCTTGGATGCTTAGCTGGAAAATTTTATTTACCTGCTGAATAATGAGGTCTGCGTCTCCAAACACTTTCAGGCCTTTGATGCCCATTTCTTTAGCAGCGCTAAAGCCCAGAATTAAAGCTTCGTACTCTGCTATGTTGTTTGTGACTTGAAAGGTTAATTTGAAAGATAAATGAATGTATTCTTGTGTTGGGGACACAAGGACTACACCTGACCCTACAGCTTCTTTAGAACAAGCCCCATCAAAAAACATATCCCAAATCTGTGGGTTTTCTTCCTCTGCGATCTGGAAAACTGGTTTCTTGAGCTACGTGGAGGCCAACTGAGTTTCTTCAATATGAAGAATACAAGCTCCAAAATTAGTGTCGATAGAATATATGAGATGATTGGTGGGATTCTTTTCATCGTTTATTATATAAGCCAGCAAAGCTTCTTTGTATACTCTCTTGCTCTCTCCTCTGAAAACTTGAACAGTAGCATAAGACAAGTCAATTTGTAATGATCCACCTAACCTCTTGATCGAACCTATGGAAAGTAACATACCGAACTTGGGGGGTACGTCTGACACCACAATATCCATCATCATGCTTTTCATAAGCAACTGAGACAAAGTGATGGCTAGGTCCTTGATTAATCCTAGACATTTCACTTTTCTAGAGTCAAAAGAGAACAAGTCATGTTAAGGCTTAGTGATGTCAAGACCCAACTCATCCATGACAGCCTTGGGCATTAGATTATGGTTGGCTTCAGTGTCCAAAAGGCAGTTGTGAAGGATTTTTTCATGAATGGTTAGAGAGACATAGAATGATGGGGAGCTGTCTTCACAATTTTCAATCATTGGGCTGAGAATAATAGCTGGCTTGTCATATTGCAGATTTACATGGTCAGTGGAGGCTTGGGTGGCTTTAGGCTCAAGGGCTTCGAGGATGGATCTTTTAAAGGACTCATTCTTCACTAGTTCAATCAGAGGCATAGGTATTCTTAACTTTCGAATTTCTGATTGAAAACTGAAAGGAGAAGGAAACTTGTCAAGGCCTCTTACCTCATGAGCTAGAGATTTGAGGATGATAGGATCAACTGCCAGTTGTTTTTTCTTATTAGCTTGTTGTACTGTAGGGACAACAACTCTTTGAATAGGATTTTCCTTGGCATTATTTATCTTTGACATCAAATTATATCTTTGCTGACCTACGGTTTGTATAATAGCTTTACCATCCCATTCTTGGTTGATCTGGTCATTGCATAATGACTTTTCATATGCAGCTGAGGTCAAAAAGGAAGCATTGCCTTTGTCTTACAGACAATGGATCTCATCCTCTTCTTCAAACTACTCTTCCTCCATAACTGTATTTTGAAAAGCATCCTTCACCCTTTGGTGTTCATTAGCATCTTTGTTTCTTTACAAAATCTGCAACTGCTCATTAGTTCTTCTAAATGGATTTGGATTTGGATTTCTAGGAGCAAAGGTATTAGGAGCTCTCCCTTTCCCCAGGTGCTGCTCAACCTTTAATTTGGAGATTTCAGAGGCTAATGACTCGATCATTTTGGTCATTTTATCTATCTTAGGATCAGAGGATGATGAAGACTCGCCCCTCTGTCTTCTTCTATCAACATTTCCCTTGAGATTCTTGTTACACTAAAAAATGTCACCATGGCTAAGTACAGTTAGTATGGCTCTATCAACAGTCATGCTATCCTCCTGGGAAAGTATTAAGCCTCTGCTCTCCATGTCAAACTCCAAAAAGAGAGAAAGTCTTTATAAATGTGTTTATCTCTGGGTACGCAGGTTCTCTCAACCTTACCTGCGGGTACACACCTAATGTTCACAATAACTGCGTCCTTGGACACTCTATATGTAAAGGGGCAGGTGCGTCCCCCTGTAAAGGTCAAAATGCGCAAGTTTCATCTTTAAAAAGTTACTTGTGGTCATTTCTAGAGCATTCTAGAAGGTTGTTTGATGAGTATTGAGCGCCTCCAGATGGTTCATGTATCCCTACCAAAGAGGAACTTATCCCATCAAGAGAGGAGCTATCCCATCCAAAGAGGGGATTATCCCATTGATGGTGGACCTAATTAACTTCCTCTTGAGTACTATAAATACAGGCATTGGGCCAGAAGGAGAGGAGGTTGAAAGCTAAACATTTCTAAGGGTAGATACTGCAGGAATTAGGACTCCCATTTAGAAGCTTGTAAGGAGAGATTCCCATCTTTGCTTGTTCTATTTGGCAGTGGGTGAGCTTTGTCAAAGTTAAGGAGAACTCTTGATGGACCCTGGGAGGGACTTGCACAACACCAAGGCTCAGGTTGTAATTGTTCCTTTTGTTACCTATTAATGCAAATGAGTCCATTCTTCTCAATAACTTGTTATTTATGAGTTGTTTCATGTACTCCTTGGTCTATATGTTAAATATGTTTTATTCTATGAGATTATCAAGTGCTATTTAATCGTTTGATTGTTAGTGGATGCAGGTTTCAAAGTGAAGGAGGAGCTCATCCGGATCAGCGGAGCTGGACTGCTACAACAGCGTGGGACTACAGGTAGGATCTAAACACTTGATTTCTTATATAGTAAATGCATGTTTAGAGAAGGATTGCTCTTGTTTGTCTTGTTTGTCACTAGAGAGTCTTAGGCTCCTAGGGAGGTTGGTTGTGTCCGCACTATCGACTCTTTCCGCCTGACAAATTGGCGACTCCGCTGGGGAATCCATTGATGTGAAAGTCTTTTCCTTTGTATGCAACTTTGCTCTGAGAAAAGTCATTTATTTTCTAGTTTTTGGCTCTGTGACTTTGTTTTTGGGTGGGTTAGCTTAGGGTTAGATTCAATTTAGTTTTTCTTGAATTTTCCAGTAGGATGCACCCTCTGAGTATTGCACAGTGTGTCCCTGCACGCACTGTTGCTGTGTGCACAGAGCGGGCCCACACCTGTCTTTACTGGTTGCCTGCGTCCCCTGCTAAAATTTAAGAAAATTCCATTTTTTGCATTTTTTCTCTTATATTTTTCTTTTTCTTAGTTTTTACTGCCCAGATCCATTAGTCTCTTGTCAAAGATCTTCACCTGAACTTGTTTTGATAGCATTGAGTGTTTTAGTGGATTTCATAGAAGTTTAAGCCCTAGGGTTTGATTTTTGAGTAGGTCTTGTAGTGACTTTGGCGGTAGAAGTTGTCAAGCCTTATATCTCTCTGGTTTTGTCAGCCTTCTTAGAAGTCAGACCTATCACAAAGTCTACCTGTGAGAGCAACTTACCTTTGAGTTGTCTCTTTGGCAAATTTCGAAGTGCTTGTTGATTGAGTATTGAGTTCCATTTTACGAAAAGAACAAAAAGATTTGAGTTTTGTTTTGACTGGTCTTTTGATTCTGCATTAGCTGGTCCTTGACTTCATTTTCGTCAAGTAAAAAATCCTAAAATCATCTTTGTAGGCTTTTGCCTCGTTAGGTTTGCTTAGAGTAAATTTCTTTTTGGTTTGCTTGTGAGTCAAGTTTTCATAGATTTTATAGCTTTTGAGATTGATTTTCGTTAAAATAGATTTATATGCTTTATTAAATAAGAGAAAATACAAAAACATCTCCTTTGAAAATTTTTGTTTCAAGTAGCTTTGAAGAGCTTTGAAAGAAAGAGAATTTTTCGTGCATGTAAGGAGTGGTCATGTTTGTATGCTTGGAAAGATAAAGAGAATTGTTTCTTTGATTGCCTTTACTGAGAAAGTTGTTTTCTATAAAATTTGCATCTCTCAACTCTCTTAGTTAGGAATTTCATTGAAAAAGGAAAGTAGTGTAAATCATCTTAGGTGAATTTTTGTAGTGGTTTGTGTCGAGTCTACACACCATTGGTTTCACTTCTGCTACCGTTTGTCTTTAAGAAAAACCATAAAATTAACGCTTAAAGTAAAATCAACGTAGTAACTTTTATTTACTAGGGCCCTGAAGCACCAATTTAGATCAGGCTAGTGTCTTGGAGTAGGAGAGTAATTAACTCTCCAAGACAACAAAACCAAACAAGTAGCTTATCTTGTGATAGAATAAATCCAATTGTCTCATTTGTACTCTGGGAAAGCTCCTCTTAAAGGAGAAGCATGAGCTCGTGTCCGAACCAGTGAGGGGATCAATCCTCCCTCGTTGGGAACGACGCTAGACACGCACGTATTACAAACGGTAAACCTCGGATTAACCATTGTCGAGGAGCCAGGGGTCACTTGTCAGTAAACCTTGGATTATTGTCAAGGAACTGACAAGGGGATTGAGCTTGATACTCTGCCCTTGCATGCTGTCGGAGTGTAGACTGTTCCCCCAGGTGCATTTGTTGCGGTTGGTAACCTTAGTGACCATTATCTTTAGGATTCTACCGAGGTGACGGTGGAGGGAAGATCCCACTGTACCTGGAGCAGACGTCGGCTAGACTCACTTGGATTTTCCGGGGGGTTCACTTCACTCGAGACGGTTAAAGTGGAGGAACTTGTGCCAGCCTATTCATTAAGCAGGTTGCCGGGGTAACTGTTCCACCCGCCACTTCTGTACTGAATCCGGCGATGTTGGGTTTCATCACCAACTAGCGCTTTCGGTCTCGAAGGCTACTGTTTGTGCTTGGTTTGACGCCCTAGATTCTTTAGGCGTGTGATTCAAATTTGTTTGGTTATTTAGAGACTTTAGGTGGTTTGATTTGAGATTTTGCTTTATTTTCGTGTGTAGTAGTTAAAAGTTTTATCTGTGGCGGAATTACTGAGACAGTCCCGTAGACTTCGGGGCAAGTCACCTGAGATTTTTACCAGAACTGATTTGTTGAGGAAACTCCGTAGATCGCGGGGTGGACCTCCTGAAGACGTCCCGGGTCATCACGAAGGTTTGAAAGTCCTCATAACTCCTCCTAGTGGTAGTAGAGTAGGTTCACCTAAAGAAGGAGAGTCTTCGTTGGTAGTCCATCCGGATTACCAAGGTTTAGAGACAGGTTACAATCCTGAAGCTGTTGCAGTTTCTGAGCTTGTTGGTAGTTTTTCGTCGACCAGTGATATAGGCGAAGAACCTGAAATATCTGAGCCTGTTACTCCGACTTCTAGTGTTCTTGATTCACCTAGGATTGAAAGAGTCATAATTGAGAATCTTCCTTCTGGTTTGATAGCTATTGAAGAACTTATTCCAGAAGAGGAAGTAGGCCCTGTTCTTGAAGATCAACCTACTCTTGACTTAAGAGAGCGTGAATCTATCTTTTACAGTCCACCTAGGAGTACTACTTGGTATCTTTCGTTAACTAATTATCTGGACAACTCAGGGATAAGTTTTTCTCCACCTCGTACTCCTTATCCATCCGGAGGTATTTATGCTCTTGTAAATATGTCTAGTTCGTCGTCTGTGTCTACTCCATCTCCTGAAATTTTCTTGTATGGTGGTCCTTCTGTTCCTACTGGGTATCAATCACTTTCTGGTACCTTTGCAGGAGCATCTCCTCAACCCATTGATCATGGGTTATTAGCTGGAAACAATGGTAATATACCATTGGGTGTAGGAGACATTTACATGATGTCAGGTTCAGTTCCCGTTTCCCAACCTCAAGGTGGTCAATTTCCGCCTGGGGGGCAGCCTCAATTAACGCCTGGGGGGAAAACTCAAGGTACACAAATTGCGTCTGGGGGGCAACCTCAAGGTCAGTATGTACCTATGGTGCAATACACGCCTCAAGGCCAACCCCAGCCTCAATATGTACCCCAGGGTCAACCTCAGTATCAGTA
The DNA here is from genome assembly GCA_031772625.1 of Pinus tabuliformis. NCBI lineage: Eukaryota > Viridiplantae > Streptophyta > Pinopsida > Pinales > Pinaceae > Pinus > Pinus tabuliformis. The sequence continues at coordinate 513,156,688 of CM062806.1, read as the reverse complement.
TTTACCTCAAGGGTATCAACCCCAAGGGTATCAACCTCAAGGGTATCAACCTCAAGGTCAAGGTCAACCCCAGTATCAGTATTTACCTCCAGGTTATCAACCTCAAGGTCAATACTCGAGTCAAGGTTATCAACCGCCTCAAGGTCAGTCATATGTTCCAGGTATGGGAACTGCACCTTTCAATTATCAATCCTATCCTCAATCTGGTTATGGATCTCAGTATCCTCAACCTGTTACGGGTCAATACCCCGGAAGGTCAACAAGTGTTGCAGCCAAGTATACAGTCGTTACCTCAAACTGGACAACCTGTAGTTTCTGGTCCACCCCAGCAACCGCAACCTGTCCAGTCAAGCGTTCAAACTTCTGTAACTTCGGTAGTTACTCAGCCGCCAATCGCACCTAGTACTCCATCTCAAACGGCTGCTGCAACTACCGCAACATCTACCACACTTACTTCTGGAGTATCGACAGCTCCGGTTTCTACTGTCTCTGCAACCACCCCTCAGAGATCTGTACCGTTGTCTGGATCCACGATTCAAACCACGGTCCAGATGCCTGTAGGGCAACCTGGTTTAAGTATTGTTGTAACAACTCAACCACAGTATACGTATCAACAGCACCAGGGACAGTACCAATACGAGCCTGCTGTCCAACAACCGGTTTACCAGTATCAACCGTATCCTGGATATACTTATCAACAACCTCAGCAACCCCAGTACGGTCCGGTTAATCCTGGTTTTCTAGGAGGGTATAATATCCCGAATGCGATTCCTGTTCCAAGTTATCCTAGGTATCCTCCTCCTAGAGCTGGTCTTGTGACTCAGAGTTTTAGAGATCCTAACCGGCAATTGTCGTTCATTGCAACTTTGGATTTACCCGACTTGACGCGCCTAACGAACGATCCAATAAATTATCTTTCGTTCTGGTCGCCAATGCCCAATAAGTTGCCCAGCGATATACCCAAGTTCGAAGGTAAGTCTGGAGAGGATCCATCAAATCACGTGATGACTTACCACCTCTGGTGTGCTTCAAATTCTATCTCGGATGATTCGATCCGCTTACGTCTTTTCCAGCGTACACTCATTGGTCTCGCGGCCAAGTGGTACATTGAGTTACCACGGGCCTCTTTTTACAATTTTAGCCAGTTAGCTACCTCGTTCTTAACTCACTTTCAGTTGCCGGTCAGATATAATAACGGCACGGAGTTATTAACTTCACTAAAACAATCGACGTCCACGTATATTTCTGATCACATTCATGAGTGGAGACGTCGAAGAAGGTTAGTGAAAGTTTTTATTCCGGACCAAATCTTAGCTGAATGGTTTGTCAAATCATTATTACTGAAGATGTAGCTAAGGCCGGAGTAGTTACTGAGGAGCAAGTCATTGCTCAAGCCCAGTATCTTGACTTAGTTCATACTCAGTCGAGTACGTTACACGAGAAGATCCCAGATCTTCCAAAATCAAATCAAATCGCTGCTGCTCCTTCAGGATCTCATGCTGCTGATGGTATGATTGGTACGGTGAACACAAAGAGCAAGAAGAAATCTTCCAAGAATTCTACTACTCCTATAATCACCTTGCCCGATTCCCCGACAGGAGAGTCTTCTCCTGAACTTTCCGCCGATATTCATGCCGTGGAATCATCTATGGCCAAATCAAAAAACGGTGGAAAGAAGAAAGGAAAGAAGAAGGCTAAAGCTGACAAGGCTCCAAAGGAGAAAATAGAAAAGTCGGAAACCAATGACGAAAAGCGCAAACCTCGATATCCTTGTCTTATTTGTGAAGAAGATCATTTTACAAGAGATTGCCCGCATCGGGCCGAGGTTGCGAAAATAGTCAAAGGTTCTTCCACTCCTGTTGTGTTGAAAGATCCTTTTCCAAAGCAGGAGAGTAAGATGATAGGTTCTTCCTCGACTGCCAGTGAAGAACCCATTTTGATGATGTCTCATGTGAGGATTGCGACTCGATCGCAAGATTATGGTAGTAAGGCTCCTGTTCATGGTAAGGAAGCAGAATCTTCTCATTCTATTCCGTCAACCTCAGCTCCTGGTCCCGATCCACTACAGATCGAAAAACCTAACCCGGAATTAGTAATAAAACCACCCGCCAAGGGTGTACTTCGAAGGTCTGCTTTCAATCCACATGCGAGAGCGGCCCAGAATTACAACATTGTTGAGGACTTAGCTGTTTCACCCTCAGCAATGTCGGCTTTAGAAGTGCTGCAATCATGCCCAGCACAACGAAAATTACTTTTGTCGGCTATAGGAGTTGTTGATATTCAGGACCCGAACCTGATAATCTTCGATCTAGAAAATAGTACACCGCGTCTCCCTCATCAGATGGCTTTCCAGATTCCAGTGATAGTCAAAAACAGGCTTATTCATCGGGCTGTGATTGATGAAGGAGCTTCTACGTGTATTATGTCAATTCAGTGTTGGAGATCGCTTGGTTCTCCTTCACTGAACCAATCCCCGACCATCCTTAAGGCCTTTGATGGCCGTGGGTTCCGTCCGTTTGGTATTCTACAGGAATTGCCTATAGGGTTAGAAGGTAAAACCGTTAGTCTGGATGTGGAAGTGGTTGATGCCCCTCTAGACTACAACCTTCTTTTGGGTCGAAGTTGGTCATATGCTATGACAACGGTCGTGTCATCGGTCTTCAGAGTAATCAAGTTTCCACATAACGGCAAGATTGTGACCATTGATCAGCTGACATACTTTTCATCCGACCTAGCCTCTTCAGAGAGTATCCAGCATGTCGGTAAGACGACAATCCCTTATAGGGATGTTGGCGTAGGTTTAGTTAAAGATTCCGGTTTACTGGGAACTTTTCCTTTCCCTCCAATCAACGCAGACCCTTCATTTGCATCAATTCATATGATTACATCAGAAAACATTATTTATGATGATCCTTGGATTGTCCCATCTGAATCTGAGATAGACTCATTCGGTGATGCTATGCCTTTGAGTCCATATGAAATTGCTTATGAAGCTGTCGTGTCTTTTACCGACTCACTTTCAACCCAAATCGACCAAATGAATGTGGTCAGTGAAGAATCACTTTTCACACCAACCTCGGAACAGATAGCGTTTCCCGAAGTCGTGTCATCTGACGAGCAACTTCGCGAAATCCTAAGTGTAGATGATCTACCGTGGGAAGATCTTCATCATAGATCTTCGTTTTTACCTGAGGGCGACGTCTTTGAAAATGATTTTTCATTAATCTTTACCGCTGAATATGTCAAAGAAGCTCAGAATCCAACGAAACATCCTAATTCAGAGTTGAATTTAGGGAATATTTCTCGTACTATTCCCATTGATATTTCAGTAAACCCCGGAATTGAGGAGAACATTCATATAGGTGCCTCATGTACAGAAGATGAAATCCGAACTTACAAGGCCCTATTCCAAGAATTCCGCGATGTGTTTGCCTGGTCTTACGAGGAAATGCCGGGAATCGACCCTGCCATTATTGTTCATGAAATAAAGACCTACCCGGATGCTAAACCCGTCCGGCAACGGTTGCGCCAGATTCACCCTCGGAAAGCGACTGCGATTAAAGCAGAAGTCGAAAAGCTGTTGAAAGTAGGTTTCATTTATCCAATACTGTTAACGGATTGGGTATCGAATATTGTTCCGGTCAACAAGAAACAAGGAACAATAAGAATCTGTATCGATTATAGGGATATAAATCGAGCTTGTCCAAAAGACAACTATCCTACGCCTTATATCGATCAAATTATTGATGATTGTGCCGGAAGTGATATGTTTTCCTTCATGGATGGTTTTTCGGGCTATAATCAAATCAATATTCTACCTGCCGATCAACCAAAAACGACATTCATTTGTCCATGGGGGACATTTGCTTATTGCAAATTACCTTTTGGGCTGAAGAATACCGGAGCCACTTTTCAACGGGCGATGTCTTATGCATTTCATGACATCAAACACATTGTGCAACCGTACCTCGATGACTTGCCTGCTCATTCTTTACATCGAGCTGATCACCTTGTCCACTTACAAGCAATCTTCATGAGGTGTAGGCATTATTGTATTCGGTTGAATCCCCAAAAGTGTGTTTTCTGTATAGAGACGGGTCGATTGCCGGGATTTGTTGTTTCAAAAGCCAGCATTCGCGTCGATCCCTCGAAGGTTGAAGCTATCATCAAATTACCTCCTCCTTCGAGTTTGCGCCAACTCCAAAGTTTGCAAGGGAAAGCGAACTTTTTACGCCGATTCATTCCAAACTACGCCGAGGTCACTAAAGGTTTTACACGGTTGTTGAAACAGAATGCTCAATTCTTTTGGGATGAGATTACCCAACAATCTTTTGATGCACTTAAACACGCGTTGACCCATGCACCGTTGTTGCATCCTCCCAACTACAACCAGGACTACTTCTTATACCTCGCAGCTTCACATTCCACCATTGGAATGGTGTTAGTTCAAGAAGATGAATTCGGAGAGGAACATGTGATATATTATCTTAGTAGGACATTAAATCCCACTGAGCTAAAATATTCGCATGTGGAGAAATTGGTCTTGTCAGCCATTCAAGCTGTCCAGCGTTTTCGTCACTACATTCTTCTCCGTAAAACTACAGTCATTTCGGATTGCAACCCTATGATTTATATTTTGAAAAAAAAACTAATAGGGGGCAAGTAATCTAAATGGATCGTTATCCTGCAAGAGTTCGACTTGGAGTTTGAGAAGTCCAAGTCTAAGAAATCCTTAGTTTTTGCGGAATTGATGTGTGATTTCCCGTGTGCTGACACAGAAACTGTGGCAGAGGAGTCCATTGCAGACGAATCTTTGTTTCTCATCAGTACTTTAGATCCGTGGTACGGGGATATAATCATCTATCTCCAAACCCAAACCTTTCGGCCTGAAGCTTCCAAGTCGGAACGTTGAAAAACTCGGTTTCAATCCCAGCAATACAAGATTATTGGAGATACACTTTATCGCCGGGGGGCAGACTTAGTTTTTCGATGTTGTTTAACTCACGAAGAGGCTGAGAGGGTTTTGAATGATTTTCACTCTGGAGCATGTGGCGGTCATATGTCTGGGTATGCCACAGCTCAGAAGGTGTTGCGCGCTGGCTACTTCTGGCCATCTATGTTTAAAGATTGTATCATCGTAGTCCGGAAGTGCCACAACTGTCAAGTGTTTGATCGCAAGATGCGCGCACCACCTGCTCCTCTCCACCCTATAATTGCCGTTGGTCCATTCGCCAAATGGGGTATTGATTTTATTACTTGTAACCCTCACTCGGCCGGGGGGCATGCGTATATCATCCTCGCGGTTGATTATTTTACTAAATGGGCCGAGGCGATGCCTACATTCGACGCAAGTGGCAAAACAGCTGCAGTTTTCGTATTCAATCATATTATAACTAGGTTTGGTGTCCCACAAGCAATCATTACTGACCATGGGAGCCATTTTCGAAACATCATGATGACTGAGCTTAAAAGCCAGCTTGGTTTGCGCCATGATAGTTCTACTCCTTATTATCCACAAGCCAACGGTTTGGTTGAGTCTATCAACAAAGTTCTGGTTATCATGATCCGACGAACCATTGGTATTCATCAGTCAAATTGGCATAACATGTTATTTTCGACGCTATGGGCATACCGAACCTCAATGAAATCTTCAACAGGGTTCACTCCTTTCCAGCTAGTTTATGGCTTGGAAGCTGTGTTACCCATTGAATGTGAAATCCCATCACTTCAAATGGCTGTCGAATTACTTCCAGCTACTTCCGAAGAGGAGAAGCATTTATTATACTTAGCTAAATTAGATGAGACTCGACGTGACGCTACATTGGCAATCGAGACTCACGCGAACCGAATGAAAGCTCAGTATGATAGAAATGTGACTCCTCGAAGTTTTTTGGAGGGAGACCTAGTGCTATTATATGATCAAGCTAACGATAAGCTAGGTGCTGGAAAATTCGTTCCTATGTGGCACGGACCCTACATTGTAAAGTGAAAGCTAGCAAAAGGGGCTTATGAGCTGGTAGATTTTGATGCGGACTCTTTGGGTAAACACAGAAATGGACTTTACCTAAAGAGGTATTATGCTTAAATGGTGGGTATGGAGAATTTTTAGTTAGGTTAGGTTTTATTTCCAGCTAGTATGTTTGTTAGTTTGGTCAGTGTGCTTAGCTTAGAGAGTGTGTTTTTCGTCGTTATTCTGGCTTATCTTGGTTTTACTCTTGATATTGCAGATGTCGACGCCTCTCCAAACAGACATCGGATTTGCTGATGGTGCTTGTCGTAGTACACAGAATATCTCTTCCGCAGCCTGGGTTATCTATTCGCCCTCTGACGAGTTAGTTTCTATGCATGGGGTAAGCCTCGGTCAAACAACGAACAACATTGCTGAATACAGTGCAGTGGTTGAATTATTATCCGAATCTATTTCATTTGGAATTCGACGTTTGATAGTGAGGTTAGATTCTGAAGTTGTTGTATTACAGCTTAATAGAGTGTATGCCATTAGAAATCCTGTGTTATTAAGGTTATTTTTGAGATTGCGTCTCTTGGAACGTGAATTTGATTACATTGAATATCAACATATTCCAAGGTCTTTAAATACATTAGCAGATGCAATTGCTTCTCGAATGTTGGATAGACATTTACGATAATCATGCAAGTAAATTTAAAAGCATTTCATCACATATGTTAAACAAGATAAACCGGTAATAGTGATATATATATAGATAGGAGTGTGTCAAAAATATACATCGTCTTCGATCATAGGTTGAAAAACACCTTATGATCAGCAAAATGATAAGTACAAAAAGTCAAAAATGTCATATGTGTCTACAAAGTGACTAGCCAATCACTGGTGGTGCTCTCTATACGACACCACTGCACGGGCTACCTTACACAAGAACCTCCTAAACGGCCCAGGGACTGCAACTACATAGCGCTGAAGTCTGATAGGAATATCATCTATGGTAGTCTCAGGTATATCCACCGTCAGGCGCTCTAGATCCTGCTCCAACTCAGCTAGTGACTCTGCAGCCGCGTCCTGTGGAGCCGGTACCGGTGCAACTGGATGTCTCCTCTCAAAAGGTCGGAGGTTGGCTGGGCGCTGTGGACCAACATCTGCATTTTAAAAATTTTTACTGTCATTTTTGAGACGATATATATAAAAAAACAAAAAATATATATAATTTGAAAACTTGTGAAAAATAAAGTACCTCTGTCATCCCATTGTTCTCCCTGTGGAAGAACCATGTCTGGATCACCTCGAAAATCTACTCCGGCATACGGAAAGTCCTGGATCGAAAAAACCTGGTCCTCTAACCAGTGAAAATAACTATCAGGGAATCGAACAACTGTCGCGCCCTCGTCAGGATGCCGGGCCATCACTGTAACCCATCGTATCAGCTTTGGCTCTCGAGGACCCAAGAATTCAACAGTGAGGTGCTGAGGGATCAGCATCGGAACTCTCTCTAAGGCAAAGCTCACAACTAGAGGCCCATATCCAAAGGTCTTCAGTTGTCCGTTCTTTACCCTAGTCAGTTGGCCCTTCATATTGGCCGACACAGCATCAGACCAGTTGAAAATGGTGCCTTGGAAACAGTCAATCGCCATCCGCATTTGGGACCCGGTGGCAATATGTAAAGCGGCTGCACCGCAAATTCTGGTAACCGTGAAAGCTATAACCTTGAATTCACGCAGAGAGATGTGTTTGATTTCTATGCCTTTCGCATGGTGTGCATTGGGTATGCACCAATCTGCCCGGAGACTAGCAAGGGATTGGCCACCCGGCCTAGTCCCGGCTAGATTGAGTTGCTCACCCCTATTTGGAAAGCCAGTGAGAAAGTATATGTCAGAGGGCTCTATCTCGAGCTGGTGCCCTCCGATGTAAAATCATTGCTCATGAATGTTCCATCTCTCAACCAGCCACTCCAAGAATCTCACCTGAGCCCTCATGCCAGGTATGGCCCAGTATTTATATAGTCCGCATGATTTTAGGGCATCATTGGAAGGTTGATGATTAATTGCGGCTAAATCAATGTCCTCGTGCTCTCTTTCTCTCCAATCCAACATGGTGAGTGCCCTACACACCAAGAAATGAAGGTTAGAATTGATTTGGGAAAATTCGGATGGTTGTTTGTGGAGTTTGGGGTTTCAAATTCCGCCTTTCGCGGGGGACACACCCCGTGTTCAGGACACAGAGCGTCGGGACGCATCTGGCCTGAAGGTGGGCTGCGTACCTCGACCTTTTTCCTGTGTGGAAAAAAGTCAGGGGACGCAGGGCACCCTTAGGGCACCTTCGTGCCCCGCAGAGCGATTTTTGAAACCTAAAATCCCCCAAAAACCAAAACTAAAACCTAAAACAAACTTTTAATTGGATGAAATTGAAGAGGGGGATGTTGTGAAATACCTGGAAGAGACGGCGTTCGATTCTGACGGTCGGATTCTCCGCAGCGACCACGGGAAGTTTCCTGCCAAAAGCCCTTTTTTCAACCTCAACAGTAAAATGGTAAAAATGACATGGTAAAAAGTCTTTTTATAAGTTTTTTGGATGAGTGAATGCTAGGTTTGTTCATTTTTTACCATGGAAGGATACTTTTCAATGCATTTTTGCCTATCTTAAACAGGTATGAGTAATGTGTCGTTTTTGTGCAGGACAAAGGGATTTAGAGGGAAAATTGTCTTTTTTCACAAACCAAAATATCAGAGTCATCTTTTAAGCTCTTTTCTGACTCCTAAAATATGAAAATATTGCCGAGCGTTTCTTTTACACTCGTTAAAACGGAATTAAAAGACGGTCCCCTTATAGCTCTTTTCTGACCGTAAAATCAGGAAAAGATTGCCGGGTTTTTGTCGTTTCAAACTCGATATGGAAATAAAATGACGTGTCCTTGATCACTTTTTACTTTTCAGGTCAGTGGCACTAATTATGAAAGTACTCCTTGGTCGCAAGATCAAGCGGTTCCCCCAGGTATTATTTTATACTTTTTCGGGCTTGAGGGACACAAATCTACGAAAATGTTCAACCTGGAGTCTTCTTAAGTTTTTCAGACTCTCTAAAATTGAAAAACGTCGAGTTTCTCCTATACTGGGCTCGTTAAACATTTCACAGTAAAGGACCTGTTCAATTACAAACAGGAACGAACCACTCCTTCCTAGTGTTCGAATCAAAACTAGGTTGGACTCATCCGAAGGATGAGCTTATAATCAAGCATATGTTATCCTCCTCAAGCTTGTTAAAAATAAAGAGGTACTTGCCAGAAATGGTGGGGGAAAAGAGAGAAGAATGAGCCTATTTGTTATCTTTTGTCTCAGAAGAAACTTTATTACCACTCTTGGACACGACACTTTTCATTCACCTGGGTTGGGAAATCCTTTACCTCACAGTTGATCAAACCACTTTGAAAGTCTTCAGCCGGGTTCCAGGGATTAACTTTGAGTTATTCATCACCAAGCCATTTGTCGTGTCGTTATGTGTTCAAGAGGTCTGCAAGCAAAACTTTCATCTGCAAAATACTTATCATCCATTTGACCATCCCTGAGTCAGTCCTTACAGCAACATTTCTTCAACTTGAACAATGATTTCGTGCTGTGGGCTTGCCTACAACGGGTCGATTTCTATCGACATCAGCACATTATCTAGAGAGATGACTTAGAAATCGTCAGTACCTTGAAGTCTGCATGCATCAATGGCAGGTTTCTCGCCTTTGACGTCAGTTTACATCATTGACTTTCGATCGAAGGACTCCGTGAAATGTTCGACATCAACTCATTCATTCACATCTCATGGATTGTACTGGGTACTTTGAGAACCATTGACATTACTGGTGGTCTCTCTCACACTTGTTAACAGTTTACATCATCGACTGGTAATCAAGTGGTTTCTACCATGTTCGACATCAACTCATTTATTCGCATGGCTAGAATCGTACCAACTCGAGAAGTAGAAATGAAGACCCTGGATCTAGTTTCCACCATCCAGGCTGCGAGGAGTTTTGTATTCATTGTCTAAGTAGACTAATCATAAACAGATGGCTGCACCCATACTGTGTCTACAAAAGTCTATGATTATGATGTACTACAAGATCATTCCTGGATCAGAGTAGTTAGTCTATTAGTTAAAGTTTTGATCTGAGTATGGGAATGCCTACCTCAGTGATGATGTAATATTATACATGTATTTTGTGTTGAAAATTGCAGGTTATGACCAGGCTCTCCACGAGATAATCCTTGAAATGATAAAGCGCTTCACCCTTCCTAGATAATACAAAACCCTAATCTACTACAGGCTTCGCACTTTAGGGGGCAATCTGTTACACTAAAAAATGTCACCATGGCTAAGTACAGTTAGTATGGCTCTATCAACAGTCATGCTATCCTCCTGGGCAAGTCTTAAGCCTCTGCTCTCCATGTCAAACTCCAAAAAGAGAGAAAGTCTTTATAAATGTGTTTATCTCTGGGTACGCAGGTTCTCTCAACCTTACCTGCGGGTACGCACCTAATGTTCACAATAACTGCGTCCTTGGACGCTCTGTATGTAAAGGGGCAGGTGCGTCCCCCTGTAAAGGTCAAAATGCGCAAGTTTCATCTTTAAAAAGTTACTTGTGGTCATTTCTAGAGCATTCTAGAAGGTTGTTTGATGAGTATTGAGCGCCTCCAGATGGTTCATGTATCCCTACCAAAGAGGAACTTATCCCATCAAGAGAGGAGCTATCCCATCCAAAGAGGGGATTATCCCATTGATGGTGGACCTAATTAACTTCCTCTTGAGTACTATAAATACAGGCATTGGGCCAGAAGGAGAGGAGGTTGAAAGCTAAACATTTCTAAGGGTAGATGCTGCAGGAATTAGGACTCCCATTTAGAAGCTTGTAAGGAGAGATTCCCATCTTTGCTTGTTCTATTTGGGAGTAGGTGAGCTTTGTCAAAGTAAAGGAGAACTCTTGATGGACCCTGGGAGGGACTTGCACAACACCAAGGCTTAGGTTGTAATTGTTCCTTTTGTTACCTATTAATGCAAATGAGTCCATTCTTCTCAATAACTTGTTATTTATGAGTTGTTTCATGTACTCCTTGGTCTATATGTTAAATATGTTTTATTCTATGAGATTATCAAGTGTTATTTAATCGTTTGATTGTTAGTGGATGCAGGTTTCAAAGTGAAGGAGGAGCTCATCCGGATCAGCGGAGCTGGACTGCAACAACAGCGTGGGACTACAGGTAGGATCTAAACACTTGATTTCTTATATAGTAAATGCATGTTTAGAGAAGGATTGCTCTTGTTTGTCTTGTTTGTCACTAGAGAGTCTTAGGCTCCTAGGGAGGTTGGTTGTGTCCGCACTATAGACTCTTTCCGCCTGACACTTCTCTACAGCCATGATGTTTGATTCCACTTCCAAGGTTGCATCCTGCATGTAAACCAAAGTAGCACATCACCTCTCTCTCAACAATAGGTAGAAGTCAGAATCAAAAGAACTAGCATAGGTGAGTTTAGCAGAAGTAGTAGTGGGTTTTACTTTAGCTGGTATCTTGCTGTACATATGGTTAAACCTCTTATTAAAATCAGATAGAAACTCATCATTTTCCCTCTTTAAGTTCCCAAAATCAGTGTGGTAGTAGAGGAGATCCTTCTTATCCCCCCAATGCTTTAGGAATGCATCATCTAAAGATTCAATATCTGCTATAGATCTTGGGGTTAGTTCTCTGAACCATTTTCTAGCATCTCCATCTAATCTTTGGACAAAGACTCTCATCCACACATCATCCTCACTAATGTCGAGATTATCAGCAAAGCTATAGAATGAATCAAGATGTTCTTCAATAGTAACACCTTCAATCCTAGTGAAATTAGGCCTATATTTATGATATTCTCCAGTAGGCATGGCATTTAAAGGAGTGGGTAGTATTAGAGGTCCATACCTAGCAGCTATGATTCTTTCCATTTTGGTAGGTGCTTGTGGACTTGCCATAGCTGTGGTGGCTAAAAGAGTATTGGCAGTCTAAATGATAGAAGGCTGAGGAGTGACTGACAGGACTAAAGGAGCATGATGGATATGAGGTGAGATTTCCTTTGGGCTTACAACACAAGGAGAACCTAAAGAATAAGGAGCTTTATTAATCTTTGAGAGTTTTTCTTCATTGCTAGTATTATATGCTATACTTCGAACATGTATTTGTTCTATTACAAGCCTTCCTTGAAGAGATATAGAATATTTTTTAGGTTTACCTGATCGTGATGCTCCTTTTTGTGATACCTTTCTCTCTTTGATGATTTTTTCAGGGTCAGGTATTGGGTCAACTTGTAGCTTCTGAGGGTGTCTTTGAGTATGCCTCACAAAACTGAGCTAGAACTATGAAGTGGAGTCGTGAAGAGGTTCGACCTCCAGTAGAGTCGCCAGATAGATGATTACAACCAAAAAGGTGCCCAAACTTTGTCTATCATCAAAGCTGGATCTATGTCGTTTCCCAGGGAAGATGAGCTTCAGTTTCCTCTCCCCGGCAACGGCACTAATTATGTTATCACACCAAGAAACTCTCGTAGGTTGTACCTCAGAGATGCCTGGTGACATATAATCTTCAATATTGTTCTTTGAACTACTGGAATAAATGATGGTTTGGATCAAGTTAGATAACCATTTCAACCCTATTTTCACTGAATGCATGCATGAATGTTCTCACCAATACAAGGCTTTAGACCACTAATGCTCAATAAGTTATAAATTCAATAGATAGATGTAGAATACTAAATATACCAACATATTGCATATATAAACATACATCAATGGCTATCTACAGGCAGTAAAAGAGAATATTGACTATACTGGCAGATGCATATATGACCACATATGGATGGCTAGTTACAGGTAGCAAAGAAGCTTGCAAATCTAATATATCAAAGCAGAGATAAGATGATAGCTATTTGGCCTTAGACATAAAGAGAACATGAACAAACTGTTCAAGTGAAATCATAAAACAACAAAGAGAATGGACATTGAACATATAATGGAAAAAGAAGCTTATATTGCTAGAATGAAGATGAGAAGCTTGAATGAACAGAGGAGGAATAATCTCCAAAAATTGAACCTCTATTACATCTTAGTTTCAGCTATTTATAGCCTGTTTACAATGCTCCTGAGCTCTCTAGAAGGCTCGGAGTCTTAATCTGCCTGATATGCATTGTTAACTGATTTGATGCCCTCTAGGCAAGCATGGGATCGGATTTTTCTGCTTCTGACAAAAAAGTAACCGATTTCAAATATTTTTGATGGCTTGCTACACTGTCTGGGATTTTTTCTGTGCCAGAGATGCTCCATAATGTTTGCTGGTGTGCCTGTTGCATTGTCTTTACTGTTGATTCTCCTTGATATTATTTGATTCGTGTTGTAGCGTGTTGTGGCCCTTCCAATCATTTAACAATGCATGCTTCTATTATAGCAGAACAACACTGCCCCTGTGGTGGACCTCTATTGGAAACAATGTATATTTATGTTTTAAACAAAAAACATAGCCATCACTGCTAAATCCTACCTTCTCTGTCATTTCAGACTTCAAAGGTCTTCAAAAATGGTTTATTCTTCTCTCGAGTTCACCCCAGTCGCCATCGCAATTCGCAAAAGCTTTCATCTTATGTGTTTTCCTTGTATTTGGAAATCCACAACAAACACTAAAAAGCACGTGAAGTCAGCTTTGGCGGACTTGAAACAGTATATATTTTAACTCTGAAACCCATCGGGTCCAGGCCTCATCACAATCGGTATAGCCAAGTTCCCTTTTGTATTTCGTTATAACAATGAAAATACACAAAAAAAAAAAAAATATGGCATTCCCCGGACTTGAAATATATATAATATCATTCCCGAACCCTTTCACATCTAGGCTGTATCGCTATCGGCGTTGTCATGTGTTCCTTTTTATTTCATTTAAACAACGAAATACATGAAAATACATTAAAAGTAGGCCTTCACGCGGACTTCAAAATTTATCAACTGTTGCATATAATTCTGTCAGGTCTGGCCCATCGGGTCACACACATGCTCGTGCCTAGACCTCGCCCCATGGTATAGTGCCGATGCAATATAGTGATACGATAAATCAGAGTCGCTAATCACTTAATGCATGGGCCTTGATATAATAGAACATATGTTCTCCACCGCCGTGACTATTGATGCGACCTGCGGATCTGATCATCAGAGATCACTGATCGGCAGTGTCCTCCGCCCCTCCATAAGTCCTCCTCTATGATAGCGCCAATTGCGATTAGCTGCTTAGATCTGGGCCATTGATCAGTCAGATCTAACGGCTACTGTGCCTCGACTGTTAGAGCCTCCGATATGTAGTTTTTCACTGATTTTTCAGTGTTTTGGCCTCCTGATAGTGTTTTTCCTCCCTTTTAAGGGTTGTCCTCCTACACTAGTTCTGATTTTTGAATGATCTTTAAGCAAATGCTGAAGATTTCAAGCCCATTAATGGACTTATTGGCATGTTTTTAAGCAACTTTGGAGACTATAAGAGCCTATATGGATCCATTTGTGGGCCTCTTGCCGGCAAGGCTAACAAGACCATTTTTCCATTATAACACAAATATGGTTTTCTTAAGGAGGTATGTAATTCATTTAAATGCACACATAAGGTGTAATAAAAAAAATGAAATGGGATTTAGACCAACATTCATTAACATTTCATAGCAACCAAGAATCTATGTTTAAATTAACCTGACCACACATAACATGCATAATCCATGTAAATTTATTGCAGTGAATAATATTCAATCAAATTTCATAGACATTTGTTTTTTAACTAAGAATGGTTCAAGGAGATTAGTTTCATATGAAAATTTTCCTCCTAGTCACAGGCATCCACTTAAGATTCCATCCCCAAGTTGGGATATGCAGTCACTAGGGAAAATCAATGTAAGATATAGGCTCCCACTCACTCAACCCAATCCATTACTCATGGAATTTTTACTTCACTCATTACAAAACATTACACATATAATCTAACCCACAAATATCAATGGCACTCTCTTTCACTTCCCTACATGACATAAGGAAGATCTTCCTCTAATATGGTTGATAATGTCTTAGGGATTTTCTTCCCTTTAATTCTCTTTAGTGTAGGCAGAAAGAGTCCAATATGTTGAATTTTTGCTAGGAATAACTTGGAAGATTAAAATATGCCTCTCAAATAAATAATGATCAATTTAACTAATTGGTGAAAGATTCCTTAGTTACCCAACCTCTATGCTCATCTACAACCTCTCTATCTCTTCACCAAGGACAATTGATTCCCCTTTCATGGTGTTTATTTTGATCATCTTCATATTTATGGTTAATTAGTAGAAGAGAATTAGCAAGCACTACAACCATAAGCCTTTTTTTATGCCTCAAATGCACCTTGAAATTACTTATGAAAAGGTTTTTCAACCTATTGTGTGACTTTGTGATCCACCCATATTTTAAATAGGGGTCGCAAATTAGGTTGATAATAAAGTTGAAAAGTATTTTGTCCAAAAAACCAATATAATATATGTCAAAAATCTAGGTCAAAATTATTTATAAAAAGCATAATTTTAGATTTTAAAACATATGTTAAAAATGGATATTACAAATGTGATTGAAAAAAGATTTGATAGTTGTCATTTATTACACAAATATTATAAATGAGGTAGAAATTTATTTTGAAAGTTTAATAGGAGGTATAGGTTGAAACTTTTATTTCAAAAAAATGTTCTTGATCATGAGCTCAGAGATGATCCTAGTCATAGTTAAAGATCAAATCCTAATCCTAAACTCACTTCCTACTCTTAAGCTTTGCTTGCCGAACCTAACAATTAGCTAAGTGTAAATCACATTCTAAGTAGCCACATTCAACTTTGGATTCATAAGTTTCACAATGCTTTATATATATGTTATGTTGTTATGATTTACATTTAGATTAATGCTTGAATCTCTCTCCATTATTAATATCAATTACAATAATCTAATTTAATGTCATAGCATAATCAAACAACAAATTATGGTTGTTGTTGGATTGCATAGTGTTAAATGAATGTATATGGAATGTTACTTAAAATCACTCCATCACAGCATGATAACTTCACTATGTAGAGCTCCTCACCTATATAATTCCTTGGTAACACTCCTCAAGTGAGGCCTTCCTTGCTTCAAGAATTGATAATGTTAATGCTAGACTAGTACATAATGTTTGTTGGACACTTAAGTGGACCCTAGTTTACCAATTAAAGCCAATAAATGGTTATTTTGTTGGGACCACAACATGATTTTGAGGCCTTAGAAAAATGAAGGAATGACTGGCTAAACCACAAGTGGAAGATTGTTTTGATGATAGAATGAAATATTTTCTAATGAGGAAGCCCCACTATTTTGTTGGAGAATGGAAAAATTCAAGGAGACATTCATGTATGAAGACATCTTTGAAATTTTATGTATAGAGTTTTCTAGTGAGTTTGTGTGAATGGTTGCATATGCTTGATGAAGCCCCACATCACCATTGAGGAGACAAGAAGACAAGTAAGTTGAATCTTAAATCCAATAACTTCGGATCATTGTGATAACTTGGTTAATCAAGAAATAGACTTTTGGGGAGAGCAGACAATGGAAGGATGCATTGTATCTAGTTTGTAGTAGAATTTTACTAATTGTACTCAAAATCTAAGTACCAATTTTAGAATGGGTTTTGAGAGAGATTGGTGAACACAAACCCTACAAGGATAAAAATGTTGTTGGTGAAGGAAAAGTTGGTTCCTACTAACCCATTGAGCATGTTGTTGTAAAAACTTACATTAAGGAATGGGTTACAACGAGGTTGGAAAAGATGAGAGTTCAAAGGACCAAATGATCATGGAAGACACAAAAGTTAAAGAGAAAGTTGAACAAGCTTTGAGGAAGTAGAGATAACTAACTAGTGGTGGTGGAACTAGATGTGAGAAAATGAAGAAAGCCAAGAGGAGTTGCAAAATGAGATTAATGAGGAAGGGAGTAGTGAAGTGAGGATGAGAGATTTGGAGAAATTTAATAGGAAAGGTCAGTTAGCTAGCAAATGGTTGCAAAAATAAGGTTTGGTGATAAATATAGCTCAATAAGGAGTAGTAGTCAAGGCACCTCAATGAGGTCTGATTAACACACTTGAGTGGGGTTATGAGAGATATGCGATTAGAAAGTGATAGGTTGGGGAAACCATATTCTAAGGCCAACATATGTGTCCCTTCTATCTAGGGAGGACGAGAACCTAGTAGTGGGCATGGCACTAGACATTAGTAATGTTGGCCTGATACCAACCCCACCCCTTATGCTTCTTAAATACAATTAGGTAACACTACACTAGCTTGTTAATAATGGTTCAAGTCCACCTAGTAGTTAGCTTACTTATGGAGGAGCAATAGGAATTAGAGGAAGTAGTCTTAACAACAGTGCAAGTTGAATATTAGGAGTAGTACAATTGGGAGTTATAACTATTTAGAGAAAAAAATAAGAGTTTAATGAGTTTTAGTACCTATGATGTTTTGAACTATAACCTAGGAGAATGTAAGAGAAATAATATTAGAGTGATGCACTACTTAAAAAATTTAATCATATGTAAATTCTTTGGAAAAAAACCATAATGGTCTGCATACCTTGATATAAAAAAAACCATAAAAATGTCATTCTTAAAATCTCTTGTGTAGTTACCTAATATCATTCAAGTAGAATATCCCAATTATTTATGTTAGTAATGGTGTGATCATTATTTTCATTCTCTTAAAGGAAGTCTTTCTAGACATGCACCCCATCAAGCATAAATCATCCTAACATATATCTTTGAAGTAATATAAATCGTCCAATGACTATCCTCAAAATAATTCTCACCCATAGACTTGGTGACAGTGTAAGGATTGTATTAAAGTGGTATGAGCTTCTTATGGGAGTTTGTTAATTTCTCTTAATGCGAGTCCAACCATAACTTGTCACCAACCTAAAACTTATGTGAAACCCAATGGATTGTGTATCTACTTGTACTTGGAGTTGGAAACTTTCTACAAAATATCATGAACTCATTGTCGAATTTCTTGGATATGTTCCTCAAAATTGGTTGCTTTTCTTACCTCATTCCAAGCATGGGAGGTATCTTCATGTGTTGTTCCATGAATTAGCTACATTAATTTGTGTCAATTGTTCAGACCTTAAGCACACCTGAAAAGGCTTGTGGCTAATAGAAATATGAAGAGCTATGTCGAATTTCTATTGAAAATATGGAAGGCCTTCAGCATGTGTTGTGGATGCTCACAATTGTATATTCTAAGGACATCTACAATAATCTTACTGACTACTTTTTATTTATCGATCTAAGGATGGAAGGCAATGGATTTGGTCAAGCTTGATGTCCATCATGGACCAAGGGTTAAACTAGAAAATACTACGGAACCAACTATCCCTATAAGGAAATATGGTCTTTGGAAACCTAAAATGAACCAAAATATGCTCGAAGAAGAGCTTATGAGTGGATTTTGTTGTGACACTCTTCTTATAGGGTGCAAAAATTCCCATCCTAAGGAAGTGATCAACAACAACAAAAACACATTCATTACATGCTCGATTACGAAAAAAATGACATAAAATCCATGGGCACTAACTCCCAAGGATTACTTAGGGTATGAAAAATCCTACAAATGGTGTAGATGGCCATTTCCTTTGGCAAAATATAATTCTTCCACTACTTATAGGCTTTGACAATAGAATGAAACTGATTGTTATAAATTGGGTATCTATGAAACCCATTATAGAGTGTTTGACTATGATAAACCATTGAATGTTCGTTTTCATGTGGGCACCACATCGATGACATGAACGATTGTCTCATACAGTCCTTGTTGTGTAACCATTCATCAATGAAAACTACTTCCCCGATGAGATAGAAGTGAAAACTGATAGTTGCAAACGTTGGATAATGACGTGAAACTTGACTTGGTAACTTGTAACTTATTAAGTGGGATAAGTTGAAATTGGAAATGAGTAGCCTAAGATGAGTTATATTAAGTTCTTAGGTGAAAAAGACATAGTCTAGTTGTAGTAACTATAACTTGGTCAAGTTGTTGTAGTCGAGGAAGGACTTGGATGGGTTCCCAAGTCCCAAAAAAAGTAAGGGTAGTTGTGAGGGCATGATAGCTAAGGAGTGCCAGGGCATGTTAATGAATGAAGAGGCATCCCAATGAATGAAAAGGCATGCTAACACATTCCAGACAATGTCAATGCATGCTAAGGAGTTTTAGGGAGTGCCAGGGAATCACAAGGGAGAACTATGTCAAAATGTATGGAAATGAACAAATACGAGTGTGTGCCAAGGAGTGTCAATGAATTCTAGGTGTCCCAAGGATGAAGTGTACTAGGAGATGTTCATAATAGGACTTGTAGGAGGTAATCATATGGTTGCGATAAGGTGCTAGACAAAGCAGTTTCGAACAAAGGGATACTCTGGGTTGGGCACAACACTGTTTTTCCAATGCCTTGGTTGGGTTTCCAAGCTACAAAAAAAGTAAGGTTATCTATGAGGGCATGGAAAAAAAGTGCTAAGGTGTGTCAGGGAATGCTAGGAAGTACTAACACATTCTAGATAGTTCCAAGGCATGTTATGCATGCCAAGGCGTGCCAAGTGCTAAGGCTGTCCAGGATGTGTCAAGTGCCAAGGTGTGTGTTGGGCATGGAATCCCCCCCCAAGGCATGTTTTGGGACTCAAAGCCCATGTTTTGACTGAATAATGTTGTAAAGTCCTACGAATTGTGGGCATGAAAGTATGTTAGAGTCATAGGTTTGTCCACCCTAAGTTTTGTAATGTAATGTCGGCCTACCCACAGTTTGCGGACCATGGGAGTGTATAAAAAGAACGAGGCTCTAAATATAAGAAAGAGATAGAATGGCATAGGATAAAGAAGAGAAGGAAGGAGAAGCACGAAGATAGTGTCTAAGTGTATCCTAGGTCGTAGACTAGGAGAAGGATCTGCAGCTGAGTGTGCAGAGGCCTAGTAGTCTGCAACTGTGTGCGCAGACCCCTGCAGCTGAGTTCGCAGGGCGGAGTCGAGTCTATAAACAAAGAAGAGAATAATAAAGAGAATTTTTATCCAAATTTTGTGTATCTATTCTTGAATTATTACATGTTTGATATCAATTGCAATTATACTGTCTAAGTACTGCGTGGACTTGTATGAATGATTTATATTTCTAAGTATATGTTACACATGAAAATAGGCTAAGTTAATCAACTAACGGGGAATACTAGTAAGAACTTGAGTAATAATAGCATTCGACCCCTGAGTAGGGCTTCACAAAGGCAAAATCTCAAGCTGCGAGGTACATATAAGTGCGTGTAGTGACGTGCGTGCAGGGTCGAACTGCGGACCTCTGAAAACCATCAGACATCTCTAGGGTGCAGAAACCTGGTTCTAGCACCCTCCCATACTACTTCGGGTGAGACTTCAGTCTGCACTCCATGGACTATTTCCGAAAGGGCCAGTAGTACCCGGATTTGTTTGGCTAAATCAACTTTGAACCTGGGTCAAGCCCCACTAAGCCAAAAAATGGTTCCATTGCTGGGACTGGGATCTGCATAAGAGTTATCTGATGTCTTGTCACTGGAATCCAACAAAGAAAGAAATTGAAGGGTGGTTGGATAGAAAGATTCACGAGTTCATGGCGCAGGAAAATGAGAATCCATGAGTATCAAAGGAACAATGTTTAGAGCACTACTTGTATACAGAAATCCATGAAATTTTTCTTTGCATCCTTCCCTGCTAAATTGTATGATTGGATCACAAAGCTAGCAGATAGCCAGGGAAGGTGTAGGCTTGACAAACCTATTGTGTGGACTCCATAGTTGGTGCACAGACTAGAAGAATTAGAGGAAAAGATCGCACGTGCTGTGGACCATTGGCTCGATCGAATTATAGGAGGGTTTATCACTGAGTTTGCAGTAGACACGGCAGTCTGTTACAGTGAGGCGGAGCGACGCTTCCTCAAAGGACCGTGAGGTAAGTACATTAAATCTTTGAACACTTGGATTAAAATGCTATTGTGTGAAAAGTGGGTTATGCAAATAAATTGAAGTTTGGGGCCATGCGAAATGGGAGGATCTAAAGAAACAGAAGTAGTGAAGAATTAGAGACTAGTCCCTTGATTTCACCTTCGTGGGAGAGCGAGGAGGAGCTCATGAAAGTTTCACCCAGAAGTGTGGTCAGTTTGATAAGACAATGAATCCCGTGCCTACCACCCCCACCTACACCACCACCAGTTTCACCCTCTTCACCTCCATCTTCACACACACCACCTCCACCACCACCACCGTTCAAAATGGTGAGCGCAATAAAATTTTTGGTGTTCAAAGGAGTAGGGAATGAGGATCCGGACCAATTTTTGTTCGTAATAAAGGTTGTATGGGAAGCGCAAGGGGTCACAGATGACAACATCAAGAAGGAAACACTAGTTAGCGCTTTGCAGGATTGCGCACTTACGTGGTACATCAAGCATTCCAATGACAACCCAAACACAGGGATCGTGGATATCCAAGCTACACTAGACAAGGAATTTAACAGGCCAAAATCAGAGATACAGTCGATTATTGGATTTAAGGAAATTATGATGCTTCAAGGTGAGACCCCCTGGGAGTTGGATCAAATACTGAAGTGTATGATTCGTGAAGCCAATATGACCTTGACAGATGGACAACACCATGCATGGTTTGTAGCGTCACTAATGACACATCTAAGGACCGCGCTGTCACAACAGAATCTATCCACTTAGGTCGAGGCCTTAGAAATCATAATGAGACTGCACAAGACCCTAATACAAGATCCTAACCTAGGAGTCCAACAGATCCACATGCAGTGGAAAAGTTTTCATCTCAAGATGCAGAGTTTGAAACAAGACTGAACGACTCATCCAGAGGTGCGTGAGGAGGTATGGTGCATAAAGTGCAAAGGCCAAGGACATGACAAGGACCATTGTCCAATCTTTGCGAACTACCTGGCGAGAGGAGGGCCGATGCCATTAAGACTAGAGGTGCAAGCAGGACCAAGTGCGGCACCTGCATTATGGTGTGCGATTTGTCAGACAGGAGGGAAGCATGGTACATATAACTATCATCTATTACAGAAGTATACAAAGATGTACCAGCAGTTGTTCTATAATTTATGCAGGTCAATAGGTCATGATGAGCGTACCTATAGAAGTTATGAACTGATGATGGATCAGACTCCTACCTACTGAGTTGAGACTGAAACGCGAGCCCTCGATCAAAATACAGGGATGGTGCACACTGGATTTCAGGGGCGCGAACAAGGTTGAGGTGGAATGGGACCAGGAAGGGGTCGCAGACAACTGATCTGTTACAATTCTGAAGGGCCGGGGATTTATGCCCACGCTTGTACAAATCCGACGAGAGCATCCTTTTTATATTGTACCCAGTTTGTTCATGAGATGGAGGACTGCCCCACACTGATAGCAAGGTTTCGCGATAAAGGAACACTCCCACCTCCCCCAACTCTACAAATGATGAGGTTTGAGCCAGATGAGGACTCAAATGTGAATGTCATGCTCCAAAATGGTATCACAACAAGAGATGAAAAAGGTAAGAAGCCCAAAGAGAGTGCGTGGATTCGCAAGGCTCCTATAAAGGAACCTGAGTTCGATTTGGAGCATGCTAAGGAAACATTCATGGAAGCTAGGAAGAGCTTCACGAAGGCCTCCACTTGATCTAGGTGGATATTGGTGGCCACCCACCAAGTCCACTTGGACCCCACCATTGTTTCTTTTAGTTTTTTAGTTTCCTTGATTGTAGTAGAGTTTATTATTTTTAGCAGTTTTTCAGGTCCTAAACTTCGGGAGACATTTTGAGGTCCTAAACGATGTTTTTTGGGAAATCTACTGCGAGCTATTTTCTATCTAAAATTGTATTTTTTGTCGTAGTCCTCGGAGAGATCTTTCCAACAGGTTATCATGTGTGTCAAGCGGAGATAATATGACCAAGTCGCGACCTCAGGAAGTTGGTTGTCCAACTTCCCCCAACGGGGCCTATAAACTCTTGGTGTTACATCTCCTCGGGTTAGGGTTTTGGTTGTTTAGGGTTTTCTCTTATTGTTCAATAATAAAAAGGCTCTTGAGCCTCATTGTAAGACAGTTCAGAGGCATGTAGCTGCCACATCTCTTCTCAGAGATAAGCTACCATCACCCTAGCTAATTTATTTCCATTTATGTTTGTAAGCATATTTCAATATTTTACATTAATGAAACGAAGCATTATTTCCACTGCATCTTTGTGCTTATGGTTATCTCTGTAATTTGTTGCATTCCTGCTTAAATCTGGCTCAGTGGTTTTAGAGTGGTCTTCTTTTTCTCTGTTTTCTTTGCATGTCCCCAACGAGGTCAGGATATAAGGAGTTAGGGCTTGAACTAGTCGAACCTTTGTAAGACAAGCCTTGCAAATCCCGACGGCCTCCCATGGAAAATGAAAAGAAAGATGAGGGGGCAGAAGATCCTATCAAAATCTTGCTCGAAGAAGCTCTCAAGTGACAAAGGAATGCAATGATGGACAAATTTTCCCAGATCCTTCAGCAGCTACCCAAGGGCAATGCATCCGCTTCCAACAGTTACTCTGGAAACACCACACCGTTTAAGGTACAAGTTAATTTTGAAATCCCCATATTTGAGGGTCAGATAGATGCAGATTCCGTCGATAAATGGTTAAATCTACTAGAGGGTTATTTTTCTGTTCATGATTTTGCTAGTCGAGAAAAGATTATTTTCGCTCTTCTCAAAGAAACCCCCCACATCAAGGATTGGTGGGAAACCTACTGTGAGCAGAAGGATGAAAGTACAGGCTCACTATTTTCAGCCGCACCCACTTGGAATTCATTCCAGGATGCCATCAAAGAGAAATACTACCTAAGACTGCGCTGTCACAACAGAAGCTATCCACTTAGGTCGAGGCCTTAGAAATCATAATGAGACTGCAAAAGACCCTAATACAAGATCCTAACCTAGGAGTCCAACAGATCCACATGCAGTGGAAAAGTTTTCATCTCAAGATGCAGAGTTTGAAACAAGACTGAACGACTGATCCAGAGGTGCGTGAGGAGGTATGGTGCATAAAGTGCAAAGGCCAAGGACATGACAAGGACCATTGTCCAATCTTTGTGAACTACTTGGCGCGAGGAGGGCCGATGCCATTAAGACTAGAGGTGCAAGCAGGACTAAGTGCGGCACCTGCATTATGGTGTGCGATTTGTCAGACAGGAGGGAAGCATGGTACAGATAACTATCATCTATTACAGAAGTATATAAAGATGTCCCAGCATTTGTTCTATAATTTATGTAGGTCAGTAGGTCATGATGAGCGTACCTGTAGAAGTTATGAACTGATGATGGATCAGACTCCTACCTACTGAGTTGAGACTGAAACGCGAGCCCTCGATCAAAATACAGGGATGGTGCACACTGGATTTCAGGGGCGTGGACAAGGTTGAGGTGGAATGGGACCAGGAAGGTGTCGCAGACAATTGATCTGTTACAATTCCGAAGGGCCAGGGAATTATGCCCATGCTTGTACAAATCTGACGAGAGCATCCTTTTTATATTGTACCCAGTTTGTTCATGAGATGGAGGACTGCCCCACACTGATAACAAGGTTTCGCGATAAAGGAACACTCCCACCTCCCCCAACTCAGAAGCTACAAATGATGAGGTTTGAGCCAGATGAGGAGGACTCAAATGTGAATGTCATGCTCCAAAATGGTATCACAACAAGAGATGACAAAAGTAAGAAGCCCAAAGAGAGTGCGTGGATTCGCAAGGCTCCTATAAAGGAACCTGAGTTCGATTTGGAGCATGCTAAGGAGACATTCATGGAAGCTAAGAAGAGCTTCACAAAAGCCTCCACTTGATCTAGGTGGATATTGGTGGCCACCCACCAAGTCCACTTGGACCCCCACCATTGTTTCTTTCAGTTTTTCAGTTTCCTTGATTGTAGTAGAGTTTATTATTTTTAGCAATTTTTCAGGTCCTAAACTTCAGGAGACATTTTGAGGTCCTAAATAATGTTTTTTGGGAAATCTACTGCGAGCTATTTTCTATCTAAAATTGTCTTTTCTGTCGTAGTCCTCGGAGAGATCTTTCCAACAGGTTATCATGCGTGTCAAGCGGAGATAATATGACCAAGTCGCGACCTCAGGAAGTTGGTTGTCCAACTTCCCCCAATGGGGCCTATAAACTCTTTGTGTTACATCTCCTCGGGTTAGGGTTTTGGTTGTTTAGGGTTTTCTCTTATTGTTCAATAATAAAAAGGATCTTGAGCCTCATTGTAAGACAGTTCAGAGGCATGTAGCTGCCACATCTCTTCTCAGAGATAAGCTACCATCACCCTAGCTGGTTTATTTCCATTTATGTTTGTAAGCATATTTCAATATTTTACATTAATGAAACGAAGCATTATTTCCACTGCAACTTTGTGTTTATGGTTATCTCTGTAATTTGTTGTGTTCCTGCTTAAATCTGGATCAGTGGTTTTAGAGTGGTCTTCTTTTTCTCTATTTTTCTTTGCATGTCCCCAACAAGGTTGGGATATAAGGAGTTAGGGCTTGAACTGGTCGAACCTTTGTAAGACAAGCCTTTCAAATCCCGACGGGCTCCCATGGCAAATGAAAGGAAGATGAGGGGGCAGAAGATCCTATCAAAATCTTGCTCGAAGAAGCTCTCAAGTGACAAAGGAATGCAATGATGGACAACTTTTCCCAGATCCTTCAGCAGCTACCCAAGGGAAATGCATCGGCTTCCAACAACTACTCTGGAAACACCACACCGTTTAAGGTACAAGTTAATTTTGAAATCCCCATATTTGAGGGTCAGATAGATGCAGATTCCGTCGATAAATGGTTAAATCTACTAGAGGGTTATTTTTCTGTTCATGATTTTTCTAGTCAAGAAAAGATTATTTTCGCTCTTCTCAAAGAAACCCCCCACATCAAGGATTGGTGGGAAACCTACTGTGAGCAGAAGGATGAAAGTACAGGCTCACTATTTTCAGCCGCACCCACTTGGAATTCATTCTAGGATGCCATCAAGGAGCAATACTACCTTGTCGGAAGCTATGAGGATCAATACATAAAGTGGACCACACTGCAGCAGGGAAGGGACCAAGACGTTCAAGAGTTTACAAATATTTTCCATACTCTTCACACAAAGTTGGGTATCAAGGATTCGGAGCACCATTTAGTACTCAAATACCACGATTGCCTGCACAAGTACATCCAGGAAGAAATAAAATTCATGAACATCTCCTCGCTCAGCACGACATACCGATATGTCGTTAAGGTCGAGAAAAAGTTTAAATAGAAGAAGCGAGACTTTGGATCTGCGAATCCAAAGCAAGGGAAAGGTGCCCGCAAATAGCAGAACAAAGGATAAAGCCAAGGCGGGGTGGCCCAAGACAACCCACCAAAGCTGCAAGAAAAGAACAGCAGTGCGAAGCCGAAAAAGGACACGGGAAATTGGTGTGAGTTCCATAAGAGCTCCACTCACAACACAAGTGAGTGTCAGGACAAGCAGTCACTAATGGCTGAGCTAAAGGTTTCAAAATTAGATGCATGTTCTGACTCTGAGTCAAAACCTGACAAGGGAATGAAAAAGGGAAAAAGATTATCGATGCGAAGCTCAACGACACCATTGTCACCACTAAGATCTAGAAGGAAGAACCCGAAGATCCAGAGGAGGAGGAGCATCTCTTCCACTCCAAGATGTGGGTAAAGGGCTCCCCACTACAGTTCATTGTCGACATCAGGAGCCAAAAGAACCTCATTTCGGCATAGGTCGTGAAGTGGCTAGGTGTACTGACAACAACACATCAATAATCGTAAATCATCGGGTGGCTTGACCAAGGACGTGATCTCTGCGTGAGCCAACAGTGTTGCCTTCCATACAACATCAAGCCCTTCATAGATAAGGTATTGTGTGACATTGCTCCCCTTGAAGTCTGTGATGTATTATTAGGACAACATACTTGTGGAAGCGACATGCTATGTATGAATCAAGGCCTCATGTTGTTATTGTTACTTTGGGAAATAAGTTGTACAAAATATCGGAGGTAGCACTACCTACCGCCATCTCTTTTGTTACTGCAAAACAATGTAGTAGGCTCATTTCCAAAACCAGGAAGTTTGTTTTCCTAATGATATGCCCTCAAGGAAAGAAGAAGATGTGGCCATGACCTACAGACAGGGCCCCTCTGCACGATAACTACAGATGGACAAGGTCGTGAAGGAGTACGAGGACATCTTCACCTCCCCCGCAGGGGTTCCTCTACACTATTCGAGTTCATTGCCCTGTGGGAGCTCGATCGTGTTGGTACAGAATAATAATGGGACTTGGAGGCTCCGTATTGACTATCAGGCACTAAACAAGATCACTGTCCGTAATAGGTACTCAATCCCACAGATTGATGACCTCCTAGACCAATTGAAGGGGGAAAATATTTCAGCAAGATCGATTTGAAGTCAGGATATCACCAGGTACCAATCGAACCCTCCGATGTGTGGAAGACTACCCTCAAAGCCAAGGAGGGCCTTTTTGAATGGTTGGTTATGCCTTTCGGGTTGACAAATGCTCCTGCAACGTTCATGAGGCTAATGGATGACATCTTGCGGCCATTCACCAACTCATTTGTAGTGGTATACTTGGATGACATCCTGATCTTCAGCTAGAGTTGGGAAGAGCACCTCCACCACATCCGACAAGTTCTCCAAACACTGCGACAACACAAGTTATGTGTCAATTTGGAGAAATGCACTTTTGGCATGACCTAGGTTCAATATCTGGGATACATTATTGATGAACAAGGGGTGCATGTGGATCCAGCCAAGGTACAAGTCATTTAGGATTGGCCATCTCCAACCAGTTTGACAGATCTCCAAAACTTTTTAGGTCTTTCCAGCTTCTACCGTAGGTTCATGTTGGGATTTTCTCATATCACTTGGCCCTTGAGTCAAATCACCAAGGGAGGAGTGAAAGAAAAATTCTTTTGGTCTAAATCTCAATAGAAGGCATTCACAGAGTTCAAATATTGCCTCTTCTTAGCACCAGTGCTCACATTACCAGACGTGAAACAACATTTTGAGGTCAAGATAGATGCCTCTGACTATGCTATTGGGGAAGTCCTTATTCAACACTAGCATCCAGTGGCCTATCATAGTGAGACACTTTTAGACACAGACCAGAAGTATCCCACTTATGACAAAGAGATGTATTCCATTGTGTAGGCCTCTCGACAATGGAAGCATTACATTTTGGGGAAGGAAACGGTCATCCACACAGACCATCGGCCCCTGCAGTTCATACAGACCCAAGAAAAAGTGCAGAATGATTGCCATTAGAAGTGGTCCACATACCTGCAACAGTTCCATTTGCATATCAAGTATAATAAGGGTAGCACCAATAATGTTGCAGATTGCCTCAGTTGACCATCGATTATGGCATTGACCACCGTGCTCAAGTCTTGTGTGCACGAGACTTTTGATTGGCCACTTCTCTACAAAAGCGACCAAGAATTCAGCCACACATACCAGACACTCTTGGAGGGTCAGCATTGTTATAGACATTTTTGTGCTTCGCAGCATGAAGCATGAAATGTCCATAATTACAGGGATCCTCAGTCCCTGAACATGTTGTTCTTACCCCTAGAGGAACAAGGTCAGCAAACCACAGCACTTCCTATTAGTTCTCCACCTGAAAACACTTAAAAACAGGCTATTTTTGGATCATGTCAGCTGCTCCACTGAGCATCTGCGCTGAATGTCAACTGCTCCTCCTTGTACCTGCGTTGAAAGTCAACTCTAATGAAGGCTACCTGCGCTGTGCGAGATTGGCCAAGTGGCACAGTCATTCTGCAAGGTGTCAATTGCCCAGGAAGCTTCCAAACTGACACTTGGTTCAAGGAATTCGCCCTGTGATGAGTAAGAGGTACTTGATCTCCATGTGTAAGCAAGGATCTCCAAGTGGACTCAAGAACTGAAGTTTAACTGAAGAGGGAGACGACACAAGGCAGCTTTATGTCAGTCTCAAGCTGACTCATCCTCTCTTCTTCTACCCTATATATAGAGCTCTCTCATGAGGTCTAAGGAGGCTGGAATTTTGTGAAAAGCAAGGAAGTGTTGTTGGTCTACAGTTAGAGCTATTGGGTGATTGCTTTTATAGAGGGGAAGAGGAGATTTCTTGCTGCTGGGGAGGTGCTGCTGGATTGGAGCCATTTATGGTTGTAACCTTCTCAGAACCTTTTTCTTCTATCAATAAAGCTTTGATGTTCTCCTATATACTTGTATTGCAATGATGTATTGTTTTTATCTGTATATTTGATTCATCCTAATCCATGCATAAGTTATGAGTACATGTTTTTTGTAGTTTCCCTCTCTTGTTTTTGCAGGATCTTTGTGTAGCTGGGCCGGCAAAAGGAGCAAGGAGCTGGGAACAAGAGGCAAGGAGAGAAGACAGGATCGACAAAAGCGAAAGACATCGGTTGGTCAATATTTTCTTCCTTCTCTGTACTTTCATAAAGGAAAAATATCAAAGCTTTACTTTCAGTTGTTGCTAAGGAACTATCACCCTTAGAGTAGGGATAGGGTCATTCCGAGTCGGATACTTTTCCCCACAACAAACTGGCGACTCCGCTGGGGAGCTAGTATCTTGTTGGTTTATTGTGTTTCTTGCTATTCATCTCATAAACAAGGAGAGCACCAAATCGAACTGCAATTGAGTCCTTCAATTGCAAAGTAGAGGGCAGCTGCTCTGGCTCAGTTTCTGAGCAAGTTTATGATTTGAAGAGCTGATCCACAAGGACTCTTGTGCTTTTTGTGATAGCTTTTCATCCTCTTGATCACCCCTTAGCTTGTACTTGACCTATAGCTTTTTATTTCAGCAAAAACAGTGAATTTTTGAGCTTTTTATGACCCGGAAATCCTTGTAAACGCAACTCTCGTGTCTCAGTGCAGGTTGTCCAAAGGCAGTCTGCATTTCAGCACAGGTACTCCCTTCGGGAACTGTGCTGAGAGTCAGTTTGACAGACCAGAGCCTGCGCTGGACCAGTTAGCCAGTGTCTTGTTGAGGTTTCCCACTGAGTCTTGGCCCTGTTTTCACTGTTATTTTGCTGTTGATTGCTTGTCATTTGTACTTGCTGTAAACCAACTTTCCTTGACATTATTCCACCTCAGTTGTGTGATGAAACTGTGATTTTTCTTTCAGTATTTCTTGTTTCAGTTACAGTTTCCCATTGTGAAAAGCAAACCAGTATAGCTGTGGCCTCTTAGATCCTGAACTGTAAAAGTGTCTTTGTGATCTTAAGAGCTAGTTTTATTACTGTTCATGGCTGTTTGAGTTTGTTTGTTTTTCATTTTATGGTTTGAATTCATACATTTTTAGTGTCAAAACAAGTACTTGTAAGGCGTCTTTTGATTTTAGACAAAACTTGTTTGTTTACGCTTCAAATTGAATTCGAAAATTATACAACAGTTTCCTTTTGTCTACATCAACATTAAGGGAAAAGAAAAGAAATACATGCATCTTGCATTTGCATTTTTTATAAGTTTGCGTGATTGATCTAGGAGAAAGTGCATTAGTTTGTGCTTTGTGCTATGTGTGGAAAGATAATGTTTTTCTCTCCCCTCAGTAGTTAGGATTTTCAAAGCTAAAAAGATTGTAAAGCTTGCTTATCATTTTAGCTGCATTTAGGAATTTGTACCAATACATCTCATGGTGATCCTGAAAGACAAACTGCTAAACAAGATCAACTTAAAATATATTGAATGAATCTAAAAACGCTTTGTAAGATAACGCTCACAATAGAGGTCTAGGTAGAGATGTGTTCCGGCGTCGTTAAACGTAGTGACTGTCGATCTCTACGAAGGTGGGTGATTCCTCCTGAGGGACGATAGCACTAATACGGACTTGTGCTCCTGCGTACCGTCGCGTATATTGGGAGACTCCTATAGGCATTTATCCTTTATCCTTAGGAAGCCGTGTCGGCCGCCCTACTGATCGCGATGCAGTGAACACAGCATTCACGAAGATCGACCACCCGTACCGTAAAACGTATTCTGTGGTTTCGCGAAAGGTTTGGCACACCCTCTGCCTAGATCTCCAGAGCAGTTTCTTTTGGCCTTTTTCAAACTCTATAACTGAAAAAGTCCAACCAAGCATTTGTCACTTCGGGCTCGTTAATACATCGAAGGCGACTAGAGTCATCTTTAGCTTTTTCTCGACTCTTAAAACATGAAAAAGCAAAGTTGTGTCTAAAAGCATCTAATAAAATTCATTCAATACGGAAACATAATTCCCCTTTTTGTATTTTAGTTGATCAAGTAATCCGCAACCGTGGAGGAAAGTCAATTAAAACTCCGTCGTTCGAGGAGACTCGCGAGTCAACCGTCTTTGTCTCCGGAATCGAGAGTAGTACGGACGAAGCGAACTCGCTTGACCGGGTCAAAATCTCCCATTAGAGTTAGAACAACAGTTCCGACAACATCTGAGATTCTGGTCACTCCTAATATTTCTGGAATCCCTGCCTCTATTGAAGAAGTTCAACAGCAACAGAGGGACAGTGGTACTGATCCTAGTCTGAGGACAAGTACTTGTATGACTGAACCAGTTCCATCTGTAACCGGTCCAGAGAGTTTTGTTCCTCAAACATCCGTCGCAGTTGATACAACCCCTTCTTCGGCACCGGAAATCTTTTACGGACCTGACGGTCTTCCTCTTCCACCTGGCCTGATTGCGATAGAGGAAATTATAGAAGAACCGCAAGTATCCACTCCAAGGCAGTTTGGAGTAGGGGTCGCTCTATTTCCTGCTACAACAGAAGTTTGTCCATCACCAGTGGAAGTTCCTGTAGAATCACTAGGCGATCAATTGGATAGAATAAAAATGACTGAACAACCGTCGACATCTAGGACTGTGTCGAATGACACGGCGACGGCAGAATTACCTGCTGCGAATCCAACAATGTTCGCCGGCATACCATCTGTCCCAACTAGCTCGCAGTCGCTAGAAGGAGTCCAGCAAGAGACTATCTCAACAATATGGTCTGTTCCTATTTGTTCCGGAGTAATGTCTGGTAACTTTCATGGTGAGGCTCATCAAATTGACCCTTTTGGGAATCTAATTAGGCCATCCAGTCCTCCAAGGCAGGCAGTTGCCTTGAGTTCTGGGTTGCTACCGTATGGGGGGCAGTACCCATACGGGAGCTCTCAACCTTATTCAAGTTATGGCGGAATTGCAACGAGTAGTTGGGTACCTGTGCTATCCGAGCCACCAAGAGTTGTATATTCTATGCAACAGTATGTACCTGTGACAAACATCCCAACTACACCGGCTATTGTGACCGTGTCGCAAGTTCAAACAATGCCTGTTGTATGTCAACCTTAGATTGCTCAGGTTCTCATGCAACAGCCACTTGACCCTGCGACCCAACCACAATCACCTACTGGTGGGACAACACAAGTACAATTGGGTACAACTACCCCACATCTTGGTCCAATGGTTAGTGTAGCGCAACAACCCATGGTGTCGCAACCGTGGATAATGCAATACCAACAGCCGCAATTCCAACAAGTGTACCAAGGTTCTGAACAGCAAATATTTGCGAATACTGGACAACCATATATTCAAAATGGTCAAAATCAACCACTTTATAGTGGTCAAGTCCATCAACCGTATTCATCATACCAACATCAACTCCATTATGCTGGTATGCAAAGACCGACTGTTCAGGCAATTCCATCGTATCCTGGTTACGCTTCACCTAACTTGAACCAGCAGTTACCATTCGTGGCGACTTTAGAGTTGCCTGATTTACATCGGTTAACAAACGATCCAATTGCTTACGCCCCTTGGTGGCCAGTGATTCCACACAAACTCCCATCCGACATTCCTAAATTCAATGGAAATCCAGGTGAAGACCCATCGAATCACGTCATGACTTTTCATCTGTGGTGTTCGTCGAACACCCTGAACGATGATTCGATAAGGCTTCGCCTTTTTCAGAGGACTTTGACAGGTCCAGCGGCTAAATGGTATATTGAATTACCTAGAGCCTCTTTCGACAATTTCAGTTCCCTAGCCACGACTTTCTTAACCCATTTTCAATTACCGATAAGGTATGAAACTGGAACAGAAATCTTAACCAATTTCAAACAGACAACAGCCACACATATATCAGATCATATACATGAGTGGCGTCGTCGTCGCAGAATGGTAAAGACTTATGTTCCAGATCAGCTGTTAGCTGAGTGGTTTATAAAGTCGCTTCTTCCTGCTATAATAGAAGATGTGGCCAAGGGAGGTGTCGTAACAGAGGAGCAAGTTATTGCTCGTGCCTAGTATTTAGACTTAGTATATACTCAGTCTGGCACGCTCTATGACAAGATACCTGACGCCCCTAGACCGGAATTTTCAATTCCTCTCCCTCCTGGATCAAATAGTGACTCTCATGTCGGCGATGGTGTGATTGGCACTGCAAACGCAAAGTCAACACGGGATTCATCTAAGAAAACCCGTAAGACTTCGAATCAAAATGCAAATGAAGAACTTCTTGCCTCGGAAGTAAGTGCCGTGTCGGACGACAAGGGCAAACAACTGAAGCAACCAGGGGACAAGAAGAAAAAGAAAGGGAGAAAAGGGAAACCCCCTTCGCGGTGTCATATATGTGATGAGGATCATTGGACAGCAGATTGTCCATGCAAAGCTGAGCTTAAAAGATTCTTTAAGAGTCCGAAAACCTCAGCTGTGTTGACTGATCCGTTTCCTAATCCTGGTCAAAATCTGGTTGCTAATCAAAATGCTTCCCGATCCCAAGTGCTTATGTTGTCTACCTCAAAGCAGCAGAATAATGCTTTGACAAGGAATAAAGATTACGGGAATCCATGGCTGTCAAATAACAAGGCTAATGAACAACCTAGTAGTTCGACGACAGCTTTTACCAAAGTTGTGCCACCCATCATTCCTGAACCAATGATAAAGTTGCCAAAGGGAGTAGTACACAAATCGAAATTTAATCCTCGTTCCAAAATAGCACAGAATTATAATATAATAGAGGACCTGGCCCAATCGCCGTCCGCTATGTCGACACTTGAGGTACCGCAAAATTGCCCCTCCCAAGAGCAAACTTTATTATCAGCAATAGGTGGGATTGGCCCAATGGATTCCAATCTTGTGGCCTTTGATCATAAAGGATATGACCCTAAGTTACCAGCTCAACTAGCTTTCCTTATTCAAGTGAAAGCCCTCAACAAAACTGTTCATCGAACAATTATTGATGAGGGGGCATCTACATGTCTTATGTCGATGAGTTGCTGGAAAAATTTAGGCTCACCACCCTTGTCGAGATCGTCAACGACCTTAAAAGCATTTGATGGACGATCATACACTCCCTACGAGATTTTAGGTAACTTGCAAGTTGAACTGGGGGGAAAAACAGTAGAAGTCGATGTTGAAGTAATTGATGGAAACCTCGATTGCAACATCCTACTAGGAAGGCCCTGGATATATGCCATGGCCGCAGTCGTGTCGACCTACTTCAGGAAGATTGCATTTCCCTTTCAAGGAGGGATTACAGTCGTCGATCAACAAACTTTCCTCCCCGACAGTTCACAAGTTACGGGAAGCATTCCAATGATCCATGGAAGCGATCATTGCTTCAAAATATTGGAGTAGGTCTCCTGAAAGACCCTGCCTTAATGGGTACTTTTGCCCTACCGCCTGCAAGTAATCTGGCAGAAGTGGCCACAGTGGAAACCTACAATATGAGATCTTCTATGTCTAATGGATTCGGAAGATTCCTAAACATTTTGTCAGCATGGATCATTGCCCTAATGGAAATACTGTAAATACAGTGGGCCCCGAGGACGGTTCTTATCTTGTGTCAACCTCATTAAAAAATGAAACAATTCCCCTTTCTCAAAGGTAAACCTTCATTCCAACCACCAAGTTGGATGCAATGAAGCTTGGGGGGCATGCACCTCGATTTGCATTATTATGCTGGGGACATGCAAACTTATCATCGAGCAGTTTTAGCACATAGTTCATGCTCGTTAAAAAATAAACGCAAGATCCGAGCAGTTTTAGCACATAGTTCATGCTCGTTAAAAAATAAACGTAAGATTGAGCAGTGTTTTGGCGCATTCAAGCTCGTTAAAAAATGAACCCATCCCGGTAAATAACCATTAAGAATGTAACCTGATCAACCATAAAAAGCCTTGGTCGTGTTTGTGCACCGTCACCTCCACTTTTCATTTGGTCGATCATTCACTTCCATTTGTGTGTTTACCCATTTTGAGGAACATCTGCGAAGAGTGATTTTACTTAGCCATCCTTGTGACACTGCCGTGATTGGAAAATTCCAATTTGTACCTGGAATCAGTTGCTATCCCTGTTTATCACTCGTTCCTCAAAAGACGAGTCATCTTTGAGCTCTTTTCTGACTCGTAAAATATGAAAAGTTTGCCGAGTTCTGGCCTTCCAGCTCGTTAAAGGGACCGGAAGAGCTATCCCTCTTTTAGACTTTAATCTTTTTGGACCTGAGGGATTATTACACAAAAAGATCGAGCACTTGTCTTGTTCGGCTCGTTAAAAGTACCGAACACCCATCCCTTTTGTATTGTTTTATACTTTTTCGGACTTAAGGGATTAGATGATGAAAAAGGAATTATGGAGTTAACTTTCTGTACCTTTTCAGACTCTCTAAAAATGAAAAGGACCGAGTTTTCCTTGTCGTTAGACTCGTTAAAATGATTAAATAGTGACAAACTTGTCTTTAGATGAGAACGAGTTTCCCTATCGCTAATCTCATTAAATCATAGCGATGGGCTTGCCCGAAGGGCAGGTTATAGAACAAGCATATGTTATCCTCCTCAAGCTTGACAAAAATAAAGAGGTACTGGTCAGAAATGACTGGGGAAAAATTGGGAGAACATCAAAGCTTAATGGTAGCAAGTCGCTCTTGAACATGACACTTTTCTTCCGTACCACATCGGGTTGGGTTGTTTCATTCACCGGTCTCATCACCATGGTCTTCGCCAAACCATCCACATTTTGGGGTAATTCTACCGATCCATCGCATCAGTGTCGTTATATGTTCAAGAGAGGTCATTCTCAAAGTGTCAACCGTGTCCCATCCACTGCCATACATTATCCTTCATCCATTCATGATCGCCACCCTGAATCATATGTCACAGTTTGTTTTCACCTCCACTAAAATCATTAGCTCCGTTCCGTGTCATTGATGTGGGATTCATTAAGGCCCTCCTTTGACGGATCGCTTCTTGTCGACTTCAGCTCATTATCCAAGAAGTTGATCTAGGAACAACCCCATCAGTACTTTGAAGCTTGCATGCCTCAATGGCAAGTTTCTCACTTCCGGCGACAGGTATCCATCAATGACCTTCAACCAGAAGATTTTGTGTGGCGTTCGACGCCAAGTCCTTTATTCACGCCACGTGAATTGTACTGCAGTACCTTGAGGGTCATTATCATTATCGGTGATTCCTCTCGCGCTTGTTAACGGTTTTTCATCATTGACCGGTAATCAAGTGATGTCTTTCCATGTTCGACTTCAGCGAAATTCTCACATGGATCGACTTGTACTTAGAGTGAAGATCGGACGAGTTTGAAGACCCCGGATCTAGTTTCATCCATCCGGGCTGCGATACATATTCAGGAAATATAAAAGCATTTGTCATGTACATCATTGCAGCAGATGATCATCCTATTCAAAGGATGACAATTTCAGCAGAAAATTATCAGTCTACCATCAGACGATCGTCTGTTCTATGTACCAAAATGTATTTATAAAGCTGAGCATGGGAATGCCCGCCTCAGCTAGATCATGAAAACAGAATGAAAAATAATATATTGTATTGTATTGTATTACAGGGCACCTCTCAGCACTTGAATGAACTTCGGACCCTCTGGATAAAGCATTTCACCCGATAAACGACCTCATGCTTTAGGGGGCAACTGTTATAGACATTTTTGTGCCTCGCAGCATGAAGCATGAAATGTCCATAATTACAGGGATCCTCAGTCCCTAAACATGTTGTTCTTACCCCTAGAGGGACAAGGTCAGCAAACCACAACACTTCCTATCAGTTCTCCACCTGAAAACACTTAAAAACAGGCTATTTTTGGATCATGTCAGCTGCTCCACTGAGCATCTGCGCTGAATGTCAACTGCTCCTCCTTGTACCTGCACTGAAAGTCAACTCTAATGAAGGCTACCTGCGCTGGGCGAGATTGGCCAAGTGGCACAGTCATTCTGCAAGGTGTCAATTGCCCAAGAAGCTTCCAAACTGACACTTGGTTCAAGGAATTCACCCTGTGATGAGTAAGAGGTACTTGATCTCCATGTGTAAGCAAGGATCTCCAAGTGGACTCAAGAACTGAATTTTAACTGAAGAGGAAGAGGACACAAGGCAGCTTTATGTCAGTCTCAAGCTGACTCATCCTCTCTTCTTCTACCCTATATATAGAGCTCTATCATGAGGTCTAAGGAGGCTGGAATTTTGTGCAAAGCAAGGAAGTGCTGTTGGTCTACAGTTAGAGCTATTGGGTGATTGCTTTTATAGAGGGGAAGAGGAGATTTCTTGCTGCTGGGGAGGTGCTGCTGGATTGGAGCCATTTATGGTTGTAACCTTCTCAGAACCTTTTTCTTCTATCAATAAAGCTTTGATGTTCTCCTATATACTTGTATTGCAATGATGTATTGTTTTTATCTGTATATTTGATTCATCCTAATCCATGCATAAGTTATGAGTACATGTTTCTTGTAGTTTCCCTCTCTTGTTTTTGCAGGATCTTTGTGTAGCTGGGCCGGCAAAAGGAGCAAGGAGCTGGGAACAAGAGGCAAGGAGAGAAGACAGGATCGACAAAAGTGAAAGACATTAGTTGGTCAATCTTTTATTCCTTCTCTGTACTTTCATAAAGGAAAAATATCAAAGCTTTACTTTCAGTTGTTGCTAAGGAACTATCACCCTTAGAGTAGGGATAGGGTCATTCCGAGTCGGATACTTTTCCCCACAACAAGCATGTTCCAGATTTTCACCTCCAGGATGCCCTGTTATGCCACTTGGGTTACCTTTGTGTTCCTTCAAGCAAGTGTGCCAAGATGATTTGGGAAGCACACTACAGTCAGACTGCTAGTCATTTCGGGGTCGAGAAAACGGTGGCAGTACTGCAGAAGTATTTCTATTGACCGAGTCTTCAACAGGATGTCAGGAAGTACATCAAATCATGCACTGCCTGTGCCATTACCAAATTGACCATCAAGAAGCAAGGCCTCTATACCCCACTGCCTACCCTGAGTTGACCTTGGGAATCCATCTCCATCAATTACATGTTAGGCCTTCCTTCCACTAAGCATGGAAACGACTGTGTTTTTGTGGTTTTTGACAGGTTCTCGAAGATGGCCATTATGGCGGCCTGCAAGAAGAATATCACAACAGAAGCCATTGCCAAACTCTTCTTTGAACAAGTGTGGGTACACTTTGGGATGCCACAGTCTATCATCTCAGATTGGGATAACAGTTTCCTCAGTACATTTTGGTCCAGTCTCTAGTCGATGCTGGACACGAAACTCACTATGTCCATAGCCTTCCATCCTCAAACTGATGGCTAGACAGAAATTGTTAATAGGATGATCGTACACATTCTGTGCATGTACAACTCAAAGCATCCACACACATGGGACGAGAGCCTCCCCTATGTTCAACACAACTACAACAGGGCTCCCCATAGCTCGACTTGCCACAACCCTTTTCGGGTGGGCTTGGGATTCCAGCCACTATGTCCCATTGATGTGGCCATGTGATTTGCAGCTACTCACGCAGATTCGACTCATGTCCAGTCTGAAACAGATAAGGAAACAACTTCATTGAGCACATCCAGCATATTCCCCAGCATGTCCTTGACATTATGGATAAATCAAATGCCAAGTACAAGCAGTGACACGATCAACATCAGGTGCCAACAAGTTTCAGGTGGGCGACAAGGTCTAGTTGCATTTGCAAAAGGAACGCCTTACCGGAGCCTATCAGAAACTCATACCACTCCTATATGGTGCTTACACCATTACTAAGGCTATGTGAGACAATGCATTTGAGCTCAGCATTCCCCCATTCCTTGGCCTGCACCTAGTGTTCAATGTGGACCACCTTCAGCCATACTTTCCACCATTACTAGACACATCCGACATTGCAGAACAACTCACACCCACAGAGTTAAATCCAGATTGCATGGATCAAGCTACAACTGATCGGATCATGGACACATAGATCAAGCACACTCACCAATAGAATATCCAACTGTATCGAGTTGTCAAAGCAGGCGAACTCCTTCACTAGGGCAAGTGGCTCACCAGCGACCAATTTCAGTAGAAGTTTCCTCATCACATGGAGGAACTCAACGCAATGGGGACCATTGCTTCCTAAGGGGGGAGGAATGATCCAGGTGGATATTGGTGCCCACCCGCCAAGTCCAATTGGACCCCCACCATTGTTTCTTTTAGTTTTTCAGTTTCCTTAATTGTAGCACAGTTTACTATTTTTAGCCGTTTTTCAGGTCCTAAACTTCCAGAGCTATTTTGAGGCCCTAAACGACATTTTTTGGGAAATCTACCACTAGCAATTTTCTATCTAAAATCATATTTTTTGTCGTAGTCCTTGGAGAGATATTTCCAACAGGTTATCATGCACATCAAATGGAGATAATATGACCAATTCGCGACCTCGGGAAGTTGGCTATCCAACTTCCCCGAACGGGGCCCATAAACTCTTGGTGTTACATCTCCTCGGGTTAGGGTTTTGGTTGCTTAGGGTTTTCTCTTATTTTTCAATAATAAAAAGGCCCTTGAGCCTCATTGTAAGACAATTTAGAGGCATGTAGTTGCCACATCTCTTCTTAAAGATAAGTTACCATCGCCCTAGCTGGTTTATTTCCATTTTTGTTTGTAAGCATATTTCAGTATTTTACATTAATGAAATGAAGCATTATTTCCACTGCATCTTTGTGTTTATGGTTATCTCTGTAATTTGTTGCATTCCCTTTTAAATCCAGATCACCACTTCAGGTAGTAAAAAAAGAATAGAACCAGAGATGGACCCATCAATGCTCACTACCTTTCTGGAGACTTGCATGAAGCTACCGTGCGACAACAAAGATCTAAAGGGACTGCAAGAACTCATCACTAAATGTGCTAGATCAGGACAACCTTGCGTAGTTTGGAAGCTCGAGAAGCACACAACGTGAACAAGAAGGGAGATGAGATTGACTACGCAAATCGGAGAATATGAGATGGATCAGGTAATTTTGGATCTAGGATCGGACGTGAACATCCTACCAAAAAAGACATGGGAGTGCATGGGTAGACCCACGTTGCAATGGTCTCCTATTCAATTACGAATGGTGAACCAACAAAAGATCCTACCGATGGGAATATTGCAAGGAATAACGGTGGATATCGAAGGAGCGAGCGCGCTTGCAGATTTTGAAGTAATAGAAATTATGGATGGCAGCAATCCCTATCCAGCGCTACTAGGAATAGATTGGGCCACTGATATGAATGGAGTGATAAAACTAAAGAAGCGCAAGATGATTTTTGAGAAAAATTTGCTGCATGTAGTAGTACCTTTAGACCCTGTGGAAGGATCATGCTACATAGAGTCTGTGCATGACTGCAACAATGACGATGATTTATATTGTATTTACATGATAACCACGTGAGATCAGGATTGGGTGAATCCAACAACCGATGGCAGGATTTCATGGGAGCGCAAAAGCTCCTGCACTTCCGATTTGGACGAGGAGATAAAAAGATGGCAGAACCGATTACACAAGGTAACCACGCTCAATTGTAACATGATGATAAGGTCATTACGTTGCATAGCAACAAAGGTAAGAGACCTTCCTATGTATGATGTGTTGAACGATGTAGAGGATTTCTTGAACAAATTTGAGAAATAATTCTTGTAACAGAAGCGTTTTGATGCTCTGAA
Source organism: Pinus tabuliformis (assembly GCA_031772625.1). NCBI lineage: Eukaryota > Viridiplantae > Streptophyta > Pinopsida > Pinales > Pinaceae > Pinus > Pinus tabuliformis. Next base: position 513,115,638 of record CM062806.1, on the reverse strand, counting down.
ATGGGCACTACAGGCTATGCCCACAAGATGGTGGGGTATGCATCAGAGAAGTTTGGAGAACTAGCACAACTATAGAAGAATGATGCTTATATGGTTTGGAAAGCCTCAGTTGCAGATGAAAGTCGGGTATGATGGACGAAATAGCCTGCATGCCCACCTCTCCAAATGGGTACAGGTGTACGGTCCACAACTTGCATGAACACATACCGTCCTCACGATCGGAACCAGGCCCAATAAGAAGGAGCAGAAATGATGAGGGCGGGAATGCCGAAGTATGATAAGACCAAGCACACCAAAGATTATACATGGAGAAGCCTTTGGAAAGATGTGCAAAGTACAGAACACGGTCCACCATGTGAGATGCACTAACTAGGACCTGTGCGTACCAACATTTCTATGGGCTTATAGGACCATGTGCAAATACCTGACCGTGAGAGCACTTCCGAAGCTGAAGTATGAAGCAAGGGTTGTAATCCCTATGGAGCATGCGAAGCCTAGTCTATGCATAGTAGCTCCCGTAGATACAACATTCCATGAAGCCCAAAACGAAGGAGTCACACAGTTGCGTGAAACAAAACACATAGGATTGGAGGAAAGAATCCAGTAGGGAAACCTTAGCCTCTGTGAACTGGAAAAAGAAAGGATACAGTTATGGAAGAAAATCACTTTGATGGAGACAAAGTCAAAAGGCTTCAGGAAAAAATAAAGGAAGCATTCCTCATCATAAAACCACAGATGGTAAGGCAAGGTGCGTACGATCATACTGACAAGTGGGAGAACTATCGCCATGAATTGGTTAGCCTGTTTCCTTGGCTTAGACCGTGTATCGCCAAATGTAGTGACTAGGGTAGCGCGTTGCAAATAATAGAGTGCGCGATGCCAACCACTACAAGGGAAGAAGGGGATTCCCCACGAACCATGGTGGAGGATGGAATAGAGCCCCACACTGGTGGTGTGACCACCTGACTAACTGCAGGAAGAATAGTCTTAGTGCTCCAGGTAGTTGAAAGGGAGCACGAGACTATAAACTATTATGCCCGAGAGCTGCGTGATATTTGGGATGCGTGCAACAGCAGAGCATCACAGGGTCCGCGACCACACATGGAGGGTTGCGCTGCCATGTGGGTTGGCCAAAAAGTGACCATTGAAGTCACTATTCATGATGGGATACATGACTTGAGGCCAAATGGAGTGGGAAGCGGGCATTTAAGACGCGATTTATGGTTAAGATTTGGCAAAATCTACTGCCAAGAAAGCATTAATGACTCGAAATTGGGGGGAATGGTCAAATTCAAATTGAAAAGACATTATAAAACACAAAGGGCTGACCAAAAAACAACACTTAGTCATTCGTGAATTGAGCACTTGAGCAGAGTACTGAGCATTGAGAGCCGAGCAATAATTAAGCTCTTGAGTTCGCGAGCGACAAAATATAGCCTCGATACGATGACAACCACTAAGGATGGGTTAGGAATTGAAGAAGTAACAACTGGCGAGGCTACATAGACCCCAATGGTGGAAGATGTTCCAGAAGGCACTGGTTTTGTGGCAGAAATCCCCAAATCACCGCGAACGCTGAGGCCCAAGAAAGATAAACAGGCAATGGGCCTCGTACGCGTGTCCCCGAGGAACCCTCTCTGCAGCAAGCTATCAATGGCCAATAAAGGGAAATATGTCACGGTTGACACGGATGAGGAAGAAGAATATTTACAGGCCCTTATCATCATAGCAGAAGAAGACGAAGATATGGAGGAGGAGATTTAGCCTCCATGCTCTACAAAAAAATTGCCTGCATATGTCCCTCCGCAGAAAGGGAAAACCAATGTGCCGAAGGACCTGGATGCAACTAAGAGCTCACTCTAGACTCTACTCCTCCCTGATGGCATAGTGTTTGAAGGCACACACCTGGGCTGCGTGCCTACCATGAAGTTTGAAGACTAGGACCTCGCTGAACATGAGAAGTTCCCCCACCTAGAGACTAGGAACCTCATGAAGTAGAACACCGAGGGGGTGGTGACAATGTTAGAGCTGTGGAAGTAGCTGCGTAGTGTGGAGAAGGTTGGGCTGCTGAATTTATTATGGATACCACATTTCCACTTCATGGCAATCACAATTTTCGTCATCAGGCAGTTATTATGTCTAGTGCATGATGGGTATCTATGGATGGAGAAGTCTATCCCCATCATGATAGACCTCATTCACCATATTTCTCGGCTCCACTACAAAGGAAAGGACCCTGCAACCATCGCCGAAGGAAAGGGCAGTGATTTTGCCCTTGCAGAAGCCATGAAGATGAAATATAAGCTGGAGAAGAAGAAGAGGGGCTACGCCATCTCCAGCATCAAGGACAAAGGGGTACATGTAGAAACCCAAATCCTGGCTGGTAAAGTCATGAGGAAGTGTCGCGCCAATGAGGTACCAGCACCAGTGGTCACACTAGCGGAACAGTGTGTGGAGGGGGTCCAATTCAACTTGTCTGAATTCCTCTACGTAGAATTTTTGAAGAACTATCGCGAAGCCCAGGAGCAGGGTAAACCCTTCCACTATGCATGGTTGTTGTTATCCATAATGCTCATAGCAAGGGAGCTACCAAAGGATAGTTAATTCCTTGACATTGAAAGAGAATTACCAGAGGGCGCAAAGTACACTTCCTTCTGGGCCACAAAGGATGTGAGACAGATATGCGACACCAAAATCCTTTGGGTACTTATGGAGATGAGCATCCAGATGTCGATCAATTGGCGGCCGTGCCTGTCAGCCATCGTGTAAAATAGTCTGTAGAGTTTTGCAGAATTCAAAGCTGACATGGATAATGTATACATCAGAGCACGCAAGGATACAATGAAGTAGTGGACGAAGCTCCCGTTTATAGCCACTGATGACGCCATCTTCACGGTCTTGGAGATGTGGCCTCTGGAATGGTGCACCCCAGAACTGGCAGAATTTGAGAAGGCGACAACGTAGAAGAAGAAGGATGATGCGAAGTTGCGCATCACAAAATTAGCCGAGAAAAGGCGGTAGGAGGCAGCAACAACTAAGGAAAGGGCAGTGTGGGAAGCAACACAGAAAGCTGCAGAGCAGAAAAAGGTTGCAGAAGCAGCACAGGTGGTAGAAGAAGCAACAGCAAAGGCAGATGAAGACCAAGCAACATCCTCATAGGGGCAGGAGGCAGAGGAAGCAGAAATAGCAGAAGGGAGCACAGACATAGGGACCACGTCAACACAACTGAAGCGCCCACACATGGCAGAGAGAACAGGACTGTGAAAGAAGGTCAAGGCCTCGAAGTTGGCCATTGACTCGATCACCTTAACCAAAGGTAACCTCCATGACATCGGCGAGATGGTTCGCGATGTCACAAATGAGGCCCTTTAGGGGTTTATGCAGGAGCACCAGATTGTGTTGGGGGCCCTCAGGGCACAACTATAGGAGCTACAGGTGCAGCCCCCTCAGGTGGGTACCCTTTCGACCCACCTCGCAGCAAGATCCTCGACAGAAGATTAGATGCTGCGTGCACGGTTGGAAAACACCATAGTGTTACCGGAAGGAGCCCTAGTCGCAACAAATGAGACCAATAGATTTGCGGTTAACATGATCAAAGGCTTGGGCCTTAATCTAGTTGCCCTTCTGCGAGAGACACTTTATCGGATACAGGATGGGATAATGATAGAGCTACGTGATAGGGAGAGCCATGCACTCCAAGATCTGAGCGAACAAAAGATCAAAATGGAACAACTTAGTCTGCAACGCGATGAATTGGTGTCGCAGAACCAATAGGTGGTAGATGATGCTTGTCGATGCGTCCCGGAGCTAGCCATCTCAATAGATCTACCAGTAGAGATAAAGATTCATAGGTTGACAACCGGAGTCCACGAGGCTAGAGAAGAAACGACCAAGGTTCGGTTGGAGCTGAATGTTCATATTGTCGAACTGCGGTTAAAGGTGTAGCCTTCCACACCCCCAGAGGTCCAAGAACAATGCGCTAGTGCTATTGTAACGGGATTGGAATAAACTGGAGGTGTAGTGCAAGACTATACCACTTTGTTGGAGCAAGCACTTGAGGTCCTCACGACTCTGTAGGAGGACCCCAACATCCAGTGCATGGAGAGAGAGGCGCGAGAACTGCAGCAACAATACGATAATGTCAGAGGAACTGTGCAGAAAATAGTCCTCACTCAGCGGCTTGCAAGGATGTAGTAAGCCAAGGCACTGAAGGAATAGGTGGACGTGACACGACATAATGAGACAGTTCTCAAAGCGTGCGTCCAACCATGGATCGACGAGGTTTTCACTATCACAAAAAACATCGAGGGAAAGCTAGTGCACATACAGGGGATGCACACGTTAATGCAGAGAAGTGCTGTAGACACGGAGGTCTCAGAACAGAGGATGCAATAGATCCAACAAGCAGTGGCTCAGTGTGTTGTCGACATCAACACAGTTAGAGGTGTCGTGGCGGAAAAAGTCATTTGGGCTGACACAACTGACCTCCCTAGGAGTTTACACTCTCTAGCGACAAACAAGACAAAATGGAATGATCTTTCTCTAAATATACCTTTTATGACATGAAAAGTACAAGTGTTTAGGCTTACCTTATTCCAACGCTGTTGTTGTAGTTCGTCCTTGCCAATCCGGATGAGCTCCTCCTTCAAGTCAATTCCTGCAACCACAAACAATCAAACAATTACCGAGCATTTGTATTTCATATAATAAAACATACATTCAACATGCAGACCAAGGAACACATGAAATAACTCATTAACACAAGCTATTGAGAAAAATAAACCAGTTTGTATTAATAACGAAACAAAGAAACTCTTACAACCTGGCCTTGGTGTTGTGCAAGTTCCTCCCAGGGTCCATCAAGTGTTTTCCTCTACCTTGACAAAGCTCACCCACTTCCAAGTAGAATCATGTAAAGACAATCTCTCCTCACAAAGGTTCTAATGGAAGACCTAAATCCTGTAGCATTTACCCAAAGAAAATGTATAGCTCCAACCTCTCCTCCTCTTGGCTCAATGCCTTTATTTATAGTGCTGTAAAGAGGTTATTCAGGTCCACTATCAATGGGATCATTCCCCTCTATGGGTGGGATAGCTCCCTTGTTGATGGGATAAGTCCCCTCTTAATAGAGATACATGAACCAACTGGAGGCGCATCCATTCCATCAAACCGACCTCTAGAATGTTCTAGAAGTAACCACAAGTAACTTTCTCAAGATAAAACTTGCGCATTTTGCCTTTTACAGGAGGACGCACCTGTCCTTTGATATACAGAGCGTCCATGGACGCAGTTTTTGTGAACATGGCCTGCGTCCCCGCAGGTAAGGCTAGAGAGAACCTGCGACCCCAGAGATAAACATAGTTTTTACAAGACTTTCTCTCTTCTTTGAGTTTGAGATGGATAACAGAGGCATAAGACTTGCCTAAGAGGGTAGCATGACTGTTGATTTTGAGCCATACTAACTGTAAGTAGTCAAGGTGACATTTTTTAGTGTAACAAGAGGACAGTTGGAGGACCTTCGTGCCAAGATCGCCGTGTCGAATGAGTGACTTAAGGGCGAGTCACGATGTTTGTGTTGGGGGCTTGTTGGGCATGGAATAACCCCCCCCCCCCCCCCCCCCCCCCCCCCCGAGGCATGTTTTGGGGCTCAAAGCCCATGTTTTGACCAAATAATGTTGTAAAACCATGTGAATCGCAGGCGCAGAAATATGTTAGAGTCATAGGGTTGTCCGCCCAAAGTTTTGTAATGTAATGTCAGCCTACTCATGGTCTGTGGACCATGGGAGTTTATAAAAAGAGTGAGTCTCTAAATATAAGAAAGAGATAGAATGGCATAGGATAGAGAAGAGAAGGAAGGAGAAGCATGGAGATAGTGTCTAAGTGTATCTTGGGTCATAGAGTAGGAGAAGGCTCTGCAGCTGAGTGTGCAGTGGCCTAGTAGTCTACAGCTGTGTGCGCGGACCCCTGCAGCTGAGTGCGCGGGGCGAAGTCGAGTTTGTAACCAAAGAAGAGAATAATAAAAAGAAGTTTTATCCAAATTCTGTGTATCTATTCTTGAATTATTACATGTTTGATATCAATTGCAATTATACTATTTAATTACTGCACGCACTTACATGAATGATTTATATTGCTAAGTATACGTTACACATGAAAATAGGCTAAGTTAATCAACTAAGAGGGAATACTAGTAAGAAATTGAGTAATAATAGCGTTCAACCCCCGAGTAGGGTTGCGCGAAGGTAGCATCTCAAGCTGTGAGGTACAGATAAGTGCGCATAGTGACGTGCGCACAGGGTCGAACCGCGAACCTCTAAAAAACCATCAGACATCTCTAGTGTGCGAAACTTGGTTATAGCACCCTCCCATACTACTTCAGGTGAGACCTCAGTCCACGCTCCACAGAATGTTGCCGAAAGGGCTAGTAGTACCAGGATTTGTTTGGCTAAATCAACTCTGAACCTGGGTCAGGCCCCACTAAGCCAACAGTGTGGCATGGACACATGCTAGGGAGTGTTAGGACAAGGTGTCAAGGAAGCATAAGGGAGAACTAGTTTCAAATTGATGGAAATGAAGTGTCAATGATTTCTAGGTGTGTTAAGGAGGGAGTGACAAGTTATGTACCAAGGCATGCTAGAGTGTTAGGGAAGCATACAAATATGTGCCAAGTGCCAAGGTGTTCCAATGTGTGATGAGTGTTAGGGAGTGTCAGGGAAACACAAGGGAGAACTAGGTCAAAATGCATGGAAATGAATGAATAAGAGTGTGTGACAAGGAGTGTCAGTGAGTTCCATGTGTGCTAAGGAGGGAGTGCCATGGTATGCTAGGCAATGCTAAGTCATGCTAGCATGCTAGAGCGGTATGTGGCCAAGATGTGCCAGGTTCTAGGGTGTGCCAACATGTGCTATGGAGTGTTAGGGAAACACAAGGGAGCACTAGGTCAAAATAATGCATGCAAATGAACGATTAAGAGTTTGTGATAGGAAGTGTCAGTGAATTCTAGGTGTGCTAAGGAGGGAGTGATAAGGTATGCTAGGCATTTTTAGGTTATGCTAGAGGCTAGGGAAACACGCCAAGATGTGTCAGGTGCTAGGGTGCACCAATACATGCCAAGGAGTGTTATGGAGTGCCAACGAAATGCAAGTGAGCACTAGTTTCAAATGCATTGAAATGAATGACTAAGAGTGTGTGACAGGTAATTTCAATGAGTTTTAGTTGCGCTAAGGAGTGACAAGGTATGATAGGTAGTGTTAAGGCATCTTATAGTGCCAGGGCATGTTAGCGAGTGGTAGGGTGTGCTAGGGAGTGCCAAAGAATGTCAAGGAATGCAAGGGATGCTAACATGTGCCACATAGTGCCAAAGTATTGTTAGACATGGCAGGTTTTATGGCATGTCAATATGTAAACTATGTTGCTTAGTTGTTTTTATGGCCACGATTGGAAGTGAGCCTTGGCTTGGTAACTTGTTAAGTGGGATGAGTTAAGATTAGACATGAGTAGCCTAAGATTATTTATAGGTCATTCTTAGGTAAGCAAGGCATAGTCTAGTTGTAGTACCTGTAACTTAACCAAGTTGTTGTAGTCAAAGCAAGACTAGGTTTAGTTCCCAAGTCTAAAAAAAATAAGGGTAGTTGTGAGGGCATGATAGATAAGGAGTGCTTGGGTGTGCAAAGGAATGAAAAGGTGTGCTAACACATGCCAAACAATTTCAATGCATGTTGAGGAGTTTTGGGGAGTGCCAGGGCATCATAAGGGAGAATTAGGTCAAAGTGCATGGAAACAAACGAATAAGAGTGTCTGTCAGGGAGTGTTAGTGAATTCTAGGTGTCCCAAGGACAAAGTGTGTTAGGAGAATTTCAGAATAGGAATTGTAGGAGGCAAGCCTATGATTGTGATAAGGGGATGGAAAAAGTAGTTTCAAACAAAGGGAGACTTTGGTCTAGGCACAACACTATTTTTTTAATGACTTGGTTGGGTTCCCAAGTCATAAAAAAGGTAAGGCTATCTATGAGGGCATGACAACTAGGGAGTGCCAAGGTGTGCAATGAATTCCATGAAGTGCTAACACATGTTAGCAATTTTCAAGGCATGTTAGTCATACCAAGACATGCCAAGTTTTAAGATGTGTTAGGTTCTAGGGTTTGGTGCCAACACATGATCAAGAGTGCCAGGGAAACACAAGGGAGAACTAGTTTCAATTTCATTGAAATGAATGAATAAGAGTGTGTGATAGGGAGTGTTAGCAAGTTATAGGTGTGCTAAGGAGGGAGTGACAAGGTATGCTAGGCAGTGCCAAGGCATGATAGAGTATCAGGAAAGCATTCCAATATGTTCCAAATGTCAAGGTGTGGCAATGTGTGCCAAGGAGTGTTAGGGAGTGCTAGGGAAACACAAGGGAGCACTGTGTCATAATGCATGGAAATGAATGAATAAGAGTGTATGACAAGGAGTTTCAATGAGTTCCAAGTGTGCTAAGGAGGAGTGACAAGGCATTCTTGGTAGTGCTAAAGAATGTTAGAGTGTTAAGGTAGCATGCGGCCAAGATGTGCCAACGCGTGCAAGGATGTGTTATCTGCGAGTGTGTCGGGGAGTGTCAATGATGCTAGCTGTCATGCAAAGGAGGGAGTGACAAGCTATGCTAAGCATAGGTAAGGAATGCCAGGGAATATCAGGGCATGTCAAGAAGTGTTAGAGTGTGCTAGGTAGTTCTGGGGTGTGCTAACATGTGCCAAATAGTGCCAAGGCATGCCAGGTGCTAATACATGCTAGGATGTGCAGGGTGCCAGAGTATGCCAATATGCATCAAGGAATTTCAAGGAAACAAAAGGAATAAGCTCAAACTCACATTCAAATATTACACTTAGAGTTGAACTCCACCCAATATCCAAGGATTCCATGCATTATTACCATGCCACATACTTAGATCACAAGGTAATATTCAATCATGCATGCCATAAATCATTTACAACTGGATTTTAATACCTAAACAATTGTTTTATTAATTTTCTAAAAGTTATTATGAAACCCCCCTTACTCAGGAACCTGTTGCTACTTGCCCATGATAGAGCTGATCTAGTCCAAGTGTTTAACTTGGATTCTTTGATACCACCTGTAATGACACCAACCAACTTGCTTCCTCTCTATCTCTCTCTCTCTCTCTCTCTCTCGATATATATATATATATATATATATATATATATATATATATATATATATATATATATATATATATATATATATATATATATATATATATATATATATATATATATATATATATATATATATATATATATATATATATATATATATATATATATATATATATATATATATATATATATATATATATATATATATATATATATATATATATATATATATATATTCGTCAGTGGTTGAATACCTTACACAAGAATAATATATGTTGGACACCTCCCTCCAAAGGGTCCTGTTAGCTTTGCTGTGCAAAAGCATCAAAAATGGTTTCAAACACTCTCAACGGCTGAAATTACACTTATAATGGTGCCAAAGGATCCATGGTTGCTATTCAAATTCTCAAATTATGGCTAAAAGTCTTCCACCGATCGATAAAATTGCAAGGGGAAAGCCCTTTGGAGGGCAGAAATACACTATCGGGAGGCGGAAATACCCAAAAAACCATGTAAAAATAAAGAGCGCAGGCATAAGGGACTGAATTAATCTCAGCCGTTGGATCTGGCCGATCAACGGTCCAGATATCGTCAGCATATCGCAAGTCAGGGAAGGTAGCGGCAGCGACAGGAGACCTCGCCGATGAGCGATCGCCGATATCGCATCGGCGTATCGCATCAGCACTTTCAAAAGGGGCAAGGCCATTTCAATGGTTATGTTGGCGATGTGATAAGCCCAGACCCGACGACGCTATAGGTTATTTTTGATAGATAATCGGGTCTGCGATGATATCGCTGTCGGCATTATCAAATGGGCGGGGCCTTTACATATAGCATGCCTCCGATCCGATGGGTCGGACCCGACAGCACTATGAGTGGTTCTTCATAAAATTTAAAATCCGCGCTAAGGCCGTTTTTAATGATTTGGGAGCATTTTCATTATATAACGAAATATGAAGAAATATAAAGGAAGCCTTGGCGGGTGCCTATTGCGATGAGTCCGGACCCGAAAGGGTCCGTGAATTAAAATATATATACGATCAGGTCCAGCGGAGGCATTTTTCATGTTTTTCCAATATTTCATTGTATTTTCAAATATGAGGAAAAGGGAGAAAAGGGAGCTATCGGCCTATATCGCGATCGACAGATCGCAATCAGGGAAAATAGAAATGCATAACTTTCTACATTATAAGCGCCGATGCGACAAAGTCCGGGACCTGATATGTTTCCATAGCAGAATGACATAATATTTGAGGTCCGCCAAAGCTATTTTTATTGATTTTGGGGCATTGTTACATGTATTTTTAGATACAATGAAACAGAGGATTGGCTGGTTAAGATATGCATTGCGACCCAAAAGGGCAGACCCGATAGAAAAGATATATGTGTGTGGGCCTTTGATATTTAAAAATGGCAAGGAGGGTGGTATTTCTTAGTGGCGCGAAGATGATTAAAACACACATGTAGCAGTATAACGTAGTAGGCAGCTGCCTTCAATTAACAGTATGGCTGAGGAGGAAGCAGGACACCACAGATCCAATCAAAGCATTCACTGGTTGTGGGTTTCACCCATATTTTACTCCACTTGCGCAAGGAGGACTGCAGAGAGCCAGAGAGGGTCAAATCTATTTAAAACTTAGACAGATTTGTACCAGAGGCCCATTTCTGAATGTAAATGTGGTTGGTGGCCATTTATGGGCTCCTCCACGCATTGTTTAATAGAGATACTTTGTATTGTAACACTATATATACTCATAACACAGAATGTAAAGGATTGATGAGTGTTTGATGAATGTTAGTTTGTTGTAGCCTTTAACTTCTGGAGACTGTAAATACTATGAGACCTGCAGCTTCTGGTTTTGATTTCCAACTAATACAAACTTCTTTTGCTGCCATTTGCTCACTTTCCACTTCTCTTTCTTGTTCCAGGCTGTGCCTGCTTGCATTTATTTGATGTGCTGTAAATTTTTAGCATTAGAGGGGCTGTCATCCCACCTCTGTGTTATAATTTAGTGGTTCATTGAAATTGCATGCAGATTGCTATTGTTTTAATACCAAAGAGCTGTCATCCTATCTGTGTATAAAACAAGAGTTTTACAGACCTTCTAACTGGTTGCAGCTGGCCATCACAGGGTCCTGTGCATCTGCTGGTGTAATCAGTCTTCTCCATCATCACCTTTACCTTAAATTTTGAGTAGCTGGTGGTTAAAAGCCTTGTAGTTTGGGGGTCTTCACCCATGTATGGGGATAATCATAGTAGGAGTGGTTATCTGGCTTAAATGTGCAGCATATCTTCATTTATCCATCATTTTATCCAACAAAACTGTTGAATTTTTAATGTTCCTGAGCATCACTGATATGCAACCTAGGTTAGTTTCTTGGGGTGATAACACTAATTGGCGTCGTTGCTGGGGAGAGAAGAGAATCAGAGCTCAAGCTTCCCTGGGAGAATGACATAGTTTCAAGCTTTGATGACAGATAAGGTTTGAACACAAACGTTGGTTGTAATCATCTGTCTGGCGACTCCATTGGTGGAAGGCCATCCTTTGGCGACTCCACTTTGAAGTTCTGGCTCAGTTCGTGAGGCATACTAGAAGAAATCTGCTGAAGTCTCCAGCTGAACCATTACTTGACCCTGAGAAAATTGTTAAATCGAATAAATCATCACAGAGAGGGGCATCAGGATCAAGTAAGCCTAAAAAATCTGATTTGTCTGTGAAAGATGAATTCATAACTGAAGAATTACAGCTTGAAGGCTTAGAGCCCAGCACTGTTAATATAGAAATTCCTTCAGAGATTAGTTTAGCCCCTTGTGCAGTTAGTTCCCCTTTGAATTCCATGCCTACAGGAGAATATCAAAAATATATGCCCAAATTTACCGGAACAGAGGGAGTGACAGCAGAAGAACATCTTGAAGCTTTTTACAGTTATGCTGATAATTTAGATATAAGTGAGAATGATGTATGGATGAGAGTTTTTGTCTAGAGCCTTGATGGAGAGGCTAGGAAGTGGTTTAGAGAATTACCCCAAAGATCTATAACAGATATTGAAGCACTAGACGATGCATTTTTGAAGCAATAGGGAGATAAGAAGGACTTGCTGTATTATCATACAGAGTTTGGAAACTTGAAAAGAGAAAAGGGTGAGTCTTTTCTTGACTTCAATAAAAGATTTAATAGAATGTATAGTAAAATTCCAGCTGAGGTAAAGCCTACCCCCACTGCTGCCAAACTCACATATGCCAATGCTTTTGACTCTGACTTCTGCTTATTGTTGAGAGAAAGACGATGTGCTACCCTGGGTGACATGCAAGAGGCAGCCTTGGAGGTGGAATCCAATATTATGGCAGCAGAGAAGTTAAAAAGTCAAGTTGATAGAAGAAGGTTGAGAGGTGAGGCTTCTTCTTCCCCTGCCTCAACTTCTGAGCCTAAATTAGAAAAAATGACTAAGATGATCGAATCATTGGCTACTGAAATTTCTAAGCTAAAGGTTGAGCAAGCTTCAGGGAGAACAAGGCAGCAAAATACCTTTGTTCCAAGAAATCCAAACCCATTCAGAAAAGCAAATGATCAGCTACAAATCATGCAAAGAGGTGAACAAGCCAAAGAAGATCATAAGTTAAAGCTCCCTTTCAGAATGCAGTCATGGAGGGGGAACAATTTGAAGAAGAGTAGGATGAAATTCATTGCATGGAAGACAAAGGAAGCGCTGTGTTTTTAACATTGGCTGAATATGAAGAGTCATTGCTGCAAGAGCAAAACGAGCAAGGGTGGGACAGCGGTGCTGTTCTGCAATCAGATGAGTAGCAGCGAAAATATAATCTAAGATCCAATGCAAAAAATGTCAAAGAAAATGTTGTACAAGAAGCTGCTGCCCAAACAATGCCATAGAATAACAGGCAAAGAAGACCAGCAGCTGATCCTGTCACCCTCAAAGCTCCAGTTCCAGAGGTAAAAACCGCTGATAAAGTATTCTCTTCTTTTAGTTTTGAGTCAGAAATTCAGAAATTGAAAATATCCATGCCTCTGGCTGAATTGGTGAAGAGTGAATTATTCAGAAAACCCATCCTTGAGGCCCTTGAACTAGAATCTAAACAAACCTCCATTGACTCTGTCAATTTGCAAGATGACAAGCCTGTTATCGTGCTTAGCCCCATAATTGAACCTGTTGATAATAGTTCTCCATCTTTCTATGTTTCATTAACTATCCATGATAAAATCTTCCACAATTGCCTGCTAGACATAGGGTCCAAATACAATCTAATGCCTAAAACTGTCATGGAAGAGTTAGGCCTCGATATTACTAGACCTTATCATGATTTGTTCTCTTTTGATTCAAGGAAGGTAAAATTCCTTGGGTTAATTAAGGATCTGGTCATTTCCTTAACCCAGTTGCCCATGAAGAGTATGATGATGGATATAGTGGTGGCTGATGTTCCTCCAAATATTGGTATGCTGTTGTCTAGAGGATGGATTAAGAGACTAGGTGGAACATTGAAGAATGATCTATCTTATGCAACTGTTCCAGTGTTTGGAGGAGAGAGCAGGAGGTTATATAGAGAAGCACAGCTGGCATATATCATTAGTGATGAGAAGAATCCTCCAAACCATCCCATTTATGCAATGGACATTGATTTTGGAGCATGCATTCTCCAAATAGAAGAATATCAGAAGGCTGCGTTGCAAATCAGGAAACCAACAGACCAGGCCGAGCATGATATAGGAGAACAGATTTGGGAGATGTTCTTCGATGGAGCTTGTACTAAAGAGACTGCAGGAGCAGGGGTGGTGTTAATATCCCCACGGCAAGAAAAAGTTGAATTGTCTCTGAAGCTGGTATTTCAGGTGACAAACAACATAGCAGAGTATGAGGCACTGCTATTGGGCCTTCATGCAGCCAAAGACAGAGGAATAAAGAAGCTAAAGGTGTTTGGAGATGTTGATATGATAATTCAGCAAGTAAATAAAACATTCCAAGCAAAGCATCCAAGGCTGAGAGCTTACAGAGATGAGGTATGGAGAGTCAAAGAGTTCTTTGATTTTTTCTGCATTTCATATATTCCCAGGGCCCAAAGTTAGCTTGTCGACTCCGTTGTTGTCTCAACTAGTCTGTTTATACCTCCATCGCCTCCCAAACTAGTTTATGAGATACAAATGAAGTATATGCCCTCCTTGCCTGATAATGTCCACCATTGGAAGGTTTTTGATGATGATGATGAGTTAAATAGGTTTCTTCAAGTCATTGATGAGTTCTCTGAAATGCAAATTGACCAAAATAATGATACTTGGCTAGAAGGTCCCAAGTCCCAGCTTAGAGATAAGATTGGCAAGAATAGCATAGTCCAGCTCACTAGCAACCATATTCCTAAGGGTCTGATTCCTCTTGAAAGATTGTTCGACCACAATGATGTGCCTTACAAAGCTACCCATAAAGAAGATCAATCTGCTGTGTGTAAGCATAATATAGGAAGCCCAGGTCAGCCCAAATTTATAAATCTGTCTACTAAACTATCTGCTGATCAGAATGCCGAATACTGCAAGTTAATGAGGCAATTTGCTGATGTGTTCACTTGGGAGTACAGCGATCTGAAAACATATGACAAAAATGTAATTCAACATAAAATTCCGCTTGAAAAAGACACTATTCCTTTCAAACAAAAGCTGAGACCAATGAATCCTATGCTCCTTCCTTTGGTGGAGAAAGAAATTAAAAAGTTGTTGGCTGCTAAAATAATAGTGCCTCTCAGATATTCTAAATGGGTGGCAAATCTGGTTGTTGTGAGGAAGAAGAATGGAGAAATCAGACTGTGTGTTGATTTTAGGAATCTAAATAAATGCTCCAAAAAGGATAATTATCCTCTGCCAAAAATGGAGCATTTGTTGCAGCAAGTCTCAGGTGCCAAAGTAATGTCTTTTATAGACGGATTTTCAGGCTTTAATCAAATCGCTGTGCATCCATATGATCAAGAAAAGACAACATTTACCACTCCTTGGGGCACATTCATGCATGCAAAAATGCCATTTGGGCTGATGAATGTTGGAGCCACCTTTTAGCGTGCTATGGATGTTGCTTTTGTGGGTGAAAAGGATAAATTCGTGTTGATATATCTTGATGACATAACTGTTTATTCTGGCAGCCATCATGATCATCTACATCATTTAAACAAGGTGTTTTTAAAGTGCAGGAAATTTGGAATTTCACTCAATCCCAAAAAATCCCAATTTGCTTTGGAAGAAGGCAAACTATTGGGGCATGTAGTGTCTGCTGCAGGTGTTCAAATCAACCCAGAAAGAGTCAAAGAAATTTAGGCCTTGGATCTCCCAAGATCAAAGAAAGATATACAATCTTTTCTGGGAAAAATCAACTTCGTACGGAGGTTCATTCCTAATTTTGCAGATGTTACACTAAAAAATGTCACCTTGACTACTTACAGTTAGTATGGCTCAAAATCAACAGTCATGCTACCCTCTTAGGCAAGTCTTATGCCTCTGTTATCCATCTCAAACTCAAAGAAGAGAGAAAGTCTTGTAAAAACTATGTTTATCTCTGGGGTCGCAGGTTCTCTCTAGCCTTACCTGCGGGGACGCAGGCTATGTTCACAAAAACTGCGTCCATGGACGCTCTGTATATCAAAGGACATGTGCGTCCTCCTGTAAAAGGCAAAATGCGCAAGTTTTATCTTGAGAAAGTTACTTGTGGTTACTTCTAGAACATTCTAGAGGTCGGTTTGATGGAATGGATGCGCCTCCAGTTGGTTCATGTATCTCTATTAAGAGGGGACTTATCCCATCAATAAGGGAGCTATCCCACCCATAAAGGGGAATGATCCCATTGATAGTGGACCTGAATAACCTCTTTACAGCACTATAAATAAAGGCATTGAGCCAAGAGGAGGAGAGGTTGAAGCTATACATTTTCTTTGGGTAAATGCTGCAGGATTTAGGACTTCCATTAGAACCTTTGTGAGGAGAGATTGTCTTTACATGATTCTACTTGGAAGTGGGTGAGCTTTGTCAAGGTAGAGGAAAACACTTGATGGACCCTGGGAGGAACTTGCACAACACCAAGGCCAGGTTGTAAGAGTTTCTTTGTTTCGTTATTAATACAAACTGGTTTATTTTTCTCAATAGCTTGTGTTAATGAGTTATTTCATGTGTTCCTTGGTCTGCATGTTGAATGTATGTTTTATTATATGAAATACAGGTGCTCGGTAATTGTTTGATTGTTTGTGGTTGCAGGAATTGGCTTGAAGGAGGAGCTCATCCGGATTGGCAAGGACGAACTACAACAACAACGTTGGAATAAGGTAAGCCTAAACACTTGTACTTTTCATGTCATAAAAGGTATATTTAGAGAAAGATCATTCCATTTTGTCTTGTTTGTCGCTAGAGAGTGTAAACTCCTAGGGAGGTCAGTTGTGTCAGCCCAAATGACTTTTTCCGCCACGACAAATTGGCGACTCCACTGGGGAAACCATTAATGGATAAGTCTTTTCCTTTATATGAACTTTGCATTGTGAAAGTCATTTATATTTTCTGGTTTTTGACTGTGGGAATTAGATTTTGGGTAGATTAGCTGTAGGTTTAGTTAGCTTTCATTTTTCTTTAGTTTTCCAGACGGATGCAGTCTCTGTGTGCTGCACAGTGCGTCCTTGGACGCGCTGTTGTCGACTGCACAGTGCGGGGCCGCACCTGTGACAACGGGTGGCCTGCGTCTTCCTGTAAAAGTTAAGAAAATTGCATTTTTGCTTTAAATTACCTTTAGATTTTGTTTTTCCTTAGGATTTCCTGCCCAGATCCTTTAGTACCCGGTCAAGAATTCTCACCTGAACTGATTGTGTAAGCTTTGAGTGTTTTAGTGGATTTCGACGGGATTTAGACCTAGGGTTTGATTTTTTAATAGGTCCTGTAGTGACTTTGAGCTTAGAAAGTTGTCCAGCCTTAGATATCTCTGGCGAGTCAACCTTCTTAGAAGTCGGGCCTGTCATCAAGTCTCCTTGTTTGAGCAACTTGTCATTTAAGTTGTTTTGGGTCGAATTTCGCATTACTTGTTGTTAAAGTATTGATTTCCATTTTCAAAAAGAACAAAAAGATTAGAATTTTGTTTTGACTAGTTTTTGGTTCTGCGATAAGCTAGTCCTTGATTCATTCGTAATCAAGTAAAACACCTTAGAATAATCATTGTTAGTTTTGGCCTTGTTAGGATTACTTAGAATAAATTTATTTTTAACTTGCTTATGAGTGCATTTTCATAGATTTTGATAGTTGTCAAAGATTGCTTTTTAGTTATATTTTGCTTTATTAAAAGAAAAATACAAAAATATCTTCTTTAAAAAGTCTTGTTTCAAGTAGCTTTTTGGTTTTCAAAGAAGAAAAGAGTTTTTCGTGCATGTAAAGAGAAGTTATGTTTTTATGCTTGGAAAAGAAAATCGAATTGTTTCTTTGATTGTCTTCAATTAAGAAGTTGCTTTTATAAAGATTGCATTCTCTCAACTTTTTAGTTAAAACAATTCATCGAAAAAGCAAAAGTAGTGGATAAATCATCCTAGGTGCATTTTGTAGTGATTTCGAGTCGAGTCAACACACCACTAGTTTCACTTCCATCACCTTTTGACTTAAAGAACAACTTTAAAAGTAACGCTTAAATTAAAATTGATCTAGTAACTTTTATTTTCTAGGGTTCTGAAGCACCAACATAGCTTAGGCTAGGGTCTTGGTGTAGGTGAGTACTTAACTCTCCAAGACTACAAAACCAAACAGTTAGTTTATCTTGAGTAGAACAAATCCAATTGTTTCAGTTACATTCTGGGAAAGCTCCTCTTAAAGGAGAAGCACGAGCTCGTGTCTGAACCAGTGAGGGGGTCATTCCTCCCTCGTTGGGAACGACGCCAGGCAGTACGTATTAAAAACGGTAAACCTCGGATTAACCATTGTCGAGGAGCCAGGGGTCACTTATCGGTAAACCTTGGATTACTGTCAAGGAGCCGGTAAGGGGATTGGAGCTTGTTACTCTGCCCTTGCGTGCTGTCGGAGTTTAGACTGTTCCCCCAGGTGTAATTGTTGTGATTGGTAACCTTAGTGGCCATAATATCTAGGATTCTACCCAAGGTGACGGTGGAGGGAAGGTCCCACTGTACCTGGAGCAGACGTCGGCTATACTCACTTGGATTTTCTGGGGGGTACGCTTCACTTCGAGACGGTTAAAGTGGAGGTGCTTGGTCCAGTCTATTCATTAAGCAGGTTGTCGGCGTAACTGTTCCACCCGCCATTTCTGTACTGAATCCTGCGAGGTTGGGCCTAATCACCAACTAGCGCTTTTGGTCCGGAAGATACTGTTTGTGTGTGCTTTGACACTCTAGATTATTTAGGCGTATGCTTCAAATTTGATTGGTTCTTTAGAAGACTTAGGTGGTTTGATTTGCAATTTTTTTTACTTTGTTTTCGTGTGTTGTAGTTAAAATCATTAATTGTGGCGGAATTACTGAGACGGTCCCGTCGCATTGCGGGCCAGTCTCCTGAAGTTGTTTCTGTGGCCGACTTGTTGAGAAGATCCCGTGAACTTCAGGGTTCACCTCCTCGAGACGACCCCAGTGTTTTAGAAGGTTTAAAGGTCCTTGTATCACCTAGTGGCAGTAAAGTAGGTTCACCAGAAGAAGGAGAGTTTGCCTTGGTAGTCCATCCAGATTACCAAAGTTTAGAAACAGGTTACAATCCCGAAGCTGTTACAGTTTCCGAGCTTACTGGTAGTTTTTCATCTGCCAGTGAAACAGGCGAAGAACCTGAAATTTCCGAAACTGTTACTCCAACTCCTAGTGTTCCTGGTTCATAAAAAATAGAAAGAATTATCACCGAAAATCTTCCTGTTGGGTTAATTGCTATAGAAGAACTTGTTCCAGAGGAAGAAATAGGCGTTTCTGATTCTGAAGATATAATTACCCTTGATTTGAGGGAGCGTGAATCCATCTTTTACAGTCCTCCTAGAAGTGAACCTTGGTACCTTGCTTTAACCAATTTATTGGACAACTCAGTCGGTTTTTATACACCTCGTACTCCCTTTCCACCCGGAGGAATTCATAATCCTGTAAATATGTCTGGTCCGTCATCTGTGTTTTCACAAAGTCCTGAATCATTTTTACATGGTGGTCCTTCTGTTCCTGCTGGGTATCAGTCACTTTCTGGTACTTTTTCGGGAGCATCTCCTAGACCCGTTGAATATGGGTTATTCGTTGGAAATAGTGGTACCGTTCCATTGAGTGTAGGTGAAGTTTATATGATGTCAGGTTCAACTCCCGTTAACCAACCTCAAGGTGGCCAATTACCGCCTGGGGGGCAACCTTCGTTAATGCCTGGGGGGCAACCTCAAGGTACTTTATTCGCGTCTGGGGGGCAACCTCAAGGGTATCAACCCCAAGGGTATCAACCCCAGCCTCAATATGTACCCCAAAGTCAACCTCAGTACCAATATCAACCTCAAGGATGGCAACCTCAAGGATGGCAACCTCAAGGGTATCAACCTCCAGGGTATCAACCCCAAGGGTATCAACCCCAAGATTATCAACCTCAAGGGTGGCAACCTCAAGGTCAAGGTCAACCCCAGTATTCGTATTTACCTCAAGGTTATCAACCTACCGGTCAATACCCTGGTCAAAGTTATCAACCACCTCAAGGGCAATCATATGGGACTGCACCTTACAGTTATCAACCCTATCCTCAATACGGCTATGGATCTCAGTATCCTCAACCTGTTACGAGTCAGTACCCTGGATTGTTAACATGGGATCCTTCACAGGGTCAACAGATGTTGCAGCCAAGTATACAGTCGACACCTCAAGTAGGACAACCTGCAGTTCCTGGTCCATCCCAGCAACCGCAAACTGCCCAGTCAAGTGTTCAGACCCCTGTAACTTCGGTAGTTACTCAGCCGCCAATTGCACCTGGTACTCCACCTCACACGGCTGCAGCAACTACCGCTACATCTACCATAGCTACTTCTGGAGTATCGGCAGCTCCGGTTTCTACAGTCCCTGTAACCACTCCTCAGACATCTGTACCGTTGTCTGGATCTACGGTCCAAACCACAGTCCAGATGCCTGTAGGACCGCCTGGTACAAGTACGGTTGTTACTTCTCAACCTCAATTTGTTCAACCTCCGTACCAGGGACCGTATCAACCTGGGCAAGCTGCCCAACAACCGGCTTACCAGTATCAACCGTATCCTGGGTACACTTATAATCCACCTCAACAACCCCAGTACGGTCCGGTTAATCCTGGTTTTCCAGGAGGGTATAATATCCCAAATGCTACTCCTGTTCCTAGTTATCCTGGATATCCTCCTCCTGGGGCTGGTCTTGTGACTCAAAATTTTAGAGATCCTAACCGTCAGTTACCGTTTATTGCGACTTTAGATTTACCCGACTTGACGCGCCTAACAAATGATCCAATTCAATATCAACAGTTCTGGCCGCCAATGCCAAATAAGTTGCCCAGCGATATACCTAAGTTCGAAGGTAAGTCTGGAGAGGATCCATCCAATCACGTGATGACTTACCACCTCTGGTGTGCATCAAACTCCATCTCAGATGATTCCATCCGCTTACGTCTTTTCCAGCGTACACTCATTGGTCTCGCGGCCAAGTGGTACATTGAGTTGCCACGGGCCTCTTTTTACAACTTTAGCCAGTTAGCTACCTCGTTCTTAACTCATTTTCAGTTACCAGTCAGGTATGATAATGGTACGGAATTATTGACTTCGCTAAAACAATCGACATCCACGTACATTTCTGATCACATCCATGAGTGGAGACGTCGAAGAAGATTAGTAAAAGTTTTTATCCCGGACCAAATCTTAGCTGAATGGTTTGTAAAATCATTACTACCACGCATTACTGAAGATGTAGCTAAGGCCGGAGTAGTTACTGAGGAGCAAGTCATTGCTCAAGCACAGTACCTTGACTTAGTTTATACTCAGTCGGGTACGTTACACGAGAAAATACCGGATCTTCCCAAGTCAAACCAAATCGCTGCTGCTCCTTCGGGATCTCATGCCGCTGATGGTATGATTGGTATCGTGACTACAAAGAGCAAGAAGAAGTCTTCCAAGGCTTCAACTACTCCAATTATCACTTTGCCTGATTCTCCGACAGGAGAGTCTTCTCCCGAACTGACCGCCGACATTCATGCCGTAGAGTCATCTACGGCCAAACCAAAAAACGGTGGAAAGAAGAAAGGGAAGAAGAAGACCAAAGCAGATAAGGCTCCAAAGGAGAAAGTAGAAAAATCGGAAACCAATGACGAAAAACGCAAACCTCGTTATCCTTGTCTCATTTGTGAAGAAGATCATTTTACGAGAGACTGCCCTCATCGGGCCGAGGTAGTGGAGATCGTTAAAGGTTCTTCCATTCCTGCTGTGCTAAAGAATCCATTTCCCGAGCAGGAAAATAAGATGATAGGTTCTTCTTCAAATGCCAGTGAAGAACCCATTTTGATGATGTCTCATGTCAGGATTGCGACTCGATCGCAAGATTATGGTAGTAAGGCTCCTGTTGATGGTAAAGAAGCAGAATCTTCTCACTCTAACCCATCAACCTCAACTCCTGGTTCCGATCCACTACAGATCGAGAAACCTAACCCAGACTTAGTGATTAAGCCGCCCGCCAAGGGTGTACTTCGAAGGTCTGCTTTCAATCCACATGCGAGAGCAGCCCAGAATTACAATATTGTTGAAGACTTAGCTGTTTCACCTTCAGCAATGTCGGCACTCGAAGTGCTGCAATCATGCCCAGCACAACGAAAATTGCTTTTGTCGGCTATTGGAGCTGTCGATGTTCAGGACCCGAACCTAATGATCTTTGATTTAGAAAATAGTACACCGCGTCTCCCCCATCAAATGGCTTTCCAAATCCCAGTGATAGTCAAAAACAGGCCTATTCATCGGACTGTGATTGATGAGGGAGCTTCTACGTGTATTATGTCAATTCAATGTTGGAGATCGCTTGGCTCTCCTTCATTGAACCAATCCCCCACCATCCTTAAGGCCTTTGATGGTCGTGGGTTCCGTCCGTTTGGTATTCTACAAGAATTGCCTATAGGGGTCGAAGGTAAAACCGTTAATCTGGATGTGGAAGTGGTTGATGCCCCTCTAGATTACAACCTTCTTTTGGGTCGAAGTTGGTCATATGCTATGACAGCGGTCGTTTCATCGGTCTTCAGAGTCATTAAATTTCCACATAACGGTAAGATCGTGACTATTGACCAGCTGACATACTTTTCATCCGACCCATCCTCTTCCGAAACTATCCAACATGTTGGTAAAATGTCAATCCCTTACAAGGACATTGGTGTAGGTTTAGTCAAAGATTCCGGTTTGCTGGGAACTTTTCCTCTCCCTCCACTCAATGTAGATCCTTCATTTGCAACGATTCATATGATCACGTCAGAAAACATTATTCACGCTGATCCTTGGTATGTTCCCTCTGACTCTGAGCTAGATTCATTCGGTGATGTTATGCCGTTGAGTCTGTATGAAATTTCTTATGAAGCTCTTATGTCTTTTACTGATTTTCATTCAACCGAACCCGACCAAATGAATGTGGTCAGTGAAGAGTCACTTTTCACCTCGCCTTTAGAACGGATCACGTTTCCCGAAGAAGTCTCATCTGACGAACGACTTCGCGAAATCCTAAGTGTAGATGATCTACCATGGGAAGATCTCCATCACAGATCTTCGTTTTTACCTAAGGGTGATGCATTTGAAAATGATTTTTCATCTATCTTTACCGCTGATTATGTCAAAGACGCTCAGGATCCAACGAAACATTCTGATTCCGAGCTGAATTTAGGGAATATTTCTCGTACTGTTCCCATTGATATATCAGTGAAGCCCGGAATTGAGGAGAACATTCATATAGGTGCCGCTTGTACTAAAGAAGAAATCCAAACTTACAAGGCCCTATTCCAAGAATTCCGCGACGTGTTTGCCTGGTCCTACGAAGAAATGCCAGGAATCGATCCTGCCATTGTTGTTCATGAAATCAAAACCTACCCGGATGCTAAACCCATTCGGCAACGGTTGCGTCAGATCCACCCTCGAAAAGCAGCTGCAATCAAAGCCGAAGTCGAAAAGCTGTTGAAAGCAGGTTTCATTTATCCGATCCCGTTAACGGATTGGGTATCGAATATTGTTCCCATCAATAAAAAACAAGGAACAATAAGAATCTGCATCGATTATAGGGATATCAATCGAGCTTGTCCAAAAGACAACTATCCTACGCCTTATATCGATCAAATAATTGATGATTGTGCTGGAAGTGAGATGTTTTCCTTCATGTATGGTTTCTCCGGTTATAATCAAATCAATATTCTACCTGCCGATCAACCAAAAACGACATTCATTTGTCCATGGGGGACATTTGCTTATTGCAAATTACCTTTTGGCCTTAAGAATGCTGGCGCTACTTTTCAAAGGGCCATGTCTTATGCGTTTCATGACATCAAGCACATTGTGCAGCCCTATCTCGATGATTTGCCTGCTCATTCTTTACGTCGAGCCGATCACCTTGTCCATTTACGAGCGATCTTTATGAGGTGTAGGCATTATCGAATTCGGTTGAATCCCCACAAGTGTGTTTTCTGTATAGAAACAGGTCGATTATTGGGGTTTGTTGTTTCCAAAACCGGCATTCATGTCGATCCCTCGAAAGTCGAGGCTATCATCCAATTGCCTCCTCCTTCGAGTTTGCGCCAACTCCAAAGTTTGCAAGGGAAAGCGAACTTTTTACGCCGATTCATCCCTAACTACACCGAGGTCACTAAAGGTTTTACACGGTTGTTGAAACAGAACGTACAATTCTTTTGGGACGAGATTGCCCAACAATCTTTTGATGCATTGAAACACGCGTTAACCCATGCACCGTTATTGCATCCTCCCAACTACAACCAGGACTACTTCTTATACCTCGCCGCTTCGCATTCCACCATTGGAATGGTGTTAGTTCAAGAAGATGAATTCAAGGCAGAGCATGTGATATATTATCTTAGCAGAACCTTAAATCCAACTGAGTTAAAATATTCACATGTGGAGAAATTGGCCCTGGCAGCCGTTCAAGCTGTCCAGCGTTTCCGTCACTACATTCTTCTCCGCAAAACTACTGTTGTTTCAGATTGCAACCCTATGATTTATATATTGACAAAACAACTGCTAGGGGGCAAGTACTCTAAATGGATTGTCATCCTGCAAGAGTTCGACTTGGAATTTGAAAAGTCCAAGTCTAAGAAATCTTTAGTCTTTGCGGAATTGATGTGTGATTTCCCAAGTGCTGACACAGAGACTGTGGCAGAGGAGTCCATTGCGGACGAATCCTTGTTTCTCATTAGCACTGTAGATCCGTGGTATGGGGATATAATCATCTATCTCCAAACCCAAACCTTTCGGCCTGAAGCTTCCAAGGAAGACCGTCGAAAAATTCGGTTTCAATCCCAGCAGTACAGAATTATTGGAGATACACTTTATCGCCTGGGGGCAGACTTAGTTTTTCGACGTTGTTTAACTCACGAAGAGGCTGAGAGAGTTTTGAATGATTGTCACTCTGGAGCATGTGGCGGTCATATGTCTGGGTATGCCACAGCTCAGAAGGTGTTGCGCGCTGGCTATTTCTGGCCGTCTATGTTTAAAGATTGTATCCTTGCCGTCAGAAAATGCCACAACTGTCAAGTGTTTGATCGCAAGATGCGCGCTCCACCTGCTCCTCTCCACCCTATAATTGCCGCTGGTCCATTCGCCAAATGGGGCATTGACTTTATTACTTGTAACCCTCACTCGGCCGGGGGGCATGCGTATATCATCCTTGCGGTTGATTATTTTACTAAGTGGGCCGAGGCGATGCCTACATTCGACGCGAGCGGCAAGACAGCTGCACTTTTCGTATTCAATCATATCATAACTAGGTTTGGTGTCCCACAAGCAATCATTACTGACCATGGGAGCCACTTTCGAAACGTCATGATGACTGAGCTTACAAGCCAGCTTGGTTTGCGCCACGATAACTCTACACCTTATTATCCGCAAGCCAATGGTTTGGTTGAATCAATCAACAAAGTTCTAGTCGTCATGATTCGACGGATCATTGGTATCCATCGAACGAATTGGCATAACATGTTATTTTCGGCGCTATGGGCATATCGAACTTCAGTGAAAAATTCAACAGGTTTCACCCCTTTTCAGCTAGTTTATGGCTTGGAAGCTGTGTTACCCATTGAATGCGAAATCCCATCACTTCAAATGGCTGTCGAATTACTTCCAGCTACTTCCGAAGAGGAGAAACGGTTGTTATACTTGGCTAAATTAGATGAGACTCGGCGTGACGCTACTTTAGCTATCGAGACTCACGCAAAACGAATGAAAGCCCAGTACGATAAAAATGTAACTCCTCGAAGTTTTTCAGAAGGAGACCTAGTACTATTATATGATCAAGCAAACGATAAGCTAGGTGCTGGAAAATTCGTTCCCATGTGGCATGGGCCCTACATTGTAAAGCGAAAGCTAGCAAAAGGGGCTTATGAGTTAGTTGATTTTGATGGGGACTCTTTGGGCAAACCCAGAAATGGACTTTACCTAAAGAGGTATTATGCTTAAAATGATGGATGGAGAAATTTTTAGATAGGTTAGATTTCCTTTCTAGCTAGCAAGTGTGTTAGTTCAGTTAGTGTGCTTAGTTTAGCAAGTGTGGTTTTCGTCATTATCCTGGCTTATCTTGGTTTTACTCTTGATATTGTAGATGTCGACGCCTCTCCAAACATACATTGGATTTGCTGATGGTGCTTGTCGTAGTACACGGAATATCTCTTCCGCAGCTTGGGTTATCTATTCACCCTCTGACGAGTTAGTTTCTATGCGTGGGGTAAGCCTCGGTCAAACAACGAATAACATTGCAGAATACAGTGCAGTGGTTGAATTATTATCCGAATCTATTTCATTTGGAATTCGACGTTTGATTGTGAGGTTAGATTCTGAACTTGTTGTATTACAGCTTAATAGAATTTATGCCATTAGAAATCCTGTGTTGTTAAGGTTGTTTTTGAGAGTGCGTCTCTTGGAACGTGAATTTGATTACATTGAATATCAACACATTCCAAGGTCCCTGAATACATTAGCAGATGCAATTGCTTCTCGAGTGTTGGACAGACATTTATAATAATCATGCAAGTAAATTTAAAAACATTTCATCATACATGTTAAACAAGATAAGCCGGTAATAGTGATATATAGATATAAATAGAAGTGTGTCCAAAAATATATACATCGTCTTCGATCATAGGTTTAACACACCTTATGATCGGCAAAATGATAGTACAAAAAGTCAAAAATGTCACATGTGACTACAAAAGTGACTAGTCAATCACTGGTGGTGCTCTGTATACGATATCACTGCGCGGGCTACCTTGCGCAAAAATCTCCTAAACGGTCCAGGAACCGCGACTACAAAACGTTGAAGCCTGATAGGAATGTCGTCCATAGAAGTCTCAGGTATGTCTACCGTAAGACGATCTAGGTCATGCTCCAACTCAGCTAGTACGTCCGCAGCCGCGTCCTGTGGGGCCGGTGCCGGTGCAACTGGATGTCGTCTGTCGTAAGGACGGAGATTGGCTGGACGCTCTGGTCCAACATCTGCATTTTTAAAATTTTACTGTTAGTTTGAGACGATATATATATGAAAAATAAAAAAAATACATAATTAGAAAACTTGTGAAAATGAAAGTACCTCTGTCGTCCCATTGTTCTCCCTGTGGAAGAACCATGTCCGGATCACCTCTGAAATCCATTCCGGCATATGGAAAGTCTTGTATCACAAAAAGCTGGCCCTCTAGCCAGTCGAAGTAACTGTCCGAGAATCGAACCACTGTAGCACCCTCGTCAGGATGCCGGGCCATCACCGCAACCCATCGAACCAGCTTTGGCTCCCGAGGACCCAAGTCATCAACAGTGAGTTGCTGAGGGATCAGCATAGGAACTCTCTCCAAGGCAAAGCTCACGACTATAGGCCCATATCCAAAGGTCTTAAGTCGCCCGTTCTTCACCTTGGTCAGTTGGCTCTTCATGTGAGCCAACACAGCTTCGCACCAGTTGAAGATGGTGCCTTGGTAACAGTCAACTGCCATCCGCATTTGGGATCCGGAAGCAATGTGCAAGGCGGCCGCGCCACAAATCCTGGTGACTGTAAATGCAATAGTTCTAAGTTCCGCCAAAGCGATGTGTTTTATCTCCACACCCTTCTTATGGCGAGTCCCACGTCTGCACCACTCCTCGCGGAGATCCTCAAGGGATTGGCCACCCGGCTGGGTCCCCGCGAGGTTGAGTTGCTCACCTCTGTTTGGCAAGCCAGTGAGAAAGTATACATCGGCGGGCTCTATCTCGAGCTGGTGCCCTCCAATGTAGAAACATTGATCCTGAACGTTCCATCGCTGAACAAGCCATTCCAAAAATCTTACCTGGCCCCTCATGCCCGGTATGGTCCAATACTTATACAATCCACATGTTCGTAAAGCATCCAATGAGGGCTGGTGGTTAATCGCAGCCTCATCGTCGTCTACGTGCTCTCTCTCTCTCCAGTCTAGCATGTTTGAAGCCCTGCACACCAATAGAAACAATTAGAAATTAATTTGACTCATTTTGGTGGTTTTTTGATAGGTTTTGGGTTTTGAAATCCGCCCTCGGCGGAGGACGCACCCCGGCTTTACAGCACAGGGCGTCCGGACGCAGCTTGCCTGAAGGCGGGCTGCGTCCCCCGACCTTTTTCCCGTGTGAGAAAAAGTCGGGGGACGCAGGTCACCCGAAGGGCACCTGCGTCCGCCGAAGGGCGCATTTTTAACCTAAAAGCCTCCCAAAAAATGAAACAGGGACAAAAAACAAAAAACTAAACGGATAGAAATGAAGAGGGGGATGTGTAAAATACCTCGGTGAAGCGGCGTTCGATTCCGACGGTCAGATTTTCCGCAGCAACCACGGGAAGTTTTCTTGCCAAAAGCTCCTTTTTCAAACTCCAAAGTCAAACGGTAAAAATGACATGGTAAAAAATCTTTTTATAGGTTTTTTGGGTGAATTAGTTCATTTTTTACCATGAAAAGATGTTTTTCGATGAATTTTTGCCTATTTTAAGCAGGTATGAGTAATGTGTTGCTTTTGTGCAGGATAAAGGGATTTCAAGGGAAGTTGTAATTTTCACAAATTAAACTATCAGAGTCATCTTTTAAGCCCTTTTCTGACTCCGTAAAACATGAAAAGATCGCCGAGTGTTTCTTTTTCACTCGTTAAAATGGAATTAAAAGACGGTCCCCTTTTAGCTCTTTTCTGACCGTAAAATCAGGAAAAGATTGCCGGGTTTTTGTCGTTTCAAACTCGATAAGGAACTAAAACGACGTGTCTTCGATCGCTTTTTACTTTTCAGGTCAATGACACTATCATGAAAGTACTCCTTGGTCGCAAGATCAAGCGGTTCCCCCAGGTATTATTTTATACTTTTTCGGGCTTGAGGGACACAAACTTACGAAAAAGTTCAACATGGAGTCTCCTTAAGTTTTTCAGACTCTCTAAAATTGAAAAACACCGAGTTTCTCCTATACTGGACTCGTTAAACTTTTACAGTAAAGGACCTGTTCAATTACAAACGGGAACGAACCACTCCTTCCTAGGGTTCGAATTTAAACTAGGTTGGACTCGTCCGAAGGATGAGCTTATAACCAAGCATATGTTATCCTCCTCAAGCTTGATAAAAATAAAGAGGTACTTGCCAGAAATGGTGGGGGAAAAGAGAGAAGAATGAACCTATTTGTCACCTTTTGTCTCAAACGAAACTTTATTACCACTCTTGAACACGACACTGTTGCATTTCACCTGGGTTGGGAAATCTTCTACCTCACAGTTGACTTTGAAAATCTTTAACCGGGTTCAGGGATTGACTTTGAGTTATTCGTCACCAAACCATCTGTTGTGTCGTTATGTGTTCAAGAGGTCTGCGAGCAAAACTTTCATCTGCAAAATACTTATCATCCAATTGACCATCCCTGAGTCAGTCCTTACAGCAACATTTCTTCAACTTGAACAATGATTTCGTGTTGCGGGCTTGCCTGCAACGAGTCGCTTTCTATCGACATCGACACATTATCTAGAAAGATGACTTAGGAATCGACAGTACCTTGGAGTCTGCATGCATCAATGGCAGGTTTCTCGCCTTTGACGACAGTTTACATCATTGACTTTCGATCAAGGGATTCCGTGAAATGTTCGACATCAAAGCATCTATTCACATTTCACGGGTTGTACTTGGTACTTTGAGAACCATTGACATTACTGGTGGTCTCTCTCACGCTTGTTAACAGTTCACATCATCGACTGGTAATCAAGTGGTTTCTAACATGTTCGACATCGAATCATTTAATCACATGTTTAGAATCGTACCAATTCGGGAAGTAGAAGTGAAGACCCTGGATCTAGTTTTGTATTAATCCAGGCTGCGAGGAGTTTTGTATTCATTGTCTATGTAGACTAATCATAAACAGATGGCTGCGTCCATACTGTGTCTACAAAAAAGTCTATAAAAATGATGTACTGCAAGATCATTCCTGTACCAGAATAGTTAGTCCATTAGTTAAAGTTTTGAATCTGAGTATGGGAATGCCTACCTCAGTGATGATATAATCTTATACATGTATTTTGTGTTGAAAATTGCAGGTTCCGACCAGGGCATCCACAAGTCAATCCTTGAAATGATAAAGCGCTTCACCCTTCCTAGAATTATAAAACACCAATCTATTCCAGGCTTCGCACTTTAGGGGGCAATCTGTTACACTAAAAAATGTCACCTTGACTACTTACAGTTAGTATGGCTCAAAATCAACAGTCATGCTACCCTCTTAGGCAAGTCTTATGCCTCTGTTATCCATCTCAAACTCAAAGAAGAGAGAAAGTCTTGTAAAAACTATGTTTATCTCTGGGGTCGCAGGTTCTCTCTAGCCTTACCTGCGGGGACGCAGGCTATGTTCACAAAAACTGTGTCCATGGACGCTCTGTATATCAAAGGACAGGTGCATCCTCCTGTAAAAGGCAAAATGCGCAAGTTTTATCTTGAGAAAGTTACTTGTGGTTACTTCTAGAACATTCTAGAGGTCGGTTTGATGGAATGGATGCGCCTCCAGTTGGTTCATGTATCTCTATTAAGAGGGGACTTATCCCATCAATAAGGGAGCTATCCCACCCATAAAGGGGAATGATCCCATTGATAGTGGACCTGAATAACCTCTTTACAGCACTATAAATAAAGGCATTGAGCCAAGAGGAGGAGAGGTTGAAGCTATACATTTTCTTTGGGTAAATGCTGCAGGATTTAGGACTTCCATTAGAACCTTTGTGAGGAGAGATTGTCTTTACATGATTCTACTTGGAAGTGGGTGAGCTTTGTCAAGGTAGAGGAAAACACTTGATGGACCCTGGGAGGAACTTGCACAACACCAAGGCCAGGTTGTAAGAGTTTCTTTGTTTCGTTATTAATACAAACTGGTTTATTTTTCTCAATAGCTTGTGTTAATGAGTTATTTCATGTGTTCCTTGGTCTGCATGTTGAATGTATGTTTTATTATATGAAATACAGGTGCTCAGTAATTGTTTGATTGTTTGTGGTTGCAGGAATTGGCTTGAAGGAGGAGCTCATCCGGATTGGCAAGGGCGAACTACAACAACAGCGTTGGAATAAGGTAAGCCTAAACACTTGTACTTTTCATGTCATAAAAGGTATATTTAGAGAAAGATCATTCCATTTTGTCTTGTTTGTCGCTAGAGAGTGTAAACTCCTAGGGAGGTCAGTTGTGTCAGCCCAAATGACTTTTTCCGCCACGACAGCAGAGCTAGTCAAGCACATAACCTCCATGTTGAAAAAGGGAGCAGAGGTAAAGTGGATGGATGTGGCTAGAAAATCTTTTGAGTCCATTAAGATGGTTATTGTGGAAGCTCCTACTTTAATAAGCCCTGACTATAACAAGGAGTTTCATCTATTCTCATTTGCCTCTAAGGATACCATTGCAGCTGTCCTGTTGCAACAAGATGAAGCAGGTCAAGAGCATCCAGTTTCCTTTTTCAACAAGAATCTGAGGGATGTTGAATTAAGGTATGACATTATTGAAAAGCAGGCTTATGCTCTTATCGAATCGTTGAAATCTTTCAGAGTATACATCTTGCATTCCAAAATAGTTGCATATGTGCCTTCTGCTGCGATAAAGGATGTCTTAACGCAGTCTGATGCTGATGGAAAAAGAGCGAAATGGATTGCAAAAATGATAGAATTCAACATAGTGCTGAAGCCTACCAAGCTGGTAAGAGGTCAGGGGCTTGCTAAACTGTTGGCTGAAGAAAATTGGAGGTCGTTGGACATTGATTTCTTGTTCAATCTAGCAGAAAATGGTCAAATAGAAGAGCATGAAACAACTGAAACGCAGAGAGGACAGTCAGTGGCTGAGAACCTAGCATCATGTAGCTGGTATGCTGCAATAATTAATTTCCTTCTAAAGCTAGAAGTTCCTTTATATTTTTCTCAAAGTCAAGCAAGAACGTTAAAGCTCATGGCAATGAAATATTGCATCAATGATAGCCTGCTTTATTAGAGGGATCCATCTGGAGTGACTTTAAGATGCCTGGACAAAGAACAGTCAATAG
The DNA here is from genome assembly GCA_031772625.1 of Pinus tabuliformis. Taxonomy (NCBI): domain Eukaryota; kingdom Viridiplantae; phylum Streptophyta; class Pinopsida; order Pinales; family Pinaceae; genus Pinus; species Pinus tabuliformis. The sequence goes on along the minus strand of CM062806.1, from coordinate 513,083,791 downwards.
AAGTTATGGAGCAGTTCCATAACAACATGTATGGAGGACATCATTATTGGAGAACTACAACCCAAAAGATTATCAGAGCTGGGTACTATTGGCCCTCTTTATTTTCTCATGCATTTGCTTTTGTTAAATCTTGTGACAGGTGCCAAAGATTTTAAGGTAAGTAGCAGTTAAAATCCCTACCCCTAAAGCCAATAATTGCAAAAGGACCTTTTCAGCAGTGGGGCTTGGATTTCATTGGTGAAATCAACCCACACTCCAGTGGCCAGCACAGGTGGATATTAGTTGCCACTGATTATTTTACAAAATGGATTGAAGCAATCCCAACAAGGAAGGTTGATCATAATGTGGTAATGAAATTTTTATCAGAAAACATTTTCAGCAGATTTGGTTTCCCACATAAGCTAATAACAGATAATGCAGCAGCATTCAAGGCAAAAGAATTGGTGGAAATGTGTGATTCAATGGGCATTAAGCTTGTTCATTCCACCTCCTATTAACCCCAAGGGAATGGTCTAGCAGAATCCTCTAATAAAAGTCTGATTAGGATTATTAAGAAGCTGTTAGAAGATAATAAGAAGAATTGGGATGCCAAGATCAAGTATGCACTTTGGGCAGACAGGGTGACCATCAAAAGATCTATAGGCTGCTCTCCTTTCAAGCTGGTATATGGTACTGATGTTATTTTTCCAATTCAACTTACCATCCCTGTGGCAAAGTTGCTCCAAACAGCGCAGGATGAAGAGGATGATATGGCAAATAGAATCACTGATCTAACAGAATTGTATCAGACTCGAGAACAGTTGGTTGAAAAGGCTACAACACATCAGAAAAAGTTGAAGGAAGCCTTTGACAAGAAGGCAAAAAGAAACCATTTCCAGGTTGGGGATTTGGTCATGAAATGGGATGCTTTTAAGGAAAAGAAAGGCAATCATGGGAAGTTTGATGCTTTCTGGACAGGCCCGTTCATCATTTCACAGATTCAAGGGAACAATACCGTCATATTGAAAAGTATGGAAGGAGAGACAGTTTTTGACGGCCCAGTCAATGGGCGGTTTTTGAAAAGCTATGTGATTTAAGGTCTTTGACCTTAAAGCTGTAAATATTTTGCTTTTATCGGTTGTTAGTGTAGCTATAGTAGACTCCATGCCCAATGGAACACTAGGAATTTTGGCTAGTTTGTTTGTTGCTGGAAAGGCATTGATCTGCAGGTTCTTGAGACCTCACAGGGAGGATCTCATCCCCAGAAGGAGCCAGTGTTAGCTTTGCTGTGCAAAAGCATCAAAAATGGTTTCAAACACTCTCAAAGGCTATAATTACACTTATAATGGTGCCAAAGGATCCATGGTTGCTATTCAAATTCTCAAATTATGGCTAAAAGTCTTCCACCGATCGATAAAATTGCAAGGGGAAAGCCCTTTGGAGGGCAAAAATACACTATCGGGAGGCGGAAATACCCAAAAAACCATGTAAAAATCAAGAGCGCAGGCATAAGGGACCGAATTAATCTCAGTCGTTGGATCTAGCCGATCAACGGTCCAGATCTCATTGGCATATCGCAAGTCAAGGAAGGTAGCGGCAGTGACAGGAGACCTCGCCGATGAGCGATCGCCGATATCACATCGGCGTATCGTGTTGGCACTTTCAAAAGGGGCAAGGCCATTTCAATGGTTATGTTGGCGATGCGATAAGCCCAGACCCGACGGCGCTAAAAGTTATTTTTGATAGATTATCGGGTCCACGGTGATATCGCTATCAGCGTTATCAAATGGGCGGGGCCTTTACATATAGCATGCCTTCGATCCGATGGGTCGGACCCGACAACACTATGAGTGGTTCTTCATAAAATTTCAAATCCGCGCTAGGGTCGTTTTTAATGATTTGGGAGCATTTTCGTTATATAACGAAATATGAAGAAATATAAAGGAAGCCTTGGCGGGTTCCTATTGCGATGAGTCCAGACCCGAAAGGGTCCGTCAATTAAAATATATATATGATCAGGTCCAGCGGAGGCATTTTTCATGTTTTTCCAATATTTCATTGTATTTTCAAATATGAGGAAAAGGGAGAAAAGGGAGCTATCGGCCTATATCGCGATCGGCAGATCATAATTGGGGAAAACATAAATGCATAACTTTCTACATTATAAGCACCGATGCGACAAAGTCCGGGACCCGATATGTTTCCATAGCAAAAGGGCATAATATTTGAGGTCCGCCAAAGCTATTTTTATTGATTTTGGGGCATTGTTACATGTATTTTCAAATACAATGAAACACATATCATCTTGATGTGCTCCTCTATCAAGCACATCTTGGACTTCCAGGGGAGACCCTTTGGAACACCCGAGTCAGTGGGCTACACCTTCACACAACCCTTGCTCTTGATTAGTGCACAATGTGGCACTACCATGACATCTCGTGCTAACTCACCCCTTGTCTGCTCTTACTAATGCTCCAGGGTTGATCCATCAGGAATATGTGGCAGGTGGGTTCCCTCCACACCAATCTCAATGCATTCAGGGTTACATGGAGGCCATACTGTGTTGGCCTCATGTTGTGTAACCATATCACAAAATATAAAAAGAATAGATCAATGACTTCAAAATAAGCCTCTTTTAAGGGGAAACCACCTTTTACATCACATAAATGAACATTTATTGGATTATACAAATGAAAAGATGTCCTTGGTATATATAGGAGTCTAAGGGGTCACAATATAATTAGAGCCTATATAGGAATAATAATGTAGGTACATAAAAATAACAATAGTGGGCTTCTATGGGGCACAACGATAACAATATGGGGGCTACATGGGAACAACATTAATAATAATGGGGCTACATTAACAATAATAATAAGAGGACTACACTAGTATTATAAGGTCCTAATGCCCCGCTTTCCTTCAAAACAATTATTGTCCTCAATAATTGAGTAGTTATGGATGCTTATGTATAAAATTCTCATCCTCCCTTGTGGAATCTTCAACAAGTAAGTTCTCTCACTTAATGAGATACTCTGAAATTGATCGATTTAGTAGCCATTGTATTCTTGTTTTTGTGATGAATTCCGACTCCAATATGATTTCTCATTCCTCACCAAGTTGTCACAATATTGTTTGAATTGGGATCTTTTCACTGATAACCTTATTTAAGCATGAAACGTGGAAAAATGGGTGTACTCGAGAAGATGCAGGAAAATCCAATTTGTATGGCATAGTACCAATATTTTGCAACACCTTAGAAGGACCATAGTACTTGGGTTTGTAGGGTTGTATCTGTAAAATTACCCAGTCACCTATGTCAAAGCTTCTTTCACTACAATGATGATATGACTGTTGTTTCATTCGATTTTATGCTAGAGTGAGGTTATCTTTTGAGAGTTGGAGAGCCTTTTTTTGATGCTCGATGTGATATTCCATTGCTTGAACCTTAGAATTTTCTCTTAAAGTTGTTGTGATGGATGGTGGATGATATCCATAAAGTGCCATAAATGGGGTGATTTTTGCTGCAATATGGAAGGAAGTGTTATACCACCATTTAGTGAAAGGTAGCCACTTGACCCATTGTGTTTGTCTATCAGATACAAAGTAATGAAAATATCATTCCAAATATTTTTTCACTATGTCAATTTTCCCGTCAGATTAAGGATGATAATATGATCTATGAGCTAATTGAGTACCAAGATAAGAAAATAATTTCATCCAAAAATTTCTAGGGAAAATAGGATCTTTGTCACTTACAATAATTCTTGGGTTTCCATGTAGATTGCTAATTGTTTCCATAAATGCAATATTTCCAACATTTCCTTCTCATAAATAGGTTTTTGTAAATACTTTCCCTGGATTAGACAAATTTCAAAAGAAATGGGTGTTCCTTCTTGCATTAAAACAACATCAATTCCATTTCCTAAGGCATCAAATTCCACCATAAAGGTTTTGGTGAACTACGGAGTAGCTAAAACCGATGCTTGGAACATTGCCTCTTTAAGATTATTAACACCAGAAAATAGTACGCATCTTGGCACAATCCAGAAGACATTAAAAGGTGTCTAGAAAAATGCACAAGTGAACATTTTCCAACTAAATACATCATGAAGTTTATTAAAGAAACAAATTTCTCCTAAGGTCCAAAGTTTATAAAGAAAAACAATTGATGTTGCACGACTATTTATTGGATAAACATGCACACGCGAAATATCCTTCAAAAGCCACATGGTTTCAAAAATGGATGACTCAGTGATTCAAGACTACTCTACACACTTGGGGTTGATTCTCTGACATGAGCTTAGTCCAATACAATGTAATTCGAGTCACCTTGAAGATATGAAACCCTCAATGGAATCATGTTGTTCTACTCATGTGTCATTATCATGCATGAACTAACAAGGGGAAGATGGATTCAAAAATTCTATATAAATAGACGATGGGAGAGCCAAAATATGAGACATTTTTATTTTATCCAAATTTCTATTAGAGAAAACCATCACTACATTGTTGAAGTCAAAGAAGGGAAGAACACTAGCATGTTGTCAATATTGCTTATAAGAAATCCATCATCCTACTAAGACAAGAGGAATCCACCAATGGAGAGTCTTCATACTTCTTTGAGAGAGAACAGAAACTTGCACAGATATTGAGGAAAAGAAACCCCCTTGTTGAGGATTTTTGAGCACCATAGCTCAAATAATTCTCTTCAAGTGTCTAATATTCATCTGTTTTACTCAACATCTACTACCAATAGTGAATAAAAGGATCTTTTTCCATTATCTTATTGATTTGTTTTCTCCATTTGAGCATTGTTTTTGTATTTACCTCCTTGTTTTGTTTATGTTTATGTATGCATTGTTTCCACTATTTACAATGTTGCGTTTATTTAAGTATGTCCACTAACAACACCAATTCTGACTCTGATCCTTTGCGGGGATCAATCAACTGCTAAGGAGGCTTCTTTTGGTACACCATATCCACAAAAACACTACCATAGTAATAGTGACCATAAATTATATTTTAATTAATCTAAAGATTGTTTTTGCAGGACCTTCTCTCTGCAAAACCGTCTTATAAGGAACTCAACACCTCTCTGGAACTTTTACAGACCTCAAGGACCTGTCCTGAGCCCGCAGAAGTGAAAATTTTCTTGTTCTTTCTTTCTCATGTGGATTTTTCTCTGACAGACGTGCATGTGTGTCTTTATGTGGCTAAGATTGTGCAGTCTCCAAGAAGAAAAAATGAGCCTTGTATTTTTCTTCTTTTCTCAAGTGATTGGCATCATTTAGTGAATTACCTTCACCTCTACATTTTGTATTTTCTATTTAGTACCCCGGTTGCTTTGCTAACCTCAATTGGTTGAGCAATTAGAGTATTTTTATTTTTCATTTGCAATACACACATAGCTTAATTAGGGAGAAAAGTAAGTGGAAAAATTCCACATATGTGTTACAGATCCATTTGGGCACATCACTCCCATCATTCAAATTAGTACCATTAGGGCTCATCAAACCCTAATTCAGTTGCTACATGCCCTAGACAAGTCAACACTTTGAATGCCTCCTTCCCTGAGAGTTCTTGGCCTGAAGCTCTCCAGAAATGCTTCCTTGAGGGACAAGTGCAACCTTCGATAGGGGTAAGTGCACTTCAGTGCAGGTATGCCCATGTCTAGGTGCTCTGCAGAGAACCTAGGCCCACTTTGACCTGTGCTGAGTGAGATTGAGTGAAATTCACGTAGGGTTCTGGGAACATTCTTATCTTCTGGAGCCACCTAGAAGATTCCCACACTTATCATCTCCTTTGAGATCGAAATTGGATAGGGAATGAGTTAAGTAACCTCCTATCCTCTCATCCCTTCCTCCATGGAAGCTAACTCTAAGTTTGGAAGGCCATTCCATACCCTCATTTATCACCAAACCTCCTCCATTTGCCTATAAATTGAGCACTCATCTAAGTGATCAGGGGCTGGACTTTGAGAATTTGTAAGGAGATATTTTTGGTGTAAGGATCGAGATTATAAGAAAGCATTGTTATGATGCTGGAGTGTTGTGCTATTGATGTGATGTTGGTTGGAAACCAAGGTGGAAGAGTGACAATGAACCAGACTTCGTGGTTGTAATTATTCCTTCTACTTAATAAAGTTGTTTACACCTTTTTCCATATGCTTATCTTGATATATGATGTTTATATGTGTGAATGTATCTGATTCCATTTACTTATAGTCGATAGATCTCTTGATTTGGTTGGTTCTCTGCCTTCTGTTTATGCTTGCAGGTACTTTTTAGGCGAGTTAAGTTCAACAAGGAGCCATGGGAGCCATACAAAGGAGACAAAAGGAAAGTGAAAGAATAAGTAGGTCCTTTGATTCCCTTGTCTTATTTATCATCTATAGAAAAAGGATAAGCGCTTTAAATATGTTGTTCTCGGTATAACTACCTACCTAGGGAATCAATATTTATCCGTAGATGAAAAATTCCACATAAAAAATTGGCAACTCCATTGGGGAATGATCATCATTCTAGGTAGTTTACCTTCATCCTAGTACACTCTAGTAGACGTTATTTTCTTCCATTGATCTTGTTTCAACCTTTTTGAAGTGTTTTTTGGTGAAAATTGTGCTTGTAAGGCCCTAGGATGGCCTCTCTGGTACCAACGTAGGTTTGGTCTAGAGACAGAGCACTGCAGAGCACCCTCAGCTTGAGGACAATGATCTGAAGTGCACTATCTCCCATTCAAGGTTGTGTTCATCTTTCTTAGGACAAAAATCCCTCCTTTGAGTTGATTTTTTGCCAAATTTCCTTCTGTTTTTGCTTGCTGAAAGGTCAATAATGCTTGTGTCTCTAAAATCAATTTTTGTTTCCTTTTCCAACCCTAGTTTGTCCTTGATTGTTTAGTGTTTCTTAAATGATTTATTTATCACTATCAATTCGTTGTCAAAGTTAGTTTATAGTCGATTAATCTTTGTTCAAAATAAAGTGTCGTAAAAGTCTTCATTTCTTTCGAAACAGAACTATCGTAAAGTCTTTGTTCTTGGAAAAAGATTAATTGATTGTATGTGCATTAGTTTCCTTTTGTTCATCAAAACACTAAGGGAATTGAAAAGAAAAAATTACATTGTGCATTAAAAGATTTTGTGTGTGCTCATAGGAATAACTTAGGGAAATTTCATTAGATGTGTTCTTTTTTCTTTGATTACAAGAATCTGATTGCTCTATCCCTACTAGCTAAGGTTTTCATTGTTAAAATTGAATGAAAAGGATTCTTATCATATTAGTTGCATTCTATGAATTGAAAATACATCACATGGTGAACCTTGAAAGGCAAATTCTTAATCAAGATCAACTTAAAATTAGCACTAATTAACCTAATGGAGCATTGTCATCTAACTCAAAACATTTAGAGGTTCTAGGCTAGAGACATGTTCCGACATCATAAAACATAACAGCTATCATTAACTTGTCTGCGATACATTTCGAGTGTGATACCTCATTCCACGTACATGAGTATATCATAGCTCGTCCACCTACCTTTGGGTATATAGGCGGTGTTACAGTACGTAAAGTATATGGGAATGCTCTCACTGTGAGGTTTCACATTAGACAATGCTAATATGGATTGGGTCTCCACGTACTTTCGAGTATATATGGGAGGACAACACTAGGTTTCTATCCATCCCTAGGTAACTGAGTCAGTCGCCTTGTACACTATGATACATCGAACACAACATTCGGGGAGGTTGCTTGCCCATACTTCTTGGTTCTCCAGGAGGTATTCTACAGTTCGCAGTTTCTTAGTAAACCATTTTTCCTAGCTTACCCCTTTTTGTTTATTTCTTTTTTTGTAATAAAATCAATCAGCGAGCGTGGAGGAAAATCAATCCTTACCCCATCGTTGACAGAGAGAAGCGAGTAAACCACCTTTACTACCTCGTTTGACTGGATCCAGTACTTCACAAGCCTTTGGTTCTTCATCTGAATTACCAAAAGCACCTATATCGGTAAGTACTATGACCCCAGTTACTCCTACGGTTACTGGTACATCTGTTACTGAAGTGGAATCTCCATAATTACCTAAGGAAACTAGAACTGAATCTAGTGAAACGGTAACCCAATTTGTTCAACAACAAGTTGATTCTCAATCCGACGTTGTTCAATAAGAAATTACTTTTGAACCTAAATATGTTCAACTAGAAGAAGAACTTTAACCTATCATTGTTGAATCAAAAGTTACTTATGAACCAAAAGTTGTTCACGAAGCCCAACTTGAACTTGCTCTTTTACCAAAACATTTGGATCTTGAGGTTGAACAATCAGAAGTTGTTACCTTACTGGAAGAAGATCAACTAGTAAATCCTCAGACATCTGTAACTGTTGAGACTTCCTCTTTATCTCAGCAACAAATACCAGAAGTCTATTATAGACCAGATGGTGAAATTCTTCCACCTTTTTGATTTCGATAGAAGAGGAACCTGAGGTAGAATCACCTAGAACTCCATTCCATTTTGGAACTGGACTTTATCTATATCCTCGTACTCCTCATTTTACTGCTCCTTTTGATCCTAATTACTTTCAGACACCTGTTGATTCGTTAGGAAACTTATTTTGACATTTGAATATGGTATAGTCAACATCCTAGACCATACCATCTGTTACGGTGATGGCAGAATCTTCTGTCGCAACCTCTTCGATGTTTGCTACAACACCTGAGTCACACTTGTATGGTGTTCCATCTGATGAGCCCCAAATTTAGTAACATTTTGGGCTCATTTGGCCTAATTATCCTTCTTCAATCCTTCATTTTTCATAACTTATGCATTATTTTTTAGTATGTTTATGTCATTTGTACGAATAAGGGTAGTCACTCTTCCTAGGTGGCTAACACGTGCTCATTTCAGGATTTTTTGACACATGTTGGAGCAAAACCGAGCAGACATGGGCTAGGAGACAACCAAGCTTGGGTTGAGGATTCGTAGGGGGGTTGTCTATGGCATTAAATAGCCTCCCTTGGGATCTTCACCCCCAACTCTGAGCTCCAAAGGCCACCAAAACCGGATCTAGAAGGCAGCCAAATAGATTTTTGGAAGGAGATGTTCACTCACAGTTTGGGCAGCCAAGTCCCATAGATTTAGGAGGCCAGCTAGGGCCTCGTGGTGTATAAATGTTAAGGCCTCAGCCTTCGAAAAGGACTTTTGGAAAACTCTTGCATATTCTGCACTACAGTGCTGCTAGCTCTATTTTGTTCTCTTGTAGCCATTGTTGGCATAACTCTTGACTTATGATTATGTTTTTGATAATGAGAAGCAGTCAGATTTGATATCAGCTTTGAGTTTTCTATAGGAGCCATAGCTCTCGGGGTTGGGCCCAACCTGAGAGCCTAGGACCTCCTTCTTTGTATTGTTATCTTTTCTTTAGGCATTGTGATTTTCCTTTTATGCATTTGAAACGAGTTTCTGTTAAGCAAGATTTAGTTGTGTTGGTTAAATAGGTCACTGTTGATAAATAGAATTGCTTCAGATGTGTAGAATAGATTGATAGGATAATAATTGATAAAGCTCCAAGAAAATGGGTTGTCCACACTCTCAATTTCACCTCTCCCTTATTGGATCAGGGGCTGGAATTGCAGAAACAGTGTTGCCCAACAAAAACACTAGTTTGCTTGACCATGCAATATTTGGCGTAATGTCTTCATTCGTAGAAGTTAGTCATGCATTCAGACCTTTTTAGATGTTTCTTTGGTTAAGTGTTGTACATGGTTCTCTTTATAAATAAAGCTGTTGTTCATTTGTTTCATTGACAATTAGATTAGATTAGCTAGGATTTTGATTGTGTGCAGGACTTAGTTGATTCGGTTAAAAGTATGTCGTGCAGGGCATCTCCATCTCCCTCTCATCCACCGCAGCTTCGTCCAGGCCAGCTGCTCCATCCCCTAGTTAGCTTCCTCATCTCACAACTATTCTTCTGCCCACGTAACCCTACCTTCTTGCTCTTCCATTGCCTTAGCCCTCTTTAAGTCAAGTCAGCTTTCCACACCCTCTCATCACTTCATCCATCAGTCACTGGGTCATTTCAGGCCCCTACCCTACCTCCCTATCCATTCATGCACCTTACCTCACTCACCCATCCTCCAAAATCCAATTTTAAAACATCTTGTAGAAATTCCTGAACATCCTGTAGAAATCCCTGAAACATCCTGTAGAACCCCTGCAGACTTCCTGTAGAAGCTCACAAATGAGGTTGCTGGATAGCCAGACTTTGTGGAACTCTCCAGAAGAGTGTTAGGGACTCCTTAGACCATCTTCGAACCTTCCCAACCTTTCCAAAGCATTTCTCTTCCTTGATCCACCCCTGTAAAGTAAAAAAAAACAATTAAAAGCACATGCATGATAATTCTAATAACTTAGTCAAAAATACAAAAAGATGTTTTCTTCAGATAGAGGTAGTCTAGACACATGTATTTTACCTTCATAGAAGTAATGGCATCTCTTTTAGTAGTTTGCATTCTCTCCTTTGCATCAGTAGGACTAGCTGGTAGAATTAGGGTTTGCTAGGGTTTAGGTTTTTGGCTTTCAGTTTCTTTTCTGCAAGTAGAACAACTTCCTTTGAGTTAGCTTCCATCCATCAATTAAAAAGCTTCCTCTAAGAGCTCATAGAAGTTGGCTTAAGCCCCTAGCAGACTTGTGCCAGCTGACCAAGTGACAGCTGCGGCAAGAGCTAGTACTTGTGCATACAACACCGTCGCTTCCAAGTTTGTTACGAACTACTGGGTTGATAAAAGTAAAGAAGGGAGTCCCAAGAGTTGCAACATTATTGCTGCAATACTGGAGCCCACGATCTTTTTGGCGTCGTTGCCGGGGAAGCGTCAGAGTATTGGTGATTGTTGCTTTTCTTCTATTTTCCTACTCTCGCCTTCTGCTAAATAGTTTATTTCATTTCCATTCTGCAATTTCATTTCTGCAAAAGTAAAGTAGACATTTCCTACTTTCATAGATTAGACTTTCAATTCTGCAAGAGTAAAATATAATTTCAATTTTGCAAGCATAGACTAGCATTTCATTCCTGCAATTTCATTTGAGCAAAATAGATTAGTCCTTTCGTGCTTTCATTTTAGCAAGATAGATTTGTTGTAATCCAATCTATTTTAGTTTTGCAGGTACCAGAAGAAAAAAAAAAGCAATCAAAAGTCTTTCCATTTCATGCCTCGTAGGAACAGAGATAAAACCGACAAATTCTTACCCAACACCCCCACCACTTCACTGAGTCACCCTTCTCTCTTCTTTGGTGACAGTGATCTAGAAGAACCTATAGGCGAGCCTCCTGAGACATACGAAGATCCTATAACAGAAGAAGAGTTAGAGAACACTCCACCTGAAGCCATGGATGAGAATAGAAGAGAAGATGAGAGAATAGAAGGTGCCTTTCCCATCCGAGAGACCAATGGAGACATGAAAATGAAAAACATAAGCCCCTCCGCTTTACCTCACTTCCATGGATTGACTACTGAAGACCCTGATACCTTCCTGTTTGAGTTTGTTTTCCTTTGTCGAACCTATGACTATAGAGAAGATGAGCAAAAATTGAAACTCTTTCCCTCTACCCTCAAGGATGCAGCATTACGCTGGTTCATGGGCTTACCTGGGAACAATATCACCACTTGGGCTCAGATGCAGCAAGTTTTCAATACCAAATACCGGGATTACTGTAGGTCCAAGGAAGCCAAGGGAGAAATCTTTCGGATGACCATGGGAAATGATGAGTCTTTAGAAGATTATGAGGAAAGGTTCCAACTTAGCTATAAACGGGCCAGGTGCACACTTGACCCTGAATCTCTCAAGTTGGTCCTACTCAGAGGAGTCCCTGAAGACCTTTTAGATACCCTTCACATGCTAGCTGGAGGGGATATTTACCAACTACCTTATGAGGATATAAAGACTGTGTTTAGAAACCACTCTAGGGCAGCTCGGAAAAAGAGGTAGGGGAAACACCCTTTCAGCTAGTACTACTTTCTCCAAGCATGAGTTTGCAAATCAGCTGGAGGACCTCAAAAGTGAGGTGAGACATACCATTGCCATGCAACTTGATACATTCCAAATCCAGCAAAAGAAAGAGGAAGCTGAGAGGGCTTTGGCCATCTTCTGCCCTAGGTGTACAAGGAAGCACCCTAAGAACGAGTGTCCATTACATTCGGTAGAGGTATGTTTCGTTTGTGAGGAGGACCACCCCACAAACCAATGCCCAACCTTACTTGGGTTTAAGGCCATGTACCAAGGAACTGAGGCACCCACTGAACCTCTCTACTTCCTTAACCAAAGGAGGCCGCATGGACCTAGACCTTACCAGTAGGGGATGCAAGGGACATCCCAAGCTTATTATAGCCCCAACCATTCTACTCCTATGCCTTCTTGGGGTCCCCTTGCTCATCCTTCCTGGTCTGTGCCTCCTCCATGGTCTTACCCACCTCAATACCATACTCAGCCCACTACTCATTCGTTTCACTCACATGTCCAGCCACAGCCTTAGTGGAATGCACCTCAACTGGGGTGGAGGCCCCAGTACAACACTCCTCTCGCCATTTTGCCTCCACCACCAGCTCAACCACAACCATTACCTCCTGCTCCTCCAAGACAACCCCAAATGCCTACTCAACCGAACCCGAATCCCAACAACCGACAGGCCCAGCAGGTATATACTGGGGATACAACATGCCCTACCTATGCTGTGGAGATCTAGGAGATCAACTTGCGATCCGGGAAGACTCTTCCAGATCACCAACCTCCTCCCCCAGAGGATGAGGAAGACAAACAGGAAAGTGAACCAAAAGCCATTCCACCCTTTCCTGAGAGACTAACAGTAACCACACAACCCAACCGAGAAGAGAATGAGCTTCTGGGAGAACTCAAAAAGTTGTGTGTGAAAATACCACTTCTCCAAGCCATCAAAGATGTGTCGATATACAAAAAATTGGTTAAGTAAAAGTGTTTCAGGCACCCAGGCAGGCGAAAGAGAGATGCCTCAACCATCAATGTCATAGGACAACTGTCTGATCTTATGTTGGGGCAAGTAATCTGTCCAAAGTATTTGGATCCTGGGAGTCCTGTAGTTGATGTCCACATCAATGGCACCATCATACCCCACACTTTGATTGATTTAGGGGCTGCCATTAATGTGATGACCAGGGATACCATGCTCAAACTCAACCTTTAGGGTTCCTTAAGGAAGACCTCGACGGTCCTGCAATTGGCAGATCACTCCACCGTGACTCCCGAAGGGATTGTGGAGGATGTCTTGGTCTCTTTTGACTCTTGGGAGTATCCTGCGGACTTCTTGGTTCTTCAACCAAAGGCAAAGCTCACTGGATACCCCCTTATTTTGGGAAGGCCTTGGTTAGCCACTGCGGATGCTTACATAAGCTGCCGAGTAGGAAACATGACCATCAAAAATGGTCCTATGTCCAAGAAGCTAGTCCTATACCCTCCTGCCCAACCTCTATTAGAGCATGACTTACCACTTTGGTTGGAAGAAGGAGAAGAGGATGAGGTGTACTCTGCACCCTTGTGCACCTTAGAAACCACCAGGGGAGGTCCTCAAACCGAGGATGATTTGATTGAGACCTTGATTCAGAATCCACCTCCTAGTGCATTTTCCTTAGAGAAATTGGTGGAAGATACTCAAGCCAGCACCTTAGTGGACCTTTGTGTGACCGATCCAATCTCCCCCAGAGTAAAAAATGTGGAGTTTGGCCCCGAGAGAACGTTAAAGATCAGCTCCTCCCTATCTCCTTCCCGGGAAAAGGAGCTGTATAGTCTGTTGGCCAGTCATCTAGATGCTTTTTCTTGGAGCTATAAGGAGATGAAAGGAGTCCATCCTTCGATCTGTGCCCATCACATCTACATTAAAGAAGATTGTAAACGAGTCAGGCAACCTCAGAGGAGAATGAACCCAACCCTTAAGGACATTGTCAAAGAAGAATTGCAAAAACTGTTGGATGCAAGATTCATCTACCCCATCTCGGATAGCGAGTGGGTGTCCCCTATGGTATTGGTACCCAAGAAAAATGGAAAGTGGAGAATCTGTGTGGACTACCGAGAACTGAACAAAGCCACCAAGAAAGACCACTTTCCTCTACCTTTCATAGATCAAGTGTTGGATGGACTGGCAGGGAAGAATTGTTTCTCTTTCCTAGATGGGTTTAGTGGGTATAACCAGATCCAAATTAGCCCGGAAGACCAAGATAAGACCACCTTCACTTGTCCTTGGGGTACCTTTACTTACCGAGTCCTTCCCTTTGGGCTATGCAACGCTCCTGCCACTTTCCAAAGAGCAGTATTGAGCATCTTTTCTGAGCTGGTCCATGATTCGGTGGAAATCTATATGGATGACTTCACTCCTTATGGGTCCAACTTCCAGGAAGCATTGTCCAATCTGGGAAAAGTTCTAACCAAGTGCATTGAGATGAACCTGTCCCTTAGTCCTGAAAAATGTGAATTCTTGATGACTGAAGGAACCGTGCTAGGACATACCATTTCTCGCCAAGGATTGCAGGTGGATCCTAATAAAATTGCTCTCATAAAAAAGGTTCCACCTTCTCAGAAGGTAAGAGATGTTCAGAGTTTCTTAGGCTTAGCAGGATATTATAGAAGATTTATTAAAGACTTCAGTAAGCTAGCCTCGCCACTGTTTAGCCTCTTAGCAAAAGATGTTGAGTTCAAATGGATGGACGATTGTCAAAGGGCTCTGAATGAATTAAAGGACAAGTTGGTGTCCGCCCCGATATTAAGAGGTCTAAACTGGGCCCTACCTTTCCACATCCACACTGATGCCTCGAACAAAGCCATAGGGGTAGCCTTAGGATAGGTTGAACAAAAACTCCCATATGCCATATACTTTGTCAGCAAAAACTTATCCAAGGCAGACTGAATTATACTGTAACTGAGAAAGAGTTCTTGGCCGTGGTCCATGCCCTGAACAGGTTCTGACACTACATCACTGGCTATCAAACATTTGTACATACTGATCATGTTGCAATTAGATATTTAATGAATAAACCAGATGTGAATGCTTGTATTATTAGATGGTTACTTCTGTTGCAGCAGTTTGATTTGACTATCGTTGACAAACCAGGTAAAGAAAATGTTGTTGCTGACTTCTTGTCTAGAATGGATTTACCTGAAGGTGAAGATGGAACAGTGGACGACCAGATGCCAGATGAACATCTGTTTTCTATCTCAGTACTCTCCCCATGGTTTGCTGACATAGCAAACTATCTGGTTTCAGCACAGTTCCCTCCGCATCTATCTTCAAAAGAGAAAAGCAGAATTGTGAGGAAGAGTGCCTCATTCACTTGGATCGGGGGCAACCTGTTCAAACTTGGCCCCGATCAGATCTTAAGGCGTTGTGTAAGGGAGGAGGAAGTCTTTGACATCCTCCTAACCTGTCATGATGGGCCTTGTGGAGGAAATTTTGCAGCCAAGAGGGCTGCCTTCAAAATTCTACAGGCAGGCTACTGTTGGCCCACACTTCATCAAGATGTCAAGAGATATATCAGCCAATGTGACCGATGCCAAAGGATGGGGAAGCCGACCCCAAGGGACGAAATGCCTCTCCAACCTCAAGTGACTCTTGAACCATTTGAGAAGTGGGGTATGGACTTTGTGGGTCCTATCAATCCTCCTTCAAGGCAAAGGTCTTACATCATTGTGTGCATAGACTATCTGACAAAGTGAGCGGAAACCAAGGCAATCAAAGCAGTGACATAAGAAAAGGTGGTTGAGTTTTTAAGAGAAAACATCTTCTACAAATTTGGCTACCCAAGATAGTTAGTCACCGATCAAGGAAGCCAGTTCACCTCCAACCTAATTGAAGACTTGCTTGCTCATCACAAGATCAAGCATAGGACTTCCAACCCCTATCATCCTCAAGCAAATGGGCAGGTGGAAGTCACCAATAGAGCATTAGAAGGGATTTTGACTAAGGTGGTGAGCAGCAACAGAAAGGATTGGGCAGATCGCCTGGTTGAGGCCACTTGGGCTTACAACACCACTTGGAAGACCACAACTGGCTTCACACCTTATGAACTGGTCTATGAGAAGAGAGCTTTGTTGTCAATTGAGTTCGAGTACAACACATTGAGGATGGCAGCTCAGCTGGAACTAGATCTCAGCCATGCCCAACAAGAAAGGTTATTACAGCTGAATGGGCTAGATGAACACTGAATGCAGGCCCTTCTCCACTCAGAAGTGGTTCAACTTCAGAGGAAGATATGGCATGACCGACACCTCAATGAAAAGCAATTCCAGCCGGGAGATTGGGCGTTGTTGTATGATTCCAGACACAAGGATTTTAAGGGGAAGCTGAGGACAAGATGGCTAGGACCATATGCAGTGGAGAAGTGTAATGACAATGGGTATGTTCTTATTCGGACCATTAATGAGGAAGCCATCCCCATGCTCGTCAATGGGCATCGACTGAAGATCTATAGGAAACCTCTTTCGAGGCAAGAGTTCATCAAAACTGTGGAAAAATCAGTGCTGGTCATAGAGAAGGGTTCTGCCTCTGGTTTTGGCATACCCTGAGCATCATAAAAAATAATAATAATAATAATAATAATAATAATAATAATAATAATAATAATAATAATAAAAGATCCTTGGGTGAAAACCTTTCTGAGGCTCCCAAGGCAGATGGTAGGGGTGAAAACCTCATTGAGGCGCCCTTGTTGTCTCTATGAAAAATTGGAATAAAAAAGACCCTTGGGTGAAAACCTCTATGAGGCACCCAATGCAGGTAGTAGGGGTGAAAACCTCATTGAGGCGCCCCTACTGTCTCCTAAAAAAAAAAAACAAAGAAAAAAGAAAAGAAAAAGAAGGAGGCAGAGACAGAAAAACAAGCTCAATCTTTGGAAATTAATGCAGGTTGCAGGTATTCCATGTGAAAAAGGAGGCCTCTCAACTCAAGGACAAGGGTCCCTACCATGCTACCAGGCGACCTCACCAGCACTCCCTCCAGAAACACTCATCTCTTCCAAGGTTTGGGCACAATCTGGTCATAGTTTAGCCTTCTACAGGAAGCTACAGGACTTTCTACAGGAAGTTCTGTATTTCTACAGGAAACATCCTGTAGAATCTTTGGACGGGCCAAGACCGACTATGTAGAAGAATTTGAAGCTCGAAGTCCAATAAGGAGGAATGCAACCAATTTTTGTCTCTCCATCCCTCACTGCTGTCGCCTCCTTTCACCACCATTGCTGCCACATGATTGAAATACCTGCACAGTCATACCAGAACGTTGGACTCTCAGAGGAAATATTTTTAAGTGGGAAATAAAGCATGCAGAGGCTCAACGCTTTACCTGTCAAGGCAATCTAAGGACCCTGCACCTGTGAACGTGACTCCACTACTTCGACATGCACCCTAGGAGGAGAAACGGCTATAGGATGTCCTACAGGAATCCTGTAGCGGTTGATCCGACTAGAGCACACACCATGAAGGAACCTGCAACTCATGAAGCCAGCGCATGCACCATCCACAGCCAGGAAACCGGTCTCGCAACCAGCAGCAGTCAATGAAAAGGAGCTCCTGTACCTGTGCACGAAGCAGCAGCAAGCGGATCCATCACCTCTTGTCTTGAAGCATGAGAAAAATCACGTCCACGGCCACACAGGTAAGTGCCTCACCCTGTTTCATCAAATTACATAAGCGATGCTCTAAAATGTGTGTAACTATGGAAATGAATGGATTGAGAAAGTTGGGTAGCCATTCAACTGGCCACCACAACCAGCCCGATGGTCTCTTCGGAACCGAAAATCTTTGGTTGTGTCAACAAGACAGGAAATGGACACGTGGGAAGCGTCCAGTCGGAGAGAAGCGACAATCTAACAGAAGTGGCAGCGGTAGATATACAGGGAAGGATTCGACGGTCAGGCATACATGCAGCGGAATGATAGCAGGTGACGTCGGCCAACAGGCTGACAGGGTAATCTCACCCCTGTGCCACGAATTCCGCAGAAATTCAAATCCGCCGGCTAGATCACGTATGGCGCACTGCACTCATTTATTCTCAACCGTTTTGCAGCCGAGTACGCATCCTAAATTCTTTGAAGGCTGTTACTCCGAGTGCTCAGCCTGTTCCAATGTCCTGTTGCTGCACAAAAGGCCCAGAACCACTGAAGCGCTCCCCAGAATCCGTGCACGAATTCTACAGGAAGCTCAACACTATGGAAGAATTTGGACTGTTGACGTCGAAAGGTGGCAATTTTGGAATGAGGTAAGCCTGAACATAGTTCTCCCATGCAAATTGGTTCGAAAGGAGGTGAAGTTGAAATGTTGAAGGGGTAGGAAACTGTGAATTACAGTCTGTGCATGAATTTACAAGCGTTTTCTTATCGCTGCATGAGAATTGTTGTCGTAGTGTGTATGCGGGATTTTCTCCAGGGTTTGATTTATAATTGAGCCACTGTTAAGGATCACTCACAGAAATTTGTGAATTTTATATATTGTGTGCATAACAGAGACATAGCTCTGTGCTCTGTAGGGTAGGGAGGTAGGGTAGGGGTCTGAAATGAACCAGTGACTGATGGATGAAGTCATGAGAGGGTGTGGAAAGCTGACTTGACTTAAAGAGGGCTAAGGCAATGGAAGAGAAAGAAGGTAGGGTTATGTGGGCAGAAGGACAGTTGTGAGATGGGGAACTTAACTAGGAGATGGAGCAGCTGGCCTGGACGAAGCTTGGGTGGATGAGAGAGAGATGGAGATGCCCTGCACGGTGTGAACTTAACCGAATCAACCAAGTCCTGCACACAATCAAAATCTTAGCTAAACTATCCTAACTGTCAACGAAACAAATGAACAACAGCTTTATTTATAAAGAGAACCATGTACAACACTTAACCAAAGAAACATCTAAAAAGGTCTGAACACATGACTAACTTCTACAAATGAAGACATTACACCAAAGATTGCATGGTCAAGCAAACTAGTGTTTTTGTTGGGCAGCATTGTTTTTGCAATTCCAGCCCCTGATCCAATAAGGGAGAGGTGAAACTGAGAGTGTGGACAACCCCTTTTTCTGGAGCTTTATCAATTATTATCCTATCAATCTATTCTACACATCTGAAGTAATTCTATTTATCAACAGTGACCTATTTAACCAACACAACTAAATCTTGCTCAACAGAAACACGTTTCAAATGCATAAAAGGAAAATCACAATGCATAAAGAAAGGATAACAATACAAAGAAGGAGGCCCTAGGCTCTCAGGTTGGGCCCAACCCCGAGAGCTATGGCTCCTATAGAAAACTCAGAGCTGATATCAAATCTGACTGCTTCTCATTATCAAAAAATAATCATAAGTCAAGAGTTATGCCAACAATGGCTACAAGAGAACAAAATAGAGCTAGCAGCACTGTAGTGCAAAATATGCAAGAGTTTTCAAAAAGTCCTTTTCGAAGGCTGAGGCCTTAACATTTATACACCACGAGGCCCTAGCAGGCCTCCTAAATCTATGGGACTTGGCTGCCCAAACTGTGAGTGAACAGCTCCTTCCAAAAATCTATTTGGCTGCCTTCTAGATTCGGTTTTGGTGGCATTTGGAGCTCAGAGTTGGGGGTGAAGATCCCGAGGGAGGCTATTTAATGCCACAGACAACCCCCCTACGAATCCTCAACCCAAGCTTGGCTGTCTCCTATCCCATGTCTGCTCGGTTTTGCTCCAACATGTGTCAAAAAATCCTGAAATGAGCACGTGTTAGCCACCTAGGAAGAGTGACTACCCTTATTCATAAAAGTGACATAAACATACTAAAAAATAATGCATAAGTTATGAAAAATGAAGGATTGAACAAGGATAATTAGGCCAAATGAGCCCAAAATGTTACCAAATTTGGGGCTCATCATCACCCCCCTGCTAAAATGATTGCTCATCCCTGAGCAACTAGTCCAGCTCCTCGTCCTTCATTGCTTTAATCATCACTCTCACATCCTAGGCTTCTCAAGTAGTATCCTCCTCACTGTCATGGAACTCGGCCTTCTTCTCCACCTCTTCCCACTGCTTATGCTCTTCTTTTTCTGTGCTTCCTTCTACCAATCCCAAAAGCAAAGGTGGGCTTAGCTTGAGGCCAATCCAGCTGGCCTGGAGGTTCTGCATGGACTTCTTGTAGAGAGGCACCCATACTAGGGCCTCCCTCATTCTAGTTGGAGTGTGATACTCCCTGATTTTGAGGCCGTGGGACAATGTGTTCCACCTTTGGGTGCAAGAATGAAAACAATTGTCCCCTAATAACCGCTCCATATCCTCGAAGTGTGTTATAGCTTGAGCTTGCTGATCCATGTATTTTAATAAAGCCTGAGAGTTGGTTGCTAGGTGTTGGTGGGCTGATATCAATGCAGTGGGGTCCCCTGGTTCTGCTCTAATCAGCAGTGGTTCATGTAACTCTCGGTTCATAACATCTTTGACCTCTATCACTCTCTTTTCTTCGTGGTTTAACCATGAGGTAAATGCCATCAGCTGCATATCTCCCACGACTGTGTTGGGGTCCCATGAAGTTACGTTTGGAAGGGCCAAATTATGGAGGTAGAACTCTGATAGCTTCGCCTTGTCCTCTGTTGAGCTGCTGTTGTATAAATCTGTGAACTGCTAGGGGTTTTGGATTTGGGAGATACCCCTATGTGCCAATGTCTTAATTTGGAATTGCAGCCACTGGTCTCATAGGTATAGGCCATAAGATTTGGCCGGCTGCCTACATTGCAGAGCATCCATAGCCCAACTGGCCATGCAGGCCAGTTGTGCCTCTTTTTCTTGCACCTGTTGTTTGAGAGCTTGTATCTCTATGTTTGCTTGCAATTCCCTTTCCTGTAGTTGCTGGTTTAGTTCCTCAAGACTAGCTTGCATTCCTTCTTTGCCTTGAGGTTCTGTTGTAGTGTCCTCTGATGCTGTGCCCCTTTCTTTCCTCTGTTCCTGTAGCTGCAGTTTGAGCTTCTCATTCTCTTCTTGTAGAAATACTCGCTGGCAGTTTCCCACGTGCTTTGCCCTAGCCAATTCTCTTCTTGCCTCCTTGAGTTGTTCCTCCAAGGGGCCTATATCTGCTACTCCTTTAGATTTAGCTATCCTCATCCATGTGTGGGTCCTCACTCTTTCTTCCTCTAGTGCAAAGAAAAGCGACATTGTGAATTTTTGTGGAATAATTTTCCCAGCCTCCAAAAAGTTATAATAAGAGCTCAAGCTGGGCTAGGGGCTAGGTTCCATAATGTGCTCTACCTCCTCTTCCCTTTGCGGTGATGTGGCTGCCTCCCCTTCCATTCTTTCGGTCTCCTTGAACCTGGCCAATGTTTCCTGTAGAACGGCTTCAACATCCTGTAGAGGGGTTTTTGAAACTAACCCTTCCATTCTCTCCCTCCAGGTAGTTGTCTTCAGGCTCCCCCGCTCATAAGTGACTGATACTTTGGAGGGGGACTTCTCCTTTAGCGAGGTAGGGGTGTCTTCAATGGTAATTGGGTCTTTGGATGGAGGTTGGGGCCTGCCGGTTTTAATTCTTACACTCCTCCTTGCTTTGAAATACAGAGGCGTCTCCCTCTTTCATTTTTCCTTTGGCTTGGGAGAGGTACTTAGGGCGGCCAGCACAGCTGCTGCCTCCCTAGCAAGAATTTCGGCTATTTTCTCCTTCTGTTTTCCTTTCTCAGGACATCCTGTAGAAAGACCTGTAGTGGTTGATTTCTGGCTTCCTGTAGAAGCCGTTTTTATCCTGCCTGTAGAAACAGACAGCACCGTTTTAGCTTGCTTGGCTGAGGGTGCTTTTTCTTTTAACTTTGCTGAGGCTGCCTTAGAGGTGCCCTCACTGACGTGGACCTTTTCAGTCCTTTCCACCCTGCTCTATAGTATTTTCTCCCTGGGTGTTAGTGTGGTTTTGTCACCCTCTGTTTTGGCAGCCTGGTTTTTCTCTTGTTTTCCCTTCTGTTCTTTCTTTGGTGTTTTGGCCAGAGTTTCTTGGCCTTTACCTTTCTTCTCTGCTTGAGTGTGTTCCTTCTCCTCGCTGCTGGAGGAGGTGAGCTCCTCAGCCAACATTCGGATGTCATCATCCTTAGTCAAATTTCGAAAGGTTTCCCAGGAGAGAGGGACGGTGTACGTGTGGAGTGCATCTTCCACGAGGAGCTTAATGAGCCCATGATGGGCTATCTGGTCTGGCATTCCCTCTCTCAATTTGGTGGCACACTCAGTCATGGACTGCAGGAGGAAGTAAGGAATGCTCAACTTTTTCTCTGAGGGTAGGTCCAATTGGTGCCTGAGTTCTGTGAGCAACTGGAAATGGTATCCATACACGATGCTAAATCGCCCTTCGCACGTGATATACTTCATAATCTGGAGGCTGACCTCACTCTAGAACGGCTGTAGGTTGGTTCTTCGAACTCCATTCTTGTCTTCTGAGAATTGTTCCTCTGGCAAAAAGAATTCCTTCTTAACTTTCTGACCCAGTTTTCTCTCCTCCTTATCCCAAGGTAACCCCATTGGTAGATCAGTTACTCTGCTAATGAACTGTGGGGTGAGTCTGAGGGTCAATCCTCTGAAGTTGACAATGACCAATGTCTTTGACTTTGGCTTCAAGGATCGCAGGAATTCTTCTGCAACCTCGTCATCGTGACCTTGAAGCTTGTCACAGAATGACATCCATCGTGCACGAGAAAATAGGTCCACCACCTCAGGGGTTTCCCGTAACTTCTTTGAGTCTGTAGGCTCTTTTCTAATGAACCCCCTTGGCATGGTAAAAACTTGCTTTGTTGGCCTGAGCTTGCCTGCTTGTATACAGAAGTGGATCTTTGGGATTTCCTTAGACAGAGCGCAGAGCTATGTCTCTGTTATGCACACAATATATAAAATTCACAACTTTCTGCGAGTGAGCCTTAACAGTGGCTCAATTATAAATAAAAACCTGGAGAAAATCCCGCATACACACTACGATGACAATCCTCATGCAGCGATAAGAAAACGCTTGTAAATTCATGCACAAACTGTAATTCACGGTTTCCTACCCCTTCAACACGTCGACTTCACCACCTTTTGAACCAATTTGCATGGGATAACTATGTTCAGGCTTACCTCATTCTAGAATTGCCACCATTCGACGTGAATAGTCCAAATTCTTCCGTAGTGTTGAGCTTCTTGTAGCGCAGCTTCCTGTAGAAGTCGTGCATGGATTTTGGGGAGCGCTTCAGTGGTTCTGGGCCTTCTGTGCAGCAACAGGACGTTGGAACAGGCCGAGCACTCGGAGTAATAACCTTTAGAGAATTTAGGATGTGTACTCGGCTGCAAAACGGTTGAGAATAAATGAGTGCAGTGCGCCATACGTGATTTAGCCGGCGGATTTGAATTTCTGCAGAATTCGTGGCGCAGGGGTGAGCTGTCCCCGTCGGCCCGTTGGACGATGTCACCTGCTATCATTCCGTTGCATGTATGCCTGACCGCTGAATCCTTCCCTGTATATCTACCACTGCCACTTCTATTAGATCGCCGCTTCTCTCCGACTGGACGCTTCCCACGTGTCCATTTCCTGTCTTGTTGACACAACCAAAGCTTTTCGGATCCAACAAGGCCGTCGGACTACTTGTGGTGGCCAATTGAATGGCTACCCGACTTGTTCAATCCATTCATTTCCATAGTTACACACATTTTAGAGCATTGCTTATGTAATTTGACGAAACAGGGTGAGGCACTTACCTGTGCGGCCGTGGACGTGATTTTTCTCATGCTTCAGGACGAGAGGTGATGGATCCGCTTGCTGCTGCTTTGTGCACAGGCACGGGAGCTCCTTTTCATTGACTGCTGCTGGTTGCGAGACCGGTTTCCTGGTTGTGGATGGTGCATGCGCCGGCTTCATGAGTTGCAGGTTCTTCATGGTGTGTGCTCTAGCCGAATCAACCGCTACATGATTCCTGTAGGACATCCTGTAGCCGTTTCTCCTCCTAGGGTGCATGCCGAAATAGTGGAGTCACGTTAATAGGTTCAGGGTCCTCAGATTGCCTTGACAGGTAAAGTTTTGAGCCTCTACATGCTTTATTTCCCACTTAAAAATATTTCCTCTGAGAGTCCAACGTTCTGGTATGACTGTGCAGGTATTTCAATCATGTGGCAGCAATGGTGGTGAAAGGAGGCGATAGTAGTGAGGGATGGAGAGAAAAAAATTGGTTGCATGCCTCCTTATTAGACTTCGAGCTTCAAATTCTTCTACATAGTCGGTCTTGGCCCGTCCAAAGATTCTACAGGATGTTTCCTGTAGAAATACAGAACTTCCTGTAGAAAGTCCTATAGCTTCCTGTAGAAGGCTAAACTATGACCAGATTGTGCCCAAACCTTGGAATATATGAGTGTTTCTGGAGGGAGTGCTAGTGAGGTCGCCTGGTAGCATGGTAGGGACCCTTGTACTTGAGTTGAGAGGCCTCCTTTTTCGCATGGAATACCTGCAACCTGCATTAATTTTCAAAGATTGAGCCCGTTTTTCTGTCTCTGCCTCCTTCTTTTTCTTTTCTTTTTTCTTTTTTCTTTGTTTTTTTTTTTTTAGGAGACAGCAGGGGTGCCTCAATGAGGTTTTCACCCCTACTACCTGCCTTGGGCGCCTCAGAGAGGTTTTCACCCAAGGGTCTATTTTATTCCAATTTTTCAGAGAGACAACAGGGGCGCCTCAATGAGGTTTTCACCCCTACCATCTTCCTTGGGAGCCTCAGAAAGGTTTTCACCCAAGGATCTTTTATTATTATTATTATTATTATTATTATATATATATATATTTTTTTTATGATGCTTAGGGTATGCCCAAAACAGAGGTAGAACCCTTCTCTATGACCAACACTGATTTTTCCATAGTTTTGATGAACTCTTGCCTCGAAAGAGGTTTCCTGTAGATCTTCAGTCGATGCCCATTGATGAGCATGGGGATGGCTTCCTCATCAATTGTCTGAATAAGAACAGACCCATTGTCATTACACTTCTCCACTTCATATGGTCCTAGCCATCTTGTCGTCAGCTTCCCCTTAAAATCCTTGTGTCTGGAATCATACAATAGCGCCCAATCTCCCGGCTGGAATTGCTTGTCATTGAGGTGCCGGTCATGCCATATCTTCCTCTAAAGTTGAACCACTTCTGGGTGGAGAAGGGCCTGCATTCGGTGTTCATCTAGGCCATTCAGCTGCAATAACCTTTCTTGTTGGGCGTGGTTGAGATCTAGGTCCAGCTGAGCTGCCATCCTCAATGTGTTGTACTCGAACTCAATTGACAGCAAAGCTCTCTTCCCATAGACCAGTTCATAAGGTGTGAAGCCGGTTGTGGTCTTCCAAGTGGTGTTGTAAGCCCAAGTGGCCTCAACCAGGCGATCTTCCCATTCCTTTCTGCTGTTTCTCACCACCTTAGTCAAAATCCCTTCTAATGCTCTATTGGTGACTTCCACCTGCCCATTTGCTTGAGGATGATAGTGGGTGGAAGTCCTATGCTTGATCTTGTGATGAGCAAGCAAGTCTTCAATTATGTTAGAGGTGAACTGGCTTCCTTGATCGGTGACTAACTATCTTGGGTAGCCAAATTTGTAGAAGATGTTTTCTCTTAAAAACTCAACCACCTTTTCTTCTGTCGCCACTTTGATTGCCTTGGTTTCCGCCCACTTTGTCAGATAGTCTATGCACACAATGATGTAAGACCTTTGCGTTGAAGGAGGATTGATAGGACCCACAAAGTCCATACCCCACTTCTCAAATGGTTCAAGAGTCACTTGAGGTTGTAGAGGCATTTCGTCCCTTGGGGTCGACTTCCCCATCCTTTGACATCGGTCACATTGGCTGATATATCTCTTGACATCTTGATGAAGCGTGGGCCAATAGTAGCCTGCCTATAGAATTTTGAAGGCAGTCCTCTTGGCTGCAAAATTTCCTCCACAAGGCCCATCATGACAGGTTAGGAGGATGTCAAATACTTCCTCCTCCCTTACACAACGCCTTAAGATCTGATCGGGGCCAAGTTTGAAGAGGTTGCCCCCGATCCAAGTGAATGAGGCACTCTTCCTCACAATTCTGCTTTTCTCTTTTGAAGATAGATGCGGAGGGAACTGTGCTGAGACTAGATAGTTTGCTATGTCAGCAAACCATGGAGAGAGTACTGAGATAGCAAATCGATGTTCATTTGGCATCTGGTCGTCCACTGTTCCATCTTCACCTGCAGGTAAATCCAGTCTAGACAAGAAGTCAGCAACAACATTTTCTTTACCTGGTTTGTCAACGATAGTCAAATCAAACTGCTGCAACAGAAGTAACCATCTAATAATACGACCATTCACATCTAGTTTATTCATTAAATATCTAATTGCAGCATGATTAGTATGTACAAATGTTTGATAGCCAGTGATGTAGTGTCGGAACTTGTTCAGGGCATGGACCACGGCCAAGAACTCTTTCTCAGTTACAGTATAATTCAGTTCTACCTTGGATAAGTTTTTGTTGACAAAGTATATGGCATATGGGAGTTTTTGTTCAACCTGTCCTAAGGCTGCCCCTATGGCTTTTTTCAAGGCATCAGTGTGGATGTGGAAAGGTAGGGCCCAATTTGGACCTCTCAATATCGGGGCGGACACCAACTTATCCTTTAATTCATTCAGAGCCCTTTGACAGTCGTCCGTCCATTTGAACTCAACATCTTTTGCTAAGAGGCCAAACAGTGGCGACGCTAGCTTACTGAAGTCTTTAATAAATCTTCTATAATATCCTGCTAAGCCTAAGAAACTCCGAACATCTCTTACCTTCTGAGGAGGTGGAACCTTTTTGATGAGAGCAATTTTATTAGGATCCACCTGCAATCCTTGCCGAGAAATGGTATGTCCTAGCACGGTTCCTTCAGTCATCAAGAATTCACATTTTTCAGGACTAAGGGACAAGTTTATCTCAATGCACTTGGTTAGAACTTTTCCCAGATTGGACAATGCTTCCTGGAAGTTGGACCCATAAGGAGTGAAGTCGTCCATATAGATTTCCACCGAATCATGGACCAGCTTAGAAAAGATGCTCAATACTGCTCTTTGGAAAGTGGCAGGAGCGTTGCATAGCCCAAAGGGAAGGACTCGGTAAGCAAAGGTACCCCAAGGACAAGTGAATGTGGTCTTATCTTAGTCTTCCGGGATGATTTGGATCTGGTTGTACCCACTGAACCGATCTAGGAAAGAGAAAAACTTCTTCCCTGCCAGTCCATCCAACACTTGATCTATGAAAGGCAGAGGAAAGTAGTCTTTCTTGGTGGCTTTGTTCAGTTCTCGGTAGTCCACATAGATTCTCCACTTTCCATTGTTCTTGGGTACCAACACCAAAGGGGACACCCACTCGCTATCCGAGATGGGGTAGATGAATCCTGCATCCAACATTTTTTGCAATTCTTCTTTGACAGTGTCCTTAAGGGCTGGGTTCATTCTCCTCTGAGGTTTCCTGACCGGTTTACAATCTTCTTTGATGTAGATGTGATGGGTACAGACCGAAGGATGGACTCCTTTCATCTCCTTATAGCTCCAAGCAAAAGCATCTAGATGACTGGCCAACAAACTATACATCTCCTTTTCCTGGGAAGGAGATAGGGAGGAGCTGATATTTAACATTCTCTCGGGGCCAAACTCCACATTTTTGACTCTGGGAGAGATTGGATCGGTCACACAAAGGTCCACTAAGGTGTTGGCTTGAGTATCTTCCACCAATTTCTCTAAGGACAATGCACTGGGAGGTGGATTCTGAATCAAGGCCTCAATCAAATCATCCTCGGTTTGAGGACCTCCCCTGGTGGTTTCTAAGGTGCACAAGGGTGCAGAGTACACCTCATCCTCTTCTCCTTCTTCCAAACAAAGTGGTAAGTCATGCTCTAATAGAGGTTGGGCAGGAGGGTATAGGACTAGCTGCTTGGACATAGGACCATTTTTGATGGTCATGTTTCCTGCCCGACAGCTTATGTAAGCATCCGCAGTGGCTAACCAAGGCCTTCCCAAAATAAGGGGGTATCGAGTAACCTTTTCCTTTGGTTGAAGAACCAAGAAGTCCGCAGGATACTCCCAAGAGTCAACAGAGACCAAGACATCCTCCACAATCCCTTCGGGAGTCATGGTGGAGCGATTTGCCAACTGCAGGACTGTTGAGGTCTTCCTTAAGGAACCCTGAAGGTTGAGTTTGAGCATGGTATCCCTGGTCATCACATTAATGGCAGCCCCTAAATCAATCAAAGTGTGGGGTATGATGGTGCCATTGATGTGGACATCAACTACAGGACTCCCAGGATCCAAATACTTTGGACAAATTACTTGCCCCAATATAAGATCAGACAGTTGTCCTATGACATTGATGGTTGAGGCATCTCTTTTTCTCCTGCCTGGGTGCATGAAACACTTTTCCTTAACCAATTTGTTGTATATCGGTACATATTTGATGGCTTGGAGAAGTGGTATTTTCACACACAACTGTTTGAGTTCTCCCAGAAGCTCATTCTCCTCTGGGTCGGGTTGTGTGGTTACTGTTAGTCTCTCAGGAAAGGGTGGAGTGGCCTTGGGTTCACTTTCCTATTTATCTTCCTCGTATTTTGGGGGAGGAGGTTGGCGATCCGGAAGAATCTTCCCGGATCGCAGGTTGATCTCCTGGATCTCCACAGAATAGGTAGGGCATGTTGTTTACCCAGTATATACCTGTTGGGCCTATTGGTTGTTGGGATTCGGGTTCGGTTGAGCAGGCATTTGGGGTTGTCCTGGAGGAGCAGGAGGTAATGGTTGTGGTTGAGCTGGTGGTGGAGGCAAAATGGCGAGAGGAGTGTTGTACTGGTGCCTCCACCCCAGTTGAGGTGCATTCCACTGAGGTTGTGGCTGGACATGTGAGTGAAACGAATGAGTAGTGGGCTGAGTATGGTATTGAGGTGGGTAAGACCATGGAGGAGGCATAGATTAGGAAGGATGAGTAGGGGGACCCCAGGAAGGCATAGGAGCAGATTGGTTGGGGCTATAATAAGCTTGGGATGTCCCTTGCATCCCCTGCTGGTAAGGTCTAGGTCCATGCGGCCTCCTTTGGTTGAGGAAGTAGAGAGGTTCAGTGGGTGCCTCAGTTCCTTGGTACATGGCCTTAAACCCAGGTAAGGTTGGGCATTGGTTTCTGGGGTGGTCCTCCTCACAAACGAAACATACCTCTACTGAATGTAATGGACACTCGTTCTTAGGGTGCTTCCTTGTACACCTAGGGCAGAAGATGGCCAAAGCCCTCTCAGCTTCCTCTTTCTTTTGCTGGATTCAGAATGTATCAAGTTGCATGGAAATGGTCTGTCTCACCTCACTTTTGAGGTCCTCCAGCTGATTTTCAAACTCATGCTTGGAGAAAGTAGTACTAGCTGAAAAGGGGTTTCCCCTAACTCTTTTCCGGGCTGCCCTAGAGTGGTTTCTAAACACAGTCTTTATATCCTCATAAGGTAGTTGGTAAATATCTCCTCCAGCTAGCATGTGAAGGGTATCTAAAAGGTCTTCAGGGACTCCCGGAGCAGGACCAACTTGAGAGATTCAGGGTCAATTGTGCACCTGGCCCGTTTATAGCTAATTTGGAACCTTTCCTCATAATCTTCTAAAGACTCATCATTTCCCATGGTCATCCAAAAGATTTCTCCCTTGGCTTCCTTGGACCTACAGTAGTCCCGGTATTTGGTATTGAAAGCTTGCTGCATCTGAGCCCAAGTGGTGATATTGTTCCCAGGTAAGCCCATGAACCAGCATAATGCTGCATACTTGAGGGTAGAGGGAAATAGTCTCATTTTTTTCTCATCTTCTGTATAGTCATAGGTTCGACAAAGGACAAAAAACTCAAACAGGAAGGTATCAGGATCTTCAGTAGTCAATCCATGGAAGTGAGGTAAAGCGGAGGGGCTTATGTTTTTCATTTTCATGTCTCCATTGGTCTCTCGGATGGGAAAGGCACCTTCTATTCTCTCATATTCTCTTCTATTCTCAGCCATGGCTTCAAGTGGAGTGTTCTCTAACTCTTCTTCTGTTATAGGATCTTCGTATATCTTAGGAGGCTCGCCTATAGGTTCTTCTGGATCACTGTTGGCGACTCCACTGGGGACTGCTTGAGATTTTTCAATTACTATATATTTTCGATAGCTACTATCAAGCCTGAAATCAGTCAAGAGGCCTTTAATCTGTTTCTGTATCACATTAACAGCTTTAAGGAGGAGCTTGTTTAGGGAATCTTCATCTTAGCTCTGAGAATATATAGCCATTCCAAAATTCTCATCCAGTCCTTTCAGATATAAAAATTTCCTACAAAATCCTAAAAAACAGTTAGAAACTGGCTCCTAAGAAAAATCCACGGCATACTAGGGCAAATCCTGACCCCAATCCACCTATCATTGTTGATAATCCAAATACCATCCCAAGAAACATTAGGAGGCAGCAAAAGCAGGAGCAGCCTGCTGATTTAACCCTAGATTCAGATCATCCTAGCCTTATATCTACCCCATGAAAGGTCCTTTTCCGGTCTACCCCTAGTTCCCCCAGTTCTCCTTCCACCTCTCAAAGTCCTCCTCTTACATCTTCATCCACTGCACATATCCCCTTAAACAACACTCTAGGTTCACCCCTACTTGTTACCCCTGTGATACCCACTGTTCCTATTATCCCTGTTGCCCCTCTTAATCCTCTAAATCCTATAAATATGGCCAATAGATATGCACCCTTGCAGATACCAGCCAATGCTGCAGCTCTACCCCAAGATTACCAAACCAAAATTTCATATTTTGACTCCAATGGCCCTCTGACGGCTGCCCAGCATGCCAAGAGGATGCAAGACCATTTTGAGACCTAAGAAATAGATGATGACAGTGTCAGAATGAGGATGTTTGTTCAAAGCCTAACTGGGGATGTAAGAACTTGGTTTAGATCCCTAAATGCAAGCTCCATTACAACTCCTGCTGAACTGTATCAAGCCTTTACTAGTAGATGGGAGAAGAAGAAAGATCCTCTGCACATACTTGGGGAATATGACACTATCAAAAGAGGTCCCCAGGAGACTGTTTTGGAGTATTGTGCAAGATTTAACAATGTATATAACTCAATTCCACAGAATTTAAGGCCTCCTCCTGATTTAGCCTTGTACAAATTCCCTGATGGTTTTGACCCTGACATGGCCTATCAGTTGAAGGAAAGAGATTGTCAATCCCTTGAAGAGGCCCAAAGGGTTGCTGTCACAGTGGAAGCCAACCTAATTGCCAAAAGAAACAGGGCAAGGTTGGAAAAGAGGACTGTTTTCAAAGAGGAACCCTCTGCCTTTGATCAAAAGCTTGATGCCATACTTAATGGAATGAAAAGATTAGGTGATAGAGTGGAATCGGTTGAAAGAAAATCATCATGGGAAGCACCACAAAACAACCCTCCTAGGAATCCAAATTTTAGGAGAACTCAAAACCCAGGTATTGGCAAAACCAGTGCTGATCAAGACATAAGACCCCCTTTCCAAGAAAATTATGCAGAAACTTCCACTTCAGCAGAGCCCAATGAAGATCCGGAGATTAATTTAATAGGCCTAGATGGTGAAAGTCAAGTCTTCTTAACGCAAGAAGATCATGAGGATTAGGAAATCAAATTGTTCCAAACTAAATCAGGTGAATCTTTTGACTTTAAACAAGGCTATGACATTGCTGTCTATGAAGTCCATAAACAATACAAGCTAAGGAGCAGAACTGTGAATGTCAGCCAGCCTGAAAAGAACAAGGATAATCAGCAGTCTGAAAGAATTATAGTCAAAGAACCGAATGACAAAATAAATTCACCTACAGAAGAAGTGATGGTTGAAGAGATCACTGAGCCACTGTCCTTAAAACAGCAGTCTCTGGCCACCTCATCTTCTCATCCGAATTTAAATGTTACTCCTCAAGAGATGGGTAAAAAGGATAAGTCCCAAAGTCAAGACAAAAGTCAAGAAGGAGATGTAGTGAACAAGGAAAGAACTGTCACCTACAACCCCAAGGCCTAATCTGAAAAACCCTTTGACTTAGAAACTGAAATTGGCAAAATAAAGATAGCTATTCCTCTGTTGGAACTAGCCAAGCATGACATCTATAAACTACAAATCAAAAGATCCCTTGAACTCACTAGCAACAAATATGATGTCAATGTGCTGGATGACACCCCAGAACTCCTGTTTGGCCCAGAAGTGGATGGAAAAACGGTAGTCACAAGGGTTCTGTATTTCTATGTCAGTTTACATATTCATGATAAAATATTACATAATGCAATGTTTGACTCAGGTGCCTCTCACAATCTCATGCCAAAAGAAGTCATGGAGAGATTGAATTTAGACATAACAAGACCATATAAGGATCTGTTTTCCTTTGACTCCAGCCAAGTCAAGTGTCTAGGTCACAGAAAAGATTTATGCGTGTCTTTGGTTCAATACCCAAACAAGAAAATCCTAATGGATGTGGTAGTTGCTGATATCCCACCTAAGTATGGGATGCTGTTATCAAGATCATGGGGAGCTAAACTCCAAGGTTCCCTGCAATTAGACATGTCATATGCCACCATCTCTGTTTTTGGGCAACCAAAAAGACTGTACAGAGAAACACTAATGAAGTACATGGTCAGCAGTGAAGAAAAGCCTCAAAATTTTCCTATATATGCTGTCCATTCAGACATAGACTCATACATTCTCTTCAATGACACCACTACTCCCTCAAAAGGTGAGGTTGAAACCAAGATATTCATACAAGAGGAAGATTCATATGAAAATAGTATCACCCATGAAACAACAGTCAATCAAACACTAAATGTTGTTGCTGCCTTAGTTATCAAGAACATCCAATCAAACAAGGAGATTGTCCTAGAAGACAAGCTTGAGAAAAAACCACAACTGCTGCTCACATGGCCAGCTCATGAACAGATCATAAAATCTCCTTCCCAACAAGATATTCTATGGTTCCTTGAATTTGATGGCTCAGTCAACAAATTAGGGGCAGGAGCTGGAGTTTGGGTACATAATAAAGAAAATAGTCATGCGGAAGGTAGAGCCTATAGATTGAATTTCAGATGTACTAACAACATGGCAGAATATGAAGCTCTTTTACTAGGCCTCAAGTTAGTAAAATTCTTACAAGCTGCCAGGGTTTCAATCATGGGTGATTCAGATTTAGTTATCCAACAAGTGAAAGGAAACTTTGTCACCAATGACAAAAGACTAAGGACTTATAGGTCTGCTGTTGCTGAGGTACTAAACTTTTTCTCTGAATTCCAAATTACTAAAATTCCCAGAACCCACAATCTACATGCTCATAGTTTAGCCACCTTTGCGAGTACCTGCAAGTTTCCCTTTGAGTCCCATCATTGTTTTACAGCTGAGGTAAAACACAGACCCTCCATTCCAAACAATGTTAATGATTGGCAAGTATTTGAGGATGACAAGCAAATAAACCATTTTTTAACTCTGCAGCAAGAATTTGCAGGACTAAATATTGACAATGAGACAGCAAGTCAATCACAAATACTTGATGGAGCAAGTCCATCACAAATACAGTTTCAACAGACTACTCATCCAATATCACCTAGAACTGCAAAACAAATGCTGAATCCAACTATTTTCAATATAGAAAACATCCATCAAATTCAACAAGTTAACTGTGAAGAGGAAGTGTCCAATGCTGAAACTGAAATCATTGAGCTGAAAGACAATTTTCTACCAATAGGCCTAACCCCACTAGAAGACATCTTTGACTCAAATGATATTCCCAGAAAACCAACAATGCAGCCCCTAAATGCAGCCATTGAAGAATGTAACATAGGTACAATTGACAAACCCAAGATAATTAAATTATCCGCTTCCTTACCTCCTGACCAAAATCCGAAATACATTGACCTCTTTAAAGAGTTCCAGGATGTTTTTGCATGGAGCTATGAGGACCTAAAGTCCTATGACACCTCTGTAATCCAACACACTATCCCTCTCAAACCTGATCAAAAGCCCTTTAAACAAAAACTGAGGAGAATCAATCCTATGCTTCTCCCAGCAATGGAACAAGAGGTACAAAAAATGTTCAAGGCAAGCATCATAGCACCAATCAGATTCTCTGAATGGATCTCCAACTTAGTCCCTACAAGAAAGAAGACTGGTGAAATTAGGCTGTGTGTGAACTTAAGGAATCTGAACCAAGTATCCTTAAAAGACAACTACCCCTTACCCAAGATGGATCACATTCTTCAAAGGGTGGTAGGGGCCTCAAGGATCTCATTACTGGATGGATTTTCAGGCTTCAATCAAATCCTAGTTCACCCTGATGATCAGGACAAAACGGCATTCACTACCCCATGGGGAACTTTCAAATATGTAAAGATGCCCTTTGGACTGAAAAATGCAGGGGCAACTTTTCAAAGAGCCATGGATATTGCCTTTGCTAAGGAGATTCATGACTTTTTAGTCATTTACCTAGATGACCTTACACCTTTCTCAAAATCAGACCAGGAACATATAAAACATTTGAGACAGATCTTCCTAAAATGGAGAAAATATGGAATCTCCTTGAATCCTAAGAAGTCCCTCTTTGGTTTAGAAGAAGGCAAGCTATTGGGCCACATCATTTCTAAAGATGGCATTAGAATTGACCCAGATAGGATACAGGCTATCCTACAAATGCATCACCCAAGAAATGTCAAAGAGTTGCAAGGATTCTTGGGAAAAATCAATTTCTTGAGAAGGTTTATCCCAAACTTAGCAGAACTAATCAGATTATTAAATAACATGCTAAAGAAAGATTCAAAAGTAAAATGGACTGTTGAAGCCAATCAAGCCTTTGAAGGTATAAAATTGGCCCTTACCCAAACCCTAGTGTTGACCAATCCTCAGTTTGACAGAGAATTTATCATTTTCTCTTTTGCCTCCCAGCATACTATTGCTGCTGTTCTATTACAAAAAGATGACCAAGGAAATGAGAAGCCAATTGCTTTCTTTAGCAAAGACCTCAGAGATGCACCTTTAAAATATCAAATCATGGAAAAGCAAGCTTATGCTTTAGTCAAATCCATTAAAGACTTTAGGATTTATATCCTTTATTCCCATGTTATAGCATATGTGCCAAGTCCTATTGTCAAAGACATTCTCACCCAAGAAAATTTAGAGGTCAGAAGAGGAAAATGGATTGCCAGCATTTTGGAATTTGACATTGAGATAAAACCTAAAAAACTAATAAAAGGGCAAGGCTTGGCCAAATTAATGACAGATACAAATTTTCAAGCCTTAGACATCAATCAGCTGGACAGTGAACCGGAGCTGGCGACTCCAAAGATCAATGTAGCCTTTGAACAATCCCCCTGGTATTCTGATATCTGTTATGTGTTACAAAACCTGTGTGCTCCCCCAGGACTGTCCAGAACTAAGTATAGATTCTTAAAAATGAAAACCTCAAGATTTTGTGTGATGGATGGAAATCTGCTTTGGAAAAACCATGAAGGTATATTGCTGCACTGTTTAATTGAAAATGAAACTGACAATATTATAAAAGAATTTCATGCAGGTGACTGTGGTGGACACTTATACTGGAAGTCCACTGTGGAAAATATACTAAGGGCTGGATACTACTGGCCCACCATGTTCTCTGATGTCAAAAAATTCATCACCTCATGTCATAAATGTCAAGTGTTTGAGGGGAAGAGACAGTTGCTGCCACTTCCTCTAAGGCCTATTGCAACAGAGAGACCTTTTCAACAATGGGGATTGGACTTCATTGGGGAAATTCATCCCTCATCTTCAGGCCAACACAGATGGATCTTAACAGCCACAGACTACTTCACTAAGTGGATTGAAGCTGCCCCATGCAGACAAGCTAATGATTCAATAATTATTCAGTTCTTGGAGAACAACATATTGGCTAGATTTGGCTGTCCTGACAAAATAATTACAGACAATGCTGCTGCTTTCAGATCTAAAAAGATGGTGAATTTCTGCCACAAATTTCACATTACCTTGGGTCATTCTACTGCCTACTATCCCCAAGGTAATGGTCTTGCTGAGTCATCAAATAAAAGTCTGGTAAACATCATAAAGAAAGTGTTAGAAGAGAACAAAAAGAATTGGCATAAGAAGCTTGTGAATGCCCTATGGGCAGATAGACTAACAACCAAGAGATCAATTGGGACCAGCCCATATGAGTTGGTTTATGGATTAGAGGCCAAGTTCCCCTCATCACTAGGAGTGCCTGTTATGAAGCTTCTTCAAGAAAGCCAAGCTGAACCAAATGATATGCAAAGGAGAATCAATCAAATCATATGTCTGCAGCAAACTAGAGATCAAGTTTTCAGCAGAGTTCAAGTTCTACAAGAAAAGCTAAAGAAGGCCTTTGATAGAAGAACTAAGGCAGAAGATTTTAACATGGGTGACAAAGTCCTCAAGTGGGATGCAAGAAGAGAAGACAAAGGAAAACATGGAAAATTTGATTCCTTATGGAGAGGACCATTTGCTGTCCAAGCAGTGCAAGGAAACAATACTTATTTCCTTAAAAGTCTAACTGAAACTGACTTGGATGAAGGTCCTGTGAATGGCAGGATGCTGAAGCACTATTTTGAATACCACCCATAAGTACAGCATGAGCTTCCATTGTACATACCCAAATGTATATATTACTTTCTGTTAAATTGTGAAATGTAGTTTCTCAAGTGTTATTAGTTATCAGAAAAAGGTGAAAGGAATCAGAGGTCTACCAAGAAGAGAAGCACACAATTTTGGCATTTCAAGGCAGCAAACTTCAAGTTCATAAAAACAGTCAAGGGCCAAGGCATTCTGACCTGCTGTTCTTGGTATTTCAAATGAAAAACCATCCCCATGTGGAGCCACTGTTAGCTACCTATACCAATAGGTTTCATATTTCATGATTCGCTATGAAAGGTCCAAATATGCTCTGCTTTGATGATTCAAAGATCACATATTTCCTAGAGAATCCAGTCTGTGCTTATAGCTTGGTATGTACTTAAAATTTTGATGGATGGTCCAACAGTCTAATCTGCATCATTCCATGGTTTAAATTTGCAGTTGTAGATTAGAGAAGGAATTCTGTCCAAACTGTTTAATCTTGGCAGACAAGTAGTTTAGGTAGAGAAAAAAAAGGCTCCCAACAGCTTAATCTGGGACCTTGGAAGAAATAAGGGTAGAAGTAGATAGAAAAACAAGAGAAAAGCCAAAGAAAAGAAAAGGCAAGTAAGGGTCTGCAAGTCCAAGTGCACCCTCCAAGAAGAAATAAAAAATGCTAGGCAAGTAGCTGGGTAAGTAGTTGGGGTTGCAGAAAGGTTATCTTTACCATTGCAGGTGAGTTAGCTGTGTTTACCAAAGCAAAGTTAATCAATTGAGAAGGTGTTCTTCTTCATCAAAGTTGCAGCAGGAAGCATGACTAACCTCCCTTCTTCCCCTTTCCATTTCATTACTAACACTCCCTCATCAGCTGAGATTCATGGAAGAGGATTATGGTTTCATGGTGGTTCTTGTTCATTCAAAAGCCACATTTCCTGTGTAAAATTCTTTTCATTTTGATCTACTCCCTAAACTAAGTCAGTCTCAAACAAACTTAGTGTTTTCTCCCTTTATTCACTCCCCTCATCCATATTAACCCTAACTCTACTATGTAAATCCCTTATATTACCTTTCCCCTAATATTATTAACACCATGGTGTATAAACCCCAAACTTTGTATAAATATCCCCTCCCCTTGGCATTATAGCCAATAAGTCCTATGTCAGGGATCAAATGACACCTGGTCATCTTGATAAACCTAAGCCAAACCCTCTTCCCCCTTTCCAAATCCACTTTTTAACTCATTACCCCCGTTTGCGCATAAACTTTGTAAAAACCTTGTTCTACCCCTACCCGCTCCAAATTGCCAAATAATGCATCAAAACCCACTTTTTTCCTTTATCCAAAGTCTGAAGGCCGGGTGCATTTTTGCAAATTATTCACGAAAAAACCCATAATCTAATGTTTTTGCCAAAGCGCATACCCCGATATACATTAACTCAACCCTGCCCCCTTCCATATTGACCGATCGTTTTGTTGACCCCGACAGCCGTCCGATCGGAGCTTGAACATCCAACGGCTCTTATCACATCGGAGCGGCTCCGACGTCCGCTGTTTACCCGCCATATCTGCCGATCACATCACTGCCCCGACAGCCGTTGGATCGGGCCCCCCAGATCCGACGGTCCTCATTGATATCGGAGCGGGTCTCATATCCGACGGATACCTTCCGATATCCGTAAAAAGGTTACGTCACTCGGCATCCACGCGTCTCCACCACAGCTCATCGGAGGTACGTCTGACAGATACCTCCCCCGTACCATAAGCGGTGCGATATGAAACCGCTGGCTGTTTCCGGTTTCAGTTATCCCGCCTGTACTACGTCACCACCACATCATCCCACGTCACTGCCACCACGCCGTCACGTCAACCGTTGCGCCCGACCGTCTGCCGATCTGTCCTGCCACTTCACCATCCCCGTGGACCAATCAGAGCCCGCCACCTCACCTATGACGTCAGCCGGCCCTGACCCTACCTATGACATCATGCTGACGTCAGCATAAAAACGCGCCAAATTTCCAAAAATCAATATTATAGCCAAAATTTTGCGTTTTTTCCACTTTTGGCAAAAGAGCTCTACTGTTATTTCTGCATGCAGCTCACGTCCAAACCAGCACCAGCTTGCTAAAGAGATTCCGAGACCGCCAGAGCCTCCATTGCTCCCGCATTCGCAATTCTTGCCGACGAATTCACCAGGTATTCTTCAAAATCATCCCATAAGCCTGGTTTTATCCGTAATTCCAAAAGTAAGTTGTTAACAGGCCTTAAAACTCTGTTTCACCATTAAAAAACACTCTGTCCAGCACTTATACCCAGCCATTGTAGCCATTACACTCCTGCAGGGCCACATTGGACAAATCGAGTTGAAATTAGCAGCTAGTTCGCGCAATCGTGAACTAGGCACCTTCACTAACCAAATTCACCACAGAAAATACTTTATTCAGTCCTGCTACTGATTTACTGGCTCTTTAAGCAGTATTTCAATTGCTGCAACCATCCCATTCACCCTCTGTCCCCTATAATTCCCATTTTCTTTAGAGAGAACTCTTTTGTGTTGCTATGTACAGCAACTCCATCCCCAAATCATAGAAGAAAGCATGGACCCACCAGTGGCACCCATAGCCCTCAATGTTTCCCCTTTGAATGCCCCTCACAGAGAAATGGAGTGGAAGGCATTAGCAGACTTAGATTATAAAATCTCAGAAGAAATGCTAAGCCAGAGCAAGTTCCACATTCAGGTGTTAAATGAGTTAAAAATCAAATATGAAACTGGAACAGACATCTTGGGCATTTGGGATTCCTTCCTCCCAATCTTCAAACTTCCTCAGGTCAACCAATTTCCAGACTTAATTCACCTATGTGCTGATAAGTATGATGCCTCCCAGAGGGCTGTCCTTGACCCTTCAGGCACAGTTATGTTCTATATTACCCCTAAGGCTATCAAAGAGATGTTGCAGTTCAAAACAGAGAAGGAGCTGGTCCCTCTATCACTGGTTGATTTGATAAGGCAAGGAGCCAGAATGACAGATGCCCAAATCACTAAACTAAACCAGCTGTTTATTGAGTCTGACACTGTGAAAAATCCCCCCATTAATCATGTTTACCTCAATCAATTGGGCAGGGACCTTGTTGATATGATCAGTCCCATCCTGGGATATGACTCAATTGAGTATGTAGATGAAACTGTGCTACATATGATGCTCATGTTTTCTCCTGGCAAAAAACCAGTCTGCTATGACTATGCCACATACATATCAGACAAGATGCATGAGAAATTGATGAATCTGTCAAGGGAAAGGGTATTTAAATACACCTCCTATATATACCACTTGATCCTATACTACCAGCATGAGAAGTTCTCTTTTCCTATAAAGAGAGAGGATGCACAGGGCAATCTGAGATCTGTAGTGTATTGGACCTCTGCTTTCCACTGCAGTTTCTATTCTCCATACACCTACTGTGAGTTCATTGATCTCTTCATCCATCCAACCATGACTCTGCTGCTAGGGTCACCTCCTCCAAGATTGACCGATGAGATGCAAAGACTCCTTCATTTGTCAAAAGCATACAGCATTGGGGATTGGTATTTTTACCAACATCACACAGTCATTAGAATATATGGTTGTGAGTTACCCCCATACAGACTGCCCAGATATGTGCCCATGAGGCTCTTTGCCCTAGAATACTTCAGGCAGTTTGGCAATGTGGATGTGCTTCACTTTTCAGGAAAGGGCAAGAAGGCACAACTAAAAGTCAGAAACCAACTTGGCCACCTTTTCTACAATATAAGGGAGGAAGGCTGGATAGAGGCAGATAGAATGTTAGAAGGCCTTGGTTTGAAGACCAGTTTCCTCTGGAAACCTTATGACCCCAATCACTTCATCTCTTTGAGGAGGCTTAAATATAAGCTATCTCGCTATGATCACCTCAAGATTCCTCACATTGAACAACATGCAAACCAAATCAAATGGAGGAGAGGAACCCTAGAAGAAGCTAGTACACAAGAAGAGCTTAATGAAAGAGCTCGTAGAAATATTCTAAAGATGGATGACTTGGAGCTTTCTGCACAGGTGTTCACTCTTCCAAACATCCAAGAAGGAACAGCTGCATCTTCCTCCACAGCAAATCAGCAAGCGGCCATAACTACTGAACAGGCCTCAGCCAAAGGAAAGGAGAAAGAAATGGAAGCAGAGCAGCCACCTCAGGAGAAGATACAGCAGCAGCAGCAGGCAGAACAACAACAACAACAGGAACTGCATCAAGAAGAAGGGCCACATGAGGGACAACAGCCCTTACAGCAAGAAAGAGTAGTTGATACTCCAACTTCCACTGAGCAACAGGCTCAAAACATAGTGCCTCCTAGGCCAGAAACTACCTTTGATGCCTCGGTCCTCCAAACTCCGCAGAAAGAGGACATAAACAGAAAAAGGGATAGAGAAA
This sequence comes from Pinus tabuliformis, assembly GCA_031772625.1. Classification (NCBI taxonomy): domain Eukaryota; kingdom Viridiplantae; phylum Streptophyta; class Pinopsida; order Pinales; family Pinaceae; genus Pinus; species Pinus tabuliformis. Next base: position 513,042,804 of record CM062806.1, on the reverse strand, counting down.
CTCCCCTGACATCATCTGTAAACCAGGGAGAGAAAAGGCAAAGGTTGAATGACTTTTCTGAGGATGACATAGCAGTAAGGCAAGCAATGGGCATGGGCCCACCCAGCAGAGAAGCTTCAGCCAGTTCCTTCCAGCAGGAACAAGAGAGAACAATGGGAGGAGAAGTCAGCTCCTCCGGCCAGCAGAAAGAAGGTGGACTCAGTATCAAACAGCAGTTCATCGACATTAAGAGGAGAAATGAGCCCATCAAGAGACAGCTGTACAATCATCTGTTAAACATGGCTCCCACCAATCAGCAAAGACTCATGTCTGCCTTTGATGTAAATGAAGGAAAAATGATCATGAGTCATTTTATGCCAACAGCAGTGCAGCCCCAATCTTCCTCTGATTACTTAAAGACTAACCTGGAAGTCCTTGCCAAGGATATCCACCCATTGGACAAGATAGAACTACACAAGCAAACGGGTGAGATGGTCTATGCTTCCCTAGCAGACCAAACATTGAATAACTACAGGCTACATAACAGCCTTAACAATACAGCCTCTCAGCTAGAGTTGGAGAGAGCGTCATCCCAGGCAAAGGACAACAGGATCAGGGCCCTAGAAGACATAATCATAGAGATTGGGCATAATCCCAAAGACATCAAGGGCATACAGGAGATATTGAAACTAAGGGATGCAGATATGGCAGCTCTAAAGAGAAAAATCAAGCTCCCAGCCACTATTCACCCTCGGACAGATGAAGTGGCCCAACAAAGAACTGAAAAGGATGCCACTGATCTGCTGATATCTCTATATAAGCAGCTCCTCCAGACACAAGAGCAGCTGGGAGAATTAGAGGCTGCAAAGGCAACATTACAGGCATCTCTGAAACAGAGAGAAGAAGGGCAGACTTCCCAGCCTCCTCCTCAAATCATAAATCTTGAGGAAGCTGCCACAATTACTGTTCCTCCTCCTCAACAGACTGATCAAGCAGCACCTCCACCAACAGAGCAGGCCCCTAGCTTGGACATGCAAAAGCTAAAAAATGAGATTCAAGCACTGGAAGCTCAAATGGAAGAGCTTAATGAGACCAGGGATAAACTGGCCAAGGTGAATGACAGGTATGACAAGTCCAAGCAAGCAGTGGCAGAGAAGGGCAGGGAGGTGAAAGCCCTCAAAGACAGAATAAAAGAGCTAGAGAATGAGCTCAAGTTGGATAAGGTGGTGGCTGAGCTTAAAATAGTGCTGTGGGCTAACATTGGTAAATCTATCAATGAGCAATGGCAATATATTGAAACTATCCATGAGCAGTTGGACCTCATAGAGAGCAAGAGCTGCTCTAAGCAACATGCCCGAGATAGCCACCAGGATGATCAATGTGCTTAACAATAGGACAAGCACTCAGTTGGCTGCCATGGGAATTCCAAACAGAACTGAGCACATTCAGTTGATCAAAAGGGTTCTCACACTGAGAAACTTAGTGCAAACATTGGAAAGAAGAACCCAGGATATGCAGACTGAGGTGAACAAGTTTTTGGAAAAGTTTCAGGTGTTAGAAAACAGAGGGCTCCCTAGCTTACTGAACAGCGCAGGGAGATTGTTCACACATGACCAGTATGCCAAAAGGGTCAACACATTTGCCACTAGTCAGATCAATGAGAAGCCCAGCACCTCAGAGGAAACAGGGCCAGCCACAGGACAGACTCTCTATAACAGAGTAGAGAATCTATTTTTTATAATGAATGAGATCAATCACCTGTTTGGGGTGGCTCCCAATTTCTACAAGTATACAGAGGCAGAGGAAAATATAGATGTAATCCTCAGGCATCAACTCCCTACACAAGACTGGTGGGCAAATGCAATACAGAAAATTTTATAGACAGTAAGCAATTTACCAAATTTTGTTTTTGAAAACATGAATCATTATGCAAAGCACAGTTCAACAAAATCAGCATGCCTTAAAGATTAAAGCTGAGCCAACTCAGCAGAAGTTTCGGCCAGAAAAGCAAAAGTAGAAAACCATAGGTGGCAGGGCCAAGAAAATACAACGCAGCAAAAAATAAAGACACATTATTCAACGTTAAAGCAAAGCGGTTCAACCGACTCAATGACCTCCAAAGGTCAAATTATCCTCTGACAGACTTAAAGAGCATTTATGCTGCATTCAAAGTTGTAATAACTTCTTTTCTACTTTCTGTACGAATTTATGAAGATATTTTCTCTCTCAGATGACTCAATGCCTGAGATATTTTGTATAAGCATTCCTATAAAGTCCCCTTCGCATGAGCTTGCAAGGGTTGTTGTTGATTTCTCCTGAAGAAGTTCTTATGCTATAATCCTTTCAGAAGTTAATAAAGAAAGTGATGGAATTTCTCGGATTTCTGAAGTGTTGAATACGTCCTGGTGTCTGTTGGAAACTGCTGGATTCCTGTGTATTTCACCATACAATAAGTCTCTGTAACTCTCTCTGTTATGTATTTTGTTTGTTAAAATCCATATGTTATCTAACTTTAAATATTTAGCAACAAGGAAAAAGAATAACTTTCAGGATTTATTCAATGAATACCCTGAGTTCAATCTGTGTTGTTAATTAACGTTTTCTTCAGATGCAATCTTGATAAGTGTAATTCTTAATTGCTGCACTTTCAGAATACATCTTTCACAGTGACCTTTGTCACAGGAATTCAAGTTTGCTCCTGTGCAGCGTGTTTCACTTTCACCTCACCAGCTTAATAGAAAATTCTTAATTGCTTTCTGTTGGTTGACATACATCATCATTCAAGATAAAAAATTTTATCTGAGATACACAATAGGCCCTGCAGTTTGAACATCACCAATCCTACATATCAAATCATTTCATAACTCCAGACTCCATTGCCCAATGATATTTTACTCTCTAAACACTACATTTTAAGACCTGAAAGAAATCCTTCAACCAAAACATAAACCAAAACCCAAAACCTGAGCATAATAGCTAGCCTAAAACACCATCATAACAGAGACAAATCATAAAGAGAGAGCCCTCTCTGGTTACAGTTTGGCTAGAAACTGTGATCCAAAGATTGGTTAGTGGTTACCCCGGCCGTATTCCCTTGGGAGTCATAGGGAACAACCTGGGTGTTAACAACTGTCACCAAAGAAGAGAGAAGGGTGACTCAATGAAGTGGTGGGGGTGTTGGGTAAGAATTTTCCGGTTTTATCTCTGTTCCTACGAGGCATGAAATGGAAAGACTTTTGATTGATTTTGTTTTTTTCTTCTGGTACCTGCAAAACTAAAATAGATTGGATTGCAACTAATGTATCTTGCTAAAATGAAAGAACGAAAGGACTAATCTATTTTGCTCAAATGAAATTGCAGGAATGAAATGCTAGTCTACGCTTGCAAAATTGAAATTCTATTTTACGCTTGCAGAATTGAAAGTCTAATCTATGAAAGCTGGAAATGTCTACTTTACTTTTGCAGAAATGAAATTGCAGAATGGAAATTAAATAAACTATTTAGCAGAAGGTGAGAGTAGGAAAATAGAAGAAAAGCAACAATCACCAATACTCTGACACTTCCTCGGCAACGGCGCCAAAAATATGGTGGGCTCCAGTATTGCAGCAATAATGCTGCAACTCCTGGGACTCCCTTCTTTACTTTGATCAACACGATAGTTCGTAACAAACTTGGAAGTGACGGTGCTATATGCACAAGTACTAGCTCTTACCGCAGCTGTCACTTGATTAGCTGGCACAAGTCCACTAGGGGCTTAAGCCAACTTCTATGATCTCTTAGAAGAAGATTTTTAATTGATGGATGGAAGCTAACTCAAAGGAAGCTGATCTACTTGCAGAAAGAAACTGAAAGCCAAAAAGTAACACAAACCCTAGCAAACCCTAATTCTACCAGCTAGTCCTACTGATGCAGAGGAGAGAATGCAACCTATTGAAAGAGATGCGATTACTTCTATGAAGGTAAAATGCACATGTCTAGGCTATCTCTATCTGAAGAACACATCTTTTTGTATTTTTGAATAAGTTATCAGAGTTATCATGCATGTGCTTTTAATTGGCTTTTTACTGTGCAGGGGTGGATCAAAGAAGAGAAATGCTTGGAAAAGTTTGGGAAGGTTGGGAGAGGGTCTAAGGAGTCCCTAACACTCTTCCAGAGAGTTTCAAAAAGTTTGGCTATCCAACAACCTCATTTGTGAGCTTCTACAGGAAGTCTGTAGGGGTTCTACAGGATGTTCAGAATTTTCTACAGGATGTTCTAAAATTGGATTTTGAAGGATGGGTGAGTGAGAGAAGATGCATGAACGGATAGGGAGGTAGGGTAGGGGTCTGAAATGACCCAGTGACTGATGGATGAAGTGATGAGAGGGTGTGGAAAGCTGACTTGACTTAAAGAGGGCTAAGGAAATGGAAGAGCAAGAAGGTATGATTACGTGGGTAGAAGGACAGTTGTGAGACAAGGAACCTAACTAGGAGATGGAGCAACTGACCTGGACGAAGCTTGGGTGCATGAGAGAGAGATGGATATTCCCTGCACGGTGTGTGTTATCACTCAGGTTGTCCTTAAGCTCCGGAAAAGATACGGCCGAGGTAACCACTAACCAACTTTGGATTGCAGGTTCTAGCCCACCTGCAGTCAGAGAGGGCTCTCTCCTTCTGGTTTAGCTTTGTTGATGATGATTTTAGGCTAGCTATTGGGTTCAAGGGTTTTGTTTGTATTTGGTGGGAAGGATGGTGCTTTCAAGTAGAGAGGCAAAACATAATCTGGTCAATTTCAAACCATTGGGAATGGAGTCAAAGAGTAGGGCCACTGGTGCGTTTTCTTGGTCACAAGATAAACATGGAGCAAGATAGCTGCATATGAAACAATTTTTCAAGCTAAAAGGATGGAGTGAATGCTAAGGCATGAGAGGCAACGAAGAATCTCTCAAACATGTTTAGCAGAGGGAAGATGAATGAGCTCTGTGTAGGAGCAATTAAGAATTCCTAGTTAATAGTCATTCATGTGTGAAAATAGAGCAAACATGAGCCATAAAGGAATTCATATTTATGTCTAAATCAAGAGGAAAACATTAAGAAACCACAGAAACTGAGCATAGAGTGCAGGCATGCAAATTCTAAACCAATCTTTCTTTCTGTGATTTAAGCATATGGGAGATGATAATAACAGAGATGAGGAAAACTTATTGATCCATACAGCAGCGCAAGAATTCCACATTCACATCTTCAACCATTAAACATAGCGCAGACAGTCGTTCTCCAAACTTTAAGCAGTCTTTGATTATAGAAAAAAGTTTCAGACATACAGTGCGAGTCTCTCTTGAGATACATTAGCCGACCAACCCTTTTAACAATGCAGAGGGTGGTATTTATACAAAAATTAGATACAAAATATCTAGAAGAGAAGTTAATGGCTAATAACTTCTCCACCAACTCTAAAGGAGTGGTTGATGAAAAGTAAATGCTGAAATAAATACAAGTGCAACAGCTGTTCTTTTGTGCCAGGAAATACTGACTTTTGATTTTGCTTAAGTCGGTTGGATTGCGCTTTCAAAAATTCACGCTCTTGGGCTTATCGTCCCAGCATTTTTGCTTTGTGACCGCTTCAACCTGTTCTGCGCCCTGCGTGACTGCTCCATCCAGTGCTTGCTGATGACCTGTAGTTGACTGTGAATTTGAAAATAAACAAAACGGGGCAAAAACTGTCATTACCTGGGTACGACGGCTAGCATTGCCTGCCACCAGTTCTGAGAAGGCAACTGATGCCTTTGTATTTTCACCAGCGTTTCATCGGCCTCTGTGTATTTGTAATAACTGGGTGGAATTTCAAACAGATGATTGACCTCATGCTCTAGGTAAAATAAGCTCTCCAGTTTGTCGTAGAGTGTCTGTCCTGTAGGCGGCCCTGTCTCTATCGCCGAACTTGATGCTGCAGTAAGCTGATTGTCGACAAAATTATTGAGCCGGGTAGCATGTTGCTCACAGGTCAATAGCCTTCCAGCGCTGGTCAACAGGCTGGGCAATCCTTTGATCTGTAGCATTGCAATCTTTATGTCAAAATTGTCTAAATCCCTTTGTATATCTCGGCATCTTGCCTCCAGAGTCTACACAAAGCTTCTCAGTGTAAGCACACTCTTTGCTATGAGTATGGCATCTGTTTTGTTCATGATATTGAGTGTAGCCAGCTCTTCCCTAGTCTGGTGATTCAGAAAATTGATCATTCTGTTGGCCTGATCAGGCATATTACCTCATGCTGCCTTAGCTCTCTGGATTTCATTTTTAGCACGGCCAATGAATTCCACCTGCTCATATATTGCCTGAATTGATCTCCATTGGCCAGCGATTGATTGATTTATTTTAGCCCACATAATTCTCTTTATTTCAGCAAAGGTCTTGTCCATTGACAACTATTTCTCCAATGTTTTAATTCTGTCCTTCAGGGCCTTGATTTCTCTTGTCTGCTCGCCCACTGTCATTTTGGACTTGTCATACTTTGTTTCTTGCTCAGCCAATTTTTCTCTGGCTTGTCTGATCTCTATTGCCTGAAGCTCTACCTCTTTGATAGCCCCTTTTAATTCGTCCATGCTCATACTAGCCTTAGGAACTGTTGTTGTTGGAACAATTGGAGGGGTGGTCATTGCTTGTGTTGGAGGAACAGCAACACCAGTCAGAACTGTTTGAGGTGTCTGGGAGGTCGACTCTTCCTCCTTGCTTTTTAATGCCCGCTCCAAATCTCCCTCTAAATCAATTACTTTCTAGTTTAATTTCATTATTAAATCCCATTGAACCTCAGCTTCTTTTTCCTTCTGCAGTTCTCCTGTTTGAGGGTGCTCAGTAGGTTGCAGCCTCAATCTTTTCTTCAGTGCAGCAATGTCATCATCTTTCTTTTTCATTAGGGCCCTCACACCCTTAGGATCTTTTGGATCATGACCCAAGTCAATAATAATCTCGTCCAATGTTTTGATTCTATTATCCTTAGCAGTGGAGGACAATCTTTCAAAATCAAGCTGAGTGTTGGTATTCCTCAAAGATTCACCTAACTCATGGGCCAATGTGGCCCTTTCTGCAAGTGTGGCATAAAGTATTTCAGTTGTCTACTTGTGTAGCTCTATTTGGTCCATAGGGTGGATATCTTTGGACAGGACCTCTAGCCTCGTCTTAACGAAATCTGCAGCTGACTGTGGTTGCTGAACCTTGGGTTTGAAGTGGGTCAGAAACATTTTTTCTTGCTTTATATCATATGCTACCATCAGTATTTCCTGTTTGGCACGTGTGGCTTTTAGGAATTTCTCGTATACTTGCACTCTTAGTAGCTCATTTTGAGCTTTGATTTCTTTAAATCTGGCCTTGGTGCTGACTGGTTTCTTACCCCTTTGTGCGGAGGATGATACCTCCATGCCACGCTGTACATCTTGCTCTGGCTAACTCTGTTGCTCTTGCTGAAAAGAGCTTTTTGGCATATGCAGGCTTGCTTCCCTTCTTGGGCCTTCTATAATTTCTTCACTGACCTCCTCCTCAAACCGAGAGTCCCCTCTTTGTCTCATTGCCTTAGGCTGTTGCATAGACCCACTAGCAGGTGTGGAGTCTTCCCGGTCTCTTTTCCTGCCTCTCTCTTCATTGAGTGGAGTTTGGAGAACTGGTATTTGAGTTGCCTCTGTTTGTTTCGGAAGGGTTTTCCCTTGAGTTTGTTCTGTTGAAGTGTCCGGCTGCTCCCTTACCACCTCTTGTTATGCTTCCATTGGATCCTTCCCTTTGGCTATACCTGTTGCTGATGTAGAAGCCCGCTGGGCAGCTAGTGAAGCTGCTGCTGTAGATGGGCCCTCTTCCAGTTGGTATGGCAGTCTGAAATTTACCTGGTCATCAGAATCCAAGTCAAGATTTTTTTCAAGATCCTTAGCAGTTTGTTCCAAAATTTCCTCTTGAGTTAATTCTTCAATTAAAGTTCCATGTGCCCATGCATCCTGATTAGCATACGGTTCAATGTCTGGCTTTTTGGAGTGCTCATAGGGTGTGAGCCTATATTTGACTCTTTTGGCATTAATAAAACCAAGCGGGTCATAAGGGACTCACCAGAAACTCTTCTTCAACTTGAATTGATCGTGAGTATCAGGTCAGCCTCTTGCCAACCATCCTTCTTATTCATAATGAAGGGGCCTAGGCGGTCTCTGAATTTCAGTTGTGCCCTTTTCTTAGCGCTGTGGAAGTGAGTCAAATCTGAATTTATAAGTTTCCTGTAGTATTCTAATGCAAACAGCCTCATTGGTGTATATCTCGGAAGCCTGTAAGGGCACATCTCACAGCCATACATTCTGATGACAATATGGTTTTAATATAGGTACCAATCACCTAATTTGAAATTCTTATACAGCTGCAGGATTTTTTGCATTTCATAGGTTATTCTAGGAGGAGGAACCTTCATTAAGAGGCAAGACACAGGATATACAAACTGGTCAATGAACTCACAGTATGAATAAGGGGAGTCTTGAACTTGATGGAAAACTGACGACCAGAAGACAACATACCTCCTTTCTCCCTTTGAATCCAGTTTCTTGATGGGGCATTGGAAGATTTCAGATTGATAAAACATGAGTAAATGATAGATATAGGAGGAATATTTGAAGATTCCCTGCCTATCTAGTCTAGTAAACTGGTCATGGATTTTATCTGATATGAACCTGGCATAATTATACTTGACAGCAGGAGGCTGTCCTTGGCTGAAAGAAGACAATATAATGAGCACTCTCTCATCTACAAATTCAGTTGATGTGAAGCCCAACACATAGGTTATCATATCTATCAGTAGCTTACCCACCTCATTGAAATGGTCATAAGGATATGGAGGTGATTCCTTCGGCTGTAAATCTGGCCTCATGAATGTTTCTGTGATCATTTCCATCTTGGTAACAAGTAACCAAGAGGTCTCTCGCAGCAAACTGTTTAAGGAAAACGGCAATAGCGTGTGATTCATTCTGAAGTTCAGCATCTGATTGATGGAGTCAGGAGTAGTGTAGAAAAGTATGCTCCCAGATGAAGACTTAACAGCCCTTTGACTCGGTTCATAATTTTCCGCACAGAGATGAATAATCTCAGGAAAAATATTCACAGAAGGGAGGAAATAACAGGGCAGATTGGACTGCCATATGCAATACTTGTCAGACTTGTCTAAGAAGTTGTTTCTCAGCTGGCAGTAGGTGCGTAAGTGATTTCTTTTAGCAACAAAATCTTGAATCAGATAACCTGTATCGGCCAAGGGCATGGACTCCAGTTCTCTACTTGGTGGGTTTACGGGAGTGACATCCAGAGTAGATGGGGCAGCCATTATGCGATTTTCTGAAGGCCTGAGCTAAGAAAGGGCTAATACAACAACTAGCGAACAAATTTGCTTGCAGTAACCAGCAGGAGTAGGTAAACTACACTCAAATTCAACAGTAACTGGACAGCTCAAAAGCTTATGCTGTAAGGGACCAACTTTGTGGAGTTTTTGTGTCGATTTCCCTTTTTTTGGTGAATTTCTCTGAAGTTAGAAGCTGTGAGGGACAATGCAGAAGAGAAATGGGCAATTCTGGTTTCAGTGGAGGCTTTAAACAGCGGAAATAGGGTAAAATAGGGAAATGTGGGACCGTTGCGGGTTTGCTTGCTAGGGGCCGAATTTAAACAAGATTTCGCCAGTAAAATTGCAGATGGGCACCAGGTTTCAGAGACTCTTCTGGTGTAAAAGGTTTGTAGTGGGTTTAAAGGAGTCTCAGGTGCAGCAAGGATACCAATTGGGTATTTTACAAACTTACAGTCATGTGCAGTGGATAAACATGAAGAACATGCGTGAAAAAGAGGAGGATATGGCAAATACCTGGGTTAAAAACAGTGCCAAAGAGGACGAACTGGTCCTCGGGTAAACTATGAACCCGAATTAGAGGCCGCAGCAGCTTGCTTAGTCGCTTTGAAGCTTTGAGAGTGAACAAGTGAATGAAACAGGGGAGCAGAGTGTTCAAATGAGGCGATAAAATGAAAGGTAACGGTCGTTAGCGCGCTCTTTTTATGAAAAAATTTGACATTTGGGCGCTTTTGGCGCTTTTTCGGGATGACGTCAGCATGACGTCGTTGGCGGGTCCCAGTACGGATGGATGACGTGGCAGGATGACGTCAACAGATGACATCATCATGTACGGATGGGTGGCGTGGCAGTACAGTAGCAGGGACACGGTGGTTGTGACGTGGAAATGTTAGGGAGGCAAGGCGCAGGTACAAAAAGGTTGATGTGGCTTCAACGTGTCAGGGCAATGGAGCGCAGAAGGTGACATCAGCAGACAGGACGTGGCGCTGACGTCACGCAGGAGGGGGCGGTAAGCGGTTTCTGGGCGCACCGCTTTTAAACGAGAGTGGTTTTAGGAGGAGGGGCTCCGCCACACCCCATAGCCTGACGCGTGGCGGGAGTACGACGGCAAAACCGCCAAACTCCTGGACGCTAAAGCTCGGGCACGTTACGTATAAGAAAGCCCGCCCACCGTAGATCTGGGGCGGGCCAGATCTAACGGCTGGCGGGATTTTTAATGTGGAAGAGGGTTAGGGTGGGGACCCGCACATCATTTAATTAATTAAAACGCATGGTGGGGGGTTAACATTAATAAAAGGGTTTATGTGTTATATGCCGGCGGGGGGGTTTAAAACTTAGGGAACGTGGGTTTTTGGGGTTCGGATTAATGTGGGTTAATGCGCCATGATGTTTTAATAAACACATTTAAACATTTCAGAATGGGGCTTAACTGCGAGGGGTAAATGGCAAGGGTTTAGGCTATTAATCTCAACCAGGGGTTGGATTAATTCCAGAGTAAGGACGAGGAAGGGTTGACTATAGCCCCAGATGGGCTAATGTCTCCCTTGACCATAATACTTAGCTATAGTGCTAAAAAGGGGGGGATATTCAATATATTTTTTGGGAATTTGCATCGAATGTTATAATAGTATGGGAAGGGGAACATTTAGGGAGCTATGTAATAAGGTTAGAAGTCAGTATGAATTGGAGATGTGAAAGAGGAACAAAGAGTTAAGTTTAAGAAGTAAACTTAGATTTGGAAGCAGATGAGAGTGAGCCATGGTTTTACACAAGAAATGTGGCTTCTTTTCGGAGAAGAAGGTCACAACTTGTCATGAAATTCTGAAAGGAGAAATGGATGGAGGACTACTTAGGCAGACCCTGAAGTCCCCAAGGGGATGTTAATAAGAAACCTTTTGAATGGAATGAGGGAAGTTAGACATGCATCCAAATTTCTGCCATTACAATATTGCTTTGGTACCTGTGCCACTGATAAGATGAGCTGTCTTTGTCCAAGCTATATTGAAGATAATCCTGCTTCTGCAACCCCAGGCTACCTACCCAGCCTAGTACACCTAGCATTTTTTTTTTTTTTTTGTTACTTCAGGAAGGGTGCATTTAGACTTGCAAACCCTGATTGCTTATTTTTCTTTTAAACTACCTTCCTATCTAGAAACCACCCTTATTTCTGCCAGGGGCTCAGCTTAAACTGTTGAGTCCCAAGATTCTCTACCTAACTACACATCTGCCAAGCTTAAGCTGTTTGGCCAGATACATTCTCTATATTCTAAAGCAAGAAAATTTAAACCTAGGGGAACCAAGCTTAGGCTGTTTGGTCTTCCATTTAATTTAGAAATCTTTCAAAAATGGAACCTTTGCAGCATGGAAAAGATGAAAATTTTTTGTACTTCCACTGTCAATCATGAAATATTAAACCTGTTGCAATAGGAGGCTAACAGTGTGCACTTAACCGAATCAACCAAGTCCTGCACACAATCAAAATATTGGCTAATCTATCCTAACTGTCAACGAAACAAATGAACAACAACTTTATTTATAAAGAGAACCATGTACAGTGCTTAACCAAAGAAACATCAAAAAAGGTCTGAACGCATGACTAACTTCTACGAATGAAGACATTACACCAAAGATTGCGTGGTCAAGCAAACTAGTGTTTTTGTTGGGCAACACTATTTCTGCAATTCCAGCCCCTGATCCAATAAGGGAGAGGTGAAACTGAGAGTGTGGACAACCCCTTTTTCTGGAGCTTTATCAATTATTATCCTATCAATCTATTCTACACATCTGAAGCAATTCTATTTATCAACAGTGACCTATTTAACCAACACAACTAAATCTTGCTTAACATAAACACGTATCAAATGCATAAAAGGAAAATCACAATGCATAAAGAAACGATAACAATACAAAGAAGGAGGCCCTAGGCTCTTAGGTTGGGCCCAACCCTGAGAGCTATGGCTCCTATAGAAAACTCAGAGCTGATATCAAATCTGACTGCTTCTCATTATCAAAAAATAATCATAAGTCAAGAGTTATGCCAACAATGGCTACAAGAGAACAAAATAGAGCTAGCAGCACTGTAGTGAAAAATATGCAAGATTTTTCCAAAAGTCCTTTTCGAAGGCTGAGGCCTTAACATTTATACACCACGAGGCCCTAGCTGGCCTCCTAAATCAATGGGACTTCACTGCCCAAACTATGAGTGAACAACTCCTTCCAAAAATCTGTTTGGCTACCTTCTAGATCCGGTTTTGGTGGCCTTTGGAGCTCGGAGTTGGGGGTGAAGATCTCGAGGGACGCTATTTAATGCCATAGACAACCCCCTACGAATCCTCAACCCAATCTTGGCTGTCTCCTGGCCCATGTCTGCTCAGTTTTGCTCCAACATGTGTCAAAAAATCCTGAAATGAGCACGTGTTAGCCACCTAGGAAGAGTGACTACCCTTATTCGTACAAATGACATAAACATACTAAAAAATAATGCATAAGTTATGAAAAATGAAGGATTGAACAAGGATAATTAGGCCAAATGAGCCCAAAATGTTGCCAAATTTGGGGCTCATCAACGATGAGCATTTTACATGAGATTGTACTCACCGCTCCAAAGTCTCAAAGCTTTTGAAGAATTCTAATACATCCATGGTATTGAATGATCCTTTTACAAAACCGGAGACAAATATGGTTGCTACAAACCATGTTTCCACTTCCTAAGTGCTTATGTTATCTTCCTTTAAGCCTAAAATTGAAGTTTTTGTGTCAACAAAAAGTAAATATTATGGAAATGAACCATCTTCATTGAATAACTAGGTGGGTCAACCTAACCCTTTGACTTCGACTTCGAATGATCCTATTCCATCACCTATTGCACCAGAGTTAACAATAAAACCACCTAAGGGAGTTGTACATAAATCAACATTTAACCCTCAAACTTGAGCTGAACAGAATTATAACATAGTTGAAGATTTGGCTCAGTCACCTTCTATTATGTCAATGCTCAAGGTGCTTCAGAGCTGTCCCTCCCAAAAGTAGGCTTTGTTGTCAGCGATTGGTGGAATCGATCCAACTGATTCCAATCTTGTGGTTTTCAACCATGCAGGTTATACTGTAGAAACTTTGAATAATTTAACACATATTCAATGGAGATTATCCTGATCATGTACTATTGTGGAAAACATACACAATACATAAGCTCCTCTACGTTGATCAACAATATAGCAGCATCAATAACAATAAAACATCAAGAGCATTCACACATTAACACAGTATGTACCCCGGGGAAAGCATCGCGCTAAAAACCCCAACTATCTGTATATTAATGATTGAGTCATGTAACATTACACAGCATAATACTTCTCACAAGTATCTCCACCTCTGTTACACACAATACAACTCAGATCTGATCTCCAAATCTCTTCCACTGCTTGCCTGCCTCCACTGCTCAATACCTGCTCAAGAACTGATGAGAATGGCTTCCCAAACTCGTTTTTCACCTGCAAAATAGTCACTCACTCTTCGTGGACGTGAGCAAAGGCTAAAATGTGGGCAAATACGTGAGCAAACTCATTGGCATACTCAATCCCTTGATTGTGCAAGATCTGGTGCACAACTATAGTCACAACTGATAGCAATCTGATTCTCTACCACCTGTCCCTGTTGAACTGAACATGCACTGACATGCAACTGAGTTAACTGATGTATTCATTAGTTGTATTATGAGTTAATAACTTGTGAATTAATTAATAACTAATTCACTCAACTCATCTCTATTCTATTTGCCAGTTAGACTAAATACAACCAGTTTAACAAAGCTAAACTAAACACAACTCCATCAACTCCACAATCAACTCCACCAAACTCAACTGATTGAGTTCTAACTGAAGTCATGCATGCAAAAACTCAACTGACTCATAAGAAAAGCGTATTTCCTTCTGACAGCTGCATGTTCCACTTCTGTAGCTCAAACTGAAGTGCTCCAAGAGAATAAGATTAAGTTTATAGTCCAAATATTATTGTGAGATAATAATATTTGACTTTTCTATTTTTGACAGCCAGTCTAAAAATAGACTTTGATCACTCACACTGTGATCACTCACACTTTCATAAAAAATAGAAGTCCATCTATTTTTCCCAACTTGATCAATCATCCATAAACATAGACATGATCCATATGTCTAAAAATAGACATAGTCTAAAAATAGACTTGCGCCAAAAATAGCCTGCGGGCCCACTTAGTGAAGGAGACTCTTTTCACTAAGCTCCATCATCTTGTTGCAATCTCAACACTCCCTCTCGACAAGATATGGATTATCAACAACCCCTATCCTGCCTCGGTGGTACTCGAATTTGCTCCTAGTGAGAGCCTTCGTCAGAATATCAGCATCCTGATCCTCCGTTGGAATGTACGAAAGTAACATGATCCTCCGCTGCACACAATCTCTGATATGATGGTACCTGATGTCAATATGTTTAGATCTATCATGAAATACAGGATTAGCCGAGAGTTTAATGCAACTCTGGTTATCACAGTAAATCATAGTAGGATCCAAATGAGAACCGAACAAACCAACCAGGATCTTCCTCATCCATATAGCCTCGCATGCAGCCAAACTTGCTGCCATATACTCGGCCTCCGCTGAACTGAGTGCCACGGATCTCTGCTTCCTGCTGTACCAAGAAACTGCTGTCGATCCGATACTGAAGACCCCTCCTGATGTGCTCTTTCTGTCTGTTGGCCTCCCTGCCCAATCTGCATCCGTGAAGCCACATAGCTTCACCTCATCCTCCTGTCTGTACCACAAACCATATCCCGATGTGCCTCTCAAGTAGCGCAATACATGCTTGCCCGCCTTCCAGAAGAGCTTGGTAGACTTAACCATAGCTTGTGAAAGTTGGTTAACTGCATAGCATATATCAGGGCGTGTATTGACCAAATACATCAGCGACCCCACCAACTGTCGATAAACAGTGGCATCCACTTCTTCTCCCGAAGTGGCATCCTCCTTCCTCCAACTTCCAGGAAGAGGAGTATCAACAGGCTTGCAAGCATGCATGTTGAACTTCTCCAGTATCTCCCAAGCATACTTGCCCTGAGAAACAAACAGTCCACCACTGCGCTGCCATATTTCCAATCCTAGGAAATAGTGAAGGAGGCCCAAATACTTCATCTCAAACTCTGTAGCAAGATCCTTCTTGCATGACAGTATCAACAACTCATCACCCGTTAGAATCAAATCATCAACATACAGTACAATGATAAGCAACTTACCCTCCACCACAATCTGGTATAGGTTTGGATCCGCCTCGCTCTTGGAGAATCCAAGTCCTGTGAAATAGCTGTCTATCCGTGTGTACCAAGCACGTGGTGCTTGCTTCAACCCATACAACGCTCTCTTGAGCCTGCACACATGCGACTCGCTGCTGAAGACTTCAAATCCTTCGGGTTGATCAATGTACACCTCCTCCTCAATGACTCCGTTGAGGAACGCAGTCTTCACATCCATCTGATGAATGTGCCATCCCATCTGCGCTGAGAGAGCAAGAATCGTCCGTATGGAAGAATACCTTGCGACAGGTGCAAAGGTCTCCTCATAATCGATCCCCTCAATCTATGAAAAGCCTCGGGAAACAAATCTTGCCTTGTACTTCTCCACACTCCCGTCAGCTGCCTGCTTAACTTTGTAGATCCATCTCGAACCCACCATTGATTTCCCTTCCGGTCTAGGAACAATCTCTCATGCACTGTTTCTGACAATAGAATCATACTCTTCCACCATGGCGTCTACCCATGCGGGATCCTCCACAGCTTCCTCGAAAGAGGATGGCTCAGTCACAACACACTTGCTCATAAGAGCCATGTATCTAGTGTACCGATCAGGTGACTGTCTCTGCCTGCGTTGGGCTGTAGGTGGTCCTACAACTTTCTATGCATCTTCAGCCAGTCGCTCAGCTTCTGTCAAGCGCTTTCGCCCTCTGATGGTTGGCGCTGCATGAGTGGTCTCTTCCACTCCATGAACCTCATCCTATGCCTGATCCACGTCCTGAAGCTCATCCTTAGGAACTAATAGCTCCTCATCTGCATGTAAGTGTAGCTCCCTCTCAAGCGAACACTTAATAGCTTTCTCCTCCTGAAATTTTATATCCCGTCGCACAACAGTTTTACCACTGTCTGGAAAATACACACGATAGTTGTGGGGTGTATCACTGTACCCCACAAATATCCCAACCTCTGCAGTCAGCTCCAACTTCTTTCTGGCATCCTTCGTCACATGCATGTAAACTTTAGCACCAAAAATCCTCAAATGAGAAAGATCAGGCTTCTTACCAGAATAAGTCTCCTCAGGTGTACTCATGCCAAGTATCCTATGAGGACAACGGTTCTGCACATAAACTGTTGTATTGCATGCTTCCGCCCACAAGTGAAGGGGTAGGCCCTGATCATGCAACATTGCCCGTGCAGCACCCACAATCGTTCTGTTCTTCCGCTCAGCTACCCCGTTCTGCTGTGGGTTATGGGGAGCTATGAGCTCTCTACGAATCCCTTCTGCCTTGCAGAAATCCTTGAACTCATCCGAGATGTATTCACCACCATTATCGCTCCTAAGAGCCTTCACCTTCTTCCCCAACTCCTTCTCTACCAGTGCTTTGAATTCACAGAACTTTGAATATGTCTCACTCTTCTTCTGCATGAAGAAGATCCAGCACTTATGAGAGAAATCATCAACAAAAATCACATAATACCTGTGTTTTGTTGTCGAAGCAACTAAGAAAGGTCCACACACGTCTGTGTGAATTCTCTCAAGGATCGTCGTGGCGCGACTATCCTTCTCGTGAAAGGTGGCTTTCACAAACTTCCCCAAAGTACACCCCTTGCACTAATCTGGCTGCGCAAGTGTGCCTTTAGGAAGCCCTGTAGTGATCTGTTGCAGTATCTTCAAGGCTCCATGGTGAAGGTGACCCAATCTCCTATGCCACAACTCGCCATCATCCCAGCTCACCAATCCTTCTGCCTTGCCTGCCATTGCTGCGCATCCATCTACATGCAATTGATAAAGGTTCCTCACTCGAACCCCTATCTTTCGGGTCTCACCAGTTGTCTTGCTACGCAGGAAGGCCTTTCCCTCGCTGAAAACAACATCATACCCCTTGTCTTCTAACATCGCCACTGAGATGAGATTCTTCTTCAATCCTGGAACATGCATGACTTCCTTCAATACAAAGGGTTTACCAGACTCCCTCTCAAAGGAAAAGGTACCGATACCGGTCGCACTGTATCTACCATCATCGCCCATCTCGATGTGCACTCCAAGATCTTTGTCCTCCAGATCAGAGAACAAATATTTATCTCCCATCATGTGAAAAGACGCACCACTGTCCAAGAACCACACTGATCCCATCACACTTGAAACCAAGCATGCGATCAATGAAAAATCAAGCTCAAACTGAGAAGCTAAGGCCTCTCCCCCTGCAGATCCAGCAGCTTGCTTGTTCTTCTTCTTCTGCGAAAAATTTGTGGCATAGTGTCCGTGCTGGTGACAGTGAAAACATTTCACCTTGGACATGTCCTGCTTCTTGCCTTTCGCACCTGAATGAGAAGCTTTCTTGTTCTTCCCCTTCTTTGCTTTGGCAGCCAAAGCGCAATTCTCTTCATCAGATACCTTTGATGAAGATCCATTCTCACCTTTATTGTTACTGAGTTTATCCTTGAGTGCCAGGTCACTCTTGCTTTGGAATACAATTTGCAATCCGTTGAAAGACATTTGAACAACACTGCTGCAAATTCGAATTCCACCAGCTACCAACTCAACCGCTTCCGATCTAAGATTCATGAGAACACAATATTTCTCGTACAGAGATTGACTGTATGGGCATTCACCAGATATCTCACCTTCCAAAGGAAGGATGAATCCAGAGGCTACCTGGCCCGATTACAGACTCTGCCTAAAGAAATAGAATGTAAACACTTCCTGAATAGTAGATCTGATGATCAACCCTCGCTTGATATCCTGTAAAAATATCTTCTACAAATCAAGCAACTCTGATACCATGTAGAAACTTTGAATAATTTAACACATATTCAATGGAGATTATCCTGATCATGTACTATTGCGGAAAACATACACAATACATAAGCTCCTCTACGTTGATCAACAATATAGCAGCATCAATAACAATAAAACATCAAGAGCATTCACCCATTAACACAGTATGTATCCCGGGGAAAGCATCGCGCTAAAAACCCCAACTATCTATATATTAATGATTGAGTCATGTAACATTACACAGCATAATACTTCTCACAATTATCTCCACCTCTGTTACACACAATACAGCTCAGATCTGATCTCCAAATCTCTTCCACTGCTTGCCTGCCTCCACTGCTCAATACCTGCTCAAGAACTGATGAGAATGGCTTCCCAAACTCGTTTTTCACCTGAAAAATAGTCACTCACTCTTCGTGGACGTGAGAAAAGGCTAAAATGTGGGAAAATACGTGAGCAAACTCATTGGCATACTCAATCCCTTGATTGTGCAAGATCTGGTGCACAACTATAGTCACAACTGATAGCAATCTGATTCTCTACCACCTGTCCCTGTTGAACTGAACATGCACTGACATGCAACTGAGTTAACTGATGTATTCATTAGTTGTATTATGAGTTAATAACTTGTGAATTAATTAATAACTAATTCACTCAACTCATCTCTAGTCTATTTTCCAGTTAGACTAAATACAACCAGTTTAACAAAGCTAAACTGAACACAACTCCATCAACTCCACAATCAACTCCACCAAACTCAACTGATTGAGTTCTAACTGAAGTCATGCATGCAACAACTCAAATGACTCATAAGAAAAGCATATTTCCTTCTGACAGTTGCATGTGCCACTTCTGTAGCTCAAACTGAAGTGCTCCAAGAGAATAAGATTAAGTTTATAGTCCAAATATTATTGTGAGATAATAATATTTGACTTTTCTATGTTTGACAGCCAGTCTAAAAATAGACTTTGATCACTCACACTGTGATCACTCACACTTTCATCAAAAATAGAAGTCCATCTATTTTTCCCAACTTGATCAATCATCCATAAACATAGACATGATCCATATGTCTAAAAATAGACATAGTCTAAAAATAGACTTGCGCCAAAAATAGCCTGCGGGCCCACTTAGTGAAGGCGACTCTTTTCACTAAGCTCCATCATCTTGTTGCAATCTCAACATATACGCCATAGTTACCAGCACAATTAGCATTCTTGATTCAAGTAAATGCCTTGAATAAACTTGTTCATCGAACCATTATTGACGAGGGGGCATCTACTTGTATTATGTCTATGAATTGCTGGAAAACACTTGGCTCACTGCCTTTGTCACGTTCACCAACAACGTTAAAATATTTTGATGGATGCACATATACGCCTTGTGGAATATTGAGTAATCTGAAAATCAAACTAGGAGGAAAAACAATAACTGTTGAAGTTGAGGTTGTTGATGGACCCCTTGACTACAACATTTTTCTAGGAAGACTGTGGGTTTATGCTATGGCTGCTGTGGTTTCAACATACTTTCGTACGATTGCATTCCCTCATAAGGGTGGAATCACAGTTATTGACCAACTCGCCTTCTTCACCTCTAGTTCACATGCTATTGGAAGCATTCCAATGGTACACAGACCCCTGCTATCTCTTCAAAACATTGGTGTAGGTCTCTTTAAACATCCTTCCCTAATGGGTACTTTTTCACTACCACCATCGTCAAATTTGGCGGAAGTGGAAAAATTTGAGACTTGCAACATGATATCTTCCACTTCATCCGACTTAAGGAAGATTACCAATAGATTTGAAGTTGATAGTAGTATGAAATCATGCCACTAAGCCCTATCGAGCTAACATAGCAATCAATCCTTCTGGATTGCGCGGTGAATCCAAATCCATCTTCGTCAATTGTATGGGTAGATCGTTCAATAGAATATGGTACTTCCTTCGATCCTTTTTCACGTATATTTTATACTAATGAAGGAATCATCCAATCACTGATGACGGAAGGAGAAACATGGGAAGATTATCATCATCGTTCCCATCTTCTAGATCACATAGAGGATTATTCAAATGAACTTAATCAACCTTCAGTTTCAACTTCCTTTCGAATTCTATTTTCATAGATACAGTATATTCTGAGTGAAACTTGTCAAATATTGAAGAAACTATTTCTATCAATATTTCGACTGAACCTAACATTGTAGAAAACATTCATGTTGGCAAATCTTGTTCTCCATCAGAACTTGATATTTATCATTCTCTCTTTCGTGAATTTCGAGATATATTTGCATGGTCATATGAGGAGATGCCAGGAATTGACTCTAGTATAGTTGAACATGAAATCAAAATGTATCCTAATGTCAAACCAGTGCGACAATGCCTCCATCCTGTTCATCCAAAGAAGGTTGTTGCTATTAAAATAGAAGTTGAAAAAATTTTGCATGCTGGTTTCATTTACCCTGTTCCTCTTACTGATTGGGTTTCCAGTATTGTTCTTGTCATGAAGAAATAGGGGAATACGAGTGTGTGTTGATTATAGGGATGTTAATCAGGCTTGTCCAAAAGAAAATTATCCTACTCCCTTTATTGACCATATTATTGATGAATGTACCAGATGTGAAATTTTCTCATTTATGGATGGTTTTTCTGGCTATAACCAGCTCAATATCCGCCCAAAGGACCAATCTAAAACCACATTTATTTTCCATGGGTCACATTCACTTACAAGAAACTCCCTTTTGGTTTGAGGAACGTAGGGACAACTTTTCATAGGGCAATGAACTATGCCTTTCATGACATCAAACATATTGTTCAACCATACCTTGACAATTTACCTTCTCATTCATGAAAACTGACTGATCAAATGCAGAATTTGAGAGTTATATTTTTACGGTGCTGACCCTAAAAAATATGACTCAATCCACACAAATGTGTGTTTTTTTTTGGTTTTGGTTGTTTGCTTGGATTCGTAGTGTCCAAGGAGGGAATTCGACTCGATCCACTTAAGGTTCAAGGAATCCTTGACTTGCCTCCACCTTCAAATCTACTATAGTTATAGAGACTCCAAGGGAAGGCTAACTTTCTGAGGAGGTTCATTCCCAATTATGCTGAAATGGCTAAAGGATTTACTCGTTTATTAAAAAAGGGGATACCCTTCCATTGGGACCAGGTTGCACAAGCTTCCTTTGATGCTCTTAAAGATACCTTGATTGGAGCCTCATTAATGTATTCCATGAATTATCAAAATGACTAGTTCCTGTATCTCGCCACTGCAGATACAACCATTGGAATGGTTTTAGTCCAGGAATAAGATGGGATTGAACATCCGACATATTATTTGAGCCACAATCTCAATGATATAGGAGTTAAGTACTCTTACGTAAAAATATTAGCTCTGGCTTTTGTTTAAGCTGTACAGAGATTTCGCCACTACATCCTGCTCTGAAAGACCACTGTCATTTCAAATTGCAACCCTATGACATATATTTTGTCACGTCAATTGCTGGGGGGAAAATACTCAAAATGGATCGTCATTTTGCAGGAGTTTGATTTGGAATTCATCAAATCCAAATCAAAGAAATCTCTAGTCTTCGTCGAGCTTCTTTGCGACCTTCCCTCAAATACCATTGATTCAACATCAAAACCATCAATTTTGGATGAGTCTCTGTTCCTGATTTCATCATCTGATGTATGGTATGGAGATATATTGATTTATCTCTAGACCCAAACTTTCCGACTTGATACCTCTCGCTAGGAACAATGACGTATCCAACAACAAGCCAAAGATTATCTGATTGTTTGCAACACTCTTTACCATCATGGTATTGATATGATTTTACGAAGGTGCCTCACTCATGAGGAGGACGAGAAATTTTTGAATGATTTCCATTCAGGTGCTTGTGGTGGACACTTATCTTGTTATGCTACTGTGTAGAGAATTCTCTATGCTGGTTACTTCTGGCCTTCCATATTCAAAGATTACATAATTGTTGTTAGAAGCTATCAAGCATACCAGATTTATGACCGTAAAGATAGATTACCACCTACACCATTGCATCATGTCGCCATTGTTGGACCATTTCCCAAATGGGACATTGACTTCATGACATGTAACCCCACCTCGACCAGGAGGCATGGGTACATTATAGTCACCGTTGACTATTTCACAAAATGGGTCGAGGCAATGCCAACATTAAACAACAGTGGAGAGACAACTGCTCGTTTCTTTTCCAACCACATGGTTGCTTGGTTTGGTGTACCACAGGCTATAATTATAGATCATGGGTCACACTTTCGCAATCATGTGATGGTTGAGTTAATAGCCAAGTTAGGACTTTCACATGATAGTTCTACTCCTTATTATCCGCAAGCGAATGGACAAGCTGAGGCCATAAACAAAGTCCTAAAGTGAATGCTTCAAAGAATGATAAGGGTTCATAAACAAAACTGGAATTTAATCCTATACTCCGCCTTGTGGGCATATCAAACCTCGGTGGGAAATGCATTTGGATTCACACCCCTTCAATTGGTGTATGGTCTGAAGGCAATCTTGCCGATACAATGCGAAATTTCATCTCTTAAACTTGCAATTGACTTGTTACTTGACACTTTTGATAAAGAAGCGTGTTTCTTGGAACTTATCCATCTGGATGAAACTCGTTGTGAAGTTGGATTGGATAACGAAGTGCATAAGAAATGAATCAAGGTACAATATGACATAAATTTCAAGCCTTGCGTTTTCTCAGAAGGAGACTTGGTCTTGCTTTACGATCAGGAAGTTGATAAACTAGGAGCAGGAAAATTTGAACCACTTTGGATGGGTCCTTATATTGTCAAGCGTGTTTTTGCAAAATATGCCTACGAGTTGGTGGATTATGATGGAATTCCATTGTCATAGCCCCAAAATGGGCTATATCTCAAACGTTACTATACTTAATTGAGTGTAGTAAAAATCACTGCATATATGCTTTAATTTCATGTGTGTGTGTTAGTGTGTCTTTTAGAGTTTTTATGTGGTTAAGTAATCTACTTTTCATTTTTTGCAGATGTCGGAACCTTTGGATCCATTTGTTGGTTACATCGATGGTGCTAGTCGTAGTACACAGAACCTATCTTCTACAGCATGGGCCATTTTCGCTCCAAGTGATGAGTTAGTGAGTTTTCAAGGGATTTGCATCGGTCGATCAACAAACAATATCGCTAAGTATAGCACGTTGATCGAACTTCTCTCTAATGCCATTTCACTTGGCATTTGCCAAATCATCATTAGGATGGACTCACAACTCGTCGTACAACAACTAACAAACGTTTATACCATCCGAAACCCAACAATTCTTCGTATGTTCCTTAGAGTTCATATTTTGGAAAGACATTTTGACTACATTCAATATCAACATATTTCTAGAAACTTTAACACATTAATCGATCCATTAGCGAACTATATGTTAAACGAACATTTGCGCCACATGTAAAAGTAAATTTTCAATTCACATCATTAGTTAAAAGATAGAAAAGATAGATCAACGCCTTAGAATTCAGCCTCTTCGAGGGGGCAACCTCCTTTACATTACATAAATGAACAATTCTTGGATGATTCAAATGACAAAACCTTCTTTCTATATATAGGAGTCTAAGGAGTCAGAATATAATCCAACCGACCTAACAATAATAATATAAAGCAACAAAAATAACAATAGAGGGATTCTATGGGGCACAGTAATAACAATATGGGGGCAATAGGGGCACAACAATATTAATAAGGGGTATAACTACAATAGTAATGGGGTAATCACTAGTATTATAGGGACCCAACATGCCCCTCTCCTTCAAAAAAGTGTTGTCCTCAATGCTTGAGTAGTTCTGGATGCTTCTGCATAAAATTCTCATCCTCCCATGCGGAATCTTCAGTGGATAAGTTCTTCCACTTGATAAGATACTCTGAAATTGAATGATTTCGTAGCTGTCGAGTTCTTGTTTCTGTGACTGCTTCCGGTTCCAATATAATTTTTTCTTCCTCGTCAAGTTCTGGAAATATTGTTTGAGCTGGGAGCTTGTCGCCTATAACCTTCTTTAAACATGAAACATGGAAAACTGGGTGCAATCGAGAAGCTGCAGGAAGCTCCAATTTGTATGCCATAGTACCAATCTTTTGCAACACCTTGTACGGACCATAATACTTTGGTGATAATTTATTATCCTTCTTAGCTTGCTTGAGGGACATTTTCTTATATGGTTGTAGCCGTAGGAATACCCAATCACCTACATCAAAACTTCTTTCACTTCGATGTTGATCTGCCTGTTGTTTCATTCTATTTTGTGACAACACGAGGTTATCCTTTAAGAGTTGGAGGACTTGTTGTTGATGTTCGATGTGATGTTCCACTGCCTGAACCTTAGAATTTTTTCTTAAATATGATGTGATGGATGGTGGTTGATACCCATAAAGTCCCATAAATGGGGTCATTTTTGTTGCTGTATGGAAGGAAGTGTTATACCACCATTCAGCCAGAGGCAACCATTTGACCCATTGTGTCTGTTTATCAGATACAAAGCAACGAAGATATCCTTCCAAACATTTGTTTACTATCTCAGTTTACTGATCAGATTGAGGATTATAAGATGAGCTATGAGCTAACTGAATACCAAGACAAGAAAATAATTTTGTCCAAAAATTTCCAGTGAAAATGGGATCTCTGTCACTTACATTAATCTTTGGGTTTCCGTGTAGCTTTTGAATTGTTTCCATAAATGCAGTAGAAACTGTACTGGCTTTAAATGGATGTGATAATGCACAAAAGTGTGCATACTTGGTAAGTCTGTCAACTACCACCATGATGACACTCTTTCCCTCAGACTTGGGTAAACCTGTGATAAAATCCATAGAAACCTCCTCCCAACGTTGGCTTGGAATGGATAAAGGTTGTAATAGACCCGGTGTCTTAATTGTTTCAACTTTATTTTGTTGGCAAAGCAAACATTCTGCCACAAACTTTTGAATATCTGATTTAAGGCCATCCCAAAAAAATTCCTTCTTAACCCTGTGGTAAGTTTTTAAAAATCCTGAGTGCCCTCCTAAGGGAGAAGTGTGCAATTCCGTAAGAATCTTTTGTTTTAGCTGGGAATTCTTACAGAGGTATAAGCGATCTTTGTACCATAACGAATCATTTTTCCAGCTAAATGTATCAGACGTACTAGAATCTTGTTGTAACTTTCGAATAAGTGCCCACACTTCTTCATCGTTCTTCCATTCCTCCCTTGCTTCGTTTATCCAATCTGGTTGGATAATAGAAATGGCGCACAACAATGCTTCCACATCCTCATCCTTTCTTGAGAGTGCATCTGCCACCACATTTTGCTTCCCTTTTTTGTAGATGATTTCAAAGTCATAACCAAACATCTTTGTGACCCACTTTTGTTGCTCTTCATAGGATAATATTTGTTCTAAAAAGTATTTAAGGCTATCATGATCCGTTTTTACCTTGAAGTGTCTTCCCATTAGGTAGGGTCGCCATTTCTTAAGTGCATGGAGTATTGCCAACATTTCATTCTCATAAATAGCTTTGCTTAAAAAATTTCCCTTGATTGGACGACTTTCAAAAGCAATGGGTCTTTCATCTTGCATTAGAACAAAATCAATTCCATTTCCTGAAGCATCACATTCCACAATAAAGGTTTTCGTGAAGTCCGGTGTAGCTAAGACCGGTGCTTGGCACATTGCCTCTTTAAGATGTTTAAAGGCCTTTGTTGCTTCTGGAGTCCATGAAAATGAATCTTTCTTCAATAATGTTGTTAGAGGCACTGCTATTCTCCCATAATTCTTAACAAACTTGTGATAATACCCTGTCAACCTGAGAAATCCTCGCAGATGCTTTATGGATGTGGGGGTTTTCCATTCCTTAATGGCTTTAATTTTGCTAGGGTCTACCTTAACTCCTTCATGAGATACAATATGACCCAAATATTCCACCTCCTGGACTCCAAAGAAACATTTGGATCTTTTTGCATATAATTGTTTCTCCTTCAATAGTTGTAGCACCATGTCAACATGTTCAACATGATCCTTCCAAGACTTGCTGTAGATTCGTATATCATCAAAAAATACTAACACAAATTTTCTAAGGAATGGTTTGAAAATTGAATTCATCAAACCTTGAAATGTCGAAGGTGCATTGGTAAGGCCAAAAGGCATGACCAAAAATTCATAATGACCCTCATGAGTTCTAAAATTTGTTTTCGGAATGTCTTCAATCTTCATTCTGATTTGATGATATCATGAACGAAGATCCAACTTGGTGAAGTAAATTGATCCATGCAATTCATCCAGTAATTCATCAATGACAGGAATGGGGAACTTATCTTTAATAGTGAGCTTTTTGAGCTCCCTATAATCCAGACACATGCGCCATGATCCATCCTTCTTGTGCACCAATACTATTGGAGCAGAGAAAGAACTTTGACTCAGTTGAATTATACCAGCTTCTAGCATTTCTGCAATCATACGTTCAATTTCACTCTTTTGGACATAGGGATATCTGTACGGCCTAATGTTTGGAGGAACACTTCCTGAAATCAGATGAATAGCATGATCATGATCACGCATAGGTGGGAGACCTTTGGGAGTCTCAAGTACCTTGGAATGATTGTCCAAGACTTTTTGGAGATCTGGAGAAATAGATGATTCTGATGTGGAAACATCTAGCGAATTGTGCAATTACACCTCTTTGCTCCTTTTTTAGAAGCTTTGTCATACCATTAGAGCTGATTATCTTTCCTGGTTTCCCTGCAATACCCCTTAATTCAACTTCCTTTCCTTCTATAGAAAATTTCATGAAAAGTTCTTGAAAATTAAAAGCTATTGTACCTAGGGATTGTAGCCATTGGACTCCTAGTACAACATCAGCACCTCCCATTGGAATGGAAAGCATTGCGCTAGTCAATACATATTCTCCCATGGATAGCTTGATATTATGGCACTTTCTAGAGCAATTTATTGTTCCTCCATTTGCAATCATCACTTGACACTCTGGTGCTAGATATAGGAAGCAATTCAATTCTTTTGCTACCTTACAATGAATAAAATTGTGGGTGCTTCCTGAATCAATCAAAACTATTACCTTTTTCTTCTTGATTTGTCCTTCTATCTTGATGGTTTGAGGAATGGTAATTCCCACCAATACATTACAAGATATGGTCAGATTTATTTGTTCTTCATCTAGGCTTTGTTCCTGGAGTATATCCTCCTCTTTTGACCTTTCTTGCTCATTGTCTTCTTCCTCTTCACAATCTATGTAGAATAATTTCTTCTCAGCACACTTATGACCTTTAGTGTATTTGCTATCACAACTGTAACAAAGCCCTTTTGCTCTTTTTTCTTCCAATTGTTGTGGTGTCAACCTTATAGGTTGTGGAAGACTAGGGGCAACAACACTTCCGTCTTTATAGTTGTGAATGGTATACTTCTTGGTTGCCATAATTTTGCTTTCCATTTTTCTTGCTAACTTGAATGCCTTCTCTAATGAATCAGGTTCCCAAAGGTGAACATCATGTTGGATATTATCCTTTAAAGACCCTATGAACACATCAATCCTATGTTCCTCTTGTTATAGACATTTTTGGGCACTACAACCCCAAGCATAAAATGTCCATAAACCAAGGGCTCCTAAGTCCCTAAAAGTGTTGTTCCGACCCCTAAAGGAACAAGGTCAACTGATTATAGCTTCTCCCAGAAGTTCTCCATGAAAAACTACTCAGAACTGGTCAACAGGATCATTTCACCTGCTCCATAGGCAAAGTGCATTGCATTGCACCTAAGTACACTCAGTGGGTGCGTTGCATTTCAAAAATACCTTCTATGGGGTGCGATGGGCGAGAAGAGACAAATGGTAGTGTCAATCCGCGAGGTGGAGAAGCATGGAATCTTCCAGAAACTTCTCCTATGACACTTGCCTCTCTGAATTCGACCAAGGATGAGTTAGAGATCATCAATCTCCAAGTGGAAACAAGAACTATCAGAGGGAAGACACTAATCAAATCACAAGCTGACTCATCCCCCTTACAGATATCTATATATGGATCCCTCATCCCAGAGATCCAGAGGCTGGAATTTTGCATCTTGTAAGGAATTGTTGTTGGTTTCTTGAGGCAACATCATAAGTGTTGAGTGATCTAAGCTTTGTATGAGGTGAAGAAGGGCTCACTTGCTGAGAGGATGATGCTGGGTCAAAACAACTGGTTGTAACTCTCTTGGCTCTTTCTTGATTATCAATAAAGCTATTCAAGTTTTCCTCCATACTCTTGTGTAATCTATGTTTTGTGCATTTGTATGGTCAATTTACATCTGATCCTAGATTGTTTATGATAATAGATCCATGTTCTTGTATAGTTTTATGTTGCTTTGATCCTACAGGTACTCTGTGAAGCTGGGTATACGAGAAGGCGAGTAGCAAAAGACTATCGGAAGAGAGAGGAACCGAACAAGGAGCTAAGCGCAAGACAGAGGTTGGTCTCCTTTATTCTTCTCTCATCTATCTTTCATAAAGGAAAACGAAAGTAGACTTTACTTTGTTTGTTTCTAAGGTAGCCACTAGCCTTAGTGGGATAGAGCAGTTCTGCATAGACACTTTTCCCTATAACACCTCTGGAATATCTTTTACCCTTATGTTCAATTTTTGGAACTCCTCAATGTGCTCCATTATTGAACCCTTTTTTTTGAGACTTATCAATTGGCTAAAAAAAGTGTTGCTTTTTGGTATCCTCATAATGTGCTATCAATTCTTCCGTAAAAATTGCCCAAGTGATAAATTGTTTATGACAGCAAAGCCATTGATACCATACAAACTGATTTGGTTCCAAATATAAAGTTTCCATACGTACCTTTTGTGTGTTTTGCACATTATTGAGATCGAAGAATTGCTCCATCTGTAATATCCATGTGGCAGGATCCTTGCCATCAAACTTCCTCATATCGATTTTTGGAATATGGTGAGTCTTCGATCCAACATTAGCATCTATGGAATCATGATTAACATTTATTTTATTCTCATCATGAGTTTCCTTTAGTACCCTTTCACCCTTCGTGCTCATTTCTTGTAGCAACTTATTCATATTTATCTTCAATTCGTACATGTCTGTCTTCAAATCTACCATCAAATCATCCATCTTAGCTTCCACGTCAATCATCTTAGCTTCTACACCTTTCTTTAAACAGTACAACACCTTTCTTTAAACCATCCATCTTAGCTTCTACATCTTTCTTTAAACCATCCATCTTAGATTCTGTTCCTTTTTGTGTAAGGGACAGTTGTTGCACTTGGTCTTGTAATTTTGATATATCATGTTGCATTTCTTCCTCTACTTCATGAGTCATGCTAGAGATTTTAGGTTCCTTACTAGGTTTTTTCATTTTCTTTCCTCGGGGCATCAGTTACCGATAATAATGCTCTACTATGCCCTTTGAATTCCTTCAAAATAAATTTTCAAACCAAGCTTAAGAAAAAATTTAAGAAAATCTACACACCTTTTTTCACTTTGTAGGAGCTTGATATTGCCTCTGATGTATCTCTGTACTTTCCGATCATCTAGTTATGAATTTGTGACATATAGTAGCCCTCCGTGTCCTCTTTCCAATGCCACAAGTCTGACCCAAATTGGATTCTCCAAGGAAGAGTTATGCGAAATCTCCCACAATGACTTGATTATAGACTAGTTCAGTAGAGCGAACTTGTACGACGTGCCACGAGTCACTGTTTTGACCTTTGGATCTGAAAAATGCATACAAGAAACTAATATCCGTCCTCTTTCTGTACCTTCTTATGAAATTTCAATCTGATCCCCAGAGAGAAATTTATGACGAGTTTCCCCAGGTTACCTGTTTGGAATGTAATTCAAGAGTCTGCAAAAAGACCAACTTCCTCAGATCATATCTCCGCAAATATAGTGCGAAAAGCTCTGAAATTTGGACCCAAGGTTCAGCACGATTTTTTCTCAACTGGGTTTTTTTTGGGACTTCTGAAACGTCACAGAAAAGCATTGATAGTAAAAATGCCACGATGACCTGTTTGGAGCAGCAAAACCCTAGAATCCAAAGCTCTGATACCAAATGTTATGAAACCAGCTCAAGAAAAGATAGAAAAGATAGATAAATGCCTTATAATTTAGTCTCTTCGAGGGGGAAACTTCCTTTACATTACATAAATGAACAATTCTTGGATGATTCAAATGACAAAACCTCCTTTCTATATATAGGGGTCTAAGGAGTCACAATATAATCCAGCTGACCTAACAATAATAATATAAAGCCACGAAAATAACAATAGAGGGATTCTATGGGGCACAGTAATAACAATATGGGGGAAATAGGGGCACAACAATATTAATAAGGGGTATATCTACAATAGTAATGGGGTAATCACTAGTATTATAGGGACCCAACAATAACCATATATATAAAAACTCTGAAAGTGAAAATAGATAGATGTTTTAAAATTTTTTACAAAATTTCTGTCCAAGACATGTTTGGTCATCTAACCTAAAAAATCCGAATGCATGCAAAAAATATCCTAAGTAGACCTAGTGATGCTCATGATAATAGGTCATAGCCTAAGCTATCATGTGCAAGAGGCGCATCCAATGGCCTGGAACACCAATAGTATGGCGCTGCAGCCTCATAGGTAACTCCTCGATCTGGAAATTTGGAATACCAAGGGTTAATCCCTCTACATGATCCTACAACTCTTCAAGTGTCTTGGAAAAATCCAAATCCTGGAGAACTGCTCTCCCAACATTTCTCTGCGCTGGCCTACCTACCTCTTGTTGGTGCCTCATAGGTCAAACAATACCCACATAAGCATGCATGAGAACAATTTTAGTTTAGTATTGGAACATCAAAACACAAAAGCATGTAGAAACTTAAAAATAAAAAAAACATTTTTTTCAAAAACAATTTATCTATAACACCCCATTGAGCACCCACTGGTAAAATCAACTCTGGATCTCCATGAAAATCCATCCCTGAGTATGGATGCTCCTCGATCACAAGTGTTGTCAATCGAGCCAACTAAAGAATGCAGTGGAAAATGCAATCGATGATTGACCAGCATGTCTAGCCATCAATTCGACCCATTGCTGCATCTGTGGATCTCTAGGACCAGCCACACCCAGTGTTACATGCTCGGGTTGCATCAATGGAATTATTTCTAAGGTAAAAGCAATTAAGATTGATCCATAGCTAAAGTTCTTTGTCTTACCGCTCTTTACCATTGTTAGTTTCTCTTTCAGTGAAGAAAGTGCTACCTCACACCAGTTGAATAAAGTTGGCTCAAGACACTCAAAAGCATGTTGCACATATGATCTGTTCGGTAGATGAAGTTTCACGCTACCTACCAACTTTGCGATGGTGAAAAGGATTGTTCTCAAAGGAAAATCACGGATATCTTTGATGATTATATTTCTGTCCTTGCTAGGTTGTGTACCTGGCCGATAGAATTGTTGAACATAGTCCCTCACTGACTCCCCTCCATAGGAAGACCATGAAAGAGATATGGGGGCACCACGTCTCGAAAAACATGTAAGAAAGTAAACATCATCGATCACAATAGGGACAACTTTATCCCTTATGTGAAAATTCTGATCTATCAGATCCCATGCATGAACTAGGAATTGCAATAGTTCTGATTGTTGCCTCATTCTGAACAACTTGAAGTACTTGAGCAACCCACAATTTTTGAGGGCCTCAACTGTACCTGGATCATTCAGGGCAACCATGTCTTATTCTTCATGCTCTCTTTCTCACCAGGTAATAGGCATTCTGATCCGATGAAAGCCTGAAATCAAACCATAGGCTTAGTTAGGATCCTTTTCATGCAAAAAACCAAAGAAATTTTGGGTCAATTTGGTGAAACAAGTTTGTGAAACTCGCCCAGCGTAGCCCAAGCAAGGAGACACTACACTACAGTGCAAAATACCTTCTGTTTGGGTGCTCCCTAGTGCATTTTTTTACATGCAAGCCTGCGCTGATCCCAAGGTGAAAAATTCAATCTCTAGGGGCCCTGAAAGCCCTAAAAACTTGCATGAAACAGTAAAAGAATGACATGAAAAGAAAGAGGAGGGGTAGATCTCCTACCTGGTTTGGATAGTGTTATCACTCAGAATTTTCTCTAGAAGTTATTGGAAGAAAGAAAATGACCGAGGTAAGGACAAACCAAATTTTAAGCATAGGCTCTAGCCAACCTATGGCTCAGGGAGGGCTCTCTCTATATGATTTAGCTTTGTTTGCTATAATTTTAGGCTAGTTTTGAACGTTCAGGGGGTTTTTGATTTGTATTGAAGATTGGATGGTGGAATCCTTAAAACAGATGGATAGAATGATGTTTTTAGACCATTGGGCTATGGAGTCAACAAAAGGGCAGCAAAACTGGAATTAACTAATTAAAGGGAATGCTCAAAGGGAAAACTAGCAGAGTAAAGTGCAGATATTTGGGCCAGAGGGGTGAAATGGTTTGAATCAGGGTTAGAGAGAAATCAAGAATTCTCAGGCCAAGATTTAAACGAGGAATAGAGGGTAATTAGAAACAAAGGGCAATTAAGAATCCTTCGCTATGGATTATAAAGAGACAACCTAAAGTAAGGAGGAATCAAGAATTCCTTAACTTAAGTTTCAGTAGAAAACATTCAAATGCATAAAAGTTAAAACAGAGTGAAATAAAGCAAATTATGTGATATCATTCCATGTTATAGCATTAAGATTCAGATGTACATTATGGAAAAACTTTTAAGAAAGAAAAAAATCACCATGGGAAAATACTTATTTGACATCAGCAAACAAGGTAGGCTAGTAGAAACCAACTCTAAGGATTTTATCTGCAGTGGTCTTCCAGTAAAGGTGTCCTCCATAGTCTCCTGCATGAAACTCTTGCAAAACCTTATCAGATTCTTCTTTTAATAAGCAATTGAGAAGGATACCCTCATGATCTCTCCAAAATAGAGCATTGTCTAATATACAAAATTTTAAGGATTTCATCTTCAAAAACCTGCTTTTAGCCCTAGATAATTTAGGAGGAGCTTGTAAGTTCAGTAAAACATAAATAATATCAGCATACCAAGTGTTAGGACCCTACATTGTACCTTTTTTCTCACATATTTTGCTATCATTCCACCCTTTTTCAATCCATATTTAAAGTCTATGTTATTACTTTAATCCATTTTCCAAAGGTATATAACATTTCTTCTCATTACTATATGTTTAATTTGTTTTACATATAATTTTACATTACTTTCATAATTAACCATTTATCAGAAATATATAGTTGCTGAAACAGTCTGAAGACTGCAGATTTATCATTGCAGTCTACATTGCTGAAACAGTTAGAACAATGCGCAAATCCCGTTGCTAAAACAACCCGTGATTTGCATTTCAGATTCAGCAGCAACAAGAAGAGATCATCGAAGGAGTTGTTACACTAGCCGCAGTAGCTACATTCTAAAGTCGGCATTGTCACAATCATTGTAACAACATTTTGCTAATGGAAGAACCAATTATCCTATTTTAGCATATCAGTTTAAGAATAGGATTTATAATGTAATCAAATGTATAATAGATGTCTCCTCTTTAAATAGAGGGGACATCAGCATTAGTGAGAGAGACTACGGGAAGGTCTGGCTGAAAGTAAAGGAACTTGAATCTTTTTGTAATATGATACATTGATAGATGAATAAAATATTGTTCTGAGCACTCCTTCTTAGTTCCTTTTTCTGGGGAATCTTATGAGAAGGAAAGGGCCCACCTTCCTCACAAGATTCACCCATTAATTTCTGTAGTGTGTTAAGTGTTACTTTTCATTCATGCCTTGTTAAACTTTGTTTGCTGAAATTACTTATGCGTTATCGGAACTCTGTGTTTATTAATGAAACTCTGTTTCTATTTGATTATTGCATTGCTTTCATAAATTCATTCATAGGTAATAAGTGATTATTTTAATTGGTAATCTGGTTTATGGAGTGAGTTTGTGAAGCACAGTAATCAGGAATAGGTGCTGAAGATTCCTGTTTGGAGAATAGGGTCCCGTTCTCTGTTATAGCACAAGTAGTCTTTTCCTCTGCATATTGATTTCTTTTCATAAATTGTTCTTTTTAATGTAATCCAAGATTCTTTTGATAATTGTCTGCAATAGAGAGATTGTTCCTGCTGTAACTCAGAGTAGAACTTCAATTTGTTTAAAGCAAGGTGTGATTAGTGTAATTATTACTACAACTTTTCATTGCTTTTGGGATTGAGCATATACAATGTGTGATTGCCTTTGAAACAAATAGACTTCCCTAGGTTGACAATTCATGTAGCACTTGGTTGTTTAAATTAATAAGCAATTAAAGTGACCAACATTTTGGCACCGTTGCTGGGGAAGGAAATTGTAGATTTCAAAAGCATTGATGTTTTTCTTTCAGATATGTAGAATGCATGAGAGGACATGGAGCCCCAAAGAAAACTAACCCTACAGGTGGCAAGGGCAAAGGAAAAGGAGGAAGAAAGACCTTTATTGACGAGATTATATCAAAAGCTAAAACTTCTCAGAGGCTAAGCTCTCGAAAGCCAAAGCCTCAGCGCTCCCTTCAAACAAACTATGAAACAGAGGAAGTTGTGAGCCCTGAAATAGTTGAGGAGCCAGTAGAAGACATTGAGGAACCAGTCGAAGACATTGAGGAGCCAATAGAAAACATTAAAGACAAAGTAAGTGCAGTAGGAGAACAAGAAATGGAAGGGAACAATGAAGTATTCTTTGGTGGAGGATAGGTAGATCCTGAAGGAGAAGGAAAATATGATAATTCTCTCTCTACCTTGGGATTTCCTATTGGTGATCTTCCCAGAGGAGCAACTCCCATGAAGAATATCCCACTTTTAACCTTAACTAACTTCCATGGTTTATCTTTTGAAGATCCTGATGAGTTTCTTTTTGAGTTTGATATATTATGCAGGAGCTATGATTATGTTATTAATTCTCAAAGACTGAAGCTATTTCTAGAAACTCTAAAAGGAAATGCACTAAGATGGTTCATGAGTCTGGGAGGCCATGTAATCACAACATGGGAATAGATGAAACATAAGTTTCTGCTTAAATATCAAGACTACAACTGGACAAGAGAAAAAAGAGAGGAACTATTTAATATGGTACAAAAGGAGGACGAAATTCTAGAGGACTTTGTGGAGAGGCTACAATATAATCTGTAGAGATTCAATCATCCTGATGTAAGTAAAGATATTCTTAAAACAATATTATTGAAAGGGGTGAGGGATGATTGTCTAGACATGCTAAATATGCTTGGTAAAGGGGACATATTTGAAGAATCATATGATGAAATCATTAACCTCTGTAAAATATTTTCAAGAGGAGCTGCAAGGAATAGATCAAACAGCAGGGATAATACATATTCAGGAGTTCAAAAATCAGCCAGCAGAGGAGCAAGAGCTGAAATAGGTAATTTAATTGAGGAATTTAAAACTGAAATGTTAAGTTCTTTTGCTTCATAGATTGACACCTTGTAGGTTAAGAAGAAACAAGTAGAAGCAAAATCTTCTTTGGCTGTCTTTTGTCCCAAATGCAGAGATAAACACCCACTAAGGGAATGCCCATTAGACAAAGTGCCAATTTGCACCCTTTGTGAGAAGGATCATGAAACACAACAATGCCCTTATTTACCAAGAATAAAAGTAGCATTGAAACCAACCGAAGAAGAAGTTGAAGCAGTCTATTTGTTGACACAGAGAAGGCAATGGCAACCACGAGGACAAGGTATGAACTCTAATATGCCATTTACGTCTTCTAATCGTTGGAGCAATTATCGTTCTTTTAATCAAGAAAATTACCCTCCCTTTAACCAGATGCAATACCCGTCCTTCAATCAAATGAATTATCCACCCATGCAACAAACAAACCCTCCCTGTGTAGACCCAGAAATGTGGACTCCTTGGCCTCCACAACAACAATCTTATTTTAACCAATGGAATCCAAACTGGAGGGGTCAACAACTCCCATTTCCAAATAAATTTCCTCTGTTTCAGCAACCACTCCCTCTACCATCAGGTGCTCCACCAAATAATCAAATGATGAGACCCTAGCTACTTGTACAACCAAACCCTAACTCTAATAGTAAAGCTGTGCAAGTTATTGATATTCAAAACCAGCCTATACTTCCTGTTTTCCCTGTGTAGTGTAATGATATTCATTTACGATCTAGGAAAATAGTAAAACCCATTATTGATTATGTTACCTCTTCTGTTTCTGATAAAGAAGAGACAGAGAAAAATGATTCACATAAGGAGGTACAACCACCCTCTAATAACGGTGCTGAAATAGCAGAACCACCATTCCCTGAGTGTTTAGCTTTGACTAAAACGCCTGAGCCACCTACTTTCAATATTTTAGGGGAATTACAGAATCTTTATGTTAAAATTCCACTTTTATAAGGACTAAGAGATGTACCAATTTATGCCAGAACTATGAGAGATATTTGTGTTAAGAAACCTGGTGGGAAACCTAAAGATTCCATTATAGTTCATGTTATGGGTGATCTATCTACCTTAATGTCTGGTAAAGCTCCTCCTGTTAAATATGGTGATCTCGACCATCCTACTGTTATAGTACAAATTGGAAAAACAATCATTCCACGAGTTTTGGTAGATTTAGGTGATGCTATAAATATTATCACTCTTGAAACTTCACAACTGTTACAGCTAAAGAATGTAATCAGAGAGACACCAACAATTCTATAGTTAGTTGACCGTTCTACAATCAAACCGTAAGGAGTCATTGAAGACCTAATCATCTCAGTTGAATCTTGGAATTACTCAGCTGACTTTGTGGTATTACAGACTAAAACAAAGCTGGGGGGACATCCTCTAATTCTGGGAAGGCCCTGGTTGGCCACAACTGATGCCTTTATTAGCTGTAGATCTAGTTCAATGACAATTTCTAATGGATATGAAGCCAAGCAGCTTACTCTCTACCCTCATGCCACACCCATGATTAATAATGATAATTCTATATGGTTGGACTATGATGATAATGCTACTCAACCTATTTTGACTATCGGACAAGCTCTAAGCCTTAAAGATACCACTGAGGATGAAGTAATTAATAATTTTATTTGTGAACCCTCCTCGGTGACTTCTGAAACACATAATCAGTTGGCTGCAATTTTGAAATCTGATACCCAAGAAAATCTTAAATCTGAAGATCTACCTCAAACATCAACTACCATCTCCTCTAAAAGCATAACAGTAGAAATTGAACCTGGCAAGACATTGAACATAAACCCCAACTTGACAGATGCTGAAACACAGCAGCTAATGAAGTTACTTCTTGAAAATAAGGAAGCATTTGCATGGGACTATATAGATATGAAGGGAATCTCTCTTGAATTATGTACTCATCGCATCTATATCAAGGAGGTTGTCGACCAATCTGTCAGGCCCAGCGACGAATGAATCCTAATTTAAGGGAAATTTTCATAGAGGAACTTCAAAAATTTCTTAATGGAGGGTTTATATATCCCATATCTGACAGTGAATGGGTTTCTCCATTGGTAATAGTCCCTAAGAAAAATGGGAAATGGAGAGTGTGTGTATATTATAGAGCCTTAAATAAAGCCACTCAAAAGGATCACTTTCCCTTTCCATTCATTGATCAGGTGTTAGATAGTTTGTTAGGGAAGAAATTCTTCTCCTTTTTAGATGGGTTTAGTGGGTATAGTCAAATCAAAATTGCACCCCAAGACCAAGATAAGACCACTTTTACTAGTCCCTTGGGAACTTTTGCCTATAGAGTTCTCCCATTTGGACTATGCAATGCACCAACAACCTTTCAAAGAGAAGTTATAGGAATCTTCTCTGATATGCTTAATGACTCTATGGAGATATTTATCGATGACTTTACCCCTTATGGTGTGTCTTTTGAGGATGCATTACAAAACCTTGAGAAAGTACTTAAACATTGTGTACAAGCTCACCTTTCCTTAAGTACTGAAAAATGTCATATGATGATGAGTGAAGGAATTGTACTTGGACACTTTATTTGATCTCAAGGAATTCAGGTAGATCCATCCAAAATACAGGTAATTCAGAACCTTCCTATTCCTAGAACACAAACTGATGTGAGAAGTTTTTTAGGACATGCAGGATACTACAAAAGATTTATCAATTTTTTTTCCAAAATAGCTTTTCCTTTGTTTGTGTTACTTATGAAAAATGTTGAATTCAAGTGGACTAATCTTTTCCAGGAAGCATTTGTTGAACTCAATCATCAGTTATCTACAGCTCCTATTTTAAGGGGACCTGATTAGCCACTTCCTTTCCATATATCCTCTAATGCTTCGGATATTGCAATTAGAACTGTCTTGGGACAAGAGGAAAACCATCTTCCTTATGCTATCTACTTCATTAGTAAGAATATGACTCTTGCTGAGCTTAATTACATAGTTACTGAAAAGGAATTTTTAGTAGTCACTTATGCCATTAATAAATTTTGACATTACATTACTAGTTACTCTACTTTTGTCCATACTGACCACTCGGCTATTAAGTATTTAATGAAAAAATCTGTCACAAATGCTTGAGTCACCAGTTGGTTATTGTTATTACAAGAGTTTGATATTACAATTGTAGATCGACCAGGTAAAGAAAATGTAGTTGCTGATTTCCTTTCTTGGTTAAAAGTTGATGATAGTACTCCAGTAGATGATTCCTTTCCCGATGAATACTTATTTGCAATATCTGCTCACTCACCTTGGTATGCAGACATTGCCAATTATCTGGTTGCAGGGAAGTTACCATCACACCTATCACATCGAGAGAAAAGAAAGATCATTCAACAAAGTGCTCGGTATAGTTGGATAAGTGGGTGTCTTTTCTACACAGGACTTGATCATGAAATATGAAGATGCATTAGAGAAGATGAGGTTTATGATATACTGAAAGCTTTTGATGATGGCTCTTGTGGAGGGCATTTTTCTGATAAGACAACGACACATAAAATTCTTAAGATGGGTTATTATTGGCCCTCACTCTTCAAGGATGCAAAGAAATATGTTTGGGCTTGTGATAGCTGTCAGAGAATGGGTCAACCTAATCATAGAGATGAAATGCCATTGAATCCCCAGGTAATACTTGAACCATTTGAAAGATGGGCCTTAGACTTTGTAGGGCCCATTAATCCTCCATCCAATCAAAGAGTTTACATATTGGTTTGCACAGATTATATGACTAAATGGGTGGAGGCTAAAGCACTCCTTAGAGCTAATGAAGAAGTTGTTTTAGCTTTCCTATTTGAAGAAATATTTGTTAGATTTGGAGTGCCTAGAGAGCTAGTTACAGATGGAGGACCTCCTTTCAATTCTCATGGTTTTAAAACCACCCTTCAAAAATATCATATTCATCATAGAATGACTACACCATACCACCCCCAAGCCAATGGACAGGTGGAGAGTACAAACAAAGTTATAGAAGCCATTCTAACAAAAACAGTGAAGGAAAATAGGAAGGATTGGTCTCAAAGGCTCCCTGAAGCACTATGGGCTTATAGAACTACCTGGAGAAATACTACATAATTTTCTCCCTATGAATTGGTTTATGGTAAAAGTGTTGTTTTTCCTGTGGAATTTGAAATTAAAACCTTAAGAATTTCTTTAGCTATTAACCTTGATTTGACTGATGAAAAAACAACCAGGTTGCAGTAGCTTCAGCAATTGGATGAAAAGAGGTTAGATGCCATTCATCAAACAACTATGATCCAACAACAAAGAACAAAATGGCATGATAAAATCATCAAGCATAAGCAGTTCCAAAAAGGTAATTGGGCTTTATTGTATGATTCTTGGTTTGAAAATTTTCAAGGGAAACTACATACAAGATGGTTGGGACCTTATGAAATAGATACTATTTTTCCCAATGGAACAGTAAGGCTCCTAACAATTTATGACTCTAGAACACCATTATTAGTAAATGGTCATCAGCTCCATTTGTACCAACGACCCATTTCCAAAGAGGATTTTAAAGCCACTTGCATGGCAGATTCACATTATCTCTTTTTGGGGGAGCCTTCTGCCCCTCATTGCATTTAATTTTTTTGCATTGTATTTCTAGCATTATATTAGATTTCTTAACTAATAATCCCTGTCAAGGGATGGCATGTTACAATTGATTATTTTGCAGATTCTAGATTTAGGAAAGACTTATTGGAAAGGAAAATCCTACTACATGCAGATCCAAGCTTCATCTTGTGAAGCATTGTTCATCTCATTTC
Source organism: Pinus tabuliformis (assembly GCA_031772625.1). Taxonomy (NCBI): domain Eukaryota; kingdom Viridiplantae; phylum Streptophyta; class Pinopsida; order Pinales; family Pinaceae; genus Pinus; species Pinus tabuliformis. Next base: position 513,002,175 of record CM062806.1, on the reverse strand, counting down.
AATCCATCCATAGTTCATTTCCCCATCCTCCAGTAACATTTCCATCATTAATTCCCCTCATTTCTTTTCCCCATTTTTCCCATCACTCTTCAGCAACATTTTTCCTATCTTTCCCATTGCTAAAACATCACTCTTCAACAAAATTTTCCCTATTTTTCCCATTTCTAGAATAGTACTCTTCAGCAACATTTTCCATATCTTTCCCGTTGCTGAAACACCACCCTTTACCCATTTTCCCGTTGCTGAAACACCATTTCTTTTCAAAGACATCACCATACAACACTTTCCGTCATGAAAATCACTTTCTTCCATTATTTTTATGCTAATTCTTTCCTTTCACTACCTTCTCCTATGATTATACAGACCTCTAATATAATCTCCCTCATGTTTCAAAAGCTTCTTCCATGACTATTGTTGATCTATTATGAATGAGCACTATATTTTTTGAAATATGAATTAAGGGTAAACATGAGGTATGTAAATATTATGTGTAAGTACAATTAAACTATCGTTAAATGAGAAGATTACGTTCATCATTACCACATTCCCCATACATTTAATGTTATGAAACCAACTCAAGAAAAGATAGATCAACACCTTAGAATTCAGCCTCTTCGAGGGGGCAACCTCCTTTACATTACATAAATGAACAATTCTTGGATGATTCAAATGACAAAACCTCCTTTCTATATATAGGAGTCTAAGGAGTCACAATATAATCCAGCCGACCTAACAATAATAATATAAAGCCACAAAAATAACAATAGAGGGATTCGATGGGGCACAGAAATAACAATAAGGGGGTAATAGGGGAACAACAATATAAATAAGGGGTATAACTATAATAGTAATGGGGTAATCACTAGTATTATAGGGACCCAACATGCCCCTCTCCTTCAAAAAAGTGTTGTCCTCAACGCTTGAGTAATTCTGGATACTTCTGCATAAAATTCTCATCCTCCCATGTGGAATCTTCAGCGGATAAGTTCTTCCACTTGATAAGATACTCTGAAATTGATCGATTTCGTAGCTGTCGAGTTCTTGTTTCTGTGACTGCTTCTGGTTCCAATATAATTTTTCCTTCCTCGTCAAGTTCTGGCAATATTGTTTGAATTGGGAGCTTGTCTCCTATAACCTTCTTTAAACATGAAACATGGAAAACTGGGTGCAATCGAGAAGCTGCAGGAAGCTCCAATTTGTATGCCATAGTACCAATCTTTTGCAACACCTTGTACGGACCATAATACTTTGGTGATAATTTATTATCCTTCTTAGCTTGCTTTAGGGACATTTGCTTATATGGTTGTAGCCGTAGGAATACCCAATCACCTACATCAAAACTTCTTTCACTGCGATGTTGATCTGCCTGTTGTTTCATTCTATTTTGTGCCAACACGAGGTTATCCTTTAAGAGTTGGAGGACTTGTTGTTGATGTTCGATGTGATGTTCCACTGCCTGAACCTTAGAATTTTCTCTTAAATATGATGTGATGGATGGTGGTTGATACCCATAAAGTGCCATAAATGGGGTCATTTTTGTTGCTGTATGGAAGGAAGTGTTATACCACCATTCAGCCAGAGGCAACCATTTGACCCATTGTGTCTGTTTATCAGATACAAAGCAACGAAGATATCCTTCCAAACATTTGTTTACTATCTCAGTTTGCCCATCAGATTGAGGATGATAAGATGAGCTATGAGCTAACTGAGTACCAAGACAAGAAAATAATTGTGTCCAAAAATTTCCAGTGAAAATGGGATCTCTGTCACTTACAATAATCTTTGGGTTTCCATGTAGCTTTTGAACTGTTTCCATAAATGCAGTAGAAACTGTACTGGCTTTAAATGGATGTGATAATGCACAAAAGTGTGCATACTTGGTAAGTCTGTCAACTACCACCATGATGACACTCTTTCCCTCAGACTTGGGTAAACCTGTGATAAAATCCATTGAAACCTCCTCCCAACGTTGGCTTGGAATGGATAAAGGTTGTAATAGACCCGGTGTCTTAATTGTTTCAACTTTATTTTGTTGGCAAACCAAACATTCCGCCACAAATTTTGAATATCTGATTTAAGGCCATCCCAAAAAAATTCCTTCTTAACCCTGTGGTAAGTTTTTAAAAATCCTGAGTGCCCTCCTAAGGGAGAAGTGTGCAATTCCATAAGAATCTTTTGTTTTAGCTGGGAATTCTTACAGAGGTATAAGCGATCTTTGTACCATAACGAATCATTTTGCCAGCTAAATGTATCAGAAGTACTGGAATCTTGTTGTAGCTTTCGAATAAGTGCCCACACTTCTTCGTCATTCTTCCATTCCTCCCTTGCTTCGTTTATCCAATCTGGTTGGATAATAGAAATGGCACACAACAATGCTTCCACATCCTCATCCTTTCTTGAGAGTGCATCTGCCACCACATTTTGCTTCCCTTTTTTGTAGATGATTTCAAAGTCATAACCCAACATCTTTGTGACCCACTTTTGTTGCTCTTCAGAGGATAATCTTTGTTCTAAAAAGTATTTAAGGCTATCATGATCCGTTTTTACCTTGAAGTGTCTTCCCATTAGGTAGGGTCGCCATTTCTTAAGTGCATGGAGTATTGCCAACATTTCCTTCTCATAAATAGCTTTGCTTAAAAACTTTCCCTTGATTGGACGACTTTCAAAAGCAATGGGTCTTTCATCTTGCATTAGAACAGCACCAATTCCATTTCCTGAAGCATCACATTCCACAATAAAGGTTTTTGTGAAGTCCGGTGTAGCTAAGACCGGTGCTTGGCACATTGCCTCTTTAAGATGTTCAAAGGCCTTTGTTGCTTCCGGAGTCCATGAAAATGAATCTTTCTTCAATAATGTTGTTAGAGGTGCTGCTATTCTCCCATAATTCTTAACAAACTTGCGATAATACCCTGTCAACCCAAGAAATCCTCGCAGATGCTTTATGGATGTGGGATTTTCCATTCCTTAATGGCTTTAATTTTGCTAGGGTCTACCTTAACTCCTTCATGAGATACAATATGACCCAAATATTCCACCTCCTGGACTCCAAAGAAACATTTGGATCTTTTTGCATATAATTGTTTCTCCTCCAATAGTTGTAGCACCCTGTCAACATGTTCAACATGATCCTTCCAAGACTTGCTGTAGATTAGTATATCATCAAAAAATACTAACACAAATTTTCTAAGGAATGGTTTGAAAATTGAATTCATCAAACCTTGAAATGTTGAAGGTGCATTGGTAAGGCCAAAAGGCATGACCAAAAATTCATAATGACCCTCATGAGTTCTAAATGCCGTTTTCGGAATGTCTTCAATCTTCATTCTGATTTGATGATATCCCGAACGAAGATCCAACTTGGTGAAGTAAATTGATCCATGCAATTCATCCAGTAATTCATCAATGACAGGAATGGGGAACTTATCTTTAATAGTGAGCTTGTTGAGCTCCCTATAATCCGGACACATGCGCCATGATCCATCCTTCTTGTGCACCAATACTACTGGAGCTGAGAAAGAACTTTGACTCGGTTGAATTATACCAGCCTCTAGCATTTCTGCAACCATACGTTCAATTTCACTTTTTTGGACATAGGGATATCTGTACGGCCTGATGTTTGGAGGAACACTTCCTGGAATCAGATGAATAGCATGATCATGATCACGCATAGGTGGGAGACCTTTGGGAGTCTCAAATACCTTGGAATGATTGTCCAAGACTTTTTGGAGATCTGGAGAAATAGATGATTCCAATGTGGAAACATCTAGCGAACATAATTGTGCAATTACACCTCTTTGCTCCTTTTTTAGAAGCTTTGTCATGCCATTAGAGCTGATTATCTTTCCTGGTTTCCCTGCAATACCCCTTAATTCAACTTCCTTTCCTTCCACAGAAAATTTCATGAAAAGTTCTTGAAAATTAAAAGCTATTGTACCCAAGGATTGTAGCCATTGGACTCCTAGTACAACATCAGCACCTCCCATTGGAATGGAAAGCATTGGGCTAGTCAATACATATTCTCCCATGGATAGCTTGATATTATGGCACTTTCCAGAGAAATTTATTGTTCCTCCATTTGCAATCATCACTTGACACTCTGGTGCTGGATATAGGAAGCAATTCAATTCTTTTGCTACCCTACAATGAATAAAATTGTGGGTGCTTCCTGAATCAATCAACACTATTACCTTTTTCTTCTTGATTTGTCCTTCTATCTTGATGGTTTGAGGAGTGGTAATTCCCGCCAATGCATTACAAGATATGGTCGGATTTATTTGTTCTTCATCTAGGCTTTGTTCCTGGAATATATCCTCTTCTTTTGACCTTTCTTGCTCCTTTTCTTCTTCCTCTTCACAATCTATGTAGAATAATTTCTTCTCAGCACACTTATGACCTTTTGTGTATTTGCTATCACAATTGTAACAAAGCCCTTTTGCTCTTTTTTCTTCCAATTGTTGTGGTGTCAACCTTGTAGGTTGTGGAAGACTAGGGGCAACAACACTTCCGTCTTTATAGTTGTGAGTGGTATGCTTCCTAGTTGCCATAATTTTGCTTTCCATTTTTCTTGCTAACCTGAATGCCTTCTCTAATGAATCAGGTTCCCAAAGGCGAACATCATGTTGGATATTATCCTTTAAAGACCCTATGAACACATCAATCCTATGCTCCTCTGGAATATCTTTTACCCTTATGTTCAATTTTTGGAACTCCTCAATGTGCTCCATTATTGAACCCTTTTGTTTGAGACTTATCAATTGGCTAAAAAAAGTGTTGCTTTTTGTATCCTCATAATGTGCTATCAATTCTTCCGTAAAAATTGCCCAAGTGATAAATTGTTTACGAGAACAAAGCCATTGATACCATACAAACTGATTTGGTTCCAAATATACAGTTGCCATACGTACCTTTTGTGCATTTTTCACATTATTGAGATCGAAGAATTGCTCCATCTGTAATATCCATGTGGCGGGATCCTTGCCATCAAACTTCCTCATATCGATTTTTGGAATATGGTGATTCTTCGATCCAACATTAGCGTCTATGGAATCATGATTAACATTTCTTTTGTTCTCATCATGAGTTTCCTTTACTACCTTTTCACCATTAGTAAGTATTTCTTGTAGAAAATTTGTCAAATCTGTCTTCAAATCTGCCATGCATGTCTTCAAATTTGTGTTCAAATCTATCTTCAAATTGTCCATCTTAGCTTCCATGCCATTTATCTTAGCTTCCACGCCATTTATCTTAGCATCTGTTAACTTTTGTGAGCGTGACATTTGTTGCACTTGTTCTTGTAATTTTGATATATCATGTAGCATTTCTTCCTCTTCTTCATGAGTCATGCTAGAGCTTTCAGGTTCCTTACTAGGTGTTTGCATTTTCTTTCCTCGGGGCATCAGTTACCGATAATAATGCTCTACTATGCCCTTTGAATTCCTTCAAAATAAATTTTCAAACCAAGCTTAAGCAAAAATTTAAAAAAATACACACCTTTTTTCACTTTGTAGGAGCTCGATATTGCCTCTGATGTATCTCTGTACTTTCCAATCATCTAGTTCTGAATTTGTGACCTGTAGTAGATCTCTGTGTCCTCTTTCCAATGCCACCAGTCTGATCCAAATTGGATTCTCCAAGAAAGAGTTATGCACAATCTCCCAAGATGACCTGATTATAGACCTTTCCAGAAGAGCGAAGTTGTATGAAGTTCCACGTGTACAATTTTCAATATTTGGTTCTGAAAATGATAGAAAAGAAACTACCGTCCGTCCTCTTTCTATACCTTCTTACGAAATTTCAATCTGATTCCCAGAGAGAAAGTTATGACAATTTTCCCCAGGTCACCTGTTTTGAATGTAATTCAGGAGTCTGCAAAAAGACCAACTTCCTCAGATCATATCTCCGAAAATATTGCGCGAAAAGCTCTGAAATTCGGACCCAAGGTTCAGTGCGATTTCTTCTCAAATGGTTTTTTTGCGACTTCTGAAACGTCACAGAAAAAAAGTTATAGCGAAAATGCCACGATGACCTATTTGGAGCAGCGAAACCCTAGAATCCAAAGCTCTGATACCAAATGTTATGAAACCAGCTCAAGAAAAGATAGAAAAGATAGATCAACGCCTTAGAATTCAGCCTCTTCGAGGGGGAAACCTCGTTTACATTACATAAATGAACAATTCTTGGATGATTCAAATGAAAAAACCTCCATTCTATATATAGGAGTCTAAGGAGTCACAATATAATCCAACCGACCGAACAATAATAATATAAATCCACAAAAATAACAATAGAGGGATTCTATGGGGCACAGAAATAACAATAAGGGGGTAATAGGGGCACAACAATATAAATAAGGGGTATAACTATAATAGTAATGGGGTAATCACTAGTATTATAGGGACCCAACATTTAAAGTCATTATTTCGGCCGTAGTTGGGAGGAATATCGAAACTATACACCATAATTTCACAACAAGCCAAATAATGTCATTTTTCTTACCTATTATCCCGTCTTATTACCTCGCCTCTTCGCTATTACTCCATGTTCTCATTCGCAAAATTTACTCTGTTCGAAGTGTGGTAACTTGGTTTTTGACTGTGCATTTTACCAAAGCTGGTTAACTATGGGAGGACCTGCTATTCGACACGAGCCCGACTCGATAGCTCTGCTTGAATTATATCCAGAGGTGTATCAGATTTTTCAGCAGGCAGGTTGGATAGGATATTTTCAGAGGCTTCAGGAATTTGATCCACAACAGGTCCTTGAATTTGCACGAAATCTATAGGAATATCATTCTACTATCTAGGGAGTTTGAATTCCAGTCTCAGAGGGTGACATAGCATAGGTTTTAGGTCTACCGGTCACTGGCACTCAATGGTTTAGTCGCAAGCATATTATTCTGAATGCACAACATGATTTTCTTCTACCAGGAGAACAAGTTGAGCCCAAAGGCCAGGGTGTCCGACTTCACTCATTACCGCCTTCGTGGCCGAAGGTTGCTGAATTTGTCAAACATTACCTTACTTGTGAAGGTCGCTACCAGGTAGTCTATCAGCATGATTTTGTCTTATTAAATCATTTGAGACATGGTTGACTGTTAAATATTCCTTATTATTTAATTGGGTGTCTAAGAAATATGTCACATTACTATATATAGGTAAAACTCGTACTCCTTTCCCTCACCCATCACCTTCTTGTTCAACTACTGATTCGAAGGGGTTTTGCTCAGCAAAACCCTCCTCTAAACAATCCACCCCTAGACCTTGAGCAAGCTACTGAAATTCCTCAAGAAGCTGTTGAAATCCCTCAACAAGTTGCTGAAAATCCTCAAGAAATCCTTGAAAATCCCCACGAGCAGCAACCAAAGAACATCCTTGACCCTCTAGAAATTCCACCAGCAGAGCCAATTGATCCAATTAACCCTCCCACCATATCAACTCCATCCCACAATTTAGCAGAATCATCTAATCCTACTGTTCATATCCCTAGTGATGATTCTGAAGATAACCTTCCCATCTCTATTCTAAAAAGAAAAAGGAAAACTAAGACTGTTTTCCTATCAAAAAAACGAACCAGGGCCTCAACCAAAGCAGCTACCATTTCTGATAGCCCTCCCCCTCAGAAAAAACCCACTCATAAAAGGAAAATTACTACTCTCCCTGCCTTTTTACCCCGAAGACGAATGAGGGCGTCAACTGAAGCGGCAACTGTTGCCACTATCCTAAATTCTCAACCTATTCATCTAAAAGCCCATACCCCACCATAGTCCCAAGTCCTGGTATCTTTACCTATCTCACCCTTAGGCACTAAAACGCAAGAACTAGATGCCCAGGATTTTATGACATCTTTTCTTTCAGAACAAGTAGCTGTCACAAAAGAACTAGCTACTCATTCAGTAGCTACCACACAAGAACCAGCTATGGCTATAACACAAGAACCAACTGCTAATATACAAAATCTAGATGCCCAAGATGCTGCACATCATGTAGTTGTTACACAAGAAGCAGCTACTCACTCAGTAGCTGTCACACAAGAAACAACTACTCATTCAGTAGTTGCCACACAAGAACCAACTACGGCTATAACACAAGAACCAACTGCTGATATACAAAATCTAGATGCCTAGGATGTTGCACATCACATAGCTATTACACAAGAACCAGCTACTCACTCAGTAGCTGTCACACAAGAACCAACTATTCATTCAGTAGCTGCCACACAAGAACCAGCTATAGCTTCCACACAAGAACCAGCTACAGCTGTAACACAAGAACCAACTACTGAGACTGTGATTGTTACACAAAGCCCAGTCACCCTGGCTTCCCTTTTATAGGAAAATGAGTTTCTAAAATCAGAACTCGAAGCTTATAAGCAGGAATTAGTAATGGCAAGGGAAGCCTACGACAAAGAGCTTAATTTGTACACTTTAGCCCATACAACATCCATGGCCGAGAAAAATACAGAGAAAGATCAGTATAAGGAATATATGTGCAGCCAATGCGGTAACATTTATCATCAAGCAGGGTATAAAATAGTTGAAATCCCACTGCCTGGAGCCTCCCCTGCATCCACATCTTCTACAATCAAAGAGGAATGCCCTACTGTCACACAAGAACCAGTAGGGCCTTAAAAATTTTCTAAAAAAGAAGCTAAACCACAACCTGTTTTTATTTCTACTTAGACTATACTTCAGCCTACCACTTGTAGTACTAAAAAACAAACTGAATCTTAGGATAAGCACCAAATAATGGACAAGTGGAAGAAAGAATATGTTATTTCGCAAGATAAGATCTTGCAGGAGCATAAATTACTCTGGCAAAATCATATATATTCAAACTGGGAAGCCTTGGAGCAAGTACTCCAACATTCTCGCGCACAAAAGAAAGAGAATAAAGAGCTAAAAAGTAAACTGCTCCTTATGTTTGATTTGGTTCATAAATTATTAGCTGCCAGGAAACCATCTTCTAATTATTCTATTTTTCTTGCAGAACACTTAGCGTTCTTTCAAATAAAGGCAATTAAATATGGGAGATCTCATGAAGTATTTACACCTAAACAGTTTGTGAAAAATTTCGCAGAAGCATCCACCAGTGATCAACATTTACTCTGTGAGTTGTATCTCCACAATGAAGCTATCCCTGAAAATAGGAAGCTCAATCTTAACCCTTTGGTTGGTGATGTTCAGATCAGGGCATTTTCCTCCTTCCTTGCTAATCAGATCACATGGCAGACTGCCTTTCTTGCAGCAAGGCATAATGAAGACAACCGTCTCCTGTGGATTCGACCAGAGCCACAAAATCTTGCCATTTTTGTTGCAAAGTATCATCAATTTTTGAAAAAACCAGGGATGGTTGAACACACCAGGCAACTACAAGCAACAGTGCTACAAGACTGCCAACACTTTGTTAAAACCAAGGAAGTTGCTGCCTTAAAAGCAAACAACTTATTTTGGCAATAGTCCTCTAAGGAAAGGCAGGAGTATAACCCCTTCAGTCCCCCTAATTTTGAAGCAACAATCTTAAGGGTAACCGATTATATCAGATGTGTTCAGCAATGTGCTGAAAATTGGATAAGGTATCATTTTCATTTTCCTCTTCTATTGATGCCAGCACAAGAATATAAGGCTCATTACAGGTTGACTAAAAAGGTAGAAGCAATAGCATGGCAGAGGCTGCAAAATGTGCAAGGGTTCAGAGATCTAACTGATAGTACCTTCTATAGTTACTGCTTAAGTAATTTGCACTCTAAGGGCCAATACCCAGACTTTGACTTAGAGTGAAGTTGCATGAGGACATGCAACCCTTTCAGTTGTGGGGGATGTTAGGATCCTACATTGTACCTTTTTGCTCACATATTTTGCTATCATTCCACCCTTTTTCAATCCATATTTAAAGTCTATGTTATTGCTTTAATCCATTTTCCAAAGGTATATAACATTTCTTCTCGTTACTATATATTTAATTTGTTTTACATATAATTTTACATTACTTTCATAATTAACCATTGATTAGAAATATATAGTTGTTGAAATAGTTTGAAGACTGCAAATTTATCATTGCGGTCTACGTTGTTGAAATAGTTAGAATAGTGCACAAATCTTGTTGTTGAAACAGCCCGTGAGTTGCATTTCAGATTCGGCAGCAACAAGAAGAGATCATCGAAGGAGTTGTTACACTAGTCGCAACAACTACATTCTAAAGTCGACATTATCACAATCATTGTAACAAAATTTTGCTAATGGAAGAACCAATTATCCTATTTTAGCATATCAGGTTAAGAATAAAATTTATAATGTAATCAAATGTATAATAGATGTCTCCTCTTTAAATAGAGGAGACATCAGCATTAGCGGGATAGGCTACGAGAAGGTCAAGCTGAAGGTAAAGAAACTTGAATCTTTTTGTAATATGATACATTGACAGATGAATAAAATATTGTTCTGAGCACTCCTTCTTAGTTCCTTTTTCTGGGGAATCTTGTGAGAAGGAAAGGGCCCACCTTCCTCACAAGATTCACCCATTAATTTCTGTAGTGTGTTAAGTGTTATTTTTCATTCATGCCTTGTTAAACTCTATTTGCTGAAATTACTTATGCATTATTGGAACTCTGTATTTATTACTGAAACTCTGTTTCTATTTGGTTATTACATTGTTTTAATAAATTCATTCATAGGTAATTAGTGATTATTTTAATTGGTAATCTGGTGTATAGAGTGAGTTTGTGAGGCATGGTAATCACGAACAGGTGTTGAAGATTCCTGCTTGGAGAATAGGGTCCTGTTCTCTGTTATAGCACAATTAGTCTTTTCCTCTGCAGATTGATTTCTTTTCCTAGATTGTTCTTTTTAATGTAATCCAGGATTCTTTTGATAATTGTCTGCAATAGAGAGATTATTCCTACTACAACTCAGAGTAGAACTTCAGTTTGTTTAAAGCAAGGTGTGATTAGTGAAATAATTACTACAACTTTTCATTGCTTTTAGGATTGAGCATATATAGTGTGTGATTGCCTTTGAAACAAATAGACTTCCCTAGGTTGAAAATTCATGTAGCACTTGGTTGTTTAAATTAATAAGAAATTAAAGTGACCAACACCAAGGTGATTCAATAAAAGCCTGGCTAATTAGTGGAGTCACCATCTACTCTTCATTATCTATTTCTACAATAAAGTTTATATCCAAGGCCTGAGAGCTCGATTCAGCCATGAGCTTGGCTAAATCTTGGCCCTTAATTAACTTAGTAGGTTTGATTTCTATATCAGACTCCAAAATAGTAGCGATCCACTTTCCCCTCTTTCCATCAAGACCCTCCTGAGTTAGGATGTCTTTGACTACTGAATTAGGAACATAGGCTACTATATGAGAATATAAAATGTACACCCTAAAGTCCTTCATGGCTTTGACTAAAGCCAATGCTTGTTTTTCCATTATATTATATTTCAAGGGGGCATCTCTCAGGGCTTTTCTAAAGAAAGCGATGGGTTGTTCATAGCCCTGGTCATTTTTCTGGAATAGAACTACAGCAACGGTGTGCTCAGAAGCAAAGGAAAACAAGATAAAATCTCTGTTAAATTTAGGACTGACTAACACAGGTGTTTTAGTCAAGACTAGTTTAATGTCTTCAAACGATTTTTTAGCTTCAACAGTCCAATTTATGGTGGAATATTTTTTCAACATGTTGTTTAGTGATCTAATTAACTCTGCTAGATTATATATAAATCTTCTAAGAAAATTATTTTTTCCTATGAAAGCTTATAACTCTTTAATGTTCCTAGGGTGTTGTATTTGCAAGATGGCTTCTATTCTAGCAGGGTCTATTCTTATACCATCTTTTGAAATTATATGACCTAACAACTTTCCTTCTTCTAACCCAAACAAAGACTTATTGGGGTTCAAGGAGATTCCAAATTTCCTGCATTTAATAAAAACTTGCCTTAGATGATCCAAATGTTGATTGTCAGATTTTGAAAATACAGTAATATCATCTAGATATATCACAAGGAAATCATGAATTTCTTTTGCAAAGGCTATATCCATAGCCCTCTAGAAAGTGGCTCCTGCATTCATTAGCCCGAAAGGCATTTTCACATACATAAATGTGCCCCAAGGAGTTGTAAAGGCAATTTTAGGTTGGTCATCAGGATGAACCAAGATTTGATTATAACCAGAGAACCCATCCAACAATGAGATTCTGGTTGATCCAACTACTCTCTGTAAAATGTGGTCCATTTTGGGGAGAGGGTAATTGTCTTTGAGTGACACTTTGTTAATGTTTCTGAGATCCACACATAGTCTAATCTCACCAGTTTTCTTTCTAGTTGGCACTAAGTTTGAGACCCAATCAGAAAATCTGATTGGTGCAATTATTTTGACATCATACATTCTCTGAATTTCTTTTTCAATTGCAGGCAATAAGACATGATTAATCTTTCTAAGCTTTTGTCTGAAAGGCTTCTGATTTTCTTTAATCAGGATTGCGTGTTGGATGATGTTGGTGTCATAGGATTTCAGGTCCTCATAACTCTAAGCAAAGAAATCTTGGAACTCTTTCAACAACTCAATATACTTCACTTTTCCAGTTGGGGGTAATGATTTTGAAAGCTTGACCAATTTAGGATGTTAATCAGTGCCTCTATTACACTCCTCTTTATCCGGCTTCAAAGTTTCCATTTTAGGTTTTCTAGGAACATCATTCGAATCAAATAAATCTTCCAAAGGGGTTAATGCCTTCAATAAGAAATTATCTTTGAGATTAATTACTTCAGTTTCTTCACTGATTATTTCATCAATCTCAACTTGCTCTAGGTTATCTACATCTAACTTGGTAAATTTAGTAGGATGAAATATATCTATTTCTTCACCTTCTATTTCATTTATTTCTATCTAATTCTTAATGTCAAGATCAATTGATGTATCAGTATCTATATTATTATTTACAAACTCTTCTTCTGAAATAAAAAATTTATTTATCTGTTTGTCATCAGAAAATATTTGCCAGTTCTTCAAATTATCTGGAATTGCAGGTCTGTGCCTAACTTCAACAGTGTACTGATGGTTAGGATGGAAGGGTAATTTGCATGTGCTGGCAAACATTGCTAAACCATGAGCTTTCATATTGTGTTTTCTAGGGATTACTGCAAGCTTTGTTTCTAGGAGGGTATTAAGTATTTCTACAATAGTTCCTCTATAACAACTTAATCTAGGGTCCTTTGTCATATATACAACATCAATTTGTTTTATAATTAGTTCAGAGTCTCCCATAACAGAAACTATTTTAGCTCCTAGATTCCTAACTAACTTAAGACCTAAAATTAGTGCTTCACACTCGACCATATTATTAGTACTTTTAAAATTCAATCTATATGCATGGCCCTCTGAGTGATTATTTTCCAAATTATATATCCACACTCCTACTCCTTCTCCAAACTTATTGACTGGCCCATCAAATTCAAGATGCCATAATATCTCATGCTCATAATTTTCATTATTTGGTGCAACAAACTTTTCATCATTTATAACACTTTGACCATCTTGTTCATTGGAAAGTTCTAAAGTATGGTTAGTTTCATTTTGTGTAGAAACTGCAATTTCTTTTGGTTCTATATTGATAATGTCTGAAATTTCTTCTTGTGTTTGATCAGAATTATACAGGATAAAAGAATCTATATCTGAGTGTATGGAGTAGATAGGAAAGTTTTGAGGCCGATCCTAGCTACTAGCCATATATTTCATTAAGGTTTGTCAGTATAGTTTCTTAGGTTGTCCAAAAACAGAGATTGTTGCATATGACATATCTAGTTGTAAGGATCCCTGAAGTTTGGCTCCCCATGATCTAGATAACAGCATGCCATACTTTGGTGGGATGTTAGCAACTTCAATATCCATAAGGATTATTTTGGCAAGATATTAAACTAAAGTAACACATAGGTCTTTAATCAATCCTAGACACTTTACTTAACTGGATTCAAATGAGAATAAGTCCTTGTAAGGCCTTGTAATGTCTAGGTTTAATTTATTCATCACTGATTTGGGCATTAAGTTGTGGGAGGCCCCATAATCCAACATTGCATTATGTAGAATCTTTTCATGTATACTAAGGCTGATGTAAAAAGGTGGAACTCCTCCTTTTAATGGTTTGCCATTAACAACTGGACCAAATATGAGTTCTGGTTGGTCATCAAACAGGTTGACCAAATCCTTATTATTGACAATGTTTAAGGTCTGGTTTATTTGTGATTTGTAAGTTTCATTCTTGATTAGTTCTGTTAAGGGAATTGAAATTTTTAGCTTTTCTATCTCTACTCCCATATTAAATGGTCAAGACTCTTTCTCTGTTTGAAGGTTTTGAATTTTTGCAATACGGACTTGAGTGGGCTTGTCTTCTTTTCATTTATTGGGAATCTCCTTAGATGGATTTTCAAATGTGATGTTTTGAGCTTGGTCCACTGGTTCCTTAGATGGAATTGAGGTGGATGGTTGATCAGAGGTTATGTCTACAATTGTGGGGCCAAGAGGATTTGGGTTTTGCCTAGGGAGAATTTGGAGGATCTTTGAAACAGGGGCTTCTTTTATTTTCTTGGGTTGACTTTATACTATTTCCTTGGCTTGGTCAGGGACATAAACATTCTTTTTTATTCTCAGATTATAATGTTTATGTACTTCAAATATGGTGAAATCATATGCTTGTTTGTAATGAATGATTCTCCAGACTAGATTTACAATTGCTGCAACATATGCAGTTCCTGCTCATCTTGGGTTAGAAAAACAATGTCTTCATCATTAAGACCCATTAGGTTAATTTGTGTATCTTGTTTTGGATCTTCTGGTTGGGATGTCTTTGCATAATTTTCTTCAAAAGGAGGCCTAATGTTTTGATCAGGTCCATTTTCCCCAATGTTTTGATTTTTTTCTAAAATTTGGGTTTCTAACTGGAGGTGCTTGTTGGTTATCCCATTGAGGTTTCCTCTCCATATTGTCTATTCTATCCATTCATTTCTCCATACTTTTGGCTAAACCATCTATTTTAATGTTAGAGGGTGAAGATTCATCCTTTGCATATTTCATTTCTAACTCTATCCCTCTTGGCTAACAAAATAGCTTCAATACTAATAGCTACACTTCACATTTATTCTAATGTTGGGGGGTTTCTTTTCCTAAGTTGGTATGCCATATCTGTGTCAAAACCATTTGGGAACTTTATTAATGCTAAGTCTAGTGGGGGTCTAAGATTAACTAGGATGGTGTTATATATACTATTGAATCTAGTGTAGTAATCTTGAATAGTCTCATTAGGTCCCCACCTAATATTCTCATATTCTGAAAGGATTTGTAGGGGATTCTTTTTCTTTTCCCATCTGTTCAAAAATTGTTGGTGAAATTCTTCTAAATTATCAATACTATTAATAGGCAATGCTCTAAACCATTTCCTAACATCACCAGCCAAAGTCTAGGCAAAGAGTCTCAACTAAACATTATCTGTGTTAATCTCATGCAACTCAAAATAATTCATTATCTTGTTGACATGTTGATGTGCAATGTAATTTCCTGTGCCATCAAATTGAACAATTTTACTTTGGTAGTTTGCTGGCATAGCACCAAGTTGGGTAGGTAATACAATAGGAGCATATCTATTTGCCATGGCTATACGCTGCGAGGGGCTAAGATGTGGGGTTGAGGTACTTGGAGATGATGCAATAATGGATGAAGAAGCATTACTGGTAGGTGATGAATGGGTGATAATGGGTTGGTTAGGGAGTGTAGGTATAAATGGTGGTGAAGGATGGTCTTCGGAAGTTGAAGGAAATAATGGTGAACTCACAGTAGTGGACACTTGTTTAGAAAGCTCAGGTGTTGTGGCAATATTAATGTATGATTGTCGAGATTTCATAATGTATTCATCAATTGATTTGTTGGCCTATTGAACTTCAAGGTTTGTAATGAAATTAGGATCTAGAACAGTTTCACTGAGTGCACTTTCAGATTTTGTTCTAAATAATGAAAAATCAAAAGGCACATCAAAGGGAAGTTATTCTAAAAATAACCACTCATCAAGGCATGAATTAGCTTTAACTAATGGTATCTGCTTATCTAAACTTTCTTCTTTTTTGGATTTTCTTGAAATCAGGTTAGGATTATCAACTACTTGGGTAGTGTTTGGATCTGGGTTAGCCCAAGTAAAATGAGTCTTCCTAGAAGCCAGAATTTCAAAATTTTAATTGTTTTTTGTGAATTTTTTTAAGATAACTTCTAACAAATGACTTTAAGAGGCTCAGAATGTAGATTTTGAATTTTCTTAAAGCTTTATTAGGACTGAGGATTCAATCCCCAGTATGGTTGCCACTATGTTGTCACTCATAATTTTCTCTAGAAGTTATTGGAAGAAAGAAAATGACCAAGGTAACCACAAACTAACTTTTAAGCATAGGCTCTATCTAACCTATGGCTAAAAGAGGGCTCTTTGTATATGATTTAGCTTTGTTTGCTATGACTTTAGCCTAGTTCTGAATGATCAGGGGGTTTTTTATTTGTATTGAAGATTGGATGGTGGAATCCTTAAAACATATGGATAGAATGATGTCTTTAGACCATTAGGCTATGGAGTCAACAGAAGGGCAACAAAACTGGAATTAACTCATTAAAGGGAATTTTCAAAGGGCAAGCTAGTAGAGTAAAGTGCAAATCTTTGGGCTAGAGGGGTGAAATGGTTTGAATAAGGGTAAGAGAGAAATCAAGAATTCTTAGACCGAGATTTAAATGAGGAATAGAGGGTAATCAGAAACAAAGGGAAATTAAGAATCCTTTGCTATAGATTATAAAGAGACAACCTAAACTAAGGACCAATCAAGAATTCCTTAACTTAAGTTTTAGTAGAAAACATTCAAATGCATAAAAGTTAAAAAAGAGTGCAATAAAGATAATTTTGAGATATCATTCCATGTTATAGCATTAATATTCAGATGTACATTGTGGAAAAACTTTTAAGAAAGAAAACAATCAACGTGGGAAAATACTTATTTTCACTTTGCTCAACACATGAATCCTGTGAAATATCTTGTCTTTATTCATCAATCTAGCTTGCTGGTTGTTACAGGGAAAAGTGTCTATATAGAACTGCTCTATCCCACTAAGGTGTGACAGCTGCCTTAGAAACAAACAGAGAAAAGCTACTTATGTTTTTCCTTTATGAATTATAGATAGAGAGAAATAGAAAGACCAACCTCTGTCTTGCACTAATCCTTCAAGTCGATTCCTCTCTTCTTTGATAGTCTTCAGCTACCTGCTCCCTTGCACGCCCGGCTTCACAAAGTACCTGTAAGATCACAGAAGCATAGCACTATGAAAAGACATGGATCTATATTCATAAACAATCTAGGATCATATGCAAATTGACCATACAAATGTAACAAGCATCAATGATACACAAGCATGGAGGAAAAACTCAAATAGCTTTTATTGATAAACAAGAAAAGATCCAGGAGGAGTTACAACCGGTTGTTCTGACCCAGCATCAACCTCCCAGCAAAGAAGCCCCTCTTCACCTCAAACAAAGCATAGATCACCCAACAATCTGATTGTTTGTCTCAATAAACCAACAACAATTCCTTACAATATGCAAAATTCCAGCCTCTGGATCTCTGGGATGAGGGATCCATATATAGATATTTGTAAGGGAGATGAGTCAGCTTGTGATTTGACTAGTGTCTTCCCTTTGATAGTTCTTGCTTCCACTTGGAGACTGAAAGCCTCTTACTCATCCTTGGTCGAATTCAGTGAGGCAAGTGTCATAGGAGAAGATTCTGGAAGCTTCCATTGCCTCTCCACCTCGCGGAATGATACTACCATTTGTCATTTCTCGCCCATCGCACCCCATAGAAGGGACTTTTGAAATGCAACGCACCCCCACAGTGTATTTAGGTGCAATGCAACGCACTTAGCTAGTGGAGCAGCTGAAATGATCCTGTTTTGACCAATTCTGAGCAGTTTTTCATGGAGAACTTCTGGGATAAGCTATAGTATGTTGACCTTGTTCCTTTAGGGGTTAGAACAACACTTTTAGGGACTTAGGAGCCCTTGATTTATGGACATTTCATGCTTGGGGTTGTAGGGCCCAAAAATGTCTATAACAGTTGCCCCCTAAAGTATGAGGCCGTTAACCTTTTGGTGTCAGGTGAAATGCTTTATTATGAGGATCCGAAGTTCTTTCAATGCTGGGAGGAGACTTGTAATAAGATACAATACAATACATTATCTTCATAATATTTTCATGATCTAGCTGAGGCGGGCATTCCCATGCTCAGCTTTATAAATTCATTTGCATGTACATAGGACAGACAATCGTCTGAGAGTAGACTGATGATTCTGATAGAGCCATCATCCTTTGGATTGGATGATTATCTGTGTAGCAATGATGTACATTTGATGTTTTTATTTCCCTGAATATATATCGCAGCCCGGATGGATGAAACTAGATCTGGGGTCTTCAATCTCGTTCGATCTTCACTCGAAGTACAAGTCGATCCATGTGAGAAATGTTTTGAAGTCGAACATGGAAAGACATCGCTTGATTACCAGTCAATGATGTAAACTGTTAACAAGCACGAGAGGAATCACCGATAATGATAATGACCCTCAAGGTACTGCAGTACAATTCACGTGGTGTGAATAAAGGACTTGGCATCGAACACCACGCAAAATCTTTCGGTTGAAGGCCATTGATGTAAACCTGTCGCCGGAAGTGAGAAACTTACCATTGAGGCATGCAAGCTTCAAAGTACTGAATGGGGTGTTCCTAGATCAACTTCTTGGATAATGAGCTGATGTCGACAAGAAGTGATCCGTCACAAGAGGGCCTTAATGAATCCCACATCAATGACACGGAATGGAGCAAATGATTTTAATGGAGGTGAAAATGATCTGGTGATATAAGGTTCAGGGTGGCGGTCATGAAAGAATGGAGTATAATGTATGGTAGTGGGTGAGACACAGGTGAATCCTCTAAATGACTTCTCTTGAACATATCGGCGACACTGACATGATGGATTGGTAGCATTAACCCCAAATGTGGATGGTGTGATGTGACCATGGTGATGTGACCGGTGAATGAAACAACCCAACCCGACGGGATGCGGAGTGAAAGTGTCATGTTCAAGAGCGACTTGCTACCAACAAAGTTTCTTTGAGTTTTTCTTCCCATTTTTCCCCAGTCATTGCTGACCAGTACCTCTTTATTTTTTTGTCAAGCTTGAGGAGGATAACATATGCTTGTTCTATAATTTTCCCTTCGGGCAAACCCATCGCTATGTTTTAACGAGCCTTGCGATAGTGAAACTCATTCTCGTCTATCGACAAGTATGTGGCTATTATAATTTTAACGAGTTTAACGACAAAGATAACTCGGTCCTTTTCAATTTTAGAGAATCTGAAAAGGAACGTAAAGGAAACTCCAAAATTCCTTTTTCGTAATCTAATCCCTTAAGTCCGAAAGAGTATAAAACAATACATAAGGGATGAATTTTCGATACTTTTAACGAGCCGAACAAAACAAGTGCTCGATCTTTTTGTGTAATAATCCCTCAAGTCCAAAAAGATTAAAATCTAAAGGAGGGATGGCACTTCCGGTCCCTTTAACGAGCTGGAGAGGCCAATGGCTCGGCAATCTTTTCATATTTTACGAGTCAGCTGAAAAGAGCTTAAAGGAGACTCGTCTTTTGAGGAACGAGTGATAAAACGGGTAGCAACTGATTCCAGGTAAGGTTTGGAATTTTCCAATCACGGCAGTGTTACAAGGATGGCTAGTGAAATCACTCTTCGCAGCTGTTCCTCAAAATGGGTAAACAATCAAATGGAGGTGAATGATCATCCAATGCAAAAGTGGAGGTGACGGTGCAAACACGACCAAGGCTTTAATGGCTAAAGTACTACATTCACGATGGTTATTTACCGGTAAATAGTTCATTTTTTAACGAGCTTAAACGCGAGATGAAACACTTGCTCATGGCTTATGTTTATTTTTTAACGAGCTTGAACTATGCGCTAAAACTGCTCGATTCCAGTCGTATAATAAGAATGTCTCATCTAAGATACCATTTTTGTGGAGCTTGCACCTCATGAAGCTTTGCTCCGCATCCTTTCTTTGTGCAAGTTAGGAAACGACTAATCCTACGAGTTTAGAGGGTTAGAGGTCCTAAAAATTTAAAAAATAAATAGTCGCTCTTCGCTTGCACGCCAAAAGGTTTTCATGCCCCCAGGTATAAAACAAAGTTTCAAGGTTACCCCTCAATTTGCAAATAAAACATGCTTGTTTTATCAGGAAAGGCCTACCTCTTACAGGCTACCAAAGATTGTTCTATTAATCATTCAAACAAAACACTTCTTTGGCGATGTCTACCGAAATAGACAAAGGTGAGTGAAGGAAGCTATCCCACTCACATAACTTTGACAAGAGAATCTTATTCCAGAATAACCCCCTCTTCCAATCACGGACGGGAGTACAGACTAGTCATATTCTCTCACGGAAACCTACCCTATACCTAGAGCTTTCCTACCGAAGCAGACCAGGGTGCATGCCCCCTCAGTTTTAGTCGTGTCCCCCGAATCACTCGCGTTCATCGGGTGGACGGACTGGGGATTGAGACATTTCTTGCGTGAAAAGACCATTCAGGATTAGTATATGACTACTTGCTATGTGTGATCCGGGAAATGAAAGCTAGTCTACGAGCTTCACCACTCTTCCTTCATGCGGAAAACACATCACTCTAAAGAGTGATGAGACAATGGCTCTCATGCAATAAATATAGTCTCATCCAAGGAGTAGATTATAATCCAGGGGTCCTTGAACTACCATCACATTCATTTGAACGGTTTTCCCTCTCAATGTTATGGGCACATTGGGAAGGATCCCTAACGGTCGACTGGTTCCTTTATCAAAGCCTGTTAGATTTCTCATTTCAGGCAAAAGCGATGGCGAATCAAGCGCTTTCCAAGCAGTCTAGGAAAGGATACTCACAGAAGCCCCTTCATCTATGATGGTACCAGCCATAACCATTCTATATATTTGAACAATGATTCAGAATGGTATACTAGGTGGTAAACGGGGTCTGCCTAGTTGATTCCAGTCGAAGGAGACAACTAGGTTGCTTGGAGGTGGGACCGAATAGACGGCCGGATATGACTCTGATGAACTTCCTTCCTACGGTAAAGGGATGGGTAAATTGCCCCCATGTTCATTGGAGTCTGTGCTTATGAAAAGAATTTGGACGGTGTCATCCTTGTTCTCTTCAGTGACGGTATCATCTGAAGATGGAACCTCTGAAGGCAAGACCGGGTCAACTGCCGCCTCGACCTTTTGACTTTCGTCTGGTATGGGTTCAGATGGTTTGTCTTCAATGATAGATGCTTCAGCCGACCACCTGGGCGGGCCAGCCGGATTTTCAACTAGCGACGGACTCGGCAAGAGTTTTTTATATCCAGGAGGAAGTCGTACCGGTGAAACTGGACGATCATCCAAAACTCTTTTAGCTTCATCTAAGAAGGGACAACGGTGGACAGCATGGTCACCTTCGCATAGTTTACAAGGAAATCTATATTTTCCTTTTTGTCCTGGGGCTTCACTTTCACTAGTCGATGGTGTGTTTTCAACATGATCATCAGAGGTTGACGACACCGGGTTGTGCAAACGGGGAGACCAGTCCCTTAAGATCCGAGGGATGCAAGGACAATCTCTGTGATAGTGGTCTCCCTTGCAAATGACACATGGCGATTTAGGCCTGGTTGGTGTAGTGTGTGGATTTTCGTTAGACGACACTCGTTTGCCCCCATTCGCTTTTGGCTCCTTCTTCTTCTTCTCTTTCTTCTTCTTTTCCTTCTTCTCCTTAGGTACTTGACTTTTGGCTTTACCAGCCCCATCAAGCGAAGAGGAAGGAGGAGAGGAAGAATTAGAGGAAGTAGAAGGTTGGCAGGTAACTCTGGACTCGTCTAGTCGCTGATTTGATTGTTCAGGAATAGTGGTGTTCTGAATGACAGAGGTTGAGAAGAGCCATACAGGCAAACCAATTGTCAGTCCTGGAAGAGAAAATGTGGCCATGTGGGGTGCACCAACATCTCCCCAAGAGGAGAAGGGACTAGGATTTCCTCCAAGGGGACCCAAGATCAACGTAGGAAAGGGTAATGAATATTCCGTTTAAAATAAATTTTAGACGCTTTGACACAACTTTGTTTTTTCAATTTTTAAGAGTCGAGAAAAAACAAAAGATGACTCTAGTCTCCTTCGATTTTTAATGAGCCTGAAATGACAAGTGCTTAGATGGACCTTTTCCGTTAAAGAGTCTGAAAAGGAACGAAAGGGACTGCTCCGGAAGTCTAGGTAGAGGGAGTACCAAACCAATCGCAAAATTGCAGAATACTTTTTACGGTACGGCAGTCAATCTTCCCGAATGCTGTGTTCAGTGCATTGCGATCGATAGGGCGGTAGACACGGCTTCCTATGGATAAAGGATTTAAGCCTATAGGGGTCTCCCAAAATATACTTGACGGTACGTGGGAGCAGAAGTCCGTACTGGAACTTATCGTCTCAAAGTGGAGGAATCACCCAACCAACAGTGAGAACAACAGTTACCAGGCTTTACGACGCCGGAATACGTCTCTAGCCTAGACCTCTAGATGTTGTGCATTAAGTTCCAAATCATTGTTAGATTCATTGAATTTATTTTAAGTTGATCTTGCTTATGAAGTTGGCCTTTTGGGTTCACCATGAGATGTAGATGTAATTCCTAAAATGCAATCTAAATATGATAAACAAACTTTTATCTCTTTTATGCAATGAAAATCCTAGCTACTAGGGAAAAGAAAGACAAAATCTTTTCACAAAGAGCAAAGAGCACACTGTAAATGCACTTTCCTAAATCAAGCCAAACAGACTGTCTATATGCAAATGCACATGCATGTATTTGTTTTTCGACTTTCTTAGTATATAGATGCTAAAAAGAAAGTTGATGCACAAATCTGAATTCCTTTTCAAGCGACAAATATAAACAATCTTCTTTTCGAAACCAAAAATAGAGATGATTACGACACCTTATGATTTTGAAATGAATACTTGTTTTTGACACTAGAAAATTACAAATTCAGACCAAAAGCAATAGCAACGGGATAATCAACCATCAACAACAATCAAACTCTTTCCTACGATCGAAATCGACGCTTGCAACAGTTTCAAATCAAAGGATGACAATACGATTATGCTACCTTTGCAAAGGAGAATTGTAAATGATTCAACAAACACACAAAAACATCTACAGTTATTTTGTACAAAGGAGGCAGAATAATAGCAAGGAAAAGGGGTTTCAAACAGACATATACTGATCACAGGAAGCAAAATTTAGGAATAGAACTGGAAAGAATGAATCACAGAATCCACAACTGCACAGAGCTAGTCTGATCAGCGCACCTGTAACACAGAGAATCTAAAATGCAGCGTAGGTTGTCCACTCAGGAAGTGCGCTAAAAATCAGAATCTCTTAACAGTACCTGCGCTGGGCCAGAAACGAGACTCTGTTCGGGTTTCGGGTCACGGTTTGCAGTTCAGTTCTTAGTTTTTGGCCGAGTAAAAAGCAATCAGTAATTCAACAATCAGGGGTAGATCTAAAGAGGATCTAAGAGCTATCACAAGGGAAATCAGAGAGTTTGTGAATCAGTTGTTTAAATCATAAACAGATCCCGGAGGTCGACTGAAGCGGCATTTATCTACTTTGCATTTGCATAGCAAATGCAGTTCGAAAGCTACCTAGCACAGCTTCAGACTCCGTCTGTAAGTTTATGAAAAAGACAACAAAGAAGATAAACAAACAAACTAATTCGTCCCCAGCGGAGTCGCCATTTTGTTACAGGGAAAAGTGTCTATATAGAACTGCTCTATCCCACTAAGGTGTGACAGCTGCCTTAGAAACAAACAGAGAAAAGCTACTTATGTTTTTTCTTTATGAATTATAGATAGAGAGAAATAGAAAGACCAACCTCTGTCTTGCGCTAATCCTTCAAGTCGATTCCTCTCTTCTTTGATAATCTTTAGCTACCTGCTCCCTTGTACGCCCGGCTTCACAAAGTACCTGTAAGATCACAGAAGCATAGCACTATGCAAATACATGGATCTATATTCATAAACAATCTAGGATCAGATGTAAATTGACCATACAAATGTAACAAGCATCAATGATACACAAGCATGGAGGAAAAACTCAAATAGCTTTTATTGATAAACAAGAAAAGATCCAGGAGGAGTTACAACCGGTTGTTCTGACCCAGCATCAACCTCCCAGCAAAGAAGCCCCTCTTCACCTCAAACAAAGCATAGATCACCCAACAATCTGATTGTTTGTCTCAATAAACCAACAACAATTCCTTACAATATGCAAAATTCCAGCCTCTGGATCTCTGGGATGAGGGATCCATATATAGATATTTGTAAGGGAGATGAGTCAGCTTGTGATTTGACTAGTGTCTTCCCTCTGATAGTTCTTGCTTCCACTTGGAGACTGAAAGCCTCTTACTCATCCTTGGTCGAATTCAGTGAGGCAAGTGTCACAGGAGAAGATTCTGGAAGCTTCCATTGCCTCTCCACCTCGCGGAATGATACTTCCATTTGTCATTTCTCGCCCATCACACCCCATAGAAGGGACTTTTGAAATGCAACGCACCCCCACAGTGTATTTAGGTGCAATGCAACGCACTTAGCCAGTGGAGCAGCTGAAATGATCCTGTTTTGACCAATTCTGAGCAGTTTTTCATGGAGAACTTCTGGGAGAAGCTGTATTCTGTTGACCTTGTTCCTTTAGGGGTTAGAACAACACTTTTAGGGACTTAGAAGCCCTTGATTTATGGAAATTTCATACTTGGGGTTGTAGGGCCCAAAAATTTCTATAACACTGGTCCAATCACTGATACAATAGCTTACAATCTTCTCATCAAGAGGTCTATAGAAATGTCTAAGAACCCACCCTACATACCTCGAACTGTGAAGTATTTGTACAAAAAATTATTAAAAAATATCTCAATCTAACTTGAGATTTAATGTAGGGAATACAAAATATCGCCTTGCAAGAAGATAGAGACAACTATTGAACTATTTCATGTTGTCCCTTTTATTGGGGTGTTGCTGGCCTTTATGGTTTGGCTTGTAGCCCTTTATACTGCTTTTTTGTTGTGGTCTTTCACGTTGGAATCTTATTTGATTTTTACCTTTCACCTGATACTCTTTGGCACTGATACTCTTTAATTATGCTGACTTGTTTCATCTGTTTACCTGGCTGTTCTTCTTTTACTGCACAGTAACCTTTCTACTTTAAATTTCTTACAGTAAATCAGTCATTTTTTCCCACCATTCAACATCAGGTAACTAGACATTCATCATTTGCCTATATATCTCATCAGCCTTGGTATACTTAGCAAAATTGGGCTTGGTGACAAACAAATGTTTTACCTCATGCTAGAGGAAAAAAAAGTTCTCAAATGTATTATACAAAACTTTGCCTGTTGGCAGGGATTTTATTACTGAAGTGCTTGCTTTTTCTTTAGCCAACTGGTTGAGTCTCCTATCATAGTCCTACTGTGTCATAAGTTTATCATTAATGACCAATGGATTAGGCAATCCTTTCTCCCTCAAAATTTGGAATTTAGCCATGAATATATCAATGACTACCTGCATGTTTTGGCACTTTTCCTCCAAGTTTAGCATTAGGTTCCTCTTGGAAAGGACCTTCCTTATTTCCAAAATGGTTTCAATTCTATCTTCTATATCCAACCGATGAAGTTCATATCTATTTTTGATATTGAGGAAGTGGATGATTCTATTGGCATCCTCAGTAATGTCTCCCAATTCCTCTTTGACCTTTTGGATAGTTGTTGTAGCTATCTTTATCAATTTTGTCTGATCAAAAATAACTTGAATAGATGGCAAAATATCATTGACAGAGTCAATGATATTGGCCCATAACAGTTCCTTGGCTTGTCCAAGAGGTTTCTCTAATGTTAGTTCCTTCTCCATAGCTTTGACTCTTTCACTCATTCTGTTTGCCTTTTGTTCTTCTCCCTTTTGCATAATATGGGCAAGTTTGTAGTTAGTTTCTAAACTTGCCACCTTTTCTCTTAGTTTGTTCATTTCTGTTGCCTGGATTGACATTTCATTCATGGCTTTGATTAATTTGTCTTCCTCTTCTCCTGGTGTACATGTTGTTGTAGACTCTGGTGTCACTGGAAATGATGTGGCAGGTGGAGCTGTAGGTGCTAATGAAGTTGCTGGTGTGTAGGGGACTACTGTAGATACTGCAGGGATGACATTTGTAGAAGTTGTGGCAATGTCAGTTTGTTTTAATTGGATCAAGTTATACAATTATTTCTCTGTCTCCCTTAGTTGATCATTGAGTCTTAGGACTAAGTCCATCATCTCCTCATGCTTTTGTTGGGTCTCCAAAACTTCTAGTGTTTGAGGATGTTGCAGCTGGGGTATCTTTAATTGCTTCTTCAGTGTAGCAATATCATCGTTTCTCTTCTTTATCAGCTGCTCCGTAGCATTAATATCTTTGGGATGATGTCCCAACTCAATAACTAAGTCTTCCAAAGACTTAATCCTTGTATCCTTGGCCTGTGAGGAGGCCTTCTCCAACTGAAACTGTGCTGAGATATTATTCAATGAATTTTGTATTTGATGAGCAGCTATAGCCTTACCTGTAAGGGTGGAGTGTATCATCTCTCCAACATGTTTATGTGGTTCTATTTGGTCTATGGGATGAATATCCCTTGCCAATACTTAAAAGTTAACCCTCTTGAAGTCTGATAATGCCTTGGGC
This sequence comes from Pinus tabuliformis, assembly GCA_031772625.1. Taxonomy (NCBI): domain Eukaryota; kingdom Viridiplantae; phylum Streptophyta; class Pinopsida; order Pinales; family Pinaceae; genus Pinus; species Pinus tabuliformis. The sequence goes on along the minus strand of CM062806.1, from coordinate 512,975,343 downwards.
TCCTGTGTTGTAGGTTTGATAAAGGACATTTGAAGCTTTCCCTCTTTGATGTCAAAAGCTGACATCAGTCTTGTTTGATTTGTGGGAGTGAGTTTCAGATATTGGGCATATGTCTGAGCTTTGAGCTTCTCATTGCTCAATTTAATGTCTTTATACATGTCTTTTATGTCTTGGTCCTTGTCAGCAAGTCTACTGAATGAAGACACTTCCATACTTAGCTGCCTTTCCAACATCTGAGTCTGTGATGTGGATGGATCTTGGATGCCTTCGGTTGGGGTTGTGGGCCCGCTTCTAAATCCTTCTGTGTTGGTGACCTGTGCTGATCCTTCTGTACCTTCCTGTTCAGAAACAGGATTGAGCCTTTGCCTCTTGCTGTGACTAGTTTCACAATGAACATTAGATGTTACCATGCTTGAAGTAGAAGCTCCCTCTCTGTTTCTCTTGGGATTTATTTCTTCATTTTGGGGAGTCTACATGATAAGAGGGGTACTCATTGTGGCTTCTTGCTGTTTTGGTACCTGCATAAATGAGCTCTCATCAAGCTGCCTCTCTAAATTAATCAAGGTATTTTCAATGTCCACCTGTGTACTATCTCTATCTATAAGAGTGTTCTCCAACCACTCAGATTGATTGGCATATGCGTATATCCCAGGTATGGGGTGATGAATTTAAGGCCCCAATTTTGCCTTTTGCCTAAGTCTGATTAAGAATCCTTGAGGGTCATATCTCCATATGAAACTCTTTTGGAATTTCATTCCTTGCAATATGCGATTTGCTTCCTCCCCTTCTTCTCTTGAATTACAGATGAAAGGGCCCAATTGATTTTTGACTCTAAACTGGGTTTTCTTCTTGGTTGAAACAAAATTTACTTCATGTGAGTTCATTATTTGCCTATAATACTCCAAAGAAAATAACCTCGTGGGGAGGTATTTGGGTAGTTTATATGGTGCAAGCTAGCACCCATAAATCCTTATCTCTGTGTGGTTTTGGTACAGGTACCAATCTCCCACTTTGGTTTGCTTGGATAGCCAGAGGACTCTTTTTATCTCTAGACTTATCCTAGAAGAGGATTTCCTGTAAGCATAGTCATGACTGGATGTACAAAATAATCTATAAAATCTGAATAAGTGTATGGAGATCCAAATTTGTGGAATAATGGGATCCAAAAAATCATAGACCTAGGCTGGCCTTTGGTATCAAGCTTCTGGAGAGTGAAAGGAAATTTGTCTGGTTGGTAGTACATGAACATATGAAAGAGGACATATGAGTATTTAAACACTCTTTCATTGCTCATTCTAGTAAACTGCTCATGCATCCTATCGGCTATAAACTCAGCATAATTGTACAAAACAACAAGAGGTTGTCCTGGGGTATAAATGGACATGAAGGCAAGTATAAGCTCATCAATGTATTCACTACTAATGTAACCCAAAATACATGACATCATGGTCACAATATGCTTGCCCTTTGTATAGAAAATAGCTGACATATATGGAGGGGGATCTTTAGGAAGGTGTTTTTCTTCTATAATGATAGTTTGGAGTAACTGGGCCAATCTAGATGGATTTAACTTGGTGTGCTGGTCTATCAGATCCCCAATTGAGAGTGGGGTTAGATTGGGTCCTGGTTGAAAATGTAGTATTTCATTTATGGACTCAGTTGTGATAGTAAACAAGACCTTTTGGTCATGAGACATGATAGTTCTATGGTTAGGGACATAGCATGCATGGCACATGTGGAAAATTTCTAGGAAGATATGCACTTGGGGGAATTGATACCTGGGTAAATTAGACTCCCAAAGGCCAAGGTCATCTGAATGGTTCAGGTAGTTGTCTCTACTCAAGCAATGAATTTTGAGTAGGAGCTCTGATGCACTAGTATCTTTTATTTGGAAATCCTTGTCAACCAGGGGAAGGTGGTCCAGGTCCAAATGTGGAGTTGTCACAGGTCTGACATCCATGGAGATAGGGGTGGCAGCCATTATTCAATTCTTGTGGATTTGAATTAGGTGCTAGAGGTTTTGAATGGAAATTGGGAACTTTCAAAGGGTTTTGGCCACAAGTGTTTTTAAATTTAAGGTAATTTTCAATTAATTTGACTTAATGAAAATACTTAACAGGCTGAGTGTTTCCAAATTTGAACAGGGAGTGGTATTCTATGGTGAAATACCTAGAATTTGGGTGAATTTGCTTCAAGTTGATGGTTCACAACAGCTACAGAGGTTTGTACAGTTCCGGCACGAACTGTAAGGTCAGTTGGGTTGTCTGCAGTGTCTTCTGGAGCGAATTTGGAGGTTGGTTGGTGAATTTTGTGTTTGTAGGAGTCGCAAAGATTTTCATATTTTTACAGTGAAAATGAGTGAAAAGGGCGAAAAGAGTTCTTTTCAGCCTTTTATAGAAAAAAAACTACTTTTGGCAGGTTTATTTACGAGTGAACAGTTGGCAGTTTTTTCAGTTAAATGGGGAAGGAGTATTGGAGGGCCATCACACTGCTTTTGTGGTGCGGGTGGTATTTGGAAGGGGTCACCCGATGTACTACAGCGTTTGACACATAACAGTAGGGGGGTAGGGGAAAACCACTTTATCGGGTGGGTAAAGGTCGACGGTCGAGTTCAACCGATATGGATGTAGGTCGTTGGATGAAGTGGATGTTGATTGGACGACAATCGGAGAGGGGAAATACGCGGGTTATAAAGCTTGGATTTAGGGAGGGGCCCAATGCTTTAAACCTTGGCGGCATAGGTTTAACTTCGGAATTAATCTTGGGTTAAGCGATCGAGCGGGGCTTAATTGTGGGTTTAGGGAATTAGGTGAGGTTAATGATGGGATTAACTTAGGTTTACTAGGATTCGGTAAATTAAGTAGGTTTTGTCAGGATATGGGTAAATTATATAGTTTTTATTAAAACTAAGGGTTGGGTTATTTAGATAAGGGATTTAGTTAATATACAGGAAAAGGGATATGGGGGAATTATATAATAAAATTAGAAGTTAATATGAAATATAATGGGTGGAGTGGGTTTTTACTAAGTAAAAAGGTAAAACATAACATTTCTGTGCATTTCACTTTATACTTATGATAAAGTGTTTTTGGTGGGTTTATGGATGAAAAGGGATTCACATGGGGTTTTCAGTTTTCCTATGTAAATGGTGTTTAACCTTAGGAAAAACGGGTTTCCTTAGGATGATGAGGGGAAATGGATTTTATGAAGGAGATTCTAGCACTTGATATCCATAAGTCATTAAGCCGAGGGTCTGATACCACCAAAAGTCAGAGAAATGCTCCGAGCCTCTTGGACTTGAAGGATTTTTAGTATTTAGAACTTATTTATGGGAAATTAGTAAGTAGAGGTGTGAAATGACTGATAGGGAGTTAATTACTTGAACATGTAAACCATTGCTTTTGCCTTGTTCAATGCTCATGTACATTTAAGACATATAATCAAGCATAAAGAATGTGCTTTTATCAAATCAACCTTGTAGTTATGCAACCTTTCTTGTACTTACTCATCACTTACCTTACCATTTTTTCTTCATTTTATTTGGGTGCATTTAGGCTAGCAAACCCTTATCAATCCTTTTCTTTTACAAAGTAAACTATCTACTTCTAACCTTATATCATCCAAGGGCTCAGATTAAACTAATGAACTCCTTTTATTTTCTCTACCTATATAATGATCTGCCAATATTAAACTGTTTGGTCAGATTTTATTCTCTAACTATAAACACAAAATTCAAAGCATGAAATAGCCAAGTTTAAACAATTTGACTATCATGGATTGTGGCATGAGTAACAAGCTGCACACAATCATTATTATGCATAAAAGTAAATAGTAGTGGCATTTTGACTTGCACACTTTCATGGTCTCTTTTTTTTTTTGGGGTTCATATATTTTCATTTTTTGACCTTTTCTTATTCTTTTTGTCCTTTGATGTTTCTTTTAGGACATACCCTCTTTACATTTTTTATTTTTACTTTTAATATGGAAAACATTTGCAGAAAGCAAAGGTATGTACAATATTACAAGGCTTAACCTTAGTCATTTAAAATTATGACTCCTATTGGTATAGGAACCTAACAAATGGCACGAGAAGTGATCCATAGAATCTCTCACAATCAGTTGATGAAGATCAAGGTAAAAAACGGGGTCAGAGCACAAACTGAATGGTAAATATCAAATGGTGAAAATAACATGGTAAATTCTTGTTTTTATGTTTATTTCATGATCATTAAATGAGTAAACTTTAGTAGTTACCTATTTTTACCAATGAAACAGGTATGTTTAATCCATTTGGTGTTTGTTTGAACATATTTTCAACTGACTTACAACAATTGACATATTTATTGTTGAGAAACAATGGAAAACCCTTAACATTCCAAAAACTAACCCTAGAAGATGAAACGCCAAACTGTGGGCCCCGTTTGGGTAAATAGGTACATTAACTTCCCAGGGTCATAACTTTGGCATATGATCTCCGTTTGACGTGCACAGCATCTCATAAGAAAGATCTATCCAAGAACTACAAGTTTGGGAAGAAAAACATCAGTCCATGGACCCATGTTGCTCCCAATTTTCCCAAAAAAATGTCGTTTAGGTCCTCAAAACGACACCGAAAGTTCAGGACCCGAAAAATTGCTAAAAATAGTAAACTATGCTACAATTAAGGAAACTGAAAAGCTGATAGAAACAATGGTGGGAGTCCAAGTGGATTTGACAGGTGGCCACCAATATCCACCTAGATCATTTCTCCCCTATTAGGAAGCAATGTTCCCAATTGTGTTGAGTTCCTCCATGAGATGAGGAAACTTCTGTTGAACTTGGTCCCTGGTGAGCCACTTGCCTTGGTGAAGGAGTTGGCCTGATTTGACAACTTGATAAAATTGGATATTTTGCTGGCGAGTGTGCTTGATCTGTGTGTCCATGATCCAATTAGCTACAGCTTGTTCCATGCAATCTGGATTTAACTCTGCGGGTGTGAGCTGTTCTGCAATGTCGGATGTGTCTAGTAATGGTAGAAAGTATGGCTGAAGGCGGTCCACATTGAACACTGGGTGTAGGCCAAGGAATGGGGGAATTCTGAGCTCAAATGCATTGTCTCCCACAACCTTGGTAATGGTGTAAGGACCATATCGAAGTGGTTTGAGTTTCTGATAGGCTTCGGTAAGGCGTTCCTTTTGTAAATGCAACCAGACTTTGTCACCCACCTAAAACTTGTGTGGCACCCGACGTTGATCATGTCGCTGCTTGTACTTGGAATTTGATTTCTCCAGAATGTCATGGAGCTGCTGGAGAATATGTTGCATGTGCTCAATGAAGTTGTTTTCCTTATCTTTTTCAGACTAGACATGAGCCAAATCTGCATGAGTAACTATAAATGGCATGGCCACATCAATGGGACATAGTGGCTGGAATCCTAAGCCCACCTGAAAAGGGTTGTGGCCAGTCGAGCTATGGAGAGCTCAGTTGTAGCTGTGCTGAACATAGGGGAGGCTCTCATCCCATGTGAGTGGATGCTTTGAGTTGTACATGCACAGAATGTGTACGATCATCCTGTTGGCAACCTCTATCTGGCCATCAGTTTGAGGATGGAAGGCTATGGACTTAGTGAGTTTGGTGTCGAGCATTGACCAGAGACTGGATCAAAATGTACTGAGAAACCTACTGTCCCGATCTGAGATGATAGACTGTGGGATCCCAAAGTGTACCCACACTCATTCAAATAAGAGTTTAGCAGTGGCTTCTGTTGTGATATTCTTCTTGCAGGTAGCCATAATGGCCATCTTCGAGAACTTGTCAATGACCACAAAAACACAATCGTTTCCATGCTTAGTGGAAGGAAGGCCTGACATGTAATCCATGGAGATGGATTCCCAAGGTCGACTAGGGGTAGGCAGGGGGGTATAGAGGCCTTGCTTCTTGATGGTCGGTTTGGTAATGGCGCAGGCAGTGCATGATCTGATGTACTTCTCGACATCCTGTCGAAGATTTAGCCAATAGAAATAATTTTGCAGTATCGCCACTGTTTTCTCAACCCCGAAATGTTTAGCAACCTGAATGTAGTGTGCTTCCCAAATAATCTTAGCATGCTCGCTTGAAGGAACACAAAGGTGACCCAGGTGGCATAACTGGGCATCCTGGAGATGAAAATCTAGAACATGTTGACCCTCCAAGAGTGTCTGGTATGTGTGGCTGAATTTTGGGTCGCTTTTGTAGAGAAGAGGCCAATCAAAAGTCTTATGCCCACAAGAGTTGAGCACAGTGGTTAACGCCATGATCGGTTGTTGACTGAGGTAATCTGCAACATTATTGGTGCTACCTTTCTTATACTTGATATTCAAATGGAACTGTTGTAGGTATGTGGACCACTTTTGATGATGATCATTTTGTAATTTCCCTTGGGTCTGTATGAACTATAGGGATCGGTGGTCTGTATGGATGACCATTTCCTTCCCCAAAATGTAATGCTTCCATTGTCAGCAGGCCTACACAATGGAATACATCTCTTTGTCATAAGTGGGATACTTCTGGACTGTGTTTGAAAGTGTCTCACTGTGATATGCCACTAGATGCCTGTGTTGAGTGAGGACTGCCCAATATCATAGTCAGAGGCATCTGTCTCGACCTCAAATGTTTGTTGCAAGTCTGGTAATATGAGCACTGGTGCTGTGCAGAGGTGATGTTTCAACTCTGTGAATGCCTTCTATTGAGATTCAGACCAAAATAATTTTTCTTTCGCTCCTCCCATGGTGACTTGACTCAAGGGCCAAGTGATATGAGAAAATCCCAACATGAGCCTGTAGTAGAAGCTGGCAAGACCTAGAAAGCTGCGAAGCTCTGTCAGAGTGGTTGGAGATGGCCAATCTCGAATGACTTGGATCTTGGATGGATCCACATGTACCCCATGTTCATCAATAATGTATCCCAGATACTAAACCTGGGTCATGCCAAAAGTGCATTTCACCAAATTGGCACATAACTTGTGTTGCCATAGTGTCTGGAGAACCTGTCGGATGTGGTGGGGGTGTTCTTCCCAACTATGGCTAAAGATCAGGATGTCATCCAAGTATACCACTACAAATGAGTTGGTGAATGGGAGCATTCATCAATCCGAAAGGCATAACCAACCATTCAAAAAGGCCCTCCTTGGCTTTGAAGGAAGTCTTCCACATATCGAAGGGTTCGATTAGTACCTGGTGATATCCTGACTTCAAATCGATCTGGGTGAAATATTTTTCCCCCTTCAGTTGGTCCAAGGGGTCATCAATCCATGGGATCGGGTACCTATTATGGACAGTGATCTTGTTCAACGCCCGATAGTCAATACAGAGTCTCCAAGTCCCATCCTTCTTCTGCACCAACACGATTGGGCTCCCATAGTGTTATAGACAATTTTGTGCCTTACAGCAACAAGCATGAATTTTCAATAATCCAAGGGATCCAAAGTTCCCTAAACATGATGTTCCTACCCCTAGAGGAACAAGGTCAGCAAACCAACAGCTCTCAGATCAGTTCTCCACCTGAAAACACTCAAAAACAAGCAATCCTGAAATCAAAGCAGGTGCTCCACTAGGCTTCTGCGCTGAAACACAACTGCTCCATGGTGTACCTACGTTGCAAAGCAGGTAGAACAAATCCCACCTGCGTTGAGTGAGTTTGGACATGTGGCACACTGAGTCATTGCTCTGGAATCTTCCAAAAATGACACTTGGATCAGGGATTTCGCCTTGTGATGAGTCAGAGGCTTTGTTTCTCCAAGTGGAAGCAAGGTTCACCAAGTGGACTCAAGAACTGAAGATCAACTAAAGATTAACTGAAGAGAGGGAGGACACAAGGCAGCTACACATCAGTTGCAAGCTGACTCATCCTTTCTCAATTCATCTATATATTGAGCTCTCTCCTATGAGCTCAGGAGGCTGGAATTTTGGGCAAAGTAATGATATGTTGTTGGTTTCATGATTGAGTTATTGGGTGATTGTTTGAGAGAGGTGAAGAAGAGCAATTCTTTCTGCTGGGAGGTGTTGCTGGGTTGGAGCCTGCAATGGTTGTAATACTCTCAGAACCTTTATTTCTTCATTAATAAAAGCTATTGAGGTTCTTCTATGTGCTCTTGTTTCAATTATATATTGTGATGATTGCATGTTTGGTTTACACTAATCCATGAACCAGTTATGATTGCATGCCTCTTGTAGTTTCCTTCTTTGTTATTTTGCAGGATCTCATTGTAGCTGGGCGAGCAGAAGAACAAAGAGCTAGGAGCAAGCGGCCAAAGAGAAGAGTTTGGATTCGACATTAAGCGCAAGGCAACGGTTAGTGCTTTCTCCATTCTCTTTTGCTTTCATAAAGAAGTAACCCTTAAGTAGTTTGTTTTACAGTTGTTGCTAAGGAACTGTCACCCTTAGAGTGGGATAGGGTCATCCGAGTCGGATACTTTTCCCTACAACAAACTGGCGACTCCACTAGTGATCGTATCCATTTGATTGTGTTTGTAGTATTTTGCTATTCATTTCCTGAACGAAAGAGTACCAAATCGAAAAGCTTTTGACTATATGAAAAGCGAAGTAGAGGGCAGCTACTCTTGCTCTTTTTCTGAGCAAATTCATGATTTGAAGAGCTGATCTACAAGGATCCTTGTAAGATCTTAGTGATAGCTTTGCACCTTCTAAATCATCACTTTGAGTGTGCTTGACTGATTGCTTCTGATTTGTGCAAAAACCGTGCATTTTTGAGAAAATTATGACCCGGAAACTGTGAAAACGCAATTCTCGTTTTCCAAAGCAGGTAGTACACAGGCTACCTGCTTTGCAACGCAGGTCCCGAAGGGAGCACCTGCACTGAGAGCCAGTTTGGCTGTGCAGAGCCTATGTTGGCCCAAATTTGCTTAGTGCATTTGGGGTTTCCTCCTTTCTCTTGCCTGTTTTCACTTAGTTTTGCTGCTAGGTGTCAGTCTTGTGCCTGTTTTGAAACCAATATTACTTGCCATCATTCCGCCTCTGTTATATAACGAAATTGTACTTGTTCTTTGTATTTCTTACTCATTTACAATTTCCCATAACGAAAAGTAAACTAGTCATGCTTTTAGCCTCTTAGATCTGAACCTGTGTTAGGCATTTTGTTGGTCTAAGGAGTTAGCTTGTTTGCTGTCCATAGCTGATTAGTCATTTTACTTTCGTTAGTATGGTTTGATTTCATGTATTTCCAGTGATTAAGCAAGTGAATCTTAAGGTGTCTTTTGATTTTGGACAAACTTGTTTACTGTCGCTTTAAATCGAAATCAAAGTTATATAACCACTTTCTTTTTGTATCCATCCACATTAAGAAAGGGAAAAGAAAATACATGCATTGTGCATTTTGCATTTGACTGTGTGCTTGACGATTTAGGGAAAATTTTCATTTTAGTGTGTGCTCTTTGATCTGTGTGAAAAGATTTGCCTTTCTTTTCCCTCAGTAGTTAAGGTTTTCAAAGTTGAAAGATTGAAAAGTTTGCTTCTCATCTTAGACTGCATTCAGGAATTTGTTTATATACATCTCGTGGTGATCCTTAAAGGCAAACTGATAAGCAAGATCAACATTAAAATAAATCCAATTTAGATAACAACGCTTTGTAACATAACGCAAACACATAGAGGTCTAGGTAGAGACGTGTTCCGGCGTCGTTAAACATAGTGACTGTCGATCTCTACGAAGGTGGGTGATTCCTCCTGAGAGTCGGTGGCACTAATACGGACTTGTGCTCCCACGTACCGTCGCGTATATATTGGGAGACCCCTATAGGCAATTATCCTTTATCCATAGGAAGCCGTGTCGACCGCCCTACTGATCGCGATGCAGTGAACACAGCATTCACGAAGATCGACCACCCGTACCGTAAAACATATTCTGTGGTTTCGCGAAAAGTTTGGCACACCCTCTGCCTAGAACTCCAGAGCAGTTTCTTTTGGCCTTTTTTCAAACTCTATAACTGAAAAAGAACATCCGAGCATTTGTCACTTCGGGCTCATTAAAACATCGAAGGCGACTAGAGTCATCTTTAGCTTTTTCTCGACTCTTAAAACATGAAAAAGCAAGTTTGTGTCTAAAAGCGTCGTTAATAAAATTTATTTTAAGCGGAACAAAATCACCTGTTATTCCTACGTTGATCTTTTAGTTGAAAAGTATGGAGCCCACCAACCAAGGAAGTAACCTTAGCGGAAATCCAAATCCCTTCTCCTCTTGGGGAGATATTGGTGCGCCTCATATGGCCACATTGTCACTTCCAGGATTGACAATTGGCCTACCTGTATGGCTCTTTTCAACTAATGTAGTCCAGATCGCCACTAATCCTGAGCAGTCAAATCAACAGTCAGAACAATCTAGAGCTACCCACCAACCTTCCACTTCTTACAATTCTTCCTCTAATCCTTCATCTTCACAAGGTAGAGCCGGCAAAAGTCAGCCTCCCATGGAGAAGAAGGAAAAGAAGAAAAGAGAAAAGAAGCAGAAGGGGCCTATGGTGAAGGCGACTGGGGGCAAGCAAAAGACAGCTGACAAAAACCCACACACTGCACCGAACGGGCCTAAATCGCCATGTATCATTTGCAAAGGGGCCCACTTCCATTGTGATTGTCCTTGTATTCCCCGAATACTAAGGGACTAGTCCCCAAGGTTGCACAATCCGGTAGCATCAACCTCTGGTAGTCATGTTGATTGCAGTCCATCAACTAGCGAGAGTGAAGGACGAAAAGGGAGACCAAGATCACCCTGTATATTGTGTGAAGGCGAGCATGCCATCCACCGATGTCCATTCTTAGATGAGGCAAAGAGAGTTTTGGAAGATCGCCCGGTTTCACCATTGCGACTTCCTCCTGGATACCAAAAACTCGCGCCTAATCCCTCGATAGTTGAAAATCCAGCTGACCCGCTCAAGTGGTCAGCTGAAGTGTCGGTCATTGAGAATGAATCTACTGAATCCAGACCAGACGAAATTCTAAAGGTCGAAACGGCAGTTGACCCAGTTCTTCCTTCAGAAGTTGCATCGTCCAATGACTCCGACATTGAAGACCCATCTTCAAATGACACCCTCACTGAAGAGGATAAGGATGACACCGTCCATATTCTTTTCATCAACACAGACTCTGATGAGCATCAGGGCAATGCGCCCATTCCTTTATCGCAGGAAGGAACATCGTCAGGGTCGTATCCGGCCGTATATTCGGTCCCACCACCAAGCAACCTAGTTGTATCCTTTGATTGGAATCAACTAGGCAGACCCCGGTTACCAGCTAGTATCCCATTCAGAATCATAGTCCAAATCTATAGAATGGTGATGGCTGGAACCATCATTGATGAAGGGGCATCTGTGAGTATCCTTTCCTCTGTTGCTTGGAAAGCACTGGGTTGCCCGGTGCTTTTACCTGAGATGAGAAATCTATCAGGTTTTGATAAAGGAACCAGTCACCCGTTAGGGATTCTCCCCAATGTTCCGGTTACATTGAAAGGGAAGATAGTTCGCATGAACATCATGGTCGTCCAGGGACCCTTGGCATATAACTTACTCCTTGGACGAGACTATATATATTGCATGGAGGCGATAGTGTCCTCGCTCTTTAGAGTCATGTGTTTTCCGCACGAAGGAAGAATGGTCCAGCTCGTAGACCAGCTTTCATTTCCAGGATCACGCATTGCAAATAGTCAAATACCATCCCTTAACGGTTTATTCACTCAAGGAATGCCACCGCCCCCGGTTCTACTTCCCGATGAATGCGAGTAATTCAAGAAGAAAAGAACTGGGACCCAGGGGGCATGCACCCTGGCCTGCCTCGGGCAGAGAAAACCTTAGGTATAAAGTTAATTTCCGCAGAAGGATGGACTAGTCCGTACCCCGTCCGGCAGAGGAAGAGAGGGTTGTTCTAGGATAAAATTCTTTTGTCAAAGTTATGTTGAAGCGGAAGAATCGCTCCCTTTGTCTAAAGAAGTGGGCTCTCCTAAGGAGGGGATCTATTTGTGGCAGCAAGTAGCCACCATCTTTGAATGTCAAGCCTCACCCATTAAAACAATATGTTTTGAAGGATAAGTAGGGGCAGTCTCCAAAGAAAGAGATGAAATTGCTACAACAAGTAGTCACCATCCTTAGCAACCTAATGATAGACATCACCGAAAAAAGAGTTTAGTTTGCGGCAGCGAACAAAACCATTTTTCGGATAATAAGTAAGAGATGGCAAAATCTCGAAATTATACTTTATACCTGGGGGCATGCAAACCTTTTGGAGTGCAAGCATGGGACGACTATTTATTTTTTAAATTTTTAGGTCCTCCCTTTAAACCTGTAGGTCTAACCCATTAAACTCGTAGGATTAGCCGTTTCCAGCTTGCATAAAGAAAGGATGAAGGGAAAAAGTTAAAACCTGCCAAAATGGAGTAATTAATGAGGTATCGCTCCTTAAATAATATTACCTCACCTAAAGCATTCCTTGTATTAAGACTGGTATAGTCGAGCAATTTTAGCAATGTTCATGCTCGTTAAAAAATAAACGCAAGAATCGAGCAGTTTTGTACAGAGTTCATGCTCGTTAAAAAATAAACATAAATTGTGAGCAATCTTTCCCTACAGTTCAAGCTCATCCAGAAAAAATGAACCGGTAAACAACCTCGAGAAATGTAACCTTTGAAAGCCTTATTAAAAGCCCTTGGTCGTGTTTATATGCCATCACCTCCATCCGTTCATTTGGCCAATCGTTCACCTCCATATGTTTGTTTACCCATTTTCAGGAACAGCTGCGAAGAGTGATTTCATTTAGCCATCCTTGTGACACTGCCGTGATTGGAGAATTCCAACCTGTACTTGGAATCTGCTGCTATCCCTGTTCACCACTCGTTCCTCAAAAGACAAGTCTTCTTTGAGCTCTTTTCACTGACTCGTAAAATATGAAAAGTTTGTCGAGTTTTGGCCTTACAGCTCGTTAAAGGACAAGAAGAGCTATCCCTCCTCTAGATTTTAATCTTTTTGGACCTGAGGGATTATTGCACAAAAAGATCGAGCGCTTGTTTTGTTCGGCTCGTTAAAGCAATCGAAAACTCATCCCTTCTGTATTGTTTTATACTTTTTTGGACTTAAGGGATTAAATGACGAAAAAGGAATTTTGGAGTTAACTTTTCGTACCTTTTCACACTCTCTAAAAATGAAAAGGACCGAGTTTTCTTTGTCGTTAGACTCGTTAAAATGATTAAATAGCGACAAACTTGTCTTTAGACGAGAACGAGTTTCCCTATCGCTAGGCTCGTTAAAACATAGCGATGGGCTTGCCCGAAGGGCAGGTTATAGAACAAGCATATGTTATCCTCCTCAAGCTTGACAAAAATAAAGAGGTACTGGTCAGCAATGACTAGGGAAAAATTGGGAGAACCTCACAGCATTAATGGTAGCAAGTCGCTCTTGAACATGACACTTTGTCCTCCGTATCACATCGGGTTGGGTTGTTTCATTCACCGGTCTCATAACCATGGTCCTCGCCACACCATCCGCAATTGGGGTAATGCTACCAATCCATCACATCAGTGTCGTTATATGTTCAAGAGATGTGGTTCTGTAAAGAGTCAACCGTGTTCCACCCACTGCCATACATTATCCTTCATCCGCTTCATGACCGCCACCCTGAATCATACATCACAGTTTGTTTTCACCTCATCACAATCACTAGCTCCGTTCCGTGTCACTGATGTGGGATTCATTAAGGCCCTCCTTTGACGGATCGCTCCTTGTCGACATCAGCTCATTATCCAAGGAGTTGATCTAGGAACACCCCCCTCAGTACTTTGAAGCTTGCATGCCTCAATGGCAAGTTTCTCACTTCTGGCGACAGGTATACATCAATGACCTTCGACCAAAAGATTTTGCATGGTGGTCGACGCCAAGTCCTTTATTCCCACCATGTAGATTGTACTGCCGTACCTTGAGGGTCATCATCCTTATCGGTGATTCCTCTCGCGCTTGTTAATGGTTTGCATCATTGACCGGTAATCAAGCGATGTCTTTCCATGTTCGACTTCAAGAAATTCTCACATGGATCGACTTGTACATCGAGTGAAGATCGGAAGAGATTGAAGACCCCGGATCTAGTTTCATCCATCCGGGCTGCGATATATATTCAGGACATAAAGACATTTGATATGTACATCATTACAGCAGATGATCATCCTTCTCAAAGGATGATAATTTCGGCAGAGAATTATCAGTCTACAATCAGACGATCGTCTGTTCTATGTACCAAAATGTATTTATAAAGCTGAGCATGGGAATGCCCGCCTCAGCTAGATCATGAAAAATGTATGAAAAATAATGTATTGTATTGTATCTTATTACAGGACACTTCTCAGCAGATTGAATGAACTTCGGATCCTCTCAATAAAGCATTTCACCCGATAAACGACCTCATACTTTAGGGGGCATCTGTTATAGACAATTTTGTGCCTTACAGCAACAAGCATGAATTGTCAATAATCCAAGGGATCCAAAGTTCCCTAAACATGATGTTCCTACCCCTAGAGGAACAAGGTCAGCAAACCAACAGCTCTCAGATCAGTTCTCCACCTGAAAACACTCAAAAACAAGCAATCCTGAAATCAAAGCAGGTGCTCCACTAGGCTTCCTCACTGAAACACAACTGCTCCATGGTGTACCTGCGTTGCAAAGCAGGTAGAACAAAGCCCACCTGCGTTGAGCGAGTTTGGACATGTGGCACACTAAGTCATTGCTCTGGAATCTTCCAAAAATGACACTTGGATCAGGGATTTCGCCTTGTGATGAGTCAGAGGCTTTGTTTCTCCAAGTGGAAGCAAGGTTCACCAAGTGGACTCAAGAACTGAAGATCAACTAAAGATTAACTGAAGAAAGGGAGGACACAAGGCAGCTACACATCAGTTGCAAGCTGACTCATCCTTTCTCAATTCATCTATATATTGAGCTCTCTCCTATGAGCTCAGGAGGCTGGAATTTTGGGCAAAGTAATGATATGTTGTTGGTTTCATGATTGAGTTATTGGGTGATTGTTTGAGAGAGGTGAAGAAGAGCAATTCTTTCTGCTGGGAGGTGTTGCTGGGTTGGAGCCTGCAATGGTTGTAATACTCTCAGAACCTTTATTTCTTCATTAATAAAAGCTATTGAGGTTCTTCTATGTGCTCTTGTTTCAATTATATATTGTGATGATTGCATGTTTGGTTTACACTAATCCATGAACCAGTTATGATTGCATGCCTCTTGTAGTTTCCTTCTTTGTTATTTTGCAGGATCTCATTGTAGCTGGGCGAGCAGAAGAACAAAGAGCTAGGAGCAAGCGGCCAAAGAGAAGAGTTTGGATTCGACATTAAGCGCAAGGCAACAGTTAGTGCTTTCTCCATTCTCTTTTGCTTTCATAAAGAAGTAACCCTTAAGTAGTTTGTTTTACAGTTGTTGCTAAGGAACTGTCACCCTTAGAGTGGGATAGGGTCATCCGAGTCGGATACTTTTCCCTACAACACATAGGGCGATGAACTTGGATGGATGTGACCTTTCTGTAGCAGCTCCTGAATCTACCTCTTGATTTCATCATTCTCCAGAACAAAGTGTCGATAGATTGGTCCATTGGGCAGCGGCACACCTGGGGTCAGATCGATGGAGTGCTTGACCTGACAGTGTAGAGGAACCCCTGTGGGGGAGGTGAAGATATCCTCATACTCCTCCACGACCTTGTCCATATGTAGTTGTCATGTAGAGGGGCCCTGTCTAGAGGTCATGGCCACCATCTTCTTCGTTCCTTGTGGGTGTATCATCAGGAAAACAAATTTCCAAGTTTTGGAAACAAGCTTACTACATTGTTTTGCAGTAATCAAAGAGATGGCAGTAGGTGGTGCTACCTCTGGTATCCTGTACAACTTATTTCCAAAAGCAACAATAACAGCATGAGGCCTTGATTCATGCACAACATGTCGCTTCCACAAGTAAGGATGTCCTAATAATACATCACAAACTTCCAAGGGAGCAATGTCACACAATACCTCATCCGTGAAGGGCTTGATGTTGTATGGAAGGCGACACTACCGGCTCACGCGAAGATCCCGTCCTCGATGAAGCCACTTGATGGTGTACTTTTGTGGATGTGCTATGGTTGGTAAGCCTAGCCGCTTCACGACCTCTGCCGAAATGAGGTTCTTTTGGCTCCCACTATCGACAATGAACTGTAGAGGGGAGCCCTTTACCCACATTTGGGAGTGGAAGATAAGCTCCTCCTCCTCTGGATCTTCGGGTTCCTCCTTCTGGATCTTCGTGGTGGCAATGGTGGCATTGGGCTTCGCATCGATAATTTGCTTCCCATTGTCATTCCCCTTGTTGGGTTCTAACTCAGAGTCAGAACATGCATCTGATTCTGAAGCCTTTAGCTCGGCCACCAGTGACTGTTTGGCCTGACACTCACTTGTGTTGTGAGTGGAGCTCTTATGGAACTCACACCACTTTCCTATGTCCTTTTTCAACTTCATGGTGCTGTTCTTTGCTTGTAGCTTTGGCAGGTTTTCTTGGGCCGCCCCACCTTGGCTTTGTCCTTTGTTCTGTAGTTTGGGGTCACCTTTCCCTTGCTTCAGATTTGCAGATCCGAAGTCTCGCTTCTTCTGTTTAAACTTTTGTTCGACCTTGACGACATATAGGTATGCCGTGTCGAGTGAGGGGATGTTCAGGGATTCTATTTCTTCCTGGATGTACTTGTACAAGCAGCCACGGTATTTTAGTATCAAATGCTGCTCTGAATCCTTGATACCCAACTTTGTGCGAAGGGTATGGAAAATATTGGTAAAATCTGGCACGTCTTGGTCCCTTCCCTGTCGCAGCATGGTCCAATTTATGTATTAATCCTCATAGCTTCCGACAGGGTAGTACTACCCCTTGATGGCCTCTCGGAAGGAATCCTAAGTGGGTGTGGCTGAAAACAGTGAGCCTATACTTTCATCCTTCTGCTCGCAGTAGGTTTCCCACCAGTCCTTGACGTGGGGGGCTGCTTTGAGAAGAGCGAAAATAATATTTTCTCAACTCGAAGAATCATGAATAGAAAAATAACCCTCTAGCAGATTTAACCATTTATCGATTACATCTATGTCTATCTAACCCTCGAATATGGGGATTTCAAAATTAACTTGTACCTTAAATGATGTGGCATTTCTAGAGTAGCTGCTGGAAGCCGATGCGTCGCCCCTGGGTAGCCGCTAAAGGATTTGGGAAAATTTGTCCATAATCAAGTTTCTTTGTCAGTCAAGGGCTTCTTCGAGCAAGATTTTGATAGGATCTCTTGCCCCCTCATTTTTCTTTTCATGCGCCATGGGAGGCCATCGAGATTTGCAAGGCTGGTCTTGTAAAGGTTCGACCAGTTCAAGCCATAACTCCTTATATCCCGACCTCGTTGGAGACATGCAAAGAAAAACAAAGAAAAAGAAGACCCCTCTAATACCACTGATCCGAATTTAAACAAGAATGCAACAAATTATATAGATAACCATAAACATAGAGATGCAGTGGAAATAATACTTCATTTCATTAATGTAAAATACTGAAATATGCTTACAACAGAGTTGGAAATAAACTAGCTAGGGCAATGGTAGCTTATTTCTTAAAAGAGATGTGGCGGCTACATGCCTCTGAACTGTGTTACAATGAAGCTCGAAGGCCTATTTATTTTTGAGAAACAATGGAAAACCCTTAACATTCCAAAACCTAACCCTAGAAGATGAAACACCAAACTGTGGGCCCCATTTGGGTAAATTGGTACATCAACTTCCCGAGGCCGTAACTTTGGCATACGATCTCCGTTCGATGCACACAGTATCTTGTTAGAAAGATCTATACAAGAACTACAAATTTTGGGAAGAGAAACATCAATCCATGGACCCTTGTTACTCCCAATTTTCCCAAAAAACGTTGTTTAGGTTCTCAAAACAGCTCTAGAAGTTTAGGACCCGAAAAATTGCTAAAAATAATAAACTGGGCTACAATTAAGGAAACTGAAAAGCTGAAAGAAACAATGGTGGGAGTCCAAGTGGATTTGGCAAGTGGCCACCAATATCCACCTGGATCATTGATATCACTGGCATTTGAGCGAAAGACTTTGTATGGTGTTCGATAACAAAACATCCATTCACACCATGCAGAATGTACTGCAGTACCTTGAGGATCATTATCATTATCGTTGATTTCTCTCATGTCCGTTAATGGCTTACATCATTGGCTGGTAATCAAATGATGTCTTCCCATGTTCGACTTCAGATCACATATTCACATGGTTAGACTCGTACTTGAGCGAACGATTGAATGAGATAGAAGACCCCAGATCTAGTTTCATCCATCTGGGCTGCGATTTCAGGAAATGTACCAAATCATCCATACAATGGCTTTACATTGATGGTCATCCTATCATGGGTCTATATTTGTAGATGACTGTCTATGTACTTGTAATGAAATTTTATATGCTGAGCATGGGTATGCCTTCCCTCAGCGATTCATGAGAAAAAATCAAAATATCATGATATTATGTATTGTAATCGATGCAGGTCACCAACCACTTCGGAACCTCCTCATCACATCGTAAAGCATATCACTCAACATCATTATTTTTGACTTCATGCTTTAGGGGGAAAATGTTACAGATCCATTTGGGCACATCACTCCTATCATTCAAATCAGTACCATTAGGGCTCATCAAACCCTAATTCAGTTGCTACATTCCCTAGGCAAGTCAACACTTTGAATGTCTCCTCCCTGAGAATTTCTTAGCCTGAAGCCCTCCAGAAATTCCTCTTTGAGGGACCAGCGCAACCTTGGACAAGGGTAAGTGTGCTTTAGTGTAGGTAGGCCCATGTGAGGGTGCTCTATGTTAGGGCCTAAATCTACATCAGGTTGAGAAAGGCAAGATCTAGGGTAACATTAAACTACACTTAACCTGGTAGCTAGCCCTATCAAGTCAGGAGAGGGATCTCTCCTTGTCAATCTCAGGAAAATATGATCAATAAAGCTTGATATGACTGATTTAAAGACTAATTTTAGGCTAGGTATATGCTCAGAGGAGTTTGATTGGATTTAATTTCTTTTTGCTGGCTCAAATGTGAAAGGCAAATTTGGGTTCGGGGAATGGACACAGTTTTGTAGAGATCTCTATGGGGCGAGGTAGGAAAATGGCTTAGTACTTCAAATTGAGTGAGATGGGGAGCTTTTAGATTGGTGAGGAGTTGGATAGGGCATGAAATTCTTAGGGATCCTCTTCAAACAACTGAAAACATAAATAACTAAACAAAACCCTAGGTAGAGCACTACAACTCAATGGATTCTACCTTTTATCCTTGTTTCATTTAATTGAGATGAATAGAGAGAGATAATGGCATACATAAAACACATGTAAACTTGCAATTACAGAAGGAAACACAATACCAAATCAAGTTGCCACAAGAATCCCATAAAGTGCTGCAAGCCTTGGTCTATTCCTTTACCAAACTGCTGAAAAGAATGTACAATGCTGCTCAGAAGCTATCACAAGAGTCCAACCTTTGCCAATGACTAAAAAACTACAAGATATCGGCAAAAAAAAAACTCATCCTAGCCTTTAGGGGTCGAGTTCATAAGTTTAGGAACTGTTCCAAAAAAATCTAAACTGAGAACTAAAAAGTAGGCAATGGAACAGCTTGCCTCTAAAAACTAGGAAACTGATTCATTTAGTTGCAAACTACCTTTTCATGATGAATCTACCTCTATGAGTGAAAATTTAACATATTTACATCAAAATCCATCAAGTCACATCAAATTACATCATGAGTTTAACTATTAGAAAGATAAAAGTCAAACTGAGGAAAAAATAGGTGAAAAACAGAGTTTTTTGGCCAAAATGAGAAAATTTCATCCTGTGTGCCATGCTCCTGTCTCTGTGCACTGCGCTACTTTGGAGCTGATTTTGGAGGTCTTAATTTGCACCAAATTTTCTCCAAGTGGGCTTGTTGGAAAGGTCTACCTATCTACTTTATAGAACAAGTGGAATTTATAAATTTGGTTTCCATTTTCCCATCCAAAAATTAGTTCTCCCAACACTGCTTCTTGTGTGGCCAAAAAGGGGCAGAAAGGTCATTTTTGAGGTGTTTTTGACCTTTTTGGAAGCTCAAAACTTGTCAAAATTTCCTGGACATGTGAGGGCATTCCTATTTTTTCATGAGGAATACAAAAAGGTTGATTTTTCCTCAAAAGGAGGTCCCTAGCAAAAGTGCACGCCAGGTGGCGTGGTGCACCAGGTAGAAAAACCCGTTTTTTAGGCCAAAAATTCAAAATTTGCAAAAAGTTTCCCAAATTTCTTGAAATTTGGACTAAGTGTCCTTCATCAAATGCTGTGTTGAGCTAAGGAAGCCTTAGCCAAGATCTAGAGTCTATCTTCCTCTTTTCTCTTCCTTAATGCTTTCTTCAACTTGGCCTTTAAAATCGTAATTCTTGCTTTGCACACCTTTGTTCCTTTGCTCCAGATAGTTGATTATCCACTTGGTTCTTTCTAGGTTGAGAGACAAATCATGAATGTCATCTTGTTGTTCCTGAATGATCTCCTTGAGATTTGAGCTTTGGGAGGCCAAATCAGTGTCATCATCTTGAATGAGAATGAAATCTCTCTCTTGACCTTCTGAAGGCCCCTCATCATGCAATGGCTGCTTACCCTTGTCTTATACCTGCTTTGTTTTTGAAGGAAACAAGACCCCTTCCATCTCGGGTGGAGATAATACTCGTTTTGTTGCTGCAAACAATCTCCTAGTGCCCTTTTGGTTTGTGACAAACATTGGCACATTGGTGGTTTGTGTCTCATGCACCTCTTGCAGATGTGAAGGCTCTCCTGCCTCATGAAAAACTGATGGGGCAACTTGTGGACCTGTGAAGACCTCATGTGAACTAAAATCCTCCCATGAAACATTCAGCAAACTAAGTTGATGAAAAACCAAAATTTTGATTAGTGCAAAGTGATAGATGTTGTTATACTACTGATTAGGTGGCTTCCTTTGAACCAATGTGGTCATCTTCTCAATATTACAACAAATGAAATAGGGGAGGTTCATCATCCTCACCCTAGTAAAGTGCATCAACAATCTGATATGATTGGTGTACAGACGAGAAAACCTGCCCTCACAACTGAAATATTTGATTATGAGTTTCATCAAGGGAGGATATGTGTCCTGTAGGTACCCAAAAGGGAAGACCCTATTGACTTGTCTCTAGAAACCAGCCTTTATATAAGGCTCATAATGATCTCTATCTACTAGCTACCCCTTATTCCACTGCTCACCTACATTCGGAATACTGGTTGCTTTAGCTATAGTCTCAGGTGTCAAGGTGAATGTCACACCTACCAAATTGACTTGGCCATTGTGAAGATGGAGTACAAATAGTCTAGCAAGCTCATAGTGATATTTGACTCTTTCCACCATCTCACAAAATTGGTAACAAGATTGATGTTGAAAGCATGTGATAGCAACAGGACAAGCCAAAA
Source organism: Pinus tabuliformis (assembly GCA_031772625.1). Lineage (NCBI taxonomy): Eukaryota > Viridiplantae > Streptophyta > Pinopsida > Pinales > Pinaceae > Pinus > Pinus tabuliformis. The sequence continues at coordinate 512,953,846 of CM062806.1, read as the reverse complement.
GCTCAGAAAGTAAAGTGGGCTCCTCCCGGTTATGTTTTCCACTCTTGTGAGGTCTCTTTGGTGCATGAATTTCTCTGGAAGAGTCATTGACTATTTCGTCATTTCTGTCATAGGAAGAATCTGACTCCATGTTTTCCAATGCTTGAGCTTTCTAAGATGAGTATGAAGAGATTTTAGAGGGACAATAGGAATTTGCTGCCAAAGATATGAATTGATGAGGAATTGTAAGGGGACTATGTACGAGGGATTGGGGACGCTGCTGGTAGGGTTTTTAGGAAATGAAAGGGTTTATGGAATGATATTTAGGGTTTGGGGTAATAAGATTAGGGATTAGGGTTTTAGGTATATGGAGAATAGGGAATAGGTAAATATGAATGAAAAGGGAGGGAAAAAATGGAGTGAGGGAGTGAAAATGATAGAGGTGGATTTTAGCAACAAAAACAATAATTTTTAAACCCTAGGTAATGTGTTTTTCAACAAGCAGTGCAAGGAGATAGAGTTTCAATATTTCCCTATTAAATCACTAAAAAGACTGAAGCAAACTCATGCATTAGGCATATTGAAGTGTTAACTCACTTGAACAATGAAGAATTAGCGATTTTGAGAGTTTGGAGGAAGTTGTGTGTGAAGTTCAGGAATGCCGACTGGTGCAATGCGCCACCTCACAGGTGCGCCATGCTACCTCGGCGCATCACGCCAGTACAAATTTTCAATGTGGACTGCACTCTTTGTGCGCTGCGCAGGCTCGATGCATCGCGCTCTAACCCAGGTGCGCCACGCCCACAATTTCACCTGTTTTGAATGGTAAATCGCTCTCTTATCTTTGAATATGGAAATTCACTTGCTGTCCTTCACTTATGGACACAAATGAGCCTTCTTTGTCATGAAAACACTTTATCTGGCAATGGCTTTAATTTTTGACTTAAGAAAACCCACTTTCTTAATGTTTAATTTTCACTTGCTTTTTGAAACTTTGTTTTGGGCAGTTTGCTTTACTTTTTGCCTTTGATGGACTAAATGCTTTGTCATTTTGTTTCTTTTGCAGGAAATAGAGTTGCAGAGGTTTTGGAAGGTGACCATGGTTGCCTCTGAAATTATTACATATAGAGAAAATGAAATTACATGAAATTTAGTACATGAAACATAAAAAACTCTGTTTTTATGTTTTTCCTCAAAACAGGGTTTTGAGGAAAAATCAATCATTGAGCATGTGATCATAAAAATTATTGTTGCTGAGACTTTATTTGACCTCCTCATGCACCTACTCACCATTATTGAGCATTTTCACGACCTTATTGACTAAACCCTAGACCTAATGAGACCTAAAACCCTAAAAATGACTTTTGCAGATTTAAAGACAAAAGATGACTACAGATGATCTAGATGTATTGTTGGGGGGAAAAGTATCTAATGCAGAATGCCTCTATCCCTACTCTGAAGATGATAGTACTCCAGCAACAACTGAATGCAAAGCTATTCAAAGTTTCTTCTTTATGAGATGAGAGAGGGAAGAAAAGGATGATCTACTAACCGTTATCTTGCGCTTAATATTCGATCCAGTCTTCACTCCTTTGCCGCTTGCTCCTAGCTCCTTGTCCTTTCACCGGCCCAGCTGCACACAGATCCTGTAAAAGCACAAGAAAAGGAAACTACAAGAAGCATACATCCATAATCGATTATAGGATTAGCATAAATCAAATGTAAAAACATATATTCATCATAAAGACACATGCACATAGAAGAATCTCGAATACTTTATTGATAATAGAAGTAAAGTTCTGAGAGAGTTACAACCACCATGGGCCCAATCCAGCAACACCTCCCAGCTGAAAGAAATCTCCTCTTCACCTCCTTCAAGCAAACACCCAATAGTTCTAATCACAAACCAACAGCACTTCCTTACTTGCACAAAATTCTAGCCTCCTTAGACCTCATGAGAGAGCTCTATATATAGGGTTTTGGAGAAAGGATGAGTCATCTTGAGACTGGCCTGAAGCTGACTTGTGTCCTCTCCCACTTTAGTTAATCTTTAGTTCTTGAGTCCACTTGGAGAATCTTGCTTCCACTTGGAGATCAAGACCCTCTTACTCATCATAGGGCGAATTCCTTGAACCAAGTGTCAGTTTGGAAGCTTCCTGGGCAGTTGACACCTTGCAGAATGACTGTGCCACTTGGCCAATCTCACCCAGCGCAGGTAGCCTTCATTGGTTTTGACCTTCAGCGCATGTACAAGGAGGAGTAGTTGACATTCAGCGCAGATGCTCAGTGGAGCAGCTGACATGATCCAGAAATAGCCTGTTTTTGAGTGGAGAACTGATTTTCAGTGCTGTGGTTTGCAGACCTTGTTCCTCTAAGGGTAAGAACAACATGTTTAGAGACTTTGGATCCCTCAGATTATTGACATTTCATGCTTCATGCTGTTAGGCACAAAAATGTCTATAACAGTTGCCCCCTAAAGTATGAGGTGATTTATCGGGTGAAATGCTTTATTAGGAGGATCCGAAGTTCATTCAATCGGCTGAGAGGTGCCCTGCAATAAAATACAATACAATACATTATTTTTCATTCTGCTTTCATGATCTAGCTGAGGCAGGCATTCCCATGCTCAGCTTTATAAATTCATTTTGGTACATATAACAGACGACCGTCTGATGATAGACTGATAATTCTCTGCTGAAATTATCATCCTTTGAGTAGGATGATCATCTGCTGCAACAATGTACATATCAAATGTCTTTATATCCTGAATATATATCGCAGCCCGGATGGATGAAACTAGATCCGGGGTCTTCAATCTCGTTCGATCTTCACTCTAAGTACAAGTTGATCCATGTGAGAATTACGCTGAAGTCGAACATGGAAAGACATCGCTTGATTACCAGTCAATAATGTAAACCGTTAACAAGCGCGAGAGGAATCACCAATAATGACAATGACCCTCAAGGTACTACAGTACAATTCACGTGGTGTGAATAAAGGACTTGGCGTCGAACACCACGCAAAATCTTCTGGTCGAAGGTCATTGATGTATACCTGTCGCCGGAAGTGAGAAACTTGCCATTGAGGCATGCAAGCTTCAAAGTACTGGGGGGGGTGTTCCTAGATCAACTTCTTGGATAATGAGCTGAAGTCGACAAGAAGTGATCCGTCAAAGGAGGGCCTTAATGAATCCCACATCAGTGACACGGAATGGAGCTAATGACTTTAGTGGAGGTGAAAACAAACTGTGAGACATGATTCAGGGTGGCGATCATGGGTGGATGAAGGATAATGTATGGCAGTGGATGGGACACGGTTGACTCTTTCTGAACACATCTCTTGAACATATAACGACACTAATGTGATGGATCGGTAGCATTACCCCAAATATGGATGGTGTGGCGAGGACCATGGTGATGAGACCGGTGAATGAAACAACCCAACCCGATGTTGTACGGAGGACAAAGTGTCATGTTCAAGAGCGACTTGCTACCATCAAAGCTTCGAGTTTCTCCCAATTTTTCCCCAGTCATTTCTGACCAGTACCTCTTTATTTTTGTCAAGCTTGAGGAGGATAACATATGCTTGTTCTATAACCTGCCCTTTGGGCAAGCCCATCGCTATGTTTTAACGAGCCTAGCGATAGGGAAACTCGTTCTCGTCTAAAGACAAGTTTGTCGCTATTTAATCATTTTAATGAGTCTAGCGACAAAGACAACTCGGTCCTTTTCATTTTTAGAGAGTCTGAAAAGGTACAGAAAGTTAACTCCAAAATTCCTTTTTCGTCATCTAATCCCTTAAGTCCGAAAAAGTATAAAACAATACAAAAGGGATGAATTTTTGATAACTTTAACGAGCCGAATAAAACAAGCGCTCGACCTTTTTGTGTAATAATCCCTCAGGTCCAAAAAGATTAAAATCTAGAGGAGGGATAGCTCTTCCAGTCCTTTTAACGAGCTGGAAGGCCAAAACTCGGCAATCTTTTCATATTTTACGAGTCATATGAAAAGAGCTCAAAGAAGACTCGTCTTTTGAGGAACGAGTGATAAACAGGGATAGCAGCAGATTCCAGGTACAAGTTGGAATTTTCCAATCACGGCAGTGTCACAAGGATGGCTAAGTGAAATCACTCTTCGCAGCTGTTCCTCAAAATGGGTAAACAATCATATGGAGGTGAACGATAGGCCAAATGAAATGGAGGTGGCGGGTGCAAACACGACCAAGGCTTTTATGGCTAATAAATTTACGAACACAATGGTTATTTACCGGAATAGGTTCATTTTTTATTTAAAAATGAGCTTAAACTCTGGAGGAAACATTGCTCACTGCTTATATTTATTTTTTAACGAGCATGAAGACCGCGATAAAACTGCTCGGATCTTGCGTTTATTTTTTAACGAGCATGAACTTTATGCTAAAACTGCTCGAAGATAAGTTCGCATGCCCCCAGCATAATAACGCAAATCGAGGCGCATGCCCCCCAAGCTTCATTACATTCAACTCGATGGTTGGAATGAAGGTTTACCTTTGAGAAAGGGGATTTGTTTCATTTTTTAATGAGGTTGACACGAGATAAGAACTATCCTCATGACTCCTTGTTTCATTTTCTAACGACGTTGACACGAGATAAGAACCGTCCTTGGAGTCCAAATTTATCAGACATAGAAGGTTTCATATTCCACTGTGGCCACTTCCGCCAGATTACTTGGAGGCGGTAGGGAAAAAGTACCCATTAAGGCAGGGTCTTTTAGGAGACCTACTCCGATATTTTGGAGCGAATGATTCCTTCCATGGATCATTGGAATGCTTCCCGTAACTTGTGAACTGTTGGGGAGAAACGTTTGTTGGTCAACGATTGTAATTCCTCCTTGGAAGGGAAATGCAATCTTCCTAAAATAGGTCGACACAACAGCTGCCATGGCATATATCCATGGTCTTCCTAGTAGGATGTTGTAATCAAGATTCCCATCGATGACTTCAACATCTATTTCTACCGTTTTTCCCTCTAGTTCAACTTGCAAGTTACTTAAAATTCCGTATGGAGTGTATGATCGTCCATCAAATGCTTTTAATGTCGTTGACGATTTCGACAAGGGTGGTGAGCCTAAATCCTTCTAGCAACTCATCGACATAAGACATGTAGATGCCCCCTCATCAATAATTGTTCGATGAACAGTTTTGTTGAGGGCTTTCACTTGAATAAGGAAAGCTAGTTGAGCTGGTAACTGAGGGTCATATCCTTTATGATCAAAGGCGACAAGATTGGAATCCATTCGGCCAATCCCACCTATTGCTGATAATAAAGCTTGTTCTTGGGAGAAGCAATTTTGCGGTACCTCAAGTGTCGACATAACGGACGGCGATTGGGCCAGGTCCTCTATCTGTGCTATTTTTGCACAAGGATTAAATGTCGATTTGTGTACTGCTCCCTTTTGCGACTTTATCATTGGCTTAGGGACGATGGGTGGCACAACTTCGGTCAAAGTTGTTGTCGAACTACTAGGTTGTTTGTTAGCCTTGTTGTTCGAGAGCTTTGGATTCCTGTAATCCTTATTTCTCGTCAAAGCATTATTTTGCTGCTTTGAGGTAGACAACATAAGCACTTGGGATCGGGAAGCATTTTGATTAGCAACCAGATTTTGACCTGGATTAGGAAACGGATCAGTTAATACTGCTGGCGTTTTTGAACTCTTAAAGAGTTTCTTAACTTCAGCTATATGTGGACAATCTTTCGTCCAATGATCCTCATCGCATATATGACACCCTGCTGGGGGTTTCCTTTTTCTCCCTTTCTTTTTCTTCTTGCCCCCTGGTTGCTTCAGTTGTTTGCCCTTGTCGGTCGACATGGCATTTACTTCTGAGGCAAGAAGTTCTTCATTTGCATTTTGACTATAAATTTTGTGCTTTCCAATCACGCCATCACTGGCGTGAGAGTCATTGTTTGATTTAGGAGGAGGAGGAATTGAAAATTCCGGTCTAGGAGCGTCGGGTATTTTGTTGTAGAGCGTGCCGGACTGAGTATAAACTAAGTCCAAATACTGTGCACGAGCGATAACTTGCTCCTCTGTTACGACTCCCCCCTTGGCCACATCTTCCGTTATAGTAGGAAGTAACGACTTTATAAACCATTCAGCTAACAGCTGATCGGGAACATATGTTTTCACCATCCTACGACGACGACGCCACTCATGTATATGATCAGATATGTGGGTGGCAGTCATCTGTTTGAAGTTGGTAAGGAGTTCTGTTCCCGTTTCATACCTTATCGGTAATTGAAAATGGGTTAAAAAAGTTGTGGCTAAGGTACTGAAGTTGTCGAACGAAGCTCTAGGCAATTCAATGTACCATTTTGCCGCTGGACCCGTTAACGTCCTCTGAAAGAGGCGAAGTCTTATCGAATCATCATTCAGGGTGTTCGATGAACACCATAGATGGAATGTAATCACATGATTCGACGAATCTTCACCCGGATTTCCATTAAATTTAGGAATATCTGACGGAAGTTTATGCGGAATCGCTGGCCACCAAGGAGCATAAGCAATTGGATCATTCGTCAGCCGGTTTAGATCTGGTAATTCTAGAGTTGCTACAAAGGGCAACTGTTGGTTCAGGTTAGGCGAAGCATATCCAGGATAAGATGGTATCACCTGAGCAATGGGTCTTTGTAGACCAGCATAATGCTGGCAACTTTGACAAGGTTGATGGGCATAACCATTATAGCATGGTTGCCCATTACTTACAAAAACTTGTTGCTCAGGTCCTTGATATGATTGCTGGAATGGCGGTTGTTGAGATCGAACCAGCTCTGGTTGTTGGACCGTTTGCTGTTGACCAATATAGGATGATTGACCGGGATGAGGAGTCACAGTACTTGTTTGAGCCTGAGTCGTTCCAGATAAGGAGGCACTACCCTGAGATTGTGATTGAGTCGTTGAGACAAGAGGTTGTTGTATTGCAGCCTGAGAAACTTGGGGTTGATATACAACAGGTGGAGCTTGTACTTGCGACACATTCACTATAGCAGGTATGGTGGGAATATTCGACACAGGGTGTACTGGTTGCATTGAATATACAACCCCCAGTTGTTGAGGCAGTATTGGTACCCAACCGCTGGATGTAATTCTAGTTTGACCTGAACTTTGTTGTAAACTCCCATATGGTTGTTCTCTGGGAGGGAACAATGAAAGAGCATACTGCCCTCCATATGGTGGAAATCCAGTACTTAAAGGGTAAATTGGCCTTTGAAGACACATTGGATCAATTTGTTGAGTTTCAACATAAGAAATACCAGATGATAATCCGGATGATGAAATAGGAACTAACCATGTCGTTGTCCCTGATTGGACTCCGGCTTGTTGTTGACAATTTGCCGGGACAGATGGTATACCAGCGAACATCATTGGAGTAGCAGCAGGAGGCTCTGCTGCTGCTGTGTCGGACGACACAGTCCTAGATGTCGACGGTTGTTCAGACATATCTAGTCCATCCAAAAGATTTCTTAGCGATTCTACAGGAACTTCCACTTGTGGTGGACTAACTTCGAAAATCAACGAGGGAAAGGTGATGATTATTCCGCTTAAAATAAATTTTATAACGATGCTTTAGACACAACTTGCTTTTTCAGTTTTAAAGAGTCGAGAAAAAGCTAAAGATGACTCTAGTCTCCTTCGATGTTTTAACGAGCCCGAAGTGACAAATGCTCGGTTGGACTTTTTCAGTTATAGAGTTTGAAAAAGGCCAAAAGAAACTGCTCTGGAGATCTAGGCAGAGGGTGTGCCAAACCTTTCGCAAAACCACAGAATATGTTTTACGGTACAGGTGGTCGATCTTCGTGAATGCTGTGTTCACTGCATTGCGATCAGTAGGGCGGCCGACACGATTTCCTATTGGATAAAGGCTTTGATCCTATAGGGGTCTCCCAATATATACGCGACGGTACGTGGGAGCACAAGTCCGTATTAGTGCCACCGACTCTCAGGAGGAATCACCCACCTTCGTCGAGATCGACAGTCACTATGTTTAACGACGCCAGAACACGTCTCTAGCTTAGACCTCTAGTTGTTTGCGTTATGTTTCAAAGTGTTGTTAGGTTCATTCAATATATTTTAAGTTGATCTTTTTAAAGTTTGCCTTTCAAGGTTCACCACGAGATGTATTGATACAAATTCCTAAATGCAGTCTAAGATGAGAAGCAAGCTTTTCTAATCTTTTCGACTTATGAAAATCTTAACTACTGAGGGAAAAGAGAGATAAAATCCTTTTCACACAGATCAAAGAGCACTCGCTAATGCACTTTTTCCCTAAATCAACATACAAACTTAATGCAAAATGCAAAAATGCAAGTATTTCTTTTCGCTTTCTTAATGTTGATGAAATACAGAAAGAAAGTTGTTGTATAATTTCGAATTCAATTTCAAGCGAAAGCAAACAAGTTCGTCCAAAATCGAAAGACACTTTACGATTTACTTGTTTCGACACTTAGAAATATGTAAATTCAAACCATATAACGAAAGCGACAAACTCAATCAGCTATGAACAGCAAATAAGCTAACTCTTAAGATCAGAATGACACTTAATCACAGGTCTAGATCTAAGAGGTCAATGCAAGACTGGTTCACTTTTGTTATGGGAAACTGTAAATGACATAAGAAATACAAAAGAACAAATACAGTTTCTTTATACAACTGAGGCGGAATAATGACAAAGGAAGATGGTTTCAGATAGGCCTACTGACTGGCAGCAAACAGCAAAAACAACAGTGAAAACAAATCAAGACACAGCAAGAAACCACAGGAACTCAAGCCAAGACTGGTCCAGCGCAGGTGTAACACTGCCTGTTTGACCTTCAGCGCAGGTAGCCCCTTCGGGAACTGCGCTGAAATGCAGACTGCTAGTGTACAGCCTGCAATGATGAATGAGACTTTCGTCCGTCTTGGTTTCCGGGTCACAGATTGCTCAAAAATTCACAGTGTTTGCTCAAATCAGAAGCTATCAGTCAAGGACACACTAAGGGATGTGAAGGAGGATGAAAAGCTATCACTAAGAGCTTATTAGAGTCCTTGTGGATCAGCTCTTCAAATCATAAACTTGCTCAAAAACTGAGCCAGAGTAGCTGCCCTCTACTTTGTGTTTGATAGATTCAAACACAGTTCGATTTGGTACTCTCCTTGTTTATGAAATGAATAGCAAGAAGCACAACAAACTACCAAGACACATTCCCCAGCGGAGTCGCCATTTGTTGGGGGGGAAAGTATCTAATGCAGAATGCCTCTATCCCTACTCTGAAGGTGATAGTACTCCAGCAACAACTGAATGCAAAGCTATTCAAAGTTTCTTCTTTATGAGATGAGAGAGGGAAGAAAAGGATTATCTACTAACTGTTATCTTGCGCTTAATAGTCGATCCAGTCTTCACTCCTTTGCCGCTTGCTCCTAGCTCCTTGTCCTTTCACCGGCCCAGCTGCACACAGATCCTGTAAAAGCACAAGAAAAGGAAACTACAAGAAGCATACATCCATAATCGATTATAGGATTAGCATAAATCAAATGTACAAACATCTATTCATCATAAAGACACATGCACATAGAAGAATCTCGAATACTTTATTGATAATAGAAGTAAAGTTCTGAGAGAGTTACAACCACCATGGGCCCAATCCAGCAACACCTCCCAGCTGAAAGAAATCTCCTCTTCACCTCCTTCAAGCAAACACCCAATAGTTCTAATCACAAACCAACAACACTTCCTTACTTGCACAAAATTCCAGCCTCCTTAGACCTCATGAGAGAGCTCTATATATAGGGTTTTGGAGAAAGGATGAGTCATCTTGAGACTGGCCTGAAGCTGACTTGTGTCCTCTCCCACTTTAGTTAATCTTCAGTTCTTGATTCCACTTGGAGAATCTTGCTTCCACTTGGAGATCAAGACCCTCTTACTCATCGTAGGGCGAATTCCTTGAACCAAGTGTCAGTTTGGAAGCTTCCTGGGCAGTTGACACCTTGCAGAATGACTGTGCCACTTGGCCAATCTCGCCCAGCGCAGGTAGCCTTCATTGGTTTTGAACTTCAGCGCAGGTACAAGGAGGAGCAGTTGACATTCAGCGCAGATGCTTAGTGGAGCAGCTGACATGATCCAGAAATAGCCTGTTTTTGAGTGTTTTTTAGTGGAGAACTGATTTTCAGTGTTGTGGTTTGCAGACCTTGTTCCTCTAAGGGTAAGAACAACATGTTTAGGGACTTTGGATCCCTCAGATTATTGACATTTCATGCTTCATGCTGTTAGGCACAAAAATGTCTATAACATGTATGAAAATGGGCCAGCAGGTGAAGAACATGAGGGAAAATGTATAATATGCCAATACCATCAGATGATCCATGGTCCTAATGGAATGCAGCTGATCAGATGAAACACCTAACATGCAATGCAACAAGAGAATTTGATCACTGATGGAGGGATGAAGATACCAACACTAACACTTTGCAGAGCACCTAGGCCCACTTTGACCTCCATTGGGTAAGATTGAGCAAAATTCACATAAGGTTCTGGGAGTATTTTTATCTTCTAGATCCATCTAGAATATTCCCACACTTATCATCTCCTATGAGATATAAATTGGATAGGGAATGAGTTAAGTAACCTCCTATCCTCTCATCCCTTCCTCCATGGAAACTAACTCTAAGTTTGGAAGACCATTCAATACCCTCATTTATGACCAAACCTCCTCCATTTGCTTATAAATTGAGCACTCATCTAAGTGATCAGGGGCTGGACTTTGAGAATTTGTAAGGAGACACTATTGGTGTAAGGATTGAGATTATAAGCAAGTATTGCTAGGATGCCGGAGTGTTGTGCTTTTGATGTTATGTTGGTTGGAACCCAAGCTGGAAGAGTCACAATGGATCGGACTTCATGGTTGTAATTCTTCCTTCTACTTAATAAGTATGTTTACACATTTTTCCATATTCTTATCTTGATATATGATGTTTATACGTGTGAATGTATCTGATTCCATTTACTTATAGTCGATAGATCTCTTGCTTTGGTTGGTTCTCTGTCTTCTATTTATGCTTGCACGTACTTTTTGAGCGAGTTAAGTTCGAGAAGGAGCGACGGGAGCCATACAAAGGAGACAAAAGGAAAGCAAAAAGAACAAGTAGGTCCTTTGATTCCCTTGTCTTATTTATCGTCTATAGAAAAAGGATAAGTTCTTTAAATCTATTGTTCTAGGTATAGCTACCTACCTAGGGAATTAGTATTTTTCCGTAGATGCAAAATTCCACATAACAATATGTTTTTCAAACCATTTTGTTAAAATTGTCTGCAAATCACATAGCTTAATTAGTCAAGAAGTAAGTGGCTCATCATGCACAAATATTACTATTAACCAAAGCATTTAATTCTTCATTTTTTTGGACTAGGAGATAATGGTATTAGAGAAAGTAAGTAATATTTTCTTCCTTTGCATCTCTTAGACAAATCTGGGCTTGCATATGAGAAATTTCTCGAAAACATTTGAATTTCCATCTCCCTTGTTAAACTACACATAGTTTAATAGGAAAAGAAATGTGTCCCATAATCCACAATATATTTATTTTTCCATGCAAGGAAAAATCAATACTTAGTGTAATTAGAAGGATATTGTAAAGGATTGTTGCATATCCGCATCTTATCGTACTTTGTATGATCACTTGCATCACACACTAAGCTTCTATATGCTTTGTACTTAGCGGTATCCAGTTTTCAGAGCTTTGGGTACATAGTCTATTTTGGCTTACAAAATCACTCCATAAGTGAATTAAGACTCCTAGAAAACAACCATAACTTGAACCAACTAAGTTTCCCCACAAGGGCCACCAAAAAATGTATAGTTCAGGTTAGGACCATTGGGGGTAGGCATCCCATAAGATTCCATGGTCATGTTACTCCCTTGAAACATATTTGTTGACTTTTTAGGTAGCTTAAAATCCTTCAATCATCCCATGGAAAAGAATACCCAAGAATGGCAGAGACCTGATTCAGAGGGGGTTCGGCTTAGTTCCAGTACGTGTGGTACTCTTTAGGCCTACCTAACCCATCTAGTGCATGGTACTGGTAAATCACTACCAAGAAGTTAAAGACTCGAATGCTCACGTGGGACGAAGGTACTTTAGTGGCCAAAATCTAGGGCATCCTTTACCTATAGGTGACGGTAAAGGAAACAATTGAACCTCATTACCATTACCTTGGTTGATTCTTTAGCTACTATAAGGTGTTTCCAGGTCTTTCAGAATGTTTCCCAAGGACCCATCAGAAGATATCTTCGCAAGGCCCAGTTACTTTGAGAGTGGAAAGGATGATTAGGTCTACATAAGATCTTTTATCATACATAAAAAAAAAAAAACCTTTTTCTTTTTTTCTTGATCACATAGCTTAATTCTAAAAGGAAAATAAACCATTTTTTCACTTTGTTTTATGTATGAGATCATATTGCATTGATACTTATCTTCTTCTCTCACCATACACATAGTAGAACACACTCTAATCAACACCATAGGGGATCCCATGGCTCCTCGTCGATCTAGAATTTTTTCAAAACCTCCACCCATTACCTGGAGGTGTGTCATAAATCCCACCATTTAAGCGTAGAGGACATCATGCAACCACCATTATTGGATTTTCCTTTATTGGTGCATATTTTCTTGGCACCCCTTCCCGAAAAAGTACACCCTTCACCACTCCAAAAGGGTCCCCACGTGCTACTCCCTTTGGGATCCCACATACCACTCTTCCGGACAGTCCCTGAGCCAAACATTGAGGAAGTTCTCCTGAGACCTCCCCAAAGAGGACCCTTTTTCATATAGTTGTCTAGAATCATTTTACAATGGAAGGTAATGCACAAATCCCGTTTTTAGCTTCACTATACCGAATAGATTTAAGAAAGCTAACCAATGACCCAATCACCCATGGCTAGAATTGGTTGGCTATGCCAACCAAGCTCCCTTCAGATATTCCAAATTTTGAAGGAAAATAGGGCGAAGATAGAGGAAACCATGTCATGACTTTTCCCCTGTGGTGTTCATCTAATAGTATCATCGACAATACTATTAGATTACGACTATTTCAACACACCCTAACTGGGCCTGCAGTGAAATGGTACATTGACCAACATTCTGCAATGCATAGAAACTTTAGCTTACTAGCTACAACTTTCCTCACCTTTTTTTATCTCCCATTCTGCCATTATTTGAGTCTGGAACTCCTCACCCACTTCAAAAAAAACCCACTACCCACATCTCGGATCATATACATGAATGGAAAAAACGTTGTAGCCTGTGCAAACCCAGGTTCAAGACAAAGTCCTCTTAGATTTATTCTTGAGATCGCTCACATATGAAATCTCCAAAGACACGAAAAATTCATACCTGCAGACCGAGGAAGAAGCCATTCGTAAATCTCAACAATTGGAGCTTATTTACGCCTAGTCCGGGTACATCTATCATGTGCTTCCAGATGCTCCATGCCTACAAACTTATAAAGAGATTCTAGGTGCATCTAATGCTAGTTGTGGATTGATTGGGTCCATTACCCAAAATGCACTCAAAAATAGCTACCAGTACCCTAGATATTGATTCAATGGCCAAGAATTTGATAATATGAAAAATGCACCACCATTGCAACATAGAGGATACTCCCCGGGTCAACCCCCACCTATGCAGAATATGGTCAACAGGGTTAATCAATATCAACCCCCTCAAGGAGGCTCATATAATCCCCAACAGAGAAACAAATACTCTAGGAATACAGACATAATGTCCTCTTTCGAGAGTACATACACTAACCAGGGACAAGGGAACTAATATTCACCTTTCCCCGTATAGCAACAAAATAATCCACAAACACACAATAATGCAAGGGTGAATCTAGTGCATAATTCTCTCACTTCACAACCACAATCAGAGGAGAACCTGAATCCACCTAACTCGTTGAATATTTCTAAGAAAAATATTAAAAATAATCCACAAACGAGAACCCGACTAGGGGGGCAGCAACCAACAGCAAACCCCACGAGCACTGGGAAGGAGAAACCCTATCAGGGATCAAAATCAATGATTAGCCAACAATAATACACAGAAACAAGGCAAGAACACTAGCTTACAAACTAATCATTCATGTGTTATTTGTGGAGAATATGACCACTATACCCACCACTTTCCTCAATTTCAAGAATTAAAAGGTATACAAGGTAGTAGGGGGCAAGGAGGTCAACAATTTGCAGTAATGAAAAACCCCTCCCCTCATCAAGGAGTGGTAAACACTCAACAACAAAATCCCCACTCTCATCCATCTAGAGGGAACGCCCATAATAATCTTAATTATGATATTTTCATGACAGGAGAGGATATCCTCGTACAAAAATGAAATTGGAGTTATGAAGCTCCCCCAGAGCCTAATCCGTCCACCTCAGCTATGATAATACCTAAAGGGTTGTAAGCCATTCCTCGACCTTTTGTAGAATCTATTCCGAAAGTGGTAAAAGTACCTTGATGATACATTAGACACAACTCGAAAGTTTCTCATAGCTACAACATAGTCGAAGACTTAGCACAATCACCGTCAGCAATGTTAGCATTAAAAGTTCTACAAACATGCCCAACCCAAAATAAAACCTTACTTTCTACTCTAGGTGCAATTGACCCATCCGATTCTTGCCTAATGGTCTTCGAATTGGACAAATATACTCCATGACTGCCATCATTTGCTACTTTCCAAATTGTAGTTGTTTCAGGTGAGATCACCCTAGGGTCTTAGGTTGGAATCCCAATAGAGTGGATGGCAAACAACAACAAGACATGTTCAAGCAATCAACATAAATGATTATTCTACTGAACTGTGTAAGAGTGTCCTTACCTGGAGGTCCTATGTATGGGTAGATCCCACAGGGTCAAACCCTCAGCTTCTCCTAATGTCTTTGAAACCTGATTCCTTCTCTGGCTCCAAACAGAACCGTCCTCCGGATCTATCCTTTCCCAGCCTCAGCAATCTTCCTCCATCACCAATACAAGGATATCTCAAGAAAGATGAAGGATATCTCTGTTATAGACATATTTGGGCACTGCAACCCCAATCACATATGTCAAATAAACCAAGGTCTCTTAAAACCGTAGAAGTGTTGTTTCACACCCTAAAGGATCATGGTCAACTGATTACATCATTTCCCATAATTTCCACCTAAAAAACCACTCAGAACTGGCCAAAACTAGACCATACAGATTGCTCCATGCTGAGAGTGCGATGCATACTAGCTATAACATTGGCCAGGTGCGGTGCATACTGAAAGAGCCTTTTGTAGGTTTCAATGGGAAAGAGTAGACAAATGGCAAAGACAGATTGCTAAGTGGAAACCTAGGGAATCTTCTAGAAAATTCTCATACGACACTTGCCTCTCTGAATTGACCCAGGGATGAGTAAGATATCATGAAATCTCCAAGTGGAACCAAGAACTATCAGTGAAATGACACTAATCAAAAACCCAGAAGCTGACTTACCCCTCTGCAAATATCTATAAATGGATCCCTCATCCCAGAGATCCAGAGGCTAGAATTTTGTAATTTGTAAGGAAGTGCTATTGGTTTCTCTTTGATACATTGTATTGTTGGGTGATCTTGCTTTTCATGAGGTGAAGAGGGCTTTCATGCTAGGAGGATGATGTTGGATCAGACAGTTGGGTTGTAATCCTCTCTTCTACTTCTACTATCAATAAAGTTATTTGAGTTTTCCTCCATATGCTTGTGTGCTTATGAATCTTGTATTTGTGAATGAAATTGTATGGTTAATGTACTTCTGATTCTGCATTGTTTATGGTAATATAGATCTCTATGCTTTGATGGTGTTTTGTTGCTTTGTCTCTACAGGTGTTCTTTAAAGCGGTACAAGTGAGAAAGGAGTGGCAAGCTCTATCAAAGGAGAGAGGAAACAAGCAAGGAGCCAAGTGAAAGATTAAGTTTGGTGCTCTCTGCTTCTCTCTTATCTATCATACATAAAGGAAAACAAAAGTTACTTTTAATTGTTTGTTTCTGAGATAGCTACTCGTCTTAGTGGGGCTAGCAAATCAAATAGACACTAGTTTTCCCAAAAACAATCTCCAACAAGGAAACAAGGGTTTCCTGAAACTTTGGGGAGTTCAAGAGGCACAAGGATTTCATCAAACTTAATCAAGGATAATATCACTATAGTATCAATATCTCATATCTTCTCCCTTAAGGCCTTCCCATGAAGGTTTATTTATACTTCTCCAAATTAGTCTTTTCAGTTGGGAAACAGTTGGGCCACGGAAAATAGGAGGTGAGTAACAGGTAAAACCCATGAACTCCACCCGAAATTAAGGAAATTTAATTTTTTTAAGTGTCTTAACATATGTATGTGGGTTATGTATATGCTGACCCGCATGTACATGCTTTTATCACAAGGAAAAGTAGCGTATAAGGAATAAAACACTGTTTTTTAGATTTTGGACCAAGTCTGGAAGGAAGGGTTGTCCTAGGCTATAGCTAGAGCATCAAAATGTATTAAGTGTATAGAAGGAATCATGCTAATACAGAGGAGGAGTTCACTAGAATTCAGCCTGCCAAGCCATCGAAAGAGATCAGAAAGAAAATGTTGTCTAAGGTAGGAATACCCATGCTAAAAAATAGTAAAGCATGTTCACATGTCAAGTACAAAAGTTGATCCAATATGCATACAAGTATAATGGAACTCAAAATATGTAATGGATCATCTGATCATAATCAAGAAAATACATGTTTGAATATCACACATAAACAACTGATTAATGATGCTGAAATATGAAGCTGATCACTGAAATCAAGAAATTGATCCAAATAGTACCAAGTCAACATGGTGGAATAAATGGTACTACATCACAGCTCAGGTGCCAACATATAGGATGTCGCTATAAGGAATTGCATCATATAAGGTGGATGGTGTCAACTAGCAGAAACTGGAGCAACTGACAAGTGAACCAAGACATGTTGATGCAAACGTGAGGTCTTCACCGACCATCGTGGTACATTTATACACAATGGGAATAAATGATTTGAAGTCGACCACGTAAGAAATCATTTGATTACTGGTCATTGATGTATACCGTTAAAAAATGCGAGCCTGCTTACCGATAATGATGATGAGAGTTAAGGTATCCAGTACAATCTAAAAAGTGTGAATAAATGAGTTGTAGTCGAACACTTGGGAGAATCTATCAATTAGGAGACAATGATGTTTTCCTACTGTCAATAGCGAAGGAATCTTCCACTAATGATTGCAAATCCTAAGGTACTACCAAATGGACTCTAGATCTCTTTCCCAGAGCAATGAGATGAAGTTGATGGGAAAAGATCCACTAGAAGGAAGACATTAAGGCATCCTTCATCAATCTAGCGTGAGTGTAACCCATAGGCCAATAATGTGGAAGGAATCAGACAAACAAAGATGTAGTAACCCAACCGAAGCACATTTCTAGCGTACACAAGATGTAATTAGCACATGATAGAAACCCTTTGAACCTACCAATAATGAAAGCTAACACATAGGTGAGGAATCCACCAATAGGGTCAAATGGAAACCAAGGTACTGCATAAATCCCAATGTGTGATAATGAAAGCTGATGTCGAACACAAGGGAAACCACTCAGTCAAAGACCCATGATACTGATCGATGTTGAGCACAAGGTGACCTATCAATAATGAGAATAGGGCCAGGGTGTGGCTCTAGATTTGCCCTCAAAGCAATTTGTCATAGTTGATAAGAGCAAGACCCACTAGTAAGAAGTCAATGGAGACCTTCTCAAATTGGCACGAGTAAAGGACCAATATATCTGATGTGATAACAAACATGACGCTGACAATTAGGGATGGTCGACTAAAAAATAGGTCAAGAGACAATGCAAAGAGGCTGACTCATGTTTACTTCCCTTGAACAAAAGAATGACTCAACTGTGACTACATGCCATCATATGATAACTTTGTATAAGTTTGTCATGCAGGAGGCATAAACAAACTCCCCAAATGATTGGAAGAGATAAACAGTTGGAGGAGTATTGACTCAATGACAAGGTTAAGGCTCTCTTAAGTCAAACTAAATCCCATGCCAATGGAGGAAAGACTTACTTTTGAGTGCTTTGTTCAAGGGTGACACAACTGACTCTAGCTGCCATCAAATATGCAAATAATGTCTCGTTCCCACTCTTTTTTGGGATATATATTTTTTTTGTCTTTTTCTTTTATATGAAGCTTGAAAAATAATAAAAGAATGCTATAGTACAGTGGAAAGAGTGAGCGTCGAAAAAGCAGATTCTCTAGTTCCTGGGAGGGGAACATTCCTATGCATAATGCAATGTGGTGAAAACTAGTCAATGACACTCAAAGGAATGTTATTTCCATGTGTAAAAGGGTGTGTCAAGTTGCAGAGGCTAAGTGATTGCAAGGTTGATTTTACAGAAGACATGGTCAAAAAGTGGCTTAAACATGAGTCCAAGTGAAGCCGGATCAAGGCCAAAAGGTGCAAATAGTCAATATGCAATGCAACAGTACAAATCAACAAAAAGGAGCCTGTAGGGTATAAGGCTAGAAAGTAGCATAGAAGAATGAGAATGAGTCTTCAATGCACAAGTCATGGCGGGACTATAGAGGACTCCTGAGCCTATTCAATGTAGCAGCATGGGAAACAAATGTTAGCGAGGATATAACTAAGATGTTGATGTAAAGGTTGGCTCTACCATCACGTCATGATTTTAAAGTCGGCGAGTGAAAATAGTTTATGAATCAAGATACATTGGGGTGGACCCTATGGTGAAAATATCACAATATGGAGGCTAGGATGCACAATCCAGCGGAGAGTGGTATTCACTAACCTATATGCTAGTAAGAAAATGATACCTGCTATGATGGGTCTGTGGTCATGGGACTGAAATGATTTCTCCAAGAAGTCTCCAACATTTTCTGTAAAGATAACCCATTCCCGACACTCCAAGCCAAAAGGTTAAAAGGTCCATAAGATAAAAATCAACTTTTGAAAAAATACTTTTCATTTTTCAACCTATATAAGGACTTTTGGACTCACATTTTTGTGATTTGTGTTTTGAGCAAGAAGCTGTGGAGAAAAACTCAAACAAGCTTCCTCCATCAAAATCAACCATTTAAATCGCTCCAAAACTTCCAGGTGACCCTTTAATCATGCTTTTAATAATTTTTAATACTTTTTAGATGTTTTTTTCATAATTTTGACTATAGGAAAATATGTTAAAAATTTCAACTCTGCGTACACGCGGGTTGAATATAGTTAACCCACATATATGAGGGCCCTACTCACGACTGTGTAAAAAGGGAAGCTGTGTGTGCACGAGTAAAAATTTTTAAACATGAATTTAATGATTTGAAACATCTTTTTGGGTAGGATGAAAATTACTTGGCGTGAAAGGGAGCATAGTTCCATTGATAACCAAATGATGGAAGATCAAAATACCTTAGATGCTTTGAGAGGTTGTGGTTTGTTAAAATTATTTAAAATGTCAAACATGAAGGTGAATACATGATTGCTTGAGTTGTTGATTCATTACTGGAGTGCAGAGGATGATGCATTCATGATTTATCAGATGCCCCTAAGGATCGAGATAGAAGATATTTACTTCATTGCTAGCCTTTCTCGAAGGGGAGAGATAGTGCAATCTACTGGCAGGACAAGAGGTAGTCTCATTGTAGAAGACTACATCCACATATACTATCCTGGTCATCCTGAAAAGGTTGGAAGTCATATTCCAATCAAGCACGTAGAGAGCTTATCCTTGAAAATCCTACTATTTACCATTACCAGGGTAAACGGTTCTGCTACTTCATATCAGGCCTCACGTGTATCCATGAGCCTAGCAATGGAATGTCTCACTACCATGTTTGATTGGTTCACACCTCTGTTTACCAACATGAAGAACCAACTCACCTGCATACAAAAGGGTCAGACAAAGAATTTCGGATGTGGCACTATCTTATGCTCGTTCTTCTTTGATAAAGTACCTAGGCTTCGTCCCAAGGTATTATTGACCATCAGTAACCTGAGGGATCTGTAAATGGGTAGATGGGCTAACTTGATGAAACGCATAGGGGTGGTGAGGTTCCCAGGATGACTTTTGATGACGATTTTTTCCTTTGGTGGGATCAATAGGTCATTGCAGTTGATGACTACCCCTATGCCGGAATGCAGATCTGGGGATCTGAATCTATTATTTCCACCAGATGCAACATGCGATGCCATAGGTATAAATCATTTTTTAATTTTTTAATTTTTAAGACTTTTTTGGATTTTCAATATAAATGAATTAAAAATCTTTTTGATGAGACAAGAAACTTACAAAATATATTGATCATGTTTCATATGTGGGACCAGTGAGACCTGACGGATTTCCTCGACATAGGTGTCGTGGAAGAGATGTCGAAGGTGTTGTAGCTGAGATTGAGAGAGTTCTTGTAGAATCCAAAGATTGTCTTACCTTGACATCCATTTTTGCCTATATTTCCTCTCTTTTCCTATACTTATCACCTAAATAATGCAATAGACACAAGGTTTTGTTAAAGGTAAGCAATTACATGTATTCTTATTCATGTTTGTCTATATACCCTATTGTTTAGTTAAAGAATGCATTTGGCTATGGAATTGGTCTATTTCTGTAGCTTTTCTGCAGTTGCCTCCATTATTTGCAAGTTTCAAAAGCTCCAGCTCAGCGATGAAAGATACAGATGGATAAGGAATGGTCCCCTAGTGGATTCCTTCCTATTCCCTCGAACCAATTCATCAATATGATTGTAGGATATCACGGTCAACCCCAGAATTCAACTACAAGATTGTCATCGGGACAGAATCTGAGTTTCAACGAAATCTTATCGATTTGCTTTCAGAATAGAAAATCGAATGTTTAGCCATATATTTGAATTGAAATAAATATATTTGAAAACAATTTGTTAAGTTTCGTTTAGCAAGTAATAGACTTGGTTTTATATTTGTATGTGTTATGTTGATTGGAGATTGTGGACTAATTCATGGAGGGCCCCTATGACCAGTAACATGTCTTTAACCGATTGTAATTAAGATTTATTTCATTACTTGAATATTCTATTTTGTGTGAAGAAATGCAGTATGATGAGTTCACCAGTGAATCGTTATATGCATGAGAAATTCCCTTTGCTTTATACCTAGTTTAACTCTACTATTTGAATTTATTTTTATCTATTACAATATGGTTATTTCATTTGCTTTTTATTTAGTGTAGTCCAATTGTGTTTACTTCATAGCGTAGTTGCTGTTTAGAATGTCTTGTTTAGATGAAATTGAATAAGTAAAAGCATGAGAGCCTTCTCCTTAGAAATTGAATTAAGATAGTATTCCTTTACAATTTGATGGAATATATTTCTCTTGAAATTTGTAAATTAAAGTTGCAGCATAAAAATTCAAGACAAAAATAAAAAACAGTCTAACACAAGTAAAATCTAGAATCACTCTCATATCATCCATGAACTGATTCAATAGAGAATAACTCATAAGAAAATAGCTGATAACTTTAGGGATTGAGACATTAATATAAATAATGACACAATCTCCATACTAATCTTAAGTTTAGATCTTAACAAGAACATAATGACATAAGAAATAAATTCTAGCACATATAGTGCACCTGTACTTCATCAATATACCTACCCTAGTTGATAATTTATGATTGACAATTTAAAGACATTAAATTGGCCAAAAATTTTAGTGCTGTTATCGGGGAAATACAAATAGAAGTTAAGAAAAAAAATCAAAACGTGATATGCATAGGGATAGAGACTCTAGAGGTAGATTTGTAGGGTGAGGAAGAAGTTTAATTCCCACAAATCCACTCACTTCACTACGATTTCAAGAATCCACACCACCTACTCAAACCTGAATGCCATTTAGAGGTCGACAAAGACTTCCTGAAACATCAAGATCAGAAATAAAATCCATAACTTCACCCACTTCCTATATTGAAGCTGCAATTGAAGAAAATCCTACATCCCCAACTACAAGATTAATTTTTCTATCCTCCACTGGTGAGAAAATTTTGGGAGAAAAAGTAGAAGTTCCTAATGAAGAAGAGGAACAGAAAACTTATTTTGAACAACCATTGATAGAGGAACCAAAAAGATTAGAAGAACACTATATTAGTTCCGAAGAATCTATCATGGCTGAAGAAGGGGAAGGAGAGGTACACAATGTCCATGGCAAGGAAAATAGGATTGGAGGAGGTAGGGGTAGAGGTAGAGGTGGAGATAGGAACAAAGGAGGGGGTAGAGGCAGAGGAAACCAAGATCCTTTTGGATTTCCTATTCTTGATGAAGATACAACCCTCACAATGAAAAATATATCACCCTCAATTCTTCCTAATTTCCATGGAAAAAGAAACGAAGACCCAAAGACATTTCTCTTCGAATTTGAAGTATTATGCAGATCATATGACTATCTGCATGATGCTCAAAAATTAAAATTGTTCCCTACTACATTAAAAGACTTAGCATTAAAATGGTTCATGAGTCTAGGAGTGCATTCTATAACAACATGGGGACAAATGAAAGAGGCTTTCTTAGGAAAATATAGAGATTATTGTATGCCTAGTAACCTTAAAGATGAAGTCTTTAAAATGACACAAAAAGAAGATGAAAATCTTGAAGATTTAGTAGAAAGGTTCGTCTATGATATTAAAAGAGAGAAAATGGATAATTTGGATAAAGAAACCTTAAAATACCTCTTACTCAGAGCTATTAAAGATGAGTGGATTGATCTCCTTAACCTAAGTGGGAAGGCAGACATTTCCTAACTACCATTTGCAGATATTTGTGATCTATGTTTACATATCTCAAGGGGTAAAGCACGAGTTGGAAGAAGTCCTAGAGACCCTCTCTTGTCAAGAATTAATAAATCCACAGTTGGAACAGTCAGCAGGGAAGAATTAGGAAATTTGCTTGATACCTTTAAGATAGATATTTTAGGGAGCCTAAGTGAGCAGAGAGGCACCCTTAAAATAAAAAACAAATTTTTTTTTTGAAAATGTTGCATTATCTATCTTCTATCCTAAATGCCGAAAGAAACATGCTCTAAGAGAATGTCCCTTAGATTCAAAAGCCATAGAAACTTGTGTCATATGTGCAGATAATCATGATACGAAGGAATGTCCTTCCTTACCAGGTCTCAAGGCTATATTTAATGATGAAGGAATATCAGAACCAGTAGACCCTCTTTACTTTATAGCCAAGAGACCATGGAAAAACCCCCAACCAAATCAATCATAAGGGTTTAGACCACAACAATTTGCTCAGTCTTCACAAAATAATTGGAATCCAGCCTGGCAACCTTGGGCTCAGCCACAGTCACAACCTTGGAATCAAGGATGGAAAAATCCTTATGGAGCCTATGCTCAATATCAACAATACTCACCATCCTATCTTCCACCACAATTTCTACCACCATCTAATAAAATTCCCCAAGCTAACCAATTACCACAAATTCCAATTCAGAATCAAAACGCACAGTTCTCCCTACCATTTCCACAAAAACCAAATCAATTACTCGCTCAACCACTTTCGAATCCTAATAATAAAATACCACAACAACCTGTGTACAACATGGAGGGGTAGAATCCTCAGAATTGTGTAATAACTCCACTAGACCTAAATAATGTCCAATTAAGGTCTGGAAGAGTGTTACTAAGAAAACCCCCTGTTGTCATTCAAGAAACAAGATCCAATTTTCAAAAACACAAAAAACAATCAAAAGAAGAGGAGACATATCTCCCTTAGAAAGAGAATAAACAAACAAAATATGTTCCAATAAACACTCCCATCATAGAACAACCCTCGGTATCAAGTACACCACCTTTCCTTGAACGATTGAAAATTTATGAAGGAGTAGAAAAACAAATTATCTTGCCTGATTAAAATATGATGGTTTAATTGAGAAATGTATGTATTAAGTTTCCTTTATTACAAGCCATAAATGAAATACCAATTTTTGCGAAAAAAAAATTAAGGAACTAAGTACACAAAGATCAGGAAGAAAAAGAAAAGACATAAAAATAATTTAGTTAGTTGGAAAAATTGCAGACATTATGATGGGAAAGATGACAATTCAAAAATATTTAGATCCAGGAAGCCCCATTGTAAAAATTCACATCAATGGAACTGAAATACCAAACACACTGATTGATCTAGGAGCAACCATAAACATAATGAGTAAACAAGTTATGGACACACTTAGGCTTCCTAACCTTCAATACACACCAACCTTATTGCAATTAACAGATAGATATGTGATTAAACGTGATGGTGTGTTGGAAGATGTTTGTGTATCCTTAGATTCTTGGTAATATCCCGTCAATTTCATAGTCTTAACACCCAAGAATAATTTAGGAGGACATCCATTAATTCTAGGAAGACCTTGGTTAGCTATAGTTGATGTTTTCATCGGTTGTAGATCAAGTGATATGTTTATCTTAGATAGAAATTCTACAAATAAATTTACATTATACCCTCTTGCAAGGACAACAATAGATACAGAAACTGAAGAATGGATAGAAGATGAAGAAGATATACAACCTATTTTTACCACTGAACAAATAAGAGAGGAAGACCAAATTATAACTCTACTGGAAAATAATGAATCTTCCTCACATTATGATCTTATTCGCAATGAGTATCTCTCATCTAAGCAGTTATCATTGCTCTCCATGGAAAATTTGGGAATTCCTCGATAAAAATCTTTCTGGGGAAAACCTTGAATGCCAATAAAAACCTAGAAGAATTGCAAAAGAATCAATTGATAGAAATTTTACAAAAACATTCTTATGCTTTTGCATGGGAATACACTAAAATGAGAGGGATTGATCCTAAAATGTGCATACATCATATCTACATTGAACAGAATGCAAGACCGGTTAGACAGCCTCAACAGAGAATGAACCTAAATTTAAAAGAAATTGTTAAGGAGGAGTTGCAGAAATTGTTAAAATTGTTAAATGTAAGTTTCATTTATCCGATATCCAATAGTCAGTGGGTTCACCCCTAGTAATCGTTCCTAAGAAAAATAAAAAATGGAGAGTATGCATTGATTACAGGGAACTAAATAAAGTAACATTAAAAGACCACTTTCCACTACCTTTTATAGATTAGGTCTTAGACACATTAGCAGGAAAAAGATATTTTTCCTTCTTGGATGGGTTCAGTGGATATAACCAGATTCAGGTAGCCCCTGAAGATCAAGATAAAACCACATTCACTTGTCCATGGGGAACTTATGCTTATCAAGTACTTCCCTTTGGATTATGCAATGCTCCAGCAACATTCCAAAGAGAAGTCCTAAGATTTTCTCTGATCTTATTCATGATTGTGTGGAAGTGTACATGGATGATTTCATAGTTTATGGAGATTATTTCAATGAAGCACTGGAAAATTTGGAAAAAGTATTAATAATATGTAAAGAAACAAATCTCTTGTTAAGCCATGAAAAATGTTTCATGATGTTTAACGAAGGAATTGTTTTAGGTCATCATATTTCAGGAGATGGTATCAAGGTAGACTCATCTAAAGTTGAAGTCATTTCCATGTTATCAGTACCAAGTTGTCAAAAAGATGTTAGAATTTTTCTCGATTTTTCTGGATATTATAGAAGATTCATAGAAAGCTTCACAAAAATTGCATCCCCACTTTTTAAATTTCTCACCAAGGACTGTGAATTCAATTGGGATTCTGAATGTCAAGCTGCCTTTGAAACTTTGAAAAAGAGGATTTTTGAAGCACCTATCTTAAAAGGACCTAACTAGAAATTTCCTTTCCATATCTCAACGGATGCTTCATATTTAGCCTTTGGAGCTATGTTGGGACAAAAATATCTCACTCCTTATGCAATTTATTATACTAGTAAAAATTTAACTCCTACAGAGTTAAATTACACTGTAACAGAAAAAGAGTTTTTAGTTGTATTTCATGCCATTAACAAATTCAGACATTACATAACTGGCTATGAAACTTTTGTTCGCACAGACCATTCTGCCATTAGATATCTAATGAATAAACTAGTCACTAATAGAAGAATAACCAGATGGCTCTTACTGTTACAAGAATTTAACATAACCATTCTAGATATTCCAGGAAAGCAGAACATAATTAACGACTTTTTATCTAGAATACAAAATGAAAATAATGATCAACCAGTAGAGGATAAATTTCCTAATGAATATCTTTCTCTAGTATCTACTAAATCACCTTGGTATGCAAATATTGCTAAACTATTTAGCTACAAGAAAAACTCTGTTTCATTTATCTCCTAGATAAAACAGAAGAATAGTCCACAATAGGACATCTTATTCATGGATAAATGAAGAGTTATACAAGACAGGACCAAACCTCATCATCAGAAGATGTGTTTGAGAGGACTAAATACCAGAAATACTTAAAGCTTGCCATGATGAGCCATTTGGGGGACATTTTTTTGATAGAGGGATTGCTTACAGAATCTTGCTTTTAGGATATTATTGGCCTTCCATTTTCAGAGACACCAAAGAATATGTTAAAACATGCGAAATTTGTCAGAGAATGGGAGAATCGACTCTTTCAAATGAAATTCCACTACAACCACAACTACTCATTGAACCATTTGAGAAGTGGGCACTAGATTGTTTTGGACCCACCAGCCCACCTACAAAGCAAAAGATGTATATTTTGGTATGTACTGATTATGTCACTAAATGGGTAGAAGCTAAAGCACTTCCTTTTGCTACTGAAAATGCTGTAGTTTCATTTCTTTTTGAGGTTGTTTTGGTGTTCCAAGAGAAATTGTAACAGATCAAGGAACACAGTTCACATCCAGATTAGTGCAGAAGCTTGTGGATCAATATAAAATCAAACATATGAAATCCACTCCATACCATCCACAAGCCAATGGACAAGTTGAGTCCACAAATAAGGTGATTGAAGTAATCCTCACCAAGACTATACATCTACATAGAAGGGACTGGGTGGAAAAGCCTTCAAAAGCTTTATGGGCCTACATAACTACATGGAGAAATACTACAGGACATACTCCCTATGAACTTGTTTATGGGAAGCAAGTCTTACTTCTGATAGAATTTTAGATCCAAACCTATAAGACAGTGGTCCAGTTATATCTTGACTTATCAGAAGCATAGAAGAAAAGGATGAGACAACTAAATGAGCTTGATGAAATCAGACAAGAAGCCCTCCAAAGAACTAGCCTAGTTCAACAACAGAGATCTATATGGAATTATAAGTACATTAAAGAAAGGAAATTTCATCCAAGAGATTGGGCATTACTCTTTGATTCAAAGTTCAAGAATTTTCAAGGGAAATTCCAAACCCACTCGCTTGGACCTTATGAAGTTGAAAGTGTTTTTGACAATGGTGTAGTTAGAATTAGGACTATTGATGAAGAGAAAATTCCTCTATTAGTAAATGGACATCGACTTAGACTTTACCAGAAGCCATTGACAAAAGAAGAATTTGTTAAAATATTCCAAGATAATTCAGAATTGAAGATGGTCAAGAAGAATTCTTCTTCTTTTCCACCTTAGAAATTTTTACGCAGTCTTACTTTCTAAATATATAATAATAATAATAATAATAATAATAATAATAATAATAAGTAAATTATATGTATATATATACATAAAAAAAGAAGAAGATATAAACATGAAAACTAACATGTTGTTGGAAGGTTTATACAGAAAATTCAGAGTGAACCAATTTTTGTTAGCACTTCAAATTTTCCTTTCAAAAAGAAAATAACAAAGTTCCTTTATTAAAGTTTTCTTCTCAGTTACAGAATCAATAACTTTCCACAGTTGGGACAAGTTTCTGTAGCTGGGACAAGTTTCTGTGGCCTAATCAATTTTTTTGAAGCCTACATGGACACTTGGTGATTTGAATTAAAGGACAACTGACAAAGAAAAGTACCTGCAGGAGATGTCAGAACAACAAACAAGGTTAGCAAAGTGGATCACATGTATGTGCTACTTTAATTTAGCAATAGGGATTGATATATTTCATATATGACTAAGAAGACATTGTACTGCCGAAAACTAAAAATGAAATCATTACAACTTAAGGGTGATGGTAACCTAACAAAACATCATAATCCACTACTTTAAAGTCATGTGACGTCCTCATTCTGAATCTGCTGAATTAATTACCGAATCATCATTTTAAATGAGCCCCAATAGTCTGATTCATTCCTATAGCCCTTATTATAATCCACTTGTTCTTACACTCCTCTGAACTTTCATAGCCACTCCATCCTTCTACCACTTAGAAAAACCCTACCAACACCATTCTCTTGTCAAGGTAACCAGTCTTTGAGGAAAAGCATCCTCCACAATGGGGATCATTGTTCGAACCGAGCCAGTAGAGAAGAAATTCTTGGAGGAATACCCTGAGGCCAAGGAGTTGCTGCAAAAGAAATAATGGTTGCAGTTCATTGAAAAATCCAACGGTTTTCACAGGGAAGTGACAAAGACATTTGCTCGCTCGTTTGATGGAACTAAAGCCAAAATAGGAGACACTAAGATG
Source organism: Pinus tabuliformis (assembly GCA_031772625.1). Taxonomy (NCBI): domain Eukaryota; kingdom Viridiplantae; phylum Streptophyta; class Pinopsida; order Pinales; family Pinaceae; genus Pinus; species Pinus tabuliformis. The sequence goes on along the minus strand of CM062806.1, from coordinate 512,925,257 downwards.
ACCATAATGGAGTCCATGATCGCGGAAGCTACTAAATTACCAAGGAGCAGGGAAAAATGGTTCAAGAACAGGGGAATTAATGGAGAAGATTGGAAGGTATTCCAGATAAATCCAAATATGGACACCATTATCTTCAAGAAAGGTATTCCCAGTACAACCCTTAAGAGTAAATGGATAAATTTATTGCTTATACTTCAAAAATTTGTCACTTGTGAGGGTCGGTTTGGGTATATGTATTTTTACCATGTTAGGATGATGATGCATTTTCTTGAAGATCACCAAATGAATCTTTGTTATTTTCTCTTATATAGTCTCAAGAAAATGTCCACAAACGTTCAAAAGAGAATTCAATTTATAGAAAATACCATGTATCTTTATGGCTTGATAAATATATTTTTTGAGTTCCATCTTTGGAGTATAGGGGGTAACTGGGAAAGTTTTTTGGTGAGGAACCATTTTGAAGAAAGATCCCCAGAATAAGGTAGCAGCAGTAGGACCCTCAGAGGAAGGAAGAGAAAAATAGAAGTAATGAAGGAGCAGGAACCCCAGATTCACCCGAAATTATCAGAACAAGAGCTACCCATAGTAGATATTTTGCAGAGAATGAAAAAGGGAAATCTTAGAAGGAAGGAAGTTAGCAAAAGAGAAAAGGAAATACCACAAACTAGGACCCTTCTTCAAGAAGAAAAATCAGAGACAAAAAGAAGGAAAGTACAAGGATTACAAACCTCATGACTAAGGAGGAGTACAAGGTTGAGCACAATGCAACAACAAATCTCAAAAGCTACAGAATACATTGATCTCAAGGAAAACGAGTCAACTGAAAACAATCCAACTGAAATCCCTGAAATTTCTCCAAAAGGATCACCAAAATCATCACCGAGAGTGTCACCACCACCTTGCAGCTCACCCCTAAGAATTCCAGTGCATAGTCTGGGTGTTGACCCTATTCAACAAGAGATTTGTGACTATATAGGGTCATTGGAAAGAAAAGAGACAACAACTAGATAAACAATTCAAAGTCCTGGAGAAGGGAGCAATCTGTTAAATGAGCCACAAGAACCTTCAGCCTCAAACATTTTAAAGTAAGAGATTTTTGAGTTAGAAACATTGAACATATATATCAAGAATGAGAATCAAGCATTGAAGGCACAAAGTGAGATCCAGATTGTAAAAGGTGACAATCTCATCCTTTATTTGAGTTTGTGGTATAAAAAGAACAAAAATCTAAAGAAGGATAACATGACACTGCAAAGAGTGATTATCAACTTAAAATACAAAATTCTTATGAGAAAACCTAGGATGCCAGTAGCTGCCAGAAAGAAGAAGAAAGTGAAACTTGGAGGTGATTATCTGAAGGCGCAAGTGACTAACAATGATGAAGTGTATGAGGACATACAAAACCTCCAACATGGGGGAATGTAGAGTCCAAAGATTGTCTTACCTTGACATCCCTTTTTTCCTATATTTCCTCTCTTTTCCTATACTTATCACCTAAATAATGCAATAGACACAAGGTTTTGTTAAAGGTAAGAAATTACATTTCTTATTCATGTTTGTCTATATACCCTATTGTTTTGTTAAAGAATGCATTTGGCTACGGAATTGGTCTGTTTCTGCAGCTAATCCAGATTTCTGCAGCTGCCTCCATTGTTTGCAAGGTTCAGAAGCTCCAGCTCAGTGAAGAAAGATACGGATGGATAAGGAATGGTCCCCTAGTGGATTCCTTCCTATTCCCTCAAACCAATTCATCAAGATGATCGCAGGATATCACAGTCAAACCCCAAAGTCAACTACAAGATTATCGTCGGGATAGAATTCGAGTTTCAACGAAATCTTATCGATTTGATTTCGGAATAGAAAATCGAATGTTTAGTGATATATTTTAATTGAAATAAAGATATTTAGGCTTAAAATTCTCATACTATTATGCCAAAGACTTATTAAAAAAATATTGCCGCATTGTGTTTTGGGGGCACGCCGGATCATGTAATTTTTGAAAATAGTTTGTTAAGCTTCATTTTGCAAGTAATAGACTTAGTTTTATGGTTGTATGCGATTTGTTGATTGGAGATTATGGACTGATTCGTGGAGGGCCCCTACGACCAGTAACAGGTCTTTAACCGATTGTAATTAGATTTCTTTCATTACTTGAATACTCTATTTTGTGTGAAGAAATGCAGTATGATGAGTTTGCCAATGAATCGTTATATGCATGAGAAATTCCATTTGCTTTATACCTAGTTTAACTCTACTATTTGATTTGATTTTTATCTGGTACAATATGGTTATTTCATTTGCTTTTTATCTAGTGTAGTCCAACTGTGTTTACTTCATAGCGTAGTTGTTGTTCAGAATGTCTTGTTTGGATGAAATTGAATAAGTAAAAGCGTGAGAGCCTTCTCCTTAGCAATTGAATTCAAAGTATTCCTTTATAGTTTGATAGAATATATTTCTCTTGCACTTAGTAAATTAGAGTTGCAGCATAAAAATTCAAGACAAAAATCCAAAATAGTCTAACACAAGTAAAATCTAGAATCACTCTCATATCATCCATAAACTGATTCAATAGAGAATAACTCCTAAGAAATTAGTTGATAACTTTAGGGATTGAGACATTAATATAATTAACGACACCATCTCCATACTAATCTTAATTTTAGATCCTAACAAGAACATAACGACATAAGAAATAACTTCTAGCACATATAGTGCACTTGTACTTCATCAATATACCTACCCTGGTTGATAATTTATGATTGACAATTTAAAGACATTAAATTGGCCAAACAATTCTCCATGCAGTTCAGAGAAACTTGGTGAGACTGACTCAAAAAGTACCCATGATAGCCATAGAGGACTTACGAGAGGAGATGTAGCATCATGTGGTAGGAGTACCATGGGACTGGGTGTGGCTATTTCAGCATGTGACCAATACCGTTGTTTATTTTCTAGCTACTCATCTTGAGCTAGATATATAGATGATCAGATCTTTTCATGATTAGACATGATGATGGGAATAAGCCCAAATTTTGTATGGCATTTTGTCCCGAATTTTTGTATATTATTTTCGACAAAAACACTCTCTCTATATATATAAAATTTTATGATGATCATATATACAGATGATATTTTGATTATTTTTGATGTTTTTTAATTTGATGAATGATTTATATGCCAATCCAATGCTTGATTAGCAATATAATCTGCTAAGGAATTTTCTGATCATGGAATGTGAACAAATGTGATATAACCAAATTATTGTTGCAATAATCACACTCTCAAAAATTTGTGATACAAATAGGGATCTCATACCCGATAAATGTTATTACGCTAAGATACCATCAGTTGTGAATCTAAATAAACCAATAACGAATCAATTTCAAGAGATATTTCTTCATATAGAAAATTAATAACAATAGTATATTCAGCAATATTATTCGAAGCAGGACCGATACATACTCCTCTTGAAACCATCAACTTTCCTGATGGATAATAAATCACCAACATTGCGAAATAAAGGTTCTGGGTATGCCTATTTACACTTTTAGTGAACCCTAAATATATTGAATCATCCATCAATACCTGCCAAAGCAGATCAAAAACATCGACATCACTAAAACCGATAGATAGATATGTACAAACATACAATATATACAAACAAGTAATTTCTTAGCCAAATCCTAAGCAAAGTACTTCTTAAGGTGGAACACATTTCTAGGCTTTTCCAACTTGTTTCCTTCAAATTTAATCAATTCATATGATCCCTTTTTTAAAGTTCGCTTGACAATAAATGGACCGTTCCACGTAGACTTAAACTTACCTGCCCCCAAGGCGTCTTTGTCTTGATCATAGATGAGGTGAAGGTCACCTTCAAAAAAAATTCTAGGACGGACAACTTTATCGTATTGAGATTTAACTGTCTTTTTATGGGCTTCAATTATTATGGTAGCATCTCGACGCTGCTCATCAAGATGCTCCAAATGAACGAGGCACTCTTTGAGACTAGAAGTCTCTAGAAGAAGTTCAACAACTAGTTTAAGAGAAGGAATTTAACATTCAACAGGAAAGATAGATTCCAACCCTTAAACCAGTTGAAAAGTAGTAAAGCTAGTGGTAGTCTTAACTAACGTCTGGTATGCCCAAAGTTCTGGATACAACATGATGTGCCAATTGGATCTAGCTTTGTTAATCATCCTTTGTAGGACTATTTTAAGGGATTTGTTCAAGGCTTCAACCTGCCCATTGGCCTAAGGATAATATGGACATGAATGCTCCTACCAGAAACCCAACTTGAGAGCCGATTCAAACATCTGTTTATTTTTGAAATGACTGCCATGGTCAGTGACAACCTCTTTAGGGATACCAAACCAGGAAATAACTTGATTGAACAAAAACAAGGTTACTGTTTCATTGTCATTCTTAAAAGTAGGCATGGCCTTATACCACTTTGTAAAGTAGTCTACGACCACAATGATATACTTGTGATTTCCTACTGAAGCTGGATTATAGGTAGTAAAATCAATGCCCCACTTCATGAAAGGACCGATGGTGATAATAGGGAAAAGCAGAGCTGGATGTGCATGCATTTTCCAAGAATAGACCTGACAAGGGTGGTATCTTTTGACCGCCTCAATACAATCTCTGAAGGTAAAAGGCCAAAAGTAGCCTACTCACAAAAAATTTTGGGCTGTTGCAAGCCTAGATAGATGAATGCCACAAGCTCCACTGTGGAAATCATTAAGAAATGACTCAAATTCTTCCAAAGTTAAACAATGCCTAAGGATTGAATCAATCCCATGATGATACAATGTGTCACCTATACTAACATAATTCTTAGTGAGGTGAAACAACTTTCTACATTCGTCCTTGGAAAAAGCGGGAAAAAATGTCGAAGTCTAGAGATATATAATGATATCCCCATACCAAAGATCTTGTGAAGAAATAAGAAATAATTTTTCATGAGGAAAACTTTCCTCGTGTATAATTCTTCCCCGCAAGGAAGCTTTGATATCAACTCTGCAAATACTAAAGATTTCTTATATTTAGCTGACATGAATTCAAGATCAAATTCTTGCAAAATGAAAATCCATCTATTATATTTTCCATCAATCACTCGCCTATTGAGAATAAACTGAAATTGATTGATGACTACTAAGACGAATGTTTTTCGAAGTAGAATGTAATGTTGAAGCCATTGGACAACATGGACAGTTGCCAAAGCTAGTTTCTTGATGGGATAATAGCACAGTTCAGGACCTACCAAGCCTTGGCTTAGATAGTATATTACATGCTCACAAAAGGCATCACCTTCCCGAACTAGAACCATACCTATGGTTGATTCTGCTCCAGCGAGATACGAGAGGAAATCTCTGCTATAATTAGGTGGACTCAAAAATGGGGTAGAGGTTATTTTTTTTTCAAAGCATCAAAATATTGTTGCGCAAAATCATCCCATACAAATGGGACCCCTTTCTTAAGCAAACACATAAATCCTTTTGTGATCTCAACATAATTGGCTATAAATATCCTTCAGAAATTTTCTTTTCCTTGGAGACTTTGAAGTTGACGTATGGAAGACGGGGGAGGAAACTGAAGTATTTCCTCAACCTTGAAGGGTTCTACATGAATTCCCTTCTTTGACATGATGAACCCTAAAAAATGACCAAATGTGACTGTGAAAACACACTTATTCGAATTCAACCGGATTTTATAAAAACAACACCACTCAAAAATCAACCGAAGGTGCTTAGGATGATCAATTCTCTTTCAAGAACGAGAAACTAAATCATCCATATATTCTTTGATAACATGCTTGATGTCATGAAAATCATAAGACATGGCCCACTGAAAAGTGGCTCACACATTTCTGAGGCCAAAAGGCATCTTTTTGTATGCAAACGTTCCCCAGGGGCAAATAAATGTTGTCTTGTGTTGATCTTCTGGATGGATAGTAATTTGATTATAACTAGAGAATCCGTCCATGAATGAAAAAAATTGCATTACTCGCACATTCATCAATAATTTGATCAATAAAGGGCATGGGGTAATTGTCTTTCAGACAAGACTTATATAGGTCCCTAAAGTCAATGCATACTCAAATTGTTCCTTGCTTTTTTTCGATGGGGATTGGGTTAGAGACCCACTTAGTTAAAGGAATGGGGTATATGAAACTTTCCTTTAGCAGCTTCTCAACTTTAGCATTGATAACTGCTACTTTTCTAGGATTAACTAGTCAAATTTTTTGATGAATGGGTTTAGAATTTTCATATGTCTTGATCTCATGTTGGACTATAGATGGATATATTTTAGGCATTTCCTCATAAGACCAAGTGAACACATCACGAAACTCTTTGAAGAGAATGGTATAAATTTTAATTTCTTCAGGGGAACAACCAACTCCAATGAAGACATTTTTAATTATGTTAGGATTCATAGAGATGTTCACCGGTATAGTTTGTGAGATAACATACATGTTATCTTTGGCAGAAAGCTGTGCTAGGGCCAAAGGATTTAAACCTGTATGAACATCACTAGTAGAAGTATTGGACAAACTCGACTCAATTTCTTGCAAATGAGGGAGGAAATATGAACGATGATGTAGGTCATCCCATGGTCTATCAGCACCCATCATTGATTCTAGAATTACTTCCTTAGATGTTAACACAATATCTAATAAATCCTGAGCTGAATTTGAATCGAGGGTCCAGGCTAGAGCCACATCTCCATCTAACTCTTTTGGTGAGAAAGGATTAGGATGGGAGTCTGTAGAGTTAACAATAGACTGATAGCAATTTCTGTTGTAGACATAGGACATTCCATTCCACCTACCTACCCTCCATCTAATGTGGTGGTAGATGAGGGTGAAGGCCAAGGGTCTGAAAAATAATGAGTTCAAAAGAACTCTTTTTGAGAAGGTCCCTTGGAGAATGAAATAACATTGATTCTATCTGTAGGAGTAGGAACATCAAAAGTACCCATTAAGGAAGAGTACATTCCAACTCCTAAATTCTCAATAGGTTTCCTAGGACTGTCCACTAATGTAATAGTAGACTCAGAAGATGCGTGGGAGTCACCCGGAGAATAATCCATCTGATCAACTTTTACGATCCTCCCTTCATGAGGAAAACAAAGGATGTGAAATAATTATGATACTATGGCATCCATCTCATAAATCAAATTCCTTCCTGAAAGGAGGTTGTAATCCAGATTTGCATCGACTATTTCTACCTCAATATTTACCCCCTTTCCCCCAACATAGATGGGAAAGGCTGGAATAATCCCATGCAGCCTATGAGAATGTCCATCAAATGTTGTCAATAGATAGCTGAAGGAACAACTTGAGGTGATCGAATGGCCTTCCAACATGACATGGACTTCACACATTTGGAAGCTCCCTCATCTATAACAGTTCAAAAGATGTTGGTCCTTTGATATGTGGACTTTATATGAAAAGCCATATCATGTAGGAGTCTCTTTTTGATGTTTGACATATCAAAAGAAAGCAGAAGAGAATTTTTTGGATCTACTACTCCGATTGCCGAGAGTAGTGCACTCCTCTAAGTAGGGCATGACTGGAGTACCTCTAACGCTAACATAGCACAAGGACTCTGAGCCAAATCTTCTACAATGGAGTAGTTCCGGGCTTCCCTAGCTTTAGGGTTAATGGTAGAGCACTTTGCGGAGCCTTTCGGCATCTGAGGTATAGACTCAACAGAGGGCCTCTCAATATGGAGCAACTCTAAAGCATCGAAAGAAGACTTAGCCTTAGATAATTCCAATTCACCATAATCACATGATCGCGTAGCGAATTTTATATGTGAACTCATCATGTAGACTTTTGATGAATGGTCCCCTTCGTGCCAGCATGTAATTGTTGCCCTTGGGGAAAAGGGTTAGTGAGGAAAACCTAGGAGCTAGAGGAACCCTGCTACACTAATAAGCATTGAGCATCTTGGATCTTAGGGCAGAGATGAGTAAAATGATCCCCATTGCATAACTTGCATGGAAATTTGCCTTTTTTCTTGGACTCTTTCCTACCCCCTCCGGCATCATTGTCAGGTTTGTTTGCATTTCCCTTCCCATCCTGGCTATTTTTCCTACCTCATGATTTCTTCTTCCCATCATATTGTTGGTTTCCTTTGGGGTTAGAAGCTTGGACGATGTTTATAGATGTCTCTTGGGAACGTGTTGATACAAACAACGATTCCTGCATAGAAGAAGCAATTTATAAAGATAACTGTTGCAATTGATTCAATAGGTTAGCTGTGTTGGCATCAATCGATTTGATTAACCTGTCTACATGGGGATGTGGCTTTGGTTTGGCTATATCCACCTTGGATCTAGGAGCATCAGGTAGAATTTTTTGAAGAACCCCAGACTGAGAATATATCAATTCCAACTTCTGGGCTCTGAAAATAGCCTGCTCTTTGGTGAAAACACCTGAGAGAGACACATTCTTAGACATATCAAGCTGTAATGATTTAAGAAACAATTCAATAAGTAATTCTTGTGGAATATCAGCTTTAATGAGAGTCTTCCTTCTCCTCCATTCCTGGATATGATCCAAAATGTGAGTTATCTAATCCTGTTGGAAATTAGCTAGAAGCTTATTTCTAGCATCATATCGGACAGACAATTGAAAATGGTTCAAAAAGATAGCAGCAAAATCGCTGAAAGAAGTGAAGGTGCCCCTGGGAGTTCTATGTACCACTTATCTACATTCCCAGTTAGGGTACGTTGAAATAATCTCAACCTGATTGAGTCGTCTATCAGGGAGTTTGATGAACACCATAAACGAAAAGTGGTTACGTGGTCACCTGGATCTTCACCAAATTTCCCTTCAAATTTAGGTATATCTTAGGGAAGTTTGGTTGGGATTGGAGGCCAAGCTAGGTTATACCTAATCAGATCATTAGTCAATTCATAAATATTTGGTAAGTTTAACATTGCCAAAAAAGGTATCCATAGAGGACCCTGAGGATTCCACCCGATGTGGGCATAACTCCCAACGTTCTAAAAAGAATGGCCTGTATTTGTAAAGGCACCAGGTTGCCTAAAGTAACTCATAGACCCATCTGAACCATAAGGAGATCCTTGTCATCTAGAAAAAACTGGAGTTTGACCAACTCCTACCGAAAAAATTTTGTAACTAGTAAAGTTTCCCCCTAGAGAAGTGTTAAAAGGAGCAGAGAGCCCTTGGTAAGGGTTCCATGCATTAGCATAGGGGGAAATTTCCTAGAAAGAGCTAACAAAAGAATACAACATATTCCCTTGTTGACCAAAATAAGATTGATTCCTGGCTCCTAACCTGATAACTGCAGGGTTTGTCCAACCTTGAAACGGATTATAACTTTTACCTAAAGCAGAAAAGGGTATTGATCTCAAAGATGGGTTGGAGTGTGGTATATGACCACCCCTAAATGGGAAACCCTGAAAGGAAGCTGATCCACTTGCCATGGATGTGGAGGTAACTAATGGAATACTTAACGGAACTGTAGGAATCACGCTGGTCGACATTCCAAAAGGGGAAAAGCCAATGCCAAAGGCAACAACTTGAGAACTTCCACTCAGAGATGGAATGGAAGTAGAACCAAATATAGTAGTGTTAGGAGTAACAGAAGGTATAGAAATTATTCCTCCTTCTTGTTCGAATACCGGAGTTTGCATACTCGTAGCACTTGTCATGAATGCCATGCTTCCAGTAATGGTCATTGAAGGAAAAGATTGACATAAACCTGAGCTCGAAGGCCTGTTGGCCGGAGTCCCTACATATAGTAAAACGTCTAGATGATCAGGAGGTAGAGGAGAATTAGGAGTCAAAATAGACTCAGCTAGCTCCTCGACTTCAATAACGTCTTCTAACTGGAAGAGGACTCGAGAAAGAACTGGAGTGTTTCTCTCCAATTCTCTACTTGTACCAGGTCTATCTTATAAATTAATAACTCCAATCGGAGGATCAATCTCTGAAGTGCCTACTGCCGCTAATTGAAAACCACTGGTAGAATTTCTCCTACGCCTCTGAGGAGAAGGCTCAAGACTCATAGGTGAAAGCCCACACAGTCTCCTATACCAACGAGCCAGTCGATCAACCACTTTGAATTATTTTTAAGAAATCTACTTAAAGACTCAAAAAAGTTATAAAGCTAGGCCAACGAGGAGCAAAGAGAACTCTCTAAAAGTCAGTAAAGATACAAACAATTAAACTACTTTCAAGTATTTCCTATCCGGGTGATTAGGAGCGAACACCAAAATACAAGAAAGCCAAAATCAAAGGCCTTTCGAAAATAGTCTGGGGTAATTATGCCCTAGGGCTACTAGCGAAGGTATCAGAAGCAGTTACCTTGACCTCCAGACAAAAACCTTTACTGGTGCAAGCACCCAAGCTTTGCAAGGGTACCCTCTAGAAGTACTACTGAACTTGATGTAATGTTAGCCTTAGGTGCCATGGGATTCCCCTCCACAACCACCTATGCGATCCATAGGAAAGGCAACTATGGATACCAACTCGTATCAAAATTCGGGTAGATCAGTCGTGAGGTGGGATCCAACAAGTAGGAGAGGAGTTATCTCTCTTCCTTTTCTTCACTCTCCCTTGTGCTTAACTCCCAACCACAGATCTTTCCCAGTCCTTCTAACGATATTAGATTTCACTCTTTATTCAACTTCTAAGTTTTATAATTTGAGCAGCCTTGGAGAGTTAACTCTCCACTTACCTATTCCAAGGCCCTAATGAACCTAAACTTGTTGGTGTTTGATAATGACAACAATAAAAGTTCTAGTTCATTTTATTAGATCGCTTGATTTTATATAGTTGTTCTTTAAGTTAAGGGGAATTATGAGAGTGAAACTGATGATGTTTTAGGATGCAAAAGAAACCAATAGAAAACTAACTATATGCATGCAGTTATTTTCTTTGATGAAGAGTGATTTGTACTTGGGTTCTATGAAAACCTATATCTAAGAAAAATATTTTCTTTTTCTTTTCTGAAACAATCCACACACACCCAAAATCTAAAAAGACTAAGAATGCTTAAGATGCAAACTAACCTAATGCAAGTTAAAATAAATATGCAAGATCCTAAACAACACTTGTAAGCAAATGTGGTTCTTTATAGAGTCAATTAAGTCAATCTTGGTAATGAAGAGGGAAAAGATTAAAAACAAATCTCTCTCCAAAGCATGCAGTACAAATTGCAAAAGAAACCAATTGCTTCACAACTACAAAACAAAAGAAACTGTAAACCAAAATATTGGAAAAAGGGAAAAAAAATAAATGTTTTTGTGTTTTTTCTTTTAAGGAAACAAAAGCAACTTTTTGAGGTCTCAAAAGCACTACTAAAATTCGAAAGATCAAGAAATAAGTACAAGGAGTCTCTAAATCTTGCAAGTTATAAAACTCATTAATAAATGAAACTTGAAACAAAAGAGACTACAAACTTGCACAAATTGATCCTGAACAATAGAAAAAGACTCTTCAAAACCGACAAATGTCTAGGAAGAAAAAATTTCAAAGTTGCAAAAAATGACTCTCAAAAAGCACAAAGAGAAACTAGGCCAAACAAACAAGGAAGAGAAAAAAAAAGGCAACTTGAAATCTGGGCTGCAAATGTAATTGAAATCAATTTTTTGTTCTAGAGAACTATAACATCCAAGAACTTCAAATAGAAGTCTTGAATCCAAGACATAAATCACAAACTTGCTTAAGAAACAATCCTAGAACAACTAGGCTTTTCAGTGAGAAGGAGAATTTGAAAAACAAAGCTTGTAGGAAAACTGAGTTCTCCAGACAATAGATGACCATACAACAACATAAATCACTAGGCAATAGACCTAACTAGGCAAAGATATTTGAAAAAACAATTCAAAAAATTGTATACACGATTGTATACAGACACAGAAGCATGCACACACGTTTTTAATACAAGAACCTCGCGTATATGCGAGTCTGACTGAGGAAACGTGCCATATATGCGAATGTAATCCAAGAAAACAATGTATACAAAGCTCAATTAGGAAAAAAAAAATCAAGGTTTGATAAAAAAGATCAAACTTGATAACTGGGACACTATTGAATCAAACAAAACTGTAAAAGCAATAAATCAAGAAAATCAACCCTGATTGAGAATAAACAACCAAAACTAGGAATAACAGGAATGTTATCCCCAGTGGAGTCACCAATTATATTTCAGGTGAGATCACTCTAGGGTCTTGGGTTGGAACCCCAATAGAGCGGATGGCAAACAACAACAAGAAATTTTCAAGAAATCAACCTAAATGCTTATTCTACTGAACTGTGCAAGAGTGTCCTTACCCGGAGGTCCTACATTTGGGTAGATCCTGTAGGGTGCAAACCCTCAGCTTCTCCTAATTTCTTTGAAACCTGAGTCCTTCTCCAGCTCCAAGCGGAACTGTCCTCCCGATCCATCCTTTACCAGCCTCAATGATCTTCCTCCATCACCAATACAAGGATATCTCCAACAAGGAAACAAGGGTTGCTTGAAACTTTGGGGAGTGCAAGAGGCACAGGGATTTCGTCAGACTTGATCAGGGATAATCTCACTGTAGTATCAATATATCATATCTTCTCCCATAAGGCCTTCCCATGGAGGTTTATTTATACTTCTCCAAATTAGTTTTTTCAGTTGGGAAATAGTTGGGCCGTGGGAAATAGCAGGTGAGTAACAGGTAAAATCCCTGAACTTCACCCGAAATTAAGGAAATTCATTTTTTTTAAGTGTTTTAACATATGGATGTGGGTTGGGTATATGTTGACCCGCATGTACACACTTTTATCACAGGGAAAAGTAGTGTATAGGGAATAAAACACTGATTTTTAGATTTTGGACCAAGTCTGGAAAGAAGGGTTTCCCTAGGCCATAATCAAAGCATTCGATCTACCAAGAGAGGTAAACGGTGCTATAACAATAGTCTCAGTCTAAAACATTAACATTCATCATTATATTTTCGACGAAGGGGCCTCCATATGTATCATGTCCAAATCCGTTTGGAATAAAGTGGGATCCCTCGAACTAAAGCCTTCTGACATTATGGTTAGAGCATACGATGGGAACCCTTCTACCCTCATTGGTTTATACCCTAGCATGTCAGTCAAGTTGGCTGGAAAAAATATGTTAATAAACATCGAAGTACTAGACGCCCAGTTGGATTACAACATCCTACTAGGTTGAAGCTACATGTATGAGATGCTCGCAGTCACCTCATCAGTGTTCAGAATAATGATGTTCCCCCATGATGGAAATATCATTACTATCAATCAACTCACATACTACGAGAAGGAAACCTTACCCACACCTGACGGTGTGCTACCCTTAGTCTCATATTCCCATGAGTTGATCACTACTTACATTGAGCTCAGCCGGGCTAGTTTAAGCCATCAACACTCCTAGGGACATTCCCAGGAGACCCTCTAGTGCTACAAGAACTTTTTCCAAACACCAGAGCACCAGTGTGCATGATGACCTCATCAGGTACCACCCAAAATCTGGAACTAGTTCCAGACACCACATATTCTGCAACTATTGATTCGATGACCAAACCTCATTCTATTATGAAAACACCATTTTTGTGCCCCCCACCTGACTTTGTCTCACACCAAGTCATGGTAACCCTTACATTACCATATATGGCTCTCGTGGTACCAATATGGAATCTAGTCCCAATGACCATGTCGAATGATCCAAGACATATTCTGGTAGGTAGTATCTCTCTACCTCCATCTCAAGAAATTGTTCGTAAGCAAAATGTCTTGCACGGACACCAACTAGGTCTAGCAAGAAGGCCAAACAAAATGGTAAAAGAGGAGAACCCTCAAACTCCTCTAGGGCCCTACAACCTTGTGCGGTATGTGAATAATTTGGGCACTCGCCCCACATATGCCTCAAGTTATATGAGTTGAAAACCCTCATGCATGCCTCGAAAACATTAGTAACCTTAGCACCACCAAAAGGAGAAAAATATGTGCCTATATGTAATAAATAATGTCTTACCAATCATGCATGCACTATATGTGAAAAACATGGACACTACACACATCACTATCCTGATATCCCTCGATACAAAGAGACAATAAGCATGTTCATTCAAGCCAACATTAATGATCCAATAAGCACCAACCAAAACTCAAGTAGATGATGGATGAAAGAACATATTCTACATTCAAGAAGACCCAACTTCACACTCTAGAAAATCTTCCCGCAACACATGAAGGTAGCATGAACAACCAAACCCCTCCTCTGCATTACCATGTGCTTTATGTAATTACCCTACTCATCTGGTAAGCCTCTGAACAGAACTACAGACATTTTACCAAAACCACCCAGTCACCCAGGTTGCTCAGAGAATCAAACCTAGACGCTAACACCATACATGCACTATCTGCCCATGAAACCATCATAAGAGAAGGTGCTCTCACCTTCCCATATTTTGTGAATCATTGAGTTTTGTACGTCAATTCATGAATGAAATCTATTATCTACTAGAATAAAATACCAAGTCCATGGAACCGATCCCCCCACCAGGGGAAGAAGGACCCCTAGATGTTTTATGTGTGTTTGAGGAGAAATGGAAGCTAACAACAAAGTAGGGGCCCTGTCATTACATCTCCCATCACCATCACCAATCCAGATCAGCCCAAAAATGATTTAAAACCACTTGGCAGAGAAAATCATCCATCACATGTGCCATATGCAATAAACCTAACCATTTGGTAAATGAATGCCACGAATTGAGTAATATCAATGACAGATTTTGCTTAGTGGTTGAAATTCCACACTAGTATCTCTCCAACCAAGAGAAAATCACACGTTGTTATTGTCGCATATGTTCTCAATTCCACCACACAAGGAATCGCTTGTATCTCCCATGGTTCTGCAAAACAAGAGCAGATCTAAGGCTAACCCATACAAGGAAACCATGTCACACCAATACCATGATCAATAGATGGATACTTCCACAAGATATTCCATCTAGCGACATCATTAAGGCATCAACATCCCATACTATGAGCAATACCACCTCCCATACAATTTACTCGGTTAGTTCTAGACCAATATGTGGAAGTTGTACCAAAACCTCTCATACCACTAAAGTGACCCCTATATCACACGTATTTTTGACATGCAAATCCCTCTAGCATAATGATGCACACAAGAAGAGGATCAAAGCCTCATTCGATCGCAACATCACCGCTCAGACATATACCACGGGGCAGTTATTCCTCTACTATGATGTTACCCAAGAAATAGTTGGACCTGGAAGTTCGAAACCATATGGAAGGGGCCATACATCATCAAACACTGCCTCCTCGAGGGGGCATAAATATTGTCAGAGCCCAATGGGACTAACTTGAAAAATCCCATCAATGGTCTCTACCTCAAATAATTCCACCCATAAAATTCTAGAGTAGACATATATGTACCATGACTTATTTTTTTATGATGATCACCTCATCATGGATTCACTCTAAATATCATTTTCTCATCATGAGTCAACATATGGATCCTCCATAAGCTTATCATCACGGGTTTTCTGATGGCGCATCTCGATGGTCGCAAAACCTCACTGTTATAGCCTAGGCCATATACTCCCCTAACCGGACACCTCGTCTCTTTAATGGAATTTGTATTGAATCAACCACCAACAATCAAGAAGAGTATGATGCCGTCATAGACCTCTTGGATGATGGCCACCACCTAGGTATCCGTCATCTACATCTATTCCTTGTATTCCTTGATTCCCAACACGTGGTTTCCATGGTCTTTGAGGTGCCATTGAATAGAGTGCATTGAAAACTCCTTGATTTGCTAGATATGGTTCTTTAATTTCAGGAAGTGAAGGGAATTGATAAGTGGAATGCTTTGCTTCATAGATTTGGTATACCTCTATACTATCTGCAGGACATTCCCTCAAGGCATGCTTCTTCCTGCATTTCAAACAAAACATGGCCATGGCTTTGTCTAGTTCCTCCTATTTTTCCTATTTCTTCTTAACCTGCAAAACATCCAATTGAGAAGATAATGTGCTAAGAATACCAGTTTTAAAATTTTCAAATAAATTACTCATTTCAGCTTTGGTTACTCTAGCTCTAGCAACTGACTTGACAAACCTGGAAGAAGTATCTCTGATTCCTTGTCCAACTTTAAAATTTCCTCTTGAATATTGCCTACATATTTCACATACCTCATCATAGCCCAACTTTGATATGTCACCTCCTCCCATTACGTTCAAAATCTCCAGAGATTCGAGTTTGATTGCTCTAAGAAAAATTTTTCTTTTAGTATCCTTACTCAGTTGATTCATTTTGGATCTTTGCATATTATACTGAAATCTCTGCACCAAGTCCTCAAGACTCTCCCCTTCCTTCTGAGTCATGCCAGAAATCTATTCTCTGAGGTCCCTGATCTTGCAATAATATTAATATTTCCTTAATAATACCCTTTTCATTTCCTCCCAAGTTGTAATGGAGTTTGAAGCCAACCCCATAAACCACCAGAGAGATACATCCTTCAATGTTGCAGGAAACAACTTCATCTTCTGAGCATTCGAAGAATAGTCATAGCTCCTGCATAACACATCGAACTCGAATAGAAAGGCATCAAGATCTTCACTGGGCACCCCACAAAAGTTAGGCAAGGCTAAAGGAGGAATATTCTTCATTTGAATAGCTCCACCAGCATCCCTGAAATGGAATTCAAATGTGACCAATTATTCTTCCTTCTCATTGTATCCCTCTTTCTGACTAGTCCCCTCTTCATGGGCCATTCTGGACCAAAAGGAAGTGGAGCCTTTGTAAACTACAGATTTTGTGAAACCAATGGTTCTTGAATAGGATTTCCAAGGAATTCCTTTTCAGGTTGACCATTGAGTAAAGATGTTGTTTTCCTTGTGAGAGGAGATTCAAAATGGGCAGCAACAAAAGATTTCCTGCGGAAGTTGCTACTGTAGAAGTAGGAATATGTTCTGGGATATTTTTAGGACCACAGACCTCTTATCCGAACTCTTCTTCTCTTGCTGCCTTATATCTTGCAGACTTCTTTTTCCTTGCCAATGTATTAGTAAATGAAGTGGCGCTCACACCACAACAAAAGACATTTGTAGATGTTGGACCCAATCATCTACTATGCAAACAAATTCAAAAGAATTTACTTACCAAACAATCAGTAAACTGCTTTGGCGAATTTCTAACCTCCTCTGGTGCATGGGTTTTTCCCTTTGTCTTACCACTTCAACTCCCCCAGTCCCGAAAATTCCAAATAATGCATGTAATACAAAAACAACAGTTCAGTATTATCCCTTTAGCACCTCCCTGGCAACGACACCAAAATGTTGAGTCAAATTATAGCCTTATAATTTGATTAACATAAATTATCAACCCAATGCAGGTAAGCTTGTGAGATGCTGCGCAAAATATATGCAGGATTAACACTATGAGTGCTGAATAATCTAACTAGTCAATCATACAAAACTAATGATTCTTTCCTGCATCAATCACTTAGCAACAAAGGCTATAGAGTGGATCAAACATCCCTATACAACTCTTAAGATTGGCAATGATGATTAGGAAAAGATACAGAAATCAACTTACAACAAACTTAGAAATTCACTCAACATTACAAATCAAATATTCATTAAATGAATTCCATACATTAACAGGAAACTAGTTCATTTAGTCAATTGTACCGGTTATATCAGAAAGAGTGCATTAGCTGTAAAAAAAAATAAAAAAAATATTATTACATAATAGAAATAAAATGCATAAACACTAAACTACAGGAGTTGTGAGCAAAGGGGGCCCTCCCTTACTCCCAACCACTTAAATCAGAAGAGCTTGCTCACTGAAATAGACATAACATGTAATATTGTATTAATCTGAAAAAGATACAGTCGAGTACAATCTGATATATAGTATTTTGAAACCAACCCAGTAACCCCCTATCATATAAACTAGAACATAATTTATACATTTACAAAAGCCCATATATGGCTCGAAGCAAGGAAGACTACTAATCTAAGCCATCGGCTAATAGTCCTGTTACAAAATATCAGATTTAGCCATACTAGGTCTAATCCATGACTGAAAGCATGGATTAGATAAAATTCATTACATGGTTGTAGCTTTCCTCCAAACGGACAACGAGAGAAGGTTTATGAATCTTGGCGGTATTGTTAGTAGATCTAAAACGACCAATAGGACAACATCCATATGTGATAGATTCCCCACAAAAACCATGTTCCCATTTGACTTAGATATTCATGGAACATAGCTAACCATTGATGTTGCTACAGGAAATTTGGGTGGTTACAGCAATTCCGGAGTGTTTGCAGGAAATAGGATAGCACAACTGTTTACAAGAAATGTGGGTTTGTTTTCAAATCAAAACAAATCTGCACAAGAACTCTAAATTAGTTGGCATGGTAATTAAATAAAGAATAACTAGCTGTAAGAAATTCTTAAAGTTAAGCTAAAAGACGATTTTTCATGTTAATTTCCATACCTTCAGCCTACGGCACCCTTTTGGCAAAAACATAAGTATTATAACCGAAATAGGCATAATAGGGGTTAAAGACAGTTCAAAATAGGAGAGGTAAAGTATGGAAAAGGGTGTCAAAATTTGGCAAAACCAAGCCCCAAAATCTCCCCCACACCTAGCTTCTTGCATGTCCCTTATGCAAGCAAAAATGTTGCACCTTTCAGAAAAAGAAAAATAAAAAGGAAATCATTCCTTATCCTGAGTTGCAGCTACTGCAGCCAACTAATTTGCTACCTCTGCCAATTGGTCCAACTGGTTACCACTATATTCTGCAGGAATTTGGCCCTTGTATAATTCATTCTTCTTTTTTTGATGATCGATCCTAGCCTGCTTCTTTTTCATAATTCAGGTTGCTTTCTAAACCCACTCCTCATGTTCTTTTTGTATACGTAGGTTGTTCTCTTTCAGGGTCTCGTTTTCCTTTCTCAAGGCTCTCTCCGAAATGGTGAGCTCGGTGATGATTTCTTTCAATTCTTGTAGAGACCGTCTCTTCTGGTGGGTTACTTTCCCTTCTTGATGTCCTTGGAGGGATTGAGGGGACTCAAGGTCCTCCTCTGCTTGTTGTTCTCCTATTGTGTTATTCCCGCTTCCATGTAGTGGGGAGTCCTGAAAGGACAGTGCTTCTTTATCGATGAACTTAGTTGAATCAATGTTCTCTTTACCTTCGGGTGGGTTGTGGTGTTTCTCCTTCTTCTTATCTGGTGTCTTGGGCAACACTTCTGAATTTGTAATATCCTTTATAGCTAGTTGAATAGCATGGCTTCTGGTAAATCTTTCCGCAGAGATGGAAGTGTCATTCTTCGAATTAGGCTATTTTCCCACAGTTTCCCCTGTCACTACCACTTCTTTGTCCCTTTCTTCTTCCTTCGTCTAGAGCCTAAGGTTCTGCGGCTTCTTCTTCTTTGGTTTTTCTATAGGCTTCTTCTTGGTGGGATTTGGAGTGTCGAGGTCATTCCTTCCTTCCTTCTTTACCAGTGGCCCATGAGTCTGTGACTTCTTCTTCGATTTTTCCACTAGTTTTTTCTTCTATAGACTCTAAAGGGTCATATTTTTTCTCTTCCTCTTTTTCCTTTATATGTAGCCCACGTGTCTATGGATTTTTCTTCAGTTTTTCTGCTGGTGCTTCCTCCATGGAATCTGAGGAATCAGAATCCTCATTTTTAGCAAATTAATTTTCAGCTAGGAATCAGAATCCCATATCGGCTTCTTGTCTTTTAGAACCTCCACCAAGATGATTTTCACCAGCCCATGGTGATAGAGATTTTCATCTAAACTGGCCCCCCTCTCCTTGGTGGCTATCAACATCTTCATCAAAGACACTCTCAAGTCATATGGAAAATTTAACGACTTTTCATGAAAATGGGTGAGGAGCCGAATGTGAAGCAAGAATGAAATCACAAAGAAACCTTCACACGTTATGTATTTATACAGGAAAAACAATAACTTATGATACTTATTTTTCAAGAAATCCTGTGAAATTTCCTTATTCCAGTTGGGGTTTGAATGTTGTTTACGGAGGAAAGACACACAATCCCTTATTGAAATGTTGGTTTTTAAACCAGCATTCTCCTAGTTGTTGAATTCTGCATGCTCGTGCTACCAAACCCTCAGTCAACCTGAATTGGACATCACCAACTTGAGCCTTATCACCATTTAGGTTCAGGGCAGAAGACTTTGTTACTTCCATGTTGTGGCCGCTAAATCGCTGGAAAAATGGCACCCACCCTACTTTTTCCAAACTCGACTTACTGCAAGGGTTGGCCTCCAATGACTCAGGCCCTTGCAGCTCAAAGCGGATGGGGGCACATAATTTCGACATGGTGAAAAACTAGAAGACAGAGCGTATGCACTTCTTTGAAAATATCAGGTTTAAGCTTTGCAATGGACTCGCGTGACAAGGGAGGGCTTATTATAGAAAGTTATCAAAAAGCACGGGATTTTCGAGAGACAAGTCATGATCATGATTATCATCATGATCCAACCTGCAGGAAGATATGGGGAGTACATCTACTGGTCGTGTTAGAATCATGGTGATCGGGCGTGGAGCTGGAGTCATAATGCACCGGATTACGACCGCATTTTTCCGCAAGGGTGACCATAGCTGAAAAATCATACAAATGTTAAAAATTAAAGCATTAATTACCCTTTACCTCAAGTGTCCTATCGTCGGATGTACTTTACCTTTCTTACCTTCCAACGGTTTAGTCCTTTGGATGATGTGTGCCTGTCCTTGAGGTGATAACCCACTTAATAGTTAAATTAGATATATGATTTCATAATTCATGACCTTGAATAGTAATTAAAATATGTTAGTACTTTAAATAATTTAAGTTAATCCTTTGTCTATGGTTTTTTTTTCTTCAGAAAATCAGGGTGTCGCTGCAGGAAATGCAATCGAGTCTGTTGAGCCTTCTGTAGGAAATGGAACCATGACTGCTGAGCCTTCTATAAAACATAGAACCATGACTTTCAGAACTTTTGTAGGAAATTAGACCATGACTTGTAGCGCTTCTGCAGGAAATCGAACCATTAATCAACACTTCTCCCTCGTTTGTGTACATTTCACTACACATGAATAAAGGTGTTGATGTCAAATGTGTAACGAGCTCATTGGATTACCAACCATTGAGGTCATCTGTTAACCAACGCGAGGCCCATCACCTTTAATGAGAGCAAGGACCAAGGTACCCTGATGCATCCTATCGAGTGTGAATTAATGAGCTGTTGTCAAACCCCCATGTAGGATCTAGCAGTCAAGGAGCCATAGTGATTCCCCATTACTGCTGGCGAGATAGTCTGTCATTAGGGCATACAAGCTTCAAGGCATCATAAGGCTCTGATCTTGCACCCAGATAACTTGCTAATGTCGATGGGCCAAGATTGTTGGAAGGAGGGCCTTAAGAAATCCCACATCAGTCCAACATGAGCAATCCATATTTAACTAAAAAAAAAATTTATTGAGAGGATCATAAAGAAATTACTGACCTGTAATTTTAATGAGCCCAGGGCAGTCCATGCTCGCCAAATTTCAATTTTAGAGACTATGAAACACTCGGAAAAGAAGACTCCGAGGGGGCTCCTTTTCCATAACTAGTCCATTGGGCCCAGAAAAAGGAATAAACCTATACCCAATAGACATTCCTCTCATGTTTTATCGAGCACGAGGAGGAATAGAGTGAGCTCATTGTGTCAGCAGGAAATCAAGAAGAGATAGTGGAAGGAATGATCCCTTCTCTCACCATCTCCAGCTCTCTTTTCTTCACAATTTCTTCCACAAATTCCTCCTTGGATTGGGGTTTTTGATATAACTTGAGTCTGTGCCCATTCACCAAGAAGGTAACATTCCCATCATCAATGGTTTTAACCCAAACAGATCCATTATCAAAAACTTTCTCAATTTCATAAGGGGCCAGCCAATGTGTGTTAAATTTTCCTTTAAATTTCTTAAATTTTGAATCATACAAAAATTCCCAGTGTCCCTCTTTGAACTGCTTATTTTAATGTATCTGTCCTTCCATTTAGCTCATTGTTGCTGAATCAGGTCAGTATGTTGAAAACTCATCCAACTCATTGAGCTGCAGGATTCTTTGCTGCTAAGGTTCGTCAAGGTCTATACCCAAATCTGCTGCCATTTTAAAAGTTTTGATCTGAAATTCAATGCGCAATAAAACTTTATTTCCATACACCAATTCATATGGAGAAAATCTATTGGTATTTCTCCATGTGATCCTGTAGGCCCACAATGCTTCACGAAGTCAGTCAGACCAATCTTTCTTATGTAATTGCATTGTTTTGGTAAGGACTATCTCCAACACCTTATTTGTTGATTCCACCTTCCCATTGGCATGTGGATGATAAGGGTTGGACTTCTGATGAGTAATCTGATATTTCTGCACAATTCCTTGCATAAGCTTTGACACAAACTGAGTACCTTGATTAGTGACTATTTCCCTAGGTACCCCAAATCTTACAAAAATATCAGAAAAAAAGAAAAAGAAAAAGACCATATATATATATATATATATATATATATATATATATATATATATATATATATATATATATATATATATATACCACTATTTTCTCTATTTCTCTAGGTAGTTCTTTTGCCTCCACCCACTTCATAACATAACTAGTAAAAACTAAAATATACTTCTTACCTTTGGACATAGGGTTGATGGGACCTACAAAATCAAGAGCCCACCTCTCAAAAGGTTCTATGAGAACATGTGGCTGCAAAGGAATCTCGTCTAATTGTACAGGCTGCCCCATTCTTTGGCAGTTGTCACACTTTTGGACATATTCTCTTTCATATTTGAAAAGACTTGGCCAACGGTAACCTCAGAGAAGGATCTTGTAAGTTGTTCGCTTGTCTGCAAAATGTCCTCCACACGGTTCATCGTGATAGGCTCTCAAAATGTCATAGATCACATTTTCCCTGACACACCTACACATAATCAAATCAAGTCCAGTTAAGAAAACATCTCCCCTAATCCAAGAGTAATCAACACTTTTCCTAATAATTCTCTTTTTCTGATTAGATGAAAAGTAAGGAGGCAAATTTCTTGTAGCAAGGTAATTGGGCATGTCTACAAACCAAGGTGTTTTAACATAAATAACAAGCAAATGTTCATCAAGAAAGCTATCATTAACAGTAACAACCTCACCTGCATGGTTGAGTCTAGATAAGAAATCAATTACCTGATTTTCCTTTCCAAGCCTATCCAATACCGTGATGTCAAATTCTTGCAGCGACAAAAGCCACCTAGTAATCCTACCATTAGTAACTGGTTTATTCATGAGATATCGAATGACAGAGTGATTGGTGTGTACAAAAACTTCATAGCCCATGATGTAATGTCTAAACTTATTAATAGCATAAATCACAACAAGGAATTCTTTTTCAGTTACCATGTAATTCAGTTGTGCAGGAGTTAAATTTTTACTAACATAATAAATAACATGGGTTACATGATCCTCCTTTTGTCCTAGCACTGCTCCTATGACTAAATCAGAGGCATCAATGGAAATATGAAAATGCAATTTCCAATTTGGGCCTCAGAAGACTGGTGTTGAAGAAAGTTTTTCCTTCAGTGTATCAAATGCAGCTTGACACTCATCATCCCAATGAAATTCAACTTCTTTAGTCAATAATTTAAATAATGGATAGGTTACCTTTGCAAAATTTTCAAGAAACCTTCTGATGTAGGTGGATTTTGGTGGCCACCCACCTATCCCACTTAGACCCCCACAACTGTCTCTTTCAGTTTCTCAGTTTCTGTAATTGTAGCACAATTTACTATTTTTAGCAGTTTTTGGGGTCCTGAACTTCCGGAGCCGTTTTGAGGCCCTAAATGATGTTTTTTGGGAAATCTGGGAGCAACATGGGTCCATGGATCAATGGTTCTCTTCCCAAAGTTGTAGTTCTCAGATAGATATTTCTAACGAGCTATTGTACGCGTCAAATGGAGATCCGGTGCCAAAGTTACAACCCCAAGAAGTTGATGTACCAATTTACCCGAAATGGGGCCCACAATTTGGTGTTTCATCTCCTAGGGTTTGGTTGTTGGATGTTTAGGGTTTTCCATTATTTCTCAGTAATAAATAGGCCTTCAAGCTTCATTGTAACATAGTTTAGAGGCATGTAGATGCCACATCGCTTCTCAGAGATAAGCTACCATCGCCTTGGCTCGTTTATTTCCATTTCTGTTTGTAAGCATATTTCAGTATTTTACATTAATGAAATGAAGTATTGTTTCTACAGCATCTCTGTGTTTATGGCTATCTCTATAATTTGTTGCGTTCCTATTTAAATCTCGATTAGTGGTATCAGAGCGGTATACTATTTCTCTATTTTTCTTTGCATGTTGTTGGGCCGTTAATATGCCATTATTATTATCACTTTTGAACACTTATCCCACCCATTTCCACTATTCTTCATCATATCATTTGTTATAATTTATCATTTAAATCCATTTTATAAATGATTTATGCTCTTATGAATGAATATTATCTATTCTCCTTTATTTCTAATAAATTCATGATTATGAATTATTTTATCAATGATAGTTTTAATAAGTTGGTTATAACATTATTTACCATTTTTAGCCTCCAAGGTAATTTTCAGATTGAATATTTGATTTTTAAAAGTGCTAACTCAGAAATGCGCTGGAATAAGGAGTGACAGTTTTGCGGTTGAGATTCTGAGCAAATGGAGCAGAATCTGGGAAATCCGGAACATGGGTTTTTTCCAGAACGGGCCCAATTAACTTTCTTGAAGAACGGTTTGCCCAAATTCGGCTTGTACTGAGAGAAACGCAGGGTTCTTTGAGCACAATTTTCTCAGATTTGCTGTTGCAGCCGTCCTCCAAATCTCAGCTACAAAGCTAAATTCGTCTTGCTTTTGTTGAGAGATGAAAGGAAATATATTTTCTTGTTGATCAACTGGTTAGAATCAATCCAATTTTGTAAAAGAAATCATGTTGTACTTATCTTTATTGTAACTTCTCTCTGATCTCTCTATTTAAATGAAAACAGAGATCAGAGATGGGGGGAATTGGAATGATGGAAGAATGATAGAAAAATGAGGAAGAATAATGGTGGATTATCCATGATAGGATAGGGATTGTTGCATGTTGTAATTCTCAAGCATTTGCTATTGTAATGATTCCACAATTTGCTGATTAATACATGATTTGGGAGTTGCTGTTCATTCTTTTCCTTCTGAAGTAACCCAGCAGCGTCCGCTAGCGGCTAAGGGCCCAGCCTATGGTGGAGTATGCTGCTGCTACTGTATATTATATTCTTTTGATTTATGTGTGGTTTGCTTATCTTTATTGCTCAGTAATCTGACATGCCTTTTCATATTCTATTCCATGCTCTACTACGATTAATTCATTAATGGTTCTTTCAGGAAATCCATGTAGTGACTCTGCATTGCATGATTGAATCTTTTCAGAGTTGATTGCGTGTTATTAGTCTAAACCAGCTATTTCTGTTACAGAGCGTTTCTACTGAATATTACTGTTATTGGATTCATTTGAAATCCCAATTATTGGAATCCGGAAGTAATGTCATTCTATTTGGAAACATAGTCATATTCACCTTAATTGTCAGATTACCATATTAGCGTGTCATGTGTATGTATGGTTGATTCTTGCTAATTCATCAATGAGTGCTATTCCATAAAGTACATTCCATCCAATTTGCCTTAAGAAAGAAGATTGCTATTTTATTGCAGAATGTGAGTTTAGTTCTGACGCGCGAGACTTAGTTTATTTGATTGCTGTTCCATTTCCTGTTTGCTGTTCCATTTTACTTTCTGCCGTTCCATTTACTTGCATTTGCTGCTTTGGTGTGAGAGAAGGTCTAAGGCTGTAGTGAGCCAACAAGTCGCTACTTAGCTCCCAGACCTATGGTCCATGCTCTAATTTCCTTTCCATCAGTTTCTAGAGGGATGGGTTATCGCTTCCGCACCCTTGACTAATAAGCTGCCTTGTGTGATTTTATTCTTTTAAAGTAATTTAGTTATAGTTTGCTCAGTGAATAGTTGCTGTATCCTCAATTGGTGTTTGCTGAGTGAATAGTTGGATTTCAGAGCATTTGAGTTTATGTTATCGTTAGATTTCTTTTTCAAGCATTCATTTACTTTTGGGTTTTAAGCACTATACTACAAAACATTACTCTTGAGTAAATAGCCGCCTTAGACTGAGTACACTCTTGAAATACAAAGTTGTCCCTGGGTTGATAATTAATGTGAAGGTAATTAGGAGTTTAAAAGACACCTTTTTATCGCTCCACATTTTGGCGCTGTTGCCGGGGAGAGTGTAGCCATTTCTAAAGAGTAGTGTGAATCTGATGAGTGCCTGCTAGGGAAGAGTTGGATCTTAAAAACGGAAGGTAAGAACTTACGTACGGAGCATGTAAAAGCCCTGCTCCCCCGTCTGCTTTCCAGCAGGACTGTTAAAGAACCTAGGGTAGAAATAGATGTTTGAATTTTTGTGTGAATGATTAAGAAAAAGATAGAAATTTTTAAAAAATGAATCACATAATCTCACGCAAGTGGTGATGTAAGCACCACCCATTTCACTAACCAATTGACAGGAACATTTGAAGAAGGAGCCTCGAAGAAACACATGAAGAACATCTTATATTATGGTAAGAAATGGCTCATGTTTCTACTTTTGAATTTCTTATCAAAGATCTAGGAGAAGTGACACAAATACACATAATTCCCCCATTTTTACCAAATTTTCATGGTTTAGCAAATGAAGATCCAGATACATTTTTATTTGAGTTCGAAATACTTTGTAGAGGATATGATTATTGTACTAATGATTAAAGATTGAAAGTGTTTCCTCTTACTCTAAAAGGAGCAGCTCTCCGATGGTTCATGAGCCTAGGTGGGAATTGCATCCAATCATGGGAGGACATGGAGAACATATTCTTGAAGAAGTATCAAGACTATTGCAAATCCAATGAAGATATTTTCGGTATGATACAAGGGGAAGATGAAAGTTTGGAGGACTATGTAGATCGATTTCAATACAACCTTCAAAAATCAAAATATAAGCATTTGTAGAAAGAGATCTTAAAAACACTCCTTCTTAAAGGAATCAAAGATGAATGTTTAGAAATCTTAAATCTGATAGGAAAAGGTGATGTTTTTCAGTTATCATATGATGATGTTTGTGAGTTGTGCATAAGGTATTCAAGAGGAATCTCCAAGGTTGGTAAGAATTCTAGAGATGTTTGTTCTTTCTTTTCCAAATCTGCTACAAGAATAGGAGACATAAGAGCTGAAATCAATGTGTTATTTGAAAATTTTAAAGTCGATTTTATTAGCTCTCTAAATGAAAAATTGGATGTTTTGCAGGTTCATAAAAATCAAGAATTGGATGAAGTGTTTTACCCTCAAGACCGAAAGGAGCATCTCATAGATACTCACTCTTCCTTATCTAGGATGGAAGTAACATATCAAAGAGGTAAGGAAGCTGCAACAAGGTCAAAACCACGGAAATCATGGCCTACAGGTATGGTTCAAAACACTCCCTCTCCACTTTCTTACTTGCATAATCCATTATGGAATACTAATGTGTTAGGGCAGCCATGTCAATCTGAATATAACCACCAACAATTTTCTCTAAAAGCTTGGCATGGTTCACCTTATGATTGCATGACTACTCTCCCCCATCTTGTAGCACAAGCACATTCTCCATATTCTCCACCAGCTCTTCCACAATAGCTTGCTTGCCCATCAAAACCATTCACACAACCCAATCAACCATATCATCAAAATGCTCCATTCCTTACACATTTTCCTGCTCAACTAATTCCACACCCTCACCATAATAAACCAGTACAACATACTTACAATGTTGAACTGGCAAATTTACCCACCCTTCCCACCCATTCTATCTCACATGTGTTATTAGAGAAAACCTACAATGAGATTCAGAATGTTTCAAATGCAAAAATTGTAGAAGCTATGGAAGAAAATGAGGTTTCTTTTACTATGCATCAACAAGCTATTTTAAAAGCTCAAGAACTTCATGATATGATGGCTATGCGAAATCAAAAAAATAAAGGATATATTGAAGATTGGTTTCACTCCATCATTTGTTTGCAACAGCACTCTATGCTTCAACAATTTTTGATACCATTTTTTGAAGGGAAGTTGGCTTCTCATACCCTAATATCCATTAACATGCATTTTTCAAATTTGTGTATGTGCATACGTGAAGCCTTACTTCGAAAATGGCTTCACTGGAAGTACTCATATACGTAGCAATTTTCATTTTTCAAATCAAAATAGGTTAGTGTAGAAAATAAAATAAACAAGGGAATAAATAAATGCATTTTGTTTTTTCTTTTATAAAACTAGTTGTTTCTTTTGTTGCAACATGCTATTGAAATCAACATCGATGATAAATGTTTCAATTCATTTGTGTATGTAGATTATTTATAATAGAAATAAAAATTCTACAAACACTTATATTCATCTTTATCACCAATTTGAAAAAATGCTTGAACATCATTTTTTTGGCTTGCGGGCTTGATGAGATTTCTGAAAAAACAGTCGGGACAATCATGTTTTGAGGGACCAAAAGTGAATATTTTTAAAACCTATTTCTACCCTAGGTAGCCCTTGATGTCTACTTTCTAACCCAATTTGAACCACTCAATTTGGATTTGAAACGAAAAATTTAGAAACAAAACATTGACAAGGTGTCTAGTGGGCAGCTCAGGAACAGAGCTGGGACAGTCAGTTTTTGGAGGCCTAAATGAATGAATTTTTAAAACCTGTTTCTATGGTAATTCCCCTATGAATCTAGTTTACAATTCAATTGGAATCACTCATTTTTGATATCGTATGGGGAAGTTATGATCAAAATACTAACTGTCTATTGTAAATCAGCACCCTTAAAACTATGTCTTTCCGGTTGTTCCTTACAGTATTTGACCTATCAATTCTTCTTCTCTTCAAAACCTGTTTCTATTGGAAATAAATAAATCAATATAATTTCATTTCCAATTTGAATCCTTTGAATCCGACATCAAACGAAAAAACTATGCATGAAATATCAACTATTGGTCTAGGCTGGGTAATCGAAAATGACTCTGTTATGCAGGTTGTTCTAACTAAAATTGACATATCATATCATTGAATTTTTAAAACATGTTTCTACTGGAGATATACCTTTGAATTAGCTCTCATTTAGCTTTGGAATCACTTAATTTGGACAAAAAAAACAAAGAAGTTGTGATTAAAACACCGCTGGTTAGTATGGTCGACCACTGCTCTCCCGCAGGTAACAAATAAATTTTACTTTGTTATTTTCTCCTTGGATTTGTTCTATAGAGTAACTACTTGTTAGTTTTTTTGCATAATTCTTGGATTGGGGGAGCTGTGCACCTCTCTTTCTCCATGATTTAATGTTTTATTGCAGGTAGACACTCGTTTTTTGCAGGTCCTAGGAGAAAAAGAACCTCAATTTATGGACAAGTGATTCTTGAAACAAATTTTAATAAAACAGAGGAATTTCATCCAACTCATTACCCAATGGATTCATAATAGAAGAAATGAAGAATTGATTTCGATTTGAAGATTCATGTCTTGTCATTGCTGCCAAAACATTTTTCAAAAAGATCATTTTTTTTACATAATATTATAGCTGTTGTAACTTAATTTACATATTGTTTTTTAAATAAAATGTTGTTTCTTTTCTAATTTCTCTTATATTTTGTGTTTCAGGTGTTGCTTCATTCAAAGTGTAACTCATCCTTAGCATCAATGCCGTGAACAGCTAATTTGTTTTTTAGCATGCTTTCATTTTATGATTGTCTATTTTGTTGTTCCTTTTTCACGTTTTGTTGTTCCTTTTCGAATGGAACAACACTTCTGCACTTTCACGTTTTGCTGTTCCTTTTCGAATGGAACAACACTTCTGCACTTTCACGTTTTGCTGTTCCTTTCCGAATGGAACAACACTTCTGCACTATCACGTTTTGTTGTTCCTTTTCGAATGGAACAACACTTCTGCACTTTCACATTTTGTTGTTCCTTTTCGAATGGAACAACACTTCTGCACTTTCACGTTTTGTTGTTCCTTTCCGAATGGAACAGCACTTATGCACTATCACGTTTTGTTGTTCCTTTCCGAATGGAACAACACTTCTGCACTTTTCATTTTTGTTGTTCATTTTCTAATGGAACAACACTTCTGCACTTCTCATTTTTGCTGTTCCTTTTCCAAAGGAACGGCGCTTGCATTTTTGTTATTCATTTTCCAAAGGAACAACACTTTTGATTTTTGCTGTTTCTATTCAAAAGGAACGGCACTTGCGTTTTTTCTGTTCCTTTTCTAAAGGAATGACACTTTTAGTTTTTGTTGTTCCTTTTTCCAAAGGAATGACATTTCCATTTCCACGTATTTTTTGTGTGTATTTTTGTTTTTTTGGTGTGCATTTTCTTTGCTGTTTCCTACACAGAACACCACTTTTTGAGTGTTTTTGTTGTTCAAGCAAAAGAGCAACACTTTGGGATTATTTTTAAGAGCAAGCCTTCTTTCTTCTAGTGAGATTATTCCTAATCCATCTCAACCACATTTTACTAATTCCCCTTCATGGCATGAAGTACACTATTTTTATGAGGACAAGAATTATGGATTCTATTGAAGCGAGTTAATATCATTCACGTTATGATCTTTAACAGGATAGCTCCTTGATGATAACTTATTTTCAAAATGGACACAATTATTTATATACTTTACTGCATTGTTTTCTGTTATACATGATACTGATTGATCATCTTAAGACCATGTTGGTTCCACCCTTCTTGGTTATAATCTTCTCTGTCTGTAATAAATGAAATTATGGGTATATTTTTTTTCTATTGACATGTTCAACTTCTTCCACCATCCCTACTATTAAGGAGTATTGAGCCTCCCTCTTTTTATCATAAAAATGTGTAATAATAACAAAATTTTGTTCGCAGATGGAGGATAGGGGGTCTCATTACGAGCCAGCCTACCATGTTCATAAGGTTGTAACAAAGTGACATTCCCATTATGGCCACCACACTAGGGTTATGATCCATTGGATAGCCAAATTATCCTTAGAACAGGAGGTCTCATCACGAGCCGACCTGATCATTTTTGCTACATCCCAGTGAATGGCAGTGTGGTTATCTAGTTACCATGCCAGCACATTGATCTCTTCTGTAGAACAACACCGTAACTCTCCATTTATAAATTGAGGATCCTGGCTCATATGGGTTAAAAAAAGCAACCCTGTCGAGGCTATGGACGCCTGCGGGCAGCAGAGGCTCTGCTTATGGTATTGAAGTTATATCTTATCGTGAATTATTATTATAATACCCTTTTCTTATTTTTCTTTTTATCAGAGAAGTTATTTCCTTAACCTTTTCCCTGTTTTGAACCTTTATGCATGAGAAATTGTTTTATGATCAATCACATCATTTTCAGCTAGAATACCATCAGCAAAGCATCTTTTTAGCATATTGTTGTCCTTTCTTGTTTTGTATAAACTATCATCAATCCATAGCGTCCTATCTCTTATTCATAACTATATTTACACACTTTGCTCTCAATATAACCATAATTTTCACCGTCCTATCATTGATAAGTGTACTCTGCTTCACTTACTGATATATTGTTCATTCCATTGCCTTGCCGTCCGCACCACCCCTCTCATATGCTTTATGGTTATGGAACCTATTTTCCAATTGGAGGGGGGGAATGTATGCATTATGGGATTGCATGTGATATGATTACTACACTCTGCCATAACTTGTTGATTTGATAAGTTTTTCTAATTGAAATTTTTGCATGCATTTTATCTGTTGCTATTCAAACCCAACACTATGACTTTAAGAACATTGTATGCACAAGTATGATTTGTTTACAAGAGAACAACTAGTATGCAGGGGAAATTCTATTCACAGCATGACCACACTATTGCAACTAACAGACGCGGCTCGAGAAACTTGCGAACATGAACAACTCTTCAGACATTATGTACTTACCTGGATTCCACCTTTTGCATCACTTTCAGCACCAACTTTGCCTACATCAGCTTCAACAACTGTCAATACATATATGTCATTCCACATTTTTTTTTGGAGGTAAAACTTGAGGTAAAATAGCACTGGACAATTTAGGAGAATTACGAATTTAGGAGAATTTACTGAACATCCATGTTGAGCATTATTTACCATCCTTCATTTCATAGTTTTTACCACTTTCCATTTTTCAGCAGCATATCATTTCCGAGTATGGGGGAGTGTTCCTTCATTTATTTCTTATGACCATGTCATTCATATTCTTTATCATCCATTGCTCTTCTTATTCATTCTCAACACCTCCCTTGTTTCATGTTGTTTTACACCAAGCATAGAATTCAACAGCTGGTAGCAACCACCTCTCTTTGTTTTCTAGCATCGCATGAGGACATGCTAATTTTTCAGAGAGGGGGAGGAATTGCTATGCATGATGGATGTTTTCTATTTTCTTTCTCCTTTAAGGCATACAATTTCAGTGTAGAAATTGATTTCCCTAATATTTTTAAAACTATGAACTCCATTCTTGTGATCTCTAGGAAACACAGACATACTATTAAAATACACATACCTAGATAAATTCAAGATAAATTGGTTCATAAAAATTTCGGAAATCATGCACTCTCACCTACAACCATTTTGTTTATATCTCATGATCCGTGCATCAAAACAATCCGATTTTTGGATCATAAAGGCATTCATATATTATAAATTTACTTGCCAAATTTCAACAAAAGCTGGGTTGTAGTTTTTGGGAAAATGGTTAATAAAGGTTGTTGTTATTTATATTATATTTTGCTACAACTTGATTGTTATGCCTTCATCAAGATTCCTAAAATTGAATATTCATTAATTGAGGAAGAATTCATTTGTTCTATCCATTTCATGCGCTGAGATGAACATATTTATTTTATTGCTTGGTTAACACATGGGTTTTTGTCTTTGGGTTGCATGAGGACATGCAATATATTCAGTTTTCGTTGCATGAGGACATGCAACATATTGAGCACAGGGGTATGTTGGCCGTTAATATGCCATTATTATTATCACTTTTGAACACTTATCCCACCCATTTCCACTATTCTTCATCATATCATTTGTTATAATTTATCATTTAAATCCATTTTATAAATGATTTATGCTCTTATGAATGAATATTATCTATTCTCCTTTATTTCTAATAAATTCATGATTATGAATTATTTTATCAATTATAGTTTTAATAAGTTGTTTATAACATTATTTACCATTTTTAGCCTCCAAGATAATTTTCAGATTGAATATTTGATTTTTAAAAGTGCCAACTCAGAAATGCACTGGAATAAGGAGTGACAGTTTTGCGATTGAGATTCTGAGCAAATGGAGCAGAATCTGGAAAATCTGGAACATGGGTTTTGTCCAGAACGGGCCCAATTAACTTTGGAAAATAATGGTTTGCCCAAATTCGGCTTGTACCGAGAGAAACGCAGGGTTCTTTGAGCACGATTTTCTCAGATTTGTTGTTGCGGTCGTCCTCCAAATCTCAGCTGCAAAGCTAAATTTGTCTTGCTTTTGTTGAGAGATGAAAAGAAATATATTTTCTTGTTGATCAACTGGTTAGAATCAATCCAATTTTGTAAAAGAAATCATGTTGTACTTATCTTTATTGTAACTTCTCTCTGATCTCTCTATTTAAATGAAAACAGAGATCAGAGATGGGGGGAATTCGAATGATGGAAGAATGATAGAAAAATGAGGAAGAATAATGGTGGATTATCCATGATAGGATAGGGATTGTTGCATGCTGTAATTCTCAAGCATTTGCTGTTGTAATGATTCCACAATTTGCTGATTAATACATGATTTGGGAGTTGCTGTTCATTCTTTTCCTTCTGAAGTAACCCAGCAGCGTCCGCTGGCAGCTAAGGGCCCAGCCTCTGGTAGAGTATGCTGCTGCTACTGTATATTATATTCTTTTGATTTCTGCGTGGTTTGCTTATCTTTATTGCTCAGTAATCTGACATGGTTTTTCATATGCTATTCCATGCTCTGCTATGATTAATTCATTAATGGTTCTTTCAGGAAATCCATGTAGTGACTCTGCATTGCATGATTGAATCTTTTCAGAGTTGATTGCATGTTATTAGTCTAAACCAGCTATCTCTGTTACAGAGCGTTTCTACTGAATATTACTTTTATTGGATTCATTTGAAATTCCAATTATTGGCATCTGGAAGTAATGTCATTCTATTTGGAAACATAGTCATATTCACCTTAATTGTCAGATTACCATATTAGCGTGTCGTGTGTATGTATGGTTGATTCTTGCTAATTCATCAATGAGTGCTATTCCATAAAGTACATTCCATCAAATTTGCCTTAAGAAAGAATATTGCTATTTTATTGCAGAATGTGATTTTAGTTCTGACGCGCGAGACTTAGTTTATTTGATTGTTGTTCCATTTCCTATTTGCTGTTCCATTTTACTTTCTGCCGTTCCATTTACTTGCATTTGCTGCTTTGGTGTGAGAGAAGGTCTAAGGCTGTAGTGAGCCAACAAGTCGTTGCTTAGCTCCCAGACCTATGGTCCATGCTCTAATTTCCTTTCCATCAGTTTCTAGAGGGATGGGTTATCGCTTCCGCACCCTTGACTGATAAGCTGCCTTGTGTGATTTTATTCTTTTAAAGTAATTTAGTCATAGTTTGCTCAGTGAATAGTTTTTGTATCCTCAATTGGTGTTTGCTGAGTGAGTAGTTGGATTTCAGAGCATTTGAGTTTATGTTATCAGTAGATTTCTTTTTCAAGCATTCATTTACTTTTGGGTTTTAAGCACTATACTACAAAACATTACTCTTGAGTAAATAGGCGCCTCAGACTGAGTACACTCTTCAAATACAAAGTCGTCCCTAGGTTCATAATTAATGTGAAGGTAATTAGGAGTTTAAAAGACACCTTTTTATCGCTCCACACATGTCCCCAACACGGTCGGGATATAAGGAGTTAGGGCTTGAACTAGTCGAATCTTTGTAAGACCAGCCTTGAAAATCTCGATGGCCTCCCATGGAGGATGAAAAGAAAGACGAGGGGGCAGGATATCCTATCAAAATCTTGCTTGAAGAGGCCCTCAAGTGACAAAGGAACACGATGATGGACAATTTTTCCCAAATCCTTCAACTTCTACCCAAAGGCAACGCATCGACTTCCAACAGCTACTCTGGAAACACTACACCCTTTAAGGTACAAGTTA
Organism: Pinus tabuliformis; assembly: GCA_031772625.1. Taxonomy (NCBI): domain Eukaryota; kingdom Viridiplantae; phylum Streptophyta; class Pinopsida; order Pinales; family Pinaceae; genus Pinus; species Pinus tabuliformis. The sequence continues at coordinate 512,889,897 of CM062806.1, read as the reverse complement.
ATTTTGAAATCCCCATATTTGAGGGTAAAATAGATGCAGATGTTGTAGATAAATGGTTAAATCTTCTAGAAGGGTATTTTTCTGTTCATGATTTTTCCAGTTGGGAAAATATTATTTTCACTATTCTCAAAGCAGCCCCCCACGTCAAGGACTAGTGGGAAACCTACTGTGAGGAGAAGGATGAAAGTACGAGCTCACTATTTTCAACCACATCCACTTGGAATTCATTCTAGGATGCCATCAAGGAGTAGTATTACCCTGTCAAAAGCTATGAGGACAAATACATAAAGTGGACCACGCTGCAGCAAGGAAGGGACCAAGATGTGCTGGAGTTCAAAAACATTTTTCATACCCTTCGTACATAGTTGGGTATCAAGTATTTTGAGTTACATTTGGTACTTGAATACCATGGCTTCCTACATAGGTACATCCAGGAAGAGATGGAGTTCCAGAACATTTCCTCGTTCAGCACGACGCACCTATACGTTGTCAAAATCAAGTAGAAGTTCAAACAGAAGAAGCGAGACTTTGGATCTTCGAATCTAAAGACCAAAGGACAAAGCCAAGGCGGGGTGATCCAATACAACCCATCGAAGCTGCAAGACAAGAATAACACCATGAAGTCAAAGAAGGACACAGGAAAGTGGTGTGAGTTCCATAAGAACCCCACTCAGAACACAAGTGAGTGTCAGACCAAGCAGTCGCTGGTGGCTGAGTTGAAGGCTTCAAAATCAGATGCATGTTTCGACCCTGAGTCAGAACCCAACAAGGGGAATGGTAAAGGGATGAAGATCATTTATGTGGAGCACAATTCCACTGTTGCCATCGCCAAGGTCCACAATAATGAGGCCGAAGATCCAGAGGAGGGGGAGCACCTTTTCCACTCACAGATGTGGGTGAAGGGTTCACCGCTGGAATTCATTGTTGACAGTGGGAGCCAAAGAACCTCTTTTTAGTAGACATCATGAAGTGGTTGGGCCTACCGACTACACCACACCCACAGTCGTACAGTATCTGGTGTCTTCATGAAGGACGAAATCTCTGAGTCTGCCAGTAATTTTGCCTTCCCTACAACATCAAGCCCTTCATAAACGAGGAATTGTGTGATGTTGCACCGCTTGATGTTTGTGATGTCTTATTAGGCCAACCATACTTATGGAGGTGACATGATGTGTATGAGTCAAGGCCTCACGCTGTTATTATTTCTTTGGGTAATTAATTATATAGGATACTGGAGGTAGCCCCACCTACCGCCACCTGTTTGAGCACTGCTAAGAAATGCAGCAAGCTCATCTACCTGACTAGGAAATTCGTTTTTTGTCTGGTTCACTCCCAAAGTAAGGGGAAGATTGTCACCACATCCATGAACCCCACAAAGGGTTCCTCCACACGGCAACAATAACAGAGGGATACGGTCATGAAAGAACAGAGAAACAACTTCTCCTCACCCATAGGGGTAGCACACAAGTTTCAAGTGGGCGACAAAGTTTGGTTACATATGCAGAAATAACGTCTTACAAGAGCCCATCAAAATCTCAAACCATTTCGACATGGTCCTTAAAACATTACCAAGGCTATGGGAAACAATGCTTTAGAGCCCAGCATTCCTCCATTCCTTCGCCTACACCAAGTGTTCAGTGTGTACTACCATCGACCATGCTTCCCACCATTATTGGACACATCCGAGATTGCAGAACAACTCACTAGGGACTAAGTTTAGCAGATGGTGGAACTCAATGCCATGGGGACCATTGCTTCCTAAGGGGGGAGGAATGATCCAGGTGGATGTTGGTGGCCACCCACCTATGCCACTTAGACCCCCACAACTATCTCTTTCATTTTTTTAGTTTCCGTAATTGTAGCACAATTTACTATTTTTAACAGTTTTTCGGGTCATGAACTTCCAGAGCCGTTTTGAGGTCCTAAATGATGTTTTTTGGGAAATTTGGGAGCAACATGGGTCCATGGATCAATGTTTCTCTTCCCAAAGTGGTATTTCCCAAATAGATCTTTCTAACGAGCTATTGTATGCGTCAAACAGAGACTGGGTGCCAAAGTTATGACCCCATGAAGTTGATTTACCAACCTACCCAAAACGGGGCCCACAATTTGGCGTTTCATCTCCTAGGGTTAGGTTTTTGGATGTTTAGGGTTTTACATTGTTTCTCAACAATAAATAGGCCTTTGAGCCTCATTGTAACACAGTTCAGAGGCATGTAGCCACCACATCTCTTCTTAGAGATAAGATACCATCACCCTAGCTGGTTTATTTCCATTTTTGTTTGTAAGCATATTTCAATATTTTACATTAATGAAATGAAGTATTATTTCCACTTCATCTCTATGTTCATGGTTCTCTCTGTAATTTGTTTCATTCCTGTTTAAATCCGGATCACCTTCTATAGTAGCCTACATGTCCAAGGAAACTTCAAATTCCCTTCTCATTGGTTGGTGGGGGCAACTTTGCAATGCCTTCAATCTTTGCCTGATCAACTTTAATTCCTGCAACATAAACATGATGACCCAAAACAATACCTTCATTCATAATCATAAAACATTTTTCATTACTTAATGAGAGATTATTTTCTCTACATCTCTACGAAACTTTCTCAACAGTATGTAAAGCTTCTTCAAAAGTATCACCCATGACTGTAAAGTCATCCATATAAACCTCTATGCAATCATGCAAAAGATAAGAGAAAATACCAAGGACCACCTACTGGAATGTGGATGGTGTGTTGCATAGACCAAATGATAATAATCTATATGCATAGGTGCCCTAGGGACATGTGAATATAGTATTTTTCTAGTCTTCTGGAGCTATCCGAATCTGATTGTACCCACTGAGCCCATCTACGAAGGAAAAATATTTTTTCCCTGCTAAAGTGTCCAGCACTTGGTCTATAAAAGGCAAGGGAAAGTGATCTTTCAAGGTTTCCTTGTTTAGTTCCCTGTAATCCACGCACACTCACCATTTACCATTCTTCTTGGGGACAACAAACAACAGAGATACCCACTGGCTATCCGAGATAGGATAAATGAACCATACATTTAACAACTTCCGCAATTCATCTTTCACAATTTCTCTTAAAGTGAGGTTCATCCTCCTTTGTGGCTATCTCATAGGCCTGGATTTCTCTTCTATATAAATATGATGAATTCATGTGTCTAGGTGAATGCCTCTCATATCTGTGTATTCCCAAGCAAAAGTGTTGTTGTAGGGAAAAGTATCCGACTCCGATGACCCTATCCCACACTAAGGGTGATAGTACCTCAGCAACAACTGTAAAGAAAACTACTTAAGGTTTACTTCTTTATGAAAGCAAAAGAGAGTGGATAAATGCACTAACCGTTGCCTTGCGCTTAATGTCGAATCCAAACTCTTCTCTATGGCCGCTTGCTCCCAGCTCTTTGCTCTTTTGCCGGCCCAGCTACAATGAGATCCTGCAAAATGACAAAGAAGGAGACTACAAGAGGCATGCAATCATAACTGATTCACGGATTAGCATAAACCAAATATACAATTATCACAAAACATCATTGGAACAAATGCATATAGAAGAACCTCAATAGCTTTTATTAATGAAGAAGTAAAGGTTCTGAGAGTGTTACAACCATTGAAGGTCCTAATCCAGCAACACCTCCCAGCAGAAAGAATTTCTCCTCTTCACCTCCCTCAAGCAATCACCCAATAGCTCTATAGTGAAACCAACAGCATAGCATTACTTTGCACAAAATTCCAGCCTCCTGAGCTCATAGGAGAGAGCTCAATATATAGATGAATTGAGAAAGGATGAGTCAGCTTGCAACTGATGTGTAGCTGCCTTGTGTCCTCTCTTTCTTCAGTTAATCTTTAGTTGATCTTCAGTTCTTGAGTCCACTTGGAGAACCTTGCTTCCACTTGGAGAAACAGAGCCTCTGACTCATCACAAGGCGAAATCCCTGATCCAAGTGTCATTTTTGGAGCAATGACTCAGTGTGCCACTTGTCCCATCTCGCTCAGCGCAGGTGGCCTTTGTTCCACTTGCTTTGCAACGCAGGTACACCATGGAGGATCTGAGTTTCAGCGCAGAAGCCTAGTGGAGCACCTGCTTTGATTTCAGGATTGCTTGTTTTTGAGTGTTTTCAGGTGGAGAACTGATCTGAGAGCTGTTGGTTTGCTGACCTTGTTCCTCTAGGGGTAGGAACATCATGTTTAGGGAACTTTGGATCCCTTGGATTATTGACAATTCATGCCTGTTGCTGTAAGGCACAAAATTTTCTATAACAAGTGTCTAAAGAGTTTTTCAATGCTTGAATTAACTGTTCTCCCTGTTCAGGGTTTAAGGCAGAATTAATATTCAAAGGTTTTTTAGGAAAAATTTCAACTACCTTACTCCCCCATTCAGTCATGGAATATGCAGGAAATGCAAATAATAAGGTTGAATGTAGTTCAGCTGCTATACTATGCTCATGAAAATCCCACAGATTAGTAATGAAATCTAAATTATGACTAGACTGCCCTTCTTCTTGCTGCAAAAAATTCGGTTTAGAAATACAACAATTTATCAAATTTTCTTTTGAATATTCTTTAAGGCTTATGGCTTGGGAGATTGTCAAAACTGGTTAGGTACATTACAAATCATGCTATTTTTCTTCAACCCAATGTGTTTTTTTCTGATCTTATGAGAGGTTGAGTAGGGGGATACAAATTAATGTGCTTTGTTTTAGTCCAATGAGAGATGGTCATGTTTCTAGACCTACACCCTATGTAAGCATCTATCATGGCTAACCACGGTCTCCCCAAGATCAACGGATGCCCTCCTAAGTTAGTTTTGGGTTGAAGAACGTAAAAATCTATAGGATACTTCCAGGAATCCAATGAGATGATAATGTTTTCTAATATTCCCTCTAGTTTTACCTTAGACCTGTCTGCTAGCTCTAACATGGTAGGAGTAGGCAATAAGTCAAAGGTTCCTATTCTTGATAAGGTATCCATAGTCATCACATTAATGGCTGCACCCAAATCAATTAAAGTTTTTTTTTATAGGTTGTCTATTGATAAAGGTGGTAACCATAGGGATTCCAAGGTCTGCATATTTTTCAATAACAAATCTAGTAGAAATTAAACTTGCAAGCTTTCGACCTACTTGAATTGTAGAGAGATCTCTCTTTTGTCTTCTTGGTCTCCTGGTACATAGATCCCTAATTGTTTTGGCACAGATCAGGATATATTTAATTTCTTGCAGCAATGAGATCTTAATGCATACATTTCAAAGTTTAGACACAAGATCAAACTCGAGCTATTTTAGTTTCATTTCCAACCTCTCTGGAAAAGGAGGCCAGATTGTATGGGATGAGGAAGGTTCTTGTGGCCTTGAAGTAGGTTGTTTTGCTAGCTCAAGTGTGGAATTCAAGCATTTCTAAAGTATCTTCCTCTACAATCTCTTCAATTCTTCCAGGTTGAGTCACCACTTTTCCTTACCTAAGCTGGATTTCCTGGAGTGACACAAGAAATTCCTATAACACAGGAACATAAATTTCTTGCAACAACTATGGTGCAATACAGTAGGTAGGAAAAGTGGGATAAGTGACCAATCCAATGTTGTGAGTGGATTGGATGGTTTTATTATTGGGGTTAGACACTGGCTAGGCAGGAAGTTGTGTAGGACGAGGTTGATTTGGTGGGGTAGGCAACTGAAGTTGCTGTTGTTGAGGTTGAATCATTTGTTGTTGTGTGGGCTGTGGTGGATAAAAGTTTTGAGAAGGAAAATTCTGAGTGGTAGGGTAAGAAAAGTTCCCCTGCCAAGGTTGTTGTGGAGGCCAAGGCTACCAGGGCATTGGAATATTCCACATCTGATTTTGAGTATAAGGAACTTGATAATGTGACTGAGCCATACCTGCAGCACATGGTTTCCATGGTCTTTGAGGTGCCATTGCATAGAGTGCATTGACAGCTCCTTGATCTGCTAGATATGCTGCTTTAATTTTAGGAAGTTAAGGGCATTGATAAGTGGAATACTTTTCTTCATTGATTCGGCATACCTCTATACTATCTGTAGGATATTCCCTCAAGGCATGCTTCTTCCTGCATTTTGAATAGAACATGGCCAGGGCTTTCTCCAGTTCCTCCTATTTTTCATGTTTCTTCTTAACTTGCAAAACATCCAATTGAGAAGATAATGTGCTAAGAATATTAGTTTTAAAATTTTCAAATAAATTACCCATTTCAGCTCTGGTTACTCCAGCTCTAGCAACTGACTTAACAAGCCTAGAAGAAGTATCTCTTGTTCCTCCTCCAACTTTAGAATCTCCTCTTGAATATCGCCTACATATCTCACATACCTCATCAAAGCCCAACTTTGATATATCACCTTCTCTTGTTAAGTTCAAAATCTCCAGAGATTCTGGTTTGATTGCTCTGAGAAAAATTGTTCTTTTCGTATCGTTTCTTAGTTGATTCATTTTGGATCTCTGCAGATTATACTGAAATCTCTCCACCAAGTCCTCAAGACTCTTCCCTTCCTTCTAATTCATGCCAAAAATCTCTTCTCTGAGGTCCCTAGTATTGCAATAATCTTGATATTTCCTTAAGAATACCTTTTTCATTTCCTCCCAAGTTGTAATGGAGTTTGAAGCCAACCCCATAAACCAACCGAGAGCTGCATCCTTCATTGTTGCAGGAAACAACTTCAACTTCTGAGCATTGGAAGACTAGTCATAGCTCATGCATAACACATCAAACTCAAATAGAAAGGCATTAGGATCTTCACTGGGCACCCCACGAAAGTTAGGCAAGGCTGAAGGAGGAATATTCTTCATCTGAGTAGCTCCACTAGCCTCCTTGATATGGAATTTGAATGTGACTAGTTCTTCCTCCTTCTCATCGTATCCATTTGTGTGACTAGTCCCCTCTTCATGGGCCATTCTAGACCGAAAGGAAGTGGGGCCTTTTCAAACTACAGATTCTATGGAACCAATGGTTTGAAATTCTGGTTCTTGAATAGGATTGCCAAGGAATTCCTTTTCAGGCTGACCACTGAGTAAAGATGTTGTTTTCCTTGTGAGAGGAGATTCAAAATGGGCAGCAACAGAAGATTTTCCTATAGAAGATGCTACTGCAAAAGAAGGAATATGTTCTGGGCTCTTTTCAGGGCCATAGATCTCCTGTTCGGACTCTTCTTCTCTTGCTGCCTTATATCTTATAGACTTCTTTCTCCTTGCTAGTATATTAGTAAATGAAGTGGTGCTCACACTAGCACAAAAGACATTTGTAGACGTTGGACCCAATCCTCTACTATGCAAACAAATTCAAAATAAATTACTTACCATACAATCAGGACACGACTTTGGCGAATTTCTGACCTCCTCCGGTGTGTGGGCTTTGCCCTTCGTCTTACCACTTTGACTCCCCCAGTCCTAAAAAATCCAAACAATGCATGTAATACAAAAACAACACTTCAGTTTTATCCCTTTAGCACCTCCCTGGAAACGGTGCCAAAATGTTGAGTCAAATTATAGCCTTATAATTTGATTAACATAAATCATCAACCCAGGGTAGGTAAGTTTGTGAGATGTTGCGCAAAATGTATGCAGGCCTAACATCATGAGTGCTGATTAATCTAACTAGTCAATAATACAAAACTAATGCTCCTACATTAATCAGTTAGCAACACAGACTATAGAGTGGATCAAACATCCCTCTACAGCTCTTAATATTGGTGATGATGATCAGGAAAAGATATAGAAATCAACTTACAACAAACTCATAAATTCACTCAACATTATAAATCAAATATTCATTAAATGAATTCCACACATTAACAGGAAACTAGTTCATTTAATCAATTATTGTTGTTATATCAGAAAGAGTGCATTAGCTGTAAAAACAAATTATTATTACATAACAGAAATAAAATTCATAAACACTAAACTACGGGAGTTGTGAGCAAAGGGGGCCCTCCCTTACTCATAACCCCTTCAAATTAGAGGAGCTTGCTCACTAAAATAGACAAAACATGTAATATTATATTAATATGAAAAAGATACAATCGAGTACAATTTGATATATAGTCTTTGGAAACCAACCAAGCGACCCCCTATCATATAAACTAGAATGAAGTTTATACATTTACAAAATCCCATATAGGGCTCAAAGCAAATAAGACTACTAATCTAAGCCATCGGTTAACAGTCCTGTTACAAAATATCATATTTAACCATATTGGGTCTAATCCATGACTAAAATCATGGATTAGACAATTTTTTTTACCTTTCCTCCAAACGGCCAATGAGGGAAGGTTTATGAATTTGGTCGGCATCGTTGGCAGATCTAAAACGACCAATAGGACAACATCCATATGTGATAGATTCCCCACAAAACCCATGTTCCCATTTGATGTAGATATTCATGGAACATAGCTAATCGCCGAGGTTGTTGTAGGAAATCCGGGTAGTTACAGGAAATTAGCAGATGCAGGAATTCCAGCCTGTTTGCAAGCAATAGGATCACACAACTCTTTGTAGGAAATGCGAGCTTGTTTTCGAATCAAAACAAATATGCACAATAACTCTAGATTAGTTGGCATGGTAATTAAATAAAGAACAACTAGTTGTAAGGAATACTTATAGTTAAGGTAAAAGATGCTTTTTCATGTTAATTTACATACCTTCAGGCTACGACACGCTTTTGGAAAAAACATAAGTATTATAACCGAAATAGGCATAATAGGGGTTAAAGATAGTTCAAATGGGAGAGGTAAAGTATGGAAAAGGTGTCAAAATTGGGCAAAACCAAGCCCCAACACATCCAAGTGGCCCTGCATCTGCAAGTAAACAAGTATGGTATCAACATGATCATAAATAAAACATCATAGCGATACATACAACCATATATATGTATACAAATGGAGAAATTAAAATATACGTGCTGGTCCCCAAGAATCACACTGAGGAAGTCCCATATCCAGATCTCTGGAAATCCACACTATGGTAGGGAAACTCCAGAATCAACTGAGGATTGGAGTTAAACTAATCCTCTATAGTGGCATTGTTGTGACATGCCACCTCGTCACCCCCAGCTGGCTGCATCGCATCTCCCCAACAATGTATGTGTGGGTCCCTAGTAGGCCCTGTGGGCACTACTAAAATAGGACAAATAATAACTACCTGCTCATACATAATGTTGTAGAGTACACTCCCACCTTAGAGACTCCTGAGTGCACCATGCTACACCTGCGTAAGCTGAGACAACATACACCGATGCAACAATCAAGCCCAATCAAAGAAGTGCCCTACTTGTAGCTGATGAGGAACCACTATATGGGGCACTGATGCTCTGTTCAGGGATGTTGATCCCACCACACAATCATAGTGAGCACCGCTCACTTGAAAAGGTCCAACAAAATTGTTATCTTAATAAAACCCTCCTCATAAGGGTCATTCCCACAATGAGAATCACCCCCTACCTCTTCCCATTGATGAATATCCATGTGCCAAGCTGGAAGTGGATAAGGTAGCATATCCACATGAGGCATCAAACTATTAAAAAAATAAATATAAGTATGAATTGATATTGGTAAATCCATTAGACAAATGACAATAACTTGCTGGTTTACATCACAACATCTGATAAAAAAGAGCAGGAACTTGTCCTGTGACCTTAAAAGCGGGTTCTAAAGGAACTTTAGAAGACCCCACTGCACCAATTACTAGCTAGTTGCTGGATCCTGTGCCACATATTCACAAAGTCACTCCCAATCTATTTCTCTCAAAATCATCCTCCCAGCCAGTATACCATGTGTCAACCATATAACCCCTAAGATATCCAAGAAAGAGAAAAACCAAGAGAAAACCCATTTTTTTCTCTTAGCTTTGCACATATGAAACTGATAAATGTGATATCGTGCACCTGGTTTCCCAACAGATGCGTGGACACGCGTCTATCAGGTCCCAAGGCTGCTATGTCAAAAGCGCCGAAGACCGCACATGTGTTTTTGAAACAGAGGCATGGTCCACAAGTCTGTATCTCACACAGTTGTGCGGCCATCACACATTACACTAGCCAAGTCGACTACCCCCATAGGGTTTTTCCACATCATTTCCCCTCTGAGACATCTTAAATATGCCTCTGAGTATGAGTATTACACGGAGTCGCCACGCAAAACCCTTAATTTTGTGTGGTGACTCCAAACGATTCGCCTGCGTGGCCAAGAAAAATCTACTTTAAAAGGTCATACAGGGGACCCCTATACAACTCGTCTACCCTAAAACTACCAAATTGACAAAGAGTAGGGTACAGGTTCTTACCTGCCTCTCCCTACATGCATCCCTGGTGCTCTAGCTGGCTGCAACGATAAGAAAATCTCCAAGAAATTGCTCTCACATCCACCACCCAACATTGCAAATGAAGTGATATTTGGCCGCCTTAGCCCTATATATCGCCCTTTCCACCATCTTTGGAGTCCATTACAGAAGCTTGGGATATCCATTAACAAAACCAAAAGAGACATAAGGATTAGTACCACACCATATTCATAATGGAACTCTCCATTCCTGTAAATACAAAAAATCATTTTGGGGCCTTTCCCACACTTAGAAATTCATGTCAGGTACTCCTCTCGTTATTTAATTCATAGAAATTCAGTTAGTCATAGACTATATGTATGTTTTAAATAGATGTTTTCACTTGGGGAATTCATTATGTCCATTGTAGGAACATCGCACACAATCCTCTTCAACCAACACCTCGACAAGAAAATAATAGAGCAGGTATCATTCTCTACTTAGCATGATAGGCTTCCTCCTAAGTTTTTCATCCCATGACATCATTTCTCCAATATGTACCATAATTTCCCTCATCTTGACCATGTTTATCACCATCTCATCTTCGTATATGATAAACATTTGTGCCAGTCGATAGAACCTCCCGACTCATGGCTCACTTTGTCGTTGTAGACCCCTCTTCACTAACAGGAGCATTCACCAATTACTCTGGCCTGAAAACCACCCCACTTACATGCCTTAAAGCTCAAGCTCAATATGCTACACTCATCGCACATGCACACCATTTCCCAGGCCATCTCTGGTACTTTACGATGGATCAAGAAGGATGCACCTCCATGTCCTGCATTTGGCCTATCATCCCCCCATATTGCATAGCCCATCTGTGTCACTTCATTCACCTCACCAACCCAACACGGAGACAAACCAATGGGACCCTCACCCTCAATTAAAAAACACCACACCTCCATACAAGTCACCATCATTATGGGGAACCCATCTCCATGTCTATAAATCGAAATCACCCTCGTATTCTTTTGGAAAGTGTACAAAGATTTTTTTTTTTTAGGAAAAAAATATGTTATGAAACCAGCTCAAGAAAAAGATAGAAAAGATAGATCAACGCCTTAAAATTCAGCCTCTTCGAGGGGGCAACCTCCTTTACATTACATAAATGAACAATTATTTGATGATTCAAATGACAAAACCTACTTTCTATATATAGGAGTCTAAGGAGTCACCATATAACCCAACTGACCTAAAAATAATAATATAAAGCCACAAAAATAACAATAGAGGGATTCTATGGGGCACAGTAATAACAATATGGGGGAAATAGGGGCACAACAATATTAATAAGGGGTACAACTACAATAGTAATGGGGTATCACTAGTATTATAGGGACCCAACATGCCCCTCTCCTTCAAAAAAGTGTTGTCCTCAACGCTTGAGTAGTTCTGGATACTTCTGTATAAAATTCTCATCCTCCCATGTGGAATCTTCAGCGGATAAGTTCTTCCACTTGATAAGATAGTCCGAAATTGATCAATTTCATAGCTGTCGAGTTCTTGTTTCTGTGATTGCTTCCTGTTCTAATATAATTTTTCCTTCCTCGTCAAGTTCTGGCAATATTGTTTGAATTGGGAGCTTGTCGCCTATAACCTTCTTTAAACATGAAACATGGAAAACTGGGTGCAATCGAGAAGCTGCAGGAAGCTCCAATTTGTATGCCATAGTACCAATCTTTTGCAACACCTTGTATAGACCATAATACTTTGGTGATAATTTATTATCCTTCTTAGCTTGCTTGAGGGACATTTGCTTATATGGTTGTAGCCGTAGGAATACCCAATCACCTACATCAAAACTTCTTTCACTGCGATGTTGATCTGCCTGTTGTTTCATTCTATTCTGTGCCAACACGAGGTTATCCTTTAAGAGTTGGAGGACTTGTTGTTGATGTTCGATGTGATGTTCCACTGCCTGAACCTTAGAATTTTCTCTTAAATATGATGTGATGGATGGTGGTTGATACCCATAAAGTGCCATAAATGGGGTCATTTTTGTTGCTGTATGGAAGGAAGTGTTATACCACCATTCAGCCAGAGGCAACCATTTGACCCATTGTGTCTGTTTATCAGATACAAAGCAACGAAGATATCCTTCCAAACATTTTTTTACTATCTCAGTTTGCCCATCAGATTGAGGATGATAAGATGAGCTATGAGCTAACTGAGTACCAAGACAAGAAAATAATTCTGTCCAAAAATTTCCAGTGAAAATGGGATCTCTGTCACTTACAATAATCTTTGGGTTTCCATGTAGCTTTTGAATTGTTTCCATAAATGCAGTAGAAACTGTACTGGCTTTAAATGGATGTGATAATGCACAAAAGTGTGCATACTTGGTAAGTCTGTCAACTACCACCATGATGACACTCTTTCCCTCAGACTTGGGTAAACCTGTGATAAAATCCATTGAAACCTCCTCCCAACGTTGGCTTGGAATGGATAAAGGTTGTAATAGACCTGGTGTCTTAATTGTTTCAACTTTATTTTGTTGGCAAACCAAACATTCTGCCACAAACTTTTGAATATCTGATTTAAGGCCATCCCAAAAAAATTCCTTCTTAACCCTGTGGTAAGTTTTTAAAAATCCTGAGTGCCCTCCTAAGGGAGAAGTGTGCAATTCCATAAGAATCTTTTGTTTTAGCTGGGAATTCTTACAGAGGTATAAGCGATCTTTGTACCATAACGAATCATTTTTCCAGCTAAATGTATCAGACATACTGGAATCTTGTTGTAACTTTCGAATAAGTGCCCACACTTCTTCGTCATTCTTCCATTCCTCCCTTGCTTCGTTTATCCAATCTGGTTGGATAATAGAAATGGCGCACAACAATGCTTCCACATCCTCATCCTTTCTTGAGAGTGCATCTGCCACCACATTTTGCTTCCCTTTTTTGTAGATGATTTCAAAGTCATAACCCAACATCTTTGTGACCCACTTTTGTTGCTCTTCAGAGGATAATCTTTGTTCTAAAAAGTATTTAAGGCTATCATGATCCGTTTTTACCTTGAAGTGTCTTCCCATTAGGTAGGGTCGCCATTTCTTAAGTGCATGGAGTATTGCCAACATTTCCTTCTCATAAATAGCTTTGTGTAAAAACTTTCCCTTGATTGGACGACTTTCAAAAGCAATGGGTCTTTCATCTTGCATTAGAACAACACCAATTCCATTTCCTGAAGCATCACATTCCACAATAAAGGTTTTTGTGAAGTCCGGTGTAGCTAAGACCGGTGCTTGGCACATTGCCTCTTTAAGATGTTCAAAGGCCTTTGTTGCTTTCGGAGTCCATGAAAATGCATCTTTCTTCAATAATGTTGTTAGAGGTGCTGCTATTCTCCCATAATTCTTAACAAACTTGCGATAATACCCTGTCAACCCGAGAAATCCTCGCAGATGCTTTATGGATGTGGGGATTTTCCATTCCTTAATGGCTTTAATTTTGCTAGGGTCTACCTTAACTCCTTCATGAGATACAATATGACCCAGATATTCCACCTCCTTGACTCCAAAGAAACATTTGGATCTTTTTGCATATAATTGTTTCTCCTCCAATAGTTGTAGCACCCTGTCAACATGTTCAACATGATCCTTCCAAGACTTGTTGTAGATTAGTATATCATCAAAAAATACTAACACAAATTTTCTAAGGAATGGTTTGAAAATTGAATTCATCAAACCTTGAAATGTTGAAGGTGCATTGGTAAGGCCAAAAGGCATGACCAAAAATTCATAATGACCCTCATGAGTTCTAAATGATGTTTTCGGAATGTCTTCAGTCTTCATTCTGATTTGATGATATCCTGAACGAAGATCCAACTTGGTGAAGTAAATTGATCCATGCAATTCATCCAGTAATTCATCAATGACAGGAATGGGAAACTTATCTTTAATAGTGAGCTTGTTGAGCTCCCTATAATCCGGACACATGCGCCATGATCCATCCTTCTTGTGCACCAATACTACTGGAGCAGAGAAAGAACTTTGACTCGGTTGAATTATACCAGCCTCTAGCATTTCTGCAACCATACGTTCAATTTCACTCTTTTGGACATAGGGATATCTGTACGGCCTGATGTTTGGAGGAACACTTCCTGGAATCAGATGAATAGCATGATCATGATCACGCATAGGTGGGAGACCTTTGGGAGTCTCAAATACCTTGGAATGATTGTCCAGGACTTTTTGGAGATCTGGAGAAATAGATGATTCCGATGTGGAAACATCTAGCGAACATAATTGTGCAATTACACCTCTTTGTTCCTTTTTTAGAAGCTTTGTCATACCATTAGAGCTGATTATCTTTCCTGGTTTCCCTGCAATACCCCTTAATTCAACTTCCTTTCCTTTCGTAGAAAATTTGATGAAAAGTTCTTGAAAATTAAAAGCTATTGTACCCAAGGATTGTAGCCATTGGACTCCTAGTACAACATCAGCACCTCCCATTGGAATGGAAAGCATTGGGCTAGTCAATACATATTCTCCCATGGATAGCTTGATATTATGGCACTTTCCAGAGCAATTTATTGTTCCTCCATTTGCAATCATCACTTGACACTCTGGTGCTGGATATAGGAAGCAATTCAATTCTTTTGCTACCTTACAATGAATAAAATTGTGGGTGCTTCCTGAATCAATCAACACTATTACCTTTTTCTTCTTGATTTGTCCTTCTATCTTGATGGTTTGAGGAGTGGTAATTCCCGCCAATGCATTACAAGATATGGTCGGATTCATTTGTTCTTCATCTAGGCTTTGTTCCTGGAGTATATCCTCTTCTTTTGACCTTTCTTGCTCCTTTTCTTCTTCCTCTTCACAATCTATGTAGAATAATTTCTTCTCAGCACACTTATGACCTTTAGTGTATTTGCTATCACAACTGTAACAAAGCCCTTTTGCTCTTTTTTCTTCCAATTGTTGTGGTGTCAACCTTATAGGTTGTGGAAGACTAGCGGCAACAACACTTCCGTCTTTATAGTTGTGAGTGGTATGCTTCCTGGTTGCCATAATTTTGCTTTCCATTTTTCTTGCTAACCTGAATGCCTTCTCTAATGAATCAGGTTCCCAAAGGCGAACATCATGTTGGATATTATCCTTTAAGACCCTATGAATACATCAATCATATGCTCCTTTGGAATATCTTTATGTTCAATTTTTGGAAATCCTCAATGTGCTCCATTATTGAACCCTTTTGTTTGAGACTTATCAATTGGCTAAAAAAAGTGTTGCTTTTTGTATCCTCATAATGTGCTATCAATTCTTCCGTAAAAATTGCCCAAGTGATAAATTGTTTACGAGAGCAAAGCCATTGATACCATACAAACTGATTTGGTTCCAAATATAAAGTTTCCATACGTACCTTTTGTGTGTTTTTCACATTATTGAGATCGAAAAATTGCTCCATCTGTAATATCCATGTTGCGGGATCCTTGCCATCAAACTTCCTCATATCGATTTTTGGAATATGGTGGGTCTTCGATCCAACATTAGAGTCTATGGAATCATGATTAACATTTCTTTTGTTCTCATCATGAGTTTCCTTTAGTACCCTTTCACCATTAGTGACCATTTCTTGTAGCAACTTATTCATATTTATCTTGAATTCTTCCATCTTATCATCCATGCTATCAATTTTAGCTTCCATGCCATCCATCCTAGCTTCTACGCCTTTCTTTAAACAATCCATCTTAGCTTCTACACCTTTCTTTAAACCATCCATCTTAGCTTCTACATCTTTCCTTAAACCATCCATCTTAGATTCTGTTGCTTTTTGTGCAAGTGAGACTTGTTGCACTTGTTCTTGTAATTTTGATATATCATATAACATTTCTTCTTCTTCTTCATGAGTCATGCTAGAGCTTTCAGGTTCCTTACTAGGTGTTTGCATTTTCTTTCCTCGGAGCATCAGTTACCGATACTAATGGTCTACTATGCCCTTTGAATTCCTTCAAAATAATTTTTCAAACCAAGCTTAAGCAAAAATTTAAAGAATCTACACACCTTTTTTCACTTTGTAGGAGCTCGATATTGCCTCTGATGTATCTCTGTAATTTCGGATCATCCAGTTTTGAAATTGCAACCTATGGTAGCCCTCTGTGTCCTCTTTCTAATGCCACCAGTCTGACCCCAATTGGATTCTCCAATGAAGAGTTACGCCAAATCTCCCATGGTGACCTGATTATAGACTAATTTAGTAGAGCGAACTTGTATGACGTGCCACGAGTCACTGTTTTGACCTTTGGCTCTGAAAAATATATACAAGAAACCACATTCTGTCCTATTTCTGCACCTTCTTACGAAATTTCAATCCAATGCTCAGAGAAAAAGTTATGATTATTTTCCCCAGGTCACCTGTTTCGAATGTAATTCAGGAGTCTGCAAAAAGACCAACTTCCTCAGATCATATCTCCGCAAATATAGAGCAAAAATATCTGAAATTTGGACCTGCAATTCAACACGATATCTTCTCAAATGGTTTTTTTTTTAGCTTCTGAAACGTTGCAGAAAAAAAAGTTATAGCGAAAATGCCACGATGACCTATTTGGAGCAGCAAAACCCTAGAATCCAAAGCTCTGATACCAAATGTTATGAAACCAGCTCAAGAAAAAGATGGAAAAGATAGATCAATGCCTTAAAATTCAGCCTCTTCAAAGGGGAAACCTCCTTTACATTACATAAATGAAAAATCCTTTGATGATTCAAATGACAAAACCTCCTTTCTATATATAGGAGTCTAAGGAGTCACAATATAACCCAGCCGACCTAACAATAATAATATAAAGCCACAAAAATAACAATAGAGGGATTCTATGGGGCACAGTAATAAAAATATGGGGGCAATAGGGGCACAACAATATTAATAAGGGGTACAACTACAATAGTAATGGGGTAATCACTAGTATTATAGGGACCCAACAAAATCCCACCCACATTTTCTGCTATTCATGTTTTTTACCTGGCAGCAGTTTCTAGTCACCCTTGGTTTGAGCTTGCACCTCATTAGCAATCACTTTCCATTTTCGCACCTATCAGAACATACTTACACCCATCCTAAAAATCCTACTAATTCAAGGGTAATCACCATCTATAAACCTAATTTGTTCGCTACCATTTGCACAAAAGGCTTCGACCTCAGGCCAGTGGTCCATATGCTCTTATATTGTCATCTCTCACTCTCATGCCTTATTTGACGCACATTATTATCGTATGTTTATATTTCATATTCATTCTCTGACCCAGCATGTCAGTTGGTTAACACTCCTTTCCTGTCGACGTCAACATTTGTATTTGAGGATAGGGGCAGTACCTTGGATACCCCCCCCCCCTTGTAGGGATATCCTTGGGTGGCACAATGGCAATCACTATTTTCCATTGATGTCATCGGTCCCCTTAACATTCGACACCAACACAATGTTTCATGTCAAAGTGGTGTTGTACTTAGTTACCATTGCAGTTCTTTCATTTAGTCAAAGACCCTCGAATCAATATGCACCTCATTCAACAATGCTTACACCATGATATGAGGGAGGTACTCGAAGTTGGAGACCTATGCATATTGCAACACCTCAGTCAACAATGCTTCACCTCTATTATGCATAGGGGAAGTCTATTTGACAAGGAAGCACCCTTGAGGGCATCAAGATTTATCATGTTTGGCTTCAAGGGTCCTGACCCAAGTTCAAAGTTAATTGTGCCAACCAACAAAACCCTACACTACTGTTCATTTTGGCAACAACCCACATAGCGTAGGTTGCAGTCTCACTCGATTAGTATGGGGTGATGAAAGAACCAAATTTCTGCATCCAGAGACTAGTGTGATGTCTTCCAACACCTCAGATATGCCTTTACACAGATCAATACACTCTTAGGGCATGTTGTTGCAAATTCTGTTACAACAGCCTTTAGACCTTCACGAAGGTCTACGATCAATCCTCGTGGACATTTAACAGTCAATCTGTCTACTTACCCGCATCAGAGAGCAGTCCTAAATTAGGGTTCATGCAGATTTACTTAAGTTATTAGTAAACATGAGAGGATTCATCAGAGTCTTCATGAAAATACTTAAACATGCATTATGTACATCATTAACATTTATTCAAGATAATTACGTAACATTCAATCAATATTCCATAAAACGCATCATTCATCGACATCATATAGCATAAACAAAAATACGCAAGAATCCTTCGGAAACTGTCTTTACTGGTCTTCAATTCAAGGTTACATACTCAAAACTACCCTGCGCACACAAGTGCAAGGGTCCGCACACTCAGCTGCGGACTCTACCTAGGCCTCTGCACACTCAGTTGTAGAGCCTTTCTTTTATATTTCCCACTTCTCTTCACTATCACTTCCCATCCCTTATTCTTAGATTCTCCAAGACATGTCTATTTATATCATTTTTCATACAATGCCATGGTCCACGGACCATGGGTGAATCTCAAAACCGACTCAAACTTTACATAAAACAAGGGGCTAAACCCCTTTGACTCTTATTCATCTATGTGCTCCATATCCACAAATCATGGAGACTTTACATTATTTACAAAAGCTGTATCAAAACTTGGGTTATCTTAACCCAAAAACTGACCCAAGGGACCCTATCCCAATAGGCCCCCAACACAAAGATCGTGACTCACCCTCGAGTCACTTTGTTGGTGTTGTGATCTTACTATGAAGATCCCCCAGCTCCACCTAGACCACTGCAACTTTGGCAATGCTCTGCGTTGCTACCTGTTGAACTTCCTCGACCAATTTTTCCATGGCTAGTCCTTCTACAACCAACCTCATCATTTGGTGTTTCTGCTACAACCCTTTAAGATTATCCTAAATGGTAGTCATGACTTGATATGCCTCCTCTAACCAAGGCTAC
Organism: Pinus tabuliformis; assembly: GCA_031772625.1. Taxonomy (NCBI): domain Eukaryota; kingdom Viridiplantae; phylum Streptophyta; class Pinopsida; order Pinales; family Pinaceae; genus Pinus; species Pinus tabuliformis. The sequence continues at coordinate 512,870,698 of CM062806.1, read as the reverse complement.
AACCTGGCCTTTAGCAAGGCCTCCTTCTTATGTGCTTCCTCCACTTGTGCTAGTAGCTGGCTTCCTTCCTGTAATTTGGCAAGCTGTTCTGATGGTGCTAAGGAGTGTGCAATTTCCCTAACTTCATCATATTTCTGCTACAGCTCCCCTACCTCTATGTTTAATGTCTTCATGTTCATATCCTCCTGCAGATTGGTCAATAGCTCCATAGCCTACTCGAACAGTGTTGTTAGGCAGTAGAGCCCCCCATAGCAAGTTTTGGGGTTTGAATCCTGAAGTTTTGGTCAACGAAATGTAAAGACCCCGCAAAATGTAGGCACAGAGCACAAGAATCTAGGGTTGTCTACCCTAAAATGATGTAAGTTAATGTGAAGTGTGTCGGCCTACCCATGGTCCATGGACCATGGGAATGTATAAATAGAGCAAGGTTCTAAGTGTAAGAGTTAGTGTTGATGGATCCGATAATGTAATAGATAAATGTGAAGGCATGGTTAGAGAATAGAAGTAGATCTGAAGGTCTTGGGTCATAGTAGAGGGTAGAGGTTTTGTAGCTGAGTGCATGGGAAGGAGTCGAGTCTGTATTGAGTCAAGTTTTGAAGACAGTAATAATAAAATATCTGTTGGTTTGATATCTTACGCATTTGGCTCTCAGGTCGGCAATTGAATGTTATGTGTTGATATTACATGTTTAAGTATCTACGTGCACTTATATGTATGTCTATGATTGCGAATCTCCTTAATAATTAACCAAAGAACCCTAATTAAAAAAGACTCATGTACTTAATGTTGATCACGCTGCAGCTAAAGCTGCACGCAGAGCACCATAGGCTTTCAGTACACATAATCTAGTAAGCGTGAAGGCTGGATCGGGCATTGATCTCCCACATCCAGACATCCCTAGGGTGTGGAAACCTGGTTCTAGCTCTCTCCCATACTACCTCGGGTGAGACCTCAGTCTGCGCTCCGCGAACTGTTGCCGAAAGGGTCGGTAGTATCGAGATTTGCTTGGCTAAACTCACTACTGAACCTCAGTCAAGCCCCTAGTAGCCAACAAATGGTTCCATTGCCAGGACCGGGATCTGCCTAAGGGATTTCTTATGTCAAACCACTAGAACCCAACAAAGAAGGAAATTGAAGAGTGGTTGGATCAGAAGATTCACGAGTTTGCGACTCAGGAAAACAGAACTCTATAGCTATCTGAGAAAAGGTGGCTGGATCACTATGTATATGGAAATCCACTTGATTTTCTTTGCATCCTTTCTATCTAAACTGTATGATTAGATCGCGAGACTAGCCGATAGTCAGGGGAGGCATAAGCTCTACCAACCAATAGTGTGAACCCCAGAGTTGGTGCGCAGATTAGAGGAATCATAAGACAAGATCTCGCATGAAGTGGACCACTGGCTCGATTGGATAATAGGGGGATTCATCACTGAGTTCGCGATAGACACAACCGTGAGCTACAATGAGGCTGAAAAACATTTTCTCAAAGGACCGCAAGGCAGGTACATCAAATCTTTAAATACTTGGATTAAGATGCCGTTATGTGAGAAGAGGGTGATGTGAATACATTAATGTTTGGGACAATGCGAAGTGGAAAGATCTACAAGGGTAGTGAGGGATTAGAAAACAGTCCCCTAATTTCACCGTCGCAAGAAAGTGAGGAGGAGATCACTCGGTTCTCTTTGAGAAGTGTGGTCAGATTGATAAAGTAGTGCATTCCGTAGTTAACACCTCCACCCACGCCACCACCCGCTTCACCACCCTCACCGCTATCCCCTCCCACTCCACTTTCATCAATCCCACCATTCCACATGGCGAACACAATCAAGCTACCCGTATTCATAGGAGTAGGAAATAAGGACCCAGACTAGTTCTGGTTCGTGGTAAGAGAAGTGTGGGAAGTGCAAGGGGTCACGGATGATAACATTAAGAAGGCTACATTGGTGAGTGCATTGCAGGATTGCGCACTGACTTGGTATATCAAGCACTCTAATGATCACCCAAACGCAGGAATAGTAGAGATCCAGAATGTGTTGAACAAAGAATTTAGCCATCCAAAGTCCAAGACGTAGCCAATCATTAGGTTCAAAGAGATCATGATGCTCCCGAGCGAGACCCCCTGGGATCTAGATCAACGACTGAAGAGTACGATCCACTAGGCTAATATGATACTCACAGATGCGCAACACCACACATGGTTTGTGGCATCTCTGACACTGCACTTGAGGATGGCGCTGTCACAACAGAAGCTTTCAACCCAGGATGAGGCATTGGAAATGGTGATGAGGTTGCATGAAACCCCAATACAAGATCCTAGGTTGGGAGTTCAACAAATCCACGCGCAACTACAAAATCTATGTTTGGAAATGTAGAGTTTGAAGTAGGATAGGGCACCACGGCCAGAGGTGCGCGAAGAAGTATGGTGTATCAAATGTAAGGATCAGGATCACGACAAGGATCATTGTCCCGTATGCGCAAACTACTTGGCAGGAGGGGGGCCAATGCCATTGAGACCAGAGGCATAGGGAGGGCCGAGTGTGACACCAGCGTTGTCGTGCGCGATCTGTCAGATAGGGGGAAAACACATGACAAACAATTGTCACTTGTTGCAGAAGTATACTTAGACTCCCCAACAGCTATTTTGTAATTTATGTTGGTCGATAGGTCATGATGAGTGCACCTGTCATAGCTATGAGCTCATGATTGACCGGACCCTAGCCTATAGGATGTAGACAGAAATGCGAAGCCTTGACCCAGCTGCGGGAATGGTGCATGCTAGATTTCAAGGGCGAGGTCGAGGACGAGGAGGAATGGGACCAGGAAGGGGTCGCGGAAAGTTGATTTGCTACGATTGCAGAGGACCAGGGCACTATGCCTGCAATTGTACTAACCCGACAAGGATATCTTGTTTATATTGCAAATGGTTTGATCATGAAATGATCAATTGTCCTATGTTGATTACACAGATGTGCGAGAAAGGGGTAGTCCAACCTTCTCCAACTCATAATATCCAAATGATGAGATTTGAATGCCGCAAAGAAGACGCCAACATAAATATGATGCTCAGGAGTGGTGCAACCATAGGGGAGGACAAGGGGAAACAGCCTGAGGAAGATACATGGGTTTGCAAGGATCCTGCAAAGGAACCTAAGTTTGACTTGGAAAGAACAAAAGAGACGTTTATGAAAGCTAAGAAGATCTTCACGGAAGCCTCCACTTCAGGTAGTAAGGACCAACCAGAGCCAGAAATGGATCATTCCATGCTTACTACATTTTTAGAGACCTGCATGAAGCTGTTGCACGACAATAAGGCAGTTAAAGGACTATAAGAGTTGATCACTCAGTGCGCGGGATTAGGAGACCCACGTGTAGTCTGGAAGGTGGGAAAGCATGCATTGCACATTGGGAGGGAGATGCGATTAACAACGCAGATTGGTGAATACGAAATGGATCAGGTTATCCTAGACTTGGGATCAGATGCGAATGTGTTACCTAAGCAAACCTGGGAACGCATGGGCAGGCCCGCATTGTAGTGGTCCCCTATTTAATTATGAATGGTGAACCAACAGAATATTGTGCCTATGGGAAAGTTGCAAGGAGTAACAGTTGATATTGAAGGCGTGAGAACACAGTGCACTTTGAAGTAATAGAGATTATCGATGACAGCAATCCTTACTCCGCATTGTTGGGAATAGAGTGGGCAACTAATATGAATGGAGTCATCAATTTGAAGAAGACGAAGATGATATTCAAGAAAAAATCACTACGCTTAGTAGTCCCGTTAGACCCATCCGAAGGAGCACGCTATACCGAACTTGTGTGCGATGATGAGATGGATTGCATTTACCAGATAACTGCATAGAACTAGGATTAGGTGAACCTGATTACGGATGGGAGAATCTCGTGGGAGTGCGACAACTCCTGCACTTCAGACTCAGACGAGGAAGAATAACACTAGCAGAACCGATTGCATGAGGTGACGATGCTAAATTGAAACATGATGATTAGAACATTCCATTGCGTAATGGTAGAAGCAAGGGAATTGTCAACACATGATAACGTGACAGGGGTAGGGGAATTCCTAGACAACTCTGAAAGTGTAGTACTAGAACAGTCGTGGTACGTGCCGCTGGAAAGGGCACTATGCGCGCCTCCTACACGTGGAGGAAGTACATGTCGAAAGACCATGGTAAGTTGGCGTGAGGGTGAAAGGCAGATGCGATCACGGGTTGGAAGCCCCCAACATTGGATGGAAGTCAGGTAGCTGGGACAGAGAAGGCTATGCACTCACATGTATTGACAAACATGGGCTGTGCCATCCACAACCATGCACTCCAGACTAAAGACTAACACTCGGAACCAGCTGCAGCAATAGAAAAGGTGACGTGCACTACAAAAGTCCTACCTAGAAACATCCAAAAGGGTATGCGGGACGCTAAGCATGGTTCACCAGGCTAGACAGACTGCTTGGGACCGGTGAGTACTAGTAGTTCAATGGGCCTCTAGGGCCATGTACAAGAATTGGAGCACAATGATGATCTTAAATTCAAATGATTCATAGGGACCAGGTCGAAGGAATTAAGCAGCTGTGCAGGAGTAACTATATGCAGATTTAGGAAGCCATTCGGCAGGGGTACGCGAAAATTCCGGAACTCGAGGAATATCGAGTGCAACTGAGGGAGAAAAGCAGGATCTTAGACGAAGAAATCAACAAACTAGAAACCGAAATCACATAGGTTGGTCGCGTCAAGAAGCTAAGCCCGACAAAACAACAAGTAGGCAGCCGCATTACGGCAGTAGAAATTTTTTTGACTTTGCTACAATGGCTATGGTTCCGGCCCACTGGACAAAGAAATCGTGGGAGTGCACCGTATAAAGACGAAAACAAACCACAAACAGACATGGGGTACCCATGAACTAGGATGGAAGGTGCAGGGAAGCTTTGTGCGGGTGGCGTAACCACCTAACTATCCATAGAAAGCACAGTCTTAGCACTCCAAGCAGTTGGAAGAGAGTTCAGGACTATAAAGGAGTCTGTATGGAAGCAAAGCAATAGAAGGACTGCGCGCAAGATCAGTCGATTCCACAGGTCACGCCCACACATAATAGGCCACGCGGTCGCACAGGTAGATTGAAAAGTGACGGTTGGGGTCACTATTCATGATAAAACATCCCATTTAAAAAAGCCAAGGAGCAGGCAGTGGACAATTAAGACATGGAGTTAGCCCTAGATTTGAAATAATCTACCACCAAGAATGTATTAATCAGCTGAGGGGGCTGGGAACGGTCGAATTTGAATTCCGGCAGGCCTATAAATCACCGAGGGTCATCCACTGCACAACCTTTGGCATCTTGAGAATTCGGTTATTGTGCGATAAAGTGGGTATGGACTTTACGACTTTAGAGGCTCTCAAAGCAAGTTTAGTGTTTGAAGCATTGCCAAAAGAGATGTAGGATCTTCTGAACCGAGCAATGTCAATAGTTGAGGAAGCCGCGCCGAGCCTGATGTCACTGGTGGGGGATGCATAGGAAATCCCAAAATCACCCCAAACACTAAGGCCTAAGAAGGACCCACTAGTAGCAGGACTGGTCCATATGTCTCCACGAAACCCATGGTTTGGAAATCTATCTATGGGAGATAAGGGTAAAATGGTGAATATTGAGAGCGATGATGACAAGGAGGATCTCCACGCATTTATAGAAGAGGTTGAACTAGAAGTAGAAATGGAGGAAGACATGCAGCCAAGATGCGCTACCACAAAACTTCCCAAATATGTCCCTCCGCGAAAAGGGAGAGTTAGAGTACCTAAAGATCTGGATGCTGTTAAGAGCAACCTCAAAACTTCAGTCCTACCCCAAGGCATTCTAATTGAAGGATCGGCTTTGGGAAGCATACCTACGATGAAGTTTGAAGACTGGGACCTCACAGATAGCGAAAAGTTCCCTCATTTGGAAACTATCAAACTAATGAAACAGAGAAAGGAGGGGGCAGTTACAATGTTGCAGCCATGGAAATGGCTGAGCAGGGTGGAGGAGGCCAGGCTACTCCACCTCCTATGCATCCCACATTTTCATCATGCTCCAATCACGATCTTTGTCATCAGGCAGTTGCTTTGCCTGGTGCACGATGGGTACTTGTGGCTAGAGGAGCTCATTCCCATCATGACCGAGCTTATTCATAAGATTTCTCGGCTTCCCTATACGAGAAGGGACCCCACGGAGATCGTTGGTACAAGTGGAGACTTGGCGATTGCAGAGGCCATGAAAAAGAAGTATAAGTTGGAGAAAAAGTAGAGGGGTTATGTTATTACTAGCATTCAGGACAAAGCTGTCCCCGTAGCCACCCAATTGCTGGCAGGAAAAGTGTTGTGGGGAAAAATGCCTATGCAGGATGATCCTATCCACCTAAGGTGTGACAGTGCCTTAGCAACAAACAGAGACAACTATTCTAGTATTCTTCCTTTATGAATTAAGAATTAAGAGAGATGGATGGACTAACCGGTGTCTTCCGTTTGTCCCTCGATCCAATTTCTCTTCTCTTTGAGAGTTCTCAGCTACTTGCCTTCTCGCTCGCCCAGCTTCAACAGGTCCCTGCAAGATCACAAGAAGAGAACACTACACAAATACATAGATTCATATTCATAACTAGTTCAGGATTAGAAATAAACTAAACATACTAATGCAATCATACATCAAAGATACATCAGTATATAGGAGAAACCAAGATAGCTTTATTGATGAATAACAAGGTTCAGGAAGAGATACAACCAAGAAGGCTCCAATCCAGCATCTCCTTCCCATCAAATGGAATTCCTATCTTCACCTCCCTTCAAAGCATTAAGCACCCAATGATTCCAGTGTCAAACCAACAACAATTCTTTGCAATAACAAAATTCCAGCCTCCTGGATCTCATGGAGGAGAGATCCATATATAGATGTTTGGAGAGAGGATGAGTTAGCTTGAGATCTGACTAGTGTCCTCTCCCTTTGTCAGTTCTTGTTTCCACTTGGAGGTTCTTGCTTCCACTTGGAGGTTGAGAACCTCTTACTCATCACCAGTCGAAATCACTGAGGCAAGTGTCATTGAGGAAGATTCTGGAAGCTTCCAGGGTCTTGACACCTCGTTGAATGAACTTGCCATTTGTCAATTCCCGTTCAGTGCACCCTGGTAGTGCTTCTACCTGCGTTGCAGTGCAGGTAGCCAGTGCAGACTTTGCATTTCAATGTAGACAGCTAGTGGAGCCTCTGAATTGATCCTAAATTGACTTGTTTTTGAGCAGTTTCTAGTGGAGAAATTCTGTGAATTGCTGTGGTTTGTTAGCCTTGTTCCTCTAGGGGTAGGAACAACATGTTTAGGGACTTTGGATCCCTTAGATTGTGGACATTTCATGCTCAATGCTGTAAGGCACAAAAATGTCTATAACAGTTGCCCCCTAAAGTATGAGGCCGTTTATCAGGTGAAATGCTTTATCAGGAGGATCTGAAGTTCATCCAATGCTGGGAGGAGACCTGGAATAAGATACAATACAATACATTATTTTTCATACTGCTTTCATGATCTAGCTGAGGCGGGCATTCCCATGCTCAACTTTATAAATTCATTTTTCTGTACATAGAACAGACAATCGTCTGATGGTAGACTGATAATTTTGATGAAATTATCATCCTTTGGGTAGGATGATTATCTGCTGCAATGATGTACATGTCAATGTCTTTATCTTTTTTGAATATATATCGCAGCCCGGATGGATGAAACTAGATCCAGGGTCTTCAAAATCGTCCGATCTTCACTCTAAGTACAAGTCGATCCATGTGAGAAATATTCTGAAGTCGAACATGGAAAGACATCGCTTGATTACCGGTCAATGAGGTAAACCGTTAACAAGCGCGAGAGGAATCACCGATAATGATAATGACCCTCAAGGTACTGCAGTACAATTCATGTGGTGTGAATAAAGGACTTGGCGTTGAACACCACACAAAATCTTTCGGTCGAAGGTCATTGATGTATACCTGTCGCCGGAAGTGAGAAACTTACCATTGAGGCATGCAAGCTTCAAAGTACTGAAGGGGTTGTTCCTAAATCCACTTCTTGGATAATGAGCTGATGTCGAAAAGAAGCGATCCATCAAAGGAGGGCCTTAATGAATCCCACATCAATGACACGGAACGGAGCTAATGATTTTGATGGAGGTGAAAACAATCTGATGACATATGATTCAGGGTGGCGGTCATGAAAGGATGAAGGATAATGTACGACAGTGGATGGGACACGGTTGACTTCTCTGAACGACTTCTCTTGAACATATGGCGACACTTATGCGATGGATCGGTAGCATTACCCCAAATATGGATGGTATGGCGAGACCATGGTGATGTGACCGGTGAATGAAACAACCCAACCCGATTGTGGTACGGAGGAAAAGTGTCATGTTCAAGAGCGACTTGCTACCATCAAAGTTTTCTTGAGTTTCTCCCAATTTTCCCCAGTCATTGCTGACCAGTACCTCTTTATTTTTGTCAAGCTTGAGGAGGATAACATATGCTTGTTCTATAAATTGCCCTTCGGGCAAGCCCATCGCTATGTTTTAACGAGCCTAGTGATAGTGAAACTCGTTCTCGTCTAAAGACAAGTTTGTCGCTATTTAATGCTTTTAACGAGTCTAACGACAAAGATAACTTGGTCCTTTTCATTTTTAGAGAGTCTGAAAAGGTACATAAAGTCAACTCCGGAAGTCCTTTTTCGTCATCTAATCCCTTAAGTCCGAAAAAGTATAAAACAATACAGAAGGGATGAGTTTTCGATAGATTCAACGAGCCGAACAAAACAAGCGCTCGATCTTTTTGTGCAATAATCCCTCAGGTCCAAAAATATTAAAATCTAGAGGAGGGATATCACTTCTGGTCGCTTTAACGAGCTGGAAGTCAAAAACTTGGCAATCTTTTCATATTTTACGAGTCAGATGAAAAGATCTTAAAGAAGACTCGTCTTTTGAGGAACGAGTGATGAAACGGGTTAGCAGTTGATTCCAGGTACGGCTTGGAATTTTCCAATCACGGCAGTGTCACAAGGATGGCTAAGTGAAATCACTCTTCGCAGCTGTTCCTCAAAATGGGTAAACAATCAAATGGATGTGAATGATCGGCCAATGGAAAAGTGGAGGTGACGGTGCAAACACAACCAAGGCTTTAATGGCTGATAATTTACGTTCGCAGTGGTTATTTACCGGGTAGTTCATTTTTTAACGAGCTTAAACGTGGATTGAAACACTTGCTCGATCTTATGTTTATTTTTTAACGAGCATGAACTATGTGCTAAAACTGCTCGGATCTTGCGTTTATTTTTTAACGAGCATGAACTGTGTGCTAAAACTGCTCGATTAATCCAGTCATATGATAAGAATGTCTCATTAAGATTCTATTTTTTATGGAGCTTCATCTCACAAAGCTTTGCTCCGGATAATTTCGTTATGCAAGTTCGAAAACGACTAATCCTACGAGTTTAAAGGGTTAGACCTACAGGCTTAAAGGGAGGACCTAAAAATTTAAAAAATAAATAGTCGCCCCTTGCTTGCACTCCAAAAGGTTTGCATGCCCCCAGGCATAAAGTACGATTTCAAGGTTACCCTTACTTCTTTTCAGCCAAAACATTTGTTTTACCGAGAGAGGCCTACCTCTTTCAGGTTACCCAAAGATTGTTCTATTAGTCTTTCAAACAAAACACTTCTTCGGCAATGTCTACCGAGATAGACAAAGGTGAGTGACGATGCCCGCCAACTCACATAACTTTGACAAAAGAATTTTATTCTAGAACAACCCCTCTTCCATGCCGGACGGGGTACGGACTAGTCATATTCTCCCGCGGAAATCTACCCTATACCCAAAGTTTTCCTGCCGAAGCAGACCAGGACGCATGCCCCCTGGGTTCCAGTCATATCCTTCCGAATCACTCGCGCTCATCGGGGGGACGGACCGTGGGTTGAGACACTTCTTGCATGAAGAGACCATTTAGGGATGGTACATGATTATTTGCAACGCGTGATCCGGGAAATGAAAGTTGGTCCACGAGCTAGACCATTCTTCCTTCGTGCGGAAAACACATTACTCTAAAGAGTGAGGAGACGATGGCTTCCATGCAATATACATAGTCTCGTCCAAGGAGTAGGTTATAATCCAAGGGTCCTTGAACGACCATCATGTTCATTTGAACGGTCTTCCCTTTCAACATGATAGGCACATTGGGGAGGATCCCTAAAGGTCGACTGGTTCCTTTATCAAAGCCTGATAGATTTCTCATTTCAGGCAAAAGCGCTGGCAAACCAAGCGCTTTCCAAGAAATAGAGGAAAGGATACTCACAGATGCCCCCTCATCAATGATGGTGCCATCCATTACCATTCTATATATTTGAACGATAATTCTGAATGGTATACTAGCTGGTAACCGGGGTCTGCCTAGTTGGTTCCAGTCGAAAGACACAACCAGGTTGCTTGGTGGTGGGACCGAATAGATGGCCGGATATGACTATGACGAAGTTCCTTCCTGCGATAAAGGAATGGGCAAATTTCCCCCTTGTTCTTCGAAGTCTGTGTTGATGAAGAGAATTTGGACGGTGTCGTCTTTATTCTCCTCTGCGATGGTATCACTTGAAGATAGAGCCTCTGAAGGAAAAACCGGGTCAATTGCCGTCTCAACCTTTTGACATTCGTCAGGTATGGATTCAGACGGTTCATCTTCAATGATAGGTGCTTCGGCTGACCACCTGAGCGGGCCAGCCGGGTTCTCAACTGGTGAAGGACTTGGCAGGAGTTTTTGATATCCAGGAGGAAGTCACGCTGGTAAAACCGGGCGATCTTCCAAAACTCTTTTAGCCTCGTCTAAGAAGGGGCAAAGGTGGAAGGCATGGTCGCCTTCACATAGTTTGCAGGGAAATCTAGCTTTCCCTCTCTGTCCTGTGGCTTCACTTTCACTAGTTGACGGTGTGCTGTCAACATGGATATCAGAGGTTGACGCCACCGAATTGTGCAAACAGGGAGACCAGTCCCTTAGTATCCGAGGGATGCAGGGACAATCTCTGTGGAAGTGGTCTCCCTTGCATATGACACATGGCAATTTAGGCCTAGTCAGTGCTGTGTGTGGATTTTTGTCAGACGACACTTGTTTGCCCCCAGTCGCTTTTGGCTCTTTCTTCTTCTTTTCCTTCTTCTCCTTAGAAACTTGGTTTTTTGTTTTACCAGTTCCGTCAAGTGAAGAGGAAGGAGGAGAGGAAGAATTAGGTGAAGTAGAAGGCTGGTGGGTAACTCTGGTTTGGTCTAACTGTTGATTTGACTGTTCAGGAATAGTGGTGTTCTGAATGACATTGGTTGAGAAGAGCCAGACCGGCAGGCCAATTGTCAGTCCTGGAAGCGACAATGTGGCCATATGGGGCGCACCAACATCTCCCCAAGAGGAGAAGGGACTAGGATTTCCACCAAGGGGAATTCCTTGGTTGGTGGGCTCCATTTTCTCAACCTAAAGATCAATGCAGGAATAGAGGGTGATTGTTCCGTTTAAAATAAATTTTTAACGACGCTTAGACACAACTTGCTTTTTCAATTTTAAAGAGTCGAGAAAAGGCTAAAGATGACTATAGTCTCCTTCGATGTTTTAATGAGCCCGAAGTGACAAATGCTCGAATGGACGTTTTCTGTTATAGAGTCTGAAAAAGGCCAAAAGAAACTTCTCTGGAGTTCTAGGTAGAGGGTGTGCCAAACCTTTCGCAAAACCGCAGAATACTTTTTAGGGTACGGGCGGTCGATCTTCCTGAATGCTGTGTTCAGTGCATTGCGATCAGTAGGGCGACCGACACGGATTCCTATGGATAAAGGTTATATTCCTATAGGGGTCTCCCAATATATACCCGACGGTACGTGGGAGCACAATCCGTACTGGTACTTATCGTCCCTCAGGAGGAATCACCCAACCATCAGTGAGGCGACCAGTGACCAGGTTTTATGACGCCGGAACACGTCTCTAGCCTAGACCTCTATGTTGTGCGTTATGTTGCAAAGCGTTGTTAGGTTCATTCAATTTATTTTAGGTTGATCTTTTTAGAAGTTTTCCTTTCTGGATCACCACGAGATGTATGATACAATTCCTAAATGCAGTCTAAAGATGATAAGCAAGCTTTATATCTTTTCAACTATGAAAATCCTAGCTACAAAGGGAAAAGAAAGACACCATCTTTTCTCAAAGAGCAATCAACACACTCTAATGCACTTTTCCTAAATCAAACATGTAAACTATCAAGATGCAAATGCACAATGCAGGTGTTTGTTTTCCGCTTTCTTAATATTGATGCCTAAAAAGAAAGCTTTTTGTACAGCTTTGAATTTGCTTTTAAATGAAAAATACAAACAAGTTTACTTTTTCGAAATCAGAAAGGGTAGAAGAGAATACAACACTTTACAACTTTCGAAATGAACACTTGTTTCGACACTTAAAAGAGACAAACTCAAACCAAAAGCAAAAGTAAATGTACAATCAATTGTAAACAGCCAATGAACTCTCTCCTAAGATCACAATCAACAGATCTGAATCAAGGGCTACAGGATGATTATTTCACTCTTGCAAAGGAAAACTGTAAATGACGCCACAAACACATAAAAACACTTACAGTCTTTTTGTACAAAAGGAGGTGGAATTTAAGCAGAGAAAAGGAGTTATCAGACAGGTACCTATGCTGGTTACAGGCTGCAAAATTCAGAGATCAAAACAAGGCAAAATAGAGCAGAGAACCCCAGCTGCACAAGACCTAACTGGATCAATGCACCCTCAACACAGGGGTTTTGACATTCAGCGCAGGTATCCTTCACGGGACCTGTGTTGAAATGCAGAACCTCTTCACAGGGTCTGCGCTGAAGGAGAAACGAGAGTTTCTCACTGGGTTCTGGGTCACAGTTTGCTGATTAATCTACGGTTTCAGGCCAAACAAAAGCAACAAGCAAGGTACAATCAAAGGGATGCTTTGAGGGAGGGCTAAGATCTATCACAAAGGATCATCAAATCATTTGTGAGTCCATTGTTCAGATCATGGACAAATCCAGTGATTGGATCAAAGCAGCAACTGTCTACTTTGCATCTGAGAATAGCAGATGCAGTTCGATTGTTGTTGTTGAGTCTATGAAACAAACAATGATAGAGACACAAATAAAATGACTAAACAGATCTCCCCAGTGGAGTCGCCAATTTGTTGTGGGGAAAAATGCCTATGCAGGACGATCCTATCCACCTAAGGTGTGACAGTACCTTAGCAACAAACAGAGACAGCTATTCTAGTATTCTTCCTTTATGAATTAAGAATGAAGAGAGATGGATGGACTAACCGATGTCTTTCGTTTGTCCCTCGATCCAATTTCTCTTCTCTTTGAGAGTTCTCAGCTACTTGCCTTCTCGCTCGCCTAGCTTCAATAGGTCCCTGCAAGATCACAAGAAGAGAACACTACACAAAGACATAGATTCATATTCATAACTAGTTCAGGATTAGAAATAAACTAAACATACTAATGCAATCATACATCAAAGATACATCAGTATATAGGAGAAACCAAGATAGCTTTATTGATGAATAACAAGGTTCAGGAAGAGATACAACCAAGAAGGCTCCAATCCAGCATCTCCTTCCCAGCAAATGGAATTCCTATCTTCACCTCCCTTCAAAGCATTAAGCACCCAATGATTCCAGTCTCAAACCAACAACAATTCTTTGCAATAACAAAATTCCAGCCTCCTGGATCTCATGGAGGAGAGATCCATATATAGATGTTTGGAGAGAGGATGAGTCAGCTTGAGATCTGACTAGTGTCCTCTCCCTGTGTTAGTTCTTTTTTCCACTTGGAGGTTGAGAACCTCTTACTCATCACCAGTCGAATTCACTGAGGCAAGTGTCATTGAGGAAGATTCTGGAAGCTTCCAAGGTCTTGACACCTCGTTGAATGAACTTGCCATTTGTCAATTCCCGTTTAGCACACCTTGGTAGTGCTTCTACCTGCGTTGCAGTGTAGGTAGCCAGTGCAGACTTTGCATTTCAGCGCAGACAGCTAGTGGAGCCTCTGAATTGATCCTGAATTGACTTGTTTTTGAGCAGTTTCTGGTGGAGAACTTCTATGAATTGTTGTGGTTTGTTAGCCTTGTTCCTCTAGGGGTAGGAACAACATGTTTAGGGACTTTCGATCCGTTAGATTATGGACATTTCATGCTCAATTCTGTAAGGCACAAAAATGCCTATAACAAAAAGTAATGAGAAAATTTCGGGGTAACGAAGTACCAACAATGGTCATCACGCTCACTGAACAATCTGCAGAGGGGTTGTGGTTCAACTGGGCACAGTTCCTCCACGAGGAATTCCTGACGAACTGCAGGGAGGCCCAAGAGTAGGGTAAGACCTTCCACTACACGTGACTGCTCTTATCCATCCTTTTGATGGCAGGAGAATTGCCGGAGGACCGTCAGTTTTCTCCCCTGGACCAGGATTTTCCGGAGGCAGCCAGATATGCATCGCTATGGGAAACAAAGGACACTATGCGAATCCATGAGACCAAGATATTTTGGATACTCATCGAGGTGAGTGTCTGAATGTGGATCAACCAACGGTCGCGCCTCTCCCCCACGGTATATGAAAGTCTGTGGAGTTTTGTAGATTTTAAGGCCAATATGCATAATGTGTACATGAAGGCATGAAAGGACCCGCAACAGAAATGGACCACCCTCTCCTTCATCGCAATTGATGACGCTATGTTCATGGTGCTCGACTCTTGGCCACCAAAATGGCACGCACCAGATCTGGCAGCGAGCGATGAGGTAGCGGTGCAGAGACAGAAGGATTCCACTAAACTGTTGGCACAATAGAGGCAGAACAAACAACTTGCCGAGGAGGTAAGGGCCTCCCGCGAGGCTTCAAAGGGCACCATGGAGCAGATCAAGGCCGCAGAAAAAGCAGCAGCGCCACCAATAACTGAGGCCACCACAGTGCAAGAGGAAATAGGCCAAGACCAACCAGCAGGACAAGGGACAACCGATATGATAGAAGGCATGGACCCACATCTAAAGCAGCCGCACAGTGTGGAATGGTCAAGAGCCCAAAAGAGGACCAAATCTTCCAAATTAGATGGGGAACCGATTACACAGACTGAGGGTGACCTATACAACATTGACAAAAAAGTTCGCGAGGTCACTAGGGAAGTATTTCTGGAAGCAGTGACGGAGCAATAGAATGTGTTGGGAGCACTCCGGGCGAAGCTCTAGGAACTGTAGGTGCGACCCCCTCAGCAGGGAATGGTAGCCATCTACGGGGCTACAGATACCTCAACCGCCAAGCAACTACTGTGGGCCAAAATGGCTAATACCATCAAGATGTTGGAAGGAACACTTACCGCGGACAGCATGGAGGATAGAGTCATGGTAGGTCAGCTCAAGGGACTTGGAGTAAACTTGGCAGCCCTTTCGTGGGACATCTTATACCAGCTGCAAGACAAAGCGACGATAGAGCTCCGTGCCAGGGAAGGACACGCGGTACAGATACTCAGGGAACAACGAACCAATCTTGAGCAACTACGCCTCCAACGCGATGAAGCCGTAGTGTAGACTCAATAGTTGGAGTAGATTGTCAAGGAAGCCTGTCACCGGATCCCCAAGCTCAAGATTGCGACAGATTTACCAGTGGGGGTGTGGACCCATAAATTGGCTAGTGGATTCTGTGAGGCAAAGGAGGAAGCAACAAACATCCAACTAAATCTCAACTTGCAGATTGCAGAACTACGGCTGAAGGCACAACTCTCTACACCCCTAAAAGTCATAGAGCAGCGCCATCACACCATTCAGTCAGGGTAGGAAGCAACACAGTGTGCCATACATGACTGCACGGGCTTGCTAGATTAATCGCTCTTCACGCTCACTTCACTATAGGAAGACCCAACGTCACAGCGTTTAGAGACAGAAGCACGGGAGTTGCAGCAGGCCTATGATAATGTCCGGGGGACCGCACAGATGATCGACCTCGCTCAGTGACTGGCCAAGATGAGGGAGGCCCAAGCTCTCAAGGAATAGGTGGATGCCACATGACAGAAGGAAGTTGTGATTAAAACGTGCATCCGGCCTTGGCTCGAGGAAGCATTCACGGGCATCGCTAACATCAAAGGGAAGCTGGTGAAAATGTAGGGTATATATGCGCTAAGGCAAGGAGGTGCCCCTAACAAAGACGCATCGGAGATATGCGCACAACTGATACAGTGGACAGCAGAAGAATGTGCTATGGACTTATGCAAAGTGCAAAGGTTGTTGGATGACCTATGCGTGAAAATCACCGCACCAACTGAGTGACTCGGTATGAGTCACAATGATTGTGTTGGGGGCCTGTTGGGGAGCGGAGACCCCCATAGCAAGTTTTGGGGCTTGAAGACCAAAGTTTTGGTCAACGAAATGTAAAGACCTGGAAAAATAGGGGCGCAGAGCGTAAGAATCTAGGGTTGTATGCCCTAAAATAATGTAAGTTAATGTAAAGTGTGTTGGCCTACCCATGGTCCATGGATCATGGGATTGTATAAATAGAGCGAGGCTCTAAGTGCAAGAGTTAGTCTTGATGGATCCGATGATGTAATAGATAAATGCAAAGGCATGGTTAGAGAATAGAAGTAGATCTGAAGGTCTCGGGTCTTAGTAGGGGGTAGAGGCTTTGCAGCTGAGTGTGCAGAGGCCTAGTAGAGTCTGCAGCTGAGTGCACAGACCCCTGCAACTGAGTGCACAGGAAGGAGTCGAGTCTGTATTGAGTTAAGTTTTGAAGAAAGTAATAATAAAAGATCAGTTGGTTTGATATCTTATGCATTTGGCTCTCAGATCGACAATTGAATGTTATGTGTTGATATTACATTTTTAAGTATCTCCATGCACTTATATGTATGTCCATGATTGCGAATATCCTTAATAATTAACCAAAGAACCCTAATTGAAAAAGACTCGGGTACTTAATGTTGATCGCGTTGCGGCTAAAGCTGCACGTAGAGCACTAGAGGCTTTCGGTATGCATAATCTAGTAAGCATGAAGATTGGATTGGGCACTGATCTCCCACATCCAGACATCCCTAGGGTGCAGAAACCTAGTTCTAGCACCCCCCCATACTACCTCAGGTGAGACCTCATTCTGCGCTCCACAGACTATTGCCGAAAGGGCCGGTAGTATGGGGATTTTCTTGGCTAAACACACTGCTGAACCTGGATCAGTCCCATAGTAGCCAACAAGTGTTGTACAACCAGCGACTGTGGCATCCAAGGTAGCCATGCCTTCCTTTATCGCGGCTTTGGGTTGCTCCCAGACCTCAGGCAGAGTTGTGGGATGCAACTTTAATTACAGCTCTCTAATATTCATGTTGAGCTCAAATGTGACTCATCCAACCTCTGCTTTAGCCTCACACACACCGGTGACTAGTTTTCTGATTTTGGCTTCTGGCTGTGCATCCTTCGTGATGTGTAGCTCAGGAACTGTCTTGCATTCCTCTATGACTATTGACTCCATAATTGAACTATGCATTTGAAGTGTCTCCTTTTCCTTCAAAGCCTACATCTTTTGAGTGAACATTTTCTCATTATTGACTTTTTACTCACTTATGAGGTTGAAGGTGCACTTCTCTCTAGTTCTCAATTCATCTGCTACCCATGTATGTAGTGCGTAGAGGGTTTCGTTGGAGATCGCAGCTATATTTAGTCCAATGTTCTTGATTGTACTAAGTATGATACAATCGTCAACAAACATTGCACAAATGGACACATTTGGCAATGGTATAGTTCTGAGGTCTAGGATCATTACTAGCTCTGTTGCTTGGCTTGTCTTGGTCATCAGGCTTGCTTGCTTTGCACTCGCTTTTCCAATGCGCACCTATAGTCTTCTTGTTTGGATTTGCAGCTCGCACAGATCCTTCTAGACACACCCCAACATCTGCATGTATTGCTGGTCAAACTACTGCAGTACCTCGGCCATTATATCCCTGATTTTATTGTCAATCTCATTAATTTTTCCTTCTATTAACACCATGGGATCAACTTGTGATTTATCTAGTTTTTTCTTTTTTCCACATTCCACCTTGCTGCTCCTTGCCACGTCGTTTCAAAATAAATGGGGTGCTCTACCCCTCATTGCCTCCACCATCTTGTCCTGAAAGTTATTCCTCCTCTCTCTCTTGAGAAGGTGACTTTTCACCTTTTTGTGATTCGCGATGTTCCTGTTTCGCCTTCTCCTTGGCAGCGCATTCTTGCTCCACACAAGCCTTTTCTGTGGCTTCATTTTTTTTTTTTTTTCTGTGCTACCAAGGTATGCGCAGTCTGCTTAGCTACCCCCTTTCTTTTCTATGTGGAAGAACTCTTCGCACTTGTGCTTGGTCCAGAAGCTAAGTCTGACAGGGCACGACACTCTATAGGCCATTTCAATTCAACCTCCTAAATGTCCATTTCTGACACTAAATAGAGAAACTAGTGCCATTTCTACTCTTATTCCTTCCGCACCTGGATATATACTCTGTGGAAGTCAGCCTTGAATGCTACATAGGCTGATAGTTGCGTGAACAACATTGGGGACAACCTCGGATGTTGATTAATGGCCATGTAGAGATCCATTTTCATATGAACCCAAAATATCTTTGTCTCTGTAATCCACACAACATCCTTTGTGGACAACAAGGAAGCGAATTGCGCTGCCTCCAAAAATCCTTCCTCAATTGAGAGCAATAACCAAGTGTAGTGGAATGACTTGGTTTCATGCTAGGCCTCTCGGTAGTTCACCAGGAACTCCTGACTGAGGTATCTTTCCCAATTAAATTATATGCCTTTCGTACACTGCACAGCAAGGGAAACTACAGGTGTTGGAACTTCATCCACACGACATTTTCTCATTACCTTCCCTACTAAAATCTAGGAAGCCAATTGAATTGTCAGGTCTTTTATATAAATAATTGAAAACCCTCGCGACTTCTTAAGGAGGTCATAATCCCTCTTCATCCTTTCTGCAAGGTCTTTCTCCCCAGTCTTTTCGCCAAACTCCTTAGTTGGGTTCGCGCCTTTATAAGGCAATTACGTGATTCTCTGAATATGCATGTCTATAATGAGGTTAGGCTCTCCTAGCCATAAAAAACAATCGTGCACCAATGTGAGCAGCTAGCACACACAGATAGTATTAATGAGGGTGCGATGTTAATGTGGCACCCATAGTAAATTGAGCAATCTTGAGTGCTTGATATTGCAGACTCATTCCTCTCTTTCCAACATTGTAACACCTGATTCTGCACAACAGACCCTCTGCATATACTTGTTTGTTGCCAAGTGTGGAAACCTAGTGTGATATGTGAGGTCCCAATCCTCCATTTTTAACAGTGGGATCCTTGTGAGCTGCGAGACTTCAAAAGGGACCTGCTCAGGTAGCAGGGGTGTGGATATCATTAACTTCTTGGAATCTGGGTCCTTCATGACCTTTTATTTTCCCTTCCATGGAGGGATATACTGAGGTAACCTTTTTATGGCTTCCGCTCCTTCTGCATCAATATCATCTATTCCCTAGGCTTATTCGGCCTTTAGGTCCACTACTTTCTCTGGATACTTATCTTTCTTCTGCTTCTGTGTTTCAGTATGCTTTCTTGGGGAAGCGCAAATAGGCACCAACTTCTTCTGCTTGTCCTTCGCGGATTGCTTTGATTTGGCTGGTTGGGTTTCTTTGGTAGGGGTAGGCTTCAGCCTAGGTGACCTCGGCGCCATATGCATAGTAGCTGGAGCTTCCATACTTACAACTTCTGGGGTAGTAGTTTTAGAGGCAACATCGCCAATACTCATAGTTTTAGTATGACTTAGTGCAGACATTTTTTCAAGAATAAACTTTTTGTTTATCTCAAGTAACTCAGAAAACATGGGGCTCACAATGAAATATTCGCAAAACACTTGGCTCATACGCAATACACAGTGAAATTCACTAACAATTATGAGAGAGAGAAGTGTTCTCTGTTGGACTAGCATGCGTAATTTATAGGGGGTTTTGAATTCAAATCTAGCCATTTCCCCCAATTTCTGACAATAAATGCTTTTTTGGCAACAGATCTTCAAAAAATTTTGTCTTAATTGTCGCCACCCCACTCCTCTTAACCGTATTTTGGCCATCAATTCATGAAGACTAACTCCAACGGTCACTTTCTTGTTACACTGCATGGTACCTCCCCCCATGGAGCAGCTTCCTAAGTGCAGTTTCTTGTAAAAATTTCACCTGTAGATCAACTGATAATGAAATTTTCTAAAGCAGTATACTAGATCTACTTCTACAATCAAACTTTGTAGAAGCTTAATCAAATATGAGCAGTATCAAGCAAGAACACATATAACTCAGAATGTGAAGCAATCACACATGAACACAGAAATATAATCTAGGGAAAGCAACAGCCTAAAACCCCACTCTCTGTATTATCATACAAGTGGAAATTATCTCAGATTACACAAAGCCTTAGCTTGGAAGCCAACCAGCTCTTAGTACAATCTCAGAATACAGCTCACAGACTGAACAAACAACTCATATGTCAATACCCAACCCTCCAAGCCTCCTATTTCCTTGCGCAATTTTTCTTGGGATCCAATGATGCCACTTGTGTGAATTGGCCTCATCACACATTCACTAAACTAAAGAAGTAATTGTGTAATCCTCAAGGAATGAATTCCTTCTCCATGCAAAAGATATTCACAATAGAATATTCTTGCAACTGATAGTACACCGTCCCTCCATCTAATCTCAACTGGGGTTCTGACAAAACTGACATGCATGTGTTATTTATGAGATAATATTCAGTTATCTGAAGTGTAGTAGTTACATGCATGCAAGCATTAACTAACTGAACTCACAATCAGTTCCTCCGAGTGTTGGAACTAATCTAACTAGACTTAACTCAATTAATTGAGCTAACTAATTAAAACTCATAATTACAACTCACTCTTATCTCTTTAACTAATGGATAAATCCCTTAATCAAAGGAATAACTGTTGCATGTCCTCACATAAACTTCATGTTTATTTTTCCTTAACTAATTAACTCAAGATGAATTAATTAATTAATTTACAAACAATTGCTAAGATCAAATTCGAATTTTACTTCACTATTTTAGTTCAGGGACTAACCAGGGACTAACTAAAATAGGAAGGTACCCTGAAATGCTATTTATGGCAGTTCTATTTTTAGCACTTCTATATTTATCATTTCTTGTTGCTATTTTCAACACTCCCTCTCAACAAGAAAGGGATTATCAGTCACCCCAATTTTGTCTCTGTGGATCTCGAACTTGCATTTTGACAATGCCTTAGTCAAAATATCTACATCATGTTCCTAAGTCGAAACATATAGCAACATCATGATCCCCTTCACCACACAGTCTCAAAGATGATGGTACCGAATATCTATGTGCTTGGACTTGTCATGAAACACTGGATTCTTAGAGAGTTTTGTGCAACTCTGATTATCACAATATATCACTGTAGGATCCATCATCTGACCAAACAATCCCACTATAATCTTCTGCATCCAAATGGCCTTGCATGTTGCCTGAATGGAAGCCATGTATTCAACTTCTATTGAGCTAAGTGTAATTGACCTGTGTTTCCTGTTGTATCAAGAAACTGCAGCTAAACCAAGGTTGAAGATTCCTCCAAAATTGCTCTTCCAGTCTGATAGACTCCCTGCCCAATCAACATTTGTAAAGCCCTGAAGCTTCACTGCCTCTGTCTGTCTGTACCACAATCCATACTAAGATGTGCCTCTGAGGCATCTCAGCACATGCTTCACTGCCTTGCAAAATAGCTTGGTTGGCTGAACCATATCTTGACTCAGATGGTTCACCGCAAAGCACAAATCTAGTTTTGTGTTCACTAGATACATGAGTGAACCCACAAGCTGCTGATAAACAATAGCAGCTACTACCTCACCTGAAGTAGCATCCTCCTTCCTCCAATTACCAGCTAGAGGAGTCTGCATGGGCTTGCACTTCTCCATGTGGAATCACCTGAGTATTTCATTGGCATACTTGCCTTGAGACACAAATACTTCCCCATCCTTCTACCACACTTCCATGCCTAGAAAGTAGTGCATGAGGCCCATGTCCTTCATCTAAAACTCTCTTGCAAGGTCCTCCTTGCAAGACTTGATCAATTGATCATCACCTGTCAAAATCAGATCATCTACATAAAGTACAATGATCAATGGCTTACCTTCAACCATGATGTGGTAAAGGTTCGCATCTGCTTCACTCTTCGTGAAGCCCAACCTGGTGAAATAGCTATCAATCTTGGTGTACCAAGAACGGGGTGCTTGCTTCAGCCAATGCAATGCTCACTTGAGTCAGCACACATACGATTCACGATTGAAGGTCTCAAATAATTCAGGCTGCTCAATGTACACCTCTTCCTCAATATTCCCATTGAGGAATGTCGTCTTCACATCCATCTGACGGATCTTCCAACCCATCTGAGCTGATAGTGCCAACATCAATATGATAGATGAGTACCTTGATACAGGAGCAAAATTCTCATTGTAGTCAATCCCCTAGACCTGTGAGAAACCACGGGCAACAAACCTTGCCTTATGTTTCTCAACACTGCCATTATCTGTCTGCTTTACCTTGTAAAGCCATCGAGAACTCACCACTAACTTATCCGCTGGTCTTGGGACAACATCCCATACACTGTTCCGAATGATAGAGTCATACTCCTCTACCATTGCACCAACCTAGACTGGTTGCTACACAGCTTCCTTGAAAGAAGAAGGTTCGGTCGCTACACACTCCCCAACCAGGGCCATTTAACCAGTGTACTTATCGGGAGATCTCCTCTATCTGTGTTGAGAGGATGGCTGCCCAACATTCTCTCGCATATATAGCATCAACCTGTTAGCATCCCGTGAGTGTTGCCGCCCATCCCTGGAAGACTCTGCATGAGTGGATGTCTCCACTCCCGAATCCTCTACATGTGGTTGCTCCACATCATCCTGAGGCTCCTCCTGCCTTGGAACCAAAAGTTTCTCCTATACATGCAACTTGAGCTCCCTCTCAAGTGATACTTGCATGGTTTTCTGCTCGTCGAATTTCACATCTCTGCGTACCACTTCCTCTGACTGGTAGGCAGGAACACCTAATAGTTGTGGGGTTTATCTGTGTACCCCACAAGTATCCCCATCTCAGCTATAGGATCTAGCTTCTTCCAGGCATCTTTGGTCACATGGCAATAAACTGATGATCCAAAGATCCTGAAATGACTCACATCTAGTCGCTTTCCAAAAAAGGCCTCCATAGGTGTCTTCATTCCCAATATATGGTAAGGACTTCTGTTCTGCAAGTATACTGTTTTATTACATGCCTCAGCCCACAGATGAAGTGGTAGGATTTGGTCATGCAACATTTCTCGAGTTGCTCCCACAATAGATCAGTTCTTCCTTTCAGCCGCCCCATTCTGTTGTGGGTTATGGGGCACCATCAACTCCCGTTTAATTCCTTCTGTAGTGCAGAAGTCCTTAAATTGTTGGGAGACATACTCTCCACCATTGTCTCTTTGCAAGGCTTTTATTTTCTTTCTAGATTCTTTCTTTGTCGAGGCTTTAAACTCACAAAACCTCAAGAAGGTTTGATCCTTCTTTTGCATAAAGTAGATCCAACATCTACAAGAAGAATCATCAATAAAAATAACATAGTACCTTTGTTTAGTGGTGGAGGTTGTAGAGAATGGTCCACATAAATCTGAGTGAACTCGCTCCAGGATTGCTCTAGCTCTACTATCTCGATCCTGAAAGGAAGCTTTCACATACTTACCCTAGGTACATCCTTTGCATGTATCCACTTGCTCCAATTTTCCCTTGGGTAGTCTAGTAGAAATTTGTTGCATGATCTTCAAGGCCCTGTGATGCAGGTGGCCCAATCTTCTATGCCATAGCTCGCCAACATATTGGCTTTGCACCACCTCTACTTTGGAACTAAGTGTAGCATGGTCATCTACCTCTAGCTTGTATAGATTCTTTACTCGAATCCCAATTCACTTCTCTGGTGCTTCTTCTTATCTCCTCTTGCATCAGATCCGAACAAAGTCATTCCCAATCTGGCAGTTTCTCTCTTCCATTAACCGAGTCTTGGTAGCTATGCTAGCTCTTAGGAAGACTGAGGAGTGTAAGACTTACCATGTCATCGTCGACAGTCATGATCCCTAAACTTCCAAGCTCATCCTTGTAGGTGGTGAGCTTGTTTAGGAAGGTGGATATCGTGTCGCCCTTTTCACACTTGATTTTCCAAAGCTTGTCCTTTAGTGCTAACTTCCTCTAATTGCTACTATTCTGATATAGATCTTTCAATGTTTTCCACATCGAAAATGTTGTCTCCTTCCCATGGAGGCTCGAGACAATGCGGTCTCAAACTCCTTCCAGGAGGATTCTCCTTGCTCTAGCTACACATTTCTTCCATTCCACCAATTCTTGGGCACTATTTGCTTCAGGCTTGGGGACTTCTTGATTAATGAAGTCCTTTAACCCGTTGTCCTCTAATACTACTTCCATATGATCCTTCCAGGCTATATAATTTGAGCTGCCATCAAGGGCATACTCAAGTCTCAAACTGTTGACCGCCATGGATGAAATTAGAGATGTGATAATAACTCGATATCTATATTAGGAACACTAAACTTTGCACTTCTCCCTTCTTTGTATGCAGTTCTTCACTTTAATTCACCTTTGCTCTGATACCATGTAAAAATTTCACTTGTAGATCGACTGATAATGCAATGTTCTAAAGCAGTATACTAGATCTACTTCTACAATCAAACTTTGCGGAAGCTTAATCAAATATGAGAAATATCAAACAAGAACACATATAACTAAGAATGAGAAGCAATCACACATGAACACAAAAATATAATCCGGGGAAAGCAACAGCCTAAAACTCCACTCTCTGTATTATCATACAAGTGGAAATTATCTCAGATTACACAAAGCCTTAGCTTGGAAGCCAACCATCTCTCAGTACAATCTTAGAATACAGCTCACAGACTGAATAGACAACTCATATGTCAATCCCCAACCCTCCAAGCCTCCTATTTCCTTGCGCAATTTTTCTTGGGGTCCAATGATGCCACTTGTGTGAATTGACCTCATCACACACTCACTAAACTGAAGAAGTAACTGCGCAATCCTCAAGGAATGAATTCCTTCTGCATGAAACAGATATTCACAATAGAATATTCTTACAACTGATAGTACACTGTCCCTCCATCTGATCTCAACTAGGTCTATGATAGAACTGACATGAATGAGTTATTTATGAGATAATATTCAGTTATCTGAAGTGTAGTAGTTACATGCATGAAAGCATTAACTAATTGAACTCACAATCAGTTCCTCCAACTGTTGGAACTAATCTAACTGGACTTAACTTAGTTAACTGAGCTAACTAATTACAACTCACTCTTATATCTTTAACTAATGGATAAATCCCTTAATCAAAGGAATAACTATTGCATGACCTCACATAGACTTCATGTTTATTTTTTCCTAACTAATTAACTCAAGATGAATTAATTAATTAATTTAAAAACAACTGCTAAGATCAAATTTGAATTTTACTTCACTATTTTAGTTCAGGGACTAACTAAAATAGGAAGGTATCCCGAAATGCTATTTATGGCAGTGCTATTTTTAGCACTTCTATATTTAGCATTTCTTGTTGCTATTTTCAACACTTCCTGGATTACATCTCCCTCATTCTCCATGCAGCCTACTCGTTGCATTGTCCTTCAAGATTGGTAGTGTAGTTTATAGTCTCGTGCTCCCTTGCAACTACCTGTAGCACTAAGACTATCTTGCTGCGATATAGTCATTATGCAGGATCCCCTCTATACAATTTCAACCTGCTCCCCTTCACTTTTCTCGCGAAGGGTTCCCGATTCACTTTCGGGGGTTGAACTGTGCTTCCATTTGTAATTTCTTTGACAATATATGGACCGAATCAATGCATACATGAAATGTAGGTTTTAACCCCGTACAGAAATTACCTGCATACGAATTCTAAAACATAGAAAATAAACAATGTGAGAGCATAACACATAAAACACATATACACAGAGATTTTCCCCTGGATCCCAAAACCGGGACTACCAACTTTTTCCATTATGTTCCTTTCAATGTTACAATACATATTCATACATGCCGAAGCATCCAATCCCATGGAATGAAAACCATCGCATCCAAAACCATCAACTGAAAACCATCACATCCAAAACCATGGACTGAAAACCATCACGTCCAAAACCATGTGAAAAAATAATGCACAAAACCATAGGTAGGTCCACCCAACTTAACATAGTGTCCACATAGAGTGGGGTTACCTGCACCCCTCAAACTCCCTGTGACTCCCCCCACTACACAATCGACGCAACGAAGGGGGGGCTCTGTCCCCCTTCTAACCCCACAGTTAACTACATGGGTAAGTCGTGGAAAGAATATAACACAACCCAACAGAATTTACACAGAAATTTAGTGAATTTACTATCATATAGTAGGACAAGATCATTTACCTTCAATGTGCGAGGCTTGATGTGGTGATCATGCCATGTTTTTTCACGTTCCTTCTATACTTGTTGATGGAATCCTGCCAAAAAGTGATCTTCTTCAAGCTCCATTAGCTACGCGAGCCATTCCTCCAAGGCCTTACAATCTGCCATATCCGTCAGGGCTGCTATGTGCAAACTAGGCACAATATACTCCATCAACATTACAACTTTGATGCCATATACTAATTTGAAAGGTGTTTTCCTTGTTAGCTTCTTATAAGTAGTCCTATAAGCCCATAGTACTGGAGGTACGTGCACATCCCAGTCATTTCGTTGTGCATTGCAGATCTTTGTCATCTCGTTCTCCAAAATCTTATTGAAGGCTTCAATAGTCCCATTAGCCTGCGGGTGATATAATGTGCTCTTCTGATGGTATACCTAGAATTTTTCAATTAATGCGCACAACATCTCGTTCAGAAAGTGCGTACCCTAGTCACTCATCAAAACCTTCGGGCAGGCGAATCTAGTTAAGATATACTCAAAAAATAAATTTGTTTCCATAGCCCCTATACAATCCTTAACTGGTGGTTCCTCTGCCCATCTGGTTAGATATTCGGTTGTGGTGATAATATAGCACGCACCTGTTTTATTTCTGGGGGGCTGAATTGGTCCAATAAAATCAATTGCCCATTTCTCAAATGCCTGCAAAAATACTTGAGGATTTAGTGGTAACTCATCCCTTCGCAATGGTTTCCAGTTCTCTGACATGCATCGCATGCCTTACAATACGCCTTGGAATCTTTGTGCAAAGTTGGCCACCATAGACCTACACACAAAATCTTCGGCATAGTTTCCTTACTTGCATAATGACCTCCCACAGCTCCCCCATGAGCTTCAGTGACAATTCTATCCCGCTCAAAATTTGGCACATATCTTTGCAATATTTCATCTACACCCATATTATACAGATATCCCACAATGACTGAAAAATCGGCCATGCACACTACGAATTCCTTCTTTTGGCTTGTATACCCTTTCAGTGACATCCCCGTAATCAAGAAGTGAATAATGTCTCCCAAATGGCCATCCACTATGCACACCGTAAAGAGATGCAAATCTGGCAACCCTTCCTCCAGATTATTAGGTTTCTCTCTTATTTCGATTAGCGACAGGTAGTGAGGGCCTACATTTAACCTCCCTAGCTTCACAATGAATTCAAAGTCATACTCCTAAAATAATAGCAACCATCTACAGATCTTCCCCCCCAACATAGGCTTATTGACCAGGTATTTCAAGGCAAAATGATCTATGTACATCTTGAAATGCCCTCCTAAGAGATAATGCTTGAATTTTTGTAGCGCATACACCATGGCCAATCCCTCACGCTTAATCATTGAATAATTCTTCTCAACCTTCAATAATTTCCTACTAGCGAAGGTTATAGGATGGTCCATTTCTCCTTCACTGGCCTACATTAACACTGCACCCAACGCAATGCAAGAGGCATCCACATGTATGTGAAACTCCTTTTTCCAATCAGGGAATACCAAGATCGTCGCAATAACCATCTTTTCTTTCAACGCATCTAGGTTGTGCTAACATTCTTCTTCCCAACAGAATGTTGCGTCCTCCTTTAGTATTTTCTCCATGGATGTAATAATTTGGGCATAAGCTTTGATAAACTTTCTATAGTATCCTGTATGTGCCAGCATTGCGTGCAACTACTTGACTTTCCTAAGGGCTTCCAAATTCACAATTACCGCAATCTTTGTAGGTCCACTATCAATCCATGATTGCACACCGTGTGACCCAACAAGATCCCAAAGGGAACATAGAATATGCATTTCTTCAAATTCAATGCTATCTAGTATCTACGACATGAATCCAACATCAGGCACAGACTAGCTACATGGCACTTCACTAATCCAAACACCGTCTAGTCATCAAAGTATACTTCCAAGAACTTATGAATGAACTCTTTGAACGCCGCTATGACTACGAAGGAAAATATCACAAGAATATTCTTAAGTCCAAATGACATTATTGTGTATTGAAAACAACCCCACTCCATCACGAAGGTCATTTTTCTCCTACCCTCTGGAGCGATCTGTTATGAAACCAGCTCACAAAAAGATAGAAAAGAGAGATCCACGCCTTAGAATTCAGCCTCTTCGAGGGGGAAACCTCCTTTACATTACATAAATGAACAATTCTTCGATGATACAAATGACAAAACCTCCTTTCTATATATAGGAGTCTAGGGAGTCACAATATAATCCAGCCGACCTAACAATAATAATATAAAGCCACAAAAATAACAATAGAGGGATTCTATGGGGCACAGAAATAACAATATGGGGGTAATAGGGGCACAACAATATAAATAAGGGGTATAACTACAATAGTAATGGGGTAATCACTAGTATTATAGGGACCCAACATGCCCCTCTCCTTCAAAAAAGTGTTGTCCTCAACGCTTGAGTAGTTCTGGATACTTCTGCATAAAATTCTCATCCTCCCATGTGGAATCTTCAGCGGATAAGTTCTTCCACTTGATAAGATACTCTGAAATTGATCGATTTCGTAGCTGTCGAGTTCTTGTTTCTGTGACTGCTTCCGGTTCCAATATAATTTTTCCTTCCTCGTCAAGTTCTGGCAATATTGTTTGAATTGGGAGCTTGTCACCTATAACCTTCTTTAAACATGAAACATGGAAAACTGGGTGCAATCGAGAAGCTGCAGGAAGCTCCAATTTGTATGCCATAGTACCAATCTTTTGCAACACCTTGTACGGACCATAATACTTTGGTGATAATTTATTATCCTTCTTAGCTTGCTTTAGGGACATTTGCTTATATGGTTGTAGCCGTAGGAATACCCAATCACCTACATCAAAACTTCTTTCACTGCGATGTTGATCTGCCTGTTGTTTCATTCTATTTTGTGCCAACACGAGGTTATCCTTTAAGAGTTGGAGGACTTGTTGTTGATGTTCGATGTGATGTTCCACTGCCTGAACCTTAGAATTTTCTCTTAAATATGATGTGATGGATGGTGGTTGATACCCATAAAGTGCCATAAATGGGGTCATTTTTGTTGCTGTATGGAAGGAAGTGTTATACCACCATTCAGCCAGAGGCAACCATTTGACCCATTGTGTCTGTTTATCAGATACAAAGCAACGAAGATATCCTTCCAAACATTTGTTTACTATCTCAGTTTGCCCATCAGATTGAGGATGATAAGATGAGCTATGAGCTAACTGAGTACCAAGACAAGAAAATAATTCTGTCCAAAAATTTCCAGTGAAAATGGGATCTCTGTCACTTACAATAATCTTTGGGTTTCCATGTAGCTTTTGAACTGTTTCCATAAATGCAGTAGAAACTGTACTGGCTTTAAATGGATGTGATAATGCACAAAAGTGTGCATACTTGGTAAGTCTGTCAACTACCACCATGATGACACTCTTTCCCTCAGACTTGGGTAAACCTGTGATAAAATCCATTGAAACCTCCTCCCAACGTTGGCTTGGAATGGATAAAGGTTGTAATAGACCCGGTGTCTTAATTGTTTCAACTTTATTTTGCTGGCAAACCAAACATTCCGCCACAAACTTTTGAATATCTGATTTAAGGCCATCCCAAAAAAATTCCTTCTTAACCCTGTGGTAAGTTTTTAAAAATCCTGAGTGCCCTCCTAAGGGAGAAGTGTGCAATTCCATAAGAATCTTTTGTTTTAGCTGGGAATTCTTACAGAGGTATAAGCGATCTTTGTACCATAACGAATCATTTTGCCAGCTAAATGTATCAGAAGTACTGGAATCTTGTTGTAGCTTTCGAATAAGTGCCCACACTTCTTCGTCATTCTTCCATTCCTCCCTTGCTTCGTTTATCCAATCTGGTTGGATAATAGAAATGGCACACAACAATGCTTCCACATCCTCATCCTTTCTTGAGAGTGCATCTGCCACCACATTTTGCTTCCCTTTTTTGTAGATGATTTCAAAGTCATAACCCAACATCTTTGTGACCCACTTTTGTTGCTCTTCAGAGGATAATCTTTGTTCTAAAAAGTATTTAAGGCTATCATGATCCGTTTTTACCTTGAAGTGTCTTCCCATTAGGTAGGGTCGCCATTTCTTAAGTGCATGGAGTATTGCCAACATTTCCTTCTCATAAATAGCTTTGCTTAAAAACTTTCCCTTGATTGGACGACTTTCAAAAGCAATGGGTCTTTCATCTTGCATTAGAACAGCACCAATTCCATTTCCTGAAGCATCACATTCCACAATAAAGGTTTTTGTGAAGTCCGGTGTAGCTAAGACCGGTGCTTGGCACATTGCCTCTTTAAGATGTTCAAAGGCCTTTGTTGCTTCCGGAGTCCATGAAAATGAATCTTTCTTCAATAATGTTGTTAGAGGTGCTGCTATTCTCCCATAATTCTTAACAAACTTGCGATAATACCCTGTCAACCCAAGAAATCCTCGCAGATGCTTTATGGATGTGGGGATTTTCCATTCCTTAATGGCTTTAATTTTGCTAGGGTCTACCTTAACTCCTTCATGAGATACAATATGACCCAAATATTCCACCTCCTGGACTCCAAAGAAACATTTGGATCTTTTTGCATATAATTGTTTCTCCTCCAATAGTTGTAGCACCCTGTCAACATGTTCAACATGATCCTTCCAAGACTTGCTGTAGATTAGTATATCATCAAAAAATACTAACACAAATTTTCTAAGGAATGGTTTGAAAATTGAATTCATCAAACCTTGAAATGTTGAAGGTGCATTGGTAAGGCCAAAAGGCATGACCAAAAATTCATAATGACCCTCATGAGTTCTAAATGCCGTTTTCGGAATGTCTTCAATCTTCATTCTGATTTGATGATATCCCGAACGAAGATCCAACTTGGTGAAGTAAATTGATCCATGCAATTCATCCAGTAATTCATCAATGACAGGAATGGGGAACTTATCTTTAATAGTGAGCTTGTTGAGCTCCCTATAATCCGGACACATGCGCCATGATCCATCCTTCTTGTGCACCAATACTACTGGAGCTGAGAAAGAACTTTGACTCGGTTGAATTATACCAGCCTCTAGCATTTCTGCAACCATACGTTCAATTTCACTTTTTTGGACATAGGGATATCTGTACGGCCTGATGTTTGGAGGAACACTTCCTGGAATCAGATGAATAGCATGATCATGATCACGCATAGGTGGGAGACCTTTGGGAGTCTCAAATACCTTGGAATGATTGTCCAGGACTTTTTGGAGATCTGGAGAAATAGATGATTCCAATGTGGAAACATCTAGCGAACATAATTGTGCAATTACACCTCTTTGCTCCTTTTTTAGAAGCTTTGTCATGCCATTAGAGCTGATTATCTTTCCTGGTTTCCCTGCAATACCCCTTAATTCAACTTCCTTTCCTTCCACAGAAAATTTCATGAAAAGTTCTTGAAAATTAAAAGCTATTGTACCCAAGGATTGTAGCCATTGGACTCCTAGTACAACATCAGCACCTCCCATTGGAATGGAAAGCATTGGGCTAGTCAATACATATTCTCCCATGGATAGCTTGATATTATGGCACTTTCCAGAACAATTTATTGTTCCTCCATTTGCAATCATCACTTGACACTCTGGTGCTGGATATAGGAAGCAATTCAATTCTTTTGCTACCCTACAATGAATAAAATTGTGGGTGCTTCCTGAATCAATCAACACTATTACCTTTTTCTTCTTGATTTGTCCTTCTATCTTGATGGTTTGAGGAGTGGTAATTCCCGCCAATGCATTACAAGATATGGTCGGATTTATTTGTTCTTCATCTAGGCTTTGTTCCTGGAATATATCCTCTTCTTTTGACCTTTCTTGCTCCTTTTCTTCTTCCTCTTCACAATCTATGTAGAATAATTTCTTCTCAGCACACTTATGACCTTTTGTGTATTTGCTATCACAATTGTAACAAAGCCCTTTTGCTCTTTTTTCTTCCAATTGTTGTGGTGTCAACCTTGTAGGTTGTGGAAGACTATGGGCAACAACACTTCCGTCTTTATAGTTGTGATGGTATGCTTCCTAGTTGCCATAATTTTGCTTTCCATTTTTCTTGCTAACCTGAATGCCTTCTCTAATGAATCAGGTTCCCAAAGGCGCACATCATGTTGGATATTATCCTTTAAAGACCCTATGAACACATCAATCCTATGCTCCTCTGGAATATCTTTTACCCTTATGTTCAATTTTTGGAACTCCTCAATGTGCTCCATTATTGAACCCTTTTGTTTGAGACTTATCAATTGGCTAAAAAAAGTGTTGCTTTTTGTATCCTCATAATGTGCTATCAATTCTTCCGTAAAAATTGCCCAAGTGATAAATTGTTTACGAGAACAAAGCCATTGATACCATACAAACTGATTTGGTTCCAAATATAAAGTTGCCATACGTACCTTTTGTGTGTTTTGCACATTATTGAGATCGAAGAATTGCTCCATCTGTAATATCCATGTGGCGGGATCCTTGCCATCAAACTTCCTCATATCGATTTTTGGAACATGGTGAGTCTTCGATCCAACATTAGAGTCTATGGAATCATGATTAACATTTCTTTTGTTCTCATCATGAGTTTCCTTTACTACCTTTTCACCATTAGTGACCCTTTCTTGTAGCAACTTCTTCAATTCATCCATCTTATCATCCATGCCATCAAATTTAGCGTCAATCTTAGCTTCCATGCCATCCATCTTAGCTTCCATTCCCTTTATCTTAGATTCCACGCCATTTACCTTAGATTCCACGCCACTTATCTTAGCTTCTGTTAGCTTTTGTGAGCGTGACATTTGTTGCACTTGTTCTTGTAATTTTGATATATCATGTAGCATTTCTTCCTCTTCTTCATGAGTCATGCTAGAGCTTTCAGGTTCCTTACTAGGTGTTTGCATTTTCTTTCCTCGGGGCATCAGTTACCGATAATAAATTTTTACTATGCCCTTTGAATTCCGTTAAACCAAGCTTACACAAAAATTAAAAAAAAACTACACACCTTTTTTCACTTTATAGAAGCCTGATATTGAATCTGATGTATCTCTGTAATTTCGGATCATCCAATTCTGAAATTGCTACCTGTAGTAGCCTTCTGCGTCCTCTTTCCAATGCCACAAGTCTGAGCCAAATTGGATTCTCCAAGGAAGAGTTATGTGAAATCTCCCACAGTGACTTGCTTTTAGACTGGTTCAGTAGAGCGAACTTGTACGACGTGCCACGAGTCACTGTTTCAACCTTTGAATCTGAAATACACACAAAAGAAACTACAGTCCGTCCTCTTTCTGTACCTTTTTACGAAATTTCAATCCGATCCTCAGAGAGAGAGTTATGACGATTTTCCCCAGGTCACCTGTTTTGAATGTAATTCAGGAGTCTGCAAAAAGACCAACTTCCTCAGATCATATCTCCGAAAATATCGCGATAAAAGCTCTGAAATTCGGACCCAAGGTTCAGCGCCACATTTTCTCAAATGGGTTTTTTTTGCGACTTCTGAAACATCACAAAAAAAAAGTTATAGCGAAAATGCCACGATGACCTGTTTGGAGCAGCGAAACCCTAGAATCCAAAGCTCTGATACCAAATGTTATGAAACCAGCTCACAAAAAGATAGAAAAGAGAGATCCACGCCTTAGAATTCAGCCTCTTCGAGGGGGAAACCTCCTTTACATTACATAAATGAACAATTCTTGGATGATACAAATGACAAAACCTCCTTTCTATATATAGGAGTCTAAGGAGTCACAATATAATCCAGCCGACCTAACAATAATAATATAAAGCCACAAAAATAACAATAGAGGGATTCTATGGGGCACAGAAATAACAATATGGGGGTAATAGGGGCACAACAATATAAATAAGGGGTATAACTACAATAGTAATGGGGTAATCACTAGTATTATAGGGACCCAACACGATCTTGATCTGATGTTACCCATAAAACCCATTAGTAAAAGAATATGCCTCCTGCCCTCCATCATTATCTAACACTTCATCTGTAAATGATGTTGGGAATGGGTCATGGACACATGCATCATTAAGCTTCTACTAATCTACACAAATCCTTATTTCACCTTTTTGTTTCTTCTCCTAAACCACTATTGGGCTCACCCAATTAGATTCTTCAACAGGTTCTATGATGCCTACCTCCAGCATCTTGTCCAGCTCTTGGCAGACCTTTTCCTTGTATTTAGGATTAAGGTGATATGACCTATGTTTAATAGGCTTCGTGTTTGGCTTTAGGGTGATCTTCATAATGCCAAAATTGCCAACTATGCCCTTCAAGTATGAAAGCATAGTAGGGAGGAGATCCTGGTATTTGCGAAGTAACTCAATAACTTTATCCATGGTAGCGTCGTCCCAATAATCTCCAATCTTCGAGAACTTTAGTTATGCTTCAGTGCCAATGTTTACTTGCTTTGTCTTCAATGGCGTGGTGATGTCTCAGTTGTTGATTTGTGGGCCTTCAAATTCGTGATTCCCTTATTCCTCTAGAATATTAATGTTTCTCAAATCTTGATCTTCTTCTTCAACAGTTAGATTATAGCATTCTAGTGCATGGCACAGCTGGGTGCTCCAATCTAGTTGGGTCCATTCCATACGCTCTTGTGACATTCTCAAGATAACTGCCTTAATCTCTTGTAGTGCTTCATCGATGCTTATGAAGCCTTCTTCAAAGATGAAGGTTAATAAGAACCCTTCCCTCAATATATCCCATTCCATCATGCCATGGTAGAGCTCTGTTTCTAGAAACCAGTTCATGGGAATTGTGTCCAAAGTATGGAGAAATATGTGTACCCACTCTAGTTGCAGTTCTATCCCCCATGCTTTAGTCCATTTTTCTAGGTGATCACACGAATCGTCCCTTCCATTATATTTCTCAGTCATTCTAGTGTTAACACGCCCAAACCACAAATTCATCATTCTTCTGTAATCTCACCATCCATTAAAACTATCCTTATGCCTACCCCACCATCAAGCAGGTGTAGCATGCAATGCAAACTATAATGCTTGGAAGCGGTGATCCTCAGGGATTTCACACTGAAATTCATCCAAAAATAGATCTACATCAGTTAAACCATCATAATAATATAGTTTCCTTACCTCCGACGAAACATATTATAGTGACTTTGTCATCATATTACATCGCAGTGTAGATACTTGATACAAGCGATTCTACCAATGCTCCAACTCTTCTTCTGAATCAGTTGTGTAGGAACTCTCTCGGTCCCAAGAAATCTATCCATATGTCATCGGATTGATCCAATCCTGATATTGTGTTGTTATTTTATAGATTTGATCCAGTTCATCATGACTTTCTTCATAATTGTGGACTAGTTCAGTATAGCGTGGCCTTTCTGTAGGGTCCAACATTATTACAACCTGATGCAATTTTCTTTCAAATGACATTATCCTCTTCTTCAAATTGATGGCCCCATTCATATCAATGGCCCAGCCAATTCCCAGGAGTGTGTGGTATGGATTACTATCATCGATGATCTCTATAACCTCAAAGTCGGCCATCATGCTCACACCTTCTATATCAATGGTTACTCCATGTAATCATCCCATGGGGATGATTTGTTGTTGGTTCGCCATTCTAAGCTAAATCGAAGACCATTGCAATGCAAGTCTGCCCATTATTTCTCATGTTTGTTTATGTAATACGTTCGCATCGGACCCTAGATCCAAAATGACCTGGTCCATCTCATAATCACCTATCTGTGCTGTGAGCCTCATCTCGCACCCTGTTCGTGCCTTATGTTTGCCAATTTTTCTAACCACCCAGTGTCCATCAGGGTCATTCTCTTTGTTGGCGCGGTTTTTTATTAATTCCTATAGGCCTTCCACAACTTTGCTATCACAGAGAAGTTTTATGCAGGTCTCCAAAAATGTAGTGAGCACAAAGGGATCAATCGCTGTAGGCGCACTAGTTTCTTGCACCTTGTCCTGACTTCTTGAGGTGGAGGTCTCAGTAAAGTTCTTCTTGGATTCCATAAATGTTTCCTTAGCATGCTCTAGATCAAATCCAACTTCTTTCTCTAGCACTTTTCAGACCCATACATCCTGTTTAGGTTGTTTACCTTTATCATCGCAAGTCGTTATTCCACTTCTCAGCACTATATTCAAGCTTCGATCCTCCTTGCAGGGCTCAGCTCTCATCATCTATAAGTTCTACGTAGGCTACTAAGGCTGTGTTTTCTTCTCTTTCATTTTAGGTATTAGCACCAGACATTCTTCTATATTATATTCAAACTGGTTGTAGTATTGACATGAATGGCTTGTCTGATTCAAACATTCTCACACGTAGTTCCCTGGCTGTTCCCAGTTGTAGCATATAATCTGATCGCAACCTTTACTAGGTCCTCCTCCTCCTTGGCCTCATCCTCATCCCTAATAACCTCCGCACGCTCCTTTTGCGCCCTGCTCTGGAGGATGATTTTCTTCTTGCATCTGGTATGTAGGTGTTCTTTCCATCATCAGCTCATAGCTGCGATAGTGGCACTCATCGTGGCCCATCGATTTGCAAAAGTTATAGAACAACTGATGGGGTGTCTAGACAAACTTTTGAAGTAAATGACAATTATTTGTCGCATGTTTTCCGACAACCTGACAAATAACACACCATAGCATAGCCCCCACACTCAACCCTACTAAGGCTTCCGGATTCAATGGAATTAGTCCCCCGCCTATAATATACTTCATGTACATGGGACAATGGTCTTTATCGTGCCCCTGGCTCTTGCACTTTAAGCACCAAACTTCCTCACACACTTCTTGCTTAATCTCCTTATATTTCTTCAAACTCTGTAATTCTAGGTGTAGGCTCTATAACTGAGAGTGGATCTGTTGTACCCCCAAGGTCACATCCTAAATAGGTGATGCATGAAACCTCATCGTGATTTCTCAGGCTTCTTCATGTGTTCCTATCTTCTGTTGTGACAAAGAAATTCTTAGGTGGGGTGGAAGCAAAGATATAAACCATTCGCGATTCTGACTATCTGTGAGTTGCATGTTAGCTTTTCGAATCTAACACTTCAACTTTTGATGTAATTCCCAAGGCATCTCATTGAACCTCATCATGATTTCTTTGAATCTAATCACTGACTGTGAGTCAGACTTAGGCTTCCTAAACTCCTTGTTTAAAGGTGCCCTAGTCTCTGCTAGCAATGCAAGAGGATTTTCATAATAATACTTAATATACCAAGTTATCACGCGATCCTACAAAGTGATAACCAACTGCACCTTCTTTATATTGTCATCAGTAATCTATTGCGATGTCCATACAACATTCACAACAAACCAAAACTTCTACGTATCTCCATTCCCTATGCCCTTGAAGATTGACATCTTCATCGTGTTTGCCATGTTGAATGGTGGTGGTGGAGGTGGAAGTGTGGATGAAGGTGTATCCAGTGGAGGTGGGGTTGAAGGTGGAGTGGATGGATGATGTGTTCACGGAAAACACTACATTATTATCTGGACAACACTTTGCAGTGAAGCCTGCACTATTCCTTTGTCATCGCTTGAAGGAGGTCCAATTAACAAACTATATTTTGGACCTGATCTCTCTCGATCTCTAAAGAGTCTTCTGCTTCGCGTAACTCTAAACATCAAGGTAATGGCATCACCCGTTTTTCACATAGTAACATTTGAATGCAAGTATTCAATGATCTTAGATACTTACCTTATGATCCTTTGAAAAATTGTCGCTCCACTTCGCTATAGTTGACTAAGGTATAAACTGCAAATTTTGTAACAAATCCTCCCAAAATTCGATCGAGTTAATGATCAACAACCTATGTGATCCTATTTTCAAAATCTTCTAATCGTCGCAATAATTCTCGAGTCCACACTATAGGACTATCGAGCTTTCGCCATCCTTGACTATTTGTTAATTTAGCTAACCTCTTATACAGTACAATGGGAAAAGTGCAGAAAAAGATCTCATGTATATCTGTATACAGATATTTGTTCAACCACTCTTCCTTCGACATACACAGATTCATGTTTTCTTGTGTTGCAAACTCATGAATATTCCGATCTAGCCATTTTTAAATTTATTTTCTTGGTTAGATTCCAATGGTGCGACATCACACATCTCCTTCAAGCCCTGCTAACAAAGACTGGATTCTAACAAAACCATTTCAACATATTGAACATGATCCTTTCAAGGCTTGTTGTAGATGAGTATATCATCAAAAAATAATAACAATTTTTTTCTAAAGAAGGGTTTGAAAATAGAAATCATCAAATCTTGAAATATGGAAGGTGCATTAGTAAGGCCAAAAGGCATGACCAAAAATTCATAATGACCTTCATGAGTTATGAATGTTGTTTTCATAATGTCTTTTATATTCATTCTAATTTGATGATATCCTGGATGAAGATCCAACTTGGTCAAGTAAATTTGTCCATGTAATTCATCCAACAATTTATCAATGAAAGGAATGAGAAATTTATCTTTAATAGTGATATTTTTGAGCTCCATATAATCCAGAAACAAACATAATGATCCATCCTTCTTGTGTACCAATACTACTAGAGCGTAGAAACAACACTAGCTAGGTTGAATTATACATGCCTCTATCACTTCTACAACCATATGTTCAATTTCATGCTTTTGGTCATAGGGTTATCTATAAGGATTGAACTTTGGATTAATGCTTCTTCGAATCAAGTGAATAGCATGATCATGATCATGAATAGGTGGGAGGCTCTATTGAATTATTATGCCCAACCAATTTTCATTAAGGTTCTTTAACTAGTTTGTTGCACTTCTCAGAGCTCAGCAACACAACTCCAAATCTCGCTTTTTCTGCCTCTGCTCTAGCCTCTATATATTTTTGAATGATAATAGTATGCCCCTTATTAGGTCAAACTCCCTTCCCTTTTCCTCTACTCTTCTCCCTTTGCTTAATGATATTCTAACATAAGAATCGAATGAGAGCATCCTCTCCTTTCCTCCACCTTGTCTTCTCACTCCTTCTAAGTTATTTCCTCCCACTGTCCTTGCTGCGATCACAGTCAAATATTCTTAAATTCCATCCTCCCTTCCTTTTAAATTTTCTCCCAAGGGTACCAATACTACTAGAGCATAGAAACAACACTGGCTAGGTTGAATTATACATGCCTCTATCATTTCTGCAACCATACGTTCAATTTCACTCTTTTGGTCATAGGGTTATCTAGAAGGACTGACCTTTGGATTAATGCTTCTTGGAATCAAGTGAATAGCATGATCATGATCATGAATAGGTGGGAGGATCTATTGAATTATTATTCCCAACCAATTTTCATTAAGGTTCTTTAACTAGTTTGTTGCACTTCTCAGAGCTCAGCAACACAACTCCAAATATTGCTTTTTTTGCCCTTGCTCTAGCCTCTATATATTGTTGAATAATAATAATATGCCCCTTATGAGGTTGAACTCCCTTCCCTTTTCCTCTACTCTTCTCCCTTTGCTTAATGAGATTCTAACATGGGAATTGAATGAGAGCAT
This sequence comes from Pinus tabuliformis, assembly GCA_031772625.1. Taxonomy (NCBI): domain Eukaryota; kingdom Viridiplantae; phylum Streptophyta; class Pinopsida; order Pinales; family Pinaceae; genus Pinus; species Pinus tabuliformis. Next base: position 512,830,573 of record CM062806.1, on the reverse strand, counting down.
CATCTCCTTTCCTCCACCTTGTCTTCTCACTCCTTCTAAGTTATTTCCTCCCACTGTCCTTGCTGCGATCATAGTCAGATATTCTTAAATTCCATCCTCCCTTCCTTTTAAATTTTCTGCCAAGGAAGCATGGGCCTATATACATGTCTTGAAGCCCAATTTATTTTTGAGAACCAGTCTATTTAAGGCTCAATACCCGACCTTTATTGATTGTCAAAAACAATTCAGATTCTTCCAACAAGGAACCTTGAACATCCTTTTGGGCCTCCAAAATGTCATCCACTTTCACCCTCATTTCTATCATATTATCATATTTTTTAGCTCTTTACCATATTATGCAGCTCCATAACCCTACATTAATACCATTTGCATGATCATATGGGTTCATCATTATAGTTTTCTAAATCATTTATTTTAAGTATTTTAAGAGACTTAATGATTAAATATTAGGAAATTAGCATGTTTTCATATATATATATATATATATATATATATATATATATATATATATATATATATATATAAGTGCGATGAGTTTTATGATGTTGTAGGCCTATTTGAAGATTCTTGAAGAGTCTTATTTGGCCACTCAACCACAAATTCGAATTTCAATTTCAACTCATGAAGATTTGTGGAATATTTGTAGAATATATGGATCATTGAATAAGAACATTCAAAGGAGAAGCATCATGGATGTTTTAATATGTGTCTCCGAAAGATGTGTGAGAGGATTTGTATCTCATATTTTTAGGTAATTCGTTGTAACCATAAGAGATAATTGTGGATCTAGGAGAGGTTTATGGATCTACATTTATTTATTAGTTATCTTAATTTTTTGTATAAATAGGAGTGCATCAAGGAAAATTTTTAAGTATGGAAAATTTTCTTGAAGTTTAAAAACATTGGCGAATATCATTAATCCTTAATATGCAAACTATAATTTTTTTTTATTGATATATTTGTAAAATTATTCAAATTTATAATGATTTTATATATAGTCTCTATATAATGTCAGTGATTTTTAAGGTAAGATCATTTTATATTCTAAAATTTGGGCAAATCGTCTTCTATAAAATTGGAAATTGGCGATTCTTTTTTGTGGAAAAATCATGGAAAATTAACCCACTAGGAAAAAAATTAGCCCCTAAAATTTTCCATGGAGTGCATCATTATTTCAAAGGTGTTCCATCCAAGATAGGATATATTATATAATAGAGAATAATGAAGAAGAAGCAATTAATGTAATTGTAAAGTGAGGATAGAGGTGAAGATAGTTTAATTATCGTAATATCTTTGGAACTTTCTCCAACTTCATTTTATGGAATACATGTTGCTACTTTGATCTCCAAGATTTGATAATTGTTCGGTGTGTTTGCTGAGGAGTGGAGGGCCCCCATCAACTGCAGCTTGTGCACCTCTTTCCTTTGTTGTAAATATTTATGTTATTTCATTTATGCAAGTTTAGTTTAGTTTCTTTTATGTTATTTTGATTATATGTTTTTATGTTTATTTCATTAATGTTGTTTTCTTAAGATTGATTAAACTTCCTTATGTTTGGATTGGATTGGCACACTAGTAATCATGTACTAGTAAGCTCACATTAGTAATCTCATAAACTACTATATTAAATTACTTTTTCATTTCACAGCTTAGATTAGAATTGTTGGTTTTTGTAGAGCTAGTCTTTGAGAGAGAAAGTGATTGAGAGAGAACATGCTTAAGAGAGAACATGTGCACTTTCTTTTCATTTTCTTTCATTATTTTCTTTGTAATTAGTTTCAAGTTTCTTGCATTAGATTAATCTATTCTGAGAAATAATCACCTAGTACATATAGTACATGTATACCTCACAAGTTCATGAACCCTTGGTTGTCAACTTAGTGACAGGGATTTAACTCACAACCAAATCACCTGAGATTTTGGCATCATTTCTGGGGAGGTATACATAAGTTATTATTTTGAAAGTTTAGACAAACTCATGATATTTGCATTCATTCTTAGATGCACGGTTAAAATAATATTAAAATCATATAGGATGCATGAATTTTAATTATTTTTTGATAATGTAAGAGTCTCAATACTAATCCATTTGTGAAGCAAGAGCTCTAGACTAGCAAAGGAACTAAAATGATGCTCAAGCATTTGTTGGGAAGAAAAGGATATGCCCCTATAAGAGTCTTCTCAAGCCCTTGTCCTAGTTCCATAATAGTCACCAAGGATAGAGTTGCATCCCAAGAAGAAGTAAAAGAACAAGAGATCCAATGGACTACAACTGATGAGAAACAACCATTTGAGCCAGAAATTGAAGATTTTTTAGCATTTTTGTCTCCAGATCCTTGGTACCCTTTAGAGAAAGAAGGGAAATTTCTAGAAGAAATTCAAGGCATGATAACTAATGAAGTATTTACTAGGCCACAACATTCCTTCATTCTTCGATAAATTTTGTCACCAAAAGAACAACGGGTCTCTCATATCCTATAGGACATAGAGATATATTTTTTAGAATTGGATATGAGCACATTAGAGATCTTGATTTGTAGATGGTTACATTAGAAATATGCATATACTTGAAGAAATTTTTTTATTTTATTTTGTCAAGTAGGGTAGAATAAAGGAACAAAACCATGTTTTTTTTGTTTTGTTTTGTAATTTCATCGTGGTGCAGTAAGATCCACTTCATTCACTAACCATTGGAAAGAATATTTATGAGGAAAATGGAGATTCATGAAAGAGGAAGAGCTAAAAATTTAGGTATGATCTTTTTCCTATGCTTTCTAAGTTTCAGATTTTAAAACGCAAAAATAAATGTTAAATTTCAAAGTATGCTCTCTTCTTGTACCTTGTTGCAACCTAGAAGATCAAAAAGTAGGAATCGAATAAATGGTTTTGAAAAGTTTTCAGGAATGGTTTAAGTTGTTGACGATGTCAAAAATGCCTAAATTAATTTTTTTCTTCAATCTTCAATTTGATTTGTCTCCATTTGCTAACAAAAATTTCATTCAATTTGATTTGTATCACTTAAATAAAAATTTGTAGTTTTATTTTAAAAAAAATAAAAAAATAAAGTAAATAAAAGAAAAACAAAATACAAAATGCAGAAATTAAACTGAAGATATCTCACACAATAGGAAATGGGTTCTCATTATTTTTGTATAGGAAGTGCATAATATTCTGATGAACAATTTTTGAAATTTCAGCCCAATCCTCTTAACGGTTTTCGAGAAAATGAATATCATCACCTTCAGCCATTTCACTTATATCTCAAGATACATGCATGTGATCAATGTGATTTTTGTCTTGAAAAAGAATTAGGACCATAGGAAGATTCCTACAAAATTTCAGGTCAATATGATGTGTAGTTTGTCAGAAAATCATTTCTGAAGTTTGAAAATAAAATTGTCGAAACACATCATCACCTACAACCATTTCGATTACATCTCGAGATATTTCCATTGGATGGTGTTGATGTTTGGTATGCATAAACATAAAAATAGTAGGAACTTGTCTAAAAAATTTGAGAAAATTCCAATGGATAGTTTGTGAGACATGAGCCTGCAAAGTTTGCTATAAAACGTTTGTAGTAGCCTGCAACAAAAAACATTATAAAAACATTTCAAATGTTATTCATATGACAATAATGAGTTGTGGAACAATGGATAAGATATAATTTTTATGCCAAAGGTTGTGGAGTCAAACCCCATCCACTCCACTCTTTGAGCCACCTTTTACTCACATAATCTGCCAAAATATAGTTTAAAAAGAAATAATTCCACTTTATTTCATAATAAACTTGGGTGGTTTAATGGTAAGCCCTTTTAACTTTTTGGACGAGGTCTTGTTGGCTTGATGGGGCCTAGCCCAGGTTCAGAGTTAATTAGCCAAATAAATCCCTACACTACTGGCTCTTTTGACATCTGCCCACAGTGCGAGGGCTGAAGTCTCACCCAAAGCAATGTGGGGGGATGCTGGAAGCAAGTTTCTGCACCCTTGATATGTCTGAGGTGTCAATTTAGTCCAACTATGCCTACCTTCGCACACTGCTATGACCTATGAGACCTTCATGATCTGTTATAATCGCCTTCACGCAGCCCTAACCAGGGGCTGAGGTGCTTTTGCACTACTAAGGTAGTGATCTGCGTTATTTCCCCAAACTATACCACGGATCTTACTTATCTTAAATATCTTAGTTATCTTCGTGTAAATAGATACTTTATCTCACATTCACTTAACTAACACAGTCATATAAGTTTTCACATCATATAATAATAGAAATGCAATTTATACCCAATACATTCAATGCATAAAACATGAAATAAATACAGAGAATTGATATGAAACTTCTCTTTATTAATGCTCCAATGGTTATAGACTTGACTTGTCTTGCGCACTCAGCTGCAGACCACTAGGCCTCTGCACACTTAGCTGCAGAGCCTTCTCCTACTTTACGACCCAAAGGCTTGACTCTACACTTTAGCTATGACTCAATTCTTCATCCTTAGATCACTACTTAACTACTTAGAGCCTCGCTCCATTTACACAATCCCATGGTCTACGGACCATGTGTAGATCTATAAAGCTGACATTACATTACAAAATTGAGGGCAAACAACCTTATGACTCTTCTACAAGTTACGTGCTCCACGCCCATAAAATGCAGAGTCTTTACATCAAATTTACAGCTTTTAACCAAAAACTGGGCTTTAAGCCCAAAAACCTCCCTTGGGGGATCATGCGCCCAACAGGCCCCCAACACAAACATCGTGACTCACCCTCGAGTCACTCTATCGGTGTGGAGATCTTTGCATGAAGACTTCCCAACTCTGTCTACATTGCTGCAATATTGGTAGCACACTGAGCGACTCCCTGCTGCACTTCCTGGACACGTTGTTCAGACACTGCTGTAGCTGAAGTGCTGCCCTGAACCTGTTCCTATGTTCCCTGCATCTGCACAAGCTTTGCTTCGATAGAGGTCATAATGAAGAATTCCTCATCAATACATGGTTGTACACGCACCTTCAAAATGGTTTCCTTATGTCGCACAATGTCTACCTATTCTTTGAGTGCTTTTTCCTGCTGCATTCATGCGAGCCTCTCTGTAAGGGCCACTGTCTGCATGGTCCCTTTTACTTCATCGTACTTTGTTATAACTCGCATGCCTTTGTTTCTAAGCGTTGTATGTTCAGGTCCTCCTGCAGAGTGGTAAGGACCTTGAACGACTCTTCAAATAGCTTGGTACAATCCTTCACTGCATTGTTGATCTCCACTATTCCTATTGTAATAGCACTAGCGTGCTGTTCCTTCAACTCTAGCGGAGTTGAAGGTTATGCCTTCAATTGCAGCTCAACTATCTGAAGGTTTAGCTCCAGCTGAACCTTAGCCATCTCTTCCTTCGCCTCGCATATCCCTGTTGCTAGTTTTCGGATGCACGCCTCCACTGGTTCCTCTGCTCGGATGGCCAGCTTCAGGACCATCTGGCAAGCTTCGTCAACCACTTGCACAATCTTCCAGTGCTACGCCACTACCTCATTTCATTGCAAGCTCAGTTTTTCAATATTGATTCACTAATCTCTCATGACCTAAAGCGTGTGACCCTCCCTAGCTCGTAGTTCTGCAGTCACTCCGTCCTGCAAAACATAGAGTGTCTCCTAAGGGAGCGTAGCCATATTGATTCCAACTCCCTTCAGCGCACTGACCATAGGCCTTTCGGCCTCATTTTCTATAACCATTGCTCCATCTGGTAGCACTATAGTGTTGTTCATGTGGGCACGCAACATTTCCTCAACGGCAACCATGCCTACTGCGAGGCTGGTTGACAGAGTACCAGCCTGAGGAGTGCACACTTACATCTCCTGTATATGTGCCCGAATGGCTCGCAACACAATCTGGTTTTCCTCCACGAACTGCTGGAGGGCTTTTGCGTTTACGTCCCTCACTGCCTCCCCTATGTCATGGAGATTACCCCTCAATGAGGGTGATCAGGTTGAAACAAGTCTTGTAGGCCTTCGACTTCTTCCGCAGCCCCACCTGCTCTCTCGGGAGCTATTGCTTTAGCTATGTGGATGCTGTCTGTGGGTCTACACTACCTTTCTCTTTTTCTATCTCCTGTTTAGGCAAAGGTGACTTTTCCCCCTCATTCTCCTTCTGAGCTACCTTCTGCTACTCTTCGGCTGCCTTCACAAGATCCCACATTGCCTAGGCCTTCGATACTATTGCTTCTTTCTAGCGCTTCTCTGTAAATAGCGCCATCCACAGTTTTGTCTCCTCCATATTCCTCTATGCGGTGGATTTCTCTGCTTCCACCATGGAGCTGGCTGGAGCATGCCACTCTGGTGACTAATCCTCAAGCACGATGAATATGACATCGTCCATCACCGGGTAAGGGAGCTTGTTCCATTTCTTCGCGATGTCCTTGCATGCCCTGATGTATAGATGATGAAAATATTCCTTCAACTCCGCAAAGCTCTATAGACTGTTATAGACAGTGGGAGATAAACGCTGCTTGTGGTTAATCGCCATTCTGATGTTCATCTCCATGAACATCCAGAATATTTTGCTGTCTCTGATCCTCTGTGTAACTTTAGTTTCCCACAACGAAGCGTACTTCACTACCTTCAGAAGATCCTACACAATCGTGGGGAACTGGCTATCCTCAGGCAATTCCCAAGCCACTAGCACTATGGATAGAAGAAGCCATGCATAGTGGAAAGTCTTCCCCTACTCCTACGCCTTGCAGCAGTTTTCTAGGAACTCTCTACACAACTAATCTATCCAGTTAGACTGGACCCCCTCTACGCATTTCACAGCAAGTGCAACCACCGGTGCGGAAACCTCATCCATGCAGCACTTCGGCATAAATTTCAACCAATATCTGCGTCCCGACTTTGACGGCAACGTTTTTTGGACTGGAGATCACGTACCCTTTTTTTTTCTTCTCCAGATTTAATTTCTTCTTCATGGCCTCCGCGATGACCAAATCGTCACTTTTACCCTCGGATATGTTCACTGGATTCTCCCCTATGCAAGGGAGCCAGGTAATTTTGTGGATTAAGTGGTCCGTGATGGGGATGGGCTCCTCCAGCCACAAGCACCCATCATGCACCAGGTAGATCAGCTGCTTGATGACAAAAATAGTTACTGGGGTGAGATGGTGATGCGGCACCAAGAGCAGGTTTAACAATCATGCTTTCTCTACTCCTCGCAATGACTTGTGTGGCTCCAACTCTATGACTCCCGCCACTGTGTTTTTCTTCTAGCGCATAAGCTGCGCGGTCGCCGAATGTGGGAATTTCTAGTGGTCTACAAGATTACAGTCTTCAAATTTTAGAACCGGCACTCGCCCCAAGTGCACTCTTTGAAAAATGATGTTGTCAGGGAGCACCAGAGTCTGTAGAGAGATTTTTCTCTTATCTAGGTCCTTAGGCACCCTTTCTTTCTCCTTCCGCACATGCGCACATGCACACCGGTACCATAGGCTTCTTGTCTTTCTTGGATCTTGGTGTGTGCAGTGATTTAGGGATTTATGCAACTATCCTGTGATCCAAATAGGATCCATAAAGAGATTAAACAAAGCCATGGTTGTACCAGGTTGGGACAAACTCCTAAGAATCCAATACAATGATCAAAAACACCCTGAACCAGCGGCAATGGCAGCTAGCATGGAACGGCGAGGACCCCAATCAAAGCACACTCACCGAGGCCCATGGAGACTATGCGGGAGGCCGAATTAGCCCCTGGGAGCCTCGGATCGGGAAACAAAGGTGGCTGCAATTAGTGCATCTCTGGGTGAAAAGGGCCAAAATGGAGAAGCCTCAAGCACTTAGACACATGGGGAGCCAGATAACTATGGGTGAGAAGCGAAAAATTACTAAAGGACAAGGTAGGACCCGCGCTCCAAAAAACCGGCGGTATTGATTGGGAAGCCCTCAAATGGTAAGCAGTTTTGGAGAAATTGGAGCGATCCCACTCAACAATCGACATGTGGCAAGCAGAGGAGAGATAAAACCGCCACTGATCATGTGCTAACGGTCGAGCAAGTCAATCGCGCGAAACGTTCATATGGCATCGGATTTGGAGGCCCCCGATCGAATGACTGAGATCGCGCCCAATGGGGGAAGCGAAATCGATGAAGGAATGAGCTGTGAATTAGAAGGATTTTAAGTCCATCATGGTGGAGGAAGACTTCATCCATGATGTAATGGAAGAACCAAACCAATGAAGCAAGCTGGCACGTTACAGGAGGACATGTGGCCACTCCCTATGAGCTGATGATGATGCCGAGCCAGGGAACTCCAAGAGCAGCTGCAGAAGGAAATTTGACGGAGGCAGAAGAGGAACTAAATAGACATGGAAACGAATGGCTTAAAGCCATGAACAAAGAATAGAACCGAGTCAGTTAGAGAGAGAGACAGAGGAACCAGAATCCCGAGAGGAGGACGGAACAAAGGGGAAAAGACAGTGAAGTAAAAGTAGAAGAGGACAAAGGGCCGAGCTAACCAAAGTAGCGTCAAGCACCAGAGAGCTTGAGGGATTCAAGCCATCTAGGAGAGGATCTATTCAGACTGAGAACCACATTGGGCTCTTTCCATTGTAGACCAAAAGGTCGCAGAGCTGGTAGGAAAATGAGTCTGTGCACTCAGTGGCTTGGGGAATCCAAGAACCACCCTGCCAAGAAAATTTGTTTCAGGTGACTCATATTGAGCTCCTACATTGTAATTCTCTGCTTGAAACACAATAAAATAAGGCCACCACTAAAGCTAGACCGGGGATGTAGCCTTGGAGAATAGGGTGAACTCCTTATTAATTTCTTGTGTTCTTGTATTTGCTTACTATATTTCTCTATTGTCTTCCCATTCAATTGTCTGTGTATTGGCAATCTGATCGATCTATTGCTTAAATAACATAGACACACACACTAGCACATGAGTCTGTAATACCTTCATTTATTAAATCTTTCACTGAGGTCACTCATAGGGTGATTATCAAATCAAGTGGTATCAGAGCTCTAGGCTGTAAGGTTAGACAAGCTTGTGTTGATTTAGCTGTTGAATGCTCACTAGATCAAAGCTCAAATTAGGAGAAGGAGAGTTGGTCGAAACTAATCCTGAAATTGGGAGAGTCTATCCTCGTAAGACAATGTCAGAGGAAGGTTATATGGGGCGAGACCCTCAATTCATAGAGTGTTTCCCAGCTATAAAGTCCATGGTAGAAGAAATGTATAGGGACTTTAGAAAGCATAAGGATGAAGATTCATCAGGTTCTAAACAAGATAAAGAAGAAGATGAGTCCCATTCCCATGACCACTCAAAAGGAAAAAGGGAAAGAGGAAAGCTTTCTAACACCTCCTAATAGCCCCGTGCATAATAAGAAAGCATCTTTGATCAAGCTAGATGTTAAATTTGATTTGCCTATATATGATGGAGAGCTAAATGCTTAAAAGTTGGACAATTGGATTAGACAAATTGATGTGTATTGTAGAGTGCAAAACATCAACTCAGACAAGAGAAAAATTCAACTAGCAAGCCTACGCATAGGAGGCATTGCCTTGGTTTGGTGGGAAGGCAGAACCCAAGCTAACATGAAAGGACATGGGAAGACTATCTCTGTCTAGAGTGACTTTGTTTTTGCAATCAAGAAGCAGTTCTATCCATTGGCCTACATGCAACAAGCCATGATGAGTTGGAAAACTCTTCGGCAGTTGAAAGGGCAAAGTGTGCAAGGGTATACTCAAGAATTTAGAAAGAGAGCATTGATTCTAGGGATCTCATTAGACTCACCAGAGACTCTTTTGAAGTACATTGGTGGTCTACATAGCTACATGAGGCATACCATCCTCATGTTTAATCCCACTAGTATAGATGAGGTATCTGTACAAGCTACTCATCTAGAAGCCAGAGGAAAGAATGGAAGTCTAGAAGTTGGGGGACCATCCCAACCCACTGTAAGCAAGAGCAAGGAGAAGAGAAAGTAGAATTGGAAAGCAAGGAAGGCTAACACCGCACAGAAAAGCAAAGCTTCATGCACTCACTTTAAAAAGGAGGGGCATGATGATGAGCACTGTTGGATTCTGCATCTAGAGCTAAGACCTAAGAAGTCCGAGCGCAAGAAGAAGAAGACTATTGTAGCTATTCAAAAATATTTGGGGTAAGACTCGAGAGACGAAACAATCATTGCAGCCACAGGTATAAATGGTAAGAATTCTGAAGCATCTACTAGTAATTCTGCTCAAACTATTATTGATGAAGAACATGAGAGAAAAGACATGAGCTTTTCCATATTCGAGTTATTTCCAAACATCAAAAGATTGATACTTTGTTTGATAGTGGCTTACAAGTAAATTTCATTTCTGAAGCAATTGTAAAGAAATTGGGATTAGCAACTACACCTCACAAGAAACCATACCCATTAGGATGGTTGAATGATAAAGAACAACTACAAGTGACTAGATAGTGCAAACTCAAGTTTTCTTTTGGGTCAACATTTGTAGATGAGGTTGAGTTAGACATAATTCCTTTGGATATATGTGGAATTGTTTTAGGAAGTCCTTACTTGTATGATAGAAAAGCTATTTTGTATAGAGCTGAGAACATGTATCTACTTGTTAAAGATGGAGTCGAATACTTTGTAAGAGCTCACAAGCTCAAGAATAATTATACTCTCATAAATTTTGGGTAGATGAAAAGAATGATAAATTCATGCAAACAATTCTTACTAATGGTTGTAACGGAAAAGAAACCTTATAAAACCAATGTATTTGAGGGTTGTAATGCTCAGTAGCAAGCTAATATAGAAAACATTGTTTCAGAGTATGAAGTCCTGTTTCAGAAACCTAAAGGTTTGCCACCCAAAAAGGAAATAGTACATGATATTATTTTGCAACAAGAGATGTTCCATTACCTAACATTGGGATGTACAGGTTGTCTACTTTAGAGAATGATGAAATCAAGAAGCAGGTGCAAGAGTTTCTTTTTAAGGGTTTCATCAGGCCTAGCACATCACCATGTGGGTCACCAATCGTTTTGGTGAGAAAGAAAGATGGCTCGTGGAGAATGTGCATTGACTACCGAGCACTGAATAAGATAACAATAAAAAATCGTTATCCCCTTCATCGCATAGATGATCTTTTAGATCAATTGAAGGAAGCTGTTTATTTCACCAAGCTGGATTTGCACAGTGGATACCATCAGGTCAGAGTTGCAGAGCAAGATGCATGGAAGACTGCTTTTAAGACAAAGCAGGGATTGTATGAGTGGCTGGTTATGCCTTTTGGCTTGACCAACGCCCCTGCTACTTTCATGAGATTAATGAATGATGTACTCAGGCCTTTTCTTGATGATTTTGTTATTGTGTATCTGGATGACATTCTGATTTTTAGTAAGACATGGGAAGAACACTGAAAGCATGTTCAGCAGACATTAGATGTTTTGAAAAGAGAAAAATTTATGTTAAACTCTCAAAATGTGAATTTGGCAAAAAATCTCTAAATTAATTGGGTCATATAGTAGGGGGTGGTGAATTGAAAATAAATCCCTCTAAAGTGGGAGTCATTGTAAACTAGCCCAAACCCAAGTCTGCTATAGAAGTGAGAAGCTTCTTAGGAGCAGCACAATATTGGAGGAAGTTCATTTCTAACTTTTCCTCAATTGCAGCTCCCTTACATGCTTTGATAGGATTGAACAAGGTGTTTCAGTGGGGAGGCAAACATCAAAAAGCCTTCAACACCTTGAAAGAAAAGATTAGTACAGCACCTGTACTAGCACTTCTTGATCTACAAAGACCATTTGAGATCCAAACAAATGCCAGTGACTATGCCATCGGCGCAGTGTTGACACAGCATGGTAAACCCATATGTTATCATTCTGAGAATTTTAATCCTACAATGGTTAACTATCCTACATATGATAAAGAATTGTATGCATTAGTTTAGAGTGTGAAAAAGTGGAAACATTACTTAATGGGTAAAGAGACAGTAATACATACTGGTCATCAACCACTTCAATATATACACTCCCAAACTAAGTTGCAGCAATCAAGACATTACAGATGGATGGGTTTTCTACAACAGTTTCATTTAGTCATCAGATATAAAAAGGGCATACACAACAAAGTTGCATACATGTTATCTAGACCCATTGTAAATGCATCTACTATACTTAAGCATACTTCTGTACTACATGAAAGTTACATTGAACAATATGCTCAAGATATAGACTTTAAAGATGTATATGAAACTTTGAGTCAAGGAAAAACGGTAGAAGAATGGGATTATCATGTGAAGAACCGACTCTTATATCATTGTGGGAAACTCTGCATTCCACAAATAGAGAGAGTAAATATAATTAGAGAGGCACACACTTCTCTGATATCAGGTCACTTTGGGGTAAGTAAAACAGTTGCACAGCTGCAAAGCTTTTTCTATTGGCCGAAAATGAATGAGACTGTTTCTAGATATGTAAGAGGGTGTACTATGTGTACTAAAAGCAAGCCCAACAATAGAAAACTAGGCTTGTACACTCCTTTACCAGTTCCTTCTCACCCTTGGGAAAGTGTTTCCATGGATTTTGTTGGAGGACTGCCTAAGTCTAGAAAAGGTCATGATTATTTGTATGTGGTTGTGGATAGGTTCAGCAAAATGTGTATTTTGATACCTTGTAATAAACAGATTACAGCTAAACAAACTGCAAAACTATTCTTTGAACATGTATGGGTTCATTTTGGATTACCCACTTCTATTGTATCTGATCGAGACACCCGATTTGTGGGGAAGTTTTGGTCAAGTCTGTGGGAACTGATGGACACCCAACTGAAGAAAAGCACAGCTTTTCATCCACAAATCGATGGCCAGATAGAAGTAGTTAATAGGACAGTGATCCAGTTACTCAGGGGATATTGTAGCAAACATCCTAAGCTTTGGGATGAGCATTTCTGTTATGTGCAACATGCTTACAACAGAGAAAAACACTCTTCTACATAGAGATCTCCTTTTGAGACCTGTTTTGGTTTCATACCAAGGTCTCCTTTGGATTTTGTCTTGGGTAAAGATACCACGGTTGATGGACACAGTGATGTGGAAAAGGCAACTAGGTTCATTGAACAGATCCAAGAGATCCACCAAGCAGTACGGGAACATCTAGAAAAGATCCAAGCCAAATACAAGGCTAGGCATGACAAGCATTGGATGGAGCATAATTTTCAAGTTGTAGACCAGGTTTGGCTATATATCAGCAAGGACAGTATGCAAGGTGAAGGTAAAAAGCTAAAGCCTATCAGGTATGGACCTTTTAGGATACTTGAGAAGATTGGTGAAAATTCGTTTCACCTTCATCTGCCAGCTTACATGCACATCAACTCAGTCGTAAATGCAGATTGCTTGAGATTGTTTGAACCTTCTCTAATTGAGGATCCTGAAGAGCAAAGTCAATTGCATTCTATTGATGACCTGCTACCTGAATATCTGAATGAGTTGCAGGAAGACATAGTCTTGGACATGAAGGTGAGGACGACACGCAAAGGAGATGTTGAGTACCTTAGAATTGGACTCAAAGGTTCAAAGCCAAGCAGTGCAAAGTGGATTGAGATTGGGAAAGTGAGACAACGGTACCCTCACTTAGTCAATGCTTGAAAGGAAACCAACTTTTGGTGGTCCAAAAGCTTTTTAGTGGGAAGGTCGTGATCCGAATTGGATCCATAAAGAGATTAAACAAAGCCATCGGTGTACCAGCTTGGGACAAAATTCTAAGAATTCCAAAATAGCAATCAAAAACACCCTGAACCAGTGGCAATGGCAGCCAGCGTGGAACGACGAGAACCCCGATCAAAGCGCGCTGACCGAGGCCCATGGAGACTGTGCGGGAGGCCAAATTAGCCCCTGGGAGCCCCGGATCGGGAAATAGAGGTTGATTTTGATGCACGATTAGCACTAATCGCGCATTTCTGGGTGAAAAGGGCCGAAACGGAGAAGCCCTAAGCACTCGGATGCGTGCGGAGCCGGAGAATTGCGGGTGAAAAGTGAAAAAGCACTAAAGGACAAGGCAGGACCCACGCTCTGAAAAACCAGCGGTATTGATTGGTGCACCCTCTAAGCGGTTTTGGATAATTGGAGCGATCCCACTCAACGATCGATGTGTGGCAAGAAGAGGAGAGAGAAAACTGCCGCTAATCATGTGCTAATGGTTGAGCAAGTCAACTACACAAAACGTGCGTATGGCATCGGATCTAGAGGCTCCAGATCAGACGGCTGAGATCATGCCTGATGGGGGAAGCATAATCGATGAAGGAACGAGCCATGAATTAGAAGGATTTAAAGTCTGCCACGGTGGAGGAAGACTTCAATTACGATGTAACCGAAGAACTGAACCAACGAAACAGGCTCACGTGTTACAGGAGGACATGTGGCCACTCCCTCTGAGCCGATGATGATACTGAGCCAGGGAACTCCAAGAGCAGCCGCAGAAGGCGATTCAATGGAGGTGGAAGAGGAAGTAAACAGACATGGAAACGAATTCCTTAAAGCCATGAACAAAGAACATAACCAAGTCAATTAGAGAGAGAGACAGAGAAACGAGAATCTTGAGAGGAGGAAGAAACATAGGGGAAAAGACAGTGAATCAAAAGCAGAAGAGGACAGAGGGCCGAGTTGACCAAAGGTAGTGTCAAGCACCAGAGAGCTTGAGGGATTCAAGCCATCCCAGAGAGGATTTGTCTAGAATGAGCACCACATTGGGCTCTTTCCATTGTAGACCAAAAGGTCACAAAGCTGGTAGGAAAACGAGGCTGTGCACTCTAGTGGCTTGGGGAATCCAAGAACCACCCTGCCAAGAAAATCTGTTTCAGGTGACTCATATTGAGCTCTTGCATTGTAATTATCTTCTTGAAACACAATAAAATAAGGCCACCATTGAAGCTGGAGCAGAGATGTGGCCCTGGAGAATAGGGTGAACTCCTTATTAATTTCTTGTGTTCTTGTATTGTCTTATTGTATTTCTCTGTTGTCTTTCCATTCAATTGTCTGTGTATTAGCAATCTGATCGATCCATTTCCCCGATCTATGTACGATTTATATTTCTCTAGTTCGGATGAGGAGGAAACTGAAGCAGTTGTGCAGAATGATGAGGATATTGAAGCAGATGTGTAGAATGATGTGATTCCAATGGACGCTCCCTCAGTCAGTCCGGCAGTCCCCTCTAACCCTCAGTTTTCTCAGAAACGTTCTCATTTTTCTTCATCCTCAGACTCTGATAAGGATATTCCACCGCCAGTGCAGAATAGTCTACAGCTTGTTATGGCTCAGCCAAATTACACTGGGTGGGTCAAAGTAAACAAGAAAAAAGGCAAAAAATGTCATGTGGCAGGAAATGACCCCTCAGGGTAGTTCTCTTAGCTGAGTTCTATCTTTTTGTATTCCTATGTTTTCTTTGGCCCTTTCATGGATTGTCTCCAAGGAGCGAGGTAGATAGCCTATCACCTTTAGCTCCCTTGCTTTTCTGCTTTGCTGGCATGCAAGCTTGATTGTACTATACTTTTCTTATCTTAATAGAATTAGTCTTTATTCAGAAAAAATCTAATCGATCCATTGCTTAAATAACATAGACACACACACTAGCACATGATTCTGTAATACCTTCATTTATTAAATCTTTCACTGATGTCACTCATAGGGTGATTATCATATCATCCCGGTACTCTCTAGGGGTTCGCCTACCATCATGGCCTACACGGCCTCTTCAGCAGTCATCTCTATGATATCCATGGCTTCCTCGGTCGTTGCCATATTGCGGTTCCACAAATCTCTCAACAGCCTGGGTAAGTTCTCAAACAATGCCCTCGACTTCAAAAGATCAAACAAATCTGGGTTCATGAATTTCTGGGCGCGCAATAGCTCAATTCTCAAATTTCCAAGTGTTGTTTTTTGGGTAGCCCTTTGCAATTTATAGCCCCTTTTGAATTTGAATTCGATTGTTCCCCCCACTTCCGGTCCATTAATGCTCCCTTGGTGGCAGATTTTCCCAAATCTAGCACATAAATTTTGCCTTAAATGCTTGCCGCCCACTCCATTTAGTCTCAAACCAAGCATCACATCATGAATAGTGACTATAATAGTCACTTTCTAGCCAACCCGCATGCCAGTGCAGCTACCCTGGCGTTGTCGTGGACCTTGTGACACCTCGCTACTGCGCGCAATGCTAACATCTCGCAGCTCCCAGGTAGAGTAGTTTATAGTCTCGCACCTCCTTTCAGCTTCCTAGAGTGCTAAGACTATACTTCCTATGGCTAGTCAGATGGTTGGGCCACCTCCGTATATCTTCAAATGACTACCGTTTACTTTTCCTGGGAAGAGTTTACCATTCAGTTTCACCAACTGCACGACACCACCATCTGTGATCTCCTTAATAACATACTATCCCATCTAATGCATTTGGAGCTTCCCCAGTGTTAACACCCAGGTTGTTCCCTTTGATTCTAAGGGAATACGGCCGGGGTAACCACTAACCAATCTTTGGATTACAGCTTCTAGCCAAACTGTGATCAGAGAGGTCTCTCTCTTTAATATTTATCTCTGTTTTGTACTGATTTTAGGCTAGCTGTAAGTTCAGGTTTGTTTAAGGTTTTGGTTGGATGATAATTTCAGTCAAGGTGCTTATGCATTCTCCAAAGTGTTCTAGTCCATTGGGCTATGGAGTCAGTGGTCCTTTAATTATTTTGAGGTGCTGAGTGATTTGCTGTAGTGATGCTGCAGAGCCAGATTAGTGTCTGAGAACAACGTTTATAATAGTGATTAAGTGGAGTGTATCCAGTTAATGCAAGGCAGTGAAGAATCTTGCAGTGAACTGCTAAAGAAACACAAGGGGAATATTGTCCTAGAAGCAATTAAGAATTTCTAGGTAGTATTCATACTTATAGAATCAATATAGACATGAGCAATTAAGAATTCATGTGCATAGTAATCCTGAAGACAAACATTTACAGTAGTAAAAATTGAGTACAAGGTGTAGCGAAACAAGTCCTGCACTATTCTTTCTTTTTACTGCTAGCTTAGTATAAGATGAGTATGATTTTGACAAACATAAGTAAAACAAGAACAGAGTTTGGAGAAAACTTGTTATTTCATCAGACAGCACAGGAATTCTGCATCAGCACATGGAGCATCATCCAGACATCAAATATTTCAGGAAATCACTGAGCTCATCCAGCCCTTTGTATTAGATAATTCTGAAAGTGTACAATACATTTGTCTCATAGAGAAAATTACCAACCCCTTATGAGTTACTCAGGGGAGTATATATACAAAATTTACATCAAAAATATCAGCGAATGAGTTAATATCTCATTTATGATATGCTAATCTCTGGAATACAGTAGCTGAAGGAGTGAATGCTGCAGTAATTCCTTAATGCCTCAGCTGTCAAAATAGCCAGAAAATATTTGGACTTTATGGATGTTAGAGTCGGCTGGAGATGTGCTGTCTGAAACTTGGATAGCTGTCATTGTCTATGTGATGAGTCACTTTTTTAGATGCTTTAACGGCTGACATTTTTCATGTTATTTGTCTTGTAGTGACCTGGAGCTGGCAGTGGCCGAATGACTGAAGCTACCGTGGCAAAATCTGAAGCATAAATTGCCACCAATCCTCCTTAGGCATTTGATGTCTGCGCATCTTTATCAATGTTTGCTCGGCCTCTGTATGTCTATAAATATTGGGAGGGGTTTCAAACAGGTGATTTACTTCATTCTCAATAAAGAACAGGCCTCCAAGTTTTTCATATAAGCTTTGTCCTGTGGGAGGCCCTGCTTGTTCAGATGAACTGCCAAATGCAATAATCTGATTTTCAATAGTGGTTGCCATTCTGTTGGCCATTTGATCTGGAGAGATCAGTTTTCCTGCACCACTTAGTAAGCTGGGCAGGCCTTTTGCTTGCAACACTCCCATTTTAACTTTGTATTCCTCCACATCTGCTTGCATCTCATAGTAGTTCCTCTCCACTGTTTGTATATAGTTCCTGAGAGTTAGTACCTTCTTGGCAGAGAGGACAGCCTCTGTTCTGTTGGGAATGCCTATAGCTGCCAATTCCTCCCTTTCATGCCTGTTCAGGAAGTCTATCATTCTGTTTGCCTGCTCTACTCTGTTCCCTAGCACTGTCTTGGCCTTCTGAATTTCTTCTTGAGCTTGGCCCATTAAATCCATCTGCTCATGCATTATCTTTATTGACCTCCATTGCTGTTTGATGGATTGGCCAATTTTGGCCCATAGGATTCTCTTTATGTCGGCCATAGCAGTCTCCAGATTCAGCTCTTTCTCTAAGGCCTTTATCTTTTCTTTTTGGGCCTTTATTTCTCTGCCCTGTTCTGCTACAGTCACTTTGGACTTGTCATACTTGGCATCCAGTTCTGCCAACTTCTCCTTGGCCTTCTTTATTTCATATGCCTGGAGCTCCATTGCTTTGACGGCCTTGGTCAATTCCTCTACACTTGGGCTGGCATCTGGAGCTGCTGCTGTTCCTGCTGCTTCTGTTGTGGGGGCCACTGCTGCCCCTGAAGTTGCTGTTGTTGTTGAAGTAGTTGGAGGAGCTTGGGAAGTGGATTCTGCCTGTTTATCTTGTAATGCTCCTTCCAGCTCTCTCCAAATCCCTGATCCTATGGTCTTGCTGCATTAGGAGGTCTAATTGGTCATCGACCTGTTTTTGCTTTTGAAGCTCTGCGGTTTGAGGGTGATCTGTGGGCTGCAGCTTCAACCTTTTCCTTAATGCATTCAGGTCATCATCTTTCTTCTTCATAAGGGCCTTCACACCCTTTGGATCACTAGGATCATGTCCAAGATCAATGATGATGTCCTCCAAAGATTTTATTCTGTTATCTTTGGCCAGGGAGGACATTCTCTCAAAATCCAACTGAGTGTTGGTATTTTTGAGTGACTCCTTTAGCTCATGGGCCATGGTTGCCCTCTCCACCAAAGTTGCATACACCATTTCTCCAGTTTGTTTGTGGAGTTCTATTTGGTCCATGGGATGGATGTCTTTGGCCATGACCTCCACCCTTGTCTTCACAAAATCTGCAACTGACGTAGGCTGAGGTTCTGTAGGCTTGAAATGACTAAATATCATTTTTCTTCTTTAATGTCATATACAGACATTAATCTCTCTTGCTGGGCTGGTGTAGCATCTATAAATTGCTTGTAGACCTCAGCCCTCAGCAGCTCATTTTGAGCCTTTATTTGTTTGAAAGAAGCCTTGGTGCTCTTGGGCTTGTTGCTTTGTTGGGAAGAAGAGGACACCTCCAAACCGAGCTGTAAAGTTTTCTCCTGCTGAAAGGAGCTTGTACTTGTATGCTGACTGCCCTCCCTATCTTTTCTTGCACTGTCCAAGACATCTTCAGTAATGTCTTCTACCTCTGGGGAGTCTGCTCTTTGCCTTTTGGCTTCTGGCTGGTGGGAGGATCCACTGAGAGGAGTGGACTCTTCTCTATCTCTTTTTGTCCCCCTTTCCTCATGTGCTAGGGTCTGTAAAATTGGAGCAGTTACTGGCTCAGTTTGTGGGGGTGGAATTTGCAGTGCTGGAGCTGGTGGTAGCTCAGTTTGTGGAAGGACAGTTTGCCCTTGCTGCTGTTCTTGTTGCTGCTCTTGCTGCTTCTCACCTGAAGGGGCAGACTTTTCTTTCATTGTTTGTTCTTCTACACCCATTATCCCTTTGCCTTTATCTAATACTGGTGCAGTCCTTGAGGCTGAGGTCCCTTCTCCCACTGAATAAGGTGGTCTGAAAGGTACCTGCTGCACATAGTCTAGGTCAATAGTTTTTTCGAGCTCCTTCACATTCTTTAGCATTGTCTCTTCCTCAGTTAGATTTTCAACTAGAGTATCCATCTGCCACTCTTGTAGGTTGGCATATTTTTCAATGTGTGGGTACTGGTAATGCTTAATGCCTATAAGCCTATACTTGTTTCTCCTAGCAGTGATGAAACCTTCAGGGTCATAATGGACCCACCGAAAACTATAGGACAGCTTGTATTTATCCTTAAGGATTAGGTCTACATCTTCCCACCCTTCTTTCTCGTTCATGATGAAGGGGCCCAACTGGTGTTTGAAATTGAGGTGGGCCTTCTTTTTGGCGCTGTGGAAATGGGTGAGGTCAGACTGAATCAACTGCCTGTAATACTCCAAGGAAAATAACCTCATAGGTACATATTTTGGGAGCCTGTATGGACAGAGCTCACAGCCATAGATCCTAATGACAGTATGGTTCTCATATAGGTACCAGTCACCTATTTTATATATTTTTGGAAAGCTACAGAGCTTTCTTTATCTCATTTGATATTCTGGGAGGAGGGGACCTCATCAACAGGCAAGAGACTGGGTATACAAATTGGTCAACAAATTCATAGTAGGTATAGGGTGAATTTGTGACTTTGTGATAGACAGAGGTCCAGAAGATGACAGATATTCTTTCCCCTTTGTGATCCAGCTTTTTGATGTAGCATGGGAAGGCTTCAGAAGGATAGTACATGAACAGGTGGTAAATATAGGCCGAGTACTTGAAGACCCCCTGTCTATCCACTCTGCTCAACTGATCATGAATCTTGTTAGCTATGAACTTAGCAAAGTTATATTTGCGGGCAGGGGGTTGGCGTGGGCTGTAAGCAGATAGCAATACCAGCATTTTTTTATCCACATGCTCACTGTTTTTGTATCCCAACACATAGGCAATCATGTCCAGTAAAAGCCTGCCTACATCATTGAAATGGACATCTAGGTACGGAGGTGGCCCTGTAGGCTGGCACTCAGGTCTCATGAATGTCCTAGTGACCTTTTGAATCTCCTCACTGGTCATCTTGGCACCAGTGTCCAGCAAATAGTTCATGGCAAATGGGATTAGCAACTCTGTCTGATCAAAATGTAACATTTTGTAGATGGACTCAGCATTAATGTAGAAAAGGATCCTCCCAAATGGAGTGCTAATAGCTCTGTGCTGCACATCATAGTTTTCAGCACATAGGTGAATGATTTCAGGGAAGACATTTACAGCTGGGAGACAATAGTATGGTAGGTTTGACTCCCATATCCCATGTGTACCATGACCATCCTTATAGTCCTCTCTTAATTGACAGAAGGTCTGCAAGAAGTCCCTGTTACCCTCAAAGTCTTCAATAAGATAGTCCTTGTCAGCAAATGCCAAGGCCTCCAGCTCTTTATTTGGTGGATTTAATGGAGCTACACTGAGGGATGAGGATGCAGAAGCAACCATTGTAAAACTTGATTTTGAAATAAGGTGATGGAAATGGTTTGCAAAGTTCTTTAAGAGCTTAAGTAATAGGCCAAATGTAGACCAAGTCTGAAGTGTTTTTCTCAGTGGAAAATGCAAGCTGGTTTCTGTAGTTTGTTGCAAATTCACAGGGATGTGAATTGCTAAGGGTAAGTTGCAGAGGGTATGAGGTTTCCTTTGGTAGAAATTGCAGCTGGCCTGTACTCGGCAAAAGGGAACAATGCCGAGCACCTCGAGGACAATTTTATGGTTCTGGCCCGCGGAACGACTATTTTAATGTCAATTTTTAGTTCTAGCGGCAATGCAAGTTACTTTAGCTGACTCTTAGTTAGCAGACAGAGCTAGACTGTGGATTTTGACCAGTCTTCAATGGTGAATTTACAGAGAAATGGAAAGCATGGGCAAAATGGGGAAATATGGTGAAATACCTGGAAAAACGTTTGACAAGCCTGCGGGCCGAACTGTGCAGGCTCAATGTAGCTGAATTCTTGACTTGTAGCGGTCT
This sequence comes from Pinus tabuliformis, assembly GCA_031772625.1. Taxonomy (NCBI): domain Eukaryota; kingdom Viridiplantae; phylum Streptophyta; class Pinopsida; order Pinales; family Pinaceae; genus Pinus; species Pinus tabuliformis. The sequence continues at coordinate 512,808,823 of CM062806.1, read as the reverse complement.
GAATCTTGAATTTGATGGTTGGAAACGAATTTTCGCGGCAGCTGGTTGACAACGGCTACGTCGTTTGTGCGTGAAAATGACCAGAAACGGCTAATTTAGTCGTTTATAACGCCAAATTTGGACAAAACATGCCATTGGCGCTTTTCCGCCGATGACGTCAGCATGACGTCATGGTGGGGCCCGGGTACGGAGGTGACGTGGCTGCTGAGGTGTAGGCTAGGGTGGCAGGACACAATGGCGGGTAGATGCGGTGGCAGGGCTACGTGGAGGGCCACGGGACGCGGGGGCGGGCGGAAGTGACATGACGTCAGGCTGACGTGAGGGTGACGTGCACCGAACAACCCCCCTTGATGTGAGGGTGAGGGGGCTCCGAACAACCCCACCTCCTGCCACGCGTCCCTGTACGGGGCGGAAAACCATTTTCCCCGGACGCTAAAGGTCGGCAGATCCGGGCCCAAGAATACCCGCCCACCGTTAGATCATGGGTGGCGGAAGATCGACGGCTGGCGGGCCCTCCGACGAATCGTGCAAGTTGGGGGGACCCGCTGGCCAATTAAAATATTAAATTAAATATTTTCGGGCGGAGAACCTTAGGGTTAGGGGTTTTGCATGTGTTTTGGGAATTTTTGGGTTTTTCAAGGGTTTTATAAGGGAAAAGAGGTTTTTTAGGAGTGGGTTTAGCAGGGGGAAAGGGGTTTTCTATGTTTTTTGAGCAGAGGGAAGGTGAGGGCTTAGGGGAAAGGTTGTTGCTCATAGCCAGAGGTTTGAGCAGCCCCAAGACAGGGTTGACCACAGCCCCTGGTGGACTAAAGTCTCCCTAAACAACTTATTTAGCTATAGTGCCAAAGGGGGGGGAATATTTATACCTTGTTTGGGGTTTTTACACCATGGTGTTATAGTACTAGGGAAAGGGTAACATAGGGGGTTTATATAATAGAGTTAGGGGTTAATATGGATGAAAGGAGTGGATGAGGGGAGATAATACTAAGTTTATTTGAAAAACACTTAACTTAAGGAGTAGATCAAAATGAAAAGATATTTACACAGGAAATGTGGCTTTTAAAGGAACAAGAACCACCATAAAACCTCATATCTTTTCATCAATCGCCATGGATGAAGGGATGTTAGTCATAAGAGTGGAAGGGGGAATTTGGGAAGTTAGACATGCTCCTTTGCCTTGCTTTTCTTATCTTGACCAGCAAGATTCAATCTGAAATGAATACCACTTCTGCAACCCCATCTACTTACCCAGCTACTTTGCCTAGCATTTTTTGTTTCTTCTTGGAGGGTGCACTTGAACTTGCAGACCCTTATGTGCCTTTTCTTTTCATTGGCTTTTCTTTTGATCATCTATCTAAGACTGCCCTTATTTCTTTTAAGGCCCCAGATTAAGCAGTTGGGAACCTTAATTCTCTACCTAACTACCTTTGTCTGCCAAGATTAAACTGTTTGGACATACTTCTTTCTCTAATCTACAACAAAAATTGAGACATGGCATGACCCAGCTTAGGCTGTTGGATCACCCATTGAGAAGTATAACATCACTAATAAAATGCACATGTGTGCCTTTCATCAGAATATGAGATCTTTGCCTTTCCAAAGTAGATCATATTGGCATTTTCCAAGCCAATCATGAAAAATGAAACGTATTGGTATAGGTAGCTAACAGTGGCTCCACTTGGGGATGGTTTTTCTTCTTGAAAGACCAAGAACAGCAGGTCAGAATGCCTTGGTCATTGATCTGTTTTTACCAAAACTTGTAAGTTCTCTTCTTGTGGTTTCAAAATTTGGAGGCCACAACCTCTGTGGAATTTCTGAGACACTAAGCCCCCTTCTGCTTATTTACAGCAGCATTCTCAAAATGAACTATTTACATGCTGAAAAGAAAAGATATATATAGCTGTCTTATGTACAGAAGGGAAGACCCTGTTATGTGGATGAAAAGTGATCAAAATAGTGTTTCAACATCCTGTCATTTACAGGACCTTCACCTAGGTCGGTGCCATCCAAATTCTCCAGAAAGTAAGTGTTATTTCCTTGTAATGCTTGAATGACAAAAGGTCCTGTCCAAAGGGAATCAAATTTGCCATGATTTCCTTTATCTTCTCTTCTTGAATCCCACTTGAGCACCTTGTTCCCTATGAAAAAGTCTTCAGCTTTGGTTCTTCTGTCAAAGGCTTTCTTCAGCTTCTCTTGAAGGATTTGGACTTTGTTATACACTTGATCTCTAGTTTGCTGCAGACATATAATTTGATTCACCCTCCTTTGCATATCATTGGGCTCAGCTTGACTCTCTTGCAGTAGTTTCATGACAGGAACCCCTAGTGAAGAAGGAAATTTGGCTTCTAGTCCATAGACTAACTCATATGGGCTGACCCCAATGGACCTCTTGGTTGTTAGCCTATCTGCCCATAAGGCATTCACTAGTTTCTTATGCCAATTCTTCTTGTTTTCTTCCAACACTTTCTTTATGATGTTCACTAGGCTTTTATTTGATGATTCAGCTAGGCCATTCCTTTGAGGGTAGTAAGCAGTGGAGTTGCCCAAAGTAATCTGAAATTTGTGGTAGAAGTTGACCATCTTCTTGGATCTGAAAGCAGCAACATTGTCTGTTATTATCTTGTTGGGGCAGCCAAATCTAGACAGTATGTTATTCTCCAAGAACTGAATAATTGTTGAATCATTTGCCTGTCTACATGGAATGGCCTCAACCCATTTGGTAAAGTAGTCTGTGGCTGTGAGGATCCATCTATGTTGGCCTGAAGATGAGGGATGAATTTCTCCGATGAAATCCAAGCCCCATTGCTGAAAAGGTCTTTCTGTTGCAATAGGCCTCAAGGGAAGTGGCAACAACTTTCTTTTTCCCTCAAATATTTGACATTTATGGCATGAGGTAGTAAAATTCTTAACATCAGAGAACAAAGTGGGCCAATAGTAACCAGCCCTGAGTATTTTATCCACAGTGGACTTCCAATACAAGTGTCCACCACAATCACCTGCATGAAATTCTTCCTTGACCTTGTTAGTCTCATTTTCAATCAAGGAGTTCAATAAGATACCCTCATGGTTTTTCCAAAGCAAATTGCCATTCATAACACAGAATCTTGAGGCTTTCATTTTCACAAACCTACACTTAGTTCTGGACAGTCCTGGGGGAGCACACAGCTTTTGTAACACATAACAGATATCAGAATACCAGGGGGATTGTTCAAAGGCGACATTGATCTTTGGAGTCGCCAGCTCTGGTTCACTATCCAGTTGATTGATGTCCAAGGCTTGGAAATTTGTTTCAGACATTAATTTGGCCAAGCCCTGCCCTTTTATCAATTTTGTAGGTTTTATTTCAATATCAAATTCCAAAATGTTGGCAATCCATTTTCCTCTTCTACCTTCCAAGTTCTCTTGAGTAAGTATGTCTTTCACAATTGGGCTTGGTACATAGGCTATAACATGGGAGTACAAGATGTAGATCCTAAAGTCTTTAATAGCTTTGACCAAGGCATATGCTTGCTTTTCCATGATCTGGTATTTCAGCGGTGCATCTCTAAGAGATTTACTAAAGAAAGCAATGGGTTTCTCATTTCCTTGGTCATCTTTCTGTAATAAAACAGCGGCAATTGTGTGTTGGGAGGCAAAGGAAAATATGATAAATTCCCTATCAAATTGTGGATTTGTTAGAACTGGGGTTTGGGTGAGGGCCACCTTTATTCCTTCAAATGCTTGACTTGCTTCTACTGACCATTTTACCTTTGAATCCTTTTTAAGCATATTATTGAGTAACCTACTTAATTCGGCCAGATTTGGGATAAATCTCCTTAGAAAGTTGATTTTCCCCAAGAAGGCTTGTAATTCCTTCACATTTCTTGGATGAGGCATTTGTAAGATGGCCTGGATTCGATCTGGATCAATCCTAATTCCATCTTTAGAGATGATGTGACCTAACAGTTTACCTTCCTCCAAACCAAACAGGGATTTTTTAGGATTTAAGGAAATCCCATATTTCCTACAAGTTATGAATATCTGTCTCAAATGTTTCAAATGTTCTTGGTCAGATTTGGAAAAAGGTGTGAGGTCATCTAGATAAATGATAAGGAAGTCATGAATCTCTTTGGAAAAAGCAATATCCATTGCTCTTTGGAATGCGGCCCCTGCATTTTTCAACCCAAAAGGAATTTTAACATATTTGAAGGTTCCCCATGGGGTTGTAAACGCTGTTTTGTCCTGATCATCAGGATGAACTAAGATCTGGTTGAAACCTGAGAATCCATCAAGTAGAGAAATTCTTGAGGCCCCCACTACTCTCTGCAAGATGTGGTCCATCTTTGGTAAGGGGTAATTATCTTTTAAGGAAACCTGATTCAAGTTCCTTAGGTCAACACAAAATCTTATCTCACCGGTTTTCTTTCTTGTAGGGACTAAGTTTGAAATCCAATCAGAGAATCTGATTGGTGCTATGATGCCAGCCTTAAACATTTTTTGTACTTCTTGTTCCATTGCTGGGAGAAGCATAGGATTGATTCTCCTAAGTTTTTTCTTAAAGGGTTTTTGATCTGGCTTGAGAGGGATGGTGTGTTGAATTACAAAGGTGTCATAGGATTTTAGATCCTCATAACTCCAAGCAAAGACATCCTGGAATTCCTTGAAAAGGTCAATGTATTTAGGCTTTTGGTCAGGGGGTAAGGAAGCAGACAATTTGATTATTTTGGGTTTTTCAACAGTCCCAATGTTACACTCTTCTATGGCAGTGTTGAGGGGCTGCATTTTTGGCTTGCTGGGAACATCATTGGAGTCAAAAATGTCTTCCAATGGAGCTAACCCAGTTGGAAGAAAATTGTCTTTTAACTGTATCACTTCAGCTTCATCATCAGCTGTCTCCTCACAACTAATTTGTTGGATTCCTAGTATGTTGTCTTTGTTAAAAATTGTAGGATGTAGCATTTGGTTAGCTGTTTTAGGTGATATTGCTTTGTTGTTATTTTGATACTGTATTTGATATTGACTTGCTCTTTCAAGTATTTGTGATTGACTTGCTCTTTTAGGTATTTGTGATTGACTTGCTCTTTCAGGTATTTGTGATTGACTTGCTCTTTCAGTTATTTGTGATTGACTTGCTCTTTCAGGTATTTGTGATTGACTTGCTCTTTCAAGTATTTGTGATTGACTTTCTCTTTCAGGTATTTGTGATTGACTTTCTCTTTCAGGTATTTGTGATTGACTTTCTCTTTCAGTTATTTGTGATTGACTTGCTCTTTCAGGTATTTGTGATTGACTTGCTCTTTCAGTGTCAATATGTAGTCCTGAAAATTCTTGCTGTAAAGTCAAGAAATTGTTTATTTGTGAGTCATCATCAAACACTCGCCAATCCTTGACATTGTTTGGGACAGAAGGTTTGTGTTTTATCTCTGCTGTAAAACAGTGGTGGGGCTCAAAAGGTAGCTTACAGGTACTTGCAAATGTGGCCAAGCTATGAGCATGAAGGTTATTCGTCCTAGGAATTTTGGTGATCTGAAATTCAGTGAATGAATTTAGTAATTCAGCAGCAGCAGACCTATAAGATCTCAGTCTTTTGTCGTTGGTGACAAAATTACCCTTTACTTGTTGGATAACTAGGTCTGAATCTCCTAGGATTGAAACTCTTATGGCTTGTAGGGATTTTATTAGCTCGAGGCCTAGTAAGAGAGCTTCATATTCAGCCATATTGTTAGTGCACCTGAAGTTCAGTCTATAAGCTCTACCCTCTGCATGACTGTTTTGTTCATTGTGTATCCAAATTCCAGCTCCGGCCCCTAGCTTGTTGACTGATCCATCAAACTCAAGGAACCACAGGATCTCATGTTCTTGGGGAGAGATGATGACTTCACTGTGGTCTGGGATTGTGATTTGAAGTTCTGGTTTTTCATTTAGTTTGTTTTTTGGAACAGTCTCATCACTTGATTGGATCAGGTTTATATCTAGAGCAGCAGCTTGTCCATTAAAGTTCTGATCTTGTTTGAGTGAATTGGTATCATCATTATTTGTGGGACCTGAGTTATCGTTGAAGAGAATGTATGAATCTATATCAGAATGGACAGCATATATGGGAAAGTTTTGAGGTTTCTCTTCACTGCTGACCATATATTTCATGAGGGATTCTCTATATAGTCTCTTGGGTTAACCAAAGACTGTGATTGTGGCATATGACATATCTAACTGTAAGGAACCTTGGAGTTTAGCCCCCCATGATCTTGATAGCAACATTCCATATTTGGGTGGGATATCAGCAACCACAACATCCATTAAGATTGTTTTGTTTGGATATTGGACAAGGGATACACATAAGTCTTTAATCAAGCCTAAACACTTAACTTGGCTGGAGTCAAATGAGAATAGGTCCTTATATGGTCTTGTAATGTCTAGGTTCAGCCTCTCCATCACCGATTTAGGCATAAGGTTATGAGAAGCACCTGAATCAAACATTGCATTGTGTAGTATCTTGTCATGCACATGTAAACTAACATAGAAAGGTAATATCCCTGTGACTGCTATATTTCCATCAACCTCTGGACCGAACAGCAATTTTGGGGTGTCATCCAACACATTGACATTATTTTTACTCTGAGTGAGTTGAAGGGATTTCTTGATCTGTTGTTTATAAATGTCATGTTTGGCTAATTCTGAGAGGGGGATAGCCACTTTCAGTTTGCAAATTTCAGCATCCAAGTCAAAAGGTTTTTCAGTTTGAAACTTAGTGTTGTGGGCAGCAACCTTTTCTTTGTTCCCTAAGTTTTCTTCTTGATCCTTGTCTTGATCTTGGGGCTTATGTTTTTCATTCATCCTTTGAGGATGATCAGTTGGTTTAGGCTGCAAAGAAGGGACAACTAGTGGTTGTTGTGTTGAGGACATTTGTTCAGTAATCTCTTCCACAATTGCCTCTGTTGTGGGTAAATCAGTTGTGTTGATCGGTTCAGTGACTATGGCTCCTTTAGGCTGCAGCCTGCCCTTTGGTTTCTCAGGCTGTGTTATATTTACAGTTCTTCTCCTTAATTTGTATTGTTTATGAACTTCATAAATAGTTGTGTCATAGCCTTGTTTGAAGTCAAATGACTCACCTAATTTGATTTGGAACTGCTCAATTTCATCATCATTTTGATCCTCTTGACTAAGAAAAACTTGCTGCCCATCATTCAAGCCCATCAGGTTGATGTGGGTATCATCTTCTTGCTCATTTGAAGTGGATGTTTCGGCATAGTTTTCTTGAAATGGAGGTCTGATTTCTGGATCAGCATTGGCCTTGCCACCATTTGGGTTTGGATTTCTCCTAAAGTTTGGATTCCTGATAGGGTTGTTTTGTGGTGCTTCCCATGATGCTTTTCTCTTAACTGATTCCACCCTATCACCCAACATCTTCATACCATTAAGTATCGCATCCAGTTTTTGATCAAAGGCTGAAGGTTCTTCTTTGTATATGTTTCTCTTTTCCAACCTTGCCCTGTTTCTTTTAGCAATGAGGTTTGCTTCCACTGTGACAGCAACCTTTTGGGCCTCTTCAAGGGTTTCAGGGGCTCTTTCCTTCAACTGATATGCCATGTCAGGATCAAATCCATCAGGGAATTTGTATAGGGCCAAATCAGGGGGAGGTCTTAAGTTTTGTGGTATTGCATTGTATACATTGTTGAATCTAGCACAATACTCCAGAATGGTCTCTTTAGGACCTCTCTTGATTGTGTCATATTCACCAAGTATGTGCAGGGGATCTTTATTCTTCTCCCATCTATTAGTAAATGCTTGATAAAGCTCATCAGGGGTTGTGATAGTGTTTGCAGCAAGTGACCTGAACCAGGTTCTAACATCACCTGTCAGGCTTTGGACAAAAATTCTCATCCTCACACTGTCATCATCTATTTCATAGTTTTCAAAGTGATCTTGCATCCTCTTAGCATGTTGGATGGCAGAGTATGGGCCAGTGGAGTCAAAGTATGTGATTTTGGTTTGGTAATCCTGAGGTAAGGCTGCAGGATTAGCAGGTAACTGTAAGGGTGCATATCTGTTTGCCATATTTACAGGGTTTAGAGGATTAACAGGGGCAGCTGGGATAATAGGAACAGTGGGTACCACAGGGGTAATAGGTAAGGGTGAACCTAGAGTGTTGGTCAAGGGGATATGTGCAGTGGATGAAGATGTGAGAGGAGGACTTTGAGATGTGGATGGTGAACTAGGGGAACTAGGGGTAGACCGGAAAAGGACCTTGCATGGAGTAGAGATGAGGCTGGGATGGTCTGAATCTGAGGTTAAATCAGCAGGCTGCTCCTGCCTTTGCTGCCCCCTAATGTTTCTAGGGATAGTATTTGGATTATCAACAATGATGGGTGTATTAGGGTCAGGATTTGCCCTAGTATGCCGTGGATTTTTCTTGGGAGCCAGCTTCTAACTGTTTTTAGGATTTTCTAGGAAGTTTTTATATCTGCAAGGACTAGATAAAGATTTTGGAATGGCTATATATATTTCAAAGCTGAGATGAAGATTCACTGAAAAAACTCTTCCCTAAAGCTGTCAATGTGACACAGAAACAGTTTTGAAGGCCTCCTGACTGATTTCAGGCTTGATTTGTAGCTTTGAGAGATGTATAGAAATTGGAAAATCCTAAGAGGTCCCCAGTGGAGTCGCCATTTATGTTAACACCCAGGTTGTTCCCTTTGACTCTAAGGGAATACGGCCGGGGTAACCACTAACCAATCTTTGGATTACAGCTTCTAGCCAAACTGTGATCAGAGAGGGCTCTCTCTTTAATATTTATCTCTGTTTTGTACTGATTTTAGGCTAGCTATAAGTTCAGGTTTGTTTAAGGTTTTGGTTGGATGATAATTTCAGTTAAGGTTCTTATGCATTCTCCAAAGTGTTCTAGTCCATTGGGCTATGGAGCCAGTGGTCCTTTAATTATTTTGAGGTGCTGAGTGATTTGCTGTAGTGATGTTGCAGAGCCAGATTAGTGTCTGAGAACAACGTTTATAATAGTGATTAAGTGGAGTGTATCCAGTTAATGCAAGGCAGTGAAGAATCTTGCAGTGAACTGCTAAAGAAACACAAGGGGAATATTGTCCTAGAAGCAATTAAGAATTTCTAGGTAGTATTCATACTTATAGAATCAATATAGACATGAGCAATTAAGAATTCATGTGCATAGTAATCCTGAAGACAAACATTTACAGTAGTAAAAATTGAGTACAAGGTGTAGCGAAACAAGTCCTGCACTATTCTTTCTTTTTACTGCTAGCTTAGTATAAGATGAGTATGATTTTGACAAACATAAGTAAAACAAGAACAGAGTTTGGAAAAAACTTGTTATTTCATCAGACAGCACAAGAATTCTTCATCAGCACATGGAGCATCATCCAGACATCAAATATTTCAGGAAATCACTGAGCTCATCCAGCCCTTTGTATTAGATAATTCTGAAAGTGTACAATACATTTGTCTCATAGAGAAAATTACCAACCCCTTATGAGTTACTCAGGGGAGTATATATACAAAATTTACATCAAAAATATCAGCGAATGAGTTAATATCTCATTTATGATATGCTAATCTCTAGAATGCAGTAGCTGAAGGAGTGAATGCTGCAGTAATTCCTTAATGCCTCAGCTGTCAAAATAGTCAGAAGATATTTGGACTTTATGGTTGTTAGAGTCGGCTGGAGATGTGCTGTCTGAGACTTGGATAGTTGTCATTGTCTATGTGATGAGTCACTTTTTTAGATTCTTTAACGGCTGACATTTGTCATGTTATTTGTCTTGTAGTGACTTGGAGCTGGCAGTGGCCGAATGACTGAAGCTACCGTGGCAAAATATGAAGCATAAATTGCCACCAATCCTCCTTAGGCATTTGATGTCTGCGCATCTTTATCAATGTTTCCTCGGCCTCTGTATGTCTATAAAGATTGGGAGGGGTTTCAAATAGGTGATTTACTTCATTCTCAATAAAGAACAGGCCTCCAAGTTTGTCATATAAGCTCTGTCCTGTGGGAGGCCCTGCTTGTTCAGATGAACTGGCAGATGCAATAATCTGATTTTCAATAGTGGTTGCCATTCTGTTGGCCATTTGATCTGGAGAGATCAGTTTTCCTGCACCACTTAGTAAGCTGGGCAGGCCTTTTGCTTGCAACACTCCCATTTTAACTTTGTATTCCTCCACATCTGCTTGCATCTCATAGTACTTCCTCTCGACTGTTTGTATATAGTTCCTGAGAGTTAGTACCTTCTTGGCAGAGAAGACAACCTCTGTTCTGTTGGGAATGCCTATAGCTGCCAATTCCTCCCTTTCATGCCTGTTTAGGAAGTCTATCATTCTGTTTCCCTGCTCTGCTCTGTTCCCTAGCACTGTCTTTTCCTTCTGAATTTCTACTTGAGCTTGGCCCATTATATCCATCTGCTCATGCATTATTTTTATTAACCTCCATTGCTATTTGATGGATTGGCCAATTTTGGCCCATAGGATTCTCTTTATGTCGGCCATAGCAGTCTCCAGATTCAGCTCTTTCTCTAAGGCCTTTATCTTTTCTTTTTGGGCCTTTATTTCTCTGCCCTGTTCTGCTACAGTCACTTTGGACTTGTCATACTTGGCATCCAGTTCTGCCAACTTCTCCTTGGCCTTCTTTATTTCATCTGCCTGGAGCTCCATTGCTTTGACGGCCTTGGTCAATTCCTCTACACTTGGGCTGGCATCTGGAGCTGCTGCTGTTCCTGCTGCTTCTGTTGTGGGGGCCACTGCCGCCCCTGAAGTTGCTGCTGTTGTTGAAGTAGTTGGAGGAGCTTGGGAAGTGGATTCTGCTTATTTATCTTGTAATTCTCCTTCCAGCTCTCTCTCCAAATCCCTTATCCTCTGGTCTTGCTGCATTAGAAGGTCTAATTGGTCATCGACCTGTTTTTGCTTTTGAAGCTCTGCGGTTTGAGGGTGCTCTGTGGGCTGCAGCTTCAACATTTTCCTTAATGCATTCAGGTCATCATCTTTCTTCTTCATAAGGGCCTTCACACCCTTTGGATCACTAGGATCATGTCCAAGATCAATGATGATGTCCTCCAAAGATTTTATTCTGTTATCTTTGGCCAGGGAGGACATTCTCTCAAAATCCAACTGAGTGTTGGTATTTTTGAGTGACTCCTTTAGCTCATGGGCCGTGGTTGCCCTCTCCACCAAAGTTGCATACACCATTTCTCCAGTTTGTTTGTGGATTTCTATTTGGTCCATGGGATGGATGTCTTTGGCCATGACCTCCACCCTTGTCTTCACAAAATCTGCAGCTGATGTAGGCTGAGGTTTTGTAGGCTTGAAATGACTAAATATCATTTTTTCTTCTTTAATGTCATATACAAACATTAACCTCTCTTGCTGGGCTGGTGTAGCATCTATAAATTGCTTGTAGACCTCAGCCCTCAGCAGCTCATTTTGAGCCTTTATTTGTTTGAAAGAAGCCTTGGTTCTCTTGGGCTTCTTGCTTTGTTGGGAAGAAGAGGACACCTCCAAACCGAGTTGTAAAGGTTGCTCCTGCTGAAAGGAGCTTGTACCTGTATGCTGACTGCCCTCTCTGTCTTTTCTTGCACTGTCCAAGACATCTTCAGTAATGTCTTCTACCTCTGGGGAGTCTGCTCTTTACCTTTTGGCTTCTGGCTAGTGGGAGGATCCACTGAGAGGAGTGGACTCTTCTCTATCTCTTTTTGTCCCCCTTTCCTCATGTGCTGGGGTCTGTAAAATTGGAGCAGTTACTGGCTCAGTTTGTGGGGGTGGAATTTGCAGTGCTGGAGCTGGTGGTAGCTCAGTTTGTGGAAGGACAGTTTGCCCTTGCTGCTGTTCTTGTTGCTGCTTCTCACCTGAAGGGGCAGACTTTTCTTTCATTGTTTGTTCTTCTGCACCCATTATCCCTTTGCCTTTATCTAACACTGGTGCTATTGTGTAAGATGCCTTTATTACTGGTGCAGTCCTTGAGGCTGAGGTCCCTTCTCCCACTGAATAAGGTGGTCTGAAAGGTACCTGCTGCACATAGTCTAGGTCAATAGTTTTTTCAAGCTCCTTCACATTCTTTAGCATTGTCTCTTCCTCAGTTAGATTTTCAACTAGAGTATCCATCTGCCACTCTTGTAGGTTGGCATATTTTTCAATGTGTGGGTACTGGCAATGCTTAATGCCTATAAGCCTATACTTGTTTCTCCTAGTAGTGATGAAACCTTCAGGGTCATAATGGACCCACCGAAAACTATAGGGCGGCTTATATTTATCCTTAAGGATTAGGTCTGCATCTTCCCACCCTTCTTTCTTGTTCATGATGAAGGGGCCCAACTAGTGTTTGAACTTGAGGTGGGCCTTCTTTTTAGCGCTGTGGAAATGGGTGAGGTCGGACTGAATCAACTGCCTGTAATACTCCAAGGCAAATAACCTCATAGGTACATATTTTGGGAGCCTGTATGGACATAGCTCACAGCCATAGATCCTAATGACAGTATGGTTCTCATATAGGTACCAGTCACCTATTTTATATTTTTTGGAAAGCTGCAGAGCTTTCTTTATCTCATTTGATATTCTGGGTGAGGGGACCTCATCAACACGCAAGAGACTGGGTATACAAATTGGTCAACAAATTCACAGTAGGTATAGGGTGAATTTGTGACTTTGTGATAGACAGAGGTCCAGAAGATGACAAATCTTCTTTCCCCTCTGTGATCCAGCTTTTTGATGTAGCATGGGAAGGCTTCAGAATGATAGTACATGAACAGGTGGTAAATATAGGCCGAGTACTTGAAGACCCCCTGTCTGTCCACTCTGCTCAACTGATCATGAATCTTGTTAGCTATGAACTTAGCAAAGTTATATTTGCGGGCAGGGGGTTGGCATGGGCTGTAAGCAGATAGCAATACCAGCATTGTTTTATCCACATGCTCACTGTTTTTGTATCCCAATTCATAGGCAATCATGTCCAGTAAAAGCCTGCCTACATCATTGAAATGGACATCCAGGTAGGGAGGTGGCCCTGTAGGCTGGCACTCAGGTCTCATGAATGTCCTGGTGACCTTTTGAATCTCCTCACTGGTCATCTTGGCACCAATGTCCAGCAAATAGTTCATGGAAAATGGGATTAGCAACTCTGTCTGATAAAAAATTTAACATTTTGTTGATGGACTCAGCATTAATTTAGAAAAGGATCCTCCCAGATGGAGTGCTAATAGCTCTGTGCTGCACATCATAGTTTTCAGCACATAGGTGAATGATTTCAGGGAAGACATTTACAGCTGGGAGACAATAGTATGGTAGGTTTGACTCCCATATCCCATGTGTACCATGACCATCCTTATAGTCCTCTCTTAATTGACAGAAGGTCTGCAAGAAGTCCCTGTTACCCTCAAAGTCTTCAATAAGATAGTCCTTGTCAGCAAATGCCAAGGCCTCCAGCTCTTTATTTGGTGGATTTAATGGAGCTACACTGAGGGATGAGGATGCAGAAGCAGCCATTGTAAAACTTGATTTTGAAATAAGGTGATGGCAATGGTTTGCAAAGTTCTTTAAGAGCTTAAGTAATAGGCCAAATGTAGACCAAGTCTGAAGTGTTTTTCTCAGTGGAAAATGCAAGCTGGTTTCTGTAGTTTGTTGCAAATTCACAGGGATGTGAATTGCTAAGGGTAAGTTGCAGAGGGTATGAGGTTTCCTTTGGTAGAAATTGCAGCTGGCCTGTACTCGGCAAAAGGGAACAATGTCGAGCACCTCGAGGACAATTTTATGGTTCTGGCCCGCGGAACGACTGTTTTAATGTCAATTTTTAGTTCTAGGGGAAATGCAAGTTACTTTAGCTGACTCTTAGTTAGCAGACAGAGCTAGACTGTGGATTTTGACCAGTCTTCAATGGTGAATTTACAGAGAAATGGAAAGCATGGGAAAAATGGGGAAATCTGGTGAAATACCTGGAAAAACGTTTGACAGGCCTGCGGGTCGAACTGTGCAGGCTCAATGTAGCTGAATTCTTGACTTGTAGCGGTCTGAATCTTGAATTTGATGGCTGGAAACGAATTTTCGCGGCAGCTGGTTGACAACGGCTACGTCGTTTGTGCGTGAAAATGACCACAAACAGCTAATTTAGTCATTTATAACGCCAAATTTGGACAAAACATGCCATTGGTGCTTTTCCGCCGATGACGTCAGCATGACGTCATGGTGGGGCCCGGGTACGGAGGTGACGTGGCTGTTGAGGTGTAGGCTAGTGTGGCAGGACACAGTGGCGGGTAGATGCGGTGGCAGGGCTACGTGGAGGGCCATGGGACGCGGGGGCGGGCGGAAGCGACATGACGTCAGGCTGACGTGAGGGTGACGTGCACCGGATGGGTGGTAATGGGGAGGCGGTAAGCGGGTTCCCCGCACCACCTTTGGGCCAAAGGCGGTATCGGGGAGTGGGCTCCGAACAACCCCACCGCCTGCCACGCGTCCCTGTACGGGGCGGAAAACCATCTTCCCCGGACGCTAAAGGTCGGCAGATCCGGGCCCAAGAATACCCGCCCACCGTTAGATCATGGGTGGCGGAAGATCGACGGCTGGCGGGCCCTCCGACGGATCGTGCAAGTTGGGGGGACCCGCTGGCCAATTAAAATATTAAATTAAATATTTTCGGGTAGAGAACCTTAGGGTTAGGGGTTTTTGCATGTGTTTTGGGAATTTTTGGGTTTTTCAAGGGTTTTATAAGGGAAAAGAGGTTTTTTAGGAGTGGGTTTAGCAGGGGGAAAGGGGTTTTCTGTGTTTTTTGAGCAGAGGGAAGGTGAGGGCTTAGGGTAAAGGTTGTTGCTCATAGCCAGAGGTTTGAGCAGCCCCAAGACAGGGTTGACCACAGCGCCTGGTGGACTGAAGTCTCCCTAAACAACTTATTTAGCTATAGTGCCAAAGTATTCCATGTTTGGGGTTTATACACCATGGTGTTATAGTACTAGGGAAAGGGTAACATAGGGGGTTTATATAATAGAGTTAGGGGTTGATATGGATGAAAGGAGTGGATGAGGGGAGATAATACTAAGTTTATTTGAAAAGCACTTAACTTAAGGAGTAGATCAAAATGAAAAGATTTTTACACAGGAAATGTGGCTTTTAAAGGAACAAGAACCACCATAAAACCTCAGATCTTTTCATCAATCTCCATGGATGAAGGGATGTTAGTCATAAGAGTGGAAGAGGTAATTTGGGAAGTTAGACATGCTCCTTTGCCTTGCTTTTCTTATCTTGACCAGCAAGATTCAATCTGAAATGAATACCACTTCTGCAACCCCATCTACTTACCCAGCTACTTTGCCTAGCATTTTTTGTTTCTTCTTGGAGGGTGCACTTGAACTTGCAGACCGTTATGTGCCTTTTCTTTTCATTGGCTTTTCTTTTGATCATCTATCTAAGACTGCCCTTATTTCTTCCAAGGCCCCAGATTAAGCAGTTGGGAACCTTAATTCTCTACCTAACTACCTTTGTCTGCCAAGACTAAACTGTTTGGACATACTTCTTTCTCTAATCTACAACAAAAATTGAGACATGGCATGACCCAGCTTAGGCTATTGGATCACCCATTGAGAAGTATAACATCACTAATAAAATGGACATGTGTGCCTTTCATCAGAATATGAGATCTTTGCCTTGCCAAAGTAGATCATATTGGCATTTCCCAAGCCAATCATGAAAAATGAAACCTATTGGTATAGGTAGCTAACACCCAGGAATTTATCAAACTTACTATCATATAACAATACCAAATAATTCTCCCTAAAGGTGTGCAACTTGATATGTCGATCGTGGCAGGCCTTTTCACACTGCTTTTGTACCTGTTGGTGGAATCCAACCAAAAACTATTCTTCTTCGAGTTCTTCCAGCTGTGCGAGCCTCAACTCCAGGGCTCCATGTTCCATCATACCTGTGAGCACTTATATGCGTAGACTAGGTATGATATACTCCATAGACAAACCTAAAAGGAGTCTGTCCCATTAGTTTCTTGCATGTCGTCTTATAGGCCCATAATACTGTAGGTATGTGCAGGTCCCAATCACTTCATTGCGAATTGCATACTTTTGTCAGCACAGTCTACAATACTTTGTTAAACACTTCTACGGTCCCATTAGGCTATGGGTGATATGGTGTTCTTTTCTGATGATACACCTGAAACTCTTTCATTAGCACGCTGATCATCTCGTTCAGGAAATGGTACCTCAATCACTCATCAAGATATTCAGACATCTGAATCACATCAGTACGTGTTCAAACAGAAACTTCACGGCCATCGTTTTCGTGCAATCTTTTACTGACTGTGCTTCTGCCCAATGTGTCAAGTACTCTACCATAGTAATAATATATCTCGCACCTATCTTTCCTTGAGGTTTGATAGGTCCTAAAAAATTGATTTCCCACTTTTCGAAGGGCTGCGGCATTATTTGCGGATTCAAAGTCATCTCGTCCCTTAGTGATGGGTTACCCGTTTTTTGACATACATCGCATGCCTTGCAATGTGCTTTTGAATCCTGATGAAGGGTTGGCCACCACAACCCGGCACAAAGAATCTTCTACACAGTTGCTCTCCCTACATAATGACCTCCAACAGCGCACCCATGAGCATCTGCGAGGATGCTACTTCATTTAAACTCAGGTAAATACCTTCGCAGTATCTCATCATTCCCCATCTTGTACAGATGCCCTGCAATGACAGAAAAATCTATCGCGCACACTACTAGTTCCTTCTTTTATTGGATAGAGTATCCTTCTAGCTCAATTCCAGTGGTTCAAAAGTGAATTATATCCTCAAAGTGTCCATCTGCTATGCGCACAGTGAAAAGTTACGTGTCAGGCAGTCCTTCCTCCAAACTAGTAGGTTCCTCCCCTGTCTCAATGCGCAATAGGTGATCAGGTCTCACATTCAGTCATCCAGGCTTCACAACAACTTCAAAATCATATTCTTGGAATAATAAAAGCCACCTACATATGCGCCACCCCAACACAGGTTTATTGACAAAGTATTTTAGTGCAGAATGATCTGTATACATCTTGAAGTGTCCCCCTAGCAAGTAGTGTTGATATTTCTAGAGCACATACACCATAGCTAGTCCCTCGTATTCAGTGGTGGAATAGTTCTTCTCTGCTTTAGATAATCTACGACTTGTGAACGTGATAGTGTGATCCAAGCCCTCTCCGCCATCTTGTGTGAGTACTACCCCCAGCGCTATACATGACGCGTCAACGTGAACATGAAATTATTTTTTCCTCTTCGGGAAGACAAGAATCAGCGTAGTAACCATCTTCTCCTTCAATATATCTAGACTTTTCTTACAGTCGTCATCCCAGCAGAATGTGACATCCTTCTTCAACAAATTTTCCATCGGCGTAGTGATCTGCACGTAACCTTTGATAAACTTTATGTAGTACCGTATATTTCCCTAGGTAGCACATAGCTGTATCACATTGTGCAGTGATTCCAAATTCAGAATCACCTCGATTTTCGTGGGGTCTACCATTAGCCCTTGTTTACAAACCACATGTCCCAATAGGTTCCTAAAAGGAATGAGGAACATACACTTCTTGTGATTGAGCGCGATTTGGTATCTTCAGCATGTGTCCAACATCAGGCGCAGGTTCTCTACATGGTACTTAACCAACCTAAATACAGTCTAATCATCAAAATAGACCTCCAAGAACTTATGAATATATTCCCTGAACACCGCAACAACCACGCACGAAAAGATGGTCGACGCGTTCTTCAATCCAAACAACATGACAGTGTATTGAAAGAAACCCCACTCAATTGCGAAGGTTGTCTTTCTCTTATCCTCTGGTGTGATTCTAATCTAGTGGTACCCTGAGAGCCCATCAGTGAAAGAATATGCCTCCTAACTGCCTACATTGTCCAACACCTCATCTGTGAATGGAGTTGGGAATGGATCATGTTCACACGTGTCATTCAACTTTCTGAGATCTAGGCATATTCTTATTTCATCCTTCTACTTCTTCTCTTATACAACCATTGGGCTTACCCAATCAGATTCCTCCACAGGCTCAATGATTCCTACCGCGAGCATCTTGACTAATTCTACATGGACCTTTTCCTTATATTTTGGATTTGAGCGATACGACCTCTACTTAACTGGTTTCACGTCAGGTTTCAACGTGATATTCATTACTCCTAAATCTCCAATTATTTCCTTTAAATCTGTAAACTTGGTCAGGAACAATTCATAATATTTGCAGAGTAATTCATCGACCTTGTCCACCATCACGTCATTCCAGTAATCCCCAATATCTATGAATTTAGGTTCCACCTCTATACTAATATTCACCTGCTTAGTCTTTATTGGTGCGGTTCTGTCTGGGTTCTCGATTTGTGGTCCTTGAACCTCGCACTGCCCTTTTGTCTCAGGAATTTTAATTTTCCACAGACATTCATCCTCTTCCTCAACAGTTACATTATAACACTCTAGCACGCAACTTAACTGAGTAGCCCATTCAGGTTGAATCAATTCTTCCGGCTCTTGTGGCATCCTAAAGATGGTTTCTTTTACTTCTTGTAGCGCTTCATCAATACTATCCCACCCATCCTCAAAATTGAAGGTCATCACGAACCCTTCGCAGAACATCCCATTCAACTGTCCTATGGTGAAGCTTTGTTTCTATATACTAGTTCATAGGTATAATATCTAGGGTGTGAGGGAATAGGTGCAACCACTCAAGTTGTGGCTTTTCCCCATAGGCCTGCGTCCACTTAGCCAGATGCATGTGTGGATCACCCTGCCCATTGTATTTGTCTTTCAATCGCATTCTAGGCTTCCCAAACCATGTGTACATCATTCTCCTACATTCATGCTAGTCGTTAAATCTCCCTTTGTGCATACCCCACCACCTCACAGGCGTAGTGTGCAGTACCCAGTTCAAGGCCTCGAAGCGTTTCTTTTCCGGCACCTCCTTTTCAAATTTTTCCAAGAAGGCATCTACCTCATTTAACCCATCATAAGTAGGAAGATCTCTCACTTCTGTTGTATCATAGTGACCTCATCATCATATTACAATTAAGCATGGTTACCTTGTGTAACCAGTTCTTCCATCACTCTATCTCCTCATTAGAATCAAAAGTACAGGAGCTTTTGCGCTCCCATGAAATCTGCCCATCCATGGTGGCATCTACCTTGTCTTGCTCTCACGTGGTTATCTTGTACATGCAATCCAAATAACCATCACTTTCATAGTTGTGCACCGGCTCTGTATAGCATGATCCTTCAATAGGGTCCAGGGGGATAACTATGCGTAATGACTTTTTCTCAAAAATCATCTTGCACTTCTTCAGATTAATCACCCCGTTCATTTGAATGGCCCAACCAATTCCTAAGAGCACGGGACAGGGATTGCTGTCATCAACAATAATTCCCTGCAATATCTCCATGGGTATTATCTTCTATTGGTTCGCCATTCACAGCTGAATAGGAGACCATTGCAGCATAGGTCTCCCCATTCACTCCCATGTCTGCTTCGAAAAAACATTCATGTTCGATCCTAAATCCAGAATTACTTAGTCCATTTCATATTCTTCAGTCTGTGTGGTAATTCTCATTTCTCTTCTCATCCTTGTCTTATACTTTTCAATCTTTCGGACTACACATAGTTCTCCTGGCGCGGTCCCAGTGCATCTGTTAATGAGTTCTTGTAATCCATTTACAACCTTACTGTCGCGCAACAACTTCATACATGTTTCCAAGAACATCGTGAGTGTAGATGGGTCCATATTTGGCTCTAGTCTATCTTTTCTTCCTAAAGTGGAGGCATCATTGAAGCTCTTCTTAGCTTCCATAAAGGCTTCCCAGGTGCACTCCAAATCAAACTTTGCTTCTTTCACTAGAGCTTTGCAAACCCAAGTACTATCTTCTAGCTGTTTTACTTTGTCATCTCCCATCGTGATTCCACTTCAAAGAACAATGTTCACATTCGAGTCTTCCTCGCATGGCTTAGACCTCAACATCTGCAGGTTCTGAGTCGGGGGAGGTGGTAGCACTCCTTTGTCACGAATCCTTGCTATCAACGTAGGACAATCCATCTCATGATCAAACAAGGTGCAATATAAACATGACAAGCACATTGGATTCATACAATCGTGGGCATAATGTCCTAGCCCTCCGTAGTTATAGCATATCAATTGTCCGCGACCTCTTGCAGGTCCTCCTCCTCCTTGGCCTCTTTCGCGCCCCTGAAATCCTGTTCGCACCACTCCTGCATTCTAGTCTAGGGGCCGTGTTTCGGCCTAAACTCTGTAGGTGGGAGTTCTATCCATCATTAACTCATAGCTTCTATAAGTGCACTCATCATGTCCCACTGACCTACAAAAATTACAGAACAACTATTGCGAGCTTTGTGTATACTTCTATAACAAATGGCAGTTGTTCGTAGCATGCTTTCCACCTATATGAAAAATCGTGCACCACAAAGTAGGCCCTATGCTAGGTCCTGCTTGCGCTTCCGACCTTAACGACATTGGTCCTCCTCCCGCGAGGTAATTTTTGAACACCAGGAAATGGTCCTTATCATGACCCCGACGCTTGCATTTTACACACCACACCTGTTTATGTACTTTTGGTCAAGATGTCCTATCTTGTTTCAGACTCTACCTCTCAAGGATTAAGTTCTTCAACTGCGCGTGGATTTGCTGAACTCCTAAGTTAGTATCCTGCATAGGGGTCTCATGTAGCCTCATCACCATCTCTAAGGCCTCTGCCTGAGTCATAAAATTTTGTTGTGATAACACACTCCTTAAATGTGGCATTAGCGATGCAACAAACCATTCACAGTGTTGTCCATCTGTCAGATTCATGCTAGCTTCATGAATCGTACACTTCCATTTCTGAGCCAGCTCCTAAGGAGTCTCACCTGGTAGCATCATGATCTCTTTGAATCCAACGATCAATTGTGCTTCAGACTTTGGCTTGTTGAATTCCTTATTTAGCACAATCTGGATGTCTGCGATTCCCGCATTCAAATTATCATTAGAGTGCTTAATATACCAGGTCAACGCACAGTCCTGTAGTGTGCTAACTAGTGTCACTTTCTTTATATTGTCATATGTAACTCCTTTCACTTCCCATATGGCTCTCACAACGAACCAAAATTGGTCTGGATCCTCATTTCCCAATCCATTGAACACAGAAAACTTTATTGTACTTGCCATATTGAATCATGATGGTGGCGGAGGTGGTACGGGTGAAGATGGAGGTGATGGTGGTGAAGCTGGTGGTGGTGTGGGTGCGAGTGGCATTCATGGAATTCTTTTCCTTATCAAATGGTTTGCACTTCACGGAGAGACCTTTGCAAGCTCTTCCTCGCCCCCTCGTGGAGGTGAAATCAAGGGGCTATTCTCTAGTCCCTTACTTCCTTCGTTCCTGTAGGTTTTTTGACTTCACGTAGCTCCAAACATCAAGGTAATTACATAACCCTCTTTTCACACAATAGAATTTTATTCCAAGTATTTATAGACTTTACGTACTTACCTTGCGGTCCCTTGAGAAAGTGTCGCTCTGCCTCGCTATAGCTGACTAAAGTGTCTACCGCGAACTCAGTAATGAATCCTCCTATAATCTAATCGAGCCAATGATCAACAGTGGATGTGATCTTATCCTCCGAAGCTTCCAACCTATGCACTAACTCTGGGGTCCACACAATAGGACCATCAAGTTTCCACCTTCCTTGGCTATCTGCTAGCTTCGCGATCCACTCGTACAACTCAGTAGGGAAAGATGCGAAGAAGATTTTGTGGATCTCTATGTATAGGTAGTAGTCTAATCACTCTTCTTTTGTCATTTTTCAGATTCCTATTCTCCTGCACCGTGAACTCGTGAATTGTCCTGTCCAACCAACCTTCAATTTCCTTCTTAGTTGGATTCCAATGATACGACATTAGACATCTCTATGCAGATTCCGGTCCTAGCAATGGAACCATTTGTTGGCTTGATGGGGCCTGACCCAGGTTCAGAGTTAATTAGCCAAACAAATCCCTGCACTACTGGTCCTTTGGGCATCAGCTCGCGGTGTGCAAACTGAAGTCTCACCCGAAGCAGTATGGGGGGATGCTGGAACCAAGTTTCCACACCCTTGAGATGTCTGAGGTGTCGATTTAGTCCAACTGTGCCTACCTTCATGCAGGTCACTTTGCACACGGATCTAACCTGCGAGACCTTCGCGATCTATTATAATCGCCTTCGCGTAGCCCTAACCAAGGGTTGAGGTTCTTTCACGCTACTAAGGCAATGATGTACATTATTTCCCTAAACTATACCACAGATCTTACTTATCCTCTTAAATATCTTAGTTATCTTTGTGTAAACAGATACTTTATCTCGCATTCACTTAATTAACACAATCATATAATTTCACGTATCATATAACAGTAGAAATGAAATTTATACCCAATACATTCAATGCATAAAACAAGAATAAATACATAGAATTGATATGAAACTTCTATTTATTAATGCTCCAATGGTTACAAACTCAACTCGTCTTGCACACTCAGCTACAGGGGTCTGCACACTTAGCTACGGACTACTAGGCCTCTGTGCACTCAGCTGCAGAGCCTTCTTCTACTCTACGACCCAAAGACTTAACTCTACAATTCAGCTATGAATCAATTCTTCATCCTTATATTACTACTTAACTACTTAGAGCCTCACTCGATTTATACAATCCCATGGTCCGCAGACCATGGGTAGATCTCTAAAGCCGAAATTACATTACAAAATTGAGGGCAGACAACCCTATGACTCTTTCAAAAGTTACACGCTCCGCACCCACAAATTGTGGAGTCTTTATGTCGGATTTACAACTTTTAATCAAAAACTGGGCTTTAAGCACCAAAAATTCCCTTGGTGGATCCTGTGCCCAACAAGTCTCATGTTCAAATACTGTCCCCTTATATTTTAGAATTTAACTATATTTTGGTCAAATTTCCATTTTGATTATATCTCAAGATATATCCTTTGGATGGGGTTGATGTTTGGTATGCATAAACATAAGAATAGTAGGAACTTGCCTACAAAATTTGAGAAAATTCCAATGGATAGTTTGCGAGACATGAGCCTGCGAAGTTTGCTATAAAATCTTTGTAGTAGCCTGCAACAAAAATAATAATAAAAATATTTCAAATGTTATTCATATCACAATAATGAGTTGTGGTACAATGGTTAAGATCTAATTTTTATGCCAAAGGTTGTGGAGTCAAACCCCATCCACTCCACTCTTTGAGCCACCTTTTACTCACATAATCTGCCAAAATATAGTTTAAAAAGAAACACTTCCACTTTATTTCATAATAAACTTGGGTGGTTTAATGGTAAGTCCTTTGGAATTTTGGACAAGGTCTCGTTAGCTTGATGGGGCCTGACCCAGGTTCAGATTTAATTAGACAAATAAATCTCGGCTCTTTTGACATCAGCACACGATGTGTGAGCTGAAGTCTCACCCAAAGTAGCATGGGGGGATGTTGGAATCAAGTTTCAGCACTCTTGAGATGTCCGAGGTGTCGATTTAGTCCAAATGTGCCTACCTTCACACAGGTCATTTCGCGCACTGCTCTGTCCTGTGAGACCTTCGCAATCTGTTATAATCGCCTTTACGCATCCCTAACCAGGGGTTGAGGTGCTTTCATGCTACTAAGGCAACAATCTGCGTTATTTCCACAAACTATACCGCGAATCTTACTTATCTTCTAAATATCTTATTTATCTTTGCGTAAATAGATACTTTATCTCGCATTCACTTAATTAACACAGTCATATAAGTTCACGCATCTTATAACAGTAGAAATGCAATTTATACCCAATACACTCAATGCATAAAACAGGAAATAAATACAGATAATTGATATGAAACTTCTTTTTATTAATGCTCCAATGGTTATAGACTTGACTCGTCCTGCGCACTCAACTGCAGGGGTCTACGCACTCAGCTGTAGACTACTAGGCCTCTGCGCACTCAACTGTAGACTACTAGGCCTCTGCGCACTCAGCTACAGACTACTAGGCCTCTGCGCACTTAGCTACAGAGCCTTCTCCTACGTTACGACCCAAAGACTTGACTCTACACTTCAACTATGACTCAATCCTTCATCCTTAGATCACTACTTAACCACTTAGAGCCTCGCTCTATTTATACAATCCCATGGTCTGCAGACCATGGGTAGATCTCTAAGGCCGAAATTACATTACAAAATTGAGGGCGAGCAACCCTATGACTCTTTTACAAGCTACGTGCTCTGCACCCACAAAATGCGGAGTCTTCCCTTAGGGGATCCTGCGTCCAACGGGTCTCATGTTCAAATACTGCCCCCTTATATTTCAAAATTTAACTCTATTTTGGTCAAAATTAGGCTGCCACATGGCAGCCCATGATTTTTCCACATTGTAGCCTGTGATTTTCCCATGAAATGCCCAGTCACCATCCATTCAACCTAACACAAAATTATTGATCACGATGTCACTATTCACTGCCATGTCATCATTCACATTAACATCTAAATAGTCCAAGTGGAATCTATTTATACTTCCATGTGGCATTTTTAGACGCTGTCATGTGGCACCCTCTGGTGCTGCCACGTGGCAACCCTCACTACTTTTTTCCCAAAACGTCAAACAACTATAACTTTCTCATATGGTGTTCGTTTTTGACAATTCAAGCATCATTAGAAAGATCTTATCGACATATACGCCATGGAATAATTTTCATTTGCATTTGAGAACGTAATAAAGGTAATTTTTTTGGACTTTGTAGCAAATGAACCTCGAAACTTCCTAAAAATAGAAATAAAATTATTACATCATGTTTTTCATGCAATTACTCTAATTCGTTTTTTTTTTAAGTACTCAAAAGAGACATCTGGAAAGAAATATAGTCTAAAATGCACCATTTCCGACAAGTAAAACTTCATTTCGTTTTTCCTTAAATCTATTTCATTAAGCATTATTTATGAATTTTTACAGATCTTACATTTTATTGTAGATTAGTGCTACGTTTTTTTTCTGGATCAAGGATGACAACATGACTAC
Source organism: Pinus tabuliformis (assembly GCA_031772625.1). Classification (NCBI taxonomy): domain Eukaryota; kingdom Viridiplantae; phylum Streptophyta; class Pinopsida; order Pinales; family Pinaceae; genus Pinus; species Pinus tabuliformis. The sequence goes on along the minus strand of CM062806.1, from coordinate 512,783,783 downwards.
TTTATGCATGGGTGGTTTTCAAAGACCACATTTAAAAAAAAAAAATCATTTTCCAAAAGAAATCTTGAAGGTGATAACTTGATAACATCCACCATGTCAATTGTTGCCAAAGAAACCTTTAAAAATTCCACTAATTTCATTATGAACTTATTCGTTTTCCTCTATTTAAACTTATAGTCCATCAATGAATTTCCATCTCCCTACTGCTAAATTTCAAAACTCATTCTCTCTTTACAATATTCATACTTTTCTGCCTTGTTTTCACTCACCCTTAACCCAAAGATAAATTCATTCATCTCCCTTAAAATGTTGAGTCACCCCATTTGCCTCTTCCTTTTTGTCAAATAAACATTGCTTCATAATGAAAATATTTCAGCTGTGATCCTTCAAATTATTATTTTATACTCACGTTGGATGATGGAGGATTCATTAAGGCTTCCCTTATAACATGTCTTGACCCATCAACTCTGACACATCATCTAAGATCAAGACTAGAGATATTTCTAGTCCCTTGAAGCTTGCATGCCTTAATGACAAGTTCTCTCACCAATAAACAGTGAGAATACATCAATGTCCCATATTTATTAGATCTTCTAGGTGACTTGACTACGACACATATATTCGTACATAGTAAGATGTACTTAATCATCTTGACTCTAATTGACATCAATGGTGAGTAGTCTCGTGTTGGTTAATGACATCCATTAATGGCCAGTAATCCAACAATTTCTTTCTATGTTCGAAATCGACACATCTATTCACATAGATAAGAATTATGCCACCGAGTGGGAATGAATTAAGACTATATGATTTCAGCAGCTTGCAACAATGTTCTAATAAATCAGTACTCAACTCCAGAGTTCAGCAGCAATAACACTTTCCTAACAATAAAGATTCCAATTTCAAATCAGATTCATACTCTATTCATACAACCAGTATAAAGAAGAAGCAGATCATATTTTTTTTCATTTCACATTTCATGATCCAACAACAACAACCACACTCTTTCATATACATAACTTGTCCACTTTTCAAGTAGCTGAAGATATGTTGTTTTCTAATCTTTAATCATGTATTTCCATAAATGTTGAAATTGTGATTTTGGAAAAATCCCTCACCACATTTATATTTCCTTTCTCATTTTCCAAAAACTGAAAATATCTTTAGTTGGGGGGAGGGGAAATATCCATTACTTTTTTTTTCCATATTATATATTATTCATACATTGTTGACCAACATATCTCTCCCAACCAACTATTATTTCATTTTGATTCGGAAGTTTATATGTTTTGCAATGATCAATTGAGAAGAACATTAATGACTGACAACCACTATGGGGCCTTAAAAAGGAATTCTCAATGTGTTCAAGTATTCTGATGCAACAAAAATAAGAAAACTATTGTTACACAAGAACCAATGCTCATAAATTTTTGGTTGTCACACAAGAACCAACCATAAAAAATATGTTGCCATCAAATGTATTTCAAAGTACACTATTCAAAGAGAATAAAGTTATCAAATGATCTGATTATGCAAAGTTAAAAGAGAAGCAATACAAAGCCAAAGTTCATATAGAAGCAAAACATTTCAAGAATATCAAGTTATGATTAAAGGAATCAATGCAAAATTGCATGAGGACATGCAACATCTTTAATTAGGGGGAAATGTTTGGCCTCCAAAATTTCATCCTCTTTCACCCTCATTTCTATCATTTTATCATATTTCGTAGTTCTTTAGCATATTCTGGAGCTCCATAACCCTACATTAATACCATTTGCGTGATCATATGGGTCTATCATTATTATTTTCTAGGTCATTTATTTTAATTATTTTAAGAGAATTTATGATTACATATTAGGAAATTAGCATGTTTTCATATATATATAAAAGTGGGATGAGTTTTATGATGTTGTAGGTCTATTTGAAGATTCTATAAGAGTCTTATTTGGCCACTCAAACACAAGTTCGAATTTCAATTTCAACTCATGAAGATTTGTGGAATATTTGTAGAAGATGTGGATCATTGAATAAACGCTTTCAAAATAGAAGAATCATGGATGTTTTGATATGTGTCTCCTAAAGAAGTGTGAGAGGATTTGTATCTCATATTTTTAGGTAATTAGTTGTAACCAGAAGAGATAATTGTGGATCTAGGAGCAATTTGTGGATCTACATTTATTGATTGGCTATCCTAAGTTTTTGTATAAATAGGAGTGCATCCTTCATTCAAAGGTGTTCCCTCCAAGATATGAGATATTATAGAATAGAGAATAATGGAGAAGAAATGATTAATGTAATTTGTAAAGTGAGGATAAAGGGGAAGATAGTTTAATTATTGTACTATCTTTGAAAATTTCTCCAACTTCATTTCATTGAATACATGTTGCTTCTTTGATCTCGGTGTGCTTGATGAGGAGTGGTGGGTCCCATCAACGATAGCTTGCACACCTCTTTCCTTTGTTATAAATATTTATGTTACTTCATTTGTGCAAGTTTATTTTAGTTTCTTTTATGATATTATTAAGTAATCCCCTTATCCAACCAAGGAATGATATTTAAATCGACAATTCCCTAAAGAAATCTCCTACCTCAAGTAATGGAATCTGTGCCCCTTTCTCAACCTTTTGATTTTTAAATGTGTTTACATTTGATTACATGAGGGTAAGAAATTTGGCCTGTTACACATAAAATATGCATGACACAAAGACCTCAAGGCACCAAGTCAAACAAAACATATTATCCATCACTTCACTAACACACACTCCATAGTCCACAAAAAAATCCCCACACCATATTCTGGAATGTATATAATACAATGCCAATGTGAGTAGGGGTAGTAGGATACCCATGGTTTTCTTTTGTAGCAAGATAGACACAACCAAACTGTCATGGATTTGTTGCTGTCAACACAATTCATCCCACAAATGTTGTGTCTTTTGTCTCTGTGATCGAGTGAAATGAAAGCCCCATAGAAGAAAACCACCTTAGTGCCAAGAAACCCATCCTCAATGAACTCTAATTGAATAGATATCCATACTCTATAACACACCTCTTTGTGAATGACCATGTCACAAAATCCTTCTATAAGGTAATCACACAAGAGGCTCGATGCCTGAAGTCCATAGTCACAATCGAGACTCGCAGAGTGACTGCGCATTGTGACCGAGTCCAAACCATCTAAAATGACTATCAAAAACCTAGCAATGATGCTCTCCATCCTCACCCTATGTTTTCTAAATTTTTATAAATATTTTTATTTTGTATAGTGAAATTAGAGGTAGATAATTCCCAAAGCACTTTTTAAGTGTAAAATTTTGTCATCTTTGTGACATGACGGTTGAAGATAAAAGACATGTTTTCTTAAAGTATTTCACCTACAACTAAATGAAAATCCAATTTCAAAATATTTGTAACATTGACCCTCTTAACTTCTTAATTCATCAATATTATGGTAATCTTGGAATTCTTCTCTTAATATTTTTTTAACATAAAAATAAAATTATAAATGATTTGAAGTAATTTTTACCTTTTTTAATGTATGATAAACCAATTATGGTCATCGTTATCATATATTTTAATGGAAAAGTCATATAAATTAAAATAACAAAAAAATATTATTGACTAAAATAATTGTAGTGTATTATCATACAATTGTTTATAAAATGATATAAAGGAAATAACATATATTATATAGGAGAAGCATCATATAAACTCTTTTTAAGGACTCTTCAATAACGAAACATTTGTAATATATACAATTTAGAGAAGAGTAAAGAGGAAGTTTTTTTTCTTTCTAAGAGGTATAAACTAGTTGATTTGTTTGAGGCTTTAAGGTTCAAACCTCATGGGAAAGGGTTGAGGTTGGTATCCAAATACATTATCCCAAAGGGTGTTTAAGCTAAAATACATTATATCAATTACAGTTTACTAATAAACTATTCCAAGGGGTGTTCAAGGTAAAATACATTATATCAATTACACCTTTGTATTTATAAAATGGTGTTCAATAGAGAGGTACTTTGTCATTCAAAAATAAGAAAAAACTACTTTAGTTTAAAAAAAATACATTGAAGTAAATTTAGATTTATACTAGCACAACCGCTATGCGGCTATTGAACAATGATATGCATCGATTTTTTCTTAAGTGAATCGTGGAAACTTAAGTTGGAGGTGGGGTTCAATGTGATTGTTGCTTATGGATTTTCCTTAGTAGTTGCCCATTTTTTACACTTACTCATTCAACTTCTATTCCGAATCTTTTGGTCGGGGTAAGTGATAGGCCTCCAAATTAGACACAAATTAAGGCAAATCTGACCATACTTCAACACATTAAACCTCTCTTCTTTGCAATAGATGACATATTTTTAACTTTAATATGTTCATTAGGAAGGTTGAGAGATAATTGTTAGAAAATTATATATTACAGAGCAATGGAACACATAGAATATTGCATAAATATAAACACAGAAAACACATAAAACCAGAGAGACACAGATATACGTGGTTCACCCAGTTTGGGCTACGTCCACCCCAAACAGCCAATCCTTCCTTTCTATTATCTAGCAAAATGAAGAGACACAACCTACAGTAGATCCGCTGTAATATCCTCTGTTTTCTCTCACAGCCTCACCTCTCTATTTCTCACTCGGAGAATACACATCTATTACACAGCCTCAATACAATTCCCTCATACAAAGAGAGGGGTTGCCTTCTAGGGAAAAAAACCCTAAACTAAACATAAATTCTACCATCAGATCATCCACTTAATGAACGGCCCAGATTGACTAGAAATTACTATACTTTTACAAGGCAATTTTACATCTATTTTTAGCTTCAAGGGCACTGCCCCCGAAACCCCCCCCCAGGGGACCACTAGCCCCCAAACCCCCATGGGGGGGACAAGACAAACTTCCTGGGGTATACATTCGGCTGAAACAAAGACCTCTAAATAATCATGCTCCACACCCAACAATCTCCCACTTGGAGAATGATTGTAGCAACTCCACCACTGTTTCATTTGCTGGACAATGACTCCTCTTTGGACCTGGCTATTTCTCATCTTCATCATCATCCTTGAAGACCAATTGAAACTGAGCATATTCTCAGTTTCTCCCTGGTTACAACTTTTGTTAGCATATCTGCAGGATTCTGGCTAGTGTGTATCTTTTCCAGCTTCAACTCTCTATCTTCCAACACCAATCGTATGAAATGGTACTTGAGCTATATGTGTTTGGTCCTGGAATGAAATGCTGAATTCTTTGCAAGATGAATGGAACTTTGGCTATCACTATATAATGTGGCCATATCATGCTCCTTACCCAATTCACCCATAAACCTTTGTAACCAAATCATTTCTTTACTAGCCTCTATAGCAGCAACATACTCTACTTTTGTTGTTGAAAGTGCAACAACACTTTGGATTTTTTAAGCCCAACTGACAGTTGTTCCACCTACATTAAATACATATCCTGTAGTGCTCCTCCTATTATCTCTGTCACCTACCATATCTGCATCAACATATCCCTATAGAGAAATGTTTGAACCACCAAATCATAATGCTTGATTTGTGGCACGTTTCAAATATCTGAGAATCCATTTCACTGCCATCCAATGTTCCTTTCCTAGATTGTTCATGTACCTACTTACAACTCCCACTGCATGTGCAATATCAGGCCTTATGTAGACCATTGCATACATTAAGCTTCCAATTGCTGATGCATATGGAACTTTAGACATATAATCCATGTCTTCTTGGGTCTTTGGGCACATTTACTTACTAAGTTTGAAATGGCTAGCAAAAGGTGTACTAATTGGTTTTGAATTGTGCATATTAAATCTTTTCAACACCTTTTGTATGTACTCATTCTGAGACAATGTTAATTTGCGATTTTTCCTGTCTCTAGTTATTCTCATACCAAGGATTTGTTTTGCAGCTCCCAAATCCTTCATTGCAAATGAATTTGCCAATTTTCTTTTGAGAACATTTATTTCCTGCATGTTAGACCCTACAACAAGCATGTCATCTACATATAATAACAATATAATATAACTGCCATCATTTTTCTTTTTCAGATAAACACAATAATCCAAGTGACATCTAATATAACCTTTTTCAAACATAAACTTATCAAATTTTAGATACCGCTGCCTTGGATCCTGTTTTAAGCCATACAAGCTCTTCTTCAACCTCCACACTAGTTTCTCCTTCCCTTTTACCTCATATCCTTGTGGCTGCTGCATATGTATCTCTTCCTCCAAATCCCCGTGGTGAAAGGTTGTCTTTACATCTAATTGCTCAATATGCAAATCTTCAACTACTACTAGACTTAAAATAGTTCTTATTGAAGCCATTTTAACAACAGGAGAAAATATTTCATCAAAATCAATACCTTTCTTCTATGCAAACCCCTTCACCATAAGTCTAGCTTTGTACCTTTGTTTTCCTCCATCTTCTTCCTTTAGCCTGTAAACCTATTTATTCTTCAATGTTGTTTTTCCTGCAGGCAACCTGACTATGTCCTAAGTCTGGTTTTGCATTAGGGAGTCCATCTCTTCTTCCATTGCTACCTCCCACTTCTTCTTGCTTTCAACCTGCATTGCCTCTTCATAACATTCGGGTTCACTAGAATTAGTCAACAATAAAAAATATAATGAACGAGAGTATCGTCCAGGGGGTATACTTATCCTGGTAGATCTTCTGATGCCATTTTCAGGTGTTTGGGGTGCCTATTGCTATTGTGGTGGTTGTTGTTGTTGTGGTTGTTGATTATTATTATTTTCAGGCACCTTTACTTTTTCAGTGATCTCATCAAGAGCTGTGTATTCCTTGTTTTATTTTTCCCGTTTCTTTTCCTGCAACCGATTCTTATACAAGACCTTTTCATTGAATATTACATCTCTGCTCCTAATGATTTTGTGATTTTCATAATCATATAAGAAATAACCAAAATCATTAACACCATATCCAATAAAGGTACATTTCTTTGATTTTGCCTCAAGCTTTGTTCTATTTTCTTTATTAATATGGACAAAGGCCTTACAACCAAAAGGCTTCAAAAAAGAGTAGTTTACCTTTTTACCCATCCATGCTTCCTCTGGAACACCACCATCTAAGGAACTTGAAGGCCCTCTGTTTATTAAATAAACAGTAGTATCTACAGCATCTGCCCAAAATTGTAAAGGCAATCCTGCATGCAATCTCATGCACCTTGCACTCTCCATGATTGTTCTATTCATCCTTTCTGACACACCATTTTTTTTTGGTGTTCTTGGAACTGTCTTCTCTCTGTGAATTCCATGCTCTGAACAGTACCTATCAAACTCTTTGCTACAATATTCACCTCCATTGTCTAATCTGAGACACATCAATTTCCTTCCTGTCTCAATCTCAACCAAAGCTTTCCATTTCTTGAAAGTATCAAATACATCAGATTTATTCTTAATATAATAAATCCAAGTTTTTCTAGTTGCATCATCAATAAAAGTAACATAATAACGAGAGCCAGTGAGAGATGATACCTGAGCAGGTCCCCATACATTTGTATGCACAAGCTCTAATTTTTTGCTCTTATTTTCTTTCCCAACTCTGAGAAATCTGACTCTCTTCTGTTTTCCATAAATGCAATTCTCATAGAAGTCCAAATCAACATTCTTCAAACCTGGCAACAAATTTCTTGAGTGAAGAATATTCATCCCCTTCTCACTCATGTGTCCAAGTCTATGATGCCATAATGTTGCATCTGCTCCTTTGGAAGTTAAAACATTAATAGAGTTAGAAATACCATTGCATAAATACAATGTACCAACCTTTTCAGCTTTTGCTATTACTAGGGCTCCTTTGGTGACCTTCCAAGCTTTATCTGTGAAAGTTGTCACACAACCTTCACCGCCTAACTGCCCTGTTGAAATCAGATTTTTCTTTAGATCTAGAACATGCCTTACCTCCTTTAGTAGCCATTGGTTTCCATTTTGTTGTTTTACAAAAACCTTACCCATTCCAACAATTTTATAGGGTTTATCATCACCCAAATGGACTTGTCCAAAATCTCCTTGAACGTAGTCATGAAAATATTTCTTATCAGGTGTGGCATGGAATTAGGCCCCTGAATCTACCACCCAGGAATTGGTAATATTTTCGAAAGAAAGAATCAAAGCATCTTGTAACACCTCACCTGTCACATTTGCTTCATGGTTCTTTTCTTGCTGTGCATCTCCTTCTTTTCCCTTCCAAGATCTACAATCTTTCTTTAGGTTTCCTTTCTTTCCACATTTCCAACACACTATCCCCAATCTAGACTAGGATCTGCCTTTCCTTGATTTATTGCGATATCCTGAGCTCTTTCCACTTTCCATTTTTCTTCCCCTAGACTCTGCACTTAAAGCATTACCCGATGTCTCACCAGAGTTTTTTCGTCGCATTTCCTCGCTAAGGATAGCACCGACAACATCATCAACCTTTAAAGTACTAGATCCAAAAATAGAGTTACTAATGCCCATTACTAAACAATTCCAACTTTCTAGCAATGAGCACAAGAATAACAAAGCTCTAACTTCATCATCAAAGTTTACCCCTACAGAACTTAATTGACTTGTAACAGTATTAAAATCATTTAAATGGTCTGCAACAAATCCACCTTCTCACATCTTCATATTAAATAACCATTTCATAAGAAATACCTTGTTTGAGGCCAAGGGTTTTTTATATAGTTTCGCCAATGCCTTAATCAAACCCTCTATCATTTTTTCCTTCGAAATGGTTGAAGGCAACCAATGCTGTGAGGCACAACCGTACTATTCCGAGTGCCTTTCTATCAAGAAGGTTCCATTCTTCATCTATCATACCCATTGGCATCTTTGTTTTTCCGCCCAATGGTAGGTACAAATATTTCTGATACAGATAAACTTCCATATGCATCTTCCATAGTGAGTGATCTGAATCAGATCCATCAAAAGACTGGCGAAGAACCGTGGCCATATCAGGTCAGGATGAATCTCTAAAAATTCCAAAAATAGTGATCAAAAACACCCTAAACCAATGGCAATGGTAGCCAGAGTGGAATGATGAGGACCTCAGTCAAAGCGCACTGACCGAGGACCATGGAGACTGCGTAGGAGGTCAAAGTAGCCCCTAGGAGCCTCGGATCAGGAAAAGAAGGTGATTTTTGATGCGCGATTAGCGGATTACTGCCTAGAGCTAATCGTGCATCGCTGGGTGAATAGGGCCGAAATGGGGGAAGCTCGAGCACTTGGATGCATGGAGAACCGGAGAACCACGGGCAGGAAAGGAAAAAAGCGCTAATTGTACAAGGTAGGACCTGCACTCTGGAAACCGACGGTATTGATCCGGGTGCCCTCAAATGGTAAACGGTTTTGGAGAAAGTGGAGCGATCCCACTTAACGATCGATGCGTGGCGGAGGAGGTGAGAGAAAACTATTATTGATCGCGTGTTATTAGTTGAGCAGGTCAACCGAATGGGACATGTGTACAACGTTGAATCTGAGGAATCTAGATCGAACGGCTGAGATTGCGCCCGATGGAGGAAGCGGAATCGACGAAGGATTAAGCCGCATTTGTAAAGATTTGAGGTCTGTTTGGTTGCCACGGTGGAGGAAGAACGCGTCCACGATGTAACTGAAGAAACAAACCAACGAGCAGGCTGGCATTGTTCAGATGGGGACACATGGCCACACCTTGAGCATTCATGCTGACGCTGAATAGGGAACTCCAAGCGCGGCTGCAGAAGGTGAATCGACAAAGGCAGAAGAGGAACTGAATGGGCATGGGGACGAATGGCTAAAAGCCATGAACAACGAAACAAAATACACAGTTGAACACTAAGAGACAGAAACCAAAGAAGAGGGCAGTAAAGCAACAGCAGGAAGAGACAGAGGGCCGAGCTAACCAGCAACAGCGTCGAGCACTAGAGCTTGAGAGATTCAAGCCATCCCATAAAGGAATCTATCTGGGCTAAGCACCACGTTGGGCTCTTATCACCGTAGATCAGAAGGTCATAGAGCTGGTAGGAAGAAGAAGAGTCTGTGTACTCCAGTGGCTTGGGGAATCCAAGAAACCACCCTGCCAAGCAAACCTACTTCAGTAAAACTCACATTGAGTCCTTGCAATGTAATTCTCTGCTCAAAGACCCAATAAAACAAGGCCACCATTGAAAGCTGGACCAGAGATGTAGCCTTGGAGAATAGGGTGAACTCCTTAATAAAATTGCTTGTGTCTTTGTGGTTGCTTACTGTATTTCTCTATTGTATTTCCATTTAAATGTTTGTGTATTGGCAATCTAATCGATCCGTTGCTTAAATAACACAGAACACACACACCAGCACATGAGTCTATAATACCTTTTGTTTAATAAACTTTAAATTGGTTTCACTCATAGGGTGATCATCAGATCAAGTGGTATCAGAGGCAGTAGGCTGTAAGGTTAGACAAGCTTGTGTTGGTTTAGCTATGAATGCTCACTAGATCAAAGCTCAAATTATGAGAAGGAGAGTTGGTGGAAACTAATCCTAAAATTGGGAGAGTCTATCCTCGGAAGATAATGTCATAGGAAGGTTCTAGGGGGCTAGACCCTCAATTCACAGAAATTTTCCTAGCTAGAAAGTCTATGGTAGAAGAAATGTATAGGGACTTTAGAAAGCATAAGGATGAAGATTCATCAGGTTCTAAACAAGATAAAGAAAAAGATGAGTCTCATCCCCATGACCACTCAAAAGGAAAAGGGAAAGAGGAAAGCTTTCTCACACCTCCTAATAACCTTGTGCACAATAAGAAGGCATTTTTGATTAAGTTAGATGTTAAATTTGATTTGCCTATATATGATGGAGAGCTAAATGCTAAAAAGTTGGGCAATTGGATTAGAAAAATTGATGTATGTTGCAGGGTACAAAACATAGACTCGGACAAGAGTAATATTCAGCTGGCAAGCCTATGCCTAGGAGGCACTGCCTTGGTTTGGTGGGAAGGCAGAACCCAAGTTGATATGAAGAAGCATGGAAATACCATCTCTGTCTAGAGTGAATTTGCTGCTGCAATCAAAAAGCAGTTCTATCCATTGACCTACATGCAACAAACCATGATGAGTTGGCAAACTCTTCAGCAGTTCAAAGTGCAAAGTGTGCAAGGGTATACTCAAGAGTTTAGAAAGAGAGCATTGATGTTGGGTATCTCATTAGACTCACCAAAAACTCTTTTGAAGTACACTGGTGGTCTACACAGCTACATGAGGTATACCATCCTCATGTTTAATCCCACTAGTATAGATGAGGTATCTATACAAGCTACTCATCTAGAAACTAGAGGAAGGAATGGAAATACAGAAGTTGGGGGACCATCCCAACCCACTGTGAGCAAGAGTAAGGAGAAAAGAAAGCAGGAGTGGAAAGCAAGGAAGGCTAACACTGCACAGAAAAGCAAAGCTTCATCCACTCACTGTAAAAAGGATGGGCATGATGATGGGCACTGTTCGATTCTGCATCCAGAGCTGAGACCTAAGAAGTCCGAGGGCAAGAAGAAGAAGACTGCTGCAGCTATTCAGAAAGATTTGGGGTTAGACTCGGGAGATGAAACAATCATTACAGCCACAGGTATAAAAGGTAAGAATTTTGAAGCATCTACTAGTAATTTTGTTCAATCTGTTATTGACGAAGAACATGAGAGGCAAAGACATGAGCCTTTCCATATTCAAGTTGTTTCCAAAAATCAAAAGATCGATACTTTGTTTGATAGTGGCTCACAAGTAAATCTAATTTTTGAAACAATTGTAAAGAAATTAGGATTAGCAACTACACCTCATAAGAAACCATACCCATTAGGATGGTTCAATGATAAATCACAACTACAAGTGACTAGAGAGTGCAAACTCAAGTTTTCTTTTGGGTCAGCATTTGTAGATGAGGTTGACTTAGATGTAATTCCTTTGGATATATGTGGAATTGTTTTAGGAAGTCCTTACTTGTATGATAGAAATGTTATTTTCTATAGAGCTGAGAACAAGTATCTACTTGTTAAAGGTGGAATCGAATACTTTGTAAGAGCTCACAAGCTCAAGAATAATTATACTCTCATAAACTTAGGATAGATTAAAAGAATGATAAATTCATGCAAATAGTTCCTACTGATGGTTGTAAAGGAAAATAAACCTAATAAAACCAATGTATTTAAGGGTTGTAATGTTGATCAGCAAGCTGATATAGAAAAGATTGTTTCAGAATATGATGTCTTGTTTTAAGAACCTAAAGGTCTGCCACCCAAAAAGGGAATAGTACATGATATCATTTTGCAGCAAGATGTTCCATTGCCTAACATTGGGATGTATAGGTTGTATGCTTTAGAGAATGCTGAAATCAGGAAGCAAGTGCAGGAGTTGCTCGAGAAAGGGTTCATCAGGCCTAGCACATCACCATGTGGGTCACCGATCGTTTTGGTGAGAAAGAAAGATGGCTCATGGAGAATGTGCATTGACTACCGAGCACTGAATAAGATAACAATCAAAAATTGTTATCCCCTTCCTCGCATAGATGATCTTTTAGATGAATTGAAGGAAGCTGTTTATTTCACCAAGCTGGATTTGCACAGTGGATACCATCAGGTCAGAGTTGCAGAGAAAGATGCATGGAAGATTGCTTTCAAAACAAAGCAGGGATTGTATGAATGGTTGGTTATGCCTTTTGTCCTAACTAATGCTCCTGCTACTTTCATTAGATTAATGAATGATGTAATCAGACCTTTTCTTGATGATTTTGTTATTGTGTATTTGGATGACATTCTAATTTTTAGTAAAACGTGGGAAGAACATTTAAGGCATATTAAGCAGAAATTAGATGTTTTGAAAAGAGAAAAACTTTATGTTAAACTCTCCAAATGTGAATTTGGCAAAACCTCTCTAAATTATTTGGGTCAGTTAGTAGGGGGAGGTGAATTGAAAATAGATCCCTCTAAAGTGGCAGTCATTGTAAACTGGCCTGAACCCAAGTCTGCTACAGAAGTGAGAAGCTTCTTAGGAGCAGCACAATATTGGAGGAAATTCATTTCAAATTTTTCCTCAATTGCAACTCCCTTACATGTCTTGACAGGATTGAACAAGGTGTTTCAGTGGGGAGACAAACAGCAGAAAGCCTTCGACACCTTAAAAGAAAAGATTAGTACAACACCGGTACTAGCACTGCCAAATCTACAAAAACCATTTGAGATCCAAACTGATGCCAGTGACTATGCCATGGGAGCAGTGTTGACACAACCCGGTAAACCCATATGTTATCATTCTGATACTTTTAATCCTGCAGTAGTTAACTATCCTACATATGATAAAGAATTGTATGTATTAGTTCAGAGTGTAAAAAAATGGAAGCATTACTTAATGGGAAAAGAAACAGCAATACATACTGATCATCAGCCACTTCAATACCTACACTCCCAAACTAAGTTGCAGCAATCAAGACATTACAGATGGATGGGTTTTCTACAACAGTTTCATTTAGTCATCAGATATAAAAAAGGCATACATAACAAGATTGCAGACATGTTATCTAGACCCATTATAAATGCATCTACCATACTTAAGCATAATTTGTGCTGCATGAAAGCTACGTAGAACAATATGCTCAGGATATGGACTTTAAAGATGTATATGCAACTTTGAGTCAAGGCAAAAGAATAGAAGAATTGGACTATCACATGAATGACCAACTTTTATATCATTGTGGGAAACTCTGCATTCCACAAACTGAGAGAGTAAAGATAATTAGGGAAGCACACAATTCTCTGATATCGGGTCACTTTGGGGTAAGTAAAACAGTTGCACAGCTGCAAAGGTTCTGCTATTGGCTAAGAATGAGTGAGATAGTTTCTAGATATGTAAAGGGATGTGCTATGTGTGCGAAAAGCAAGCCCAACAATAGAAAACTAGGCTTGTACACTCCATTGCCAGTTCCTTCTCACCCTTGGGAAAGCATTTCCATGGATTTTGTTGGAGGACTGCCTAAATCTAGGAAAGGTCATGATTATCTATATGTTGTTGTGGATAGGTTGAACAAAATGCGTATTTTGATACCCTGTAGTAAACAGATTACAGCTGAACAAACTGCAAAAATATTCTTTGAACATGTATGGGTTCATTTTGGATTACCCACTTCTATTGTATCTGATCAGGACACCCGATTTGTGGGGAAGTTTTGGTCAAGTCTGTGGGAACTAATGGACATCAAATTAAAGAAAAGAACAACTTTTCATCCACAAACAGATGGCTAGACAGAAGTAGTTGACAGGACGGTGATCCAGTTACTGAGGGGATATTGCAGCAAACACCCTAAGCTTTGGGATGAACACTTGTGTTATGTGCAGCATGCCTACAATAGAGCCAAACACTCTTCTACGCAAAGATCTCCTTTTGAGACCTGTTTTGGTTTCATAACAAGGTATCCTTTCTATTTTGTCTTCGGTAAAAATACCATGGTTGATAGACACAGTGATGTGGACAAGGCAACTAGGTTCATTGAACAGATCTAGGAGATCCACCAGGCAGTAAAGGAATAGTTGGAAAAGAGCTAGGCCAAGTACAAGGCTAGGCACGATAAGCATCAGATGGAGCATAGCTTTCAAGTTGAAGACCAAGTCTCGCTGTATATTAGTAACGAAAGGATGCAAGGTGAAGGTAAAAAGCTAAAACCTATCAAGTATGAACCTTTCAAGATACTTGAGAAGATTGGCGAAAATGCATTTTTCCTTGATATATCAGCTTACATACACATCTACTCAGTCGTAAACGTAGATTGCTTGAGGTTGTTTGAACCTTCGATGATTGAGGACCCTGAAGAGCAGAGTCAATTACCTTCTGTTGATGACCTGTTACCTGAATATCTTAATGAATTATGGGAAGGCGCAGTGCTAGACAGGAAGGTAAGAACGATGTGCAGTGGAAAACTGGAATACCTCAAGATTGGTCTCAAAGGTTTGAAGCCAAGCAGTGCGAAGTGGATTGGGATTGGACAAGTGAGAAAGCAATACCCTCACTTACACGATGCTTGAAAACCAACTTTTGGTGGTCCGAAAGCTCTTTCAATGGGAAGCCTGTAATCCAAATCGGATCCATCAAAAGACTGGTGAAGAACCATGGCCATATCAGGTCGGGATGAATCTCTAAAAATTCCAAAAACAGCAATCAGAAACACCCTGAACCAGTGGCAATGGCAGCCAGCTTGGAACGACAAGGACCTCGGTCAAAGCGAGCTAACCAAGGCCCATGGAGACTGCACAGGAGGTCAAAGTAGCCCCTAGGAGCCCAGAATCAGGAAAAGGAGGTGATTTTTGATGCGCGATTAGCATCGCTGGTTGAACAGGGCCGAAATGGGGGAATCTCAAGCACTTGGACGCTCGAGAAAGGCGAAAATTCTAATCGTACAAGGTAGGACCCGCGGTCTGAAAACTGGTGGTATTGATCGGGGCGCCCTCAAACAGTAAAAGGTTTTGGAGAAATCAGAGCAATCCCACTTAACGATCGATGCGTGGCGGAGGAGGTGAGAGAAGACTGTCATTGATAACGTGTTATCGGTCGAGTAGGTCAACCACATGGGACTTGCGTACAATGTTGGATCTGGGGAATCCAGATCGGATGGCTGAGATTGCGCCCTATGGAGGAAGTGGAATCGACGAAGGATTAAGCTACGTTTATAAATATTTGAGGTCCGTTTGACCGCCACAGTGGAGGAAGAACACATCCACAATGTAACTGAAGAAACGAACCTACAAGCAGGCTGGCGCTGTTCAGATGGGGACACGTGGCCACACCCTGAGCATTCATGCTGATGCTGAACAGGGAACTCCAAGTGCAGCTGTAGAAGGTGAATCAACAGAGGTGGAAGAGGAACTGAACGAGCATGGGGACGAATGGCTAAGAGCCATGAACAACGAAACAGAATACATAGTTGAACACTAAGAGACGGAAACTAGAGAAGAGGGTAGTAAAGTAACAGCAAGAAGAGACAGAGAGCCAAGCTAACCAACGGTAGCATCGAGCACCAGAGCTTGAGAGATTCAAGCCATCCCATAAAGGAAACTGTCCGGGTTGAGCACCACGTTGGGCTCTTGCCACCGTAGACCAGAAGGTCACAAAGCTGGTAGGATGAAGAAGAGTCTGTGTACTCCAGTGGCTTGGGGAATCCAAGAAACCACCCTGCCAAGCAAACCTGCTTTAGGAGAACTCACATTGAGTCCCTGCATTGTAATTCTCTACTCAAAGACCCAATAAAACAAGGCCACCACTGAAAGCTAGACCAGAGACGTAGCGCTGGAGAATAGGGTGAACTCCTTAATAAAATTGCTTGTGTCTTTGTGGTTGCTTACTGTATTTCTCTATTGTCTTTGCATTTAAATCTCTGTGTATTGGCAATCTGATCAATCTGTTGCTTAAATAACGCAGAACACACACACCGGCACATGAGTCTGTAATACCTTTTGTTTAATAAACTTTAAATTGGTGTCACTCATAGGGTGATCATCAGATCAGTGAGAAGTTTTCGCCATTAAATTTCTCGACCCTAAACTTACCATCTTCCACCATTGCTCCCACTCAAATGAGGAACCCTTCTTTCCTGCGAGTTTATCAGCCAAATAGACCATCGACTTTGATACCAGTTGTTAGAAAATTATATATTACAGAGCAATGGAACATATAGAATATTGCATAAATATAAACACAGAAAACACATAAAACCAGAGAGACATAGATATATGTGGTTCACCCAGTTTGGGCTACATCCACCTCGAACAGCCAGTCCTTCCTTTCTATTATCCAGCAAAAAATAAAGAGACACAACCTACAGCATATCTGCTGTAATATCCTTTATTTTCTGTCACAGTCTCACCTCTCTGTTTCTCGCTCAGAGAATACACATCTATTACACAGCCTCAATACAATGCCCTCATACAAAGAGAGGGGTTGCCTTCTAGGGCAAGAAACCTTAAACTAAACATAATTTCTACTGTCAGATCATCCACCTAATGAATGGCCCAGATTGACTAGAAATTACTATGCTTTTACAAGGAAATTTTACATCTATTTTTAGCTTCTGGGGTGCTGCCCCCGAAACCCCCGCCAGGGGATCGCTAGCCCCTGGACCCCCCAGCTGGGGGGGATTAGCCCCCCCGAACCCTCGTGGGGGGGACAAGTCCCCCATGCACCGCCCCACATGGACGGGTGTACAAAATTCCTGGGGTTTACATCTTGCTGAAACAAAGACCTCTAAATAATCATGCTCCATACCCACCAATAATTGCATATTTGTGCCTAATGTAATTTATTTTTGAAGAAAATTTTGAGGATATTGGAAAAATTACAAAGATTTGGAGGAGGAGATAATCTAGGGACTTGTTTTCACTACAGGAGGATCAATATTAGATAATAAATCAACAATATATTATGAAATTATTGCACAAATTATAGAGCTCTAGTGATTGAGAAAATCTAGGAATGTGTTCCCTATCGTTTAATGAAAATTCCTAGTGTTGGGAACAAGATCAACTATTTGAGGGATTTTGGAAGGAAAATCTTCCTCATTTCAAGGAGAATGCTTCCTCATCATTTTTTATAACTACCAATTCGAATTTTCCTCTAGATTCATGTATTTCGTAGTATTCTTATGGAGAGAACTTATATTTTTGCAACTCCACTTTCATTTCTAGTAGGGATGTACTTGGATTGATTCAAATAATGAAGTTTGGTGCCATTTTTAGCTTCTAAAGCTTGTTCTCCTTCATAGAACTCTGAGTATCTTTGGGCTTGGCCATCCTAAGAGCCTCAGAAGATTTTTTACAATTTGTCTTTCTTATTTTCACTTCTTATTCACATCCATCTCTTATTCTTGTTTTTCCTATTTCTGCATTTAGTATTGATGCTTCTTTTGCTATAGGATTAGGTTAAATGATTGAAGTGAGTTTTTTTTGTAGATTATTTATAGATTCAAAATAATAATGAATCCTTAGAATATATTTTAGAATTCATATTCATCATTGAACCACTTGGATTGGTTTACTAGTTCACAAATCTACAATTTCTCAAAGTCCCTTGCAGTAAAAGGCAATAACTTTCTACTATTTTTTTAGAACATTTTAGTGAGATTCAGTTGAGTTTATTCCACTTGTATTAGGTCATAAAAAAATTCAAGTTAATAACAAAATTTACCCCAATGCATTTGAAATTTATTAGGTTAGGCATTTGATAGGTTAACTAGCTCACTAGTTCTTGAATTTCTAGTTTTTAGAGTAGTAATTTTCTGTTATTTTTTATCACATGTTAACATGGGTATTTTGGAGTTATTTCACTTTGAATGGAGTCCTAAGACATCCTAATTAATAAAAAAATTCATCCCATCCCATTTTCATTTGATTTACTTGGTCATTTGGTGAACTATCTCCTCATGTAGTAATTATATTTCGCCTTTAGCAACCTCCTGTAACACTCCTGTAGCACGTGTAAACTTGACTATATTTTCTCCAAAAGCTTGGTTTTTGTCTCTTAGGTTTGAATCATGACCCCTAGTATTTAAATCCATGATTGAGGAAGAATAAACACCAATTATGACATGCCTTTTTACAAAGTATATTAGGCCTATTTATTTGAATTCATGCTCTGAGGATTTTGATTACAAATTGTTGTTCTTGGCTAGGATTGGTTTTCTTTTCAAAGTAACATTTCAATTTATGCAATTAGTTTAGGCTTTTATTTCATGAAATTCACTCCATTATATCAAAACAATGAAATAAGGACATATTGTATACTGCACATATAGTGCTGATACCTCTTAAGTTTGTACAAACCCCAGGTTCATAATTTAAGTTGGCAGCCTTAGGAGTTGCAACATTCTTGTTGCAATATTGGGTCTCATCACTTTTTGGTGCCATTGTCGGGGAGGTGTCAAAGAATGCACTAGTTTCTTCACTAGTTGATTCATTTATTTTACTTTCTGAAAAAACAAAAAAATTGCATTAGGAATCTTTAATTTCAAGAACAAAAAGTTTCATTCTATTGGTATTTCCATTCTATTTTTTTATAAAAACAAAAGAAATACTTCTTCAACACCAACCCCCCCTCATTTGATCAGTTGGTGTAGTAAGAGACACATCACCATATAGTTTTGCAAGTAGAATAAGAAGAGGTGTCAAAGAAGATAGAATAAATGGATGGAGATGCTGAAAATGAAGAATATCCTCTTGGATTTTCCATTCAAGATACTGATGTCAGTGTGCATATGAAGAACATCCCTGCATGTTTCCTTCCCAACTTTCATGGTATGAGGTCGGAGGATTTCGAAACCTTTCTCTTTTAATTTGAAATCCTTTGTAGATATTATGGTTACTTACTAAACACTCAAAAGTTGAGATTGTTTCCAACAACATTAAAGGATAAAGCACTTAAATGGTTCATGAGTTTAGGGACTACTTCAATAACATCATGGAATGATATGCACAAGATATTTCTAGAAAAATGTAAAGATCATAATCATAGATAATAAACCTTTATAGTGACTCAAAAAGAAGATGAGAGCCTTGAGGATTTAATAGAGAGGTTCATGTATAATGTTAAGAAGGATAAATTGCACAATTTATGATTTGACACACTAAAAACCCTCTTAATTAGAACAATTAGGTATGAGTGGATTGATCTCCTTGATCTCATGAGTAGAGGTGATGTATACCAATTATCATTTGAAGAAATTTGTGAAATGTTTAAGTGCTTATCAAGAGGAAGGACAAGAGTAAGTAAACCATCATCAATGTTGGTAAGTCAAGCTGAACTTGGAAATTTGCTTGATAAATTTAAAAAAAAAAAAATCTTAGCAAGATAAGTGAACAAGTAGAAATCATAAGAACGAAAAATCAACAAAAACAAGAAGACCATGGAAGAAACCAAAGAAACTATGTTATGTAGCTCCAAGAAGACCATGGCAGAAAGAACCAAATTCACAATTTCAATCTTATGCATCTCAAAGTAATTGGAACACACTCCTTCCTTGGAAACCTTGGCCATCTCAACCCTAAAACCAATCTTGTCCAAAAGGCTGGCAAGGAAATTATGGGAGCATGTTGACCTAGATTTTCATTGATGTCAATATGGCAATATTCTAGGATAATAAATGATGATATGAAGCCAAGGAGCAAAGCCATCAGAGAAGCCATCAGAGGAGACGAGTTAAGAAAAGAGGAATATATCAAAGCAAATAATATTAGAAGTTGTCAAAAACAAGAGCAAGAAGCCATGAAGAGAAACCAGAGGAAAGCCAAGATAGTCAAGCCATTGGAGAGAATATCGGAAGTCATAAGAGCTATCAGAGTAGAGCTATCAAAGTAGAGAAGAGGTATTGGAGCGGTATTGGAAGCCACAGGAAAGCCAAGTAAGTGTAAGAGTGGGAGAGTTAACAAAGGAGCCATATCAAGAGATATCGCATGAGATATAGAAAGGAGCGACGGACCAAGACAATGTAGATCAGAGCAGAGGAGCGGAGGAGCGGAGGACCCACTGCACCATTATAAACTGCCCTATTGTTATATCACATCCACCCATTGAAACTCTCATAGCGCAAGTTATAAAGGGTTGTCACCCCTGAACCACTGATTTCGATATGTATTCAAACCCACTGCAACATTATAATACAACTTATTGAAATATCGCATTTTTTGAATCGCAATGTTCAAAAGAATTGACATCATCGGACTGTCGATTGCGATATATATTACGGACCCTAGTGCACCATTTAACATGACTAAATGTAATATCGCATCTGTTGTATCACTAGTCTCTAAGGGATGTCAAACCACGGATTGCTATAAGGTTGTGGACCCAACGATATATATGTCTAGGTGTATAAATATTTGAAGTCCGGCTAAGTGTTTAGGAGCGGGGTTTTCTATGTATTCCATGTGTATCCTTGTATTTCGATAAGTAGTATTGCTCGGGTTTCAAGGCTTAAGACCTGGTCATATTAAATCTCCAATTGTGATTGCGATTGCGATTGTGATGTGGCATGTGGGACCTCCCTGTTGGTATAGTCTCTCAAATGAAATCCTCCGTAAACAATGAAGTCTAATGTATGAATATTATTAAAGGAAAAAGGACCTATCTGATATTTTTTAATAAGAAATATTTCTTTGTATTTCAGCCTCTCTTCCTCCTGAACGTGTCCTGTGAATATTGGAACACTCGAATAGATAGACGAAGCCATGGATCAGGAAGCTGAAGTGTCAAGCAAGCATAGAAGGTCTAGCGAGCATTGAGAAAGTTGAAGCTCAAGTGAGCGAAAGGGAAGCCAAAGGTTAGGCATATCAAGATAAGAAAACTGAGAATTGTCTTTATGTACTTGTTGTTGGAAAACTGGAAGAAACAAAGGCAGCAGTAGGTCCAACAGGATAGGAGGAAGACGAAGGTCTAGCAAGACAATAGGAAGCCAATAGACGAGAAATTCTGTTGATCGGGCTAACCTATGAAAGGATCATAACATCGATGAATTAATTAGGTACATAACACAACTTGAAGAACAATTTTGTGAAAAGATAAATAAAGTTTCATTTGATATCGTTTGAAGGGAACAACAACCAGCACCAATATTGAAATAGTCATGCCTGAAGCATTTACTCTAACAGATAGAATAGAGGCTTGAAACAGAGAGTTGGTTCTTGTGCAGAGCTTAGTGCAACTATTAGTAGACTCACTAAAGTTGTGTGGAGACATTATTAGAGATCATGATGGCTATTATAGACTCTATGTGGATAATATGAAGGGTTGTATAGACTTCTTCATATGAAGAATGATTGCCATTGATGTTATAGCATGGAGACTATAGTGAAGCTATAAATAGAAAAACCTTAGTAAAGAAGAGTTCTGAGAGCAAAACATTACTATCAAACATGCCTTGACAAGAGGGTTGGAGCCCTTGGGGTTGGTGCCTTATAAGTTTGAAGGATTGGTGTCATTGGAGTTGGTGCTCCTATATCCAAGGTTGGTGCCTTGACAAAACAAATCCAGACAGCTTGCAGCAGAGGGTTGGAGCCCTTGAGGTTGGTGCCTTGAAAAAACAGAGTTGGTGCTCTGGAGGTTGGAGCCTCACAAAAGTCCAAGTTGGTGCTTGACAATAGATTGGAATTACATATATATATATATATATATATATATATATATATATATATATATATATATATATATATATATATATATATATATTTATCTATTTTATTGCAAAGATTATATTAATATAATCATTTATTCTTGCTGTTCATCTTGTGTTCTGAATATAAATGTCTTAATTGATAAAATAACAATTGAAAATAAAAATTGATTCACCACCCCCCCCCCCAAGTATTTCCAATAGAGAAATTCATAATATAACAAATATTCTTCTCAATGTCCTCCATACCTAACTCCATGTTATCCCTAGCACCTACCTCCATCACAACAACAACCCCAACCACATCCATCTCAAAGATCCACTCCCACTTAACTACCTGTACCACCATTTTCAAACGCACACAAGAAGTAGCTCAACCAGCTTACAATGATGAGGTACAACACTTCCTAACATATCCTCTTGATGTCAACGATATTCATCTGAGCTCAGGGAGAGTATTGCAAAAAATATATTTTCTTGATTCCATTGAAGAACAACATTGAAAAGAAGAAGATCCAGAGAAGAACAAAGAATCATGGGTTGCACTTGATGAAGAGAAGACATCAAAATCATAGATTGAGAAAGTTCCCTCATGTTTACCATTAGATCCTCCATGTGCTCAAGAGAATAATAAAAAAAAAGTGGAATATTTGAATGTCATGGTAAAAGAAGACATGAAGAATGATCTAAATGAGAAGCCATCCAAGGGCCAAGCTATATTGAGGTTTGGTTCCAGAAAATCAACAAGATGGAGTGTCACTCTCTTCTTCAACAATGCTTGATATCTTCAAAGTCAAATAACTTGGTCTCTAAAATTTAGGTACATGTACAAGCATACATTTCAAGCCTACACATGAGTTTATATGTCATCTTGATGTGCACATGGTTCCATTGGAAGTATTCCTATACTTGAAAGATATTTTGTTTTTCAAGTAAAGTAGGATAGAAAAATAAATAAAAAATGGAAAATAAGAGGAAAAAATAAAATCGTAGGTGAAAACCTCCTTTGAGGCATCTAAGATTGGCTCATTGATTTAAAACTTCCATGAGGTGGTCAATGGGTTGGAAAAAGAGAAAAGAAAAGAGAAAAGAAAAAGATCCTAGGTGAAAACCTCCTTTGAGGCACCTAAGTAGACCTACTAATTGAAAACCTCATTGAGATAGCTAGTAGGCCTAAAAGAAAAAATGAAAAAATGAAAAACTTTATTTTCTCCATGTATCTCTCTCTGATGAATGCAGGTGTTATCCAACCTTTGCAAGCAACAAAAATAAGTTAGCACCAAAAGAAAAAGTTGGTAAGTCAAAGGAAGTCAAACTTTACTTTCTCTTCCTTTGCTCAGATGCTCAAAAAGGACCAAATCCATGTCAATCCATCACCATCATCCATTTCCAACATCCACCCATCATTTCCAAGCCTTTCCCATTCATTTTCCTCACTTTCCTAAAATGCTACAGGAGTGTTCTATTTTGCTACAGGAGGCCAAAATGCATAGAGCATAAAATTGTTTTTAGCATATCTTGAAAACTGTGCATCCATTGGACTATTTTATTCATGGGGATATGAATATGGATGGTGGTAAAATGTTCAATCAATTTCAGTAGATTCCAGTGCACACTTTTCGAGAAATCAACCTCCATCACCTACAACCATTTTTATTTTTTCTCAATATTCATGCATCCCTTGGCCAATATTTTTTATGGGGAGATGTATAAGGATGATGGAAACATGATCACCAAATGTTAGGTCAATACAATCTATCATTTGAGAGATATGGATAAAACAATTCGCTATATGAGACTGTCCTAAAATGCTACAGGAGGAGCTTGAAATGCTACAAGAGGCAAATCCGATTGGAGGAAGGGGTCCAAATATCATGTATTATTTAGTAAAATTTGATATAGGTCCCCCAAGACCACGTTTATCACCCATCCACTCCATCTAGCCAAAACTCATCATCAAATTCCACTCTTCCATACATAAAAAACACAGAAAAAGCTATGCTTTCAATTTTTCCACTACCTACACCAGCTCCTGATGATTTCTACAATAGGGGAATTCCTCCTATAACAACCTATACAGTCACATCAAAATCCGATAATCATTTTTTTCCACCCACAAAGTAAAATATCGAGCCATCTTGAGCATCATGACTCAATTTCTGAAGTGAGAAGAGGAAAACCAACATATAATGCATCCACTCCAACAACAACAGATTGAAAACTAGTGAGATACCAACAAGAAAGAAAGGTTCCATCATGTGAAGACATGTGCAGAAGCAAAACAAGAAAAATGGCACCTCCAGAGAACAATGGATCGATCATCAACTCAACAGCATCATGCATGTCTCTCCTGCAACCATCAGGTAGGTACAAGTATGCAATATTATTTACCTCTTCTCTTGAGCATATTATGGTTAGAATTTTTTGTCAATGCATGAGAGATGAGGTTTTATAAGCTAAGAATGGGTCAAAAGTCTTGACCACCCTCAATGAGTTAAGTGCAGCTAACTCCCTCACTCATGCAATGTGGAAAATCCAAATTAAGAAGGGTGATGATTATGAGGAGTGGGGACAACGGTTAAAAGAGGAAATTCATGCAAAGGCCAAGTCACCCAAGCCCATTGATCCCACTATCATAGAAATAAATAAAAGAACAAGGCTCAACTTCAATTGTATCAATGCTCATTCCAAAAGAGTTAGAGAGTCTCACTAAGGCATCTAGTGTTGGGCTAGATGATACCAAGGGTTGCCTAGGGTGCTACAAAAGAGATTTAGAGTTGATTTGCAGGTGCTACAAGATCGGGCATAGCTGCTACAGGAGAAACACAACTGCTACATGAGAAACAAGGTTGCATAGGAGAAACATAGTTGCTACAAGATAAATGAAAGATGATATAGGAAGGAAGAAGTTGTTGCAAAAGACCTTGATTTTGAGTAATTTCACCCCAAACCCTAGGATTCAAAGGACAACATCCAAAGGAAGGCTAAATATATATTTATACTTTCCATATGTGAACAAGAAGGATGCAAAAAATCCATTTTTTTCAGTAGTACAACCTATGGGAAAATTTTGATAAAAGCATACAAATAAAAAATGAAATGTGGATGTTTCCTTTGAATTTACCATGATAAGAAGGGGAATTGCAATTATTTTTGGGAATTGCCTTGTCAACTTTGGAAAGTTGTATTGAAGGCTATGAGGGGTGGATTTAACCATATAAATCCCACATCTAATAAGAAGGAGAAGAAGAAGCTAATGAAGAAGTAGAAGAAGATAGAGATTAGTAGGAGAGGAACAAAATTTGCTAAAAACTAAAATAACAGTGCCTAAGAGAGACCTAATCAAAATAAAGAACTCTAGATCCCACTAAGAAATCATCTAAGACACAAAAGAGAAGAAGAAGGCAACAAAAGGAAAGAATTCTTTCACCATCAAAATAGAAACACTGTGATTTTTCTATTCACAAATACTTTTGGAAAAATGAGTGAAAATGGAATGAATGTGTCAAGGGAGAGGGTGTGAATGCAATGGATCTACAAGCCAACAAAGTTCACTTCCAAAGAGGAAAGATATGTTTTTGTGCTTTAATGACTGCTAAAAAATCATGAAAATAACAACTACATTTTATGCTTGTCCTTGCAAAACCTACAACCAAGCTTCTTAAGGGAAATGACTGATGAATGTACAAGAGAGAGGCCGTCACGGCCACGAATGAGGCACAATTAGGTCACTAAGTTTCTTAGAGGATGAGTAACACGTTCAACAGGGGGTATGATGGGCTTCCAATTTAGACATAAATTAAGGCCCATATGACCATCCTTCAACACATTAAACCTCTCTTTTTTACATTTTATGACATACTTTTAACTTTAATATGTTCATTAGGAAGGTTTAGAGATAATTGCATATTTGTGCCTAGTATTATTTATTTTTTGAAGAAAGCGTGAGAATATTGGGCAGATTATGAAGATTTAGAGGAGATAATATGGAGAATTTCTCCCTGCTATAGGAGGATCAATATTGGATAATAAATCAACAAGATATTATAAAAGTATTGCACAAATTCTATAGCTCCAGTGATTGATAAAATCAAGGAATGTGTTCCCTATCATTTAATGCATATTCCTAGTGTTGGAATGAGATCCACTATTTGAGGGATTTTGGAGGGGAAAGCTTCTCCTTTAAAGGAGAATGCTTCCTCATAATTTTATATAAGTACCAATTATAATTTTCCTCTAGAGGCATGTATTTATTAGTCTTCTTGTGGAGAAAACTTGTATTTTTGCAGCTCTACTTTCATTTCTAGCAGGGTTGTACATGGATTGATTCAAATAATGAAGTTTGGTGCCATTTTTAGCTTCTAAAGCTTTCTCTCCTTTACATTACTCTGATTATCCTTGGGCTTGGCCATCCCAGGAGATCAGAGTGTTTTTTACAATTTGTCTTTCTTATTTTCACTTCTTATTCACATGCATCTCTTATTCTTGTTTTTCCTATTTGTACATTTAGTACGGATGCTTCTTTTGTTGTAGGATTGGGTTAAATGATTGAAGTGAGTATTTTTTGCAGTTTATTGATATAGTAAAAATAACTATGCATCCTTAGAATATATTTTAAAATTCATATTCATCATTGAGCTACTTGGCTTGGTTTATTAGTTCACTAATCTAGAATTTCTAGAAGTCCCTTGTAGCAAAAAGTAGTAATTTTCTGTTATTTTTTATAACATGTGAATAAGCTTCAGTTGAGTTTATTCCACTTGTATTAGGTCATAAAAAAATTCAATTTAATAACAAATTTTACCCCATTTCATTTGAACTTGATTAGTTTAGTTATTTGATAGGTTAACTAGCTCACTAATTCTTGAATTTTTAGTTTTTAGAGTAGTAATTTTCTACTATTTTTTAGCACGTGTTAACATGGGTGTTTTGAAGCGATTCCACTTGGAATGGATTCCTAATATATCCTAATTAATAAAAAAAAGTTATCCCTTCCCATTTTATTTTGATTTACATGGTCATTCGGTGAATTATATCCTCCTATAGAAATTTCGTTCTGCCTCTAGCAATTCTGTTTCGCCTATAGCAACCTCATGTAACACGTGTAAACTTGACCAAATTTGCTCCAAAAGCTTGGTTTTTATCTCTTATGCTTGAATGATGACCCTGAGGCTTTAAATCCATGATTGAGTGATCTGTAATGGAGCATATTAGTAATGTTTTCTAATTCCCCATTCAAACTATAAAAGTGTGCTTGAGGTTTGTACTCCAAAATAACAAGTAAAAAAAAACATGAATTTTATGTTTTTTTTACTTAAGTTAGTTCCATGAAGAAGACTTAAAACATGAAACCAAAACATTGAATGGAAACATGCATCAATCGGTAATACGCCGGCCATTGTTAAAGGAGTTCACCCCTCCTAGGCTACATCTCCTTGGATCAACTCTAATGGCATGACCCCTTCTCATTATGCTCAATATCTAGAAAATAAGAGTAAATAAACTGTTGAAATGGAATGGTTAGTTTCTCCTTTGAAGAGATAATTTCTGCAAAAGTTCTCACTCCATACATGTGTTAACCTACAGTTAAACATGTAAAACCTTCAGCAAACACAAACATCTTACACCAAGTTCCCATACAACAACTTCAAAGAGCATAAACAATACCACAATCCACTTGAAGTACATCAATAAGTCTCTTCTCCAAAACACATATAGAGAAAAGAAGAGATAAAGGTACAACACTAATGTAATGGTTGCTACAAAAATCGCGTGGAGGCTAGAAGACCCCAGCAAGGTCATCTCCATCTGCAAAAATCACATGGAGGATGGAAGACCCCAGCAAGGTCATCTCCATCTTCAAACTCCTCCATAAATTGAATCAACACTCTGGTTGAACATGGCACCCATAGGCTTCAATTTTCAAAAATCCTATCCAAAAGTGCTCCTTTGATCCTAAAACATGTTCCAATGAGTTCAAAATGTCCACAAATGTCTATCTAGCCTCTTTTTGCATCCCATTTTGTCGAAAATTGCCTTAGTTATGACTTTTGTCAGTCTTTGCACAATTGATCCAAAAACCTGTTCTAATGAGTTCAGAATGTCCAAAAATGGTTATCTAACCTCTTTTTTCATCCCATTTTGGCAAAAATGGCCTTATTTATGACTTATGTTAGTCTTTCCACAATTTTCTCCTCCAAATCTGGCTTAATGCCAGTTAAATTTATTATTTGAATTTAAATATGGCAGTTATGCCGAAATTAACGATCTTGCCAACTTCCAAACTTATCTCGTAGTTAAGGCTGAGTGGTCACATAGAAAGTGGTTGGTCCAGCAGTTAAGGAAATTGTTCTGCAGCTCTATCGCAAGTCGCAATTGGTGGAAACCCATGGTCTTAAGGTCTATGAACAAAGCTAGCGATTTGTGTTATTGTGATATCAGCGGAATTGATGGACAATTAAACGGAACCTATAATCACATCCCATCTAGGACTTATCGCTCATTGAAATTAGTGTATAACATGGGGTATTATATATGTGGGACCTAATGCATTACAATATGCGATCTGGCGATCCAAGGGACCTGACGAGTTATAAACCACAACATATAACAGTATCGCATCCGGTGCCCTATCGCAAATCACAATCAATGCTTACAGTCAGGTTCATTTTGTAAACACCTGTCTCGGTTGCGATTGTGATATGCGATATATCGCATTGCACCTAAGCTCTGTCAGGGTCGATTCTATAATGTTGACCCTTCGTTGATCTGCGATTATGATATATTGCATCACAACTCTGACTGTTCTAGGGGTCGATTACCTTAAATCCTCAGATATGCGATATGCGAGACCCAATGGAAGCCTACCACTTGGCGCTTCCCCATTTGATGGGAGCTTTTACATGTCATCCAATCCTACCACGTGTCTAAGTCAAACCTGAAATTTGACTTGATCTAACCCCTACATACGAGCTTGGATTTGAGTTTTGTTTGCACCATTGAATTCACAATGACGAGCTCTTCGATCCGAAACTAAGCTTATCAAGATTTTGACACTTTGATTTTTTTTGGCAAATTTTGAGCTCCTAATCATTGAGGAATAATAAACACCAATTAGGACATGTTCTTTTACAAAGTATATTAGGCCTATTTATTTGAATTCATGCTCTTAGGATTTCAATTACAAATTGTTGTTCTTTCCTAGGATTAATTTATTTTCAAAGTAACATTTCCATTTCTGCAATTAGTTTAGGCTTTGATTTCATGAAATTCACCCCATCACATCATATCAACGAAAGAAGGACACATTATATACTGCACATATATAGTCGAAATCTCTTAAGTTTGTATGAACCTCAAGCTGATAATTTAAGTTGTCAGCCTTGGGAGTTGTAGCATTCTTGTTGCAATACTGGGGCTCATCAGTAAGCACTTTGTGTATTCAGATGTCCAAATATGTTTTGATCATGTACCTTATAACCACCAACTACTGAATTCCATAAGAACAAAAAATAATAAACCTTTCCAATGAAAAATGAGGAGGGATTTTCCCAAAGCCTGACAACCAAAAAATCAATCAATCAACACCTCTAGTTTCATACTAGTATATTTAATATTACAACATAAAGGTGGTTCCCTCAGATAGTGATGTGTTTATGCTATCATTTTAGATTGTTCAAGGTCGTCAAGTATGTTAGATGAACATTGATCCAATTTGGCTCATTTACCTATGTTGTTTGAGTCCTTATTTTAGGAGTACCACCTCTATGTACTCAATTGGTTATGTTATAATCTATGTTATTGGATTTCCTACCAACCTGCTTCATTGTTTCATCCATTGATTCCCTCTGCCTTGATTAATGGACCTAAAATGTTGCAACATTGTAACATCTCTATCTTGACCCCTAGGTTAAATTACAATTAATTGTAATTAAGTATGTTAATGATATTGTATTATATGAATTGGCATTTAAATTTTGTCATTATGAAAATCCAAATTGAGTAATTAAAAATGATATCTATGTAAATATTCCTTTTATAATTAAAAATTCTAAGTAATTGGCGAGGAACATATGAGCACTATTACAATCTATGATAGCACGAGTGGGACAATGATGAGCACATTGTGGGGATTTTTCTTACCAAATCCTCGCCATGAAATATAAATTTAAATCTGAGCCTTTTCTTTCTTACCCAAGAAGAAATTTATTGTGAATGATCGGGTAGTCGGAACATTCATCCTCATAAATATGGAAGTTGGGGTGGAAATTGTAAGAGTGATTCAAAATTTAATGAAGGAATGGTTTGAGTACATTCCTTGGATTTTGATTTTAAGCCACAGATTTCCTAGGAGGTCAAGGTAAATCTAGTACTATACAACAATAGACTACATTGATTATGGAAATATTTGGATGAAGGTAGAGACCTATGAAGGAAAAAGGGTTTGAGACATTCATCCATGCACAGGGAGAGACGCCCATAGAGAGCATAGACACATAGGTGCCTGAGCAGTGAGAATCATGAGTGGAATGTTTCCAATCCCAAGAAGAATGATGGTTGAATAATTATAGGTTATTAAACTTCATTTAAGGTTATCATATATGCTTAAAAACTCTCAATCATGGATTGCAATGATGCTAGTATGCTTTGGGATCCCTAAAAATAGATTTTTCTTGTCAAAAAATTGAAAAAGGGCTTTGGACTCTAACAGGGTAGAGTGGGTTGTAATTTGATGTCAGTTGTTTAATCATGATAAGTAAGAAGTACAAAAATCATAGAGAAATTGTAAAGTAGTGAACAAATTCCCTTATTTTCTTTTCTAAACAAGCTAAGAGGCATTTGGAGATCACATAGACCCAAAACCAGTTGGAAAAGGGACTCCCTGACTCTATCATATGTGTGAAGGAAAGTTTCCTTCACCTAAACCATTTACAAGTATCATGCCCTGACTAGGGCATGGCAAGATGTAGAAAATTGATGTGTAGCTCAACCTATGGTTATATGGAAAAGGTTTCTTCCCAAATCAGTTACCAGCTTGAAACTTTAGATAAATATTTCCTATGATCATGTGATTATTATTCATTTTCTCTTAGAATTTGTGTAGGTAAAATTAGAGATGAAAACTATTTATTTGATTATGGAATATACACATTATTCATGCAAGGGTGTTAAGTTAAGTTTGAGTTCAATATATATTTCAACATGACTATATATTACTTCAGGTTTACAAGATATTTTTGAAAATAAATTGTTATCTGAAGTGGAGAAATTGATTTACATAATCCTTTTGTGTATTCATGTGCAAAGACTTGCATAAATTTTGGTACAATGGTGAGTCTGCACATTACATTTTTACTTCTATCTAATTTTTTGCTAAGAAATGCATAAATGATGGAGTGAAATAACTCAGGGTAAGTGTGATTACTTTCATATGAACTTACCTATTTTGGTGCAAAGACTTGCATAAATTATAGTGGATATGATTATTTACATGAGTATAAAGAATGTTTGAAGTTCCCTTATTCGTCGGAATTGAATTTTAAATATAAAGTATATGTGTTCATATGTATATTAAGCAATGTTTACATAAATTTTAAAGTTGGAAAAAATTGGCAAGAAATATTGTTTGCTTAATTGGATATGATGAATTTGAGTACTAATCTATTCTAGGAGTGAAAATTCCTTTAATAAATTAAGTATATGAGAATATATGCATGCAAATAATCCCTTACATTCATGGATCTTCTCATACATGAAGAAGGAGGGAATTAGAGGCAAGATGTTTTCACAACTATGATCTTTTGGAGCTAGATGTAGAGTGTGTGATTAGTAAATTTGATTGAATTCCTCAATAGAGATAATTTTCTTTGTAAAATTGATTGATCCTCTTTTAATGAAAATTTTATTAAATATGTTCTAGAGCTTTCTAACTCTACTCCATGGAAGTTTGTAGAACTTGAGAATCTTTTAACGGGTAAATACATTAAATTTCACGGAATATAGATAATACCACCAGGGTTAGTGAATTTGAAAAAATATCTAAAATTTACATGTTAATTTGTTTCGTGGAAAATTTTATTACATGTTAAATTTTGTCGATGACTTAAAATTCCCTTGGGTTTGACAAATTTGACAAAATATCTAAGATGTACATGTGAAATGTTGAAGTATTCACCCATCGTTCAATGAAAAATTTGAGGTGTTTACTAATGGCCAATGGATAAAAAGTTTGGGGTATTTACTCCATCCATGGTTAACGACTAGTTAGAAGTTTGACCCCATATGTAATCATAAAAATATTTTGGGTTGCATTATGGACAAATTGTAAATTCTCTCGATGAACCCTTCAACACTTTGAACTTTCACATATGGATTATGAACACACGTATGTTTTATTTTCACATGGGATTTATTTATTATTTAATAATGGTATAATAAAAATATTTATATGGATTTATAAATTAAAGTTTTATTTAAATCCGACTCATTCAAATACATGTGCATGAAGACATGTGGATTGGGGTGCCACATATTCCATGTGGTAGTTTCTCAATAGTGTTGGCATGGTACAAAGAGTGAATCTTCAAATGAGTATGATTTAATTATTTGGACTCAGACTTCAATAAATTTTATACCATTGAAAATATATTAACGAGTATAGGGTGATGTGATTTTAAAAGTTTTGATTGGAATGAGAAAAGTGAAAATGTGATACTCCATACCCTCAACAAGGTGTAAAGGGAGTTGGGTATGTTACAAAGTGTTATTAGAGAAAAGTTCAAATTTTGGACCTCAGTGGGCTAGATATAGAAAACAAAGTTGGATTATGAGAGTTGTGGTTAAAACACTACACTTGGATGGGCCAAGAAATAACTGCAGAGATAAAATTTTCAGAGTAGTGGTTCAACGTTATGGCTAAATGGGTGATAGATAAGTCACAAAGGTAGAATTTTTAGAACAATAGATTGGGAATTGAGCCAACATGGATTAGAGGTAAATCCCCGAGAAAAGGTTTGAGAGCAAGGAGTACATTAGTAAGTTTATATGTCATGGCGACCAAGATTATTAGATACAACAGAAGGGTTGTATGTACCAAATATTGCTGGAAAAAGAATGTCACAAGCTTTGTGACATGGGTAAGTGATCTATGTTAAGAGATTGAGATAGGACTATTAACGAGGTAGTGAATGAATAAAGTTAGTCGAATGTTGATTTCCAATGTTGTTAATGATACAATTAGGATAGTCACAATATTTCCCCTAAACAGCTCAATATAATGCTAATTGTAGAAACACATGGCCAAGTGATGTAACCATAATTATGAAGGGGTATCTCTCCACTTATCTCTTGCTAATTTTAATGTTTTCCTTAGGCTTTGAAAAGTTTATTATATGCTAATGAATAAGAGCATATGCATGATATAATTGTGAGATATTGAATAACCAATAATGCATATGCACTCATAGGCATTAGGAGCATGATATGCTAGGTGCATAGAGATATGTTGGGTGCATACAAGAATTAATGAGTATACATATAGCATGAATGAAGACACAAAGTAGTCTACTATTATAAGAGGGTTTTAATGGTTGATTGGGGTTGATGATGAACATGTAACTAGGTACAAGTTGAAAATATGGTTGGAGAAGCTAATAATGATGCTATATACAATCTTATGGAGACAACATTATGGATAATAAAGTTTGAATTAGATACGAGTAAAGAGGAGTGAAATAATTCTCTCTAAGGTACTAATTGATCATGTGGCATTCGAATAATTACAAATAACCATGCAAGTATGATTTTGGTATGCTTGAGATATTGAGAGGGAATTAGGTAAGAATCCCCTTAGTGAAAATCTAACTTTAAAAATGATATGAATGTATGAATGGCAAGTAAATCAAGAGTTGGAATTGGCCATGATCTGGCTAATTTTAATGGCCACATGACAATTTCATGACACTTGGAATGAATGATCTTTTGTCATTAGCTGTGATATGGAAGAGGGAAGCATGCTATTCTTATGCCTATGAGACATGTCATGTTAATTATAAGCTCTTACAAGGTAGGGTGTTATTATATTTAATAGATGTACATGAATGATACAAAAAAGGTGCAAGTAGTGCAAAAGCATGCTAATGTACATGATTGAGGCATTATTTAAATACATGGTTGGGAAGGTAAAGTGAAATATTATTTATGAATATGCATATGAAATGGGTAGGTAATAAGTTGTTCTGTAAACTATTGCAGATATTCCACTGGACAACTTGTCACAATAGACTTGATAAAATTATACTTAAAAGTCCAAAATCTACAATATTATAGTTTTATATCTCTTTAGATTTATCGATCCATAGATTAGTGTTAATAGCAGATGCATGTGAATTAAAATTATGAAAAAAATAGAGAATGGTGAAATAAAATCTCACACACACATTTGACACAAGATATGACCCGAGAAACCCTTTCAGGACAAAAAACTAGCTGTAAGATGAGGCTACTCCGCTCTCTTTCTATGAAAGGAAATATGGCTATGAGTACAAATAAGTATGGTATGTGGCTTGTGGGATACTATAATGCACAAATTCCCTCTATGTGCTCTATCTCCTATCCCTCTTGGCTAGTTTTTCTCAACTATGGAATAAATTCACTTGAAAGAAGGGAACCCCGTTTCCTCCTAGTGGTCAGGTTATAACACAACCTGATAGCCTACTAGTGGTTAGATTTGACTACCTAAACCCTTAACCAGAGTTACAATATAGACTCTTCTAGAGTCTTATTCATAATAATCACGTGGCCAACCCTTTTTCCATGATTTATGGGGGATGATGTGGCATCCTCTCGAATTATGGTGGTGAAAATAGGGAGGTCAACTTTTGAGTGGCATAAATTTCATATACAGACACTGATTGATATGATTCTTGTGCCATTGGAAAGGTATCTCTATGTAGAATAGGAAAAAAATATTCTATTCTTGAGTAGCAAAGTTTTGGCCCCAAAAATCATCATTTGATACCTCCAAATGTGCCCAGAATGTTTCACACCCCAATTTTCCAAGTTGGGTCTCTCTAGTAAAAATTGTCCTAAGAGATCATTCCTCTACTTTTTCCACTTTGAAAGCATTGATATGGATGAAAAACAATATAATGATCCAATCCATATCACACCTCTCCATCTTTGGAGGCTTTAGTCCCCAAAATCTTCTACTGAATAAGGTGAGGAAAGTTTTCCTCCACCTTCTCTCAAGTGCACCATTTAGCTTCTCTTAGAATTTGTCCTTTCAATCCAATCTGCCAAAGATCATGTTGCCCCATTCTTATAATTTTGGACCTCTTCTGTAAAAATTTTACTTTTTTCAACTTTGTCTGAGCATCTGGTTCCAAATCCTCCACATAAGGTAGGACCAATTCCTCTTCCTGATCTAGCATGGAGGGCTCATAGAGTTTCAGTTTCTATACATTCACAACAGAGTAAATGAATATATATGGTAGTAAATTGAATCGACACACATTATAAACCACCTTTTCTAGTATCTCAAAGGGACAATACCACAGATCCTTGATTTTCTTACTAGGCCCCTATAGCCTAGCCTTATATTTCTTTGTTCTATATTGATCATCACTAGCCTTATATTTATCCTATGACTTCTGCAGTGTCTCTTGTACCTATATATGGATATGCCTAATCTTCTCTATAACTTTTCCAACCCATAAGGTATCCCCCATATGATATTCCCTCACTCCTCCTCACTTCCCATTTGCAATGTCCAAAGGTGAAGGAAACAAATATCCAAAAAAAAATTCAAATGGGGACTTTCCAATAGAAGTATGGGCTACTCTATTGTAATAAGGTTGTATATGTACCAAATTTTCATCCTATGTATTTAGATGCTTCTAGTTGTATCCCCTCAAAATTTACACCAAATTATTGTTGACTACTTCTGTCTGCCCATCTGTTTGTGGATGAAATGTTGTAGATCTCTTTAACATTGTGTCCATCTTCTCCCACAATGTATTGGAGAACGCACTGAGAAATATTGTGTCCTTCTTTGAAACAATTCTCCTTCGTATCCCAAAGTGCACCCAGACCTATCCAAAGAACAATTTTTTTCTTACTTCCCGCTTATGGTCGTTTTATATAACATAATAATACACATGTTGCTAAACTTGTCAACTACCACGAACATGTAGTCATGTCCCTTCCAAGTTTTTGTTAAACCTCCCACAAATTCAATGAAAATTCTCTCCCAAGGATGAGTGAGTATATGTAAAGGATGATATAGACCCTATTTCATATTGCTAGGTTTATTGGTTCAACAAAGCATGCATCCTATTATGAACCTAGTTATATGTTCTTGCATATTGGGCCAATACACACACGTTTGCAAGTTTTCCATGGTATTGCCTACACAAAAGTTCCCTGCAACCTTAGAGGTGTAAGACTCTATAACCAGTGGAAATCAGTCACCTTTAGGAGCACAAAGCTTATCCAACCTATAGAGTACCCCATCCTAGAGATGGTAGTCAATGGTGTTTTCACCATCATTCACATGAATTTCACTATGCAACTGCTGAAACACCTCCTCGAAGTCCTCATACTATGAATATGACTCTTTATATGTATCATGGGTGAATGGATCCATGTGAATAAGAGTCCCCAAATCTATGATATTTGATGTGGGTGGCCTTGAGAGCATGTTGACCAACATTAGGGGAATTTTGAGGTCTAAAGTGGGCCTCCTAAGAAAAATGTACAACAAAAATAAACTTTATAAGAACCAATAAGATTCAATATGATGATGTCAAGCATGGAGGTTAATTCATGGTTTTTGGAGTAAAAAAGTAAAAAGATAAAAAATAATAATAAAATAATAAAACTACTTTTTCAACTCGTATTTTCAACTTATCTCCCTAAGGTTTTACTCAATTTTCAGGAAGGAATACTTGTTGGATGAAAAATTTAATTCTTCATCCAAGGAGTACCCATGTTTCATACTTTTGATGGAGCCTTCTACATGAAAAATGAGAAATACATGAAACAATGTGATTGCAATCATGTTTTTCATGTTTTTCACATTTTTCATATAAAAGGTTCCATCAAAAGTATGCAATATGGATACTCCTTGGATGAGGAATCAAATTCTTCATCCAACAAGTGTTTCTCCTCAAAATTTGAGTTAACCCATATGGAGATAAGTTGAAAATACAAGTTGAAAAAATAGGTTTTGTTTATTTTTTCCCTCTAAAATTTGATGATGTAATCTAATCTTATTTTATTATTTCCACTATTATTCTATAATTTCCTTAGGAGGCCCACTTTAGACCTCAAAACT
This sequence comes from Pinus tabuliformis, assembly GCA_031772625.1. NCBI lineage: Eukaryota > Viridiplantae > Streptophyta > Pinopsida > Pinales > Pinaceae > Pinus > Pinus tabuliformis. The sequence continues at coordinate 512,746,285 of CM062806.1, read as the reverse complement.
CCCCTAATTCTTGTTTTTCCTTCCCTTGTTGTACTTAATTACTAAATGAAACTACTATAGGAACTCCATCCACTAATGAAGCATGGTTTGTTATAACTTACTCTAGCCTTGCATGTATTATAGTGACTAGTGATATGTGTGGATTACTTTCTCCTTTCCTAGTAGATAGTGTTTCCACTTCTTCACATATTGCACAAGGGAATATAACTCCTTATTTTGGGTAGGGTAGTTAATAAATTCGCCATGAATTACTTTAGAATGGTAGCATACAGGCCTTTGTCCCTACATCAAGACTGCTCCCACAGGACATCCACTCGCATCTATCTCCACTTCAAAAAATTTCTACAACTTTGGTAATGCCATAACTGATGCTTGACTAATATCCTTCTTTAGCTCCTTGAAGACCTTTTGCTGACCCTTTCCCCGCTAGAATTGTTTTTCCACTTGTTGTTATAATGTGGAGCGGTACTGCTACCTTTGAAAAAGACGTTATGAATTTTCTTAGGTAATGTGCTACTCCAATGAAACTCTTGACCTCAAAAACATTCATAGGCATGGAAAATTTCATGATGCCTTTCATATTGGCTAGATCTATATTCATCTCTTCTCCACCTATCACATACCCCAAATACACCAAAGAATGTTTTGCAAACCCGGACTTCTTGAGATTGGCTAGGAGTTGGTGCTTCTTCAATGTCTCCAGCACCTATGTCAAATGTGAGATATGCTCTTTATAAATAGCACTAGATCCTACTACATCATCCAAATATACAATAAAAAATGAATATAGAAAAGGGCGCAATACATCATTCATTAATCTCATAAATGTATCTGTTGCATTGCACACTACAAATGACATGACAAAACCACTCATACAAACCTTACCCAGTTTTGAAGGTGGTCTTCCAAGTATCTTCTTCTTTGAATTGAACCTGGTGATATCTATACTTTAAGTTCGACTTAGTGAAGCATTACACTTGTTGCAACTGATTTAACAAATTATCTATCCTGGGAAGGAGGTACCTATTCGTGAGCACGATCTTGTTCAATGCCCTATAATATATACACATCCTTGAAGTCCCATGCTTATTTGGAATAATGATGGTGGGTTACCAACATGGTGATGTACACACTCGAATGACGCCCTGTTCTAGTAGTTATTGTAGTTGTTTATTCACCTCACTTTCTTCTATAACAAACTATCTATACAACTTGATGTTTGGTAATGGGGAGTCCTGCAATAGCTATATCTTGTGCTTCAATTCTCTCTTAGGTGGTAACCCTTTAGGATCCCAAAACACATCCATGTATGATTTTATTAATTATTCTATTGCCATTCCTGTTTGTTAGTACACTCCTCCGCGAATGCCTTTCCTCTTACCAACTCTTCTACATACTGATTTTCTATTAGAAATAATAAAACATGCTTCTTATTTGAACTGATCAATTTCTTGGCTTGGTTGACACTTACCAGTGAAATTTTTGACTTGCATGTGTATGCGTTGATGGTGAATTATTTTCCATCCTTGATGAGCCAATATTGGTTGTCTCTCCACATGATTATTTCATCTCACCTGTAGATGTAGGGACTCCCAAACGCATCTCTACATACATCAAGGGGAGCCACATCTAGTTCTACTTCATCAATAAAATCAGCACTAATAACAAATCTAATTTTGCACTATTTTGTTACCTTTTTCTTTGTATCCTTATTTACCCATCCCAGTGAGTATAGGGTTAGATGATCACAAACTTCCAACCCCAAATTATTGACCATCTCTACTGCAATGAGATTTTCCTATGATCTTGAGTCAAATAGAGAATTAACCTTGGTCTCCTTGCCTTCTATATTTATATGGAAGAGCTTGGTCATTTCTTTCTCTCCCTGTTGCTGAAGGATCTACTCAGATTCACCTCCTTCTGCATTGATTTATAGACGATCTTATCATCCATGTCTGAGATACATTCAGCTTGGTTGCTCAAATCAATGGCCATGATATTCTTCTTCTAACTTGAAGATTTCATTATAAATTTACATTTATGGTTAATTATAGTTGTGTATTAAGTTAAAAAATACTTATTTGAAAATAATTTATCAGTGTGATAAACTAATAAAGGTTGAATGTAAATCTTGTATTTATAATTCTGTTAATAAAATAAATATCTGGAAATAATGTTGAAATTTAACCTAGCTAGATGAGTTATGGCTACAAGTTAAATTTTGATATTTATTACCACTCATTAACTCCTAGGAATTTAATATAAATGATAAAATTGTTAATGATCATGGAAGTAATTGATCACTAGCTTCCCTAAAACACATGAAAATGTCTTGGAAAGGTGGGAAGTGGACCCCATAAATGGTCTAGTAACTACCTGCCACCCATTGGGTGAGGTGAAGGTAGTTACCAACTACTAACTAAATGGTAGAGAGTGTAATCTAGTTTTTGTCAAATTGTTGAGCAAGGTAATCCCAAAGAGATAATCCCGTGAGAAAGAAAGAAAGGGCAAATTGAACAACGCTGATAACTTGCAGAATAAAGTGCTCTAGGGCATACTATTGAGGAAAGTTTCAAAGGTTGGGAGGAGTTAGTGAATCACTATAACAATTCCAAATATTGATTTCAATTCGGTGTTCTTGACCCTCTAAATTTTTAGGAAAATAAAAAGAATTGTTATGCTTTATTTAAAATTTTGTGCAAATTCGTATTGATGGTAGAATGTTAAATTTAGTAATAGAGAGTGGAATTTTCAAGAAGTGAAATTTATGAAATTGAGAGTGTTTTAGGAAATTTAGTTTACTTGTAAATATACAATAGAGTATGTAAAATAAAAAAATGGAACCAAGGGAACTTATTGTGTATTTGATAGAATTTACAAAAGCATTTTACTGTATGACTTTGTTAAAGCAATTAGGTTGTTGAGGTACTGCTATAGATTTATGATATTCGTAAAATAGAATATTAACTAATACTATATATATATAGATACACACATGTTGAAAACTGTTAACTAATACTAGATATATATAGACATATGTTGAAAAGTGTAATTAGGTTCAGTCTTCATAATGACATGTAATTGTGATTTTATGTAAAGAGATATAAAGAAGAAAAATAAAATTATTGTATTGCTTGCATCATGGATTTCATGAGCAAGAGATTTTATTTTTGAGTCAAGGCTCCCATTGAGAGCCTTTAGGAATTTTTTCATCTAATCACAAAATCATAAAAGAGCCATTGTCATGTAGCGAAGTCATGTTACACATTGTAAAGAGTCATTCTTGTCTATGTAAAAGTCATCTTCCAAGACCTTGTCACTATCCCTTATCATGTCGGCCTACAACAAAGCGATGGATATATAAGATAAAGTCGAATTCCCTACAAGATATCATGTCGGTATATAGGTCATGAAAAATATTGTATATATATCCATACTTGGCCTCATTTGGAGACATCAAATTCGACGAAGCAAGTCGAGAAAGAAATGCAAAGGAGACACCAGAAGAAACCTTCATATCAGCCAAAGAAAGAGGCAAGATAACGAAGATGATCTAGTATTTTTTTGGGTTAGTTTGTCCTCCAACATGCGAATATAACATAACTGAAGGTCTACAGAAGAGGTTGAAGGAGCTCTTGTCTCCGCGAGGTGACTATTTATTGGTTCTAGAACCTCACTAAGAGAATCCGAGTCAAGGTACAAGAAGTCTCTCTCTTAGAGAATATAGAGGAAGCGATGACAAGATAGGGTTTCTATGGTGGGTTGGAAAGCTTACAAGAAGAGACCAAGGTTCCAAGGAAGCCAAGATCAAGGAGGGAAGAAGCCAAGCACAAGAAAATAAAGGAAGATGAGAAGAAGAGCATCATTGAGAAGAGGTTAGTGACAAGGGTCTTGGGAGGACACTAGAGTCAAGGGTTTTTTTCATGGTCTTGGTATTCGTCAATTGAAGATCTATATGAAGAATTTTTTATTGGATATTCCTCTGAAAGAGTGAGAGGTTTTGGCCCTAGTTGACCAACCTACATACGGTGTCTCTTGTCTTCTATTGTTCATTTGGTATTTTTCTTGATGAAAAGAACACAATAATAACATAACGAGGAGAAGATCATAATCCAAGAAGTAAAAGTATATCATAAGAAATTATCTAGAAGACAAATCTCTTAACTTATGATGCCCTAGATTTCTCAACTTGGAATCAGAACTTAGGTGTTGAAGTCAAGAAGGGGCATTCAAGCAAGAAGACACACAAGAATCAAGCTTCAAAGAAGGATCAAATCAAGTCAAATAACACCAAGGAAGAGATCAATATCTTCATCATACCAAAACCCTAGATCTAAGAAATATACTCTAGGAAGAGTCTTGAAATCAACTTCAAAAAGGAAGCAGCAAGAAAGACCAAAACCCTAGAAGCATTTCCAAGATCACCATTGAAAGAATGCTAGAACATTCAAGAAGTATCGTGAAGTAAGCTCTCTCCAAATATTTCAAGGAGTAATCTTATATCAACATAAAGATTAAGGGGGAAGCAAGAAGCAAATACCCAAGTAAGTTTATGACGTCATCTGATACTATCAAAATGTCTTTTTGCAAGGAAAGCAACAAGTTGGTTGGGGGTTCAAATTTCCTTGCATGGAAGAAAAGAAAAAACCTAAATATTATTGATAATGAAGTCATGGACCACATCAAAGGGTCAATAACTCAACCTCCCAAAGAAGATACTCAAGCACATGCCACATTCATGAAGGGAGAAGTGAGAGCCTAGAGGATTCTCATAGAATCCATCATAGACTCTCTAATCTCATATGTATCAAAATTAGACACTGAAAATATATATATATATATATATATATATATATATATATATATATATATATATATATATATGACAAATTGGTAGAGTTGTTTCCCATAATTATTGTTCAAGAAGTAAGCTCTATGAGTCAATAACTCTACAAACTAAATATCTCACGGGAATAAGGAATAACCTCGTATTTTATGAGGATTTATGAGATAAGAGATCAACTTCAAAAATTGGATGAAATAATGTCTAACAAAGAAATGACCATTGTAGTACTGAATGCACTACTAGAGGAATGGGGAAACTTCACTTCAAGTATCTATGGGAATAAATAATCCACTCCTTTTCAAGATATATGCTCATTGTGTAAGATAGAGGAAACCAGACTGAAGGCAAAGTCAGATGTGGGAACAAATGAGCATAATGAAGCATATGTTTCCGTGTGAAGAAGAAAAGGAAAGTTTAGAAAATTTGATCCTCAAAATAAGAAGAACATGGTTAAAGTACAATTCTATGGATGTCAAGAATATGGGAACTATCGAAGAGATTGTCCTAAGATTAAAAGTAAAAGAACAAGAGGAATGAGGAAGAATCCCATATTACCAAAGAAGTAGAAGAGCCTGATACAAAGAATCCTAAGAACGAGGAAGTGAAAGATCTCTACTATGACTAAGAGAATCTCCTTCACTAAAACGTACTCTTTTATTGTGCAAATTATATCCAGGAATCTTTGAAAATAAGATAGGATGCATCAAATTAGAGAATGACATCATGGTAGAAGCATAAATAGTAAGAGCTCATGACATCTGTAACATGATGGATGTCTAGAAAAAAACCTATGGAAGTCAACTACGTAAGATATTACTCTTGGAAACCTCATTGAAAGAAAAAGTGATAGTTATAGAAATCATCTAGAAAATGGGTTATCATACATCTATTAAAAGATAACATATACAGGATATGATTTGAAATATCCTCAAGATTGTTTGATGGAATGTTTATTATAAGATTCACCGATCAAGAGGAAAAGTAAGTGTTTCTTCAAGAATTCCAATCTTGTTGAATTCATAGAATGATGGTATGATAACATGATGGTGAAGAAGATCAAGGGAATGAAATTCCTTCATTCAAAGGAAGCTGCTACAGGAAGTCTGGATGATCCAAAAAGATGAGGTATGTATGTTCACATTTGATATTATGGAATTCATGTCATATGGTTATAAACAACAGGGATCACTGAGAAATGATTAAATAAGGAATTTCCTCCCTCAAAAGGATGTAAAAATGAACGGGTAACATATTTATTAGATAAAATCAACATAATATGTTCTCATATGGAGTATGAGGTGGTTGATTACAAAGGAGGAACTCTGAAGCTCCTGGGAATGAAATGTGTGAAGAAAAGAAGACATCATGACATTATGAAACTATGGTAAAGGCAATCAACATTTGAAAGAACAAGAATATTTGACTATGATATCTCCCAGAAAGATATGAAGACTCTAATAGAATTCTGGAAAAAGATGTAGACCCTTGACAATACATATCTTTAGGAGATGTGTCAACATATACGTAGGATGTTGATGCGTACAGGAAGATGCCATGATGAAACACCATCACAATTTAAATGTTTGTTATTGATGAACTAGTATCTGGATGGGCTTATGAATGACTTCCATGAAGAACCATTCAAAAGGATGCAAGAACTTTCTCGGGAAAAAAAAAAAAAAACCACGATGTAGGTAGCATAACATGATGCAATGCTAGATGAACACCGATGGATCAATTTTTGATGAAAATAATGATAAAATTAATAAATTATACATGGAAGTGATGGATAGCATGTGCCCTATGACGAAGTCCCAAAAGATGAAAACTCCATAACGAAGAAGAAATTCATGACATCGAAGAAAGGAGTTCTTCAAGAAGATGATTGTCCCATTATCTCCACCTCAGGAGCTATTTTAGGTCCCTAATTAAGATGAATCCTAGAAATTTTCTTACTTGGAATAAACTTGAAAATTCTTAAGCCAAGAGGGAGCTTAGGTACATATTCACAGTGTTGGACCCGCCAACATTCAGGGGATCTCCCTGGTATGAAGTCCCAACTAGACCTCACATCATTTAGTGTAGGAGTCCCATCCTGTATGATGGCTTGGTTTCCATTATCTTAAAGATTTTCCTTAGCTCTTTCTTTTTAGCATGAGAGAGTGGTTTTCTTTGTCTTCGAACAACAAGGTTCACGTGCCTGGTGAGTGCTTAGTGTCACTTGTGTCAAAGTTCTTCCACTGCAAAGGGAGAGGGTGGAAGTGATTCTCGGGTTAAAAGGGAATAGTCCCAACACTGTTAGAGACACACAACACATCAGTACATATGCAACTTCGGGTGGAGTAGTGTACACGGATGTTTCAGTCACAAAGACAAGGTGAAAATATAGCACCCAGCGAAATAGTCCACACGAGTGCGACAGGAATTATAACAAATTTACAAGAATGAATCTCTCAAGTGTCCGATGAGATAGCCCACATAGGTGAGACAACATTAAAAATTAATACAACACATTTCCAATAGTATATGTACTAAAAAAACCAAAATAGTTCAACTGTATTAGTACATAATAACAAAATCTTTTAGAAAAAGTCACATAGGAGTAATATCATCGACGCGTTTCAAACCAACCAATGCGGTTCATCTTCAGGACAAGATGATGAATCAAATCCAGGCAATGAAATAAATAGATGAAGGGAGCAGCTAACTAGCTATTAAAAAAAACAACTAGTTGGACTAAAAATAATTATTTATTTATTTATTTTTATTTTTATTTTTATTTTTCCTTTTTAGGTTTTTACCGAGATTAAAAGAATATTAATTAATATTTTTTCAATTAGGTTATATTTTTATTTTTATAATAAATCAATTTAAGTTATAATGCTATAATAATAATAATATTTTGGAAATTTTGAATTTTAAATAACATCAAATTAAATAATATTTATATTATAATAAAAATTAATATTACTATGGAGGTACTATTAGGGATTTGTATTTTAATAACTAAATAAATTGAGTGGCTAAGATGTTAAAAACTTAATGAAGCTATTAAAAAAAAAACGTGAAAAACTTTAGGAATTCAGGTCAGGGATCCAACACCTACTGATGCTCCAACCATCGTCTCTGTTTAGATTAACGGGCCTTTTTTCAATTTCTAAGGCCTCTCTAAATTTACGATGATGAAAATGGTCAACCCTCGCTATGACTCTAGCCTCTTCTATACATATGTGATGATTGGTCTTTTCTACATGTTCTGCCAAAGCGGAGGAGCGAGACCTCCCATGCTTGATGTCCGCAGCATGTTCACAGATCCTCTAATTTATTGATCGACCAGTCTCACCAATATAAGGAGTCCCACAGGAACAAGGAATAATATAAACCCCCTTCACATCCTTGGGGTTAACCGTGTCTTTGATCGAATGAGGAGAACTTCGAATAGTGCAAAGGGTTCTAAAAGAAGAAGGAATATTATGTTTATTCAGGATCCTCGCGATTTTATCTATGGTCCCCTAAATAAAAGGAAGATGAGCCCCATAAGCTCAATCCTTGGGATCGATCCTCTTCTTAGGACCTCTTTCCACATTAAGGAAAGCTCTTAGACCTTGGGACTTTCTATAACCATTCTTATTAAAGACCCTAAGGAGGTGGGTATTTTCATCATCAATGTGATTCTCATCAGAAACTCGCCACGCCATAGTATTACAAACGAATACAATACATGTGTGAAAATATGTTGGCCTACTAACAGGCTTCTAAATTAAGAGAGAGTTCCAAGACACATCGGTAAACCATTACATCACTAATCCCAATAGTGGGGCGTTTAAGCCACTGCTCGCTCCTCAAAGAAAATACTACAGACTCTCAAGGCTATATGGGAGGAGATAAGGTGAAAAGTGTCTTTCATGTACAAATGAAAGGTATATATAGCCAAGGGTGAAACTAGCCCTTGTGAATGTTCAACTTCCCTCATGACTATTTGACTCACATGACTTTTCAACTTTACATGTGGGTCTCTTGGACTTCCACATTACATTACATTGATTACAACAGTATGGCCCACAGTAGTGATGTGGCTGAGATGACACATGACATGACTCGACATGAATTTGTTGGTATGTTCATGTTGTTGGTGGTGTCCATGTCGAGCCGTAGTGCTGCTGAGTGATGAGTGTGCTCTTAGTATATCATAGCTTCACCTCTGCCTTGTAAGGTGTGTAGATTCTTCGATGGACCTGGTGTTCGCTTGATATTTCATGCATGTGCATGTGTCTCCTTCACTTTCTACTTGGTATGCTTCTGGTGTTCATCCAACTATGAGCAAGTCTTCTAAGATGTGATCCTTGTTCATCCAGTTCGTCGTCGCACCATGTATCATCCATGTACCTATATCTACAGTCACTCATGAAGAGATGGCATCAAATCCAGAAATTGCATAGTCTAACATGATGCATCATCTTTCTTTTTCAGGTGCAAGTGACCGAGAGAGAGGATAAGGCTCTAAAACTGCACATAACACATTTCAGGCCGGGATGCAGGCTCTAGGAATTTTTAAGGAAAACTGCGTAGAGGTCACTGGGAGGATGAGATGGGCAATCTGGATCAACAGTGATTTTTTGTGGGATTTTTCTTGGTTGAAGGGAATATTTGCGCAAATTTTCTAGGGAGGCAATGCAAGTAGCAGGGAGGACACTGGCAGTGAAAATTGTGCAAATTCTTTAGCGAGGCTAGCAGTGGGTTGCGGGAGCTTGATGTCCAAAACTACACAGAATTGGGAGGCTAGCTTATAGGAAATTACTGCACAGTTTCTGGACTAAGTCAGATGCTGGACAGTTGGGAGGGATTCCATGAAAACTGCGCAGTTTTCAGGAGGAGCAATAGGTCAACTATTAGGGTGACAGGCTGACAGAACTATGGAATTTTTTGAGGACAATGCACTAACAGGCATTGGGTTTTTGTCTGTCATGTCTGTGCAATTTCTTTAGTTAGTGGACATGGGCATGCTGGCAAGTTCTACGCAATTTTTTAGAGGAGTGAAGCCTGAGGTCACTGCCCAGTCAAACTCTCTGGTAGACCAGCGGGATGATTGATAGATTTTCTTGCGGGTAACATAGATTGAGATGCCTTGCTGCAAAATTCAACGTTATTATTTACCTACCATACTTACCCTCAAGATGAACATGCATCTGACTGAGTTTTCATGCGGTCTTGATATTTTCCATAACTTGGTTCCTTTGTCCTTCTCCTCAACTCCTTGGGAGTGATCTCAACATGTCACCTTTTCCTGTAGTTACTGAGAGGTAGATCTGCGCAATTTTAGTGGAGAGCGAATTTTGCCGCAATGAGGCCCTAGAAGGCCCGTCTGCGCAGTTTCTGCATGCAAGACTGACAGGACAACTTGGACAACACTGCACAATTGTGAGGCATGGGACACTGTTGTAGGATGGGGATCCTGAGAGGACACCTCTAAGAAGTTTCTAAATGTAGGGCAACTCAACTGCTCTATGCATTTTTGGAGAGCAGTGTTGGCTGGGGTCTCTGTGGGATGTGGGGTTTCAGCAGGAAAGGGAGGAAGCTTGATGGTTGCAGAAGCAAAGTGAAATTTTTTGGGAAGCTGAATGAGGCTAGGTTGCTCGGGAAAATGGCTAAGTCTGAGATCAATGAAACATATGTAAAACTTGGTAGGACTTGATTGTGATCACACATAGACACTTATTGACACAACGTAGACCATCCAGAATTCATAAGACATACTTTTCTTAATGCAGCAACCTTCATGACAAGGGTGCGTGAAGTGAGTGTGAAACATGTCTATGTGATGACAACCACTCATACCAACACAATTCCCTTGATGCAAGACAAAATTCCCTGTGCATGACAAACAACAATCCCTATGCCCAAAGATGACACATGTTGCATAAAGATGAGAACACGAAAAACTTTTAAGATCAAGGAGGGGAGCTTGAAATCATCATCTTATGAATAAGTGACCAAGGATAATCGATCGCAAGATCCAAGGTAAGCTCTGAAATTCACATGTGAGCCAAAATTTTGGAGGCTGGTTGTAGTCACTACAATAGTACATTCCTTGTATAATAATAAGTAAATTCCTCTATTGGAATAGATATGTCCCCCCTAATTAAGAGGGAGATATAGACACATCATTCTATTCTTCACCTGGAAGACAAAATGAGAGGATTGGGTAATCATTTGGCATCCGATACTCTTTGAGGATGAGATAGGGAATCCAAGACAAGAGTATTCGTGGATGATCAATATTCTTTAAGGACTAGGAATCCAAGATAAGAATAGTCCTATTGGAGCACACCATGATACCCTAGGTGGGGTATGTTCTGAGAGAGGCAATGATGAGAGTGTCTATAAATCATTGGTCTCACCAGCATTGAGCTCAGATATTTTGGAGAGATATATTTGTTAGTCAAGGCCTTGCTATGTGAAAATGTTAGTTGATATCGTGCTAAACAAATGTGTTACCAATTTGATTCCTCTTATGAGAAATTCTTCAGATTGAGAATGACCAAGTACCATTATGAATACCTCCCTAGCTAAGAGGGAGTGTTGAAAAGTGTAACTAGGTTCGGTCTTCATAATGTAATGTAATTGTGATTTTATGTAAAGAGGTATAAAGAAGAAAAATAAAATTATTGTATTGCTTGCATCATGGGTTTCATGAGAAATAGATTTTATTTTTGAGTCAAGGCTTCCAGTGACAGCCCTTAGGAATTTTGTCATATAGTGATAAATGAATAAAAGAGTCATTGTCATGAAACTAAGTCATGTTACACATTGCAAAGAGTAATTATTGTCTATGTTAAATTCATCCTCCAAGACCTTGTCACTATTCCTTATCATGTCGACCTACATCAAAGCGATGGATCTAGAAGATAAAGTCAAATTCCCTAGAAGAGATCATGTCAGCCTAAAGGTCATGAAAAATATTTTATATATATCCATACTCAGCCTCATTTGGAGACATTGAATTCAGTGAAGAAAATCAAGAAAGAAGTGTGAAGTAGACATATGAAGAATCCTCCATATCGGCACAGCAAAGAGAAAGGATAGCAAAGATAATCTAGTATTGTTTCTGGGTTAGTTTTTCCTCCCACGTGCAAAGATAGAAAAACAAAAGGTCTCTGGAAGAGGTAGAAAGAGTTGTTGTCACCTTGAGGTGACTATTGTTTCAGTCATGGTACTAGAAGTCTCTCTCTTAGAGACTGTAAAGGAAGTGAAGACAATCTAGGGTTTATGTGGTGGGTTGCCAAGCCTACAGGAAGAGACCAAGGTTCCAAGGAAGCTTAGATCAAGGAGGGAAGAAGCCAAGCATAGGAAAAAGAAGGAAGCTGAGAAGAAGAGCATCATTGAAGAAGACGTTAGTGACAAGGGTCGTGGGAGGACACTAGAGTCAAGGGTCTTTGTCATGGTCTTGGTATTTGTCAATTGAAGATCTATAAGAATCCTTTTTTTATTAGGTTTTCCTCTCAAATATTGAGAGGTTTTGGCCCTGGCTGACAAGCCTACATACTATGTTTCTTGTCTTCTATTGTTCACTTGGTAATTGTCTTGATAAAAATAACACAATAATAAAATAATGAAGAGAAGATCATTATCCAAGAAGTAAAAGTATATCACAAGAAAATATCTAGAAGAGAAATATTCTAACTTATGATGCCCTAGATTTATCAACAATATGTATATGTATATGTATATGTATATGTATATGTATATGTATATATGTATATGTATATGTATATGTATGTATATATATATATATATATATATAGATATATCGTAACAAGAAAAGGTCACTGAAATGTACAATGATACTATTTATATATAGTTATAGTAGCGAAAGTTTCATAGTGGTATCAAATAAAGGAATCTAGTAAAATTTATTCCATAAGGGTTATTGTAAAAGACCCATAACTATGGAATTTTCAAGGACTTTTCGAAAAGCTAAAGAGACCTTAATAGCTTAGTCTCATAAAGTGAAATAGTTTTAACAAACGTTATTATATAGAAAAAAACATTTCAATTATTGAAGGAATGAATATAACTATGTGAACTAAATAATTGCAATAAAACATGGTGCTTATAGATAGAACAATTATATAAATGTGATAACTAGTCATACAATGCAAGCAAGAGAAATTATAACTAATTGCTAACTAATAGAAGAACATAAGATCATAAAGAAAATTGTGTAGTCATATAACTAAAAAATCATAATATCTTTGATATTATATTAATAAAATGAAAAACTGCCCAAGTAGCAAAATGGGTCAACAGAACTGACCTCAATACAATCAGTTAACAATAGTTTTGGATTGTGAATATCCAAAATACAAATACATATTTAGGATTAGAAGCTTAACATTTATAATCTTTCGAAATGGAAGTGGAAACTAAGAACAAAAACTTATAAATACAAAAGAAAATAGAAGCCTGATAGTTGTGCCATGAACTCAGTAACCACATGCAAGTAGACAAGAGTCAAAGGGTATAGGAGCTTTTGACTTGGTAAGGATAAATGAATGTCCTGTAAGTTGTTGAAGTGACCTAAATTGGAAACATCGAAGGAAAAAATAATTTAACAAACTTGCAGAAGAAATACCTGCGATTACAAAAAGATACAAGTAAAATTAGTTAACATTTATTTATAAAAACAATAAATAATGATATTAGAAAAGAGAAGAAAGAGAAAATTTATTATAATTACCTAAGAAAGGCTCATACCTTGCACTCTGCAAAAAATCATCTGCAATAGAGTAAATATGTATTAGTAAAATACATTGTAACCTTTTAATTTTCAAATAAAGAAGAGATAACATGTAAAATAAAACTAAATACATCAAGTTATATTCTTGTAAAAAACTTTATATGACAAATTTACGTGAACAAAAACAATGACAATCGATAGAGGAATTTGTTCATACTTTTTGGTAGGCAGAAAGGAAAGTTGAGTAACCCTAGGGACATTTAAACACAGTTTAGACATTTTGTTAGAGAATTGAGTGTAAGAAATACAATTGTATTGGTAAATATTTATAATAATTATACTAATAGGGTTTTTACATATGAACCCATTTCTTATTTTTTCTAATAACCCATATAGGGTTATGGTTTCATCTAGGAAAACCCATCCGTGAAGAAAGACAAACTTATACTCCATATAATATCATTTAAACAAAAAAAATAGTATTAATATATGAATATGGAATCAAAATAAAAAAGGGATTTGTCTACGAATTAGAAACAATTATAGAAAAACAAACTGTAGAAGGAAAATCTAAATGCCATAACACAAAAATTATGAAATTTATATATACAATTTCCAACAAAGAATTGCAACTTAAAAGCCAAACTAGGTATGAATGAGGAAAAGATATAAGTTAGGGTTTTTATGAATTACCTGAAAATCGATGAACTGTAATTGCAAATCCCTCCTATACTTCTAATTTCTGGTGAACAGATGAATTCACAACCAAAAAAATTTAACTATTATCTAGCTAAATTACGTTATGAAATTCAAAAATGAAAGATTACTCATAAGAATGTTCAATAAAAGGGGTTTCAAAAGATAACTATAATATTACATCCTAATGTCAATTGTATATCTATGTAAAATGAGAAACCTTACCTATGAAAGAAAACATTGGCTAACAAAGAACAAATTCCAGGTACGAGTATGTTGATGTTGTGTGAAACACCTTCTAAAATGTTTCCTATACTTGAGTTTTGGAGCCTACTGAGGATCTTCGAATCTGTCATTGCATGGTCACCTCATGGTTAGTTGATTATTTGTTAAGTGTTTAAGTCCTCTCCTTAGGTTCTAAGTGTTGAATTCACTTTCTCCCACGTTCTTAGTCCTTGATGAACTCACAAGCGCACCTTTCCTATGGAAGCTTAGACAGGGATTAGACAATTCTTGAGAGTAAGGCTTGCGTAGTCTCTAGAATTAGAGCTTGCATAATGCTCAGTAGTGCTTTTGTAGTCACAGTTGACTGATACCACGTTTTCCATAAGGATAGTGCACTACGTAACCTATGGTGACAGTTAGTGCGCAACATCATTTGACAATATCTCTCTCATTTTGGTTGCAATTATACTTGTATTCCAGTGAGTTTTCGCAATTTCCACTTTTTCACACCTTTCCTTTTACAAGTGTCACTTTCACCTTTGCAATTGTTGCTTTTGTTTTCTTTCAATCCAACAAGTTCCTTTTTACTTTATCTTCACTCTAGGATTTGTCACCTTCACTTTCTTCAACTTTTGCAAGCATCATTTTCAATTTTTCATATTGTCGCAAGTGTCTCTTGTAACTATGTTCACTCATGTATGTGTCACACATTTTCACATTACTAGAAGTATATCTAGCACACTATTATACATTATATGGTCTTATACATCATTATAACATGTTCTAAACATATTCCTACAACATAGCGTACTTTCTGGTCATAGTTGACACCTCTGTTGTAACTTGTGTTCTAAGTGTCGCAATGC
Source organism: Pinus tabuliformis (assembly GCA_031772625.1). Lineage (NCBI taxonomy): Eukaryota > Viridiplantae > Streptophyta > Pinopsida > Pinales > Pinaceae > Pinus > Pinus tabuliformis. The sequence continues at coordinate 512,730,915 of CM062806.1, read as the reverse complement.
TACATTTCAACTGTTACATGTAGAAATAAGTGTCACTTTGTTCTCATTTCAAGGTGTGATTTATATTCATGATTCTTGTGCATTCCCCTAGATTCTATTGATGGCATTCATGTGTGTGATATATGTTTGAGTCTCATTCACATGATTTTCCATCTCTTACTCTACTTGTCTCACACTTAGCCATTATGGAGCTCTTCTTGGTCCTCCCACCCAATGCAAGTTATGAAAGAATAAATCCTTGATCAGGTGATGATCATTGCATATTCATTAGCTTCATTGATGAAATATTTCCTTCCTAGACTTTTGCACTAAGTCCTTCCTGAGGTCATCACTTATCATTGCACATTGAGAACCTTCAAAGCATGGTCACCTAACCCTTATTGCTTGTACTAACTTACTGCACTGAGATTTGATCACCTATTCCTTGCATAGTATGTGGAGCACTTCTAGTTGACATAAAGACCTCATATATCCCCTTACAAAATAAAACTATGCAATGCAAAGGCCCTCCTCCCTTCATAATGTAGTCAAACCCCTCCTAGAAAAGTGACTTGATCTTTTTCCACTTGGTTTACCCAACTACTCAATATCCTCTTCTTAGTGAGACTTCCAAAGTGCATGACGTAATTTTAGTGCATATTAAGTCGATGTCTGATCCACTACAACCCTCAACTACACTATCGTAGGATCCTTCCCCTCAAGCATTGTGCGTGTCAGTTGCAGTTCCTAGTCTTGCCTTCTCTGCTCACTACGACCCCTCACTGTGCCATCGTCTCTGTTTAGATTAACGGGCCATTTTTCAATTTCTAAGGCCTCTCTAAATTTATGATGATGAAAATGGTCAACCCTCACTATGACTCCAGCCTCTTCTATACATTTGTGATGACTGGTCTTTTCTACATGTTCTACCAAAGCGGAGGAGCTAGACCTCCCATGCTTGATGTCCGCAGCTTGTTCATAGATCCTCTAATTTATTGATCGACCAGTTTCACCAATATAAGGAGTCCCACAGGAACAAGGAATAATATAAACCCCCTTCACATCCTTGGGGTTAACCGTGTCTTTGATCAAATGAGGAGAACTTCGAATAGTGCAAAGGGTTCTAAAAGAAGAAGGAATATTATGTTTATTCAGGATCCTCGTGATTTTATCTATGGTCCCCTAAATAAAAGGAAGATGAGTCCCATAAGCTCAATCCTTGGGATCGATCCTCTTCTTAGGACCTCTTTCCACATTAAGGAAAGCTCTTAGACCTTGGGACTTTCTATAACCATTCTTATTAAAGACCCTAAGGAGGTGGGTATTTTCATCATCAATGTGATTCTCATCAGAAACTCGCCACGCCATAGTATTACAAACGAATACAATACATGTGTGAAAATATGTTGGCCTACTAACAGGCTTCTAAATTAAGAGACAGTTCCAAGACACATCGGTAAACCATTACATCACTAATCCCAATAGTGGGGCGTTGAAGCCACTGCTCGCTCCTCAAAGAAAATACTACAGACTCTCAAGGCTATATGGGAGGAGATAAGGTGAAAAGTGTCTTTCATGTACAAATGAAAGGTATATATAGCCAAGGGTGAAACTAGCCCTTGTGAATGTTCAACTTCCCTCATGACTATTTGACTCACATGACTTTTCAACTTTACATATGGGTCTCTTGGACTTCCACATTACATTACATTGATTACAACAGTATGGCCCACAGTAGTGATGTGGCTGAGATGACACATGACATGACTCGACATGAATTTGTTGGTATGTTCATGTTTTTGGTGGTGTCCATGTCGATCCGTAGCGCTGCTGAGTGATGAGTGTGCTCTTGGTATATCGTAGCTTCACCTCTGCCTTGTAATGTGTGTAGATTCTTCGATGGACCTGGTGTTCGCTTGATATTTCATGCATTTGCATGTGTCTCCTTCACTTTCTACTTGGTATGCTTCTGGTGTTCATCCAACTATGAGCAAGTCTTCTAAGATGTGATCCTTGTTCATCCAGTTCGTCGTCGCACCATGTATCATCCATGTACCTATATCTACAGTCACTCATGAAGAGATGGCATCAAATCCAGAAACTGCATAGTCTAACATGATGCATCATCTTTCTTTTTCAGGTGCAAGTGACCGAGAGAGAGGATAAGGCTCTAAAACTGCACATAACACATTTCAGGCCGGGATGCAGGCTCTAGGAATTGTTAAGGAAAACTGCGTAGAGGTCACTGGGAGGATGAGATGGGCAATCTGGATCAACAGTGATTTTTTGTGGGATTTTGCTTGGTTGGAGGGAATATTTGCGCAAATTTTCTAGGGAGACAATGCAAGTAGCAGGGAGGACACTGGCAGTGAAAATTGTGAAAATTCTCTAGGGAGGCTAGCAGTGGGTTGCGGGAGCTTGATGTCCAAAACTACACAGAATTGGGAGGCTAGCTTATAGGAAATTACTGCACAGTTTCTGGACTAAGTCAGATGTTGGACAGTTGGGAGGGATTCCATGAAAACTGCGCAGTTTTCAGGAGGAGCAATAGGTCAACTGTTAGGGTGACAGGCTGACAGAACTATGGAATTTTTTGAGGACAATGCACTAGCAGGCATTGGGTTTTTGTCTGTCATGTCTGTGCAATTTCTTTAGTTAGCGGACATGGGCATGCTGGCAGGTTCTACGCGATTTTTTAGAGGAGTGAAGCCTGAGGTCACTGCCCAGTCAAACTCTCCGGTAGACCAGCGGGATGATTGATAGATTTTCTTGCGGGTAACATAGATTGAGATGGCTTGCTGCAAAATTCAACGCTATTATTTACCTACCATACTTACCCTCAAGATGAACATGCATCTGACTGAGTTTTCATGCGGTCCTGATATTTTCCATAACTTGGTTCCTTTTTCCTTCTCCTCAACTCCTTGGGAGTGATCTCAACATGTCACATTTTCCTGTAGTTACTGAGAGGTAGATCTGCGCAATTTTAGTGGAGAGCGACTTTTGCCGCAATGAGGCCCTAGAAGGCCCGTCTGCGCAGTTTCTGCATGCAAGACCGACAGGACAACTTGGACAACACTGCACAATTGTGAGGCATGGGACACTGTTGTAGGATGGGGATCCTGAGAGGACACCTCTAAGAAGTTTCTAAATGTAGGGCAACTCAACTGCTCTATGCATTTTTGGAGAGCAGTGTTGGCTGGGGTCTCTGTGGGATGTGGGGTTTCAGCAGGAAAGGGAGGAAGCTTGATGGTTGCAGAAGCAAAGTGAAATTTTTGGGAAGCTAAATGAGGCTAGGTTGCTCGGGAAAATGGCTAAGTGTGAGATCAATGAAACATATGTAAAACTTGGTAGGACTTGATTGTGATCACACATAGACACTTATTGACACAACGTAGACCATCCAGAATTCATAAGACATACTTTTCTTAATGTAGCAACCTTCATGACAAGGGTGCGTGTAGTGAGTGTGAAACATGTCTATGTGATGAAAACCACTCATACCAACACAATTCCCTTGATGCAAGACAAAATTCCCTGTGCATGACAAACAACAATCCCTATGCCCAAAGATGACACATGTTGCATAAAGATGAGAACACGAAAAACTTTTATGATCAAGGAGGGGAGCTTGAAATCCTCATCTTATGAATAAGTGACCAAGGATAATCGATCGCAAGATCCAAGGTAAGCTCTGAAATTCACATTTGAGCCAAAATTTTGGAGGCTGGTTGTAGTCACTACAATAGTACATTCCTTGTATAATAATAAGTAAATTCCTCTATTGGAATAGATATGTCCCCCCTAATTAAGAGGGAGATATAGACACATCATTCTATTCTTCACCTGGAAGACAAAATGAGAGGATTGGGTAATCATTTGGCATCCGATACTCTTTGAGGATGAGATATGGAATCCATGACAAGAGTATTCGTGGATGATCAATATTCTTTAAGGACTAGGAATCCAAGATAAGAATAGTCCTATTGGAGCACACCATGATACCCTAGGTGGGGTATGTTCTGAGAGAGGCAATGATGAGAGTGTCTATAAATCATTGGTCTCACCAGCATTGAGCTCAGATATTTTGGAGAGATAGATTTGTTAGTTAAGGCCTCGCTATGTGAAAATGTTGGTTGTTGCTATGTGAAAATGTTGGTTGATATGGTGCTAAACAAATGTGTTACCAATTTGATTTCTCTTATGAGAAATTCTTCAGATTGAGAATGACCAAGTACCATTATGAATACCTCCCTAGCTAAGAGGGAGTGTTGAAAAGTGTAACTAGGTTCAGTCTTCATAATGTAATGTAATTGTGATTTTATGTAAAGAGGTATAAAGAAACAATTATAGAAAAACAAACTGTAGAAGGAAAATCTAAATGCCATAACACAAAAATTATGAAATTTATAGATACAATTTCCAACAAAGAATTGCAACTTAAAAACCAAACTAGGTATGAATGAGGAAAAGATATAAGTTAGGGTTTTTATGAATTACCTGAAAATTGATGAACTGTAATTGCAAATCCCTCCTATACTTCTAATTTCTGGTGAACAGATGAATTCACAACCAAAAAGAATTAACTATTATCTAGCTAAATTACGTTATGAAATTCAAAAATGAAAGATTACTCATAAGAATGTTCAATAAAAGGGGTTTCAAAAGATAACTATAATATTACATCCTAATGTCAATTGTATATCTATGTAAAATGAGAAACCTTACCTATGAAAGAAAACATTGGCTAACAAAGAACAAATTCCAGGTACGAGTATGTTGATGTTGTGTGAAACACCTTCTAAAATGTTTCCTATACTTGAGTTTTGGAGCCTACTGAGGATCTTCGAATCTGTCATTGCATGGTCACCTCATGGTTAGTTGATTATTTGTTAAGTGTTTAAGTCCTCTCCTTAGGTTCTAAGTGTTGAATTCACTTTCTCCCACATTCTTAGTCCTTGATTAACTCACAAGCGCACCTTTCCTATGGAAGCTTAGACAGGGATTAGACAATTCTTGAGAGTAAGGCTTGCGTAGTCTCTAGAATTAGAGCTTGCATAATGCTCAGTAGTGCTTTTGTAGTCACAGTTGACTGATACCATGTTTTCCATAAGGATAGTGCACTACGTAACCTATGGTGACAGTTAGTGCACAACATCATTTGACAATATCTCTCTCATTTTGGTTGCAGTTATACTTGTATTCCAGTGAGTTTTCGCAATTTCCACTTTTTCACACCTTTCCTTTTACAAGTGTCACTTTCACCTTTGCAATTGTTTCTTTTGTTTTATTTCAATCCAACAAGTTCCTTTTTACTTTATCTTCACTCTAGGATTTGTCACCTTCACTTTCTTCAACTTTTGCAAGCATCATTTTCAATTTTTCATATTGTCGCAAGTGTCTCTTGTAACTATGTTCACTCATGTATGTGTCACACATTTTCACATTACTAGAAGTATATCTAGCACACTATTATACATTATATGGTCTTATACATCATTATAACATGTTCTAAACATATTCCTACAACATAGCGTACTTTCTGGTCATAGTTGACACCTCTGTTGTAACTTGTGTTCTAAGTGTCGCAATGCTACATTTCAACTGTTACATGTAGAAATAAGTGTCACTTTGTTCTCATTTCAAGGTGTGATTTATATTCATGATTCTTGTGCATTCCCCTAGATTCTATTGATGGCATTCATGTGTGTGATATATGTTTGAGTCTCATTCACATGATTTTCCATCTCTTACTCTACTTGTCTCACACTTAGCCATTATGGAGCTCTTCTTGGTCCTCCCACCCAATGCAAGTTATGAAAGAATAAATCCTTGATCAGGTGATGATCATTGCATATTCATGAGCTTCATTGATGAAATATTTCCTTCCTAGACTTTTGCACTAAGTTCTTCCTGAGGTCATCACTTATCATTGCACATTGAGAACCTTCAAAGCATGGTCACCTAACCCTTATTGCTTGTACTGACTTACTGCACTGAGATTTGATCACCTATTCCTTGCATAGTATGTGGAGCACTTCTAGTTGACATAAAGACCTCAAAAATCCCCTTACAAAATAAAACTATGCAATGCAAAGGCCCTCCTCCCTTCATAATGTAGTCAAACCCCTCCTAGAAAAGTGACTTGATCTTTTTCCACTTGGTTTAGCCAACTACTCAATATCCTCTTCTTAGTGAGACTTCCAAAGTGCATGGCATAATTTTAGTGCATATTAAGTCGATGTCTGATCCACTACAACCCTCAACTACACTATCGTAGGATCCTTCCCCTCAAGCATTGTGCGTGTCAGTTGCAGTTCCTAGTCTTGCCTTCTCTGCTCACTACGACCCCTCACTGTTCCATGCCTTGTTCTGTTTGCTTCACTTTGCCATGCTAAAGAAAACTGTGAAGTACACTAAGCCTTCTTTTCCTTTACTGTGCATCGCACGATCTCAATCAACAATCCATCAATCCTTGTCCACTATACTCCCTCACTACGCAGTCACTGAGTCCTACCCTACCTCTCTAGTGCATGTCATGGTTTTAGTGCATAGTGAAACCTTCCCTCAGTCATTGTGAAGATAAACTATGCTACCAGTGTCTTTCTCATGTGCCTCTCTTAGGATAGTACTATTACTTTCTTTCTGGAGGTTCACTCTTTACTACCCTCTTGTGGAAGTGTCCTTTTAAATATTACAGTTGGTGTTTCATAATGTAAACTTACTTGTTGATTTCAAAGCTTATGTGTATACTCTCTTATGTTATTCATTGTAACCAAGGCAAACCTTGAGTTATGGTGGTCAAGCCAATACTCCAAGTGGGGCTCCTACTCCAAATTGTGTGAGGTCTAATTGGGACTTCACATCTAGAAGATCCCCCGTTCTTGGCGGAATATAGCACCATCAATATATTTTGTGCTAAAAGGAGGGAAAAATAACACATATTTCATTAAATTTGGAAGTTTTCTATTACAAGGCCTTCAGCAACATTCATTCTTTTATAAATTTCCATATTAAATTAATTCAACATATAAATAATTTTAGTAATTTCAAACAAATTAGAGATCATGAATAGGTCAAACATGGGGTTGTTATATACAATGATATCAATACTCAATAGGAGTGTGAAATAAAAGTCTTAGAAGCAATTGATTTAAGCTAAATCATATTAGTATGTCTAATATCCAATAAATATATTATAGTTATGGATAACAGACTAGATTCCTAGATGTTTGAATTTTATGTCTTACAAATCTAACCCCCTTTCCCCCAACCTATGGGGGATTTTTTGATTGAATGATGGTGATGTGAGGATCTTAGTGTAAATAGCAAGGATGTGCATCCCTTGCATTGCGTTGAAACTAGTCTAATAAAAAATTAGTAAAATGTTTTTGTGCTCAATCTCCTATGCTCCCTTCATGCCTTTATGAAGCACTAATGGGGGTTGATCATTCATATTCATAGCATCCAGGAATCCACTATAAAAGTTATGCATTGTTGTTCTAGGTATTTCAAGAAGTTTAGGCACCATTTATCTATATCCACTCAAACATAAGTACATCAAATGAGAGTTCTTAAATGGGTATTCAAGTCATTCCATTATGATGGACAATGTCACAAATTGAAGTAAACAAGAATTAGTGGTGACTTCTTGTAAATAGTGAAGGGAAGGGTTTTCAAATATTAGTACAGTTGATGGTAGTGTGGTTATTGATCTCTCCTTGTCAACATGTTCATAACCAATAATAGTATCGATGTAATAGCACCAACCAATTGTATGGAAAACCATGATTAACCATTACTTTCACTAAGAGGAGAAAATGATAAAAGTTTTTAATGAGGAAGAAATAATTGTGAAACATAACTCATGGATTTTAGTTGAAATTTATATAAGTCCATGAGTTCTTTAATTATTAAATACTTAATGTAAATACAAATAAATTATTGTTAAGATATTGATTTGAATATTAAATATGTATTAAAAGGCATTCATCTATGACATTTGATTTATGTAGTTTGAATAAATCACTTGAAGCTCATTATCAATTAATTCTAATTAGTTTTGTAAAAGATATATCTCTACTTACATTAAGGGATTTATTTCAAAAATAAATTACATTTATAAACATATATCAATACATGTAACTAAATGGAATTCAATAAATAACTTCTAAGTATTGATGGATTCTATGAGATTATTTTAAGTAAAAATAGTTCATTTAAGAATTGAAATTTACAAAATGTTAATATTGATGGGAAAATAATGCATGTGGTGCAAAAAGTTTAGATACGTCCATCTCTTTCATGAGCTTAAATAATCTACTTAATGCTCATTTTGAATTCATTAATCCATTTTTTAATTAGAAAATTCATTTTTTTACATGGATTGTTATTCTAGAACTAATAATGTCACATTTATACATTCATATTTAACCACATGATAGTTAAATAAAAATAAATTAATGGTTTCTTGACTTATATGACATGATTGCATATAGAAATAATTGATTTAAGAATGCATAGTTAGAAAAATTTGTCAATTCAAAATAGAATAAACTTGTTAGAAGTCATCAACAATTGATTTTAAATTATTAATTTTCTAAAAAATATATTTTTTACTTACATTAAGAGCCTTATTTCAAAAATAAATTGCATTTGTACATACATACATACTAAATACAATTTAATAGATACTTGTCTCGTTGGCTTCTATTAGATTATTTCAGTTACAAATAATTTATTTAAGAATTGAAATTTATGAAATGTTAATAGGGGTGGGAAAATCAAATGTTGTATATTGCATAAAGTTTAAATAAATTTATTTATGACTTGTATCTTGAATGAACTTGAACAATTTACTTAACATTCATTACCAATTAATTATTCCATGTGTTATTAGGAAAAGCATTTCATATTACATGGAGTTTTATTTCAAAAAAAAATGTCACATTTACACACTTTATTAAACCTAATGACAGGAAAATAAAAGTTGATAAATGGATTTATATAGACCACTTAGAACCCATTATCAATTAATTATATTTTGTTTTGTTAAATATATATTTACTTACATTAAGAGCTACATTTCAAAAATGCATCACATTTACGAACTTCTATCAATGCATATAACCAAATAGAATTATTCAAGCACTATTGGATTCTATAAAATTATTTAAACCGCAAATAAACTATTTAAGAATTGAAAATGACAAAATGTTAATATGGATGGGAAAATCAATGTCTTAGGTGCAAAAAGTTTAAATACAATGATTTTTTACCCATCTCTTTAATGATTCTTGATGGTCCACTTAACACATTGTAATTAATTATTCCATGTTTTATTAAGAAGAAAATTTTGTTTTACATAGAGTTTTGTTTCAAAACAATACAATATGACATTAATACACTCTTAACAAATTACGTGATATAAAAATAAAAGTCAATAAATGGATTCCTTATTAAATTATATGAGATGAGATGATTGCATATACAAATAGTTGATTTAAGAATATATTAAAAAAAATGGATTAAAAATCGAATGCCCTACAATTTAACGAGTATTATTCACCTATGAGCTGTTATAGACATTTTTGTGCCTTACATCACTGAGCATGAAATGTCAATAATTAAGGGATCCAAAGTCCCTAAACATGTTGTTCCTACCCCTAGAGGAACAAGGCCAGCAAACCACAGCAATTCACAGAAGTTCTCCACCTGAAAACACTCAAAAACAGGCCAATTCTGGATCATGTCAACTGCTCCACTGAGCATCTGCGCTGAATGTCAACTGATCCACTGTATACCTGCGTTGAATGTCAACTGCAAAGAAGGCTACCTGCGCTGAGCGTAACTGGACAAGTGGCAGACTCATTTCTCAAGGTGTCAATGCCCAGGAAGCTTCCAAAATGACACTTGGGTCAGGGAATTCGACTGGTGATGAGTAAGAGGTTCCAAATCTCCAAGTGGAAGCAAGAACCTCCAAGTGGACTCAAGAACTGAAGTGGGAGAAGACATTAGTCAGTTTCATACCAACCTCAAGCTAACTCATCCTCTCTCCAAAACTCCTATATATAGATCTCTCTCCATGAGGTCAAGGGAGGCGAGAATATTGTGAATGCAAAGAATTGATGTTGGTTTGTGGTTGGATCATTGGGTGTTTATGCTTTGAAAGGGGCTGAAGAAGGAATTCCATTATGCTGGGAAGGAGATGCTGGGTTGGAGCCCTATGGGTTGTATCTCTTCCTGAACCTTGTTTATCAATCAATAAAGCTTCTTGGTTCTTTCCTATATGCTGGTGTTTATTGTATGATTTGCATTAGTGTATTTGATTTACTTTTAATCCTGAATCATTTATGAATATGTACATTTGCCTTTGTGTTGTGTCCTTCTCTTGTCGCAAGTAGTTGTTCTCTTGTCACAGGTAGTTGTTCTCTTGTGATCTCGTGGGAATCAAGTAGTTGTTCTCTTGAGCAAGCGAGGAGGCGAGTAGCTGTGGACACCCAAAGAGGAGAGGATCTAGATCGAGGGACAACCGGAAGATAACGGTAAGTCTACCAATCTCCTCTCTTTCATATTTCATAAAGGAAGAAACCGAAGTAGCTGTATTCGTTTGTTGCTAAGGTACTGTCACACCTTAGGTGGATAGGATCGTCTTGCATAGGCATTTTTCCCCACAACAAATTGGCGACTCCATTGGGGAAGAATTGTTTTAGTCATTTTCTTTGTGTTTACCTCATTGTTTACTTCATAGACTCAACGGCAACAATCGAACTGCTTTGCAAAGTAGAATGTTGCTGCTTTGATCCTTCACTAGGTTTTGTCTATGATCTCAACAATGGACTCACAAATGACTTGATGATCCTTTGTGATAGTCTTTAGTACCCTCTCAAAGCATCCCTCTGTTTATACCTTGCTTGTGTTTCTGATTTGGCCTGAAACAGTTGATTTTTGAGCATTTTATGACCCGGAAACCAAGAGAAACGAGAGTTTCTCCTTTCAGCGCAAACACTGTGAAGGCAGTCTGCATTTCAACGCAAGTCCCGTGAAGGCTACCTGTGTTGAATGTCAAACTGATAGTGTTCCACCTGCGCTGAACCAGTGTGGCCTTGTGCAGCTGGGGTTCCTTGCTGTCTTTTGCCCTGTTTGATCTCTGTTTTTGCAGCCTTTAACCAGCATAGGTACCACCTCTGATAACCCCTTTTCTTTGCTTGAATTCCTCCTCATTTTTGTACAAAAAGACTGTAAGTGTTTTTATGTGTTTGTGGCATCATTTACAGTTTTCCTTTGCATGAGCGAAAAAGTCATCCTGTAGCCTTGATTCAGATCCGATTGATTGATTGATTTTGATCTTAGGAGAGAGTTCATCGGCTGTTTACAGTTTGATTATCATTTTCTCTTGCTTATTGGTTTGAATTTGTCACTTTTAAGTGTCGAAACAAGTATTTCTTTCGAAAAGTCACAAAGTGATTGTAATCTCTTCTACCCTTGTTGATTTTTGAAAAAGAAAAACTTGTTTGTTTTCAGTCATTTAAAAGCAAATTCAAAGTTGTACAAAAAGCTTTCTTTGTAGGCATTTATACTAAGAAAGTGAAAACAAACACCTGCATTGTGCATTTGAATTTTGATAAGTTTGCATGTTTGATTTAGGAAGAGTGCATTAGAGTGTGCTGATTGCTCTTTGAGAAAATATAGTCGCTCTCTTTTCCCTTAGTAGCTAGGATTTTCAAAGTTGAAAGATTATAAAGCTTGCTTATCATCTTAGACTGCATTTAGGAATTTGTACCAATACATCTCGTGGTGATCCTGAAAGACAAACTTTAAAAAGATCAACTTAAAATATAATCAATGAACCTAACAACGATTTGCAACATAACACACAACATAGAGGTCTAGGTAGAGACGTGTTCCGGCGTCGTTAAACCTAGTGACTGTCGTTCTCTAAGAAGGTGGGTGATTCCTCCTGAGGGACGATAGCACTAATACGGACTTGTGCTCCCACGTACCGTCGCGTATATATTGGGAGACCCCTATAGGCATATATCCTTTATCCTTAGGAATCCGTGTCGGTTGCCCTACTGATCGCAATGCAGTGAACACAGCATTCACGAAGATCGACCACCCGTACCGTAAAAAGTATTCTGTGGTTTTGCGAAAAGTTTGGCACACCCTTTGCCTACATCTCCAGAGCAGTTTCTTTTGGCCTTTTTTAGACTCTATAACAGAAAAAGTCCATCCGAGCATTTGTCACTTCGGGCTCGTTAAAACATCGAAGGGGACTAGAGTCATCTTTAGCTTTTTCTCGACTCTTTAAAACTGAAAAAGCAAGTTGTGTCTAAAAGCGTCTAATAAAATTCATTCAATTCGGAAACATAATTTCCCCTTTTGTATTTTAGTTGATCGAGTAATCTGCAACCGTGGAAGAAAGTCAATTGAAACCCCGTCATTCGCGGAGGCTTTCGAGTCAACCGTATTTGTCTCCGGAATCGAAAACAGTACGGACAAAGCGAACTCACTTAACCGGTTCAAAATCTCCCATTAAAGTTAGAACAACTGTTCCAAAAACATCTGAGATTCCGGTTACTCCAAGCATTTCTGGAAACCCTGCCTCTGTTGAAGAAGTTCAACAGCCACAGAGGGACAGTAACACTGATCCTAGTCTGAGAACAAGTACTTGCATTACTGAACCAGTTCCATCTGTAGCCGGTCCAGAGAGTCTTGTTGCTCAAACAACTGTCGTTGTCGAAACAACCCCTACTTCGGCACCAGAAATCTTTTACGGACCTGACGGTCTTCCTCTTCCACCTGGTTTGATTGCGATAGAGGAAATTGTAGAAGACCCGCAAGCAAGTACTCCAACCCATTTTGGAGTAGGGGTCACTCTTTTTCCTGCAACATCAGAAGTTTGTCCATCACCAGTGGAAGTTCCTGTAGAATCGCTAGGTGATTTATTGGATAGACTTAAAATGTCTGAGCAACCGTCGACATCTAGGACTGTGTCGAATGACACAGCGACGGCAGAACTCCCTGCCGCCACTCCGACGATGTTTGCCGGTGTACCATCTGTCCCAACTAGCTCTCAACAGCTAGAAGGAGTCCACCCAGGGACTATTTCGACAGTGTGGTCTGTTCTAGTTTGTTCCTCCGGAATAATATCTGGTAATTCTTATGTTGAAACTAGACAAATTGATCCCTATGGAGGTCAATTTGGGCCATCCAGTCCCCAAGGGCAAACCATACCCTTGAGCTCCGGATTTCTACCGTATGGGGGGCAATATGCCCTTTCATTACCCCCTCCGAGAGGATACCCATATGGCAGTTCTCAACCATATTCAAGTTTTACTGGAGTTACAACAAGTGGTTGGGTACCTATGCTACCCCAACAGCCAAGAGTTGTGTATTCTATGCAACAATGTGTACCTATGTCGAACATCCCGACGATGCCAGCTATTGTAACAGTGTCGCAAGTTCAAACGATGCCTGTTGTGTGTCAACCTCAGATCTCTCAGGTTGTAATGCAACAGCCCCTTGACCCTGTGACACAACCACAATCACCAACTGCCGGGACGACCCAGGTCCAAACGGGTACAATTACCCCACGTCTTGGTCTGTCGGTTAGTATAGCACAGCAGAACATGGCTTCACAACCGTGGCTGGTGCAATACCAACAACCACAATTCCAGCAGGTGTACCAAGGATCTGAGCAACAGATCTTTGCGAATAGTGGACAACCGTATATTCAAAACGGTTTAAACCAACCACTTTACAGTGGTCAAGTCCACCAGCCGTATCAATCATACCAACATCAATTACATTATGCTGGTATGCAGAGGCCTACTGCTCAGGCGATTCCATCGTATCCTGGGTACGCCTCGCCAAACCTGAATCAACAGTTACCATTCGTGGCAACTTTAGAATTACCAGATTTACACCGATTAACGAACGATCCAATTGCTTATGCCCATTGGTGGCCAGCGATTCCTCACAAGCTTCCATCGGACATTCCTAAATTCAATGGAAATCCAGGCGAAGACCCGTCGAATCATGTGATGACTTTTCATCTGTGGTGTTCGTCAAACACCTTGAACGATGATTCGATAAGGCTTCGCCTTTTTCAGAGGACATTGACAGGTCCAGCGGCTAAATGGTATATTGAATTACCTAGAGCCTCTTTCGACAATTTCAGTTCCCTAGCCACGACTTTCTTAACCCATTTTCAGTTACCGATAAGGTATGAAACTGGAACAGAAATCTTAACCAATTTCAAGCAGACAACAGCCACACATATATCCGATCATATACATGAGTGGCGTCGTCGTCGCAGAATGGTGAAGACTTATGTTCCAGATCAGCTATTAGCTGAGTGGTTTATAAAGTCGTTACTTCCTGCTATAACGGAAGATGTGGCCAAGGGGGGAGTCGTAACAGAGGAGCAGGTTATTGCTCGTGCACAGTATCTAGACTTAGTATATACTCAGTCTGGCACGCTCTACGACAAGATACCTGACGCCCCTAGACCGGAATTTTCAATTCCTCCTCCTCCTGGATCAAATAGTGACTCTCATGCCGGCGATGGTGTGATTGGCACTGCAAACGCAAAGTCGACAAAGGATTCGTCTAAGAAAGCCCGTAAGACTTCGAATCAAAATGCAAATCAAGAAATTCTTGCTTCGGAAATAAATGCCATATCAGCAGATAAAGGCAAAAATTCCAATCAACCAGGAAGCAAGAAGAAGCAAAACAAAGGGAAGAAGAAGAAACAGGGTGAGTCATCCCCTCAAAAAACTTCTTCAAACCCTCCTGGAAATAGGAAATTACCTTGTCAAATATGCGATGAGGAGGATCATCGGACAACACATTGTCCATTAAGAGCTGAGCTAAAGAAGTTTTTCAAAAGTTCACATACCTCAGCTGTGTTGACTGATCCATTTCCTAATCCAGGTCAAAATATGGTTGATAGTGGAAATGCTTCCCCGTCGCAAGTGCTAATGTTATCGATCTCTAAGCAACAAAATGATGCTTTGATTTCGACAAGGAACAAAGATTACGGGAATCCACAGGTGTCGAACGACAAAGGTAAAGATCAACCTAGTAGTTCGACAACAACTTCGGCAGAAGTTGTACCCCCCATCATTCCTGAATTAACAATAAAACCGCCAAAGGGAGTAGTACACAAGTCGACATTTAATCCTCGCGCCAGGGCGGCGCAGCATTATAACATAGTGGAAGATTTGGCCCAATCGCCATCCGCTATGTCGACTCTTGAGGTACTACAAAATTGCCCATCCCAAAGGCAGGCATTGTTATCAGCTATTGGTGGGGTTGATCCTAAGGATTCCAATCTTGTATCCTTTGATCACAAAGGATATGATCCTCAGTTACCAGCTCAACTAGCTTTCCTTATTCAAGTGAAAGCCCTCAACAAAACTGTTCACAGAACAATTATTGATGAGGGGGCATCTACATGTATCATGTCGATGAGTTGCTGGAAAACTCTCGGATCTCCAACCTTGTCGCGATCTTCGACGACACTAAAAGCATTCGACGGAAGGACGTACACCCCGTACGGCATCCTAAATAACTTGAAGGTTGAACTAGGAGGAAAAACAGTGGAAATTGATGTTGAAGTCATCGATGGAAATCTTGACTATAACATCCTACTGGGAAGACCATGGATATATGCCATGGCAGCTGTAGTGTCGACTTATTTTAGGAAGATCGCATTCCCGTTTGAAGGAGGGATTACGGTCGTCGACCAACAGAACTTCCTCCCTAATGGTTCACAAGTTACAGGAAGCATTCCCATGATCCATGGGAGCGACCATTCAATTCAAGATATCGGAGTAGGCCTATTGAAAGACCCCACAATGATGGGAACTTTCGCGCTACCACCTCCTATCTACATAGGAAATATACCGTTTGTAGCAACCTGCAACATGATATCTTCCACGAAGGTCGCAGAAGACAAAGTCGACATGGATCATGCAATGGTTTTGCCCCCAAGCCCTATAGAAATATTGTAGCAATCAATGTTTCGGGCATGGGAGGCGAACCCAAATCAACGCTCGTCAAGCGTTTGGGTAGATAGGTCTAGAGAATATGGTACCCCATTAGATCCTTGGTCGAAAGTGCATGGGACTGACGAAGGAATCTTACAATCAATGTTGATTGAGGGGGCACCATGGAATGATCACCACCATCGTTCCCTTCTTCCAGAGTGTGAAGAAGATACTCAACACGACCTTTACCACCCTTCAGTTTTTGAATTCCTATCAAATACTGTAAATACGGTGGATTCCGAGCGAAACTTATCCAATATTGAAGAGACTATAGCCATAAATATCTCGACTAAACCCAATGTTGTAGAGAATATTTATGTCGGCAAAGGTTGTTCCCCTTCAGAACTGGAAATATATAACGCTCTTTTTCGCGAGTTCAGAGATGTCTTTGCTTGGTCATATGATGAAATGCCAGGCATTGACTCGAGTATTGTTGAACATGAAATTAAAATGTATCCTGATGTCAAACCAGTAAGACAACGGCTTCGACAGGTACACCCCAAGAAAGCCGCTGCCATTAAGGCAGAAGTTGAGAAACTTCTCCATGCTGGTTTCATCTACCCGGTTCCTCTAACCGATTGGGTATCGAATATTGTCCCTGTTATGAAGAAACAAGGGACGATTAGAGTGTGTGTCGACTATAGGGATGTAAACCAAGCTTGTCCAAAGGACAACTACCCTACACCCTTCATCGACCAGATAATTGATGAATGCGCCGGATGTGAAATCTTTTCATTTATGGATGGATTTTCCGGGTATAATCAAATAAATATCCGCCCACAGGACCAGTCAAAGACTGCATTTATTTGTCCGTGGGGCACATTCGCTTATCGAAAATTACCCTTTGGTTTAAAGAACGCAGGGGCGACGTTTCAGAGGGCAATGAATTATGCCTTCCATGACATCAAGAACATCGTTCAACCATATCTCGACGACCTTCCGGCTCATTCGCGAAAGCGGACTGATCATCCGCAGCATTTAAGAGCGATATTTCTACGTTGCCGACACTACAAGATAAGACTCAATCCGCACAAATGTGTGTTTTGCGTCGGTTCTGGTCGTTTACTTGGCTTTGTAGTCTCTAAGGATGGGATTCGTCTCGACCCTTGCAAGGTTCAGGCAATCATTAATTTGCCTCCACCTTCAAATTTGCTTCAGATTCAGAAACTCCAAGGGAAAGCAAACTTTCTGAGGAGGTTCATTCCAAATTACGCAGAACTTGCTAAAGGTTACACTCGTCTTTTGAAAAAGGATGTACCTTTTGTCTGGGATCAGGTGGCGCAAGCTTCCTTTGATGCTCTGAAAGATTCTCTAGTAAGAGCATCATTAATGTATGCCCCGGACTATCAAAGAGATTTTAACCTGTATCTGGCTGCAGCGGATACGACCATTGCGATGGTTTTAGTACAAGAAGTCGATGGAATTGAACATCCTATATATTATTTAAGTAAAAACTTAAATGATACAGAGAGTAAATATTCTTATGTTGAAAAACTAGCGCTTGCAGCTGTTCAAGCGATTCAAAGGTTTCGACATTATGTCCTCTTTCGGAAAACTACCATTTTATCAGATTGCAACCCCATGACTTATATACTGTCGCGACAGTTGCTGGGGGGCAAATATTCAAAATGGATAGCGATCCTTCAAGAGTTTGATCTGGAATTTGTAAAATCCAAATCAAA
Source organism: Pinus tabuliformis (assembly GCA_031772625.1). NCBI lineage: Eukaryota > Viridiplantae > Streptophyta > Pinopsida > Pinales > Pinaceae > Pinus > Pinus tabuliformis. The sequence goes on along the minus strand of CM062806.1, from coordinate 512,713,199 downwards.
GAAAGCTCTAGTTTTCGCGGAATTATTGTGCGATCTCCCATCGTCGTCCAACGATGAAACATCGGAAGAGTCAATCGTGGATGAGAATTTGTTTCTGATATCTACAAGCGATGAGTGGTATGGAGATATCATAGTTTATCTCCAAACCCAAAAGTTCAGGCCTAACACCTCTCACTCTGAACAGAAACGTATACGATACCAAGCTAAAGACTACATGATCGTCGGTGATACGCTTTACCGTCGTGGTATCGATACAGTTCTGAGGAGGTGCCTTACCCATGAGGAGGCCGAAAAAGCCCTGAATGAGTGTCATTCAGGCGCGTGTGGGGGGCATCAATCTGGATATGCAACAGCACAAAAAATCTTACGAGCAGGATACTTCTGGCCAACCATGTTCAAAGATTGCATAATCGCAGTCAGAAGTTGCCATGCATGTCAGATTTTTGATAGCAAAACCAGAAGACCACCCGCACCTTTACAGCCAATAGTTGTTGTTGGGCCTTTCGCCAAATGGGGCATCGATTTCATGCAATGTAACCCCACCTCGACCGGGGGGCATGGGTATATTATAGTCGCCGTTGACTATTTTACCAAATGGGCCGAGGCGATGCCTACATTGGATAACACTGGTGAAACAGCTGCCCTTTTCTTTTTCAATCATGTAGTCGCCAGGTTCGGCGTACCGCAGGCTATAGTTACAGATCATGGATCGCATTTTCGCAATCACATGATGGTTGAATTAGCTGCCAAGCTAGGGCTATCTCACGACAGCTCTACCCCGTATTATCCGCAAGCCAACGGACAAGTTGAAGCAATCAACAAGGTCCTGAAGCGTATGTTGCAAAGGATGATCGGGGTTCACAAAAGAAGGTGGCACCTAATCCTGTACTCAGCCTTGTGGGCTTACCGAACATCGGTAAAGAATGCGACTGGGTTCACACCTTTCCAATTGGTGTATGGCCTGGAGGCAGTCTTACCAATCCAGTGTGAAATTTCGTCTCTTAAACTCGCAATTGACCTCCTCCCCGGAACTTCAGAAGAAGAGGCTTGTTTCTTGGAATTAATCCAATTGGATGAAACCCGTCGTGACGCCGCTTTGGCTAACGAAGCCCATAAGAAACGAGTCAAGGCGCAGTTCGACAAAAATGTCAAACCCCGTGTCTTCTCTGAAGGTGACTTGGTCTTGCTTTACGACCAAGAATCCGACAAATTGGGAGCAGGAAAATTTAATTCTTTATGGATGGGCCCCTATATTGTTAAACGAGTGTTAGCAAAAGGAGCCTACGAGTTGATGGATTATGACGGAATCCCACTGGCGCAACCCCGCAACGGGTTGTACCTCAAGCGTTACTATGCCTAAGTAGTAACCTGAGTGCTTTTGTTGTATTTTGTTTTCGCTAAAGTGTTTGTTTCGGTCGAGTAATCCACCTTTTTCATTTGTTGCAGATGTCGAACTTTTCTGAGACATGTGTGGGATATGCTGACGGAGCGAGTCGTAGTTCGCGGAATCTATCCTCCGCAGCCTGGGCCATTTTTGATCCAAGCGGCGAGTTAGTGAGTTTCAGAGGTGTGTGTATTGGGCAATCAACGAATAACATCGCTGAGTATAGCGCGTTGATAGAACTCCTCTCTGATGCCATCACCCATGGTATACGCCGACTAATCGTCAGGCTAGACTCACAACTCGTGATACTACAACTCAATGGTATATATTCTGTCCGCAATCCAGCTATTTATCGTATGTTTCTAAGGGTTAAGATTTTGGAAAGACAGTTTGATTCAATTCAATACCAACATATTTCCAGGAACTTAAACACATTAACCGATTCATTAGCAAACTATGTATTAGATAGACATTTGCGACATTTATAAAAGAAATGCATCAATATTATGCAAGTGGATCATGTAAATCAACCAGAATAAACCTCGAAAATCAAAATATATATATATAAGTTGTTTATCGTTTATACATAATGTTCTGTAACCAAGACAAAAATTGGTCGCATGACCTAAAAACTCAAAAGTGCTAGGGGGCACCCTAGCCTAGTGGTGCTCATGATAGCACGTCACGGCCTGTGCAATCATGCGCAAGAGACGAGTCCATCGTCTAGGCACACCAGTAGTATGCCGCTGCAACTGTAAAGGTAACTCATCGATCCGTACATCCGGAATACCGAGAGTAAGGCTCTCAACCTGCTCCTGCACAGCTGTAAGGGTCTCAGCCACGTCAAGGTCGCGAAGAATAACTCTCCCAGCAGGCTCCACTGCCGGGGCAGCAACTGGCGGTCTCGGACGAACTGCTGGACGAACAGGACCAACATCTGCATGCACCCAAGAGTTTGATTAAAAGTCTTGACAGAATAAAGCACAACAACATTATGAATAAAAACAGTAAACAGTGATATGGTCAAAGATTTTACCAATAGCGCCCCACTGTTCGCCATCCGGTAACACCAAATCCGGATCACCTCGGAAATCCATACCCACATATGGATACTCGGAAAAGACCATCTCCTGGCGCTCGAACCACCTGAAGAAGGTATCAGTGAAAGTAATCTGAGGTTGACCAGCATGCCTAGACATGTGATCAACCCACCTCTGCATGCGTGGCTCGGTCGGAGAAGGCAAGTCGAGTGCAATATACTGAGGCTGCATCAGTGGGATTTTCTCCAAGGCGAAGGCAGTCAGAATAGAACCAAATCCAAAGTTCTTCAGCTTCCCGTCCTTTACCTTGGTCAATTGACTTTTCATCTGAACAAGTACTGCATCACACCAGTTGAATACTTTCGGTTGGAGACACTCCAAGGCGTGCTGCACATAAGACCTGTTGGCAACATGTAGAGATGCGCTACCGGCCATCCTACCAATAGTATACAGAATGGACCTGAGAGACCTATCAGTAATCTCACGGATAACAACCTTGCCGTCTCTGCTCGGCTGGGAACCTTCCCTGCAGTACTGGCGAACATAGTCTCTCACGGAGTCATTCCCCCGGGCCGAACCTGACAAAGAAATGGGGGCACCCCGCCTTGACAACCCAGTCAAGAAGTAAATGTCTACTATGGTCAAGGGGATGGATTTTCCCCTAATCTGGAATACTTGGTTGATGGGATCCCAAGCATCAAGCATATACTGCAGCAAAGAAATCTGTGCTCTCATGCTAGAGATACGGAAAAACTTCAGCAGGCCACAGTTCCGCAGCGCGTTCACCGTGACAGGGTCATGGAGAGCAATCATATCTTCTTCTTCATGTTCTCGTTCTCGCCATGTAAGGGACATTTTGCTCAAAGGTTCCTGCAAAACAAACAAGAGAATGAGTAAGATCCTGGATTTGATGAGAAACTGGCGAAATTTCATCAAAAACTGTGCTAAAAACTCAGTTTTCTGAGCCCAACGCAGGCAGACAGTGTCCTACCTGCGTTGAAGGTCAGGCTGCCTTAAGGCAGCTTGACATTCAACGCAGGTTTCGAATGGACAACCTGCGCTGATGGTAGGGCGCCCTGGCAAAACCCCTGAGGCTCAGAAAGACTGGAAAACAGGCACAGAATGGAAAAAGGAAACCATGAAAAGAAAGAGCTAGGGTTTAGCTCCTACCTGGTCCAGACGGCGCCGAGAATCGTCCACAGAATCTCCCGAAATCAGCTGGTGAAAATCAAGGGGGAAGAGGCACCTCCAAAGCTCCAACAAACCAAGTGCAAATGAAATGGTAAAATGAGAGGTAAAAACACTTTTTAATGGCTTTTTACGTAGTTCAAAGCAAAATATTAGGGTTTTCATCTCATGATTATGTATTTCTAACTAAGTTTGATGCAGCAATTGAAAATGCAGTACTATCCTTGAAAAGAGAAAAGCTAGTAATGGTGAAAAATCAAAATTTGACCATATAATTGAGCAGTTTTACCGTGGAATTTATGCTCGTTAAAAATAGAAAAGCGAGATCCGAGCAGTTTTAGCACATAGTTCATGCTCGTTAAAAAATAAACATAAGATTGACCAGTTTTAGCGGTGCATTGAAGCTCATTAAAAAATAAACCCATCCCGGTAAATAACCATTGAAGTATGTAACCTGATCAACCATAAAAGCCTTGGTCGTGTTTGTGCACCGTCACCTCCACCGTTCATTTGGCCGATCGTTTACATCCATTTGATTGTTTACCCATTTTGAGTAACAGCTACGAAGAGTGATTTCACCTAGCCATCCTTGTGACACTGCCGTGATTGGAAAATTCCAACCTGTACCTGGAATCAGCTGCTAACCCTGTTCATCACTCGTTCCTCAAAAGACGAGTCTTCTTTAAGCTCTTTTCTATTGACTCGTAAAATATGAAAAGATTGCCGAGTTTTGGCCTTCCAGCTCGTTAAACGACCGGAAGAGCTATCCCTCCTCTAGATTTTAATCTTTTTGGACCTGAGGGATTATTGCAAAAAAAGATCGAGCGCTTGTTTTGTTCGGCTCGTTAAAAGTACCGAAAACTCATCCCTTTTGTATTGTTTTATACTTTTTCGGACTTAAGGGATTAGATGACGAAAAAGGAATTTTGGAGTTAACTTTATGTACCTTTTCAGACTCTCTAAAAATGAAAAGGGACGAGTTTTCCTTGTCGTTAGACTCGTTAAAATCACTAAATAGCGACAAACTTGTCTTTAGACGAGAACGAGTTTCACTATCGCTAGGCTCGTTAAAACATAGCGATGGGCTTGCCCGAAGGCCAAGTTATAGAACAAGCATATGTTATCCTCCTCAAGCTTGACAAAAATAAAGAGGTACTGGTCAGCAATGACTGGGGAAAAATTGGGAAAAAATCAAGAAGTCTTTGATGGTAGCAGGTCGCTCTTGAACATGACACTTTTCCTCCGTACCACATCGGGTTGGGTTGTTTCATTCGCTGGTCATTTCACCATGGTCTCGCCATACCATCCATATTTGGGGTAATGCTACCGATCCATCGCATCAGTGTCGCCATATGTTCAAGAGAAGTCGTTCAGAAAGAGTCAACCAGGTCCCATCCACTGCCATACATTATCCTTCATCCATTCATGATCGCCACCCTGAATCATATGTCACAGATTGTTTTCACCTCCACTAAAATCATTAGCTCCGTTTCGTGTCACTGATGTGGGATTCATTAAGGCCCTCCTTTGACGGATCGCTTCTTGTCGACATCAGCTCATTATCCAAGAAGTTGATCTAGGAACAACCCCTTCAGTACTTTGAAGCTTGCATGCCTCAATGGAAATTTTCTCACTTCCGGCGACAGGTATACATCAATGACCTTCGACCAGAAGATTTTGCGTGGTGTTCGACACCAAGTCCTTTATTCACACCACGTGAATTTTACTGCAGTACCTTGAGGGTCATTATCATTATCGGTGATTCCTCTCGCGCTTGTTAACGGTTTACATCATTGACCGGTAATCAAGCGATGTCTTTCCATGTTCGACTTCAGCGCAATTCTCACATGGATCGACTTGTACTTAGAGTGAAGATCGAACGAGTTTGAAGACCCCGGATCTAGTTTCATCCATCCGGGCTGCGATATATATTCAGGAAAATAAAGACATTTGACATGTACATCATTGCAGCAGATGTTCATCCTACTCAAAGGATGATAGTTCCGCCAGAATTATCAGTCTACCATTAGATGATCGTCTGTTCTATGTACCAAAATGTATTTATAAAGCTGAGCATGGGAATGCCCGCCTAAGCTAGATCATGAAAGCAGAATGAATCATAATGTATTGTATTGTATCTTATTACAGGTCTCCTCCCAGCAAATGGATGAACTTCGGACTCCCCTGGATAAAGCATTTCACCCGATAAACGGCCTCATACTTTAGGGGGCAACTGTTATAGACATTTTTGTGCCTTACATCACTGAGCATGAAATGTCAATAATTAAGGGATCCAAAGTCCCTAAACATGTTATTCCTACCCCTAGAGGAACAAGGCCAGCAAACCGCAGCAATTCACAGAAGTTCTCCACCTGAAAACACTCAAAAACAGGCCAATTCTGGATCATGTCAACTGCTCCACTAAGCATCTGCGCTGAATGTCAACTGCTCCACTGTCTACCTGCGTTGAATGTCAACTGCAAAGAAGGCTACCTGCGCTGAGCGTAACTGGACAAGTGGCAGACTCATTTCTCAAGGTGTCAATGCCCAGGAAGCTTCCAAAATGACACTTGGGTCAGGGAATTCGACTGGTGATGAGTAAGAGGTTCCAAATCTCCAAGTGGAAGCAAGAACCTCCAAGTGGACTCAAGAACTGAAGTGGGAGAAGACATTAGTCAGTTTCATACCAGCCTCAAGCTGACTCATCCTCTCTCCAAAACTCCTATATATAGATCTCTCTCCATGAGGTCAAGGGAGGCGGGAATATTGTGAATGCAAAGAATTGCTGTTGATTTGTGGTTGGATCATTGGGTGTTTATGCTTTGAAAGGGGCTGAAGAAGGAATTCCATTCTGCTGGGAAGGAGATGCTGGGTTGGAGCCCTATGGGTTGTATCTCTTCCTGAACCTTGTTTATCAATCAATAAAGCTTCTTGGTTCTTTCCTATATGCTGGTGTTTATTGTATGATTTGCATTAGTGTATTTGATTTACTTCTAATCCTGAATCATTTATGAATATGTACATTTGCCTTTGTGTTGTGTCCTTCTCTTGTCGCAAGTAGCTGTTCTCTTGTCACAGGTAGCTGTTCTCTTGTGATCTCGTGGGAATCAAGTAGTTGTTCTCTTGAGCAAGCGAGGAGGCGAGTAGCTGTGGACACCCAAAGAGGAGAGGATCTAGATCGAGGGACAACCGGAAGATAACGGTAAGTCTACCAATCTCCTCTCTTTCATATTTCATAAAGGAAGAAACCGAAGTAGCTGTATTCGTTTGTTGCTAAGGTACTGTCACACCTTAGGTGGATAGGATCGTCCTGCATAGGCATTTTTCCCCACAACATGAGCCATCACCCATTAGCCTCAATAGTCCACTTAATACTTATTATCAAGAAATTAGAAGATTTATTTTTTGAAGAAATGCATCATAGTATTTGGATATTATATATCACAATTATACACTCATATTAATGGACATAACTAAGTACAAGTCAATAATATAATTCTAGCTCAAATGATATGATTTCAGTTTATTTAAAATACAAATATACAAAAAAATTACTTTAAATAATGAAATTAGATGCCTTATAGTTCAAAAAATTCAAAGACATAATTCATCCATGATAGTGTCTAATCAAACCTTGATAATCCACCTAGAAATCATTATCATCAATTATATGTTTTTATAAGAAATGAAAAATTATTTATAATAGTTTTTTATCTCAAAAATTACATATCACATTTATGCACTCATATTAATGCATTTTATATGTAAACAATGAATAACTAACTTTGTGACTTGTTTATTTTCAATATGATGTTATTTTAGTTACAACCGTTAATTGATTTAAGCATATAAATCTATGAAAATTATGGATTGAGAAATCATGTATCTTATGATTCAAAAAGTTCAAATCATTCAACTATGACACATTTCTCATTAGTCTTAATAGTGAATAATGTAGAAATTCTCACTGTAGATCACCGGATAATGTAATAGACTAAAGCAAAATACTAGATCTACTTCTACAATCAAACTTTGTGGAAGCTTACTCAATTTGAGCAAGATCAATCAGAACATATATAATAGAGAATGAGAAATCAATCACACATGAACACAAAAGAATACTCTGGGGAAAGCCTTAGCTAAAAACCTCGATCTCTGTATTATCATACAAGTGGAAATATGTCTGGATCACACAAAGCTTTAGCTCACAGGCTATCCAGATCTCAGTACAATCCCTCAACACAGCTCATAGACTGAATAGACACAACATATGACTATCCTCAACCCTTCAAGCCTCCTATTTCCTTGTGCAGTTTTTCCTGGGGTCCAATGATGCCACCTGTGTGAAGTCTGGCCTCACACAACTCACTAAACTCAGAAATAACTATGCAATCCTCAAGGAATGAATTCCTTCTACATGCAAGAGATATTCACAATGGAATATTCCTACAACGAATAGTACAATGTCCCACCATCTGATCTCAACTGGGTCTCTGAAAGAATTGACATGCATGAGTTATTTATGAGAGAATATTTAGTTATCTAAAGTGCAGTAGTTACATGCATGCATGCATGCATTAACTAACTGAACTCACAATCAGTTCCTCCAACTATCAGAACTAATCTAACTGGACTTAACACAGTTAACTGAGCTAACTAATTACAACTCAAAGTACAACTCATCCTGATTACTTTAATTAAGGAATAATTTCCTTAATAAAAGAAATAATTGTTGCATGTCCTCACATAGACTTCATGTTTGATTTTCTCCAACTAATTAACTCAAGATGAATTAATTAATTATTTTTCAAATAGCTGCTAAGATCAAATTCAAATTTTAATTCACAATTTTAGTTTAGGGACTAACTAAAATTGGAATGTATCCCGAAATGATATTTATAGCAATGCTATTTTTAGCACTTATATATTTAGCATTTCTTTTTGCTACTTTCAACACTCCCTCTCAACAAGAAATGGATTATCAGTCACCCCAATCCTATCTCTATGGAACTTGAACTTTCATTTTGACAATGCCTTAGTCAAAATATCTGCATCCTACTCCTCGGTTGAAACATACAGCAATAACATGATCCTCTTCACCACACAGTCTCGAAGGTGAAGATACCAGATATCTATGTGCTTGAACTTGTCATGAAATACTAGATTCTCAGAGAGTTTGATACAACTCTGATTATCGTAATAGATCATTGTTGGATCCATCCTCTCACCAACCAATCCCACTAGAATCTTCCACATCCAAATGGCCTCGCATGCTGCCTAACTGGCAGCCATGTATTTAGCCTCTGCTGAGCTAAGTGCAACTGACCTCTGTTTCCTATTGTACCAAGAAACTGCAGTTGAACCAAGGTTGAAGATTCCTCTAGAAGTTCTCTTCCAGTCTGATGGACTCCCTGCCCAATTAGCATTTGTGAAGCCCTGAAGCTTCACTCCCTTTGTCCATCTGTACCACAATCCATACTGAGATGTGCCTCTAAGTTATCTCAGCACATGCTTTGCTGCCTTCCAAAACATCTTGGTAGGCTGAACCATAGCTTGACTCAGTTGATTCACCGTAAAGCACAAATCTGGTCGTGTGTTCACTAGATACATCAATGAACCCACAAGTTGCTGATAAACAATAGCAGCTACTACCTCACCTGAAGTAGCATCCTCCATCCTCCAATTAACAGCTAGATGAGTCTGCATGGGCTTGCACTTCTCCATGTGGAATCGCCTAAGTATCTCATTGGCATACTTTCCTTGAGACACAATACTTCCCCATCCTTCTGCCACACTTCCATGTTTAGAAAGTAGTGCATAAGACCCATGATGTCTTTCATCTCAAACTCTTTTGTAAGGTCCTCCTTGTAAGACTTGATCAACTGATCATCACCTGTCAATATTAGATGATCAAAATAAAGTACAATGATCAATGACTTACCTTCTACCATGATGTGGTAAAGGTTCGCATCTGCTTCACTCTTTGTGAAGACCAAGCCAGTGAAATAGCTATCAATCCTAGTGTACCAAGCACGAGGTACTTGCTTCAGCCCGTACAAAGCTCTCTTGAGTCGGCACACATGTGACTCATGATCGTAGGTCTCAAATCCTTCCGGCTACTCAATGTACACTTCTTCCTTAATCTTTCCATTGAGGAACGCAGTCTTCACATCCATCTGATGGATCTTCCAACCCATTTGAGCTGATAGTGCCAACATCGATCTGATAGATGAGTACCTTGCTATAGGAGTAAAAGTCTCATCGTAGTTGATCCCCTCGACTTGTGAGAAACCACGAGCAATGAACCTTGCCTTATGTTTCTCAACACTGCCATCAGCTACCTGCTTTACCTTGTAAAGCTATCAAGAACTCACCGCTGACTTGTCCGCCGATCTTGGAACAGCATCCCAAACACTGTTCCGAATGATAGAGTCGTACTCCTCTACCATAGCATCAACCCAGACTGGTTGTTGCACTGCTTCCTCGAAAGAAGAAGGTTTGGTATCTACACACTCCCCAACCAAGGCCATGTAACTAGTGTACCGCTTGGGTGATCTCCTCTGTCTGTGCTGAGAGGATGGCTGTCCCACATTCTCTCTCACATCCATCACCAATCTGCCAGCTTCCCATGAGCGTTTCTGCTCATCTCTGGAAGACTCTGCATGAGTGGATGTCTCCACTCCTGGATCTCTACATGAGGCTGCTCTGCATCAGTCTGAGGCTCCTCCTCCTTTGGAACTAAAATTTCCTCCTCTGCATGCAACTTGAGCTCCCTCTCAAGTGATACTCGCATGGCTTTCTGCTCATTGAACTGCAGATCTCTGTGTACCATTTTCCTCTGACTGGTAGGCAGGAACACCCGATAGTTGTGGGGTGTATTAGTGTACCCCACAAGTATCCCCAACTTAAATTTTTGATCTAGCTTCTTCTGGGCATCTTTGGTCACATGGCAATAAACCGATGATCCAAAGATCCTGAAGTGACTCACATCTGGTCGCTTCCCGAAAAAGGCCTCTATTGGTGTCTTCATCCCTAGTATATGGTTCGGGCTTCTCTTCTGCAAGTATACTGTTGTATTGCATGCCTCAGCCCACAAATGAAGTGGTAAGCTTTGGTCATGCAACATCGCTCAAGTTGCTCCCACAATCGATCTATTCTTCCTTTCTACCACCACATTCTGCTATGGGTTATGGGGTGTCGTCAACTCTCGTTTAATTCCTTCTGCTGCACAAAAGTCTTTAAATTGTTGGGAGACATACTCTCCACCATTGTTGCTTCACAAGGATCTTAGTTTTTTTCCAGATTCTTTCTTTGCCAAGGCTTTGAACTCACAAGACCTCAAGAAGGTCTGATCCTTCTTCTGCATAAAGTAGATCCAACATCTACAAGAAAAATCATCAATAAAAATAATATAGTACCTTTGTTTAGCGATGGAGGCTATAGAGAATGCTCCACACACATCTGTGTGAACTCACTTCAGGATTGATCCAGCTCTACTGTCTCGATCCTAAAAGAAATATTTCTCATACTTACCTAGGGCACAACCTTTTCATGTATCCACTTGCTCTAGTTTTCCCTTGGGTAGTGTGGTAGGAATCTGCTGCATGATCTTCAAGGCCCCATGGTGCAAGTTCCCCAATCTTCTATGCCATAGCTCGCCACATCTTGTCTCTGCACCACCTTTGCTTTGGAACTCAATGCAACACAGTCATCTACCTCCAGCTTGTAGAGATTCTTTACTCAAATCTCAATTCTCTTGGTCTATCCAGTGTCGATATGCCTTAGGAATACCTTTCCTTTACTAAAGACTACATGATAGCCTTTATCTTCCAGCATAGCAATGGACACAAGATTCTTCTTCAGACTCAGAACATAATTTACATCAATTAGGGTGAGAGGAGCTCCATGCTCCCTCTGAAACAAAATTGTACCTTCACCTGAAACACCGTACTTTCCATCATCGCCCATCTCAATGCACATCTGGAGATCCTTCTCCTCCAAGGTACTGAATAGATTCCTGTTGGCTGACATGTGGAATGAAGCTCCACTGTCTAGGTACCAAACACATCCCACCATGGATGAAACCATGCATGTGATGAGAGAGAAATCCAACTCAAAATGTGAGGCCAATTCCTCACCATCTTATCCCTTCGAAGATCCCTTCTTGGATTTCTTCTATGGACAATTCGTAGCATAATGGCCCACCTCATGACAATGAAAGCATTGCACTTTCGATTTGTCAAACTTCTTCCCACCATGGGAAGAACTCGATTTGGAATGGGACACCTTCCCTTTCCCTTTCCTAGCCTTACTCACTAAGGCTAGACTTTCTTCATCATCTTGTTTTGATGAAGATCCATCTCTGGTGCTTCCTCTTATCTCTTCCTGCATCAGATCCAACCAAAGTCATTCCCAATCTAGCAGTTTCTCTCTTCCATTTATCAAGTATTGGTAGCTATGCTAGCTCTTAGGAAGAACAAGGAGAGCAAGACTCACCATGTCATTATCGGCAGTCATGATCCCTACACTTCCAAGCTCATCCCTACAGGTGGTGAGCTTGTTCAGGTATGTAGAGATCTGTCGCCCTTTTCACACTTGATTTCTCGAAGCTCGTCTTTCAGCGCCAGCTTCCTCTGATCGTTGTTGGTTTGATATAGATCCTTCAATGTTTTCCACATTGAATACACTGTCTCCTTCCCATGGAGGCTCGATACAATGTGGTCTCAAACTCCCTCCAGGAAGATTCTCCTCGCTCTAGCCACACATTTCCTCCATTCTGCCAAATCTTGGGCATTAGCTGTTGCAGGCTTGGGGACTTCTTGATCAATGAAGTCCGTCAAAAAATTGTCCTCTAATAACGCTTCCATGTGATCCTTCTGTTAGCGCTTGAATCTGCCTCAGGCTGAAGGAACGTGAGGTTCAAGGCAACATCAAACCAAGCTCAGCCTCGTAGCTAGCCCTACGAGGACAGGAGAGGGCTCTCTCTGGGTCTATCTCGATAAAATGATCAATAGAGTCCGAGATGACTTAAAATGGGAACTGATTTTAGGCTAGTAAATGAATTTGAATGAGGGATATTTGATTTAATGACTAAGTTGCTGGGTTGTATGGGACAAGGACAGCATGAGCAGATAGATTAAATCCGAGACACAGATTATCTCAGGAGGCAAGACAGGAAATAAATTTAGCATTCAATTTTGAAATTATATGGAATGAAAAGACTGCTGAGAGGTTGACAAGGGCAATAGATGAATCCTTATCAAATAGAAGAAAACACAGAACATGAATAACTTCCCAAGGCAGAGTAGTGAACTGGATTCTGCCCTTCTCACTTAAAAGTATTCATTTAGAAATGATTATGAAATGAAATGTGAAACATAACAAACTACATATGAAACAAAAGAAAAGACAAATGCTAAATTTACACCATAAGAATCTCAGGAGTCAGAGCTGTATCTTTTCATTAAATCCCTGTCAAAAACTGTACAGTGAAGTTTTCCTTCACACCTCTCCCACTGTTTTCAGAACTCTCCACCCTTGACACATAATTTTTCATACAATAAATAGACTCAGGAATGGGAAAACAGATCGATTGAGAATAGGGGCCATTTCACCTAAAATCATGAGAATAGGAAAAGTCTGCTCTAAAGAGGAGCAGCGTTACATTTTGTTTGTTGATGACCAATTAAAAGACAGAATCTGGAGCGTAGACCCTCCTGAGTTGTAACTGAAGCCGAAATAGAACATCGAACCATATTCCTTTGCCACCGTGGATATATACGTTAAATTCAGCTTTTCGGTTTAGGACTTTTCACCTTCCCTTGGGTAGAAATGCGAGCATAACTGATTTGCACATATCAAGAACATAGTGGTGCGACTGTACATCCAAGAAAAGGGGTGGCACCATGCTCACGGCCTCTTGTCGAGTTATGTTCCCAACCTCGTTTTCTGGCTTTAAGAATTCATGAATCCTTTCAAGCATTTGGTTTTTCCTTAGTAACATGCGAGAAAAGTTCAAGTGCCAAGCAGGTTTGCCAGGATACCATAGTAAAGGCCTAATATGTTCAACCACATTGCCAATTCCTCTGCTGCCTACATATTTTTGAATTACTTCACTCAGTACTAGATATTCTGACAATATTGAATTATACCGTTGGACTAGATTCTGAAATTTCTTTGATTCATGGAGACTTTCCTATCTTTGCCCAGTGCCTGCTAGATCAGACCAAACTGCTATATCAGCGACAAATAAACTATACCCAACCACAAAAGTCCGCAGTGACAGATACATGATTTTTCAAATTCAGCTCCAGCCTGAAAAACATTGGCGTATTCCAAATCATTCATCAATCTGAGTTGTTGCAAACGCATCACGGAATACATCTATGGCAATTGCATCGAGATCCTTTCATGATCAATACTTGCACCGAGATTATGACTTCATTTAGTTCATCTTCAATATGTCGAGACAGAGTACGCTTGCGCAGAAATCATGATTTCATTCCATATGTTTGAGACAAAGTATGTTTGCACTACTTGACTACATGAAGACCCTTGAATGCAAGAATCGTTTACCAGTCGGACTTCTCTTCATTTTCCATTTCCACTTGTTTCTCACCCATCAGTAATGCATCTGAGATATTCAACACTGACGCTGCAGTCAACCTTTCGTTAATTCTCATACCATGCTCTTCTTTTGCGTAGGCAATCTGTTCATCCATGCTTGCTAGGAGCTCTGAAAGATCCGTTCCAGAATTTATTTGATCCATTAGACCCTCTCGTGCAGATGTTCCATCTACTTCAACATGAGCTCGTCTATAGATGTCTTCAAGCTCTGTTTGCTTCTTAAGCACAAGTTCCTTCATTTTGCTAGCCTTCAATTCATCCAATCTCCGAACCTCGATCTTAGCCTGTTCAATAATTTCATAAGCAAGCTCTCCTGGCCCTTTGACTTCATTAGCAGAAGATGATATATAAGACATAACATGTTCAAATAATTTCTTCTCTTTCGTGGGCAAATCCATCAGATTCCACAATTCTACTAATGTTGCCCCCAGTTCTTGAAGCTTTTGTAACCTCTTCTGCTTCTCTTCTTTTAAAGAATGCACTGTTCGAGCTAGCCTGGCAAGGGTGTCATTACTGATGCTCATTTTCTAACTATCCCTTGAATCAGTTAAGCTTGGATGAACTTCAGTAATGAGCTTGACGAAATCAACAGCCAGGACAGTTGAAATATCACGTATAGTGTTAACATGGTGAGCCACTTTTTTGTAATCGATGTTTCTTTTCTGTATGAAGCTCTTGAAGGTGAAGATGGAACTCGTCGAGCCTCTTCAATGATAGGTCCCGTTCATCAACAACAGGGCTTTTTCTAGTGTCATCGCCGTTTACATTTCCAGATAATTCCCCACTGATCTTAACAATCTGCTCTTGAACATCCCAAAACTGAGCAACCCTCTCTTTCTTTTTCTGTCTCAGCTCCTCCAAAGCAGGTGCTATGGCAGCAAGCTGATCCCTTAATGTGCCCGTTTGCCTATCCACTCTGCTAAAGAATGAGGGCTCTTCAAGAGAAGAAGTGACATTTGCCAGTTTGGAATTAACCTGTGCGAGTTGAAAATGAAGCTGAGCTTTGAGCTTGGTTGCTTCATCCACTTTCCTCTTGTAAGCATCTAAGCATTCCTGCTCCAACTGTAGAAGCAACTTATCCCTCTCTGAATCTGTTTCTCCCACCTCGTCCCATATTCTCTGCTATGACAAGTGTCTTTATTTTAAATGTAGGCGTTCAATATGTGACTGTTCGCTTTCCCTTTACCTGGGCCTTTTGAATAAAACTATTTTTTTAATAAAAATAGCCTTTAAACTAAAATTCCGCCTTGAATAAAGGGAACTGCCATTTCCAGCTGCAATGTAGCTTGCTATGCCAGATGTAAGAGCATACATAACAACAAGACCCGTATATAGGGCTCCCCTTTCAGAAATGCAACACCTCGCATGGAAATTTGAACTTGAAAGCGATGTACCTCATTGCCAAGTTCAGCATTCCATTTTTTCCAGATATCAGGTGCCTTGAGAATGGTTCCACTTCCACTGCAAGGTATATCACATAATATGCGATCAAAAGGTAACCCTGTCATACTTTCTGCATTGGGGCCATTCATTCATCTCAAGTCTTCCACTACCGTTATCCTCTGAGAAAAGTATTTTCAAAGCTGTTCTAAGACCAAGGATTCAAAGTTTCCCCCATAGCCGACATTTTCCATATCCAACACAGTCCCTCAAAGCACTAATATTTCTGAACTGCAACTGAAATTGACCTTTCAATATGACATTTAAACATGTAATTTTCCCACAATTACCTTCAATTCCATATTTTGTATGTCTGGTGTGAGTTTCACTCTTATTACTCCAGCACAATAATCTGCTTGGCATCTCGCTTACCAGGTTTATCAACAGGAACCCATTTCCAAACTGAAGCTTTTCATGACCATCATAAGCACTTTGATCATGTTTTCATTCTGGATAAAATATGTACACTGTATTGACACACGCTGCCTCCAATCTGAAGAAATCCATAAGGTAGTATACTTCAACCACTTTCTCTTGATCCATGGATGTGTTTGCCACGATTTGACCGTAATTTTGGTATATGACCCTCCCTTTGTTACGAGTAGGAAGTTTTTCAGTTTTTATTTCACCACCAGGCTCATAGCTTTTGGATTGTAGTAGCAGGCACCATGATATCAAACGAAATCGGGGATCCTGACCATATTGGGTTCCTTCTGTTGGCTGCCTTGCATGTGAGAACGTTGAATGTAGCCGGATCAAAACAGCATATCTATGTAGCATTGAAAACGAGCTCTCCATAACTCATTCCAGTGAGCAGATAAGGTCCAAAAAAAAATTCTTGGATTAACGTAAACATTTTTTCTCTCTTGCCTGATCACAACAGGCAATGTCAGAGACAACTCCTTCATTATTATTGCAAAGTTCCCGGGTTCTGGCAATAATAAGTGAGCATTTACGATGGCCTAGGCATGCTTGGCAATGAATGAACGCAAGAAAATAGCCACTGTGACTATCCAACCATCCCATTTATCGTAACTTTATTTGTCCATCTGTCTAAAAGGCAATTCTCAGCCTTACAAATCCATTTGGAGCAAGACATTTGTGTTTTTAGAGAGCAGAGGTGAAACTTATTGTTCCAGTTCTGTGCGTCACGCACTCTGCCCAGTGCGTCGCGCCTGGTGAGTGCGTCGCGCCCTTTGCCTGTGTGCCGCGCAGGAAGACTCAAGCACATTTTTGCCCAGTTTACCTCTAATCACTGATTTTGCTCCAGATTCATTTATCTCCGCAATTATCTTGAGTGCATACTCCTTATTTGCTTTCCCTAATCTAAACCACATCAACTGGATCATTGTCACCAAATGCTCCTTCAACTTCTGCATTTGCAAG
Source organism: Pinus tabuliformis (assembly GCA_031772625.1). Lineage (NCBI taxonomy): Eukaryota > Viridiplantae > Streptophyta > Pinopsida > Pinales > Pinaceae > Pinus > Pinus tabuliformis. The sequence goes on along the minus strand of CM062806.1, from coordinate 512,696,135 downwards.
AGATGAGTCTTCCCATGTTTGTGGAAGCCATTCATAGTTTCAATTTCTGTTATATGGGTAATATCGAAGTTTTCCCTTCTTAGTGTCCTGCTTGACTAAAATGATGACTTTTCTGTTGATTTTTTGTAGGGATAGGAGCTGTTGAACCTAGCAAGATGGGCAGGGCTGCCTGAAGAACTGTAAAACCTTATCAATCATGCACTAAACAAACTTAATAATTTCTTCTTCAAAACAGAGTTTTGAAGAAGAAATTTCCTTCAACATTATTGTTGTGGGGAAAAGTATCCGATGCGGATGACCCTAACCCTTTCTAGATGTGACAGAATCTAGCAACAACTGAATGATAAAGTTTTCATGTTCTTCTTTATGAGTATATAGATAGAATAGAAAGAAGGTCAACCAACCTGGTGTCTTGCGCTTGATTGATCCTTATCCTTCTTCTTTTGTATCCAGCTCCCAGCTCTTTGCTCTCCAAGCCGATCCAGCTACACACAAGACCTGCACAACAAGAGAGAGCAAACTAACAGATACAAGCACTCATAATCAAAGCATGGATTAGATTGCAATGAAATACACATGTAAACACAAAGCATCTATGTAAAACAAGTGAATAGGAGAACATGCAAACTTTATTGATAGAAAGTAACAGGGTTCCAGAGGAAGTTACAACCAATGATGTTGGCCCCAATCCAGCAGCACCTCCTCGGCAGCAAGAACTCTCTTCTTGACCTCTAGTAAAACAATCACCCAAATAATCCTGGCGGTATACCAACAGCACCTCCTTGCTCATACAAAATTTCAGCCTCTAGAGCTCTCATAGAAGGGCTCTATATATAGGAGAGAAGAGGAACAGATGAGTCAACTTGAGACTGACATGAAGCTGCCTTGTGTCCTCTCCCTCTTTAGTTAATCTTCAGTTCCTATGTCCACTTGGAGATCCTTGGTTACACATGGTGATCAAGTACCTCTTACTCATCACAGGGCGAATCTCATGACCCAAGTGTCAGTTTGGAAGCTTCCTGGGCAATTGACACCTTGCAGGAGGACTGTGCCACTTGGCCAATCTCGCCCAGCGCAGGTAGCCTTCATAGTTTTTGACTTCCAGCGCAGGTACAGAGTGGGACAGTTGCAATACAGCGCAGAAGCTCAGTCTAGCAGCTGACATGATCCAAAATAAGCCTGTTCTGAAGTGTTTTCAGGTGGGGAACTGATTGGAAGTGCTGTTGATTGATGACCTTGTTCTTTTAGGGGTAAGAACAACATGTTTAGGGACTGAGGATCCCTGTAATTATCGACATTCCTTGCTCCTTGACGCGAGGCACAAAAATGTCTATAACAGTTGCCCCCTAAAGTATGAGGCCGTTACTCGGGTGAAATGCTTTAGCTAGAGGGTCCGAAGTTCGTTCCAGTACCGGAGGAGAGTGCCCTGTAATACAATACAATACAACACATTATCTTTCATTCAATTTCATGGTCTGGCTGAGGCGGGCATTCCCATGCTCAGCTTTTATAAATACATTTTGATACATATGACAGACGATCGTCTGTAGCCAGACTGATAATCTTCTGCTGAAATTATCATCCTTTGATAGGATGATCATCTGCCGCAATGATGTACATGGCAAATGTTTTTATATTTCCTGAATATATATCGCAGCCCGGATGGATGAAACTAGATCCGGGGTCTTCAAACTCGTTCGATCTTCACTCTAAGTACAAGTCGATCCATGTGAGAATTGCGTCGAAGTCGAACATGGAAAGACATCGCTTGATTACCGGTCAATAATGAAAACCGTTAACAAGCGCGAGAGGAATCACCAATAATGACAATGACCCTCAAGGTACTGCAGTACAATTCACGTGGCGTGAATAAAGGACTTGGCGTCGAACGCCACGCAAAATCTTCTGGTCGAAGGTCATTGAGGTATACCTGTCGCCGGAAGTGAGAAACCTGCCATTGAGGCATGCAAGCTTCAAAGTACTGATGGGGGTGTTCCTAGATCAACTTCTTGGATAATGAGCTGATGTCGACAAGAAGCGATCCGTCAAAGGAGGGCCTTGATGAATCCCACATCAATGACACGGAACGGAGCTAATGATTTAGTGGAGGTGGAAACAAACTGTGATATATGAATCAGGGTGGCGATCATGAAAATGGATGAAGGATGATGTATGGTAGTGGATGGGACACGGTTGACACTTTCTGAAATAACCCCTCTTGAACATATAACGACACTGATGCGATGGATCGGTAGCATTACCCCAAATGGATGGTGTGGCGAGGACCATGGTGACGAGACCGGTGAATGAGACAACCCAACCCGATGTGATACGGAGGAAAAGTGTCATGTTCAAGAGTGACTTGCTACCTCTAAACTTTGATGTTCTCCCAATTTTTCCCCAGTCATTTCTGACCAGTACCTCTTTATTTTTGTCAAGCTTGAGGAGGATAACATATGCTTGTTCTATAACCTGCCCTTCGGGCAAGCCCATCGCTAAGATTTAACGAGCCTAGCGATAGGGAAACTCGTTCTCGTCTAAAGACAAGTTTGTCGCTATTTAATCATTTTAACGAGTCTAACGACAAGGAAAACTCGGTCCTTTTCATTTTTAGAGAGTCTGAAAAGGTACAGAAAGTTAACTCCATAGTTCCTTTTTCGTCATCTAATCCCTTAAGTCCGAAAAAGTATAAAACAATACAGAAGGGATGGCTGTTCGATACTTTCACGAGCTGAACAAGACAAGCGCTCGATCTTTTTGTGTAATAATCCCTCAGGTCCAAAAAGATTAAAATTTAGAGGAGGGATAGCGTTCCGGTCTTTTAACGAGCTGGAAGGCCAAAACTCGGCAAACTTTTCATATTTTACGAGTCGATGAAAAGAGCTCAAAGTAGACTCGTTTTTCGAGGAACGAGTGATAGACAGGGATAGCTGCAGATTCCAGGTACAAATTGGAATTTTCCAATCACGGTAATGTCACGAGGGTGGCTAAGTGAAATCACTCTTTGCAGATGTTCCTCAAAAGGGGCGAACACACATGTGGGGGTGAACGATCGGTAAAATGATAATGGAGGTGACGGATGAAAGACACGACCAAGGCTTTTAAAGGCTACAGTTTCACGATCGCAATGGTTGTTCAACAGTTCATTTTTTAATGAGCTTGGACCCTGCCGGAAATTTTGCTCACACTTTTCTATTTTTTAACGAGCATAAATTCCGTGGTAAAACTGCTCGATTCATGGTCAAATTTACTTAATTATCTTTTCCTCTTTTCAAATGTAGTACTTCATTATCAATTGCTGCAACAAATTTTGTTAGAAATGGACAATAATTGCATGAAAATGAGTATATAACCCTAATTTTTAACTTCAAACGATGTAAAAAGTCATAAAAAGGGATTTTTACCTCTCATTTACCATTTCATTTGCATTTTGCTTGTTGGAGCTCTGGAGGTGCCTCTTCTTCCTTGATTTTCACCAGCTGATTCCGGGAGATTCTGTGGACGATTTTCGGCGCCGTTTGGACCAGGTAGGAGCTAAACCTTAGCCCTTCATTTTCATGGTTTTCTTTTCCTGTTTTATGCTTGTTTTTCAGTGCTTCTGGGCCCCAGGGGTTCCATTAGGGCGCCCTGGCATCAGCGCAGGTTCCCCTTTCGAAACCTGCGCTGTATCCCAGTTAGCTATGAAGTAGACTGCGTTACAGAGCAGGGGGAACTCTCTCTGCCTGCGCTGGGCCTTTAATGACTGAGTTTGCATGCATTTTTTGATGTTTTTTCGCCAGATTTTCATCAAATTCAGGAACTTACTCATCCTCTTGCTTGTTTGTAGGGAAATTCTACCAAAATGTCCCTTACATGGCGAGAACGAGAACATGAAGGAGAGGACATGGTTTCTCTCCATGATCCAGTCACGGTGAACGTACTTCGGAACTGTGGACTGCTGAAGTTCTTCCGCATCTCTAGTATGAGAGCACAGATATCATTACTGCAGTATATGCTTGATGCTTGGGATCCTGTTAACCAAGTATTCCAGATTAGGGGGAAGACCATTCCCTTGACCATAGAGGACGTATACTTCTTGACTGGATTGTCAAGGCGGGGAGCTCCCATTTCCTTGTCAGGTACGGCCCGAGGGACCACTTCCACCAGGGATTACATTCGCCAGCATTGCAGGGAGGGTTCACAGCCGAGTAAAGACGGCAAGATCAACATCCGAGACATCACTGACAGGTCTCTTAGGTCCATTCTGTTTACCATTGGTAGGATGGCAGGCAGTGCAGCTTTGCATGTTGCCAACAGGTCTTACATGCAGTACGCTTTGGAGTGTCTCCAACCGAAAGTGTTTAACTGGTGTGATGCAGTACTAGTACAGATGAAAAGTCAATTGACCAAGGTAAAGGACCGAGGGCTGAAGAACTTTGGATTTGGTTCTATCTTGACTGCCTTTATCTTGGAGAAAATCCCATTGATGCAACCTCAGTACATCATACTTGACTTGCCTTCTCCGACCGAGCCACGTATGCAGAGGTGGGTTGATCACATGTCCCGGCATGCTGGTCAACCACATATTACTTTTACTGAGTCCTTCTTTAGGTGGTTCGAGCGCCAGGAGATGGCATTCTCTGAGTATCCATATGTGGGTATGGACTACCGAGGAGATCCGGACTTGGTGCTTCCGGATGGTGAGCAATGGGGCGCTATTGGTAAAATCTCTGACCATGTCACTATTTATTGTTTTTCATCATGATGTTTTTATTCAAAACTGATCGAACCCTTGGGTGCATGCAGATGTTGGTCCTGTTCGTCCAGTAGCTCGTCCGAGGTCGCCAATTGCTGCCCCAGCAGCAGAGCCTGCTAGGAGAGTGGTCATCCGCGACCTTGGAGATTCCGAGATACTTGCAGTTGTGCAGGAGCAGGTGGAGAACCTTACTCGTGGTCTTCCGGATGTACAGATTGACGAGTTACCCTTACAGTTGCAGCGACACACCATTGGTGTGCCTAGACGATGGACTCGTCTCTTGCGCATGATTGCGCAGACCGTGACGCGCTTTCATGAGCACCAGTAGGCTAGGGTGCCCCCTAGCATTTTTCTGAGTTCTAGGTCACATGACCAATTTTGTTTTGACTTCAGCACATTATGTATGAACTATAAACAGTTTTTATATATATTTTGATTTTCGGAGTTTATTCTGGTTTATTTGTGATCCATCTGCATAGCACCGATGCATCTCTTTTATATATGTTGTAGATGTCTATCTAATACATAGTTTGCTAATGAATCTGTTAATGTGTTCAAGTTTCTGGAAATATGTTGGTATTGGATTGAATCAAACTCTCTTTCCAAAATCTTAACCCTTAGAAACATTCGATAGATAGCTGGATTGTGGACTGAGTATATCCCACTGAGTTGTAGTACTACAAGTTGTGAGTCTAGCCTAACAATAAGTTGGCGTATACCATGTGCAATGGTATCAGAGAGGAGTTCAATCAACGCACTATACTCAGCGATATTGTTTGTTGATCGACCAATACACACACCTCTGAAACTCACTAACTCGCCACTCGGATCAAAAATGGCCCAGGCTGCGGAGGACAAACCCCGCGTACTACGACTCGCACCGTCGGCATATCCCACATATGTTTCAGAATAATTCGACATCTGCAACAAACGAGAAGGGTGGATTACTTAACCGAAACAAACATTTTAGCGAAAACAAAATACAACAAAAGCACTCAGGTTACTATTTAAGCATAGTAACGCTTGAGGTACAACCCGTTACGAGGTTGCGCCAGTGGTATTCCCTCATAATCCATCAACTCGTAGGCTCCTTTTGCTAACACCCTTTTAACAATATAAGGACCCATCCATAAGGACTGAAATTTCCCTGCTCCTAATTTATCGGATTCTTGGTCGTAAAGCAAAACCAAGTCACCTTCGGAGAAGACGCGTGGTTTGACATTCTTGTCGAACTGTGCTTTGACTCGTTTCTTATGAGCCTCGTTCGCCAAAGCGGCGTCACGACGGTTTTCATCCAACTGGATCAATTCCAGGAAACGAGCCTCTTCTTCTGAGGTTCCGGGGAGGAGGTCAATTGCGAGTTTAAGAGACGAAATTTCGCACTGGATCGGTAAAACTGCCTCCAAACCATACACCAATTGGAATGGTGTGAATCCAGTGGCATTTTTTACCGAGGTTCGGTAAGCCCATAGTGCTGAATACAGGATTAGATGCCATCTTCTTTTGTGAACCCCAATCATCCTCTGCAACATACGCTTTAGGACCTTGTTGATTGCTTCAACTTGTCCGTTGGCTTGTGGATAATATGGGGTAGAGCTGTCGTGAGATAGCCCTAGTTTGGCAGTTAATTCAACCATCATGTGATTGCGAAAATGCGATCCATGATCTGTCACTATAGCTTGCGGAACACCGAACCTGGCGACTACATGATTGAAAAAGAAAAGGGCAGTTGTTTCACCAGTGTTATCCAATGTAGGCATCGCCTCGGCCCATTTGGTAAAATAGTCGACAGCGACTATAATATACCCATGCCCCCCGGTCGAGGTGGGGTTACATTGCATGAAATCGATGCCCCACTTGGCGAAGGGCCCTACAGCAACCACTGGTTGCAAAGGTGTGGGTGGTCTTCTGGTTTTGCTATCAAAGATCTGACATGCATGGCAACTTCTGACAGCTAGTATGCAATCTTTAAACATAGTTGGCCAGAAATATCCTGCTCGTAAGATTCTTTGTGCTGTTGCATATCCAGATTGATGCCCCCCGCACGCGCCTGAATGACAATCATTCAAGGCTTTTTTGGCCTCCTCATGGGTAAGGCACCTCCTCAGAACTGTATCGACACCTCGACGGTAAAGAGTATCACCGACGATCATGTAGCCTTTCGATTGGTATCGTATACGTTTCCGTTCTGAGTGTGAGGTATTAGACCTAAACTTTTGAGTTTGGAGATAAACAATGATATCTCCATACCACTCATCGCTTACTGATATCAGAAACAAATTTTCATCCACGATTGACTCTTCTGATGTATCATCGTTGGATGATGATGGGAGATCGCATAATAATTCCGCGAAAACTAGGGCTTTCTTTGATTTGGATTTTACAAAATCTAAATCAAACTCTTGAAGGATTGCTATCCATTTTGAATATTTGCCCCCAAGCAACTGTCGCGACAGTATATATGTCATGGGGTTGCAATCTGACAAAACAGTAGTCTTCCTAAAGAGGACATAATGTCGAAACCTTTGAATCGCTCGAACAGCAGCAAGCGCTAGTTTTTCAACATAGGAATATTTACTTTCTGTATCATTTAAGTTCTTACTTAAATAATAAATAGGATGTTCAATTCCATCGACTTCTTGCACTAAGACCATCGCAATGGTCGTATCTGCTGCAGCAAGATACAGGTTAAAATCTCTTTGATAGTCCGGGACGTACATTAATGATGCTCTTACTAGACTTTCTTTCAGAGCGTCAAAGGAAGCTTGCGCAACCTGGTCCCAGACAAAAGGTACATCCTTTTTCAAAAGACGAGTATAACCCTTGGCAAGTTCTGCGTAATTAGGAATGAACCTCCTCAGAAAGTTTGCTTTCCCTTGGAGTTTCTGAATCTGAAGCAAATTTGAAGGTGGAGGCAAATTAATAATTGCCTGAACCTTACAGGGGTCGAGACGAATCCCGTCCTTAGAAACCACAAATCCAAGTAAACGACCAGAGCCGACACAAAACACACACTTATGTGGATTGAGTCTTATCTTATAATGTCGGCAACGTAAAAATATCGCTCTCAAATGCCGCGGATGATCAGTCCGCTTCCGCGAATGAGCCGGAAGATCGTCGAGGTAAGGTTGAACGATGTTCTTGATGTCATGGAAGGCATAATTCATTGCCCTCTGAAACGTCGCCCCTGCGTTCTTTAAACCAAAGGGTAATTTTCGATAAGCGAATGTGCCCCACGGACAGATGAATGCAGTCTTAGACTGGTCCTGTGGGCGGATATTTATTTGATTATACCCGGAAAATCCATCCATAAAGGAAAAGATTTCATATCCGGCGCATTCATCAATTATCTGGTCGATGAAGGGTGTAGGGTAGTTGTCCTTTGGACAAGCTTTGTTTACATCCCTATAGTCGACGCACACTCTTATCGTCCCTTGTTTTTTCATAACAGGGACAATATTCGATACCCAATCGGTTAGAGGAACCGGGTAGATGAATCCAGCATGGAGAAGTTTTTCAACTTCCGCCTTAATGGCAGCGGCTTTCTTCGGATGTACCTGCCGAAGCCGTTGTCTTACTGGTTTGACATCAGGATACATTTTAATTTCATGTTCAACTATGCTCGAGTCAATGCCTGGCATTTCATCATATGACCATGCAAAGACATCTCTAAATTCGCGAAAGAGAGCACTATATATTTCCAGTTCTGAAGGGGAACAACTTTTGCCGACATGAATATTCTCAACAACATCAGATTTTGTCGAGATATTTATGGCTATGGTTTCTTCAATATTGGATAGGTTTCTTTCTGAATCCACCGTATTTACAGTATTTGTTAGGAATTCAAACACTGAAGGGTGGTATAGGTCGTGATGAGTTTCTTCTTCACATTCTGGAAGAAGGGAGCGATGGTGGTTATCACTCCATGGTGCCTCCTCAATCATCATTGATTGTAAGATCCCTTCGTCAGTCCCATGAACTCTTGACCAAGGATCTAAAGGGGTACCATATTCTTTGGACCTATCTACCCAAACGCTTGACGAGCGTTCATTTGGGCTCGCCTCCCATGCCTGAAACATTGATTGCTACAATATTTCAATAGGGCTAGGCGGCAACACCACTTGATGATCCATGACGACTTTCGATGAAGATACCATGTTGCATGTTGCTACAAACGGGATATTCCCTTCATGGAACGGAGGTGGCAACGCAAAAGTTCCCATCATGGTGGGATCTTTTAGCAAGCCTACTCCTATATCTTGTATAGAATAGTCGTTCCCATGGATCAGGGGAATGCTTCCGGTAACTTGTGAACTATTAGGGAGGAAACTCTGTTGGTCGACGATCGTAATCCCTCCTTCAAACGGGAATGCGATCTTCCTAAAATATGTTGACACTACAGCTGCCATGGCATATATCCATGGTCTTCCCAGTAGAATGTTATAGTCAAGATTGCCATCAATGACTTCAACATCAATTTCCACTGTTTTTCCTCCTAGTTCAACCTTAAAGTTATTTAGGATACCGTACGGAGTGTACGACCTACCGTCAAATGCTTTCAATGTCGTCGAAGATCGCGACAATGTAGGAGATCCAAGAGTTTTCCAGCAAGACATTGACATGATACATGTCGATGCTCCCTCATCAATAATTGTTCTGTGAACAGTTTTGTTGAGGGCTTTTACTTGTATAAGAAAAGCTAATTGCGCTGGTAACTGAGGATCATATCCTTTGTGATCAAAGGATACAAGATTGGAATCTTTAGGATCCACTCCACCAATTGCTGATAACAATGCCTGCCTTTGGGATGGGCAATTTTGTAGTACCTCAAGAGTTGACATAGCAGATGGCGATTGGGCCAAATCCTCCACTATATTATAGTGTTGCGCCGCTCTGGCGCGAGGGTTGAATGTCGACTTGTGGACTACTCCCTTAGGCGGCTTTATTGTTAATTCATGCGTGAGGGGGGGTACAACTTCTGCCGAAGTCGTTGTCGAAGTACTGGGTTGATCTTTCCCTTTGTCATTCGACACCTGCGGATTCCCATAATCTTTATTCCTAGTCGATATCAAAGCATCACTTTGCTTAGAAACCGACAGCATAAGCACTTGAGACGGGGAAGCATTTCCACTATCAACCATATTTTGACCTGGGTTGGGAAATGGATCAGTCAACACAGCTGAAGTTTGAGAACTTTTAAAGAACCTTTTCAACTCAGCTTTGAGGGGACAATCCCTTGTTGAGTGATTTTCATCACATATTTGACATGGATAAAATTGTTTCCTTTGCCCAGGAGGGTTTGGAGAAGTTTTTCGAGGGGATGAACCACCTGGTTTCTTCTTCTTCCCTTTGTTTTGTTTCTTCTTGCTTCCTGGTTGATTGGAGTTTTTGTCTTTATCCGTAGATACAGCATTAACTTCCGAAGCAAGAATCTCTTGATTTGCTTTTTGATTCGAAGTCTTACGGGCTTTCTTATTTGAATCCCTTGTTGACTTAGCGTTTGCAGTTCCAATCACGCCGTCACCGGCATGAGAGTCACTATTCGATCTAGGAGGAGGAGGGATTGAAAATTCTGGTCTGGGGGCGTCAGGTATTTTATCATAGAGCGTGCCCGACTGAGTATATACTAAGTCCAAATACTGAGCACGAGCAATAACTTGCTCCTCTGTTACGACACCTCCCTTGGCCACATCTTCTGTAATTGCCGGCAGAAGCGACTTTATAAACCACTCAGCTAACAGCTGATCTGGAACATAAGTCTTTACCATTCTGCGACGACGACGCCACTCATGTATATGATCAGATATATGTGTGGCCGTTGTCTGCTTGAAATTGGTTAAGATTTCTGTTCCAGTTTCGTACCTTATAGGTAACTGAAAGTGTGTTAAGAAAGTCGTGGCTAGGGAGCTAAAATTGTCGAAAGAGGCTCTAGGTAATTCAATATACCATTTGGCCGCCGGACCAGTCAATGTCCTCTGGAAGAGGCGAAGCCTTATCGAATCATCATTCAAGGTATTCGATGAACACCACAGATGGAATGTCATCACATGATTCGACGGGTCTTCACCCGGATTTCCATTGAATTTAGGAATGTCCGAAGGAAGTTTGTGAGGAATCGCTGGCCACCAATGGGCATAGGCGATTGGATCGTTCGTTAACCGATGTAAATCTGGTAATTCTAACGTTGCCACGAATGGCAACTGCTGATTCAAGTTTGGCGAGGCGTACCCAGGATACGATGGAATCGCTTGAGCAGTAGGTCTTTGCACACCAGTATAATGCAACTGATGTTGATATGACTGATATGGTTGGTGGGCTTGGCCACTTCTAAAGTGGTTGGTTTAACCCATTTTGAATATAGGGTTGCCCACTATTTGCAAAAATCTGTTGCTCAGATCCCTGGTACACTTGCTGAAACTGAGGTTGTTGGTATTGCACCATCCATGGTTGTGAAGCCATGTTTGGCTGTGCGACACTAACCGACGGACCAAGATGCGGGGTTATGATCCCCGTTTGTATCTGTGTCGTCCCGGCAGTTGGCGATTGTGGTTGTGTTGCAGGGTCAATTGGCTGTTGCATTACAACTTGTGGTTGACATACAACAGGCATCGATTGAACTTGCGACACGGTTACAATTGCTGGCGTCGTCGGGATGCTAGACATAGGCATACATTGTTGCATAGAATATACAACTCTTGGTTGCTGGGGTAACATAGGCACCCAACCATTCGTCGTTACTTCAGCTAAACTTGAATTTGGTTGAAAACTGCCGTATGGGTATCCTCCCGGAAGAGGAAGTGAAAGGGCATATTGCCCCCCATACGGTAACAATCCGGAACTCATGGGCATAGACTGCCTTTGAGGACTAGATGGTCTAAACTGATTCCCAAAGGGATCAATTTGTCTAGTTTCAACATAAGAATTACCGGGTATTATACCGGCAGAACAAACTGGAACAGACCAAGTTGTCATAATAGTCCCTGGGTGGACTCCTTCTAGTTGATGAGAGCTAGATGGGACGGATGGTATGCCGGCAAACATCGTTGGAATGGCAGCAGGAGCTTCTGCTATCGCTGTGTCATTGGGCACAGTCCTAGATGTCGACGGTTGTTCAGACATTTTGAGTCTATCCAATAAACTTCCTAACGATTCTTCAGGAACTTCCGGTGGCGATAGACAAACTTCTGATGCAGAAGGAAAAAGAGGGGTACCAACTCCAAAATGAATTGGAGTATTTGCTTGCTGGTCCTCTACGATTTCTTCTATTGCAATCAGACCAGGAGGAAGAGGCAGACCGTCAGGTCCGTAAAAGATTTCTGGTGCCGAAGAAGGGTTTGTTTCGACAGCGACAGTTGTTTGAACAACAAGACTCTGTGGACCAGTTTCAGATGGAACTGGTTCAGTTAAACAAGTACTTGTTTTCAGACTAGGATCAATATAATTGTCCTTCTGTTGCCGTTGAACTTCTTCAATAGAGGCAGGAATTCCAGAAATTTCGGGAGTGACCAGAATCTCAGATCTTGTTGGAACTTCTGTTCTAACTTTAAAAGGAGATTTTGATCTGGTCCAGCGAGATCGCTTTGCTCGTACTACTTTCGGTTCCGGAGACAAAGATGGTCGACCCGCAAGTCTCCCTGAACGACGGGGTTTTAATTGACTTTCCTCCACGGTTGCGGATTACTTGATCAACTAAAATACAAAAAGGGGAATTATGTTTCCGTATTGAATGAATTTTATTAGACGCTTTTAGACACAACTTTGCTTTTTCATGTTTTAAGAGTCGAGAAAAAGCTAAAGATGACTCTAGTCGCCTTCGATGTATTAACGAGCCCGAAGTGACAAATGCTCGGCTGGACCTTTTCAGTTATGGAGTTTGAAAAGGGCCAAAAGAAACTGCTCTGGAGATCTAGGCAGAGGGTGTGCCAAACCTTTCGCGAAACCACAGAATACGTTTTACGGTACGGGTGGTCGATCTTCGTGAATGCTGTGTTCACTGCATCGCGATCAGTAGGGCGGTCGACACGGCTTCCTAAGGATAAAGGATAATTGCCTATAGGGGTCTCCCAATATACGCGACGGTACACGGGAGCTCAAATCCGTATTAGTGCTATCGTCTCTCAGGAGGAATCACCCACCTTCGTAGAGATCGACAGTCACTATGTTTAACAACGCCGGAACACGTCTCTACCTAGACCTCTATTGTGAGCGTTATGTTACAATGCGTTGTTAGATTCATTCAATATATTTTAAGTTGATCTTGTTTATCAGTTTGTCTTTCAGGATCACCACGAGATGTATTGGTACAAATTCCTAAATGCAGCTAAAATGATAAGCAAGCTTTCACTATCTTTTTAACTTTGAAAATCCTAGCTACTGAAGGGAGAGAAAAAACAATATCTTTCCAAACAGAGCATACAGCACAAACTAATGCACTTTCTCCTAGGCCAGACACCCAAACTTATCAAAATGCAAATGCAAGATGCAAGTATTTCTTTTCTTTTTCCTTTTAATGTTGATGCTTAACAAAAGGAAACTGTTGTATGACTTTCGAATTCAATCCAAAGCATAAACAAACAAGTATTGTCTAAATGAAAAGACGCTTTACAGGTACTTGTTTTATACTTAAAAATATATGAATTCAAACCATAAAGTGAAAACAAACCAATCCAAAACAGCTATGAACAGCAATAACACTAACTCACAAGATCGCAATCTAAGAGGTCAAGGCTGTAGGCTTGCTTTTCACTACGGGAAATTGTAACTGAAACAAGAAATACTGAAAGAAAGTTTACAATTTCATCACACAACTGAGGCGAAATGAAGTCAAGGAGGTGAGGTATACAGCAAATACATTAACCAGCAATCAATCAGCCAAAAACAAGTGCAAACAGGGCCAAGACACAGAGGAAGAGTTAAGCTAGCCTAAGGCCAACTGGACCAGCGCAGGTACTGCACTGTCAGTTTCACTCTCAGCGCAGTTCCCGAAGGGGCTACCTGCGCTGTAATGCAGACTGCCTGTGGACAGCCTGCACTGACTTACGAGAGTTACGTCTGCTAACAATTCCGGGTCATAAAAAGCTCAAAAATGTACTGTTTTGACTGAAACAAAATGCTATGGGTTAAGTACAGGTAGAGGGATGATCAAGAGGACTAAGATCTATCACAAAGAGTAGAGATCTACCTGTAGATTAGCTCTTTAAATCTTGAAGTTGCTCAGCAAAGGAGCAAGAGTAGCAAAACCCTCTACTTCGCTTTTGATATAGTCAAAAGCTTTTCGATTCGGTACTCGGTTCTTCAAGATAGAAATAGCAAAATACTACAAATAACAACAACAACAAGATACTAGGATCTCCCCAGCGGAGTCGCCAGTTTGTTGTGGGGAAAAGTATCCGATGCGGATGACCCTAACCCTTTCTAGATGTGACAGAATCTAGCAACAACTGAATGATAAAGTTTTCATGTTCTTCTTTATGAGTATATAGATAGAATAGAAAGAAGGTCAACCAACCTGGTGTCTTGCGCTTGATTGATCCTTATCCTTCTTCTTTTGTATCCAGCTCCCAGCTCTTTGCTCTCCAAGCCGATCCAGCTACACACAAGACCTGCACAACAAGAGAGAGCAAACTAACAGATACAAGCACTCATAATCAAAGCATGGATTAGATTGCAATGAAATACACATGTAAACACAAAGCATCTATGTAAAACAAGTGAATAGGAGAACATGCAAACTTTATTGATAGAAAGTAACAGGGTTCCAGAGGAAGTTACAACCAATGATGTTGGCCCCAATCCAGCAGCACCTCCTCGGTAGCAAGAACTCTCTTCTTGACCTCTAGTAAAACAATCACCCAAATAATCCTGGCGGTATACCAACAGCACCTCCTTGCTCATACAAAATTTCAGCCTCTAGAGCTCTCATAGAAGGGCTCTATATATAGGAGAGAAGAGGAACAGATGAGTCAGCTTGAGACTGACATGAAGCTGCCTTGTGTCCTCTCCCTCTTTAGTTAATCTTCAGTTCCTATGTCCACTTGGAGATCCTTGGTTACACATGGTGATCAAGTACCTCTTACTCATCACAGGGCGAATCTCATGACCCAAGTGTCAGTTTGGAAGCTTCCTGGGCAATTGACACCTTGCAGGAGGACTGTGCCACTTGGCCAATCTCGCCCAGCGCAGGTAGCCTTCATAGTTTTTGACTTCCAGCGCAGGTACAGAGTGGGACAGTTGCAATACAGCGCAGAAGCTCAGTCTAGCAGCTGACATGATCCAAAATAAGCCTGTTCTGAAGTGTTTTCAGGTGGGGAACTGATTGGAAGTGCTGTTGATTGATGGCCTTGTTCTTTTAGGGGTAAGAACAACATGTTTAGGGACTGAGGATCCCTGTAATTATCGACATTCCTTGCTCCTTGACGCGAGGCACAAAAATGTCTATAACAATTATTAATAATGAGAATCTTTAAGTGAAACCTTATTGAAACTCCCTTTGGCCTACAAGCGTTATTTCACACTTCTGGAGACAAAACCCTGGACTCAAGAATTAAAATGACTCTTTTTGACCAAAATGGCAATTGATGACTGCAAATGACGAGAAATGAACCTTGGTGAATTTGACTCTGACAGAGGATTGACAAGACTGAGTCTAACACCTTCCAGGCTATATAATTCAAGCTGCCATCAAGGGCATACTCGAGTCTCAAACCGTTAAACACCATTGGTGAAATTGAGATGTGATAAGAACTCAATTTCTATAATCAATAACTTCAAACTTCGAACTTCTCCCTTCTTTGTATATTGTTCTTCACTTTGATCACCTTTGCTCTGATACCATGTACAAATCCCCACTGTAGATCACCTGATAATGCAATATACTAAAGCAAAATACTAGATCTACTTCTACAATCAAACTTTGTGGAAGCTTAATCAATTTGAGAAAGATCAATCAGAACACATATAATAGAGAATGAGAAATCAATCACACATGAACACAGAAGAATACTCTGGGGAAAGCCTCAGCTAAAAACCTTGATCTCTGTATTATCATACAAGTGGAAATATGTCTGGATTACACAAAGCTTTAGCTCACAGGCTATCCAGCTCTCAGTACAATCCCTCAACACAACTCATAGACTGAATAGACACAACATATGACTATCCTCAACCCTCCAAGCCTCCTATTTCCTTGTGTAGTTTTTCCTGGGGTCCAATGCTGCCACCTGTGTGAAGTCTAGCCTCACACTACTCACTAAACTCAGAAATAACTGCACAATCCTCAAGGAATGAATTCCTTCTGCATGCAAGAGATATTCACAAAGGAATATTCCTGCAACTCATAGTACATTGTCACACCATCTGATCTCAACTGGGTCTCTGACAGAAATGACATGCATGAGTTATTTATGAGAGAATATTCAGTTATCTGAAGTGCAGTAGTTACATGCATGCATGCATTAACTAACTGAACTCACAATTAGTTCCTCCAACTATTGGAACTAATCTAACTGGACTTAACTCAGTTAACTGAGCTAACTAATTACAACTCAAAGTACAACTCATCCTGATTACTTTAATTAAGGAATAATTTCCTCAATCAAAGGAATAACTGTTGCATGTCCTCACATAGACTTCATGTTTGATTTTATCCAACTAATTAACTCAAGATGAACTAATTAATTATTTTTCAAACAGCTACTAAGATCAAATTCGAATTTTAATTCACAATTTTAGTTCAGGGACTAACTAAAATTGGAATGTATCCCGAAATGCGATTTATAGAAATGTTATTTTTAACACTTCTATATTTAGCATTTCTTGTTGCTATTTTCAACAAATAATGCATTGTGAATAGTGAATAGTGCACATGATGTTTATCAAGTAAATTATTATAATTTATTTAGTAATAATTGCACCTTTGTTGGCAAGGATTTCTATTTCAAAACTTATATTTCACACTTATATATGATTATTGATGCATATAAGTAAACAAAAGTCATTAAAAATAACATGCCTCGATGGTTCATGTAAGATAATTTGAATGGAAAACAATTGATTTAAGAACACACGCACACACACACACACACACATCTTAGAAAAAAAATATTGATACAACAAATTCATTGCAAAAAAAATATAAATAATAATAAACATATTAATATAAGTGGAAATTCCCATATATTTCAAAAAATATAAAATCATACAAATTGATTCAACAAAAACTATGTCCAAAATATATTGAAAAATTGGAATGTAATTTTCAACAAAATTATAAAGGAAATTATCTCCATCCACTATAATGAAGTACATGTTCTATTGAACATTCGAATGCTCTCATGTTTTTTGTTTGATACGATGACGTGCCTTAAGAAAGGGGAATAAAACTTGCATAAGCCAAGTATCTTGCTCTTTTCGTATATAGGCTTTTATCAAGATGTGGTTTGATCGATATTCGATGAATTGAGAAGTATGATTTGTTGTATCTATTAGCAATACATTTGATTCTTCATAATTATGTCCATATTGGGACCACATATCAGTCAACTTTTTCTCATAAAATTTCCTTGTTTTGTCGGCTTCCAATTTTCTTTGCAAATGAAAATGAGACCTGTCCCATGCAAATTTAGAGTCCTCTATATCAATATTTGATTTTTCAAGTACTTTTTAGATGTACTTGTTAGTGACATTTAATGTCCATATTGTGACATTATAATTAAAAAAAAAAAAAAACGTCTTACTGAAAAGGCCTTAAAAATTAGGACTTATCACCAAACTGCCAATCTGGTTCTCTTTGAGTATGAAAATTTTGTTCATATTTGGTGTATGATTGAAAGAATACTCCTTCCATTTCAAATATCAACAACATATTTTGACTTGTACTAATCCCCATCTGCATCTTCACTGCAACCACATGTATGATATTAACATATCTCCATTTCAACACTTCATTGCTTAAGGACATGAAAACCTACCATTTTAAAAATTATGTTAATATTTATTATGAATTATTTCCATTTGTATGCAAAGGGAATTTACAATGAGTTAATAGTAATCACAAAATACAAATATAATGGCCCCATTAAAATGAACAAAATTATGATATGTTTAATTTATACATACAACCTAATACCTTTATTTAATTTGTATGGAATAAAATCTTATAAGAACACATTGACCCACCATTTAAATCGTTGATTTTAAGATTTATAATGATTTTTTTAATTGAAATTGAAAAATATAATTACAATGGTGTAGTGCAAGTAAATAAACGAATTATATATTAATTTCCACATACAATATAATACAAATTTTATATTTCAAACCTAATTAATTATATGCTAATTTCTAGAGTCTCTACCTTAGTTTCTTTTTGTGCTTCTTTTAGTACAAATTGTATGTTTATTCTTGGTGCTATATACAACCTAATATAGTTTTTCAACTTATATGGAATAAAAAAGGTTATAAGAATGCAATGGGAAATCCTTCACATTACTAATTTCTAAGAGGTATAATGATAACTTAAACCACAATTGAAGCAAATAATTGTAATGATATAATTCAAACAGATAGATCAATTATTTATTAATTTTTATATACAATGTAATCCATTGTAAAAAATCTATAGCATGGGAAATTTTGATATGAAAACATTAAATGACCATTCAAATCAATAATTGTTATCAACACAATATGTCACCAAAAATAAAGAAAATAAAAATGTTTTTATGTTTAGTAATGACAAACCAAATCAACAATTATTTTATTAGTGTTGTGAAATAAAAGTAATAATTCATGATGTCATACATATAATAGCATGAAATAGACATCGATCATCTTAAGGTACTTCTAAATGTAATTGAACATCCTTCAAAGTAGCTCGCACATTTGTAGCCTTGTTGAGTTTATGCAGTATTCTCCATATCTCATAGATCAACCAATTATCCTCTTGATTTGTTCCAATTAATGGAGGGGAAAGAATCACATTTTCTTTGGAATTCTCTTTCACTCTCTCAAGTGAACAATCCACTATAATAGTATTGGTTGCATCATATTGGGTATGAATTTCACACGCATTTTTCAATGATTTAGTGTGTATAATTTTGGTTGGATTTTCATTGACCTTATGTCCCTTTGTGGTTTATAGTATGAAGTAGTTCACGTAAGCACAAGTTTACCTTGTACTGTTTTTGAAACCAAGTTTTTTAGAACTCTTGATGTGCTTTGTTTCAAAGTTGTCGTCCAAATTGCAATTTCAAGAGATTCATTTTCGAAACACATTCCAAAAAATGTTTTTGCATGTGGATGAATCTAATATAACTTTTTCTCTATTGTGTAATCAACATCAGTTCCCATTTTCTCAATATGCCCTTTGTTTTTTGCTTCATCATCGATGATATGATAAAAAAATGTCCTTTAGCTCAAAAATCACTATTTTCTTTTTAGTTACTTTGGATGCAACATAATGAAAAACAATCTAGTCAAACCATTTTATTCATATTACAAAAATTACTAAAAAAATTGTCAAAACAATACACTTACCTTGAGTGGTTTTTTTAGTATTTATAGATGAAACAATAATTTCTTTTATCATCTTTATAGAACCTGGAGTAAACATATTAAACCTTCTATAAAATACCAATAGTACTTCTTATTAAACCTTCAATTAAATACCAATACCAGGAAAAACATTAGTAATGCAACCTTTAAAAGGAAACACACACACACAGACACACCTTTAACATTATTTACATTATTAATTTTGTCCTTTTTATTTGTTCCTATAATAAACATATAAAACTCTATGGTAGTTACAAGCATCAGAGTTTGAAGAATAAAAGATAAACAAGAAGATAATTTATAAGTATCTGATATGACATTATCTTCATATTTGTAACTTTTCACTTCATCATCATCTTTGTTACCCTTATTTGTCTCTAAATTAAACATATAAAATATTTCGAATTGTGAAAATGAATAAAACCATTAAATAATAAGGAAAACAAGTGGAAAAATTATAAGTACCTGATATTATATTTTGTCCTTGATTAAATCTTTGTTTCACTTTCATTTGATCAATGTCTTTGTTCTCCTTACTTGTTGCTAACGTAAAAAATATTATAAATTGTGACAATGAACAAAATTCATTAAACAACTATTCAAAAAATGAATCATCTTCAATCATGCATATAATATTTTGGGCTTTATTGTAGTTTTGTGGGGCATTCCCTTAGTCACTATATTCATTCTCCTTATTTCCAACTATAATCAACATATGAAATGCTATGAATCATGATAATAAAAATAATAATAGAGGAAAAATAAGAAGATACAGTTACAATTATTAATACCCATTTCTATCTCCATCATTCCATGGTCATTGTCTTGATTAATTTAATTATGTGTAGAGTTTCCTTTTGGATTCATCGCATCCATAATTGTTTGAATCGACATTTTGAGCCATCCACCGTGGCTCATCATCAGGATAGATCAATAAGAGTGTAGGACAAATCTCGTTGGAATGAATAAATAGAGGTAAGAGATAGATGGAACGGGAATGATAGTAGCCGACCATGTCTTAATTGATAATTAATGATAATTATTAATAATACTTAATATTTGTTACAATTAATAATTTTAATATAATTGGAATTACTTTAATTTCAGATTGGGATTGAAATAAAAATAATTTAATTAATTTTAATTTAGAATTCTATTAAGACTTTTATTAAATTTTAAAAATTATTATTAATGTTAATATTAATATTAATCCAATTTTTTATTTTTTTTTTCTCGGCAATATTAACTACTATTATATTAATATGTACAGATAACTTTACATCCAAAGAAGCTGGCTGCCCAAGGCCAACTGCGGCTCATGGGCTACATTTTCAGACTTGTACATTTGCCTCGCAGGGCTATAAGATCAGAAGGATCAAAATTCAAAATGCTACGAGTTTCCAGAATGGCTCCATGACGACCCACGCAGGGGCAATTCCAAAAAGACCTACAACCCAGACAGACTATGGAAACTGAATACATAACCCTGAACATACAAAAAACCAGGCAATCACCAAAGATTTGCGCCCAACAGGAGACTTCGTCCCCACTGCAATGGTGGAGACCGCATAAAGTAACTAGCAACAAAAAAACATAGACGACCATGTGAAATAGGAAATTGAAATTGTTCCTACCCCGAAACCCGTCTTGAGAGAGGAAGGCAAAAACACAAGACCACCTTCGTGAGCTAATCCTGTGGCTCTTCTTCCATTGCCGACGGATTGTGCGCTGGTTCTGGCTGCTCGGGAGCTTGATGTTGGGTGAGGGATTGAGAGCGTTCTGTCCCTGAATTGCTCTCCTCACTCGCCGATTCCTCCACTGGGAGCTTCCCTCGACCACTTGCTGAGCCTTCCGCTTCAACTGACGGCTCCCCCATTGGGAGCTTCCCCTTACCGCGCGCAGTATTGTCTTCCGCCATGACCAGAGACGATTCTTCTGCGTTCTCCTCCTGAATTTGGGTGAAAAGCACAGAGATATGTGCATTAATGCCTGGATTATCCCCAGAGCTGCCCAGAGTGAATATAACTGAACCAAATGCAGGTAGCTTGGGCTCCCCTCCACTAGAGCTGCCCACTTCCATGACTTGACAGGCCGGGATAGGGGTGGCTCCTGTTATCACAAAATCAAACACTGAAGGCTGCTAATCAGCAAGACTCTGTGTAACTATTTCAGACCAGACTTTTGACTAAGGCTTAGCCTCCTTAGCCTGAGAGGGCTCTCTCAAAGGGTTATTGATTTCAATTATTAATGAGATGGCTAACTCTTTCAAAGTAAATTTAACACATATGTTGGCTGGATAGCTATGACAAAGACTACCATTGGGCTCATGGAGTTAATCATTACTTCAGCAAACTATAAAACTACTCATTCATAGAAGTCAGGGCATATAATGTTTAAGCACTCAAAATACCTCTCATAGAAACCTCAACTTACAAATACACACAGGAAGTCAGAGAAACAATATGAATTCTGAGTGATTGTGTATTTATACAGCTGTAAAACATAAAAGATAAAACAAAACCACATATATCTTGATCACTTGCAACACCGTGTGAATCCTGAGAAGAAAAAGCAGTCATTTGTATTACTGAAAGAGGTTTTTTTACACAAGCCAAAATGAACTCCCTTTTTCAAAAACATCCAACCTCCATTACATCAAAGTTTGATCTATATATAGAAATACACCCTTAACTAATTTGAGCTTCCTCCTCCAGCATGAGGGGAGCTCGATGACTGCTACTAATTACCCCAATCTATCATTTAACTAACTCATTAAATACATTAAGTGCTGAGCTGTAATTACAAAGAGTCCTAACTAAACTAAAACTCTAATTCTATTCTCCTCGTAGAATGATTCTTTCTTGATCCTTGACACCTGTCTCCTTTCAGTTTGGCCGAGATAGCTGAGAGAAGGATGCAATGAACAAGCTAGCTTTGGATACTGAAGGCACTGATGGTTCATTAATTATAAGGATAAAACCCTTGTTTTTCCGGTCCTTGTCTCCCAACATTCTTCAAAAATTCAGCAGCATGTTCCCAGCTCTTTAATACCCCAAGAATAACGAGCATCACCATATTCCCAAATGTGCTGGAAGCTTTGTTGATTGAACAGGTGTATAAGCCAAAATTCTTCATACGCATCTCCTTTCAAAACCCTAACAGCCAGTAATAAAGTACCTTTATCAAAGCTTTAACTTAAGACAAAAATTTCACCTTTACAAAAAGGTACACTTGTCATTATCTGAAGGGCTAGGCTAGCCTCATGTGATTTCCTTTATGTTCCTTGGATGTTTGCTTTAGCAAAATCTTGCTCCCACCATCAAACTGTGTGTCTTCATTCAAAAACAGCACCTACAGCAGTTTCGTAGCGCGCTACGAAACTGCTGTTTTTGCTAAAATAGAGTGTATTTGCAGTAAAATAGAGATCTATATGTCTTCAAAATAATGGAGCTTTAACAAAATTTGCCAAAATTTAGAAAATGACCTCTCTCACCATCAATGAGCAGCTAGTTAACCTAGCTGTGCTTTTAAATTTGCGATCTCCCTCCTCAGGGCTTTGTTTTCAGCTCTTAGATTCATGTTCATTTTACTGATGAATTTAGCTAGTTTAAGAGCTGGAACTGTCCATGTATACACATCAGCCACTGAATCCACTTGACTCACTAGGTTTTTACTACCTTTTAACACAGCTCTTCGATAGTTGGCATACCTGACTGCACGCTCTCTAATGACATTCTTTGCTTTGGCAATTTCATCTTTTGCTGTCTCCATCTGGTTCTTTATGGCTATGACATTTCCCCCTTGGGAAATAATGACTGTTTTGTTCTTGCCTTTTTGCTTGCTTTGTTCTGCCTCCTCTGTTCTAGACAGTTCTTCAACTACCTCTGTTCTGGGAATTTTTACAACCTTCTCTCCTTTATGCAGCTTCTCAACTTCCCTCACTTGTTTCCTTGTAACCGGCCTTCGTGGTTTGAAAATAAATTCCTCACCAGGTTCATCAAACCTTAGTCTCTTTGAAGCTTTGGACTTTTTAGTGTTCTCCGGTGATGATTGAGTCAAGTCAATGTGCATTGGTTCAATATGCATTGGTTCAACCTGCTCAAGCTCAATTGCCTCAAGCAAATCACTCAAACTGGCCTTAGATATTGGACTTTCCTCAACAGCTACTGATTTTCCCTTCTCTTTGCTTAATTGACTCCTTGTCTTAACTCTTGATACTTTTTCAGACCCACTTGATCCAGGTACATCTTTCTTGTGCTTGACCTCTCCTTTTGATGATGGCTGAGGTGGCTCTTTAATAACCAAGGGCTTCACTGATTTTTTCAATTTAGACTTGGTCTTCTTTTTATCCCTTGCCTCCTTTCTAAGCTCAGCTATTGTGGGTTCCTCAACTGATTATTCTCTTTCTTTAATTGGCTGTGGGGTAAGGCCTGTTTTACTCTGAAAACCAGCCATAAAGATGAAAGTGTTCCAATCCCTACCAATTTTCTGAAGACCATCTAGCACTAACAGTTTCACTAAACCATGGTGAAATAATGATGTCTCAC
This sequence comes from Pinus tabuliformis, assembly GCA_031772625.1. Classification (NCBI taxonomy): domain Eukaryota; kingdom Viridiplantae; phylum Streptophyta; class Pinopsida; order Pinales; family Pinaceae; genus Pinus; species Pinus tabuliformis. Next base: position 512,672,300 of record CM062806.1, on the reverse strand, counting down.
AGTCATCCTTCCTTAATTGAACTTTGTCACACATCTTGCTGAGACTACGAAACAAGTAAAATGGAATATCTATTGATGCTTTATCAGTAAAATGCAGCAACAACTTAAAGTGATAGGAGTAAACCTTGTTATATCTACCCTCACAGGTTAAATACTTTTGAATACAAGTGAGAAGAAGGGCATAGTGCTCCTTAACATAATTTCTAGGTACAGCCTTTGTTAAATCCTCATTCACATGTGCCTCTTTCAAGAATTCTTTGCAGGGGTTCATATCAAATTTGAAGTTTTTAAACCACTCCTGTCCCCCTCTTGGAATCTCAGTTACATTAGCAATTGCCTCTAGGGATACTTGAAATTCTAACATAGATACTTTAGAATTTAAACCTGTAAAGTTCAAGGCAAACTCTTTTGTTACCTGAGCATGGCCACCCTGCAGCTTCTCACAGAAATTCCAACAGCCAGCATCCTTGAAAGCTTTCCTCACACCTTCATCTCTCAATGCAAGGTCTAATCCTTCAGGCTCTGTTCTCTGACATCTTCCAAACCGATGCTCCTTCCTCTCCATTCCGCTTTCGAAATTCTTTGCACAGAGAATCACCACCAGCTTCAACTCAAATGGAAAATTCAAATTTTTGTAAAATGCAGGCTCGCTTGTATCAGGCTCTCTTGAAAAAGAAACTCGGGCTCGTTTGCAATTCACATATTTTATCACACAAGCTGGCCACTTTATGCATCATTAACAAACATCATAAAACACACATGCATGATAAAACCGTTTGAATGATTTTTATGTGCATGCCTACGAATCTATTGGTGGAGTGATGGCTCATAAGTGTTTGGGAGGTACGCCAACTGACAATAACCAGACGGACACAATGACTCATCCCCCAGACGTGACCTTTTAAGAATCTGTGCTGCAAAATGCCCGAAACCGCGATTTCGTAGCGCAAATAGTTATAAATTAGCAAAATGCGCTGCGAAACGGCTAGATGCTGACGTGCTACGAAAAGGCTAAAACATAATTGCGCTGCAAAATCAACCAATAAGACTGTGCTACGAAAATACGGAAAGGACCAGTGACATGTACAAGATAAGACATGGCTTATGCAATCATAATGGAGGATGACCAACGGTATTTGAAAATGATTCACATCAAAACCTTTTAGAAACATGACCCCTAAGTAAGAAACATAGGACAAAACCATTTGACACCCATTTTTGACAGTGAACTTTGGACAAACATTATATACATGTGACTGTAGTTCTAGGTGATAACAGCTCCCATCCTTCGGTAACAGTAACAACAACAACAATGATGATGAACATCTGCAGCTGGGGGGCGAGAGGATTCTCCACGCCCAGGACCTCTGCGACAAGGCATCCTCTCATGCACCATGATAGCCACCAGCCCTTTGTTCCGTTCCCCAGCAGACGAGGTCCAACACTAGATCTGAGCCCTCCCCACAACATGCAGTCCCCAGTTTGGGTCTGAACCAAGCATAAATAGGCGTATAACCAGTCCAGGGAATGCAGGAGTGTTACAATCCTCGGCCCAACTCTCAACCTCCAGCTCACAGCACAGACGCTCAACACTCTGTAAATTCCCCTCACCATAATGAGCTCCCTTCCCCAAGCAATCCGCATACTTAAACCACGTAACAATACCATTGAAATGACCTGCATTGAATGCCCCTCGCAGGATATCTATTCCCTCCCTCGGCTCCATTAAAGATGCTCAGAGGCCGCTTCAGTTGTGAAGTTTCGGCGGCTTGCAACATTTAAGTTTGAAGCACTATCACGTGGCAGCCCATGCCCGGCATGTGGCTCGCCATTGTGTGTCACAATGCCACCCGCATCCGGGGCCAAAAAAATTATTTATTAAAATTAAAGTAAAAAAATATTTTAGTTAATTTTAATTTAGAATTAATTTTACTTTAGACTAAATGATTTGAATTAATTTTAATTTTAACTAGAATAAATTATTAAGAATCACTATCAATGTTAATAATCACTATCAATGTTAATATTAATAATTAATAATATTAATATTAGTAATTATTAATATTACAACTCAGTGCCCAACAAAAACTCCTATAATAACACGCTAACCCCATGAATTATTTGACCTCATTCATATTCGTAGGAGATTCCCACTCCATGATTGTTATCGGGAAATCTAGTGTCTATGCAGAGCTGCTAGTCCCACTAAGACATGTAGCTATCTTAGAAACGAACATATTAAAGTTACTTTTGCTTTCCTTTACGAGAATTAGATAGGAGAGGAGCAAAGAATACCAACCTCGATCTTTCGCTTGGTTTTCTACTTGTTCCTTCTCCTCTTTGACAGATGTTTGCCACTCTTCCCTTGACCACTCCGCTTCAAAGAGTACCTGTAAAGTCAAAGCAGCATAATACCTTCAAAGTGTAGAGATCTACAGTCATAGATAATATAGGACCAGATATATATTGACCACATACATGCATATATTAGCAAACATACAAGAATGTGGAGGAAAACTTGAATAGCTTTATTGATATAGAGGTTAGAAGAGAGGATTACGACCCATTGATCTGACCTAGCGTCATCCTCCCATCATGAAAGCCCTTCTTCACCTCATGAAAAGCTTAGATCACCCAACACTATGATGTTCCACCAGGAAACCAACAACACTTCCTTGCAAGATACAAAATTCCAGCCCCTAGATCTCTGGGATGAGGGATCCATATATAGATGATTGCAGGGGGGTGAGTCAGCTTCTAGGATTTTTATTAGTGTCTTCTCTCTGATAGTTCTTGATTCCACTTGGAGATAGATGATCTCTTACTCACCCCTGGGCGAATTCGGAGAGGCAAGTGTCACAGGAGAAGTTTCTGGAAGATTCCATGATCATCCACATTGCAAACTGTCTCTGCCATTTGTCTACTCTCGCCCATCGCACCCTATAGAATGGCTTTCCAGTATGCATCTCACTTTTTACACTGAGCGAGTGAGATGCATCGCACCCTCTGCACTGAGCAGTCTGTATGGTCCAGTTTTGACCAGTTCTGAGCAGTTTTATGTGGAGAACTTCTAGGAGATGATGTAATCAAATGACCTTGTTCCTTTAGGGCATGAAACAACACTTTTATGGACATATGTGATTGGGGTTGTAGTGCCCAAATATGTCTATAACAGTTGCCCCTTAAAACATGAGGTCGTAGATCTTTGATGTCGGGTGAAATGCTTTATCATGAGGATCCGAGGTTCTTTCGAACTGGAAGGCGACCTATAATAAGATACAATATGATACATTATCTTCATAACATTTTCATGATCTAACTAAGGCAGGCATTCCCATGCTTAGCCTTATAAATTCATTTTCATGTACATAGGACAGACAACTGTCTGTGTGGCAGACTGATGATTCTAGTAGAGCCATCATCCTTTGATTTGGATGATCATCTGTGCAGCAATGATGTACATTTGATGTCTTTATTTTCCTGAATATATCGTAACCTGAATGGATGAAACTAGATCCAGGGTCTTAAAACTTGTCCAATCTCCGCCCGAAGTACAAGTCGATCCACGTGAAAAATGTTCTGGAGTCGAACATGGAAAGACATCGCCTGATTACCAGCCAATGATGTAAGTTGTTAACAGGCGCGAGAGAAATCACCGATAATGATGATGACCCTCAAGGTACTACAGTACAATTTGCATGGTGTGAAAAAGGGACTTGGCATCGAACACCACGCAAAATCTTTCGGTCGAAGTCCATTGATGTCAACCTGTCGTTGGAAGTGAGAAACTTGCCATTGAGTCATGCAAGCTTCAAAGTACTGAAAGGGTTGTTCCTAGGTTGAATTCTTGGATAATGAGCTATCGTCGACAAGAAGTAACCCGTCATAGGAGGGCCTTAATGAATCCCACATCTACGACACAGAATGAAGCAAATGATTTTGGAGGTGAAAATGATGTGATGATACAAGGTTCAAGGTGGTAGTCATGAAAGAATGGAGCGTGAATGTATTGCAGTGGATGAGACACAAGATGGGTTGGTGAATTATCTGATTGACTTCTCTTGAACATATCAGTGATACTGAAATGGACTGGTAGCGTTAACCCCAAAGATGGATGGTATGGTGGACCAATGGTAATATGACCGGTGAATGGAATAACCCAACCCGACTCAATCATGGTGATGGAGTGAAAGTGTCATGTTCAAGAGCGACTCGCTACCAATAAAGTTTCTTCAAGATTTCTTCCCAATTTTTCCATAGTCATTGCTGACCAGTACCTCTTTATTTTTGTCAAGCTTGAGGAGGATAACATATGCTTGTTCTATAATTTTCCCTTCGGGAAAACCCGTCTCTATGTTTTAACGAGCTTAGCGACAGTGAAACTCGTTCTTGTCTGCATGGACAAGTTTGTCGCTATTGGTTTTAACGAGTTTAATGACAAAGACAACTTGGTCCTTTTTCATTTTTAGAGAGTCTGAAAAGGGACGAAAAGGAAACTCTAGTAATCCTTTTTTGTCATATAATCCCTCAAGTCCGAAAAAGTATAAAATAATACGAAAGGGATGAATTTTTTTTAGTTTTAACGAGCCAAACAAGACAAGCTCTCAATCTTTTTGTGTAATAATCCCTCAGGTCCAAAATGATTAAAATCTAGAGGAGGGATAGCACTCCCGGTAGCTTTAACAAGATGGAGAGGCCAACTGCTCGGCAATATTTTCATATTTTACAAGTCAGGTGGAAAGAGCTTAAAGGAGACTCGTCTTTGAGGAACGAGTGATATATTCGGGTAGCTGCTAATTCCAGGTAGGGTTTGGAATTTTCCAATCACGACAGTGTTACAAGGATGGCTAACTGAATCACTCTTCGCAATTGTTCCTCAAAAGGGTAAACAATCAAATGGAGGCGTATGATCAGCTAAACAAAGTGGAGGTGATGGCAGGAACACGACCAGGGTTCAAAAGCTGATGATAATGCATTCACAATGGTTATTTAGGTTGGTTCATGTTTTAGTGAGCTTAAACTCTGGGGGAAAATTTGCTCATTGCTTAGGTTTAATTTTTAACGAGCTTAAACTTCACATAAAAAACTACTCGTTCCAGTCGTAAAATAAGGATATCTCATCGATAGGTTCAATTTTTAAGGAGCTTGCACCATTCGAAACTATGCTCCGCGTCCTTTCATTATGCAAGCTAGAAATGACCAATCCTATGATTTTAAAGGGTTTGAGAGTCTACAAACTAAGAAAATAAATGGTTGCTCTTCACTTGCATGCAAAAAAGGTTTGCATGCCCCCAGGTATAGTGAAGTAGAGTTTCAAGGTTACCCTTCAATTTGCAGACAAAACATTTGTTCTATCAGGAAAGGCCTACCTTTTCGAGGTTACCCTTCAATTTGCAGACAAAACATTTGTTCTATTGGGAAAGGCCTGCCTTCTAACGGAGGTATTTTATTCCAGTCTAATCCCATCTTCCTAAATGGACGGGTGTGTCAGACTAGTCATATATTCTTCGCGGAAACCTACCCTATACCCGAAGTTTTCTTGCCGAAGCAGACCAGGGTGCATGCCCCCTGGGTTTCAGTCATGGCCACCGAATTACTCGTGCTCTTCAGATGGATGGACTGGAGATTGATGAGACATTCCTTGCATGAAAAGACCAGTTAGGGATGGTACTTGACTATTAGCTATGTGTGAGCCGGGGAATGAAAGCTGGTCTATGAGCTGGACCCCTCGACCTTCAAACGAAAAACACATTACTCGAAAGAGTGAGGAGACAATGGCTCCCATGCTATAAATATAGTCACGCCCAAGGAGCAGATTATAATCTAAAGGTCCTTGGACTACCATGACATTCAGATACATGGTTTTCCTTCTTAAAGTCATAGGAAAACTTGGAGGGATCCCTAACGGTCGACTGGTTCCTTTATCAAAGCCTGTTAGATTTCGCATCTGAGGCAGAAGCGATGGCAAACCAAGCACTTTCCAAGCAGTTGAGGAAAGGATACTCACAGAAGCCACTTCATCTATGATAGTAACGACCATGACCATTCTGTAAGATTGTACAATGATTCAGAATGGTAAATTAGACGGTAGACGGGGTCTGCCTAGTAGATTCCAATCAAAGGAAACGACTAGGTTGCTTGGAGGTGGGATCAAATAGATGGTCGGATATGAATCTGACAAACTTCCTTCCTGCGGTAAAGGAACGGGTAGATTGCCCCCATGTTCATCAGAGTCAGTGTTTACGAAAAGAATTTGAATAGTGTCATTCTCATTCTCTTTGGTGACTGTATCATCTGAAGACGGACCTTCTGGAGACAAGACCGGGTCGACTACTACCTCAACCTTTTGACTTTCGTTTGGTGTGGACTCAGAGGATTTATCTTCAATGATAGATGCTTCGACCGACCACAAGGGCGTGTGTTACACTAAAAAACGTCACCATGACTATTTACAGTTAGTATGACTCCATCAACTATCATACTATCCTCCTTGGCAAGTCTCATGCCTCTGCTTTCCATGTCAAACTCCAAGAAAGAGAGAAAAGTCATTTAAAGTCAGTTATCTCTGGGTATGCAGTTTCTCTCAACCTTACCTGCGTGTACGCAACCCAAGTTCACAATACCCGCGTACTTGTACGCTCTGTCTGTAAAGCAATGGTTGCGTACTCCTGTAAAGGTCAAAAGGCGCAAGTTTCACTCTAAAAAAGTTACTTATGGTCATTTCTAGAGCATTATAGAAGCTTGTTTGATGTGTATGGAGCGCCTCCAGATGGTTCATGTATCCCTATGGAAGAGGAACTTATCCCATCAAGATGGGAGCTAACCCACCCAAAGAGGGGCTTATCCCATTGATGGTGGACCTGATTAACTTCCTCTACAGCACTATAAATACAGGCATTGGGCCAAAGGGAGGGGAGGTTGAAAGCTGAACATTCCTAAGGGTAGATGTTGCTGAGATTAGGACTTCCTTGTAGAAGCTTGTGAGGAGAGATTCCCATCCTTTCTTGTTTCATTTGGAAGTGGGTGAGCTGATCAAAGTAAAGGAAAACTCTTTCCGGACCCTGGGAGGAACTTGCACAACACCAAGGCTCAGGTTGTAATGGTTTCTTTTGTTTCCTATTAATACAAATAAGTCCATTCTTCTCAACAATTTGTTATTTATGAGTTGTTTCATATACTCCTTGGTCTGTATGTTAAATATGTTTTATTTTATGAGATATTCAGGTGCTATTTAATCGTTTGATTGTTAGTGAATGCAGGTTTCGAAGAGAAGGAGGAGCTCATCCGGATCGACGAGGCTGGACTACTACAACAGCGTTGGACTACAGGTAGGATCTAAACACTTCATTTCTTATATGGTAAATGCATATTTAGAGAAGGATTGTTCTTAATTGTCTTGTTTGTCACTAGAAAGCCTTAAGCTTCTAGGGAGGTTGGTTTTGTCCGGAAAATTAACTCTTTCCGCATGACAAAATGGCGACTCCACTGGGGAATCCATTGATGTGAATGATTTTTCCTTTGTCTGAAACTTTGATCTGAGAAAAGTCTTTTTCTTTCTGATTTTTGGTTGTCTGACTGTGTATTTGGGTGGCTTAGCTTAGGGTTAAATTAGATTTTACTTTTTCTTAGTTTTGCTAGAAGTACGCAGCCTCTGAGTTCAGCACTATGCGTACTTGTACGCACTACGGCTTTGTGCACAGAGCGTACCCGCACCTGTGTAAACAGGTTGCCTGCGTACCCTGTCAAAATTGAGAAAATTTCAATTTTCTCCTTTTTGCCTCTTAGATTTTGCTTTTAATTTGTTTTTTCCACCCAGTTCCACTGGTTACCTACCAGAGATCTTCATCTCAACTTGTTTCGTCAGTGTCAAGTGTTTCGGTGGAATTCGTAGAGGTTCTAGCCTTAGGGTTTGATTTTTGCATTGGTCCTGTAGTGATTTTGGCTTTAGAAGTCGTAAAACCTTGGATCTCCCTGGTATTTGCAGTCTTCTTAGTAGTCGGACCTTTCATAGAATCTACCCTTGTGAGACATCTACCTTTGTTTTGTCTCTTTTCTGAATCTCGGAAAAGTTTTTCGATTGAACTGTGAATTTCATTTTACGAAAAAAAACAAAAGATTTTATCTTTGTTTTTGACTAGTTTTTGATTCTGCACTGACTAGTCCTTAGTTAAATCATGACTGAGTAAAACATCCTGGGATCATACTTTGTAAGTTTTGGCCTCATTAGATTTGCTTATTAGGTGAATTTCTTTTGATTTGCTTTTAAGTAGCTTTGATTTGATAGATTTGTAAAGGTTTTCTTTTTGATTTTCAAATGCTTTGTTAAGTAGGAAAATATCCAAAAACTCTCTTTTGAAAGAAAAGTTTGCTTAGTGGCATTTGAGTCTTTGAAAGAAAAGGGAATTTTCGCAAAATAATTAGTGGTCATGTGTTGCATGTTTTGGAAAAGATAAAGAGATTGTTTCTTTGATTTTCATTGCCAAGAAAGTTGTCTTTATAAAAATTTTGCATTCTCCAACTCTCTTAGCTAAGGAATTCATTGAAAAAAAGAATTAGTATAAATCATCCTAAGTGCATCTTTTTAGTGGTTTGAGTCGAGTCTACACACCAACAGTTTCATCTCCACTACCTTTTGTCTTAAACAAAAGCCATAAAAATTAACGCTTAAAGTAAAATCAACTTAGTAACTTTTTATTTACTAGGGCTCTGAAACACCAATATAGATCAGGCTAGTGTATTGGAGTAGGAGAGTAATTAACTCTCCAAGACAGCAAAACCAAATAAGTAGCTCATCTTGTGGTAGGATAAATCCAACTGTTTCATTTGTACTCTGGGAAAGCTCCTCTTAAAGGAGAAGCACGAGACCGTGTCTGAACCAGTGAGGGGATCAATCCTCCTTCATTGGGAAAGATGCTAGATACGCACGTATTACAAACGGTAAACCTCAGATTATTTCGAGGAGCCTGGGGTCACTTGTCGGTAAACCTTGGATTATTGTCAAGGAGCCGATAAGGGGATTGAGCTTGTTACTCTGCCCTTGCATGCTATCGGGTCGTAGACTGTTCCCCCAGGTATATTTGTTGCTGTTGGTAACCTTAGTGACCATTATCTTTAGGATTCTACCCGAGCTGACGGTGGAGGGAAGATCCCACAGTACCTGGAGCAGACGTCGGCTAGACTCACTTGGATTTTCCAGGGGGTTCACTTCACTTGAGACGGTTAAAGGCGAGGAACTTGTGCCGGTCTATTCATTAAGCAGGTTGTCGGGGTAACTGTTCCACCCACCACTTCTGTACTGAATTCGGCGATGTTGGGCTTCATCACCAACTAGTGTTTTCGGTCCGGAAGGCTACTGTTTGTGCATGGTTTGACGCCCTAGATTCTTTAGGTGTGTGATTCAAATTTGTTTGGTTTTTTAGAGACTTTAGGTGGTTTGCTTTGAGATTTTACTTTGTTTGCGTGTGCGGTAGTTAAAAGTTTTTAACTGTGGCGGAATTACCGAGACAGTCCCATAGACTTCGGGGCCAGTCTCCTGAGATTGTTACTGTGGCCGATTTGTTGAGGAAATCCCGTAGACTTCGGGGTGAGCCTCCTCAAGACGTCCCGAATCATTACGAAGGTTTGAAAGTCCTTGTAACTCCTCCTGGTGGCAGTAGAGTAGGTTCACCTGAAGAAGGAGAGTCTTCGTTGGTAGTCCATCCAGATTACCAAAGTATAGAAACAGGTTATAATCCTGAAGCTGTTGCAGTTTCCGAGCTTGCTGGTAGTTTTTCATCTACTAGTGATATAGGCGAAGAACCTGAAATATATGAACCTGTTACTCCAACTTCTAGTGTTCCTGATTCACCTAGGGTAGAAAGAGTCATCACCGAAAATCTTCCTTCTAGTTTGATAGCTATTGAAGAACTTGCTCCAGAAGAAGAAGTAGGCGGCCCTATTCTTGAAGATCAACCTACTATTGATCTAAGAGAGCGTGAATCTATTTTTTACAGTCCACCTAGAAGTACTACTTGGTATCTTTCGTTAACTAATTATTTAGACAACTCAGGGATAAGTTTTTCTCCACCTCGTACTCCTTATCCACCCGGAGGTATTTATACTCCTGTAAATATGGCTAGTCAGTCGTCCGTGTTTACTCAACCCCCTGAATCTTTCTTGTATGGTGGTCCTTCTGTTCCTGCTAGGTATCAGTCACTTTCTGGTACTTTTGCAGGAGCATCTCTTCAACCCATTGGACATGGGTCATTAGCTGGAAACAATGGTAAAAAACCGTTGGGTGTAGGAGACATTTATATGATGTCAGGTTCAATTCCCGGTTCTCAACCTCAAGGTGGTCAATTACCGCCTGGGGGGTAGCCTCAATTAACGCCTGGGGGGCAACCTCAAGGTGCACAAATTGCGTCTGGGGGGAACCTCAAGGACAGTATGTACCTATGGTATAGTACATTCCTCAGGGTCAACCCCAGCCTCAATATGTACCCCAGGGTCAACCTCAGTATCAATATATGCCTCAAGGTCAACCCCAGTATCAGTACTTACCTCAAGGGTATCTACTCCAAGGTCAGTACTCGAGTCAAGGTTATCAACCACCTCAAGGTCAATCTTATGTTCAAGGTACGGGAAATGTACCTTTCAATTATCAATCCTACCCTCAATCCGGTTATGGATCTCAATATCCTCAACCTGTCATGGGTCAATACCCCAGAATGAACGTAGTGTGGGATCCATCGCAAGTTCAACAAGTGTTGCAGCCAAGCGTACAGTTGTCATCTCAAACTGGACAACCTATGGTTTCTGGTCAACCCCAGCAACCAGCCCAGTCTGACGTTCAAACTTTTGTACCTTCGGTAGTTACTCAGTCGCCAATTGCACCTAGTACTCCATCTCAAACGACTGCTGCAACTACCGCAACATCTATTCCTTCCACCACACCTACTTCTGGAGTATCGACAACTCCGGTTTCTACTGTCTCTGCCACTACTCCGCAGACATCTTTACCATTGTCTGGATCCACGATTCAAACTACGATTCAGATGCCTGTGGGGCAGCTAGGTTTATGTACGGTTGTTACTTCTCAACCACAATTTGTTTATCAACCGTACCAGGTACAGTACCAATACGGGCCTGCTGTCCAACAACCGGTTTACCAGTATCAACCGTATCTTGGGTACACTTATCAACAACCACAGCAACCCCAGTATGGTCCGGTTAATCCTGGTTTTCCGGTCCGGTTAATCCTGGTCCGGTTAATCCTAGTGACTCAGAGTTTTAGGGATCCTAATCGGCAATTGTCGTTTATCGCAACTTTGGATTTACCAGACTTGACGCGCCTAACGAATGATCCAATAAATTATCTTCCGTTCTCGCCGCCAATGCCAAATAAGCTTCCCAGTGACATACCCAAGTTCGAAGGTAAGTCTGGAGAGGATCCATCAAATCACGTGATGACTTACCACCTCTGGTGTGCTTCAAATTCTATCTCAGATGATTCGATCCATTTACGTATTTTTCAACGTACGCTCATTGGTCTCGCGGCCAAGTGGTACATTGAGTTACCACGGGCCTCTTTCTATAATTTTAGTCAGTTACCTACCTCGTTCTTAACACATTTTCAGTTGCCGGTCAGATATCATAATGGCACCGAGTTATTAACTTCATTAAAACAGTCGACGTCCACTTATATTTCTAATCATATACATGAATGGAGATGTCGAAGGCGTTTAGTGAAGGTTTTTATCCCGGAACAAATCTTAGTTGAATGGTTTGTTAAATCATTATTACCGAAGATTACTGAAGACGTAGCTAAGGCCGGAGTAGTTACTGAAGAGCAAGTCATTGCTCAAGCACAGTACCTTGACTTAGCTTATACTCAGTCAGGTACGTTACACGAAAAGATCCCAGATCTTCCAAAGTCGAATCAAATCGCTGCTGCTCCTTTGGGATCTCATGCTGCTGATGGCATGATTGGTACGGTAAATACTAAAAGCAAGAAGAAGTCTTCAAAGAATTCTTCGCCCATTATCACCTTACCAGACTAACCGACAGGAGAGTCTTTTGCTGAAGTTTCCGCTGATATTCACACTGTAGAGTCATCTACGACTAAATCAAAAAACGGTGGGAAGAAGAAAGGCAAGAAAAAGAATAAAGCAGACAAAGCTCCAAAGGAGAAAACAGAAAAGTCGAAAACCAATGACGAAAAGCGCAAGCCCCGTTATCCTTGTCTTATTTGTGAAGAAGATCATTTTACAAGAGATTGCCCTCATCGGGCCGAGGTTGCGAAACTAGTCAAAGGTTCCCAAATTCCTGCTGTCTTGAAGGATCCATTTCCAAAAGATAGCAAAATGATAGGTTATTCCTTGAGGGCCGTTGAAGAACCCATATTGATGATGTCTCATGTAAGGATTGCGACTCGGTCACACGATTATGGTAGTAAAAGTCCTGTTGATGGATCGAAAGAAGAAGAATCTTCTCAGTCAAATCCATCAACCTCAGCTCCCGGTTCTAATCCACTACAGATCGAGAAACCTAACCCTGACTTAGTAATTAAACCGCCCGCCAAGGTTGTACTTCGAAGGTCTGCTTTCAATCCACATGCAAGAGCGGCCCAGAATTACAACATTGTTGAGGATTTAGCTGTTTCACCCTCAGCAATGTCGGCTTTAGAAGTGCTACAATCATGTCTATCACAGCGAAAATTACTTTTGTCGGCTATAGGAGTTGTTGACGTTCAGGACCCGAACCTGATAATCTTTGATCTAGAAAATAGTACACCGCGTTTACCTCATCAGATGGCTTTCCAGATCCCAGTAATAGTCAAAAACAGGCCTATTCATCGGACTGTAATTGATGAGGGAGCTTCCACGTGTATTATGTCGATTCAGTGTTGGAGATTGCTTGGTTCTTCTTCACTTAATCAATCCCCGACAATTCTTAAGGCCTTTGTTGGTCATGGGTTCCATCCGTTTGGCATTCTACAGGATTTGCCTATAGGGGTTGAAGGAAAAACCGTTAGTCTGGATGTGGAGGTGGTTGATGCCCCTCTAGACTACAACCTTCTCTTGGGTCGAAGTTGGTCTTACACTATGACAGCTGTCATCTCATCGGTCTTCAGAGTAATAAAATTTCCACATAATGGCAAGATCGTGACCATAGACCAGCTGGCTTATTTTTCATCCGACCCAGCCTCTTCAGAGAGTATCCAGCATGTCGGTAAAACGACTATCCCTTATAAGGATTTTGGTGTAGGATTAGTTAAAGATGTCGGTTTACTGGTGTTGGATACCTATAGTAATAGGTTTCATATTTCATGATTGATTATTGAAAATCCAAATATGCTCTGCTTTGCTAGCACAAAGATCCCATATTTCCAGCAAATCAGAGGTGTGTGAAGTACTTCAAATATTGAGGACCTCATTACAAATTTTGTGGATGATTCAACAGTTTAAACTGGATCATGCCATGTTTCAATTTTGAGTTGTAAAATAGAGAAAGATGTCTGTCCAAACAGCTTAATCTTGGCAGACAAGTAGTTTAGGTAGAGAAACAAAGGTTCCCAAAAGCCTAATCTGGGACCTTGGAAGAAATAAGGGTAGAAGTAGATAGAAAGAAAAAGGGAAAAGCCAAAGAAAAGAAAAGGCAGTTGAGGGTTGCAAGTCCAAGTGCCCCTCCAAGAAGAAACAAAAAAATGCTAGGTGAAATAGTTGGGTAGGCAGTTGTGGTTGCAGAAAGGATATGTTCACCATTACACAGTTGTCACAAGATGTTTTGCCAAGGCAATAGATAGATCAGCAAACAAGGTGGTGAATTCCATGGACTCACAGCAGAGAGCATCACTAACTTCTCTTTTCCCCTCTACTCCATCACTAACACCCCCTTTCTAAATCCCCCACATTCACTTATACTAACTCCTAATTCTACTATTTAGCTCCCCTATTTTACCCCTGCCCCTAATAATACTAACACTAAGGTGTATAAAGCCCCAAATCTTATGTATATTCCCTCCCCTAGGCATAATACCCGAGCATTCCTCAAAAAGGGACCATAATGGCATCTGGCCACTATTGGTGAACCTACTCTACCCCTTTCCCCTTTGCTGCAAGTCATTTTGTCCTCAATTCACCTATGCATTGGTAAAACCCCTCTCCTAACCCCATTGGCATATAAAATCCTTTACAAAGGTTACAAAAACCAAAACCCGCCTCTGGCACGTTTCCCAATCCCACCACATTACTGGTTAAGCGAGAAAAGGTGAAAAAACCATTCAAAACCCACTAACCTATAGTTTTGCGCCCAAAAATTTAATGGAATATTTTATTCCGCTGGCGGGACCCTTCCCCAACATGCTCGACCAGTCGGGAGGCCCGCCAGCCGTCAGATCTCCAGCGCCCAGATCTAAGGGTGGGCGGTCAATTTCAGATCTCGATATGCCGACATTTAGCGTCCGGGGAAAGTGGTTTTACCTGTCCCGTACAATGGACGCGTGGCGGGCGGTAAGGTTGTTCGGAGCCCCCCTCCTACTTACCGCCTTTGCCCAAAGGTGGTGCGGGGAACCCACTTACCGCCACCCCGTATACCGCCATCCCACACGTCATGCCTACGCTTCCCTGACGTCACCTCGTCAGTGCCCGCCCCATCGTCCCTTGGCCCTCCACGCGGACCAGCCTTTGCACCCGCTCGCCACCGTGTCCTGCCGACCTGGCCAACACCTCAGCATCCACGTCACCCCTCACCTGGGCCCCGCCATGACGTCATGCTGACGTCATCGGCGGAAAAAGCGCCAAATTCATACTTTTGCCAAATTTACCGTTTTAAACGGCTAAACGCATGTTTTTCGCTTATTTTGCATGCGAAACTGAACTAGCCGTTGTCAAGCCTGCTGCCGCGAAATCGTGCATTCAGCCATCAAATTCGACAAGTAAACCGTTCAAAGTCCAAGGCTTGACTGCATTAAGCCTTTGCAACCCGGCCCGCGAGCTTCCAGGTCGATTTTCCAGGTATTTTGCCGTTTTCTCCCATTCTGCCCGTGAATTCCAGTTTTCTGCAAAATCACCATTAAAGTCTGATAAAAACTCTAAATTCAGCTCTACCTAAGCACCCAAATCAGACCCAAGCAACCTGTGCCATCCATTAGCCCCAATTTAGCTCTGTACAAACCAGCTCGCGGGTTAAAACTGCAGAAACTGCCCTGAAGTACCCGGCATTGTTCCTTTTTGCCAAGTACTGGTTACCTACAATCTTCATGAACAAGCACTAATACCTCAGCAAACATTCCCTTAGACAATCCACATTCCTGAGAAATCACCAGTACCTTACCAGCTTCAGTACAATTTCATACTAGAAGAAGACATCACACTGATTGCAGCTACCTGCTGCTCAAAGTCTTCACAGGAGCCATCACAGTTCTGCATCCTACTGCACACTTTCAGACTATATCATGGCAGCATCTGCATCCTCCTCCCTCAGTGTCACTCCATTGAGTCAAACCAATAAGGAACTGGAGGCTATGCCATTAGTTGACAAAGACTGTCTCATAAATGATTTTCAGGGGAACAGAGACTTTTTGAAGACCTTCACCACACTAAGGGAAGACTATAAGGCAGGACTTGGTACAGATGGGATATGGGAGTCAAACCTGCCCTACTACTGCCTCCCAGCTGTGAATGTTTTCCCTGAAATCATTCACTTATGTGCTCAAAACTATGATCAGGAGCACAGAGCTGTCAACACTCAACTTGGGAGGATTTTATTCTATATAAACGCTGACACCATCAACAAAATGCTGCACTTTGAACAGACAGAGTTATTAGTCCCTTTCTCCATGAGATCTTTAATAGAAGCAGGTGAAAAGATGACCAGTGAGGAGCTGCAGAAGGTCACCAGGAACTACATGTGGCCTGAGAACCAGCCTACAGGGCCACCTCCTTATCCACATGAGCACTTCAATGACTCAGGCAGGCTGCTTCTGGACATGATAGCCTATGTGCTAGGCTACCAGAACAGCAAGCATGTGGATCTAGCCATGCTTGTGATGCTATCTGCCTACAGCCCATGTCAACCCCCTGCCCGAAAGTACAACTTCGCCAAGTTCATAGCCAATAGGATCCATGATCAATTGTGCAAATTGGACAGACAAGGGGTCTTTAGATATTCAGCATACATTTACCACCTGTTCATGTTTCATCACTCTGAAGCTTTCCCATGCTACATCAGAAGGCTGGACAACAAAGGGGAGAGAAGATCGGTCATATTCTGGACCTCAGTCTATCATGAAATCACAAATTCACCCTATAGCTATTGTGAATTTGTAGATCAGTTTGTATACCCAGTCTCCAGCATACTTATGAAATCTCCTCCACCTAGAATATCAAATGAAATCAAGAAAGCTTTACAGCTTTCTAAGAAGTACAAAATAGGTGATTGGTACCTATATGAACACCACACTGTGTTCAGAGTGTATGGGTGTGAGCTCTGTCCATACAGATTACCCAAGTATGTTCCCATGAGATTATTTGCCTTGGAGTATTACAGGCAATTAATCCAGTCAGACCTCACTCACTTCCACAGCTCAAAGAAAAAAGCACACCTTAACTTCAAAAATGAGCTGGGCCCTTTTATCATGAATAAGAAGGAAGGATGGGAGGCTGCAGATTTGATCCTAAAAGACAAATATAAGTTGTCTTACAGTTTCCGGTGGGTCCCATATGACCCTCAAGGTTTCATCACTGCCAGGAGAACAAAGTACAGACTCCTAGCCATCAAACACTGCCACTATCCACATCTAGAACAGTATGCAAACTTACAAGAGTGGCAGTTGGATACCCTAGTTGAGAGTTTGACTGAAGAGGAAAAAATAGTTAAAAATATGAAAGAACTTGAAAAAACTATTGACCTGGACTATGTGCTCCAGGTACCTTTCAGGCTACCTCAAACATTAGGAGGAGGGACCTCAGTTACTAGGACAGCGCCACCAACAACAGCACCAGGCTTGGATAAGGGAAAGGGAAAAATGGACGCTGAAGATGAAGCAAAAAAGCAGCAGTCAGAGCAGGGAAAGCAACAACCAGAGCAAGAAACAGAGCAGCAAGAAGAACAAACTGGTCTGCCACAAACTGGGCTGCCAGAAACCACCTTATTGCAAACACCACCCCCTCAAGTGGAGCCTCTGACTACTTCAACTTTACAGACCCCGGCACATGAAGAAAGGGGTACCAAAAGACAAAGAGAAGAGTCCACTCCCCTCAGTGGATCCTCCCACCAACCAGAAGCTAAAAGACAGAGGGCAGACTCCCCAGAAGTAGAAGACATTACTGAAGATGTCTTGAATGATACAGCCAAGGATAGGGAGGGCAGCCAACACACAGGGACTAGCTCCTTTCAGCAGGAGCAGAATTTACAGCTTGGCTTGGAGGTATCATCTTCTTCTCAACAAAGCCAGAAGCTCAAAGGTGTTAAGGCCACCTTCAAAGAAATCAAGGCAGCAAATGAACTATTGAGGGCTGAGGTTTACAAACAATTTATAGATGCCACTCCAGCCCAACAAGAAAGATTGATGTCGGTCTACGACTTCAAAGAGGAGAAGATGATATTCAGCCATTTCAAACCTAAGGGGCCGAACCCAATATCAACTGCTGATTTCATCAAAACAAGGGTGGAGGTCCTGGCCAAAGACATACATCCTATGGACCAAATCGAACTCCATAAGCAGACTGGAGAAATGGTCTATGCCACTTTGGTAGATAAGGCCACACTAGCTCATGAGCTGAAAGAATCCTTGAAGCACACAAATACTCAACTGGATTTTGAGAGGTTGTCTTCCAAGGCCAAGGATAACAGGATAAAATCTCTTGAAGAGATTATTGTTGATCTAGGGCATAACCCTAGTGACCCAACTGGGGTAAAAGCCCTCCTGAAGAAAAAAGAGGATGATCTTAATGCCATGAAGAGGAGATTGAAGCTGTCACCTACAGAACATCCTCAGACAGCTGAACTGCAAAAGGAAAAACAAGTTGATCAACAACTTGATCTACTATTGCAGCAGGATCAAAGGATCCAAGAGTTAGAGAAGGAGCTGGAGAAGTCATTACAGGACAAATAAGGAGAATCCACACCACAAGCTCCCCAAACAGATTCTACAGCAGCAACAGGCTCTGGGGCAGCAGTGGCCCCTACAACAGAAGCAACAGGTACAACAGCAAATACAGGTGATCAGCCCAGCATAGAAGAACTGACTAAAGCTGTTAAGCAAATGGAGCTACAAGCAGATGAGATAAGGAAGGCAAAAGAAAAACTGGCAGAGATAGATGCCAAGTATGATCAGTCTAAAATGACAGTGGCAGAACAGGGCAGACAGATCAAGACCCAAAA
Source organism: Pinus tabuliformis (assembly GCA_031772625.1). Lineage (NCBI taxonomy): Eukaryota > Viridiplantae > Streptophyta > Pinopsida > Pinales > Pinaceae > Pinus > Pinus tabuliformis. Next base: position 512,653,937 of record CM062806.1, on the reverse strand, counting down.
GGACAGAATCAAAGCCCTGGAGAAAGAGCTTGATCTTAAAAATACTATGGCTGAGATCAAGAGAATCTTATGGAATAAAATCACCCAAAGCATGATCAAACAATGGAAATCACTCAAAACAATCCATGAACATATGGATTTAATTGTGCAAGCTCAGATAGATATCCAGAGGGCTAAGACAGCACTAGGAAATAGACCTGATCAAGCCAGCCAACTGATAGACTTTCTGAACAGGCAGGACAAAGATGAGCTAGCAGCAGTTGGAATCACCAACAGAACAGAGGCCATCCTTATGGCTAAAAAGGTGCTAACGCTCAGAGGTTATGTGCAGACAGCAGAAAGGAGGAGCTATGAGATACAGACAGAAGTTGAAGACTTCAAACTCAGGATGGGGATGCTACAGGCAAGAGGAATGCCTAGCCTATTGAGCGGTACAGGGAAATTGATCAACAGAGATCAATTTACAAATAGGATGGCCGTGTACATTGAAAATCAAATCACTGCATCCAGCAGTACTTCAGAAGAAACAGTTCCTCCCACAGGACAGAGTTTGTATACCAGGCTTGAAGGCTCGTTTTTTATTGAGAATGAGGTTAATCATCTATTTGAAACTCCTCCCAGTTTTTTCAGATATACAGAGCTTGATGAGACATTGATTAAAATGCGAAGGCATCAAATGCCCAAGGAGGACTGGTGGCAAGCCATGCTCCAGATTCTTCCACGGTAGTTTCAAAACTTCAGGTCAAATGCCAGCTCAGGTCACCGCAAGACAAGTGTAAAGTGGTCAGTGATTGGAAAATATCTAAAAGTGATTCATCACTAACAATGACAGCTAGCCACATTTTTGAAACACACGTCTTCAGCCGACTCCAACTGCTACAAAGTCAACAGCATCTGACAGATTTTGACAGATAAAGGACTAAGAGCTATTACTGCATTTACTTCTTCATTTACTTCTTCAGCTACTGCTCACTGGCAGTTGGTAGCATATTTATGAGGCATTTACTCTTCTTTCAGATATTTTCCAAATGTAAACTTGTATATATACCCCCCTTAGTAACGCATAAGGGGTTGCTGTAATTTTCTCTTGCAGAACTCTCATCTGCTGTAATATTTTCAGAGAAGTAATACAAAGGAAGCATGGGACTTCCAGAAGCTTGGTGTATTTGATGTCTTGTGATGAATGATGCATGTTACAGGATTCCATGGGTGTTGCCTAAAAACTATAAGTATTCTCAAATCTTCTGTTAAATGTTTTTCGAGTCTTTTGTTCTCTTTAGTTGTTTAAATGTTTTACACTTGATGGCCAGGTGAAAGAATAGTTTCAGGATTTAACCAAGGATTACCCTGAACTCAAACCGTGTTATCATCTATGTTTTCTTCAGATACAGTGATAGAATTGTGATTCTTAATTGCTGCATTTCAAACTGTATCTTTGCTGTAACAGACATTCCCAAGGATTCAATTTTTTGCCCCTGTGACATCTGTTTTCTCCTCTTAAACCTGTCTGGTGGAAATATTTAAACAACAAGTGGAAATTCTTAAATGCTTTCACTTTGTGTTAACTGTTTCCTGTCATTTAATCAAAAATATGTTTTACTAAGCACTCAAATGGCCCTGTAAGTTCCATCTTTCATCTCAAGGATTCAGACACATTAAGCCACGGACTCCATTGCCCAATGATATTAAACCTGTCTGAAAACTACATCACTGAAGTCTAAGGGAATTTCATCAACCAAAACATAAACATAACCCGTGCTCAATACCTAGCCTAAAACACTACCACTGTAGATATAAAACATACAGAGAGAGCCCTCTCTGATCATTGTTTGGCTAGAAATAGTGATTAAAAGATTGGTTAGTGGTTACCCCGGCCGTATTCCCTTGGGAGTCATAGGGAACAACCTGGGTGTTAACATAATTGGCGACTCCACTGGGGATTTAAGATTATTCAATTACTATCTATCTTCCAAAGCTTTCATCAAGCCTGAAACTAGCCAAGACGTCTTAGGACTGTTTCTCTGATACAGGGACAGCCTTAGGGAAGAGCTAACTAGGGAAACTTATCCTAGCTTTGAAACATATATAGTCATTCCAGAATTCTTATCTAGCCCTTGTACATACGAAATTGCTGTATAAAGTTCCAAAACAATACTTAGAAGCTGGCTCCTAAAAGAAACCCAAGGCATACTAGGGCAAACCCTGACCCTGATCAACCCATCATTGTTGATAACCCAAATATCATTCCAAAGAACATAAGGAGACAGCACAAGCAGGACAAGCCTGCTGATTCAGATATAAGGTCAGATCAACCTATCCTCATTCCCACTCCTTGCAAAGTTCTTTTCCGTTCCACACCCAATTCCCCTAGTTCATCATCGACTCCTCAAAGCCCTCCCCTTCCATCTTCACCATCTGCACATACTCACTCAACCAGTTTCCCACTTGTCACCCATCCTATTAACCCCGTTACACCTGTAATCCCAGTTGTCCCATTTGTTCCTATCAACCCTATTAACCCCATAAACATGGCTAACAGATATGCACCATTGCAGATTCCAGCCAATGCTCCAGCTCTACCCCAAGACTATCAAACCAGACTCTCATTTTTTGATTCACATGGCCCTTTGACAGCCATCCAGCATGCTAAAAAGATGCAAGACCACTTTGAGACCTATGAAATCGATGATGATAGTGTCAGGATGAGAATCTTTGTTCAAAGCTTAACTGGAGATGTCAGAACTTGGTTTAGATCCTTAAATGAAAATTCCATTGCAACCCCTGAAGTTTTATACCAGGAATTTACCAACAGATGGGAGAAAAAGAGGGATCCCCACCATATACTTGGTGAATATAACACTATTAAAAGAGGTCCCCAAGAAACGGTTTTGGAGTATTGTGCTAGGTTTAACAACATATACAATGCTATCCCCCAGAACTTAAGACCCCCTCCTGATTTGGCTCTTTATAATTTCCCTGATGGTTTTGATTCTGATATGGCCTATCAGTTGAGAGAAAGAGATCCTCCAACCCTTGCAGAAGCTCAAAGGGTTGCAGTCACTGTAGAGGCCAACCTAATTGCCAAAAGAAACAGGGCAAAGCTGGAAAAGAAAACTGGCTTCAAAGAAGAACCCTCGGGTTTTGACCAAAAGCTAGATGCAATTCTAAATAGCATGAAGAGGTTGGGGGAGAGAGTGGAATCAGTAGAAAGAAAATCATCCTGGGAGGCACCACAAAACAATCCTCCTAGAAACCCAAATTTCAGGAGAGTCCAGGACCCCAATATAGGAAAGACTAATGTTGACCAAGATATCAGACCCCCTTTTCAAGAAAACTATGCAGAAACTTCCTCCGCAAATCAGCTCAATGAAGACCCTGAAATCAACTTGATAGGGCTGGATGGCAAAAGTCATGTATTCTTAACTCAAGAAGACCATGAGGAGGATGAAAGCAACACATTTCAAACTAAGTCAGGGGAATCCTTTGACTTCAAACAAGGATATGACACTGCTGTCTATGAAGTCCACAAACAATACAAACTAAGGAGTAGGACTGTGAATGTAAATCAACCCGAAAAGATAAAAGAGAAACAGCAAACTAAGGAAACCTCAGCCCCTGAAACTGATGACAAATCAAACTTACCTACAAAGGAAGTAGTGGTTGAAGAGGTTACTGAACCACTGTCCCCACTAAAACAACCCATGGCAACCTTGTCCTCTCAGCCTAACCCAAATATTGCCCCTCAAGATATCAATATAAGGGGCAGGTTCCAAAATCAAGATGAAATCCCACCAGAGGATGTAATAGACAAGGAAAGAACTGCTACCCGTAACCCCAAAATGCAAATTGACAAACCCTTTGACCTAGGAGTAGAGATTGGCAAGTTAAAGGTAGCAATTCCCCTCTCAGAGCTAGCCAAGCATGACATGTACAAACAACAGATCAAAAAATCCCTTCAGCTCACCAATAGCAAAGATGATGTAAATGTGCTAGATGACACTCCAGAGTTACTGTTTGGTCCAGAGGTAGATGGAAAAACAGTAGTCACAGGGGTTTTACCGTTTTATGTCAGCTTACATATACATGACAAAATACTGCACAATGCAATGTTTGACTCAGGTGCTTCTCATAACCTAATGCCAAAGGCAGTCATGGAAAGATTAAACTTAGATATCACAAGACCATACAAAGACTTGTTTTCTTTTGATTCCAGTCAAGTCAAATGCTTGGGTCTAATTAAGGATTTATGTGTGTCCCTGGTTCAATTTCCAAACAAAACCATTTTAATGGATGTTGTTGTTGCTGATATACCACCCAAGTATGGGATGCTGTTATCAAGATCGTGGGGGGCCAAGCTTCAAGGCTCCTTGCAATTAGACATGTCATATGCAACCATCTCTGTCTTTGGACAACCAAAAAGACTTTATAGGGAAACACTCATGAAGTATATGGTTAGCAGTGAAGAAAAACCCCAAAATTTCCCAATATATGCTGTTCATTCGGACATAGACTCCTACATCCTCTTTAATGACAGCATAGGCCTCTCGGACAATCACATTAGCACAGAGACACTTACACAAGAACAAAACATTGGTCTAACAAGTAGCACCTGTCAAACATCAATCAGTCCAACAAAACACTTTGGCTCTCCCCTAGGGGTCAAAGATGGTCAAGCAAATGATGAAGCTATCCTAGAAAACAAATGGGAGAAGAAACCCCAACTCATGCTCACACTGCCATCCCATGAACAAAACCTCAAATCTCCTGGCCAGCAAGGCATTTTGTGGGTCTTAGAATTTGATGGCTCGGTTAACAAGTTAGGAGCAGGAGCTGGAGTATGGTTACATAACAAAGAGAAAGGCTATGCAACAGGCAAGGCCTACAGATTGAATTTTAGATGCACCAACAACATGGCAGAATATGAAGCTCTATTACTAGGCCTCAAGATTGCAAAATCATTACAAGCACCTAGCCTCTCCATCATGGGAGACTCTGATCTAGTCATTCAACAAGTAAAAGGGAATTTTGTCACTAATGACAAAAGACTGAGATCCTACAGGTCTGCTGTAATTGAAATATTAGAGACCTTTCCTGAGTTTGCTATCACAAAAATTCCAAGGGGCCACAACCTCCATGCACATAGCATGGCAACATTTGCCAGCACTTTTAAATTCCCATTGGAACCTAACAACTGTTTCACAGCTGAGGTCAGGTACAGACCCTCTATTCCAAACAATGTCAGAGAATGGCAAGTATTTGAGGATGACATGCAAATAAACAATTTTTTAACCTTGCAACAAGAGTTCACTGGATTAAATATTGATCCTGAGACAGCAAGTCAATCACAAATGCTTGACACAGCAAGCCAATCACAAATGCTTAAAGAAGCAAGTCAATCACAAATACAGTTTCAACAATCTGTTCACCCAATGTCACCTAGGACAGCAAAACAACTACTCAGTCCAACCATTTTCAACAATGAAAACATTCAACAAATTAAACAAATTGACTGTGAAGAGATGAGTAACATTGAAACTGAAATAATACAACTCAAAGACAATTTCCTCCCAGTGGGCCTTACCCCATTGGAGGATATTTTTGACTCAAATGACATCCCTAGGAAGCCAAAGATGCAGCCATTAGATGCAAGAGTTGAAGAATGCAATATTGGCACTATGGAAAAGCCTAAGATAGTCAAGCTATCCGCTTCATTGCCCCCTGATCAAAAGCCCAAGTACATTGATCTCTTTAAAGAGTTTCAAGATGTCTTTGCTTGGGGTTATGAAGACCTAAAGTCCTATGACACATCTGTCATCCAGCATACCATCCCTCTCAAGCCCAATCAAAAACCATTCAAACAGAAATTAAGAAGGATCAATCCTGTGCTCCTTCCTTCCATTGAAAAAGAGTTACATAAAATGTTCAAGGCTGGTATCATAGCACCAATTAGGTTCTCTGATTGGATTTCTAATTTGGTCCCTACAAGAAAGAAAACTGGTGAGATCAGGCTTTGTGTAGACTTAAGGAATCTGAATCAAGTATCACTCAAAGATAACTACCCCTTACCCAAAATGGATCATATCCTTCAGAGGGTAGTAGGAGCTTCAAGGATATCACTGCTTGATGGATTCTCAGGCTTCAATCAAATTTTAGTGCACCCTGATGATCAAGACAAAACTGCATTTACTACCCCATGGGGAACTTTCAAATATGTGAAAATGCCATTTGGATTGAAAAATGCAGGGGCAACATTTCAAAGAGCAATGGACATTGCTTTTGCAAAGGAAATTCATGATTTCTTGGTCATTTACTTAGATGATCTTACACCCTTTTCAAAATCTGACCAAGAACATTTAAAACATTTAAGACAGATTTTCATAACATGCAGAAAATATGGCATTTCCTTAAACCCCAAGAAGTCTTTATTTGGTTTGGAAGAAGGGAAACTCTTGGGACACATCATTTCAAAAGATGGCATAAGAATTGATCCAGATAGGATACAAGCGATCCTACAAATGCCTCACCCTAGGAATGTCAAAGAGTTGCAAGGATTCTTAGGAAAACTCAACTTTTTAAGAAGATTCATCCCTAATTTAGCAGACTTGATCAGACTACTAAACAATATGCTAAAGAAGGATTCAAAGGTCAAGTGGACTGTTGAAGCAAAGCAAGCTTTTGAAAGCATAAAATTGGCTTTAACCCAAACCCCGGTATTAACTAATCCTCAGTTTGACAGAGACTTTATCATTTTCTCTTTTGCCTCCCAGCATACTATTGCTGCTGTATTATTACAGAAAGATAACCAAGGGAATGAGAAGCCCATTGCCTTCTTCAGCAGAGCTCTTAGAGATGCTCCTTTGAAGTACCAAATAATGGAAAAACAAGCCTATGCCTTAATCAAAGCTATCAAAGATTTCAGGATTTATATCCTGTACTCTCATGTTGTGGCTTATGTACCAAGTCCTATTGTCAAAGACATTCTCACCCAAGAAAACTTAGAGGGTAGAAGAGGAAAATGGATTGCAAACATACTTGAATTTGACATTGAAATAAAACCTACAAAGTTGATTAAAGGGCAAGGTTTGGCCAAGTTAATGACAGAAGCAAATTTCCAAGCTTTAGATATCAATCAACTGGACAGTGAAACAGAGCTGGCGACTCCAAAGATCAATGTAGCCTTTGAACAATCTCCATGGTACTCTGATGTCTGTTATGTATTACAAAACCTGTGTGCTCCCCCAGGACTGTCCAGAACTAAGTCTAGGTTCCTAAAAATGAAAACATCTAAATTTTGTGTAATGGATGAGAATCTACTCTGGAAAAACCATGAAGGTATTTTGCTGCACTGTCTCATTGAGAATGAAACTCACAATATCATGCAAGAATTCCATGCTGGAGACTGTGGTGGACATCTATACTGGAAGTCCACTGCAGACAAGATATTAAGGGCTGGTTATTACTGGCCCACCATGTTCTCTGATGTGAAGAAATTCACAACATCATGCCACAAATGCCAACTGTTTGAAGGCAGAAGACAGTTGCTGCCACTTCCTTTGAGGCCCATTTCAACAGAAAGACCTTTTCAACAATGGGGCTTGGATTTCATTGGGGAGATTCATCCCTCATCTTCAGGACAACACAGATGGATTTTGACTGCAACAGACTACTTCACCAAGTGGATTGAAGCTGCCCCATGCAGACAAGCCAATGATTCAGTGATCATTCAATTTTTGGAGAACAATATACTGGCTAGATTTGGCTGTCCAGACAAGATAATAACAGACAATGCTGCTGCCTTCAAATCCAAGAAAATGGTAAACTTCTGCCATAAATTTCACATTACTTTGGGCCATTCTACAGCTTACTATCCTCAGGGAAATGGTCTTGCTGAATCATCAAACAAAAGCTTGGTAAATATCATAAAGAAAGTGTTGGAAGAGAACAAAAAGAACTGGCACAAGAAACTAGTAAATGCTTTATGGGCAGATAGATTAACCACCAAAAGATCAATTGGGATCAGCCCATATGAGTTAGTCTATGGATTAGAGGCCAGATTTCCTTCATCACTAGGGGTGCCAGTTATGAAACTTCTACAAGAAAGTCAAGCAGAGCCAAATGATATGCAAAGAAGGATCAACCAGATAATCTGTTTACAGCAGACCAGAGAACAAGTTTTCAGCAGAGTGCAAATACTACAAGAAAAACTGAAAAAGGCCTTTGACAGAAGAACCAAAGCAGAAGATTTCAATATGGGAGACAAAGTTTTAAAGTGGGATGCAAGAAGAGAAGAGAAAGGGAAGCATGGGAAATTTGATTCTTTGTGGAAGGGACCATTTGCTGTCCAAACAATACAAGGTAATAACACATATTTCCTTAAGAGTTTGACTGTAACTGAGCTGGATGAAGGTCCTGTCAATGGCAGGATGCTGAAGCACTATTATGATGGTTCACTATGATAGGGATCCAAAGGTTCATTGTATATATGCAGGCCTACATATGTTTTCTATTTTTAGTTTGTAAAAAGAGGTTTTTTCAAGTGCTGCACCTAGCAGCAACAGGCAGATAGAATCAGAGGTTCCCCAAGAAAAGCACACAATTTTGACAGGTTACATGCATCAGATTTCAAAGATTAAGATGGACAGTCAAGGAACAAGGCAATCTGACCTGCTGTTCTTGGTCTTTCAAAAGAAAAACCATCCCCATGTGGAGCCACTGTTGGATACCTATAGTAATAGGTTTCATATTTCATGATTGATTATTAAAAATCCAAATATGCTCTGCTTTGCTAGCACAAAGATCCCATATTTCCAGCAAATCAGAGGTGTGTGAAGTACTTCAAATATTGAGGACCTCATTACAAATTTTGTGGATGATTCAACAGTTTAAACTGGATCATGCCATGTTTCAATTTTGAGTTGTAAAATAGAGAAAGATGTCTGTCCAAACAGCTTAATCTTGGCAGACAAGTAGTTTAGGTAGAGAAACAAAGGTTCCCAAAAGCCTAATCTAGGACCTTGGAAGAAATAAGGGTAGAAGTAGATAGAAAGAAAAAGGGAAAAGCCAAAGAAAAGAAAAGGCAGTTGAGGGTTGCAAGTCCAAGTGCCCCTCCAAGAAGAAACAAAAAAATGCTAGGTGAAATAGTTGGGTAGGCAGTTGTGGTTGCAGAAAGGATATGTTCACCATTACACAGTTGTCACAAGATGTTTTGCCAAGGCAATAGATAGATCAGCAAACAAGGTGGTGAATTCCATGGACTCACAGCAGAGAGCATCACTAACTTCTCTTTTCCCCTCTACTCCATCACTAACACCCCCTTTCTAAATCCCCCACATTCACTTATACTAACTCCTAATTCTACTATTTAGCTCCCCTATTTTACCCCTGCCCCTAATAATACTAACACTAAGGTGTATAAAGCCCCAAATCTTATGTATATTCCCTCCCCTAGGCATAATAGCCGAGCATTCCTCAAAAAGGGACCATAATGGCATCTGGCCACTATTGGTGAACCTACTCTACCCCTTTCCCCTTTGCTGCAAGTCATTTTGTCCTCAATTCACCTATGCATTGGTAAAACCCCTCTCCTAACCCCATTGGCATATAAAATCCTTTACAAAGGTTACAAAAACCAAAACCCGCCTCTGGCACGTTTCCCAATCCCACCACATTACTGGTTAAGCGAGAAAAGGTGAAAAAACCATTCAAAACCCACTAACCTATAGTTTTGCGCCCAAAAATTTAATGGAATATTTTATTCCGCTGGCGGGACCCTTCCCCAACATGCTCGACCAGTCGGGAGGCCCGCCAGCCGTCAGATCTCCAGCGCCCAGATCTAAGGGTGGGCGGTCAATTTCAGATCTCGATATGCCGACATTTAGCGTCCGGGGAAAGCGGTTTTACCTGTCCCGTACAATGGACGCGTGGCGGGCGGTAAGGTTGTTCGGAGCCCCCCTCCTACTTACCGCCTTTGCCCAAAGGTGGTGCGGGGAACCCACTTACCGCCACCCCGTATACCGCCATCCCACACGTCATGCCTACGCTTCCCTGACGTCACCTCGTCAGTGCCCGCCCCATCGTCCCTTGGCCCTCCACGTGGACCCGCCTTTGCACCCGCCCGCCACCGTGTCCTGCCGACCTGGCCAACACCTCAGCATCCACGTCACCCCTCACCTGGGCCCCGCCATGACGTCATGCTGACGTCATCGGCGGAAAAGCGCCAAATTCATACTTTTGCCAAATTTACCGTTTTAAACGGCTAAACGCATGTTTTTCGCTTATTTTGCATGCGAAACTAAACTAGCCGTTGTCAAGCCTGCTGCCGCGAAATCGTGCATTCAGCCATCAAATTCGACAAGTAAACCGTTCAAAGTCCAAGGCTTGACTGCATTAAGCCTTTGCAACCCGGCCCGCGAGCTTCCAGGTCGATTTTCCAGGTATTTTGCCGTTTTCTCCCATTCTGCCCGTGAATTCCAGTTTTCTGCAAAATCACCATTAAAGTCTGATAAAAACTCTAAATTCAGCTCTACCTAAGCACCCAAATCAGACCCAAGCAACCTGTGCCATCCATTAGCCCCAATTTAGCTCTGTACAAACCAGCTCGCGGGTTAAAACTGCAGAAACTGCCCTGAAGTACCCGGCATTGTTCCTTTTTGCCAAGTACTGGTTACCTACAATCTTCATGAACAAGCACTAATACCTCAGCAAACATTCCCTTAGACAATCCACATTCCTGAGAAATCACCAGTACCTTACCAGCTTCAGTACAATTTCATACTAGAAGAAGACATCACACTGATTGCAGCTACCTGCTGCTCAAAGTCTTCACAGGAGCCATCACAGTTCTGCATCCTACTGCACACTTTCAGACTATATCATGGCAGCATCTGCATCCTCCTCCCTCAGTGTCACTCCATTGAGTCAAACCAATAAGGAACTGGAGGCTATGCCATTAGTTGACAAAGACTGTCTCATAAATGATTTTGAGGGGAACAGAGACTTTTTGAAGACCTTCACCACACTAAGGGAAGACTACAAGGCAGGACTTGGCACAGATGGGATATGGGAATCAAACCTGCCCTACTATTGCCTCCCAGCTGTGAATGTTTTCCCTGAAATCATTCACTTATGTGCTCAAAATTATGATCAGGAGCACAGAGCTGTCAACACTCAACTAGGGAGGATTTTGTTCTATATAAACGATGACACCATCAACAAAATGCTGCACTTTGAACAGACAGAGTTATTAGTCCCTTTCTCCATGAGATCTTTAATAGAAGCAGGTGAGAAGATGACCAGTGAGGAGCTGCAGAAGGTCACCAGAAACTACATGTGGCCTGAGAACCAGCCTACAGGGCCACCTCCTTATCCACATGAGCACTTCAATGACTCAGGCAGGCTGCTTCTGGACATGATAGCCTATGTGCTAGGCTACCAGAACAGCAAGCATGTGGATCTAGCCATGCTTGTGATGTTATCTGCCTACAGCCCATGTCAACCCCCTGCCCGAAAATACAACTTCGCCAAGTTCATAGCCAATAGGATCCATGATCAATTGTGCAAATTGGACAGACAAGGGGTCTTTAGATATTCAGCATACATTTACCACCTGTTCATGTTTCATCACTCTGAAGCTTTCCCATGCTACATCAGAAGGCTGGACAACAAAGGGGAGAGAAGATCGGTCATATTCTGGACCTCAGTCTATCATGAAATCACAAATTCACCCTACAGCTATTGTGAATTTGTAGATCAGTTTGTATACCCAGTCTCCAGCATACTTATGAAATCTCCTCCACCTAGAATATCAAATGAAATCAAGAAAGCTTTACAGCTTTCTAAGAAGTACAAAATAGGTGATTGGTACCTATATGAACACCACACTGTGTTCAGAGTGTATGGGTGTGAGCTCTGTCCATACAGATTACCCAAGTATGTTCCCATGAGATTATTTGCCTTGGAGTATTACAGGCAATTAATCCAGTCAGACCTCACTCACTTCCACAGCTCAAAGAAAAAAGCACACCTTAACTTCAAAAATGAGCTGGGCCCTTTTATCATGAATAAGAAGGAAGGATGGGAGGCTGCAGATTTGATCCTAAAAGACAAATATAAGTTGTCTTACAGTTTCCGGTGGGTCCCATATGACCCTCAAGGTTTCATCACTGCCAGGAGAACAAAGTACAGACTCCTAGCCATCAAACACTGCCACTATCCACATCTAGAAAAGTATGCAAACTTACAAGAGTGGCAGTTGGATACCCTAGTTGAGAGTTTGACTGAAGAGGAAAAAATAGTTAAAAATATGAAAGAACTTGAAAAAACTATTGACCTGGACTATGTGCTCCAGGTACCTTTCAGGCTGCCTCAAACATTAGGAGGAGGGACCTCAGTTACTAGGACAGCGCCACCAACAACAGCACCAGGCTTGGATAAGGGAAAGGGAAAAATGGACGCTGAAGATGAAGCAAAAAAGCAGCAGTCAGAGCAGGGAAAGCAACAACCAGAGCAAGAAACAGAGCAGCAAGAAGAACAAACTGGTCTGCCACAAACTGGGCTGCCAGAAACCACCTTATTGCAAACACCACCCCCTCAAGTGGAGCCTCTGACTACTTCAACTTTACAGACCCCGGCACATGAAGAAAGGGGTACCAAAAGACAAAGAGAAGAGTCCACTCCCCTCAGTGGATCCTCCCACCAACCAGAAGCTAAAAGGCAGAGGGCAGACTCCCCAGAAGTAGAAGACATTACTGAAGATGTCTTCAATGATACAGCCAAGGATAGGGAGGGCAGCCAACACACAGGGACTAGCTCCTTTCAGCAGGAGCAGAATTTACAGCTTGGCTTGGAGGTATCATCTTCTTCTCAACAAAGCCAGAAGCTCAAAGGTGTTAAGGCCACCTTCAAAGAAATCAAGGCAGCAAATGAACTATTGAGGGCTGAGGTTTACAAACAATTTATAGATGCCACTCCAGCCCAACAAGAAAGATTGATGTCGGTCTACGACTTCAAAGAGGAGAAGATGATATTCAGCCATTTCAAACCTAAGGGGCCGAACCCAATATCAACTGCTGATTTCATCAAAACAAGGGTGGAGGTCCTGGCCAAAGACATACATCCTATGGACCAAATCGAACTCCATAAGCAGACTGGAGAAATGGTCTATGCCACCTTGGTAGATAAGGCCACACTAGCTCATGAGCTGAAAGAATCCTTGAAGCACACAAATACTCAACTGGATTTTGAGAGGTTGTCTTCCAAGGCCAAGGACAACAGGATAAAATCTCTTGAAGAGATTATTGTTGATCTAGGGCATAACCCTAGTGACCCAACTGGGGTAAAAGCCCTCCTGAAGAAAAAAGAGGATGATCTCAATGCCATGAAGAGGAGATTGAAGCTGTCACCTACAGAACATCCTCAGACAGCTGAACTGCAAAAGGAAAAACAAGTTGATCAACAACTTGATCTACTATTGCAGCAGGATCAAAGGATCCAAGAGTTAGAGAAGGAGCTGGAGAAGTCATTACAGGACAAACAAGGAGAATCCACACCACAAGCTCCCCAAACAGATTCTACAGCAGCAACAGGCTCTGGGGCAGCAGTGGCCCCTACAACAGAAGCAACAGGTACAACAGCAAATACAGGTGATCAGCCCAGCATAGAAGAACTGACTAAAGCTGTTAAGCAAATGGAGCTACAAGCAGATGAGATAAGGAAGGCAAAAGAAAAACTGGCAGAGATAGATGCCAAGTATGATCAGTCTAAAATGACAGTGGCAGAACAGGGCAGACAGATCAAGACCCAAAAGGACAGAATCAAAGCCCTGGAGAAAGAGCTTGATCTTAAAAATACTATGGCTGAGATCAAGAGAATCTTATGGAATAAAATCACCCAAAGCATGATCAAACAATGGAAATCACTCAAAACAATCCATGAACATATGGATTTAATTGTGCAAGCTCAGATAGATATCCAGAGGGCTAAGACAGCACTAGGAAATAGACCTGATCAAGCCAGCCAACTGATAGACTTTCTGAACAGGCAGGACAAAGATGAGCTAGCAGCAGTTGGAATCACCAACAGAACAGAGGCCATCCTTATGGCTAAAAAGGTGCTAACGCTCAGAGGTTATGTGCAGACAGCAGAAAGGAGGAGCTATGAGATACAGACAGAAGTTGAAGACTTCAAACTCAGGATGGGGATGCTACAGGCAAGAGGAATGCCTAGCCTATTGAGCGGTACAGGGAAATTGATCAACAGAGATCAATTTACAAATAGGATGGCCGCGTACATTGAAAATCAAATCACTGCATCCAGCAGTACTTCAGAAGAAACAGTTCCTCCCACAGGACAGAGTTTGTATACCAGGCTTGAAGGCTCGTTTTTTATTGAGAATGAGGTTAATCATCTATTTGAAACTCCTCCCAGTTTTTTCAGATATACAGAGCTTGATGAGACATTGATTAAAATGCGAAGGCATCAAATGCCCAAGGAGGACTGGTGGCAAGCCATGCTCCAGATTCTGCCACGGTAGTTTCAAAACTTCAGGTCAAATGCCAGCTCAGGTCACCGCAAGACAAGTGTAAAGTGGTCAGTGATTGGAAAATATCTAAAAGTGATTCATCACTAACAATGACAGCTAGCCACATTTTTGAAACACACGTCTTCAGCCGACTCCAACTGCTACAAAGTCAACAGCATCTGACAGATTTTGACAGATAAAGGACTAAGAGCTATTACTGCATTTACTTCTTCATTTACTTCTTTAGCTACTGCTCACTGGCAGTTGGCAGCATATTTATGAGGCATTTACTCTTCTTTCAGATATTTTTCCAAATGTAAACTTGTATATATACCCCCCCTTAGTAACGCATAAGGGGTTGTTGTAATTTTCTCTTGGAGAACTTTCATCTGCTGTAATATTTTCAGAGAAGTAATACAAAGGAAGCATGGAACTTCCAGAAGCTTGGTGTATTTGATGTCTTGTGGTGAATGATGCATGTTACAGGATTCCATGGGTGTTGCCTAAAACTATAAGTATTCTCAAATCTTCTGTTAAATGTTTTTTCGAGTCTTTTGTTCTCTTTAGTTGTTTAAATGTTTTACACTTGATAGCAAGGTGAAAGAATAGTTTCAGGATTTAACCAAGGATTACCCTGAACTCAAACCGTGCTATCATCCATGTTTTCCTCAGATACAGTGACAGAATTGTAATTCTTAATTGCTGCATTTCAAACTGTGTCTTTGCTGTAACAGACTATTCCCAGGGATTCAAATTTTTGCCCCTGTGACCTCTGTTTTCTCCTCTTAAACCTGTCTGTTGGAAATATTTAAACAACAAGTGGAAATTCTTAAATGCTTTCACTTTGTGTTACCTGTTTCCTGTCATTTAATCAAAAATATGTTTTACTAAGCACTCAAATGGCCCTGTAAGTTCCATCTTTCATCTCAAAGATTCAAACACACTAAGCCACAGACTCCATTGCCCAATGATATTAAACCTGTCTGAAAACTACATCACTGAAGTCTAAGGGAATTTCATCAACCAAAACATAAACATAACCTGTGCTCAATACCTAGCCTAAAACACTACCACTGTAGATATAAAACATACAGAGAGAGCCCTCTCTGATCACTGTTTGGCTAGAAACAGTGATTAAAAGATTGGTTAGTGGTTACCCCGGCCGTATTCCCTTGGGAGTCATAGGGAACAACCTGGGTGTTAACAACTGGGAACTTTTCCTTTTCCTCCAATCAACGCCGTGTCTTCGTTCGCATCCATTCATATGATTACATCAGATACCATTGTTTACGACCATCCTTGGATCGTTCCTTCCGAATTTGAAATAGACTCATTTGGTGATGCTATGCCTTTGAGTCCGTATGAAATTGATTATGAAGTCGTGCAGTCTTTTACCGACTCGTGTTCAACCAAAATCGACCAAATGAATGTGGTCCGTGAGGAATCACTTTTCACTTCAACCTCAGAGTTAATAGTGTTTCCCGAATTTGTGTCATCTGACGAACAACTTTGTGAAGTCCTGTGTGTAGACGATTTACCATGGGAAGATCTCCATCATAGATCTTCATTTTTACCTAAGGATGATCGCTTTGAAAACGATTTCTCATCAGTTTTTACAGCTGAATATGTCAAAGAAGCTCAGAGTCCAATGAAACATCCTAATTCAGAGTTGAATTTGGGAAACATCTCTCGCACTGTTCCCATTGACATTTCAGTCAAGCCTGGAATTATTGAAAACATTCATATAGGTGCCTCGTGTTCAGATGATGAGATTCAAACATATAAGGCCCTATTTCAAGAATTCTGTGACGTGTTTGCCTGGTCCTATGAGGAAATGCCAGGAATTGATCCTGCAATTGTTGTCCATGAGATTAACACTTACCCAGACGCTAAACCCGTTCGGCAATGTTTGCGTCAGATTCACCCTCGAAAAGCGGCTACAATTAAAGCAGAAGTCGAGAAGCTGTTGAAAGCAGGTTTCATTTATCCGATCCCCTTAATGGATTGGGTATCAAATATTGTTCTGGTTAACAAAAAACAAGGAACAATAAGAATATGTATCGACTATAGGGATATTAATCGTGCTTGTCCCAAAGACAACTATCCAACACCCTATATCGATCAAATAATTGATGATTGTGCCGGTAGTGAAATATTTTCCTTTATGGACGGTTTTTCAGGCTACAATCAAATCAATATTCTACCTGCCGATCAACCAAAAACGGCTTTCATTTGTCCATGCGGGACATTTGCTTATTGAAAATTACCTTTTGGGCTTAAGAATGTCGGAGCCACTTTTCAAAGGGCGATGTCTTATGCGTTTCATGACATCAAACACATTGTGCAACCGTACCTCGATGATTTGCCTGCTCATTCATTACATCGAGCTGATCACCTTGTCCATTTACGCGCAATCTTCATGAGGTGTAGGCATTATCGTATACGTTTGAACCCACACAAATGTGTCTTCTGTATAGAAGTGGGACGATTGTTGGGATTTGTAGTTTCAAAAGCCGGCATTCGCGTCGATCCCTCGAAGGTAGAAGCTATCATCAAATTGCCTCCCCCTTCGAGTCTTCGCCAACTCCAAAGTTTGCAAGGGAAAGAAAACTTTCTATGCCGATTCATTCCTAACTACGCTGAGGTTACAAAAGGGTTTACACGGTTGTTGAAATAGAACGCTCAATTCTCTTGGGATGAGATCGCTCAACAATCTTTTGATGCACTTAAACACGCGTTGACCCATGCACCGTTGTTGCATCCTCCCAACTACAACCAAGACTACTTTTTGTACCTCGTTGCTTCTCATTCCACGATTGGAATGGTGTTAGCTCAGGAAGACAAAGTCGCAACGGAACATGTGATATATTATCTTAGTAGGATGTTAAATCCCACTGAGCTAAAATATTTGGATGTGGAGAAATTGGCCCTGGCAGTCGTTCAGGCTGTTCAACGTTTTCGTCATTACATTCTTCTCCGTAAAACTACAGTCATTTCAGATTGCAACCCTATGATCTACATTTTGACTAAACAATTGCTAGGGGGCAAGTACTCTAAATGGATCGTTATCCTGCAAGAGTTCGACTTAGAGTTTGAAAAGTCTAAGTCTAATAAATCTTTAGTCTTTGCAGAGTTGATGTGTGACTTCCCGCGTGCTAACACGGAAACTGTGGCAGAGGAACCCATTGCGGACGAATCTTTGTTTCTCATCAGCACTTTAGATCCGTGGTATGGGGATATAATCTTCTATCTCCAAACCCAATCCTTTCGGACCAAAGCTTCAAAGTCAGAACGTCGGAAAATTCGATTCCAGTCCCAACAGTATAAAATTATTGGAGATACTCTTTATCGCCATGGGGAAAACTTGGTTTTCCGACGTTGCTTAACTCACGAAGAGGCAGAAAGGGTTTTGAATGATTGTCACTCTGGGGCGTGTGGCGGTCATATGTCTGGGTATGCCATAGCTCAGAAGGTGTTGCGTGCTGGCTATTTATGGTCGTCCATGTTTAAAGATTGTATCATTGCGGTCCGAAAATGCCACAACTGTCAAGTGTTTGATCGCAAGATGCATGCACCACCAGCTCCTCTCCACCCTATCATTGTTGTTGGTCCTTTTGCCAAATGGGGTATCGACTTTATTACATGTAACCCTAACTCGGCCGGGGGGCATGCGTATATCATCCTTGCGGTTGATTATTTTAGTAAGTGGGCCGAGGCGATGCCTACATTCGAGGCAGACGGCAAAACCACTGCAATTTTCGTATTCAATCACATTATTGCTAGGTTTGGTGTCCCACAAGCAATAATCACTCACCATGGGCGCCATTTTCGAAACATTATGATGACAGAACTTACAGGCCAGCTTGGTTTGCGTCACGATAGCTCAACGCCTTATTATCCACAAGCCAACGGTCTGGTTGAGTCCATCAACAAAGTTTTGGTCATCATGATCCAACGAATCATTGGGATTCATCGGTCGAATTGGCACAACATGTTATTTTCCGCGCTTTGGGCATATCGAACTTCAGTGAAAACATCAACAGGGTTCACTCCTTTCCAACTAGTATGGTTTGGAAGTCGCACTGCCCATTCAATGTGAAATCCCATCACTTCAAATGGCTGTCGAATTACTCCCACCTACTTCCAAAGAGGAGAAGCGTTTATTATACTTAGCTCAATTAGATGAGACTCGACACGATGCTGCACTGGCAATCGAGACTCATGCAAAACGAATGAAAGCTCAGTATGATCGAAATGTGACCCCTCGAAATTTTTCGGAAGGAGACCTAGTGCTATTGTATGATCAAGCTAACGATAAATTAGGGGCTAGAAAATTCGTTCCTATGTGGCATGGACCCTACATTGTTAAGCGGAAGCTAGCAAAAGGGGCCTATGACTTGGTTGACTTTGATGGGGACTCTTTGGGTAAACCCAGAAATGGACTTTACCTAAAGAGGTACTATGCTTAAATGATGGGTGTGAAGATTTTTGTTAGGTTAGTTAGGTTAATTTTTCTTTCTAGTTAGTGTGTTTGTTAGAATAGAAAGTGTGTTTAGCTTAGAAAGTGTGTTTTTCATCGTTATTCTGCTTATCCTGGTTTTACCCTTGATGTTTGCAGATGTCGATGCCTCTCCAAACGTATATTGGATTTGCTGATGGTGCTTGTCGTAGTACACAGAATATCTCTTCCGTAGCTTGGGTTATCTATTCGCCCTCCGACGAGTTAGTTTCTATGCATGGGGTGAGCCTCGGTCAAACAACAAACAACATTGCAGAATACAGTGCAGTGATTGAGTTATTATCTGAATCTATTGGGATTCGGAGTTTGATAGTGAGGTTAGATTCTAAACTCGTTGTATTACAGCTTAATAGAGTTTATGCCATTATAAATCTAGTGTTATTAAGGTTATTTTCGAGAGTGCGTCTTTTGGAATGAGAATTTGATTACATCGAATATCAACATATTCCAAGGTCTTTTAATACATTAGCAGATGCAATTGCTTCTCGAATGTTAGACAGACATTTGCGATAATCATACATGTAAATTTAAAAACATTAACATTTAATCACACATGTTTAACAAGATAAGCCGGTAATAATGATATTTATAGATAGGAGTGTGCAAAAAATACATCGTCTTCGATCATAGGTTGCAAAACACCTTATGATCGGCAAAAATGATAAGTACAAAAAACCAAAATGTCACATGTGTCTACAAAAGTGACCATCCAATCACTGGTGTTGCTCCCTATACGACACCACTGCACAGGCTACCCTACACAAGAACCTCCTAAAAGGTCCTGGGACTGCGACTACATAGCGCTGAAGTCTGATAGGAATATCATCTATAGTAGTCTCTGGTATATCCGCTGTCAGACGCTCTAGATCTTGCTCCAACTCAGCTAAGGTCTCTGCAGCCGCATCCTATGGGACCGGGGCCGGTGCAACTGGTTGTCTCCTCTCGAAAGGCCGGAGATTGGCTGGACACCGTGGACCTACATCTGCATTTTGAAAATTTTTACTGTCAGGTTTGAGACGATATATAAAAACAAAAAAAATAGATAATTTAAAACTTGTGAAAAATGAAGTACCTCTGTCGTCCCATTGTTCTCCCTGTGGAAGAACCATGTCCGGATCACCGTGAAAATCCACTCCGGCATAAGGAAAATCCTGGATCGCAAAGACCTGGTCCTCCAACCAGTGAAAGTAACCCGCAGGAAATCGGACAACTCCCGCTCCCTCATTAGGATATCGGGCCATCGCCGCAACCCATCGCATCAACTTTGGCTCCCGAGGAGGCCCAACTGCAACAGTGAGATGCTGAGGGATCAGCATCAGAACTCTCTCTAAGGCAAAGCTCACAACTAAAGGCCCATACCCAAAGGTCTTTAATTGCCCGTTCTTTGCCCTAGTCAGTTGGCCCTTCATATTGGCCAACACAACGTCGCACCAGTTGAAGATGGTGCCTCGGAAGCAATCAATCGCCATCCGCATTTGGGACCCAGTGGCAATGTGCAAAGCGACTGCGCCGCAGAGTCTGGTAACTGTAAAGGCAATTACCATAAGTTCAGGTCGGGATATGTATTTTATCTCTATCCCCTTCTCCTGGTTTTGATTGTTGCACCACTCTAGCCGGAGACTAGCAAGGGATTGGCCACCCGGCCTAGTCCCGAACAGAGACAGTTGCTCGCCCCTATTAGGCAAACCAGTGAGAAAATATATGTTTGAGGGCTCAATCTCGAGCTGGTGCCCTCCGATGTAAAAACATTGTTCCTGGACGTTCCACCTTTCAACCAGCCACTCCAAGAATGGCACCTGGGCCCTCATGCCAGGTATGGCCCAGTATTTGTAGAGACCGCATGCATTCAAACCATCAATGGAAGGTTGATGATCTATTGCGGCCAAATCGACATCTTCGTGTTCTCTTTCGCGCCAATCAAGCATGGTGGGCAATCTACACACCAAAAAACACCCATTAGAATTCATTAAATCAAAAAATAATGGTTTAGTTTTGAGATTTTGGGTTTTAAATTTGCTTTGCGCGGAGTACGCACCCCGCGTTCAGAAACAGAGCGTCGATACGTAGTTGTTCTGAAGGTAGGTTGCGTGCTCCTGCCATTTTCCCATTAACGAAAATGTCGTGGTACGTAGGTCACCCATGGGGCACCTGTGTACCCCGAAAGGCGGATCTTGAAACCCCAAAGCCCCTAACAAATCAAACTAGGGCTTAAAATGAAATTCTAAACGGATGAAAACAAAGAGGAGGATGTTGTGAAATAGCTGAAAGAGACGGCGCTCGATTCCGACGGTCGGATTCTCCGCAAAGTCCACGGGAAGTTTCTTGCCAAAAGCCCTTTTCTCTCCCTCAACAATAAAATGGTAAAAATGATATGGTAAAAGGTCTTTTTATAGGTTTTTTTGGATAAATGAATGCTAAGTTTGTTTATTTTTCACCATGGAAGGATATTTTTCAATGTATTTTTGCCTATCTTAAACAGGTATGAGTAATGTGTTGTTTTTGTGCAGGACAAAAGGACTTTCAGGGAAAATTATCATTTTTCACGAACCAAAACATCAGAGTCATCTTTTAAGCCCTTTTCTGACTCCTAAAACATGAAAAGATTGCCGAGCGTTTCTTTTACACTCGTTAAAACGGAATTAAAAGACGGTCCTCTTATAGGCCTTTTCTGACCGTAAAAACACGAAAAGATTACCAGGTTTTTGTCGTTTCAAACTCGATACTGGAAATAAAACGACGTGTCCTTGATCGCTTTTTACTTTTCAGGTCAAAGACACTAATCATGAAAGTACTCCTTGGTCGCAAGATCAAGCGGTTCTCTCAAGTATTATTTTATACTTTTTCGGGCTTGGGAGACACAAATTTACGAAAAAGTTCAACCTTGAAGTTTTCTTTAGTTTTTTCAGACTCTCTAAAATTGAAAAACGCCGAGTTTCTCCTATACTGGACTCGTTAAAATTTCACAGTAGAGGACCTGTTCGATTACAAACAGGAACAGACCACTCCTTCTTAGGGTTCGAATCTAAACTAAGTTGGACTCATCTGAAGGATGAGCTTATAATCAAGCATATGTTATCCTCCTCAAGCTTGTAAAAAAAAAAGAGGTACTTGCCAGAAATGGTGGGGGAAAAGAGAGAAGAATGAACCTATTTGTTATCCTTTGTCACAGAAGAACCTTACTACCACTCTTGAACACGACACTTTTCATTCACCTGGGTTGGGAAATCCTTTGTCTTAAAGTTGATTAAACCACTTTGAAAGTCTTCAACCGTTTCTGGGTATTAACTTTGGGTCAATCGTCGCCAAGCCATCTTTCATGTCGTTATGTGTTCAAGAGGTCTCTGCAAATAAACCATTCATATGCAAAATACTTGTCATCCATTTTGACCATCCCTGAGTTAGTCCTTACAGCAACATTTCTTCAACTTGGACTATGATTTCGTGTTGTGGGCTTGCCTGCAACGGGTCGCTTTCTATCGACATCAGAACATTATCTAGAGAGATGACTTAGAAATCGTCAATACCTTGAAGTCTGCATGCATCAATGGCAGGTTTCTCGCCTTTGACGACAGTTTTCATCATTGACTCTCGATCGAAGGATTCCGTGACATGTTCGACATCAACCCATTCATTTACATCTCATGGATTGTACTGGGTACTTTGAGAACCATTGACATCACTTGTGGTCTCTCTCACACTTGTTGACAATTTACATCATTGACTGGTAATCAAGGGGTTTCTACCATGTTCGACATCAACTCATTTATTCGCATAGATAGAATCGTACCAATTCGGGAAGTAGAAATCAAGACCCTGGATCTAGTTTCCACCATCCAGGCTGTGAGGAGTTTTGTATTCATTATATAGTAGACTAATCATAAACAGATGGTTGCATCCATACTGTGTCTACATGTGTCTATGGTTGTAATGTACTGCAAAATCATTCCTGTATCAGAGCAATAGTTAGATTGTTAGTTAAAATTTTCAATCTGAGTATGGGAATGCCTACCTCAGCGATGATATGATCTTATATATGTATTTTGTGTTGAATATTTGCAAGTTCTGACCAGGCTCTCCACAAGATAATCCTTGAAATGATAAATTACTTCACCCTTCCTAGATGATATGAAACCCTAAATCTACTTCAGGCTTCGCACTTTAGGGGGCAATATGTTACACTAAAAAATGTCACCATGACTATTTATAGTTAGTATGACTCCATCAACTGTCATACTATCCTCCTTGGCAAGTCTCATGCCTCTGCTTTCCATGTCAAACTCCAAGAAAGAGATAAAATTCATTTAAAGTCAGTTATCTCTGGGTACGCAGTTTCTCTCAACCTTACCTGCGTGTACGCAACCCAATTTCACAATACCCGTGTACTTGTACACTCTGTCTGTAAAGAAATGGGTGCGTACTCCTGTAAAGGTCAAAAGGCGCAAGTTTCACTCCAAAAAAGTTACTTGTGGTCATTTCTAGAGCATTCTAGAAGCTTGTTTGACGTGTATGGAGTGCCTCCAGATGGTTCATGTATCCCTATGGAAGAGGAACTTATCCCATCAAGAGGGGAGCTAACTCACCCAAAGAGGGGCTTATCCCGTTGATGGTGGACCTGATTAACTTCCTCTACAACACTATAAATACAGGCATTGGGCCAAAGGGAGGGGAGGTTGAAAGCTAAACATTCCTAAGGGTAGATGCTGCTGAGATTAGGACTTCCTTGTTGTTATAGACAATTTTGTGCCTTACAGCAACAGGCATGAATTGTCAATAATCCAAGGGATCCAAAGTTCCCTAAACATGATGTTCCTACCCCTAGAGGAACAAGGTCAGCAAACCAATAGCTCTCAGATCAGTTCTCCACCTGAAAACACTCAAAAACAAGCAATCCTGAAATCAAAGCAGGTGCTCCACTAGGCTTCTGCGCTGAAACTCAGATCCTCCATGGTGTACCTGCGTTGCAAAGCAAGTGGAACAAAGGCCACCTATGCTGAGCGAGATGGGACAAGTGGCACACTGAGTCATTGCTCCAAAAATGACACTTGGATCAGGGATTTCGCCTTGTGATGATTCAGAGGCTCTGTTTCTCCAAGTGGAAGCAAGGTTCTCCAAGTGGACTCAAGAACTGAAGATCAACTAAAGATTAACTGAAGAGAGAGAGGACACAAGGCAGCTACACATCAGTTGCAAGCTGACTCATCCTTTCTCAATTCATCTATATATTGAGCTCTCTCCTATGAGCTCAGGAGGCTGGAATTTTGTGCAAAGTAATGCTATGCTGTTGGTTTCACTATAGAGCTATTGGGTGATTGCTTGAGGGAGGTGAAGAGGAGAAATTCTTTCTGCTGGGAGGTGTTGCTGGATTAGGACCTTCAATGGTTGTAACACTCTCAGAACCTTTACTTCTTCATTAATAAAATCTATTGAGGTTCTTCTATATGCATTTGTTCCAATGATGTTTTGTGATAATTGTATATTTGGTTTATGCTAATCCGTGAATCAGTTATGATTGCATGCCTCTTGTAGTCTCCTTCTTTGTCATTTTGCAGGATCTCATTGTAGCTGGGCCGGAAAAAGAGCAAAGAGCTGGGAGCAAGCGGCCATAGAGAAGAGTTTGGATTCGACATTAAGCGCAAGGCAACGGTTAGTGCATTTATCCACTCTCTTTTGCTTTCATAAAGAAGTAAACCTTAAGTAGTTTTCTTTACAGTTGTTGCTGAGGTACTATCACCCTTAGAGTGGGATAGGGTCATCCGAGTTGGATACTTTTCCCTACAACAAACTGGCGACTCCGCTGGGGATCGTATCTGTTTGATTGTTTGTAGTATTTTGCTATTCATTTCCTGAACAAAAGAGTACCAAATCGAAAAGCTTTTGACTATATCAAAAGCAAAGTAGAGGGCAGCTACTCTAGCTCATTTCTGAGCATGTTCATGATTTGAAGAGCTGATCTACATGGATCCTTGTAAGCTCTTAGTGATAGCTTTTCATCCTCCTAATCATCCCTTTGAGTGTGCTTGACTGATTGCTTCTGATTTGAGCAAAAACTGTGCATTTTTGAGAAAATTGTGACCCGGAAACTGTGAAAACGCAACTTTCGTTTTCCAAAGCAGGTAGTACACAGGCTACCTTCTTTGCAACGCAGGTCCCGAAGGGGCTACCTGCGCTGAGAGCCAGACTAACTGTGCAGCACCTGCGTTGGCCCAATTTTGCCTAGTGCTGTTGGGGTTTCCTCCTTTTCTCTTGCCTGTTTTCACTATAGATTTTGGCTGCCAGTTACCAGTCTTGCACCTGTTCTGAAACCAACTTTACTTGCCATTATTCCGCCTCAGTTATATAAAGAAACTGTACTTGTTCTTTTGTATTTCTTACATCATTTACAGTTTCCCATAACGAAAAGTGAACTAATCTTGCTGTGGCCTCTTAGATCCAAACCTGTGTTAGGCATTTTGCTGATCTTAAGAGTTAGTTTGTTTGCTGTCCATAGCTGATTGGTCTTTTGCTTTCGTCGTATGGTTTGATTTCATATATTTCTAGTGTCGAAACAAGTGAATCTTAAGGTGTCTTTTGATTTTGGACAAGCTTGTTTGTTTTCACTTGAAATTGATCTCAAAGTTATATAACAGCTTTCTTTTTGTAATACATCAACATTAAGAAAGAGAAAAGAAATACTTGCATTGTGCATTTTGCATCTGAAAATTTTGCATGTGATTTAGGAGAAAGTGCATTAGTTTGTGCTGTATGATCTGTGTGAAAAGATATGTCTTTCTTTTCCCTCAGTAGTTAAGATTTTCATCAGTCAAAAAGATTTAAAAAAAAAAGCTTGCTTCTCATCTTAGGCTGCATTTAGGAATTTGTCGTATACATCTCGTGGTGAACCTTGAAAGGCAAAATTTAAAAAGATCAACTTAAAATATACTGAATGAACCTAAAAACGCTTTGAAACATAACGCAAAACACATAGAGGTCTAAGCTAGAGACGTGTTCCGGCGTCGTTAAACGTAGTGACTGTCGATCTCGAAGAAGGTGGGTGATTCCTCCTGAGAGTCGGTGGCACTAATACGGACTTGTGCTCCCACGTACCGTCGAGTATATATTGGGAGACCCCTATAGGCATATATCCTTTATCCTTAGGAAGCCGTGTCGGCCGCCCTACTGATCGCAATGCAGTGAACACAGCATTCACGAAGATTGACCACACGTACCGTAAAACGTATTCCGTGGTTTTGTGAAAGGTTGGGCACAGCCTCTGCCTAGATCTCCAGAGCAGTTTCTTTTGGCCTTTTTCAAACTCTATAACTGAAAAAGTCCATCCGAGCATTTGTCACTTTGGGCTCGTTAAAACATCGAAGGAGACTAGAGTCATCTTTAGCTTTTTCTCGACTCTTTAAAACTAAAAAAGCAAGTTGTGTCTAAAGCGTCGTTATAAAATTTATTTTAAGCGGAATAATCATCACCCTTCCCTCGTTGATCTTCGAAGTTAGTCCACCACAAGTGGAAGTTCCTGTAGAATCGGTAAGAAATCTTTTGGATAGACGAGATATGTCTGAACAACCGTCGACATCTAGGACTGTGTCGTCCGACACAGCTACAGCAGAGCCTCCTGCTGCTACTCCAACGATGTTCGCTGGTATACCATCTGTCACGGAAAATTGTCAACAACAAGCCGGAGTCCAATCAGGGACAACGACATGGTTAGTTCCTATTTCTTCATCCGGATTATCATCTGGTATTTCTTATGTTGAAACTCACCAAATTGATCCATTTGGAGGTCAATCTGGGCAATCAATCCCCTTGAGTTCCGGATTGATACCATATGGGGGGCAGTATGCCCTTTCACTACCTCCTCCGGGAGGATGCCCATACGTGAGTTCACAACAAAGTTCAGGTCAAACTGGAATTACATCCAGTGGTTGGTTACCAATACTGCCTCAACAACCAGGAGTTGTATATTCGATGCAACCAGTACACCCTGTGTCGAATATTCCCACCATACCTGCTATAGTGAATGTGTCGCAAGTACAAGCTCCACCTGTTGTATGTCAACCCCAATCTCAGGTTGCAATACAACAACCACTTGTCTCAACGACTCAATCGCAATCTCAGGGTAGTGCCTCCTTATCTGGAGCGACTCAGGCTCAAACAACTACTGTGACTCCTCATCCTGGTCAATCATCCAGTATTGGTCAACAACCGCCATTCCAGCAATCATATCAAGGACCTGAGCAACAAGTCTTTGTAAGTAATGGGCAACCATGGAAAATTTTAGGGGCTAATGTTCGCCCAGTGGGCTAATTTTCCATGATTTTTCCACAAAAAAGATTCGCCAATTTCCAATTTTATAAAAGACGATTCGCCCAAATTTTAGAATATAAAATTATTTTACCTTAAAAATCGCCAACATTGTATAGAGGCTATATATAAAATCATTATAAATTTGAATAATTTTACAAATATATCAATAAACATTTTATAGTTTTCATATTAGGGATTAGTGAGATTCGCCAATGTTTTTAAACTTCAAGAAATTTTTCCATCCTTAAAATTTTCCTTGTGGGCAACCATACTATAATGGTTACGCCCATCAACCTTGTCAAAGTTGCCAGCATTATGCTGGTCTGCAAAGACCCATTGCTCAGGCAATCCCATCTTATCCTGGATATGCTTCGCCTAACCTGAATCAACAGTTGCCCTTTGTAGCAACTCTAGAATTACCAGATCTAAACCGGCTGACGAATGATCCAATTGCTTATGCCCCTTGGTGGCCAGCGATTCCACATAAACTTCCGTCAGATATTCCTAAATTTAATGGAAATCCGGGTGAAGACCCATCGAATCATGTGATGACATTCCACCTATGGTGTTCATCGAACACCTTGAATGATGATTCGATAAGACTTCGCCTCTTTCAGAGGACATTAACGGGTCCAGCGGCAAAATGGTACATTGAATTGCCTAGAGATTCATTCGACAACTTCAGTACCTTAGCCACAACCTTTTTAACCCATTTTCAATTGTCGATAAGGTATGAAACGGGAACAGAACTCCTTACCAACTTCAAACAGACGACTGCCACCCACATATCTGATCATATACATGAGTGGCGACGTCGTCGTAGGATGGTAAAAACATATGTTCCCGATCAGCTATTAGCTGAATGGTTTATAAAGTCATTACTTCCGGCCATAACGGAAGATGTAGCCAAGGGGGGAGTCGTAACAGAAGAGCAAGTTATAGCTCGTGCGCAATATCTAGACTTGGTTTATACTCAGTCTGGCACGCTCTACGACAAAATACCTGATGCCCCTAGACCGGAATTTTCAATTCCTCCTCCTCCTAAATCAAACAATGACTCTCATGCCGACGAGGGCGTGATTGGCAAACACAAAATTTATAGTCAAAATGCAAATGAGGAACTTCTTGCCTCAGAAGTAAATGCCGCGTTGAACGACAAGGGCAAACAATTGAAGCAACCAGGGGGCAAGAAGAAAAAATCAGGGAGAAAAAGGAAACCCCCTACGAGGTGTCATATATGCGATGAGGATCATTGGACAAAATATTGTCCACATATAGCTGAAGTTAAGAAGCTCTTTAAGAATTCAAAAACCTCAGCAGATCCGTTTCCTAATCCAGGTCAAAATCTGGTTGCTAATCAAAATGCTTCCCGATCCCAAGTGCTTATGTTGTCTACCTCAAAACAGCAGAATAATGCTTTGACAAGGAATAAAGATTACGGGAATCCAAAGCTGTCGAACAACAAGGTTAATGAACGACCTAGTAGTTCAACAACAACTTTGACTGAAGTTGTGCCACCCATCGTTCCTGAGCCAATGATAAAGTCGCCAAAGGGAGTAGTACACAAATCGACATTTAATCCTCGTGCCAAGGGGGCACAGAATTATAATATAGTAGAGGAACTGGCCCAATCGT
Source organism: Pinus tabuliformis (assembly GCA_031772625.1). NCBI lineage: Eukaryota > Viridiplantae > Streptophyta > Pinopsida > Pinales > Pinaceae > Pinus > Pinus tabuliformis. The sequence continues at coordinate 512,624,970 of CM062806.1, read as the reverse complement.
CGTCCACTATGTCGACACTTGAAGTACCACAAAATTGCCCCTGCCAAGAGCAAGCTTTATTATCAGCAATAGGTGGGATTGGCCCAATGGATTCCAATCTTGTGGCCTTTGATCATAAAGGATATGACCCTCAGTTACCAGCTCAACTAGCTTTCCCTATTCAAGTGAAAGCCCTCAACCAAACTGTTCATCGAACAATTATTGATGAGGGGGCATCTACATGTCTTATGTCGATGAGTTGCTGGAAATATTTAGGCTCACCACCCTTGTTGAAATCGTCGACGACGTTAAAAGCATTTGATGGACGATCATACACTCCATACGAGATTTTAAGTAACTTGCAAGTTGAACTGGGGGGCAAAACAGTAGGAATTGATGTTGAGGTAATTGATGGAAACCTCGATTACAACATCCTACTTGGAAGACCATGGATCTATGCCATGGCCGCAGTTGTGTCGACCTACTTCAGGAAGATTGCATTCCCCTTCCAAGGAGGAATTACAATCGTTGACCAACAAACTTTTCTCCACGACAGTTCACAAGTTACAGGAAGCATTCCAATGATCCATGGAAGGAATCATTTGCTCCAAAATATCGGAGTAGGTCTCCTAAAAGACCCTGCCTTAATGGGTACTTTCACCCTACCGCCTCCAAGTAATCTGGCGGGAGTGGCCACGGTGGAAACCTACAAAATGAAATCTAATCCAATCTTCTGGTTGGATTCGGAAGATTCCTAGATATTTTGTCGGCTCCGAGGACAGTTCTTATCTTGTGTCAACCTCGTTAAAAAATGAAACAAGGAGTCGAGGATAGTTCCTATCTTGTGTCAACCTCATTAAAAAATGAAACAAATCCCCGAGGTAAACCTTCATTCCAACCACCAAGTTGAATGCAATGAAGCTTGGGGGGCACCCTCCTTTGACATGCGTTATTATGATGCTGGGGGCATGCAAAAGATCGAGCAGTTTTAGCAATGTTCATGCTCGTTAAAAAATAAACGCAAGAATTCGAGCAGTTTTTGTACAGAGTTCATGCTCGTTAAAAAATAAACATAAATTGTGAGCAATCTTTCCCTACAGTTCAAGCTCATCCAGAAAAAATGAACCAGTAAATAACCTTGAGAAATGTAACCTTTGATAGCCATATTAAAAGCCCTTGGTCGTGTTTATATGCCATCACCTCCATCCGTTCATTTGGCCAATCGTTCATCTCCATATGTTTGTTTACCCATTTTGAGGAACAGCTGCGAAGAGTGATTTCACTTAGCCATCCTTGTGACACTGCCGTGATTGGAAAATTCCAACCTGTACCTGGAATCTGCTGCTATCCCTGTTTATCACTCGTTCCTCAAAAGACGAGTCTTCTTTGAGCTCTTTTCACTGACTCGTAAAATATGAAAAGTTTGCCGAGTTTTGGCCTTCCAGCTCGTTAAAAGGACCGGAAAAGCTATCCCTCCTCTAGATTTTAATCTTTTTGGACCTGAGGGATTATTGCACAAAAAGATCGAGCGCTTGTTTTGTTCGGCTCGTTAAAGAAATCAAAAATTCATCCCTTTTGTATTGTTTTATACTTTTTCGGACTTAAGGGATTAGATGACGAAAAAGGAATTTTGGAGTTAACTTTCCGTACCTTTTCAGACTCTCTAAAAATGAAAAGGACCGAGTTTTCCTTGTCGTTAGACTCGTTAAAATGATTAAATAGCGACAAACTTGTCTTTAGACGAGAACGAGTTTCCCTATCGCTAGGCTCGTTAAAACATAGCGATGGGCTTGCCCGAAGGGCAGGTTATAGAACAAGCACATGTTATCCTCCTCAAGCTTGACAAAAATAAAGAGGTACTGGTCAGCAATGACTGGGGAAAAATTGGGAGAACCTCACAGCATTAATGGTAGCAAGTCGCTCTTGAACATGACACTTTGTCCTCCGTATCACATCGAGTTGGGTTGTTTCATTCACCGGTCTCATAACCATGGTCCTCGCCACACCATCCACAATTGGGGTAATGCTACCAATCCATCACATCAGTGTCGTTATATGTTCAAGAGATGTGGTTCTGCAAAGAGTCAACCGTGTCCCATCCACTGCCATACATTATCCTTCATCCACTTCATGGCCGCCACCCTGAATCATACATCACAGTTTGTTTTCACCTCATCACAATCACTAGCTCCGTTCCATGTCACTGATGTGGGATTCATTAAGGCCCTCCTTTGACGGATCGCTCCTTGTCGACATCAGCTCATTATCCAAGGAGTTGATCTAGGAACAACCCCTTCAGTACTTTGAAGCTTGCATGCCTCAATGGCAAGTTTCTCACTTCCGGCGACAGGTATACATCAATGACCTTCGACCAGAAGATTTTGCATGGTGGTCGACGCCAAGTCCTTTATTCCCACCATGTGAATTGTACTGTCGTACCTTGAGGGTCATCATCCTTATCTGTGATTCCTCTCGCGCTTGTTAACGGTTCACATCATTGACCGGTAATCAAGCGATGTCTTTCCATGTTCGACTTCAAGAAATTATCACATGGATCGACTTGTACGTCGAGTGAAGATCGGAAGAGATTGAAGACCCCGGATCTAGTTTCATCCATCCGGGCTACGATATATATTCAGGACATAAAGACATTTGATATGTACATCATTACAGCAGATGATCATTCTTCTCAAAGGATGATAATTTCAGCAGAGAATTATCGGTCTACAATCAGACGATCGTCTGTTCTATGTACGAAAATGTATTTATAAAGCTGAGCATGGGAATGCCCGCCTCAGCTAGATCATGAAAATGTATGAAAAATAATGTATTGTATTGTATCTTATTACAGGACACTTCTCAGCAGATTGAATGAACTTCGGATCCTCTCAATAAAGCATTTCACCCGATAAACGACCTCATACTTTAGGGGGCATCTGTTATAGACAATTTTGTGCCTTACAGCAACAGGCATGAATTGTCAATAATCCAAGGGATCCAAAGTTCCCTAAACATAATGTTCCTACCCCTAGAGGAACAAGGTCAGCAAACCAACAGCTCTCAGATCAGTTCTCCACCTGAAAACACTCAAAAACAAGCAATCCTGAAATCAAAGCAGGTTCTCCACTAGGCTTCTGCGCTGAAACTCAGATCCTCCATGGTGTACCTGCGTTGCAAAGAAAGTGGAACAAAGGCCACCTGCGCTGAGCGAGATGGGACAAGTGGCACACTGAGTCATTGCTCCAAAAATGACACTTGGATCAGGGATTTCGCCTTGTGATGAGTCAGAGGCTCTGTTTCTCCAAGTGGAAGCAAGGTTCTCCAAGTGGACTCAAGAACTGAAGATCAACTAAAGATTAACTGAAGAGAGAGAGGACACAAGGCAGCTACACATCAGTTGCAAGCTGACTCATCCTTTCTCAATTCATCTATATATTGAGCTCTCTCCTATGAGCTCAGGAGGCTGGAATTTTGTGCAAAGTAATGCTATGTTGTTGGTTTCACTATAGAGCTATTGGGTGATTGCTTGAGGGAGGTGAAGAGGAGAAATTCTTTCTGCTGGGAGGTGTTGCTGGATTAGGACCTTCAATGGTTGTAACACTCTCAGAACCTTTACTTCTTCATTAATAAAAGCTATTGAGGTTCTTCTATATGCATTTGTTCCAATGATGTTTTGTGATAATTGTATATTTGGTTTATGCTAATCCGTGAATCAGTTATGATTGCATGCCTCTTGTAGTCTCCTTCTTTGTCATTTTGCAGGATCTCATTGTAGCTGGGCCGGCAAAAGAGTAAAGAGCTGGGAGCAAACGGCCATAGAGAAGAGTTTGGATTCGACATTAAGCGCAAGGCAACGGTTAGTGCATTTATCCACTCTCTTTTGCTTTTATAAAGAAGTAAACCTTAAGTAGTTTTCTTTACAGTTGTTGCTGAGGTACTATCACCCTTAGAGTGGGATAGGGTGATCCGAGTCGGATACTTTTCCCTACAACACTTGTAGAAGCTTGTGAGGAGAGATTCCCATCCTTTCTTGTTTCATTTGGAAGTGGGTGAGCTGATCAAAGTAAAGGAAAACTCTTGCCGGACCCTGGGAGGAACTTGCACAACACCAAGGCTCAGGTTGTAATGGTTTCTTTTGTTTCCTATTCATACAAATAAGTCCATTCTTCTCAACAATTTGTTATTTATCAGTTGTTTCATATACTCCTTGGTCTGTATGTTAAATATGTTTTATTTTATGAGATATTCAGGTGCTATTTAATCATTTGATTGTTAGTGAATGCAGGTTTCGAAGAGAAGGAGGAGCTCATCCGGATCGATGAGGCTGGACTACTACAACAGCGTTGGACTACAGGTAGGATCTAAACACTTGATTTCTTATATGGTAAATGCATATTTAGAGAAGGATTGTTCTTAATTGTCTTTTTTGTCACTAGAAAGCCTTAAGCTTCTAGGGAGGTTGGTTTTGTCCGCAAAATTGACTCTTTCCGCATGACAGCGTGTTAGCCGGATTTGCAACTAGCGATGGACTCAGCAGAGTTTCTTGTACCCAGGAGGAAGTTGTAGCGGTGAACCAAGATGGTTATCCAAGACTCTTTTAGCTTCATCCAGGAAGGGACAACGGTGGACAGCATGATTGCCTTCGCACAGTCTATAAGGAAATTTACATTTTCCTTTCTGTCCAGAGACTTTGTTTTTACTAGTTGATGGTGTACTCTCAACATGATCATGGGAGGTTGACAACACCGGATTGTGCAAAAGAGGAGACCAGTCCCTTAAGATCCGAGGGATGCAAGGAAAATCCTGATGATAATGGTCCCCTTTGCAAATGACACATGGAGATCTCGGTTTGGATGGTGCAGTGTGTGGATTTTCGCTAGATGATAACGGTTGCCTCCTTTTGCCTTTGGCTCCTTCTTTTTCTTCTCTTTCTTCTTCTTCCCTTTCTTCTTCTTCTCAGTTACTTGGTCTTTAGCTTCACCAGCTTTGCCAAGTGAAGAGGAAGGAGGGGATGGAGAAACAGGCAAAGTAGAAGGTTGGGGGGTAACTCTAGTATCATCTAGTTGCTGACTTGATTGCCTAGGAATCACGGTGGTTTGAACGACAGAAGTCGAGAAGAGCCATATTGGCAAGCCGATTGTGAGTCCTGGGAGGGACAATGTGGCCATATGAGGTGCACCAACATTCCCCCAAGAGGAGAAAGGACTAGGATTTACCTCAAGGGGAAATCCTTGGTTGGTGGACTCCATTTTTCTCAACCTAAGACCAACGAGGGAACAGTGACGTTATTATGATTAAAATAAATTTTAGATGCTTTGAAACAACTTGCTTTTTCAATTTTTAAGAGTCGAGAAAAAGAAAATATGCCTCTAATCACCTTCTATTTTTAATGAGCCTGAAGTGACAAGTGCTCAGATGGACCTTTTCCTTTAAGGAGTCTGAAAAAGAATGAAAGAGACTACTCTGGAAGTCTAGATAGAGGGATTACCAGACCAATCGCAAAACTGCAGAATACTTTTTATGGTACGACAGTCAATCTTCCCGAATGTTGTGTTCAATGCATTGTGATCGATAAGGGCGGCAGACATGGCTTCCTAAGGATCAAGGATGTAGCCTATTGTGGTATCCCAATACATACTCGACGGTACGTGGAAGCACAAGTCCGTACTGGCACTTGTCGTCTCAAAGAGGAGGAATCACCTAGCCTACAATGAAAGCGATAACTACCAAGCTTTATGACGCCGGAATACGTCTCTAGCCTAGACTTCTAAATGTTGTGCGTTAGGTTCCAAAGCATTTTTATGTTCATTGAATTTATTTTACAGTTGATCTTTCTTAAGAAGTTTGCCTTTCAAGTTCACCACATGATGTAGATATACAATTCCTAAAATGCAATCTAAGATGATAAACAATCGTTTAATCTTCTTTTTGCAATGAAAATCCTAGCTACTAAGGAAATAGAAATGAGATCCTTTTCAACATAGAGCAGAGAGCACACACTAGATGCACTATCCTAAATCAAAACCAACAAGCAGTCTAAATGAAAATGCACGTGCATGTTTTTGTTTTCTCTTTCTTAATGTGTGAATGACAAAAAGAATGCTAAGTACAAATCTGAATTATTTCAAGTGACAGTACTAACGATTTTCTTTTCAAAAAATGAAAGGAAGATAATGACGACACTTTGCGATTTTGAATTGGAAATTACTTTCAACACTTGAAAAGCTACTAATTCGAATAAAATACAAGAGTAACAGTGTAATCGACCATCAAGAACAATAGAATTCTTTTCTTTGACTGAAAATGACACTTGCAACACTTTCAAATCAAAAGACGACAGCTCGATTACGCTACTTCTTTGTAAAAGAGGACTGTAAATGGCGAACAATACATAAAAAAATTTACAGTTCTTTGTACTGTGGAGGCTAAATCATGCAAAGGAAGGGAGTTTCCACAGAGGTATACTGATCACAGACAGCAAAACTCCTAAATAAAGCTGAAGAGAGTGAACAAGAAACCAAAATCTGGAAGCAGAAGAGGTCTTATCTGATCATCACACCTGTAACACAGGGAAAGTGCGATGCATCCAAATTCCCAAGAGGAGAAGGTGCGATGGTTCAGGGACGAGACTTCAACTTGGTTCCGGGTCATAGTTTGCAGCTTAGTTTAGGGATTTAAGCCGAGAAAATGATAGTCAGTAAATGAAAATCACAAGGGTTGATCTAATGAGGCTACTTGAGCCACCACCAGGGCAATTAGGATGTTTGCAAATAAATTGTTCAGTTTATAAACAAAACCCAGAGATAGACTGAAGCAGCATTGATCTACTTTTCACTTGCATAGTAAATGCAGTTCGAAGGCTAGCTGGCTTGACTTCAGGCTCAATCTGTAAGTTTATAAAGCAAACAAATATAGACAAGCAAACAAACTACTCATTCCCTAGTGGAGTCACCATTTTGTTATCGGGAAATCTAGTGTCTATGCAGAGCTGCTAGTCCCACTAAGATGGGTAGCTATCTTAGAAACAAACATATTAAAGTTACTTTCGCTTTCCTTTACGAGAAGTAGATAGGAGAGGAGCAAAGAATACCAACCTCAATCTTTCGCTTGGTTTTCTGCTTGTTCCTTCTCCTCTTTGACAGATGTTTGTCGCTCTTCCCTTGACCACTCCACTTCAAAGAGTACCTGTAAAGTCAAAGCAGAATAATACCTTCAAAGTGCAGAGATCTACAGTCATAAACAATATAGGACCAAATATATATTGACCACATACATGCATATATTAGAAAACATACAAGAATGTGGAGGAAAACTTGAATAGCTTTATTGATATAGAGGTTAGAAGAGAGTATTACAACCCATTGATCTGACCCAGCATCATCCTCCCAACATGAAAGCCCTTCTTCACCTTATGAAAAGCTTAGATCACCCAACACTATGATGTTCCACCAGGAAACCAATAGCACCTCCTTGCAAGATACAAAATTCCAGCCCCTAGGTCTCTAGGATGAGGGATCCATATATAGATGATTTCAGGGGGGTGAGTCAGCTTCTGGGATTTTGATTAGTGTCTTCTCTCTGATAGTTCTTGATTCCACTTGGAGATCGATGATCTCTTACTCATCCCTGGGTGAATTTAGAGAGGTAAGTGTCACAGGAGAAGTTTTTGGAAGATTCCATGATCATTCACCGTGAAAATTGTCTCTGCCATTTGTCTAATCTCACCCATCGCACCCTACAGAAGGGCTTTCCAGTATGCATCACACTTTTTACACTGAGAAGGTGAGATGCATCACACCCTCTGCACTGAGCAGTCTGTATGGTCCAGTTTTGACCAGTTTTGAGCAGTTTTCTGTGGAGAACTTCTGGGAGATGATGTAATCAGCTGACCTTGTTCCTTTAGGGCATGAAACAACACTTTTAGGGACTCAGAAGCCCTTGGTTTATGGACATATGTGATTGGGGTTGCAGTTCCCAAATATGTCTATAACAATGATAGGTCTGCTCTTTTCTGGATCCACTGCTATACCTTCCTTGGAAACCACATGTCCCAAGTAACGTACCTTTGTTTGAAAGAAACTAGATTTACTAGGCTTGGAATACAATTGATGCTCTCTTAGAAATATCAATATTGTTTCTAATTGTTCGGAATACATATATTGTATGTTAAATTTCATTTTAGCACAAAAACAAACATATAACAACGCTGTAGGGTGAAATAAATATAGCATGTGCTAGAATTACTTTTAGCAAAAATACAAACATGTTTCCAGTGACAATATTGCAAAGAAAATTAAATGAGCATATGCTAGATTTATTTCTAGTACATACACAAGCACATTGTCAATAACAACATTGGAAGGGGAAAGAAATTTAAGCATGCCACATTTCCTTCTGGAAAAAAAGAAAAACTCATATCAACATTCATAGGTGAAACAAATCTAACATGTGTTAAATTTACTTCTAGCACAAAAAAAAATATGTTGTCAACAATAACATTACAACAGGGTAAAAATAGATATAGCACGTGTTATATTTCCTTCTAGCACAAACATAAGTAGATAGAATTATTATATGGCTAAATGAACCTAATACATGTTGGATTTAACTCTAGCGCAAACAAGGGCATATTACCAATAACATCATTGTAAGGAAAAAGGAATCTAGCACCCATGTTCTAACATAAACAAAAACACATTGTGAATAATAACATTGTAAGGTGAAAGAAATCTAATGCATGTTATATTTCATTCTATCAAAAGCACAAGCACATAACAACATTGTAGGGTCTCAGAAATCTAGTATGTGCTAGATTTACTTCTATCACAAACATAATCATATTTTCAACAACAACACTGCAAGAAAAAAAAAAATATAGTGCATGCTAAATTTCCTTCTAGCAAAGACAGAAGTACATTGCAAAATAAAAAAAATGCAAAGAATTTGATTTCCTTCTTGCACAAATAACTATATTGTCAAAAATAATATTGCATTGTGAAAAAAATATAAAATGTACTAGATTTCCTTCTAGTACAAATTCACAAACATATTGCCAACAAAAAAATTACTTGACAAAACAAATCTAACACATGTTAGATTTTCTCCTACAAAAAACACAAGCACATAGCAAATAACAACATTACAAGGTGAAAGAAAGATAATGCGTACTATATTTCCTTCTAATGCAAACATAATCAAATAACAACATTGTAGGGTGAAAAAAATTTAGTATTCGTTATATTTACCTCCAACACAAACATATCAATATTTCCAATGACATCATTACAAGAAAAAATAAATCTAGCACAAGCTAGTTTCCTTTTAGCCCAAACAAAAACATGTAAGAAATAACAACATTGCAAGGTAAAAGAAAATCTAACATGTGTTAGATTTCCTTTTAGCGCAAACACTAGCACATAGACACATTGTAGAGTGAAAAATCTAGCAAGTGCAATATTTATGTCTACCACAAATACAAGCACATTGCCAACACTAACATTGTAGAGTATAAGAAATCTAGCCTGTGATAAATTTTCTTCCAACAAAAACACAAGCACATTTCAATTTGAAAGAAATATAACACATTTTAGATTTCCTTCTAGCACCAACACAAGCACATAAAAACATTTTAGGACTAAAGAAGTCTAGTGCATGCTAGGTTCACTTCTATCACAAACATAAGACATTACAAGCTGAAGGAAACATAACACATGTTAGATTACTTCTATCACAAGCAACCATATTTCCAACAACAACATTTCATTGTGAAATAAATCTAGTGCATGAAAGATTTCCTTCTAGCCCAAAGGTAAGCACATTTCCAATAAGTACATTTCAAGGTGAAAGAAATCTAATGTGCTTTAGATTTACTTCTAGTATAAACATAAGAAGACAAAAACATTGTAAGGTGAAAGAAATCTAGTGCATGCTTGATTTACTTCTAGCACAAACACAACCATGTTGAAAACAACAACATTATAGGGCAAGAAAATCTAGTGCATGCTAGATTTCCTTCTAACACAAACACAAGCACATTACAGGATGAAAGAAATCTAACATGTGCTATATTTCCTTCTAGCACAAAAAAAAAAAGAATATAACATTGTAGGGTTAAAGAAATATAAAACACACTAAATTTACTTCTAGCACAAATTGAAGCGTATTTCAAATACCAACATTGCAATAAAATAAATCTAGCATGTGCTAAATTTCCTTCTAACACAATCAAATGCGAATTTTCAATAACAACATTGCAAGGTCAAATAATTCTAGCATATTTCCTTCTAGCACAAACAACCAAATTTCCAACCACAACATTGCATTGTGAAAGAAATATAGCACATGCTAAATTTCCTTCTAGCTCAAACAGAAGCACATAAAAACAATGTAAGGTGAAAAAAAAACGTGTTTTATTTACTTCTAGCAAAAACACAAGCCTATTGCCAACAACAACATTATCAAGCAAAAGAAATCTAACACATGCTAGATTTCATTCTATCATGAACACAAGTGCATTGCTAATAACAACATTGTAAGATGAAATAAATCTAATGGGTGGTAGATTTCCTTTAGCACAAATAAGAACATAACAACATTATAACTTCAAAAAAATCTAGTGCTTGTTAGACTTACTTCTAACACAAACACAAGCATTTTTCAAACAACACTGCAGGGAAAAAGAAATCTAAAATGTGCTATATTTTCTTCTAGCACAACTACAAGCACATAACAAAATTGTAGGATTAAAGAAATTCAACACATGTTAGATTTAATTTTAGCACAACCAAAATTATATTTCCAACAACAACATTGCAAGGTACAATAAATTTAGCACACGATCGATTTTCTTCTATCACAAATATAAATACCTTATCAATAACAACATTACAAGGTACAATAAATCTAACGTGTGCTAGATTTCCTTCTAGCACAAATACAAGAGCATAACAACATTGCATGCTAAAAAGAATTTTATCACATGTTAGATTTACTTCTAGAACAAAAACACACATATTGTGAAAAACAATATTATATGCCAAAGGAAGTCTACCACATGATTGATTTTCCTTTATCATAAATAGAAAATAAATTGCCAATAACAACATTGCAAGGTGAAAGAAATCTAACATATGTTAGATTTACTTTTAGCACAAACACAAACAAATTTGCAACAACAATATTGTAGATAAAAAAAAATCTAATGCATGCTACATTTTAATCTATCACAATCACAAGCACATTGCCAACAATAACATTACAAGGTCAAGGAAATGTAACACATGGTAATCTATTTCTAGTGCAAACAACTAAATTTCCAATAACAACATCACATTCTAGAAGAAATATAGCACAAGCTTAGCACAAACATAAGCACTATCAATAAGAATATCACAAGGTGAAAAAATTTAACAAGTGCTAGATTTTCTTCTAGCACAAACATAGTCACATAACAACATTGCATCACAACAGAAATCAAGCACATGCTATATTTATTTTTTGCACAATCACAAACACATTGCTGATAACACCATTGCGAGGTGAAGGAAATATAACCCATGTTGTATTTTACTATGGAAAAAACACAAGCAAATCAAAACATAGTAGGGTGAAATAAATCTAGCTCGTGTTAAATTTAATTTTAACACAAACACAAGTATAATGCAAAAAACAGTATTGTAGGGAAAAACAAATATACTATGTGCTCGATTTTATTCTACAATAGATGCAAGAAAATTGTCAATAGCAACATTGCAAGGTGAAATAAATCTAACATGTGCTAGATTTACTTTTAGCATAAATACAAGCATATTGCCAACAACAAAGGTGCATGCCAAAGAAAACCTGGACCTGTTAAATTTTCTTCTAGCACAAACACAAACACAAACACAAACACATTGGAAATAACTTCATTACAAGAGGAAGGAAATATAATGTGTGTTTCATTTCCTTTTATCACAAACAACCAAGTTGCCAACAACAATATTGCATTGTGGAAAAAATCTAATGCATGCTAAGTTTCATTCTAGCACAAACACAAGCACACTATCAATAACGACATTGCAAGGTGAAAAAAAATTGATGTTTTCTCACAAAAAAAAACATAAGAGCATTTCAGGGTAACACAAATGTAGCACATGCTATATTTACCTCTAGCGCAAACAGAAACATAACACCAATAAAATTACACCCCAAAAAAATGGAACAATTCTAGATTCTCTTCTAGCTTAAACACAAGCACGCTGCTAATAACAAAAATGCACGGTGAATGAAATATAACAGGTGTTATATTTCATTCTAACATAAACACAAACACATAACAACATTATATAGTGAAAGAAATCTAGTGTGCCAGATTTAATTCTGGCACAAACACAGGCTTGCAGCCAACAACAAAATTGTAGGGAAAAACAAATCGAGTGCCTTCTAGATTTTCTTCAAGCACAAATACAAGCATGTTTCAATATGAAATAATCTAAAGTGTGCTAGATTTCATTTTAGAACAAACACAAGTACATAACAACATTGTATGGTTAAATAAATATAGCACGTGCTAGATTTATTTCTAGCACAAACAAAAACATATTTCCAACAAGAACATTACAAGGAAAAAGAAATCTAGGGTAGTCAAACACAAGCACATTGGAAACAACAACATTTCAAGATGAAAGAAATATAACATATGCTAGATTTTCTTCTAGCACAAACACAAGAACATAGCATTGCATGGTGAAATAAATCTATCATTTGTTAGATTTACTTCTAGCACAAACAAAATAATATTGCTAACAATAATATTGCAAGGCAAAGAAATTTACTGTGTGCTATATTTTCTTCTATAACAAAAGCAAATTGTCAATAACAACATTGCAAAGTGGAAGAAATCTAACTTGTTTTAGATTTACTTCTAGTACAAACAAAAGCATGTTTCCAACAACAACATTGTAAGCCAAAATAAATCTAGCACATGCTAGATTTACTTGTAGCAAAAACACAAGCACGTTTCCAATAATAGCATTGCATGGTGAAGGAAATCTAACATGTGCTAGATTTTCTTCAAGCGTAAATAACCAAATTGTCAATAACAACATTGGATTTTGAAAGAAATCTAGCACATTCTAAATTTCCTTCTAACATAAACGCAAGCACATTATCAATAAAAAAGTTGCAAGTTCAAAGAAATCTAACACACGCTAAATTTCATTCTAGCATAAACACAAGCACATAACAACATTGTTGGGTGAAAAAAATCTAGTGCATGCTAGATTTAATTCTAGCACAAACACAAACACATTTCCAACAACAACATTGCAGGGAAAAAGAAAACTAGCACATGTTATATTTCCTTCTAACACAAACACGAGCACATTTCGAAAACAATATTGCAAAGTGACAGAAATCTAGTGCATGTTAAATTTCCTTGTAGTGCAAACACAAACACATAAAAAAATTGTAGAGTAGCAAAAAGAGTTGATGGTAGGAGACTATTGCATTGTTGGATATGTGGCAAGGATCATCTCAAGAAATATTGTCCATCATATCAAGGTGGTAGCCCTTAGATCTATAGTGCAAGGGAAGCAGACACAGTTGGGTATGTTGGTCAGAGCATTCCTCAAATCTATGAAACATTGGATAATAGGCAAGCAGATCACCAGGTATCTATTATTGAGATGAAATGTAAGCTTTGTGATCGAGTTTTTTTATATTTTGATTGACCCTAGATCTAATTATAGTTGTGTTAACCCCGAACTGGTGGATAAGTGTCATTTGAGAAAAGAAGTGCATGTTGAATCATGTTTGGTGCAGTTGGGTACAAGTACTAAGAAAATAGTTAATCATTGGGTAAGAGCTTGTGAATTTGAGTTGAATGGTATTCCTACATCAGAACATCTGAATGTACTTCTCATGTGTTCATATAGTATGCCTCTAGGTATGTATTAGTTGTACCTACACAAGACTATGGTGGATTTTTATGAAAAGGCTACTGAGTGCTTGGATGACAATGGAGAACAAAGAATCTTTCAAGGTAAGAAAAAAGGCGACATCAGTTAGAATGGTTACAACTATGCAGGAAAATCATAGTCGTAGGAAATCATGTGTGTTATTTGTAGTGCATGTTTCCAGTGATAAAGGTAAGGATGTTGAGAATGTAGAAGTCTTGAAGAGGTATCTAGTTTTACAATAGTTTTAGCATGTATTTCCAGTAGATATTTTAGAGTTTCCACCTCACAAGGGGGTGGACTTTTCTATTGAGGTTTTACTAAAGTAAGCACCAACATCAAAGGAACCTTACAGGATGAGAACTCTAGAGTTAGTGGAATTGAAGTTGCAATTGAAGAAAATGCTTGACAAGCATTACATTAGGCCAAGTGTGTCACCTTGGGGTGTAACAATTTTGTTTTTGAAGAAGAAGGATGGTACTCTTAGGTTTTGCATCAATTGAAAGCAATTCAAAAAGGTGATGATTAAAGAACATGTACCCTTTGTCGAGGAATGATGACTTTCTCGATTAGTTGAAGGGAGAAGCAGAGTTCTCGAAGATTGATTTGAGATCAAGATACCATCAAGTACGCATCAAAGAATAGGACATCTACAATATTTCTTTCTAGACCAGGCATGGGAATTATGAATTTGTTTTGGTTCCTTTTGGTTTGACTTATGCTTTAACTACTTTCATGTGTTTGATGAATAGTGTGTTACATACTTATCTGGAAAAGTTTCTGATTGTATTCATTGATGATATATTGATATATTATAAGAATGAGGAAGAGAATTCTGAACACTTAGAAACAATATTGATATTTCTAAGAGAGCATTAGTTGTATTCCAAGCTTAGTAAATCCAATTTCTTTCAAACAAAGGTACATTACTTGGGACATCTGGTTTCCAAGGAAGGTATAGCAGTGGATCCAGAAAAGATCAGAGCTATCATGGAATGGGAATCTCCTAGGAATGTTGATGAGTTAAAATCATTCATGGGGTTAGCAAGTTATTATAGGATTTTTTATTGGGCACTGAGTTTTCCAAGTCATGTACTTCAAATCCTTGTGGTTGCTCCACAAATACTTCTTCCTTGAGGAAGCCATGCAAAAAAGTAGTCTTCACATCTAGTTAGTGAAGATATCATCCTGGGTTTGTAGCTACCCACAATGGATCAGATGGTTTTAAAGTAGGAAACATGTGCAAAGATCTCATCATAGTCTATTCTCTCTCGAGAGAGAAACCTATGGCCACAAATCTAGCTTTATATTTTTCAAAACTAGCATCAGCACCATGTTTAATTTTACACAACCATTTAGAATATGTGACAAATTTACCTTGGGGTCTTCAAACCACTTCCCATTCATCACTATGAATGATGGACTCATATTCTTCAACCATTTCATCTTTCCACACTTGATCCTTTATAACTTCTTTAAAATTGCATGGTTCAAATTGAATATTGTTGCTCATTGCTACAACATATCCTTCCAAACGACATGGTTTCTTGCTTTCTCTAAAGGTTGCTCTGGGAGAACCATGTTTATAAACATCTTAAAGGGTGTCACAAAGGCATAAAGATCTCCTTCTGGCACATGGAGAAGGATCCAAGGAGTCCATGGGATCCATGGGTTCATCAGCAAGATCACGCTCAGGCTCATGATCTTATTGTGCATCCAAGGCATCATCCTTTCTTTCTTGAAGCTTCTATCTTGGTACTATTTTCCTTTGACACATAGAAGTAGACAAGAAAGTCAAAGATACTTAAGTGCCCATTTTGTTTTAGATTATATAATATGGTGGTCTATTTCTTGATTCCAGCTTCCTTGTAGAAGTCTTAAGGTCTTTTCCACTTCATGTCAACTCAAGTCATGGGATGGCTTGACATCTTCAACAATATTGATGCAAATGACATGTTTCTCACATTCATTAAATGTACATGTTAATTGTTGAACAAGAGCAAGAGAAATAGTAGCAAAGTAAATAAATGTAATGAAAGCTTACTTGTTGATGAGGTGTAACAACCTTAGGTTCAAAGTTCATGTAATAAATTTAATAAAGGAAAAATAAGACCAAGTTCATGGGAAACATATTCCAAGTTGAATGTTGGGAAAAAAATTTTATCGGGTGTTCATTTGGTTTATTATGGCTAAGGAAATTGGCAAAGGCATTGAACAGGAAGATATGCATTAATTGGTATCTTTATTTATGCAAATAAAGGAGAATAGGAGAAAAGGGAGGTGAAAGGTGTTGGGTATGTGTTATATTCTTTCCATGACTAGCCCCGAAATAAAATTTTTAGGATCTGGGGCAATGCCCCGGAAACAAATTTTGGGGCAATTTTGTGCATGGTCTTCACGCATGGTTTTGGGCATGTTGATTTTTTACCCATGGTATTTTCTAGACATGGTCAAAGGAATGGTGGTTATGTTCTAATCCAGGGTTAATGGATTCAGATTTATGAATGATTTGACATATTTGACATATTGTAACATTTAAAGGAATGTAATGAAAAATCAATCTGGTAGCCCCAGTTTTGGGATCCAGGCGAAAATATATGTTTATATTTGTTTTGTGTTCTTGCCATTGTATATTTTTTTCTGTTCGAAGAATTCATTTGTTGGTAATTTTTGTACTGGTTAAAACCTACAAAAGTACACATGTTTGTTTAAGAGGGAAATTGAAGGGAAAATAGAGGAAATTGGGGAAAATAGAGGCCACAATAATAAAAAGGCTTATGAGGATTAGTCCATAAAAAAATTTCAATTCAGTTTTGGGAGCTCTCTCTATTTTGTATATTCTCTCATACTCTTACACACTTAGAGTATTCTTGGATCACTCTAGCATTAGAGAAACAAAATCAAATGAAGGAAAAGGAAGCAAAGGAAAGCAAGGGATAAATAAGGAAAATTTGGATCAAGCAGCTTCAGAAGGAATACTTGTAGGTAACAAGTTGCATGTTTGATTTCCTAGTCAGTTTATGGATGCATGGTGCATGCATTTATGTATTTGGTTCTTTTGTTGTCATTGACATGGGTTTTTCTAGGTGTGACAGTGGTTTCAACCTTGCCTTGTCATTTCTGGATAACAATTGTATGATTGGGTTCTTTAATTTGGTTAAGATTTATATTTCTAGATGGTTTTGGAATCGTGTGATGTGGTCTCAGGAAAATTCACATGGGGCTAGGAATTCCTTGACTAGTTTTGGTGGGATTGCGGTAAAGCTTGACGGTGGAGACAGGGAAATTCCTCAAGGCATTGGTGAAGAAAATCCGAGGCATCCAAGCTTGTGTTGGGCCTAGGAATCTCTTGACTATTTTTTGGTAGGATTATGGTCAATCTTGGTAGTGTATGTTCTTTTTTTGGGCCTAGGAATCCCTTCACTTGTTTTGGTGGGATTGTGGTAATTTAAGCCTAGTTGTATGTTTTTGGGCCTAGTGATTGCTTGACCAATTTTCGTGGGATTACAGTAAATCCTGAGTGTGAAGGTGGTATAATGTACAAGAAGCCATGTTTGTTTTGTTTTGAGTCCAACATTCATGATTGGAATATGGCACAGGGGTGATTGGATGAAAGAAAGATTCAGTTCAGCTGTCCAGGTGGTATGTGGAAGTCCTTGACTTGGTTTTCTTTTGCATACGTTATTAAGAGCTCTTTTCCTCTTGTATTTCATGAATATGTTTACTTGTTATAATATGGCTTTGATGGTTGTTCTATTATGGTTATTATTCTGAATATATGTTGTTTATAAGCATGGTTCCATAACAGGCTCTAGCTATGGCTCTTAATATGTTTGATTCAATGGTGAATGGTTATTGAATGCATTAGCTAGTAGCTATTGTTATAGCTATTATGAGAGGGAATTATACCTTCTTGATGATTATCTGATAAGTATCAAACCCCTATGTTCATATATGCATTCATGACCTGAGGATTACATGTTCTCAATATGTTGGACAAAATGAGTGTCATGTTTAGGCTTGGTTAGGTCAAATTTGTGGTGCAAATTTGTATATTTCTCCTTCTCATTGAGTTACTTATCATTCTGGAAAGTCTCACTGATTTTTGGGCAGTGGTCTAGAGGCTAACCTGGAATTTAGGCTTAGAATCTAGGACCGCACCCTCTAAATTCAGGAATTTATGTCACGACCTCTACATAGTGGGCTTATGCATGCGATTGGAGGCCCTCAACCACATGGAGGCCTTCTCATGCATGTGGTTAGAGCCCAGGTTAGAAAAAATACATTCCAACTCAATATTTGGGCACTAGGAGTGGTTGTTTGGCTCTTGGGTGTCCTGCAGCTCCTGAGGAAGGTTAATAAGGTTATATTTTATTGATTCCACTTCCTTGATTGTACTTAGGAGGTTGAGTTATGTCATAATAGCTTTTCATCTCATGTTTACCTTGGTAGGGTAGTGAAAGTGGGTAAATGTGGGAGGGTATGGTTAGAGGGTGGCATTAGATCCACGTTCAATACTTGGACTAGATGGGTAGAACGTGTTTGTGATACATATATCTTAATTTCTATATGGTTGTTATGCATGCATTGTCATGGTTATGGTTTTTTTGCATGAGGTCATTATATGCAATTGGTGTTATCATGCATGATGTCGATATATTGCTATGATTATGTATATACAAGTATCATGCTAATATGGACTGATTTTGCAGACAAGATGGCCTCCCCTAAAATTCACTGAGGTATGTTGGTTATTTTTGTATTCGATTTATCTAACATGGTCTGTTTGCATGAAGAAGAGGATCAAATATGACTAGAAAAATGGTGGATTATAGTTCATGAGACTCAAATTGCAAATCAGTTGAGTAGCCAAGAGAGGGGTACCATCCTGACATAGCAAACACTTTGAGAAGCTTAAAGGAAGAAATCCAAAGTGGTAAGGTAGATAATGACAAAATCATACATTCAGAAGAGAGACTTGCCAGGGCATAGGAGAAAAAAGTAGAGGTCAATGCAGTTATCCTTTAGAGTTTTTCAGACTTGTAGAGACATGGGAAAGCACAGATTAGTTATGGACAGGAGGATAGAACTAATGGGGCATATGGTAATAGGTCTCATGGTGGGCATAGGTCGGACAAAGATCACACAGTTAGAGATGGTAGGTTCTTGGATACACCTGATATGAGAGGTAGTGGACATGGGTTCTATCCTAGTTTTGGTTCAGAAACGTATCATGGTCATCATTGCTATCATCCTTATAGGAGGAGTGACATGGGATATTTTCTAGATGAGTTCAAGAAATACAAGCCACCTATGTTTGATGGAGAGATGAAGAAAATGGAATATTTTGAGATTTTTTGATTCAGATTGTCCACGGTCTCCATTTTTCAGTCAAAGATGAATAAACTGGAAGATGTAGAGGCACGATTGCTTGGAATGAAGAATTTCTTTGAGTTGTGTGAATACACAAAGAACATGAAGTTCATGATAGATATTTTTAGCATCAAAGGGAATGAAAACATTTGGTGGGAATATTTGAAGTGTGTCAGAGACATGAAGATATGGAGTTGAGTTGACATGAATTCAAGAGACTCTTTAGGAAGAAATACTTACCAGAGAGGTACTACGACAGTAATGCCAAGGAGTTCTATGAACTGAAGATGGGATCTATGATAGATGAAGATTACACAACTAAGTTCCTAGAGTTTTTGAGGTATGTTCCGTATCTTAAGGATGTGAAGACAAAAGTTCAGAGATTTATTAGTGGATTTCCATTAGGATTTAGATATCATATTGAGTATTATGAGCCTCAATCGCTTGAGAAAGACATTAGGAAGTTGAAACATTGTTATGAACAATCGAAGCATAAGATTGAATCTAAGCAAGGTTGGAAAAGAAATGAAAAGCCTAAGGGAAAATTGCCACCAAAGAGGGCAAGACCCCAGGAAACATGTGAGAAAGAGAATGTTGCTCCTTACAAGAAATTTAATGTAGTGGAGAGGGGAAATGGGTCACAACCTAGAGAGTAGCAGAAAGTGGTGATGGTAGGAGATTGTTGCAGTGTTGGATATGTGGTGTTATCCCTTAGGAAACCAATTTCTAGGTTGTGGAGAAATTGTGCCTAAGACATTAAAGTTTTATTATGCATGTCACTCATTTGTATAAAGTGTCTTTATCTTGAGGAGTATGAAGAGAATTATCTTAAAACCCTTGACATATAGCTGATATGAAAATTTCAAGATGCCATGTGAAGAATACTTGGGAAAATTAAAGACAATATGTTGTGTTTAATAGAAACTATTATCTTTAACTTAGAAGAAATACAGAGAAAGAAGTTTTAAACATGGGAGTGCTATTTTAAGGAAATTTAACTTTATTCACAGAAGCAAACAAAGACCCGCAGCTTCATTACCATATTTAAAGAGAGAAAGAGACAAAATGACACATAACAGAGAGATTACAAATCATACCCAACACTGTACAAAAAACTCTTGATTCTTTCATTAATCATCAATTCATCAAGTACAAAATTGTGTAGTCTTCATATTCCAAAAACTCGTACCTTTCTTTGATTTTCCTTCTTTTTATACATCATGGGACAGTTGGTAACTACCAAAAAATTGTCGAACTACTTAACTACTTTCTAACTGCCTAAAGTAAAAATTCATTTTAAAATATTACATTGCAGGGTAAAATACACCTCACTTTTCTTAGGAAACAAAATAACATAAAATGAAATAGAATTAAATTATGATTGGTTGTTTCTGGTCACTATTCGGATTGGTGGCTTGAGTAGATGGCCCTGCTAGTGCATCTTTTGTCTATTCTATCATCCACTCCGTTGTCCCTTAGGAAACCAATTTCCTGGCTATGGAGAAATTGTGCCTAAGACATTAATGATTTATTATGTTTGTCACTTATATCTTTGTTGAATCTCTATTTTAAGAATCTGAAAGACTTGACCTTAAACCCCAATATTTAGATGATTTAAATAGTCTCAAAATGCCATGTGATGCTAAATATGAATGTGATGTGAAGAATATGTAAAGAAATTAAAGAAAATATGTTGTGTTTAACAAGAACTATTCTCTATAATTTAGAAGAAACATATAGAAAGAGGTTTTAAATATGGGAGCACCCTTTAAGGAATTTAACTTCATTTACATAGGTAAATAAAGACCTTCAGCTTCATTACCATATTTAAAGAGATAAATAAACAAAATGGCACATAGTGGAGAAATAACAAAATCATACCGAACATGTATGGAAACTCCTGATTCTTTCATTAATAATCAGTTTATCGAGTACAAAATAGTATAGCCTTTCCCTCTTGAGCAACTTGTCTAGTGTTCACAATGAAAGGACCTACTACTCTAGGCAACTTAAACAAATAACCTTTTTTCATGGGAACAAAATGGACTTGATCCACATTCAAACCTTGTCTGATAAATTCCAGGGCAAAGAGCCTCATTGGCACAAATTTGGGCAATCTGTATGGTTTAACTGAGGCTCCATAAAGCCTAATCTCTGCATGATCCTCAAAAACATACCAGTCACCACACCTCACATCTTTACTCAACTGAAGGAATTCCTGAGCTTTGGGAAGAAAAGCTAGAGGTAAGGTTCCATTCAAGATCTTGTAAACCACCGGAAGAAATAAAGAGGTGAACTCAAACAATCCACTATCCCCTGGATCACCTCTGACCAAGTCTATCCAAAATACCACTGATTGTTTTCTCTTGTTCGGATCAACAACATTTAATTCCAACCCCGAGAAGTGTTCAACATTGTGGTATAAAAACAAACAAGTAATGATTGAAGGAAACTTAAAATACCCAATAAGAGGTAGAGTCATGAACTGAGTATTGATGACATTTACCCAAAAATATGGAATATCTAGCACAACCTCTGGCTTCATCATTAAGGAGAAGAATCCTAGCACCACTTTATCAACCTATCTGGAATCTTCTTTCCCTAAAATCTTTGAAATTACTTGTAAGACTGGTCTTATATCAACTGCGAAAATATCTAAAGAGAACAAATTATCATCTAGAGAGAATTGTTTTGACTTAGGAGCTAAGAATGAGGTGACATGAGACAATTCTTAGGGTGACAATCTATCATAATAGGAGACCAGAGATTCCTTAGTAAAGGTAGTGTATGTTCCTGACACAGGGTAATTCAGTGCTTGGTGAATTAACTGAGTGGTTACTTGGAAAACATTTTCTCCAGAATGATTCATTACGAAGCACTTCTTAGGGTACATGGCTGAGGCTAGCCATTGGATGAATTCGGGAAACAAGTGAGTCTTAGGGATGAAGGTTGCTAAAACACCTGACCTAACCATTGCCATGGATATAGGGGACTTTTTCTGGTTCAGAATGACTTCTTGATATAATGGTAGATGCTTAATTGTACAGAGGGTATCAGAAATATCGTGTTCGACATCCATTAATGGGGTATGAATGATTGAGGAAGAACTTACTTTCTTGGCCATGGCATCTGGTGGGTGATAGTTGCTAACTTGGAATATAGTTGCTGAAGACAATTGCTGACTCGGAATATTGAATTAGAAAGGAAGTTGCTCCGTTTTACAAGCAAATGATTAATACAATGTTCTCTTTTACACTTTGATTATATACAATAACCAAACGGGGGAAAAAATATGCAATAAATGCTGTGAAATAAATGTTGTGTATTAATGGAGTGGTGGATGAGGTGACAGGGTATGGTGAGTGATGTGGGCGATTAACGAATGAAGGTGGTGGAAGACGTGGAGTGAGCGACATGGAGCGGAACGATTTGGGTGGCCCACCATGGGGGTAAGGAATGCACAAGAGATTTATTAGAGTTGAACCCCTGAAGTAATGTCAGGTAATGGATCGTGGTTAACGATGCCAACGTCACATTCAACTACAGGGATTAAGCCTCAATTAATTTTCGTGCCTTTTTCTTCCCCACAACACACCTCAACATGCTTATCGAGTTATCACTTGATCACACCTCTTGAACCTGCATGAACTTTAGTAAATGGGTCGGGCCCATTTACATTGTCGATTTTTTTTAAACAATAAAATAATACTCTGGCATTTAGATCTTTTTTATTTTTCAGAAATTCATACATAATATTTGATTTTTTTTATTTTTATTTTTTTCTTTTGTAATATTATTAAGAAACTTCAAATGACAATGGATGCTACAACATCTGGCTCCACCTGGGGATAGTGCTTCTACCTCAGAAGCACTAAGAACCGCAGATTAGTGCCTTCACCTCGGGCATGGAGTCATATATTGCTTTGCCAAATTTAACTGTGTGGAAATTTTACAATGATTTCACTCTGGTATCTACAATGATAGGATGCTTGTGCTTCAAAACTGAAAATAATGTTTGAGGTACTACCCATTAATAGGCAGCTGTAAAGATTCACCATCAAGATTCTCTAGGAAGAATGTATTATTTTCCCTAGCTCCTACAATTCTGAATGGGCCATACCAGAGAGGATCAAACTTACCATGTTTACCCTTATCTTCTCTTCTATTATCCCACCTCAATACCAGGTCTCCAACTTTAAAATCAATCTCTTTTTCTTTTCTGTCAAAAATACTCTTCATCTTTGATTGATACATAATCAAGTTGTCTCTTACCTTATCCATGTTTTCACTTAACTCTACTACCTTATTCATTCTTCTTATGAGGGCATTGGGATTTTCTTTTGCTTCTTGAATCATTTCCATCGCAGGATTCACAAGCTGACTTGGGAATAGAGCCTGAGTTCCATACACTAACTCAAAAGGTTATTTTCCTGTAGACCTTCTTTTAGTTACTCTAGCAGCCCATAGAGAAAATTTTAACTTGGAATCCCAGTCCTTCTGGTTTTCTGCAATAGTTTTCTTAAGGATCTTCATCAATGTTTTTTTCATGGATTCAGCCAATCCATTTCCCTCTAGATGATAGGTTATTGAATGGGATATAATAACATTATACTTTTGAAAAAAAGCACTAAACTTACTTGAACTAAAGACTTTAGCATTGTCTATTATAATTTTGATACGGCATCCAAATCTATTGAAAATATTCTCCTCTAAGAACTTCATCATTACTTAGTCATTTGCCCTTTTAGTACGTATAGCTTCTACCCACTTTGTGAAACAATCAATAGCTGTAAGAACCCACTTGTGTTGTCCACTTGAAGGTGGGTTAATCTCTCCAACAAAATATAATCCCCATTGTCTGAATGGTTCTTCTATGAAGACTGGGATCAAAGGCAAGGGAGCTAGCCTCTTTTTCTCAGCAAAAAGCTGACACTTCTGACAGCTTCTGACAAACTTATATGTATCACCAAATAGAGTGGGCCAATAAAACCCTGCTTGGAGGATTTTATGAGCAGTAGCTTTCCAACTATAATTTCCTCCACATAACTTCTCATGATAATCTTTGATGGTTTCTGTGCATTCATCCTCTATTAAACATAACAACAAAATTCCTACTGGATCCTTCCAATACAATCTGCCCTCAACAATCACATATGGTTGTGCTTTGATCTTTAATGCTCTATACTTTGTTCTATCCAAGGATTGAGGACAAGAGAGGAAACAGAAATAATGGACTATATGTTTATACCATTCTAAACATAAAAATGTATACTTTATCTTCATACCTGGATCTGGCTTTTCTTCACTTTCTTCAATTTTTCCTTCATTCATAGGTGTCAGCAAGTTGATTCCTAATGCCTGAAAGTTTTACTTTGCCAACATCTTTTCCAATCCTTGCCCTTTCACCAACTTTTTGGGCTTTATGTCCAAGCCATACTCTTGGATCTTGGCTATCCATTTTCCTCTTTTGCCTTCTACATCACTCTGTACTAATACATCTTTTACTGCAGCATTTGGCACATAAGCAATGATCTGCGACTGCAGCACATAAGTTCTGAAGGCCTTTAGGGCTTTTACCAAAGAATACACATGTTTTTCAAGAATATTATACTTTAGTTCAGCATCCTTGAGAATCTTGCTAAAGAAAGCAACTGGTTGCTCCTTCTCTTCATCATTTTTTTGCAGCAAGACAATATCTAATGAATTAGGTGATGCGAATGAAAAACTTGGAAAGGCCTTTAATAATCAGGGTTGATTAGGACTGGAGCTACTTTTAATGCTTGTTTAATCCTGGACAATGACTTTCTAGTTCCCTTGGTCCAATGGACTTCATTCTCCTTTTTCAGCATATTTGTAATCTCCTTTACAATTTTTGCATAGTTGGACACGAACCTCCTTAAAAAGTTTATTTTTCGCAAAAATCTTTGAATGTCTTTCTTACTCCTAGGCAAGGGTATTTTCTACATAGCTTGCACTCTTGTTGGATCTATCTTCACTCCATCCCTAGAAACAATGTGCCCAATAGTTTTCCCTCTTCAAGAGAAAAAATAGACTTCTTAGGATTTAAGGAAAGCCCGAACTTTCTACATTTCTCAAACTCTTTTTAAGATGGTTCAAATGCTCCTCGTCAGACTTAGAGAAAATGGTAACGTCATCCAAATATATCACTACAAACTTGTCACCCACAAAAGCAATGTCCATAGCCCTCTGAAATGTAGCACCTGCATTCATCAGCCCAAAAGGCATTCAAGCATACATAAAAGTTCCCCAAGGAGTTGTGAATGTAGTTTTTTTCTGATCTTCTTTATCCACAACCACCTGATTATACCCAGAGAACCCATCCAGCATTGACATCCTGAATGATCCTGTTACCTTCTGCAATACATGATCCATTTTAGGTAACAGGTAGTTATCTTTTAAGGAAGCCCTATTGAGATTTCTAAAGTCCACACATAGCCTTATCTCTCCATTTTTCTTCCTTATAGGCACTAAATTGGCCACCCAGTCAGAGTACCTAAGTGGAACTATTATTTTAGCATCAAGCAACTTTTTGACCTCTTTCTCAATTGCTGGTAAAAGCAGTGGATTTATCTGTCTAAGTTTCTGCTTAAATGGTTTTATCCCCTCTTTCAAGGGAATCTTGTGTTGAATAATACTTGTATCATATGTTTTGAGATCCTCATAGGACCAAGCAAAAACATCAATGTATTCCTTAAAAAGCTTAAGATATCTTTCCTTATAATTAAGTGGAACTCCGTCAAACAATTTGATTAACCTAGGCTCTTCCTGAGTTCCAATATTACAATCTTGAATATGCTCATCTTGTGGAATTTTTTCTGAACTGATAGCTACATCATTAGAGTTAAAAAGTCTTTCAAGAGGAACAAGTCCCCTTGGCAGAATATTATTTTTCAATTGAAATACTTTTTGATTAACAACAGAATTTTTCAAACCACTTACTTTTGCATTGTCTGTTGCTTCATCTTCATCTTGATCAATCTCAGTATCTTGAAACTCTCCAATCATAGCCAAAAATTCTTTAATTTGCTGATCATCTTCAAATATCTGCCAATGTTTTATATTATCATGGACAGAAGGCATATGTCTCATTTCAACCTCATATCTTAGCTTTGGATTAATAGGAGGCCTAAAAGTACTAGTAGCCACATCCAATGAGTCTGTTAATCAGTTTCCATCCCTTGGAAGGAACTGAATGTTGAAATCTTCAAATAAGTTCTCAACCAAATCCCATACTTCATTCTTGTATTCCCTAAGCCTAGGTTGTTTTGTTTGGCAGTAGTCTTTTATCTGTTTTATAATCAGCTCTAAATCTCCAAAAACATAAATTGATTTGACTCGCATTTGTTTAGCTGTTTGTAGAGCAATGATCAAGGATTCATATTCTGCCACATTATTTGTTGCTTCGAACTCCAATTTAAAAGAAAAAGGGAACATGTTACCTCCAAGTGCAATTAGAAGGAAACCAACACCTGTTCCTTCCTTAGAATAGGCTCCATCAAAGAAGCATTTCCACATCCCTTCTGTTTGCAGCTCTGTATTTACACTGGCTGAAGTAAGCTGCCTCTGGTTATCTTCAACCAATTCTTCATTATCATGCAGCATGAAGCAAGCAAAGTCATCTTTCTCCTGGCTATATATAGGTGAATTGCTTGCTCTATTTTTTGTAAAAAAATTTACAAATCTAGTTTCTCTGTACAACCTCCTTTCTTCCCCACCAAAAGTTGGTATGATAGCATATGTAAAATCTAGCTTCAAAACACCACCCAATTTAGCCCCCCATGATCTAGATAATAACATTCCAAACCTAGCAGGGATATATGCTACCACTACATCCATTACCAAGCTCCTAGTTGGGATCTGGGCTAGTGACACCACCATATCTTTAATGACCCCTAGACACTTAACTTTATTTGAATCAAAAGAGTACAAGTCTCTATAGGGTTTAGTAACTTGTAGGTTTAGCTATTTCATTACTGACAATGGCATGAGGTTATGTGAAGCTCCTGAATCAAACATACAATTATGCAAGAGGAAATCATGGATCAATAAGGAAATATAGAAAGGAGGTGTTGAAGGATCTACCTCCTCCACGTGTGGACCAAAAACCACTATTGTTTTATCATCCTGCAGATTCACAGTGTCATTTACATTCACATTCTCTTTTAGATTAACAAACTCAACAATCTCTCTTCGATAGGCTAGTTTTTTGACCAACTCTGTGAGGGGAACTTGAATTTTGATTTTTTCCAATTCTTTGGTAAGACTAAACACATGACTCTATTTAGTATTCTTTTCATTTTCATCTTCACCTCTCTTTATGACTGAAATCTCTTGTGGAATGGAAACAAGTTTTTCTAAAGGGATTTTTTCACTTTTGTCTTGAGAAGACTCACCTTGAAATATTTGAGTCTTGTTATTTCTATTCTGATGTTGCTTTCCTTTATTTACTTGTTTTACAGGCTAGGGTTCTTGTGGAGTCGCCTTTATTAACGGAGTTGTGACTTGCCATTCACCTTATTCCTCTTGAATTCTAGATCTTTTCCTTGATCTCAAGTCATATTTCTTATGTAATTCTGCCTACATAAAATCAGTAAACTATTTCCAATACTCATCAATTTCATTTTTATCATAAATTACATATGTTTCAGTATATTCATATTATTCTCCCTCGACACCTAGTTTATCTTCATCTACTACATACAATGTAGAAATTTGATCATAATGGTCCCTAGAATGCTCTGGTACTTCATCAAGATCTGCCTTTATATACAGTGGTGCTTGAATCTGATCTTGATCTTTTCTCTCCTTCTGCAGAATTTGCAGAGGTTGTCTTCTATATTGAGGATTAAAATTCCTATTCTGTTGTGCTTGCCTTTGAGAATTCTTACTTTCCAGTTCTAATTTAATCAATTTATTTGACAAAGTTTTAATCACATTACTCATATCCTCTAATGTTTGACTTTGAGAGGATTCTACTTTAGATTTTCCCTTATCTTGGATAGGCCGTGTCTCAGGTGTTTTACCTGCAGCCACCAGATTTGCTTCTATCTCTAAGGCATTAGTTTAGATCTTATCAAGGGTTGGGGATCTTCTCTCCCTTAATGTGAATCAGGGTGAATAACTATAGCAAGTATTAAAAAAGAAACTTACTCGAGAGCCTGTTGTTGACAGTTGGATTCTTGAAATGAATTGGATGTAAAAGATGACTCTTGGTCAATAGAAGATGAATGTTTGAATGAAAAATGAGTCGAACTACTTCCAGGTGTAGACAGTATAGGACTTGGTGTAAGTAGAGATTTTGGCATTCTAACCCTCTTGGAAACTAGCCTCTCAAGGTCTAAAAGGGCTAGGAGTTTCTATTGTGAGGTTTCTGGCCTTGTATGAGGCCTTTTTGGGGCCAGAATTATCAATCTTGTTTTCACTGCATCCGAAAATTTCCTCCTCACTTAACAACCAGAGGAAAATATTAAAAACCTAGGGAAAAGTGTTCGTCTTATTTCCTGGCAATGGCACCAATTAATGTTGTCCCTAAGGAAACCAATTTCCTAGCTGTTGAGAAATTGTGCCTAAGACATTAATGATTTATTATGTTTGTCACTTATATATATGTTGAATATGTATTTGAAGAATCTGAAAGAATTAACCTTAAACCCCAATATTTAGATGATTGAAAAACTCTCAAAATGCCATGTGATGCTAAATATGAATGTGATGTGAAGAATATGTAAAGAACTTAAAGATAATATGTTGTGTTTAACAGGAATTATTCTTTGTAATTTAGAAGAAACATATAGAAAGAGGTTTTAAATATGGGAGCACCCTTTAAGGAATTTAACTTCATTTACATAGGTAAATAAGGACTTTCAGCTTCATTACCATATTTAAAGAGATAAATAAACAAAATGGCACATAGTGGAGAAATAACAAAATCATACCCAACATGTATGGAAACTCCTGATTCTTTCATTAATCATCATTTTATTGAGTACAAAATAGTATAGCCTTTCCCTCTTGAGAAGCTTGCCTAGTGTTCACAATGAAAGGACCTACTGCTCTGGGCAAATTAAACAAATAACCTTTTTTCATGGGAACAAAATGGACTTGATCCACATTCAAACCCTGTCTAATAAATTCCAGGGAAAAGAGCCACATTGACACAAATTTGGGCAATCTGTATGGTTTAACTGAGGCTCCATAAAGCCTAATCTCTGCATGATCCTCAAAAACATACCAGTCACCACACCTCACATCTTTACTCAACTGAAGGAATTCTTGAGCTTTGGGAAGAAAAGCTGGAGGTAAGGTTCCATTCAAGATCTTGTAAACCACTGGAAGAAATAAAGAGGTGAACTCAAACAATCCACTATCCCCTGGATCACCTCTGACCAAGTCTGTCCAAAATACCACTGATTGTTTTCTCTTGTTCAGATCAACAACATTTAATTCCAACCCTGAGAAGTGCTCAACGTTGTGGTATAAAAACATATAAGTAATGACTGAAGGAAACTTAAAAGACCTAGTAAGACATAGATTCATGAATTGAGTATTGATGACATTTACCCAAAAATATGGAATATATAGCACAACCTTTGGCTTCATCATTAAGGAGAAGAATCCCAGCACTACTTTATCAACCTGTATGGAATCTTCTTTCCCTTAAATCTTTGAAATTACTTGTAAGACTGGTCTTATATCAATTGTGAAAATATCTAAAGAGAATAGATTGTCGTCTAGAGAGAATTGTCTAGACTTAGGAGTTAATAATGAGGTGACATGAGACAATTCTTGGGGTCACAAGCTTTCATAATAGGAGACTAGAGATTCATCAGTAAAGGTAGTGTATGTTCCTAACACAGGGTAATTTAGTGCTTGGTGAGTTAACTGAGTGGTTACTTGGAAAATATTTTCTCTAGAATGATTCATTACGAAGCACTTCTTAGGGTACATGGCTGAGGCTAGCCATTGGATGAATTTGGGAAACAAGTGAGTCTTAGGGACTGTTGGGTAGCGGATCCCCCCCACAGCATGTTTTTGTGGCTTAAAGCCTGAGTTTTGGTCAATGTAATGTAAAGACTCCGTGCTGTATGGGTTTGGAGCGCGAAAGTCTAGCATGAGTCATAGGGTTGTCCACCCTAAGAATTGTTAAATAATGTAAAGTTATGTCGGCCTACCCATGGTTCGCAGACCATGGGATTGTATAAATAAAGCGAGGCTCTAAGTGTAAAATGCATTATTAGAAGGAATAGAGAGATGCGAAGGCATGGTTAGAGCATAAGAGTTGGATCTGAAGTGTATTCGATCGTAGTGGTAGGAAGAGGCTTTGCAGCTGAGTGCACAAAGGCCTAGTAGAGTCTGCAACTGTGTGTGCAGACCCCTGCAGCTGAGTGTGCAGGGCGGAGTTGGGTCTATAATTGGAAATTGAAAGATAATAAAGATAAGTTTGATTTAGAATATTGTGCATCTATTTTTCTATTTATCTTTATGCATTTATCATGTTTATGGTTACGCGCATTTATCTATATGTTGAATGAGTAATAAGAACATTGGGCTCACACGATTTAAGATAAGCACTAATATAATAGTGCAATAAGTAAAGAGATAAGGATAGTACTTTATTCGTGCCCCTTATAGAACTTTGTGAAGGTAGTGGTACAGGTCGCAAAGGATAAGCAGTTGTGCGGAGCAGCACGAGCGCACAAGCTCTGACCATGAACCTCCAAAAACTTCATCGAGACATCACTAGGGTGTGGAAACTTGGTTCCAGCACCCTCCCATACTACCTCGAGTGATACCTTAGTCTACTCACCGTGGACTATTGCCGAAAGGACCGGTAGTACCGGGATTTGCTTGGCTAAATCACTTCTGAACCCAGGTCAGGCCCCACGTAGCCAACAAATGGTTCTGTTGCCAGGACCGGGATTTGGCTAAGGGTTGTCTAATGTCGTGCCACTAGAACCCAACAAAGAAGGAGATTGAAGAGTGGTTGGAAAAAAATATTCACGAGTTCACAACATAAGAAATCAGAACTTCGCAAGTATCTGAGAAAAAGTGGTTACATGGCTACGTATATATGGAAATCCACAAGATTTTCTTTGCATCCTTTCTGTCTGAACTGTATGAGTGGATTACGAGGTTAGCTTACAGCTAGGGAAGGTGTAGGCTCAACCAACCGATAGTGTGGACTTCGGAATTAGTGCGCAGACTGGAGGGATCAGAAGATAAGCTTGCGTGAGCAGTGGACCATTGGCTCGACCGGATAATAGGGGGTTTATCACCAGGTTTGTGGTAGACACGACCGTGAGCTACAGTGAAGCAGAACGATGCTTTCTCAAAGGACCGCAAGATAATTATATTAAGTCTTTGAATACTTGGATTAAGATGCTATTGTGTGAAAATAGGGCCATGAGAACACATTAATGTTTGGGACAAAGCAGAGTGGAAAGATCTCCAAAAATAGCAAAGAATTAGAAAATAGTCCCTTAATTTCACCTTCGCAAGAGAGCAAGGAAGAGCTCGCTAATTTCTCTCCGAGAAGCACAGTCAGTTTTATAAGGCAGTGCATTCTGCGGTTACCACCTCCACCCATGCTACCACCTGCTTCACCTCCCTCACCTCCATCTCCACCCACTCCACCTCCACCGCCACCACAGTTCAGTATGGTGAGCAGTAGGGAATGAAGATCCAGACCAATTCTAGTTCGTGGTAAGAGAAGTATGGGAAGCGCAAGCTGTCACGCGTGAAAATATTAAGAAGGCTACATTAGTGAGCGCGCTGCAAGATCGCGCCTTGAGCTAATGATGGATCAGACCCCAGCCTATAGGATGCAAACAGAAACACGAGTCATCAACCCAGCTACAAGAATGGCGCATGCTAGATTTCAAGGGTGAGGTCAAGGACAAGGAGGAATGGGACCAAGAAGGGGTAGCAGACAGTTAATTTGTTACAATTGCGAAGGACCAGGGCACTATGCGCGTGATTGTACCAACCCGATGAGGATATCCTGTACGTATTGTGCTCAGTTTGATCATAAAATAATAGATTGTTCCACATTGATCACATAGATGCCAGAAAAAGGGGTATTCCAGCCTCCTCCGACTTAGAATATACAAATGATGAGGTCTGAACCGCACGAAGAAGACCCAAATGTGAACATGATGCTCAGAAGTGATGCGACCACGGGGGAGGATAAAGGGAATCATTTAGAGGAAGATACATGGGTTCGTAAGGCTCTTACAAAGGAACCTGAGTTTGACTTAGAATGTGCAAAGGAGACGTTCATGGAAGCTAAAAAGAGTTTCACGAAGGCCTCCACTTTAGGTAGTAAGGATCAACCAGAGCCATGAATGGATCCTTCAATGCTTACTACCTTTCTGGAGACGTGCATGAAACTATTGTGCGACAAAAAGGCAGTTAAAGGACTACAGAAACCGATCACCAGGTGTGCGAGGTTAGGATAACCGGGCGTCACCCAGAAATTAGGGAAGCATGCATTACGTACTGGAAGAGAAATTAGCTTGACTGCACAGATTGGGGAATATGAAATGGATCAAGTAATCCTAGATCTAGGTTCAGACGCGAATGTATTACCGAAGAAAACATGGAAGCATATGGGTAGGCGCACATTATAGTGGTCCCCTATTCAATTACGAATGACGAACCAACGGAAGATTTTGCCAATGGGAAGTTTGCAAGGGGTAAGAGTTGATATTGAAGGTGCGAGTACACAGATAGATTTTTAAGTGATAGAGATTTTTGATGACAGCAATCCCTATCCCGCATTGTTAGGAATAGACTAGGCCATCGATATGAATGGAGTCATCAACCTTGTTACACAGTAATTTATCACCGCCTTCACTCCCAGTCCTTTCATTGTGTCATGTGTCCAAGTCAAACATGCTCATGCTGAACAAATGCTCTCTTATGCTGCAAATTGACCCACTTTTCCTATGTTTTCTGCCTCATCGTGACTATCGAC
This sequence comes from Pinus tabuliformis, assembly GCA_031772625.1. NCBI lineage: Eukaryota > Viridiplantae > Streptophyta > Pinopsida > Pinales > Pinaceae > Pinus > Pinus tabuliformis. The sequence continues at coordinate 512,591,685 of CM062806.1, read as the reverse complement.
TTAATATACACACTGAAAGGCGCTCATGAATAGTCCAGTCGTACTGCCAATGTGGAAGTACATCTAATTCCTGCGATGGCCCGATTTCATGCACCAGCGTGGGGCTATCTATTACCTTTGTCGATGACCTGACTAGCTACATTGGTCGCTAGCGATGTCAGCGATGAATCTCAGTTGTGTACCCGCGATGATCCAGATTGGGCGAATTTGTTCCAACAGTCGGCCTTTTGGATGACTCCAGACCTGGTTGTTGGCATAGTTTGTGTCGCCCTTCCTTCTCTGGTGTGGCAGTTCCATCAATTGTGCTACCTTCCTTGGGGATAAGCTTTCTCTTCCACCTTCCATGGAGGCTCCTTCTCCTATTTAAACACTCACCTGTGATGTGATCAGCTAGTTGGTAAATTCTTGGTTTGAGCAGTGTTATTAATGATTTTGATAGATAGTTGGTGTGAGTGTGATAAGTGTGAGAGTGTTGCTAGCTTGGGGAAGGTTGTGAAGTGCCCTTGATTTCATGTAAAACTTGTGAGTGAGAGAGAGAGACTTGAATGTTGGGAGATCCATCTTCAAAGAGTGAATGCTTGAAGAACATGCTAGTTGGACCCCTCTGAGAAGGCTTGTGACAAGACTTTGGTTGTAAGCTTACTCTTATTTCATTATTAATGCAATAAATGATGTTTTCCTATGTCTTGTATGTAATGTACTTGATAGCTCATGACTTCTTGACTTTGTGAGTAAATAGTTCATTGTTGTTTTCCGGTTACGTGCTTTGTTGTATTTCCTTTGCTTTGTTTCAGGTTGATCACTCATTGAGGAGAAGGAAGCGAACACTGGAGCAGCACAACAGAACTCCATCGACCACCGGTTGAGGTAGGCCTCCGACTTTGACTATTTAAGGAAAGCTATTATTGATCTGTCCTTGTTTGTGACTAGACCCACTCTAAGGCTAGAGGGGTTGCCTCTTTCCACAGAGGGAACACTTTACTGCATCACAAATTGGCAACTCCACTGGGGATCGAACCCAGAATCTCTGGTTTCACAGACCAAAGCCTTATCCATTGGGCTACGGGGTCTATCCTATGTTTTTCTCTTTGCTCTTGTTTTGATTTTGAATTTGGTCTCTCTTTGCTTTTGGGGATTGATTATCAGTTTCTTGGATCACCTGGATTGATCTGGGAGGTCCCTCTACTGTCTATTAGCTTGGCTGGTTTTTGTTTGGGAGTCTTTGGCTCATTTGCCTTTGTTTTTTGCATCATCACGGAACTTAGTCTAACAGTCACGCTGACATCATGATCACTCTTTCGTAAAATCCTATGCATCGCGGAATAACATCACATAGTCGCGACGATCCTGGACATCGGATCATTGCAGAAAAGACATGTACTTCCGCGCTGACAGCGCTCTGTTGCTATAGCTAGCTCCTTATCAGCACTAGTTGCTAGCGTTCTATTCGCGACGATACCTGTAGAATTGATTTTCTCAGTTCTGTCTCCTGAGTTTGCCAGTCCTCTTGATCCCTTTGCCTTGTTTGCTTGCTCAGTCATTTGTTTTTCACTGTTTATGGTCAAGGCACTCTTTCTTTGGCTTTGTTGGATGAATCTTGCTTTTTTGTCCGTGTGACCTAGTTCATTATTTCAAGTTCCTTGAATCGATTGTCTTGGTTGTTGGTTTGTTCAAGATTCATTTGCAGCTCTCTTATTGGTTTGATTGAGCCTTCCTCATTCTTTGTTTCTGGTTGATTTTTAGTGATAGTTATTGAACCAGTCTTTGGTATTGATTCGATCTCTTTTCGCTACCGAACATAGATCACAATTGTTTGGATCAACCGATTTTTTCACACTTGCTTGTTTGCTTCTTTGAATTTAAAGCATTAAAAATCAAAAGATTGCATTTGTTTAGTGTGCAAAAGTGAAAGTGAATTTGCATTTCAAGGTTGCATATTGGAAAGCAAATGATTAAATCTCTCATTAGTAGTACCCTTGCACTGTAGGAATTGATGTTTGTATGCATTGTGTGATTGCATTAGGCTTGGTTTTCTTGGTTTGGAAATGATCTCTCTACCCTCTCGTAGGTAGGTGTTCATTGAAGAAAAAGGATATTTCATTCATTTTAGCTGCATCCTAGGATTTGTTGAATACATACGGTAGGGCCTGAAAACTGAAACATAATTCAAGATCAACCTTAAAACGAACTGAATAAATCTAACAATGCATTGGAACATAATGCTCATTATTTAGAGGTCTAGGCTAGAGACGTGCTCCGGCGTCGTTAAACCTAGTCACTATTGTTTTCACTCAAGGTTGGGTGATTCCTCCTTTTGTGACTCAATAGCGGTCTAGTACGGAATTGTGCTCCCACGTACTGTCGAGTATATATTAGGATACCCCACTAGGTTTATCATCCTTTATCCTTAGGAAGTCGTGTCTTTCGCCTTGCAAACCATAACGCACCAAACATAGCATCCAAGAAGATTGACTGCCCTATGGAAAGTCCTTGGTTTTCATATGACTGCCAAGGTGTATATGCAGTTTTACATATTGTTTGGTAAACCTTTTGCCTAGTTCTCCAGAGTAGTCACTTTTGCTCCTTTTCGGACTCCCTAAAAGAAAATTTTCATCTGAGCACTTGTCACTTCAAGCTCATTAAATATTCGAAGGCGACTAGAGTCATCTTTTGGTCCTTTTCTCGACTCTTTAAAGATGAAAAGGTCAAGTTTTGTTCTTGTGTCTTAAAATTTATTCGGCCACGTTCACATTTACCCGGTTAGATCTTGTTTGTGTTTAGTTTGAGTAGGGTCCTTTCTCATTAGCTTTCCTAGGATTTTGAATTGAATCATCCTGGTGAAATCACCGATCTCGTCTCCCATTCCAAGTGACCAAGGGTCTCCATCCTCTGTCACTCCCGAGGTATCGGTTGTTAGTGACACTCTTCCTATTATTCTGAGTGTCCAACCGCTTAACTCTCGCACCCCAGAGGACAAGTCTTATGATATTCATTGGAACCCTATTTGGGAGCCTTATGAGGAAGACTTTCCTGCTACTCCTCCTAGTGCTACAATCCCGATGTCTTCCTCTGAGATGGATGAGACAGGCCCCATCTTTGGTGAAGAATCCTTTGTATCGGAAAGTGAAATACCTATTCCTATGGAAATAGGAACTTCACCTTTCCGTGAAACAGGAACTTTACCATTCCGTGTTACTTCCCTTGGTGTCACATTGCCTTTAAGGTATAATGCTTTGGTAGACATCATTGGTTCCAGGTCTCCCATTTCGAGTTCCATATGGTCTCGTACCGTCCCTCCAACTTCGGAGTCATTCACACCTCAAATTCACAATGTGTCCATCACATCTGTTCCGACCATGCCAACTGTCTGTGTGGCTTCTTCAACCCCTGTTGTCAGTGCTGCCACTGCTTCTTCAATGGTTACTACTATTGTCAGACCTTATGCTAGTCCTACTTATCATAGTGGCCCGACAACAGGAGTCATTAATCCCACACTAGGTGCCCCACCTTCTTCTGGTTCCATTCCAGTATGGGAGGCATATGATCAATATCTACAAGCTCTTCGTAATCCGGATCCTCAAAATCCGTTTAATTATTATGATTCTCGCGGAGCTCACATCTATTACCCCATACCTATACCATCTCAACTCACGGTTGAGGTCACGGTTCCGTTGTCAGTTGCTTAGGGCACCACTGGTTGTCATGGTGGCCAAGCATCACCCTCAAATCTTCAAGGGCCACCATTTCAAGGTTAGCCATCTTACAGACAACCTTATCCAGGGAAACCTGGAGGCCCACAAGGACAACCCTTACAGGGACAACCTTCGGCCTTTGGTGGTCCTTGTTTTACCTATATCGGGCAACCTTCTGGTAACCCGAGACAACCTTACATGCAACAAGGTCAACCTGGTATCCAGCAAGGCTACCCTTCTGGGAAAGTTGGTCAACCCTACGTTTAGCAAGGCCAACCCACTATCTAGCCGAGTCAACCGTCTGGACAAAGTGGTCCGCCTCAAAGTCAACCAGGCCAACCAACTTTCCAGTCTGCTCAGCCATCCAGCCCATCAGGACAACCCTCAGTTGTGCAAGGACAACCCACTACCCAACAAGTTCAACCTTCTGGACAAGTGGGTCAACCTCAATCTCAGCTAGGTCAACCTTCTCACCAGATGGCTTAGCCTTAGTCTACTCAAGGACATCCGTTTGGGCCTGCTCAATCGGGCACTCAAATGATGGTTTCTTCTCAAGCACCACCCGGTTTTCTGCCCTAGTCTAGGCTCCAGACCCAATTCAGTCCCCAAACACAGGTTGGATCCCAATCTTAACCTGCTTATCAAACCCAGCCTGGTTACCAGGCCCAATTTGGAGCCCAACTGCCTTATGGTACCCAGCAATCCCAAGGGCAAGCCCAATTTTCCCCATATCAAAATTATCAACAACCGCAAGTAAATCCTTATCAAAATTTCTAGCAACCCTATGTTGCTCCTGCAGGCCAAGTTGGTAATCAATGGAATGTTGGGGTGAAATTCCAAGGTCAACCATCCAGTTACAGCTATAACCCCTACGGGAAAAATTCCTATGGACAAAACCCTTATGGGTTGAGTTTGTCCGGAAAAAGCCAATGGGGGCAACCAACAGCTGGGTGGAACTCTGGGACTACCTCTTACCTGCGGCCGCAAATGTCCTTTAATCCTCAGTTACCCTTTTTAGCAACGTTGGAATTACTGGACATGTCTAAACTGAAAAATGATCGCATTCTTCATAATCCATATTGGCTGTCGGTTCCAACTAAAATTCCAGGTGATTGTCCCAAGTTTGATGGTAAAGCTAGAGAAGATCCCCAGGCTCATGTTATGACATATCATCTATGGTGCTCGTCAAATTCATGGCTTGATGATTCAATCTGCCTTCACCTTTTTCAAAGGACTCTCACTGGCTCTGCTGCTAAGTGGTATATCGAATTAGCTCATGGATCTTTTCAGGACTTTAACTCGTTAGCTATGGCATTCTTAACTCATTTTCAGTTACCGATTTGCTATGAAACGAGCACACATCTCCTCACATCCTTAAAACAGACTACGGCCACACATATCTTCGATCATATTCATGAATGGCGACAACGTCGCCTTTTGATTAAGTTTTGGATTCCCGATCAGCTTTTGACTAATTGGTTTATGACTTCATTTTTCGGTCCAATAGCTCGGGACATTGCTATGGGGGCATGTGTAATTGAAGAGCAAGCTATCACACATGCTCAGTACCTTGACTTGGTTTACTCCTAGTCTGGTACATTATATGATTATTTGCCTGATGCTCCGAGACTTGGAACTTCCAAAGCTCCGTCGACACCCTCCGTTGATGGTGTCATCGGTTCTGTTAATCCGCCTTCTAAGAAATCTTCCGCTAACCCTGGGAAGCAAAAGCAGAATGCTGGTAATACTTTCAACGTGAATGTTGTTTAGTCCACCACAGCAGACAAAGCCTTCAAAGGGAAAAAGAAGGGAAAGGGAAAGAATAAAGCCGAACAGCTGAAGCAGGATTCCCCTAAACCTCCACCCGAGGAAGGTGCCAAACGCAAGCCCAAGTATCCTTTCCTTATCTGTGACAAGGATCATTATACCAAAGACTGCCCGAGGCAGTCCGAAGTTAGTCGTTTGCTCAAACGTGCCCCTGGAACTCCTGCCATGCTCAAAGAGCCTTTTCCCTCGCAACAAACTCAAATGGTGGCTGATCTGTCTCAATCCTCTTCTCCCTTTAGCTCTCAGGTATTTATGGCTGGGATGATTCCCATCCAAATTAGTACTTGGGCAAAAGAGTATCCGTCGCCTGCCAGGAAGGAGCCTGAGGTCCCCTCTAGTGCTCCTCCGTCCAGTTCTAGTCCCCTTCATATTGAGCAACCTAGCACTGAAACGGTCACCCGACCTCCTCCAAAAGGTGTACTCCAGAAATCCTCGTACAACCCCAATGCTCATGCTGCTCAGCACTATAGCATCATTGAGGACTTAGCTCAGGCTCTATCAACTATGTCTACATTAGAAGTTATCCAGAGCCGCCCCTCTCAGAGGAAGTCTTTGTTATTGGCCATTGGTGGCATTGACTTGGCCGACTCAGATTTGATTACTTTTGACATTGAAAGCCATATACCGAGGCTGCCTCACCAAATTTCCTTCCTTATACAGGTTGTCATCAATTCCAAAATGATTCATCGTATTGTCATTGATGAAGGCGCTTCTACTTGCGTAATGTCTATTGCTTGCTGGAAGGCTATTGGTTCTCCGACTCTGAGCCAGTCTCCTACGACCTTGGAGGCCTTTGATGGGAGAGTGTCTCATCCTTATGGTATACTCCAATGCTTGCCCATTACATTGGAAGAAAAGACGGTTGAAGTATAGGTTGAAGTTGTTAATGCAAATTTAACTTACAACCTCCTTTTAGGACAAAGCTAGACATACGCCATGCGAGCCGTGGCCTCATCTCTATTTCGCATCATTCATTTCCCTCATCAGGGGAAGATCGTCACCATAGACTAGCTGTCCTTCTTTGCCTCTTCCTTCAATGGCAATGTGCCTTTCGTGGAGCATACCTCTGTTCCATTTGAGAGTGTGGGTGTTGGACTCTTTAAAGATCCTGCCCTTATGGGTGTCTTTTCACTCCCATCTCCCAACATTGCCCCTATTAATATGATTTATGCTTGTTCTAATCCGTGGGTTCTTCCTCCTCCTGATCAGGTAGAATCCTGGGGCGACAAGATCCCGTTGAGTCTTGCCAAGCTCAACTACGTCGAGATTGTTTCTACATCGGCTCCATCCTCTAAATCTGCTCCTTCGAGTAGAGCTCTCGACTCATATGTTCACTCCCCTTGACTTGGAGATAGCACTTCTTCAGAACCATTCCAGGAAATTTTTGCTACTGATGAAGTGATTATTGAGACCATGTCTTTCGAGGAACCCCCTTGGTCTGTCATCACCATCGTTCCTCGTTTCTCCCTACCCATCAGGAAATTCTTACTTGTCTTGAGCGGTTTGCTTCTTGTTTTCCCTTTCAAACTCTTCAGACACCTATCCATATCCATCAAGTGTCTTCTGAAGGGAATATGGGAAACATCATGCAAACTCAGCCAATCGACATCTCTGTTAAACCAGGGATTGTCGAGCACATCCATGTTGGAGTAACTTGTACTCCATAGGAGATTTGGCTCTATACAGGTATTTTTCGTGAATTTCGTGATGTGTTTTCTTGGTCTTACGAAGAGATGCTGGCATCAATCCTAGCATCATGGTGCATGAGATACCTACCTATCCAGGTGCTAAACTTGTTCGACAGCGTCTACACCCTGTGCACCCCTGAAAGGTTGCAACTATTAAAGCGGAAGCTGAAAAGCTTCTCAAGGCTGGTTTTATGTATCCCATCCCACTCACAGATTGGGTCTCCAATATTGTCCCTGTCACTAAAAAATAGGGCACTATCAAGGTCTGTGTTGATTACCATGATATTAATCGAGCCTGTCCCAAAGACAACTTCCCTACACCCTTCATTGACCAGCTCATTGATGAGTGTGCCGGAAGTGAAATATATTCATTCATGGATGGCTTTTCTGGTTATAACCAGATTAATATTGCCCCTTCTGATCAACACAAGACCACCTTTATCTATTCGTGGGGCACTTTCGCTTATAAGAAACTCCCTTTCGGCTTAAAAAATGCTGGTGCCACCTTCCAACGCATAATGTCGTACGCATTTCATGATATTCGACACATTGTGCAACCCTACCTGGATGACCTCCCAGCTCATTCAGTGAAACGCAAAGACCATCCAACCCACCTTTGCGAAATTTTCCTCCGTTGTAGACACTATCGTATCCAGCTCAATCCGCATAAGTGTGTCTTCTGTGTCGAGTCAGGCAAACTTCTCGGGTTCATCATCTCCTGAGAAGGTATCCGTTTGGATCCTCTTAAGGTCGAAGCCATCCTGAATCTTCCGCCCCGCTTCTTTGTAGCAATTGCAGAGTTTGCAGGGAAAAGCAAATTTTTTACAACGATTCATTCTGAATTATGCCGAAGTGGCTAAAGGCTATACGCGGTTACTGAAACGCGACACCCCTTTCCAATGGGATACCGCTACCTAAGAGTCATTCGAGCGCCTCAAGGCTCTCCTTTTTTCTGCTCCCTTGTTGCGTCCCCCTGATTATCACCGAGACTACACTCTTTACTTAGCCGCTGCTGATACCACCATCGGCATGGTTCTAGTTCAAGACGATGATGATGGCACTGAACATGTCATTTATTATCTTAGCTGCAATTTACTAGATACGGAAACTCGCTACGCCCATGTTGAGAAGTTTGCACTGGCTGTTATCTGTTCCATCCAACGTTTCTGCCATTATATTCTATTGCACACCACGATGGTGATTTCTGATTGCAACCCGATGACGTACATTCTGTCACGTCAGTTACTGGGGGGAAAATAATCGAAGTGGATTGTCATCCTCCAAGATTTCGACTTGGAGTTCACCACTGCCAAGTCCAAGAAGTCCCTCATCTTCGCTGTGTTGCTTTGCTCTCTACCATCTGTTACCGCACCCTCTCAGTTAGAGGACCATATCCTGGATGAAACTATGTTCTTGATTAGCACCCTTGACCCTTGGTATGGGGACATTATTTTCTATCTCGAGACATCCTCTTTTCATCCCGATTTTTCCAAGGACGCTCGGCGATGGATTCGCCATCAGTCTTAACCTTATCGCATTATTGGGGACACCCTGTACCGACTCGGCTCCAACTCTGTCCTCCGTCGATGTTTAACACTCGAGGAAGCCGAACGAGTTCTAAATGACTGCCATTTTGGTGCCTACGGTGGTCACATGTCCGGATATGCAACTGCTCATAAAATTCTCCATGCTGGTTAATTTTGGCCCTCCATCTTCAAGGATTTCATTCTTGCCGTCCGCTCTTGTCATGAGTGCCAAATCTACCAACGGAAAATGCACGCGCCTCCTGCTCCATTGCACCCTATTGTTACTGTCGACCCTTTTGCTAAATGGGGCATTGATTATATGACCTGTAACCCTCGCTCAGCCAGGGGGCATGGGTATATCATCGTTGTCATTGATTACTTTACAAAATGGGCTGAGGCGATGCCTACACTATCTGAAGACGGTCACATAGCAGCGCAATTTTTGTTTAATCATGTTATTTCATGATTCGGAGTCCCTCAAGCTATTGTCACTGATCACGGCAAGCATTTCCGTAATCATATGATGACCGAGTTAACGACCCAGTTGGGCCTACGGCATGATAGATCGACATTGTACTATCCTCAGTCCAATGGTCAAGTGGAAGTTGTCAACAAAGTTCTAGTTACAATGCTTCAGCACACCGTTGGCATGCACAAGTCCAACTGCCATTTGATTCTATTCTTCGCCTTATGGCCCTACTGAACATCAATGAAGGATGCCACCGGGTTCACCCCGTTCCAATTGGTTTACAGTCTGGAGGCTACCCTTCCAATCGAGTGTGAGATCCCTTCTTTGAAATTAGCTATTGAATTACTCCCCAACACTACTCCGGTAGAAGAACACCTTCTCTACCTAGAGTGACTAGAAAAGACCTATCGACTAATCTCTCTAGTTATTGAAGCATAGAAGATGAGAGTGAAAACTCACTTTGATCATACTGTCCATCCCCGTTGTTTTGTTGAAGGAGATTTAGTCCTGCTTTATGATCAAGCGAATGATAAGCTGGGAGCAGGAAAATTCTAGCCTATGTGGCACGAGCCTTATATTGTAAAGCGAGTTTTGCAAAAAGGGGCCTATGAGCTGATTGATTACGAAGGGAATCCTCTAGATAAGCCACGGAATGGGCTTTATCTGAAAAAATATTATGCATGAACCCCATGCACTCTGATTTGAACATACGTGTGTTCTCAGCAAGTGTGTTGTCTGTGTGTGTTTTCATGTTTTGGCTTGGTGTGTAGGCATGATTGCCACTTATTGTGTCTTTTAGCTTCATGTGCAGATGTTTGCTGCACCTTACGTTGGTTTCGCTGATGGTGCCTGTCGTAGTACACGCAACCTGTCTTCTGCGGCGTGGGTGATCTACGATCCTCACGGTGAGTTAGTAGACCTTCAAGTTGTTTTTCTAGGTTGTACCACAAACAATGTCATTGAATATAGTGCTATTATTGAACTATTTACTGAGGCTATCAACCTCGGCATTCGTGCATTGGTCGTGAATCTAGACTCTCAGCTTGCTTTCCACTAGCTTAATGGGCGTTATTCCGTCAGAGATCATTGGATTTTAAGGTTGTATTTACGTGTTAAATTGTTAGAGAGGAATTTTGATTTCATCACATATCAACACATTCCAAGACGATTAAACACGTTAACTGATGCATTAGCTAACTATGTATTAGACAGACATTTACGTAATATGTAATCAAAACAGCATATAGAAGCATTCAAAACACAATAATGAACCATAGGAATATGTATATATATGTATATATATATATATATATATATATATATATATATATATATATATATATATATATATATTATATATATATATATATATATATATATATATATATATATATATATATATATATATATATATATATATATATATATATATATATATATATATATATATATATATATATATATATATATATATATATATATATATATCGTGTGGCACACCGAGGTTCTCAAAAAATAAATGTATATGTCCAAATAGAGTCTTTGCTCTCCATACATCCGAGACACATGTCTCTCAAAAAATCAGCAAGATAAAAACCTAGGTGTCTACTATGGTGGGTTGTGCTCCCTATAACACACCACCGCTCGTGCAACCCGTCTCAATAGTCGGTGCACCCTAGGAATCACTCCTACTATGTGAATCTGAAACTCTATGGGGACCTCCTCGATCCCCATGTAATCATGGATCCCCGCTGTCAGACCCTCAAGGTTCTGGGCCACTGTCTCTATCAAATCACCAGTTGGAGGAGCCAAGGCCAGCTCTCTGATACCCATTGGGTCTCTACGTGCCTCTGGAGCCAGTCCTACGTGTCTCACTGGTCCCACATCTGCAAATACCATAAAGTACCCCATTAGGACGTATGCATGGAAAATCCAAAAACATCATAAAAGATAAAAAATCTAAAAAATAGAGTGATCAAATGCTTTATCACCATCATCCCACTGCTCGCCAGGGGGTAGCTTCATATTGGGATCACCGCAAAAATCCATCCCAGCATATGCCCAGTCCTCAATAAAGATCATTTGGCACTCCAACCACTCGTGGAACATTGCCCCCCATGCCATCGGGCATCTGCCACCTCCTCGTGGCATAACATGGGCCCACCGTGTGATCCTGGGCTCTTGTGGTCTAGGCGTGTCCAAGACCATATCTTGCAACTGTAGTGTCGGCACCCGCTCCAGCATGAGTGGGATCAAGATGGATCTATAGCTAAATTGTTTCGTCTTTCCTCGACGACAGTTGGTAAGTTTCCTCTTCATATTAGCCATCACTGTCTCTGCCCAGTTCAACATGGTAGGATTAAGGCATTCGAGAGCCAACTGTAGTTGGGTCTTCGATGCCTCGTGTTGGGCTTGGGAGCTCGCTACCCTGGTCATCATAAACAACACTGCACAAAGCACCACGTCGTCCACCATCGGGATTGCCACATTCATGCTCTTTGATTTTCATGCCCAAGGGCACACTCATTCCATTATCATCTCTAGTGATTCGCCCCCAGGACATTGGCCCTCTAGGATCAGCCTCTCACCACGATGAGACAATCTGGTCAAAAAATATATGTCTGTTGAATTGAATTTGATGTCTCGGCCCTAGATTATGAATTTCCCATCTGTTGGGTTCCATGCACGGATTATCAGCTCCATCAAATCGGTTTGGGACCGAAGGTGAGGAGTAAGGAATAACTTTAGCAATCCACATGCATGTAGAGCATTTCAGCATCTAGCATTAGCAAAAGCCTCTTCGTCGTTAACATCATGAGTTCGTTCCTACCAAACGAAGGACATTGTGCCCTGCATGACGAGAAAAGATGAATTAGAGCTTCGGTTATAGATTTCAATTTATGATTTGCATGAAAAAAAAAAAAATCGTCGCCATCATGACTGTTTTTAAAACAGTCGCGATGACGTGAGGTTCATAGTTCAATTTTTTCTAGTTCGTGGTAAGAGAAGTATGGGAAGCGCAAGCTGTCACGCGTGACAATATTAAAAAGGCTACATTAGTGAGCGGCGCTGCAAGATCGCACCTTCACCTGGCATATCAAGAACTCTAATGGCCACCCAAACGTAGGGATAGTAGAGATCCAGAATGCATTGAATAGAGAATTTATTAGGCTGAAATTAGAGACACAGTCTATCATCGGGTTTAAAGAGATCGCGATGCTCCCGGGTGAGACTCCCTGGGATTTGGATTAGCGGCTGAAGAGTATGATCCGCAAAGCCAATATGACACTGACAGATGGATAGCATCACGCATGGTTTGTGGCATCTCTGACACAGCACTTGAGGACGATGCTATCACAACAGAAACTTTCCACCCAGGCCGAAGCATTGGAAATGGTGATGAGATTGCATGAGACCTCGATATAAGACCCTGGGTTGGGAATTCAACAAATCCACATGCAACTATAGAATCTATGCCTGGAAATTCAAAGTTTAAAGTAGGATAGGGCCCCGTAACCAGAGGCATGCAAGGAAGTATGGTACATAAAATGCAAAGGCCAGGGCCATGACAAGGATCATTTTCCAATGTGCATGAACTACTTGGCAAGAGGGTGGCCAATGCCATTGAGACCAGAGGCACAGGCAGGGCTGAGTGCAATACCCATGTTATGGTGTGCGCTCTGTCATATAGGAGGAAAACACATGATGAATAATTGTCATTTGTTGTAGAAGTATACATAGACTCCCCAGCAATTGTTTTGTAATTTCTACATGTCGGTAGGCCACGATGAGCGTACTTGTCGAAGCTATGAGCTAATGATGGATCGGACCCCAGCCTATAGGATGCAAATAGAAACGCGAGTCATCGACCTAGCTGTGGGGATGGCGTGTGCTGGATTTCAAGGGCGAGGTCAAGGATGAGGAGGAATGGGACTAGGAAGGGGCAGCGAACAGTTAATTTGTTACAATTTCAGAGGACCAGGGCACTATGTGCATGATTGTACCAACCTGACGAGGATATCTTATTTGTATTGTGCTTAGTTTGATCATGAAACAATAGATTGTCCTACATTGATCACACAGATGCCCGAAAAAGGGGTATTCCAACCTCCTTCGACTCAAAATATACAAATGATGAGGTCTGAACCACGTGAAGAAGACCCAAATGTGAACATGATGCTCAGAAGTGACGCGACCACGGGGGAGGATAAAGGGAAGCATCCAAAGGAAGATACATGGGTTCGCAAGGCTCTTACAAAGGAACCTGAATTTGACTTAGAATGTGTAAAGGAGACGTTCATGGAAGCTAAGAAGAGCTTCACAAAGCCCTCCACTTTAGGTAGTAAGGATCAACTAGGGCCAAGAATGGATCCTTCAATGCTTACTACCTTTATGGAGACGTGCATGAGACTACTGTGCGACAAAAGTGTTATAGACATTTTTGGGCACTGCAACCCCAATCATACATGTCCATAAACCAAGGGCTTCTAAGTCCCTAAAAGTGTTGCTTCACACCCTAAAAGAACAAGGTCAGCTGATTACATCTTCTCCCAGAAGTTCTCCATGAAAAACTACTCAGAACTGGTCAAAACTAGACCATACAGGTTGCTCAGTGAAAAGGGTGCTATGCATCCCACCTTCTCAGTGTAAAGGGTGTGATGCATACTAGAAATCCCTTCTGTAGGGTGCGATGAGCGAGAGTGGACAAATGGCAGAGACAATTTGCAAGGTGGATACTCAAGGAATCTTCCAGAAACTTCTCCAATGACACTTGCCTCTCTGAATTTGCCCAGGGATGAGTAAAAGATCATGAATCTCCAAGTAGAACCAAGAATTATCAGAGAGAGGACACTAATCAAAAACCCAGCAGCTGACTCACCCCCCTGCAAACATCTATATATGGATCCCTCATCACAGATATCCACAGGCTGGAATCTTGTATTTTGTAAGGAAGTGCTATTGGTTACTTGGTGAAAATCATAGTGTTGGGTGATCTAAGCTTTTCATGAGGTGAAGAAGGGCTTTCATGCTGGGAGGATGACGCTAGGTCAGAAAAATTGGTTGTAATCCTCTTTTCTTTTCTTGATATTAATAAAGTTATTCAAGTTTCCCTCCACATTCTTGTATGATTTATGATATATGCATTTGTGTGGTCAATATATATCTGGTCCTATATTGTTTATGATTGTAGATCTCTATTCTTGGATGGTGTTATGTTGCTTTGATTCCACAGGTGCTCTTTGAAGCTGGGTAGATAAAGGAGAAGTGGCAAAGACCTGTCAGAAGGGAGAGGAACCAAGCAAGGAACCAAGCGCAAGACTGAGGTTGGTGTCCTTTGTTCCCCTCTTATCTACTTCTCATAAAGGAAAACAAAAGTAGTTTCAACTTGTTTGTTTCTAAGATAGCTACCAGTCTTAGTGGGACTAGAAGCTTTGAGTGGACACTAGATTTCCCGATAACAAAATGGCGACTCCACTGGGGAGCGAATAGCTTGTTTTCTTGTCTAGATTTGTTTGTTTTATAAAATTACAGACGGAGCCTGAAGTCAATCCAGCTAGCCTTCGAACTGCATTTGCTATGAAAGTGCAAAGTAGATCAATGTTGCTTCAGTCTATCTCCAGGTTTTGTTCATAAACTGAAAAATCAATTTGCAAACATTCTAATTGCCCAAGTGGTGGCTATAGTAACCTCTTTAGATCAATGTCTGTGATTTGTATTTACTGATCACTTGCTCGGCCTAAATCCCTTAACTGTGTTGCAAACTATGATCAAGAACTGGATTAAAAGTCTCGCACTGTACTATCGCACCCTCTCTTCAAGGCAGACAGTATGCATCGCACCTCTCGTGTGCAGTAGGTGGGATGCATACTGGATTCCCTGTGTAACAGGTGCGATGGTTAGAGAAGGCTAAGTTTTCCCTCAGAATTTTGGTTTTTCTTCACTCTTTTTAGCTCTATTCAGGAGTTTTGTTGTCTGTGATCAGTATACGACTGTGGAAACCCTCTTCCTTTCCATCATTCCGCCTCCATTGTGCAAAGAACTGTGAGTACTTTTGTGTATTGTGTGCCATTTGCAGTTCTCTTTTACAACGAAGTAGCATAATCAAATTGTCGTTTCTTGATCTGAAAGTGTCGTAAGTGTCGTTTTCAGTCATAGAAGAGAACCATATTGTTCTTGATAGTTGATTATATAGTTACTCTTGTATTTGATTTGAATTAGTAGTTTTTCAAGTGTCAAAAGCAAGTTTTCAATTCGAAATCGCAAAGTGTCGTCATTATCTTCATTTCGTCTTGGAAAGAGACTTGTTAGTAATGTCGCTTTGAAAAATAATTCAGATTTGTGCTTAGCTTTCTTTCTATCATTCATACATTAAGAAGGCGGAAAACAAATACATGCATGTGCATTTGCATTTAGACTGCTTGCTGGTTAGATTTAGGACAGTGCATTTAGCATGTGCTATATGCTCTATGTTGAAAGAATCTCAGTCCTCTTTCCTTAGTAGCTAGGATTTTCATTGCAAAAAGAAGATTAAACGATTTTTTATCATCTTAGATTGCATTTTAGGAATTGTACATCTACATCACGCAGTGAACCTGAAAGGAAAATTTCTTAAGCAAGATCAACTGTAAAATAAATTGAATGAACATAAAAACGCTTTGGAACCTAACGCACTACATTTAGAAGTCTAGGCTAGAGACATATTCTGGCGTCATAAAGCCTGGTAACTATTGCTCTCATTGCTGGTTGGGTGATTCCTACTCTTTGAGATGACAAGTGAGAATACGGACTTGTGCTCCCACGTACCGTTGAGTATATATTGGGAGACCACAATAGGCTATATCCTTTATCCTTAGGAAGCCGTATCTGCCACCTTATTGATCGCAATGCACTGAACACAGCATTCAGGAAGATTGATTGCCATACTGTAAAAAGTATTTTGCAGTTTTACGATTGGTTTGGTAATCCCTCTGTCTAGATTTCCAGAGCAGTCCCTTTCGTTCCTTTTCATACTCCTTAAACGAAAAGGTCCATCTGAGCACTTGTCACTTCAGGCTCATTAAAAATTGAAGGCGACTAGAGTCATCTTTTGTTTTTTCTTGACTCTTAAAAATTGAAAAAACAAGTTGTGTCAAAGCATCTAAAATTTATTTTAATCAAAATAACATCACTATTCCCACCTTGGTCTTAGGTTGAGAAAAATGGAGTCCACCAACCAAGGATTTCCCCTGGGGGAAAATCCTAGTCCTTTCTCCTCTTGGGGAGATGTCGGTGTGCCCCATATGGCCACATTGTCACTACCAGGATTGACGATTGGCTTGCCCATATGGCTCTTCTCGACCTCTGTCGTTTAGAACACCGTGATTCCTAAACAATCAAGTCAGCAACTAGATGATGTTAGAGTTATCCCCCAACCTTCCACTTCGTCTGTTTCTCCCCCCCCCCCTCCTTCTTCTTCGCTTGATGAAGCTGGTAGAGCTAAAAATCAAGTAACTGAGAAGAAGAAGAAGCAGAAGGAAAAAAAGGAAAAGAAGAAGAAGGAGCCAAAAGCAAAAGGGGAACCGTGCATCGTCTAGCGAAAATCCACACACTGCACCATCTAAGCCTAAATCTCCATGTGTCATTTGCAAAGGAGACCACTATCATTGAGATTGTCCTTGCATCCCTCGGATCTTAAGGGATTGGTCTCCTCATTTGCACAATCTAGTGTCGTCAACCTCTGAAGATCATGTTGAAAGTACACCATCAACTAGTGAAAGTGAAGTATTTGGACAGAAAAGGAAGTGCAAGTTTCCTTGTAAACTGTGTGAAGGCAATCACATCGTCCACCGTTGTCCCTTCCTAGATGAAGCTAAAAGAGTTTTGGATAACCATCCGGCTTCACCGCTACGACTCCTTCCTGGATGCGAGAAACTCTTGCCAAGTCCATCACTAGTTGAAAATCCGACTGAAACCCCATTGTGTTCGGTCAAAGCATCCATCATTGAAGATGAACCCTTTGAATCCATGCCACATGAAATTCAAAAGGTCGAGCAGGCGGCCGACCCAGTCTTGCTTTCAAGGGGTCCATCGTTAGATGATGCAGTCACCGAGAGGAATAAGAACGACACCGTTCAAATTATTTTCATAAACACAGACTCCGATGGACATGGGGGCAATCTCCCCATTCCTTTACCATAGGAAGGAAGTTCGTCAGTGTCATATCCGACCATTTATTCGGTCCCACCTCCAAGCAACCTAGTCATTTCCTTCGATTGGAATCTTCTAGGCAGACCCCGTTTACCGGCTAGTGTACCATTCCAAATCATTGCACAAGTATACAGAATGGTCATGGCCGGTACAATCATAGATGAAGGGGCTTCTGTGAGTATCCTTTCCTCGACTGCTTGGAAAGCGCTTGGTTCGCCATCACTTCTGCCTGAGATCAGAAATCTGACAGGCTTTGACAAAGGAACCAGTCGACCGTTAGGGATCCTTCCCAATGTGTTGATAACGTTGAGAAGGAAAACCATTCACATAAATGTAATGGTAGTCCAAGGACCTCTAGATTATAATCTACTCCTTGGGTGTGACTATATTTATTGCATGGGAGCAATTGTCTCCTCACTCTTTAGAGTAATGTGTTTTCCGCACGAAGGCTGAGTGGTCCAGCTCGTAGACCAGCTTTCGTTCCCCAGCTCACACATAGAAAATAGTCAAATGCCATCCCTAAATGGTCTTTTCATGTAAGGAATGTCTCATCAATCTCCAATTCATTCACCTGAAGAACGTGAGTAATTTGGGAGGACATGACTGAAACCCAGGGGGCATGCACCCTGGCTTGCTCCGGCTGGAAAACTCTAGGTGTAGAGTAGGTTCCGTGAAGGAAAATGACTAGTCAGATACCCATAGGAAGTGGGAATTAAACCGAAATAAGATTCCATCGTCAAGGTTAGGTGGTGGAGCCTGTGTCCAAATGGACTAAGCCAGGAAGTGTTTCTGTCTGCGGTGTGGATGGAAACTAGAACTTCTATATGGTAGCCTGGAAATCTTTCCCTACACCTGGGGGCATGCAAACCTTTTTGTGTGCAAGTGAAGAGCGACCATTTATTTTCTTAGTTTGTAGATTCTAAAACCCTTTAAACTCATAGGATTGGTCATTCCTAGCTTGCATAAAGAAAGGATGTGGAGCAAAGCATTGAAAAGTATAGATGAGACGTCTTTATTATATGACTGGCACGAGCAGTTTTTATGTGAAGTTCAAGCTCGTTAAAAATTAAACCTAAGCAATGAGCAAGTGTTCCCCCAAATTTTAAGCTCATTAAAAAATGATCCAATTTCCGGTAAATAACCATTGTGAATTCATTATCATCAGCTTTGAGCCTTGGTCGTGTTCTCATCATCATCTCCACCCTATTTTTGGCCGATCATATGCCTCCATTTGATTGTTTACCCTTTTTGAGGAACATCTACAATGAGTGAATCTGCTAGCCATCCTTGTGACACTGCCATGATTGGAAAATTCCAAACCTTACCTGGAATCAGCTGCTACCCGAAATTATCACTCGTTCCTTGAAAAACGAGTCTCCTTTAAGCTCTTTTCAACTCACTCATAAAATATGAAAAGATTACCAAGTAATTGTCCTCTCCAGCTCGTTAAAGCTACCGGAAGTGCTATCCCTCTTCTAGATTTTAATCTTTTTGGACCTAAGGGATCATTACACAAAAAGATCGAGCGCTTGTCTTGTTTGGCTCGTTAAAACAATCGAAAATTCATCCCTTTCGTATTATTTTATACTTTTTCGAACTTAAGGGATTACATAAGATGAAAAAGGATTATTGGAGATTCCTTTTCATCCCTTTTCAGACTCTCTAAAATTGAAAAAGGACCAAGTTATCATTTTCGTTAAACTCGTTAAAATCAATAGCGACAAATTTGTCCGTATAGACAAGATCGAGTTTCATTGTTGCTAGGCTCGTTAAAACATAGCAACGGGTTCGCTCGAAGGGAGGATTATAGAACAAGCATATGTTATCCTCCTCAAGCTTGACAAAAATAAAGAGGTACTGGTCAGCAATGACTAGGGAAAAATTGGGGAGAAAACTTGAAGAAACTTTATTGGTATCAAGTCGCTCTTGAACATGACACTTTCATTCCACGTCCGAGTCGGGTTGGGTATTCCGTTCACCTGTCATATCACCATTGGTCCATAACACCATCCATTTTTGGGGTTAACGCTACCAATCCATGTCAGTGTCACCGGTATGTTCAAGACAAGTCGCTCAAAGAATTCACCCGTGTCTCATCCACTACAATACATTCGTGCTCCATTCTTTCATGACCACCACCCTGAACCTTGTATCATCAGATCGTTTTCACCTCCAAAATCATTTGCTCCATTCCATGTCGTAGATGTGGGATTCATTAAGGCCCTCCTACGACGGGTCACTTCTTGTCGACATCAGCTCACTATCCAAGAAGTCGACTTAGGAACAACCCTTTAAGTACTTTGAAGCTTGCATGCCTCAATGGCAAGTTTCTCACTTCCGGCGACAGGTTTACATCAATGGCCTCCGACCGAAAGCTTTTACGTGGTGTTCGACTCCAAGACCCTTTTTCACACCACGTGAATTGTACTGTAGTAACTTGAGGGTCATCATCATTATTGGTGATTCCTCTCGCACTTGTTAACAGCTTACATCATTGGCTAGTAATCAGGCGATGTCGTTCCATGTTCGACTCCAGAACATCTTTCACAACGATCGACTTGTACTCTGAGTGAAGATTGAATGAGTTTGAAGACCCCAGATCTAGTTTCATCCATCCAGGCTATGATATATTCAGGAATATAAAGACATCAAATGTACATCATTGACGAACAGATGATCATCTGGATCAAAGGATGATGGCTCCATCCGAATCATCAATCTGCTACACAGACAGTCGTCTGTCCTATGTACATGAAAATGAATTTATAAAGTTGAGCATGGGAATGCCTGCCTTAGCTAGATCATGAAAATATTATGAAGATAATGTATTGTATTGTATCTTATTACAGGTCGCCTTCCAGCTCGAAAAAACTTCGGATCCTCATGATAAAGCATTTCACCTGACATCAAAAGATTAACGACCTCATGCTTTAGGGGGCAACTGTTATAGACATTTTTGGGCACTGCAACCCCAATCATACATGTCCATAAACCAAGGGCTTCTAAGTCCCTAAAAGTGTTGCTTCACACCCTAAAATAACAAGGTCAGCTGATTACATCTTCTCCCAGAAGTTCTCCATGAAAAACTGCACAGAACTGGTCAAAACTGGACCATACAGGTTGCTCAGTGCAAAGGGTGCGATGCATCCCACCTGATCAATGTAAAGGGTGCGATGAATACTAGAAAGCCCTTCTGTAGGGTGTGATGAGTGAGAGTGGACAAATGGCAGAGACAGTTTGCAAGGTGGATACTCAGGGAATCTTCCAGAAACTTCTCCAATGACACTTGCCTCTCTGAATTCGCCCAGGGATGAGTAAGATATCATGAATCTCCGAGTGGAACCAAGAACTATCAGAGAGAGGACACTAATAAAAAACCCAGCAGTTGACTCAGCCCCTTGCAAACATCTATATATGGATCCCTAGGCTGGAATCTTGTATTTTGTAAGGAAGTGTTGTTGGTTTCTTGGTGAAAATCATAGTGTTGGGTGATCTAAGATTTTCATGAGGTGAAGAAGGGCTTTCATGCTGGGAGGATGACGCTGGGTCAGAACAATTGGTTGTAATCCTCTTTTCTTTTCTTGATATTAATAAAGCTATTCAAGTTTCCCTCCACATTCTTGTATGATTGATGATATATGCATTTGTGTGGTCAATATATATCTGGTCCTATATTGTTTATGATTTTAGATCTCTATTCTTGGATAGTGTTATGCTACTTTGATTCCACAGGTGCTCTTTGAACCTGGGTAGACGAAGGAGAAGCGGAAAAGACCTGTCATAAGGGAGAGGAACGAAGCAAGGAACCAAGCGCAAGACTGAGGTTGGTGTCCTTTGTTGCCCTCTTATCTACTTCTCATAAAGGAAAACGAAAGTAGTTTTAACTTGTTTGTTTCTAAGATAGCTACTAGCCTTAGTAGGACTAGCAGCTCCGAGTGCACACTAGATTTCCCGATAATAAAAATGGTAGTTAAAGGACTACAGAAACTGATCACCAGGTGCACGGGGTCAGGAGAACCAAGTGTCATTCGGAAATTGGGGAAGCATGCATTACGAACTAGAAGAGAAATGAGGTTGACTGCACAGATTGGGGAATATGAAATGGATCAGGTAAGCCTAGATCTAGGTCCAAACGTGAATGTATTACCGAAGAAAACATGAAAACATATGGGCAGGCCCACATTACAGTGGTCCCCTATTCAATTACGAATGACAAACCAACAAAAGGTTTTGCCAATGGGAAGGTTGCAAGGGGTAAGAGATGATATTGAAGGTGCGAGTACACAGACAGATTTTTAAGTGATAGAGATTTTTGATGACAGTAATCCCTATCCCACATTGTTAGGAATAGACTGGGCCATCGATATGAATGGAGTCATCAACCTTATTACGCAGTAATTTATCACTACCTTCACTCCCGGTCCTTTCATTGTGTCATGTGTGCAAGTCAAACATGCTCATGCTGAACAAATGCTCTCTTATGCTACAAATTGACCCACTTTTCCTAAGTTATTTGCCTCATTGTGACTATGGACTTAATATATGCGCTAAAAGGCGCTCATGAACAGTCCAGCCGCACTGCCAGTGCGGAAGTACATCTGATTCCCGCGATGGCCCGATTTCATGCACCAGCGTGGGGCTATCTGTTACCTTTGGCGATGACCTGAATGGCTACATTTCTCACTAGCGATGTCAGCACTGAAGCTCAGTTGTGTACCCGCGATGATCTAGATTGGGCAAATTTGTTCCAACAGTCGACCTTCTGGATGACTCCAAACCTGGTTGTTGCCATAGATTGTGTTGCCCTTCCTTCCCTGGTGTGGCAGTTCCATCAATTGTGCTACCTTCCTTGGGGATAAGCTCTCTCTTCCACCTTCCATGGAGGCTCCTTCTCCTATTTAAACACTCACCTGTGATGTGATCAGCTAGTTGCTAAATTCTTGGTTTGAGCAGTGTTGTTAGTGCTTTTGATAGATAACTGGTGTGAGTGTGATAAGTGTGAGAGTGTTGCTAGCTTGGGGAAGGTTGTGAAGTGCCTGTGATTTCATGTAAAACTTGTGAGTGAGAGAGAGAGACTTGAATTTTGGGAGATCCATCTTCAAAGAGTGAATGCTTGAAGAACATGCTGGCTGGACCCCTCTGAGAAGGCTTGTGACATCAAGACTTTGGTTGTAAGCTTACTCTTATTTCATTATTAATGCAATCAATGATGTTTTCCTATGTCTTGTATGTAATGTACTTGATATCTCATGACTTCTTGACTTTGTGAGTAAATAGTTCATTGTTGTTTTCTAGTTACGTGCTTTGTTGTATTTCCTTTGCTTTGTTTCAGGTTGATCACTCATTGAGGAGAAGGAAGCGAAAGCTGGAGCAGCGCAACAGAACCCCATCGACCACCGGTTGAGGTAGGCCTCCAACTTTGACTATTTAAGGAAAGATATTGTTGATCTATCCTTGTTTGTGACTAGACCCACTCTAGGGCTAGAGGGGTTGCCTCTGTCCGCAGAGGAAACACTTTCCTCCATCACAAACCAGAAGAAGCAGAAGATGATATTCGAGAAAAATTCACTATGCGTAGTAGTCCTGCTGGACCCAACCGGAGGAGCACGCTACACTGAACCAGTGCGTGACGATGATAGTGACGATGAGCTAAATTGTATTTACAAGATAACTGCACAAGACCAGGATTGGGTATATCCGACTGCAGATGGGAGAATATCATGGGAGAGTGGAAGCTCCTACACTTCAGATTAAGACGAGGAAGTATAGCGCTAGCAGAATCGATTACATGAAGTGACAACGCTGAATTGTGACATGATGATTAGATCACTACATTGCGTGATAGCAGAGGCACAAGCGTTACTGACATATGATGGATCGACAGCAGTGGATGAATTCTTGAGAAAATTTGAAAGCGTAGTACCAGAAAAGTAGCAGTTCGATGCATTGAAATGGGCACTGTGCGCAACACCTACACGATGGTGGGGTACACATCAAGCAAAGTTTGAGGACTGGCATGAATGTAGAAGGATGATGCGCCTACGATTTGGGAGCCCCCAGCTTCAAATGAGAGTTGGGCAGCCAGGACAAAGTAGCTTACGGGCCCACCTGTGTCGATGGGTACAGACATGTGCGGTGCAGCCCACAAGAACACACCCCAAACTAAGGATCAGAAATCAGAACATAGAAGCATTAAAGAAGGTATACGGAGTCCTGAATAGGGTTCACTAGGCGAGATGAACTGATTGGGACCTACACGTACTACCGGTTCGATGGGCCTATAGGGCCATATCCAAAAACCTGAGCATGGAGATGATTCTGAAGCTAAGGAGAAAAGTACAGACCATAATGTTGGAGAACAGGAATCCTCACGCAATAGCTCTCATAGTTGGGACAGTACCTGAGGACTCAAATGAAGGAATTTTGCAGCTACAGAAGGGAAAACTTATGCGGATTCAGGAAGCCATTTGACGAGGGAACATTAAGCTTCATGAACATGAATAATATCAGGTGCGACTGAGGAAGTAAAGCATGTTAATAGACGCGGAGATCAAAAATCTAGAAAACGACATCGTGCAAGTATGTCGCATCGACAAACTAAGAAAGACAAGACAAGAGATGGATAGCTATAATACTGCACTAGAAGATTGTCACTGAGAATTTGTGGCTTTGCTACCATGGCTATGACTTCACCTCACCATGCAAAGTAACCATGGGAGCACACCGCATAAGGAAGATCACGCAGCACTGACTGTCGCGAGGGTAATTGAGGAGTACTCATGGATTGGGATGGAAAGTGAATTGGAGCCTCGCATAGATGGTGTGACCACTTGACTATCCATAGGAAGCACAATCTCAGCACTCCAAGCAGTTGAAAGAGAGTGCGGGACTATAAAAAATTATATATGGGAGATGTGCGATAAGGAGGTTGTGCGCAGGATCAATCTGTCACCGGGGTCGCACCCATGCAGAGGGCGTTGCGCTGTCGTGTGGGTAGCTTGGGAAGTGACCATTGGTGTCACTATTCATGACAAGATGTCCCATTTATGACAATGAGGAGTAGGTGGCAGGCAATTAAGACATGAAGGCAAAACTAGATTGGGGACGATCTGCTGCCAATCTCATATTAACGAGCTGAACAATGGGGGAACAGTCAAATTTGAATTCAAAAAGGCCTATAAATCACAGGTGGCTATCCACCAAATAACCCTTGGCGTTCTGAAAATTCAGTTGTTTCACTATCAAATGCGTATGGACCTTACGAATTTGGAGGCTTTAAGAGCAAGTTCAATGTTTGAGACATTGGCAAAGAAAACACAAGACTTCCAGAATAGAATGATGTCGAAAACCAAGGATGCCGCACAGAGTCGTACGCCACCAATGGGGGATGCACCGAAAATTCCAAAATCACCCGAGACGTCGAGGCCCAAAAAGGATCCACAGGCAGCAGGACCAGTCTGTATGTCTCCGTGAAATCCGTGGTTTGGTAAAATATCTATGGAAGACAAGGGCAAGACTGTTAATATTGAGACAGATGATGAGGAGGAGGATCTACAGGCATTTGTAGAAGAGATAGAGGTGGATGAAGTAATGGAGGAAGACATTCAGCCAGTATGCGCTATAGCAAAACTTCCCAAGTATGTCCCTCTACGGAAAGGGAGAGTAAAAGTACCGAAGGATTGGATGTTGTTAATAGCACACTCCAAACCCCGCTCCTCCCAAATGGAATTCTGTTTGAAGGATCGGTTCTGTGCCGCATGCCCATGATGAAATTTGAAGATTGGAACCTCGCAGACAATGAGAAGTTCCCACATTTGGAGACAAGCCAACTCATGAACAGAGCAAGGAGGGGTCCGTTACAGCACTGGAGTTGCGGAAATGGATACGAGGTGTGGAGGAGGCCGAGCTACTCCACCTCCTATGGATTCCACACTTTCACCAGGCACCGATCATGATCTTTGTCATCAAGCAACTGCTTTTCCTGGTGCACGATGGGTACTTGTGTTTGGAGGAGCCTATTCCAATCATGGCGGAACTTATTCATAAGATTTCTCGGCTTACCTGTACAGGAAGGGACCCCACAAAAATAGTTGGAAAAAGCCGAGATTTGGCACTCGTAGAGGCCATGAAGAAGAAATACAAGTTGGAAAAGAAGAAGAGAGGCTATGTAATTAGTAGAATTCAAGACAAAGGGGTAGCCACCCAGCTGCTGGTAGGGAAGGTGATGCGAAAATGTCACGGCAACAAGATATCAACAACGGTCGTCGCGCTGGCTGAACAATGCGTAGAAGGGGTCCATTTCAACACGGTTGAATTCCTCTGTGAGGAATTCCTAACCAATTGCAAAGAAGCTCACGAGCAGGGCAAGGTATTCCACTATGCGTGGTTGCTCTTGTCGATCTTATTGGTAACCGGGGAATTGCCAGAGGACAATTAGTTTTCTCCTCTTGAACAGTACTTGCCAGAGGCGGCAAAATACGCGTCGCTCTGGGTGATGAAGGACGCCACAAGGATCTACAAAACCAAGGTTTTCTAGTTTCTTATGGAGGCAAGCGTCCAGATGTGGATCAACAAAAGGCCGCGCCTATCCCCCATAGTGTACGACAATCTATGGGGCTTTGCATACTTTAAGGTGGATATGCACAATGTGTATATTAAGGCATGGAAGGATCCAAAGCAGAACTGGACCAAACTCCCTTTCATCGTGATTGATAACGCTGTTTTCGTTGTGCTCAACTCATGGCCACCCAAGTGGCGCACCCCAGATCTGGCAGTGTGAGATGAGATAGCAATACAAAAACAGAAGGATGCCACCAAGTTGTTGGCCCAGCAAAAGTGCAATGAGCAGCTTGCTGAGGAGGTAAGGGCCTCCCACGAGGCAGCGAAGGCCACTGCAGAGCAGACCAAGGCCGCCGAAAAGGGACAGCAGCATCGACAACTAGGGCCACTGTGACGCAGGAGGAAAGAGGCCCAGACTTGAGCATGAGACAGGGGAGAGAGGACATGGCGAAAGGTGCGGATCCAACCACGACATCTGCACAACTGAAATGGTTGTGTGGTATGGAACGAATAGGCCCACGGAAGAAGACTAAGGCTTTCAAACTAGATGGTGAACCCATTACACTAACAAAGGGTGACCTCTATGACATCGGTGACATAGTTCACGAGGTCACCGTGGAAGTGCTCCAGGAAGTAATGACAAAGCAACAGAATGTGTTGGGGGCCCTCCAAGTGCAACTACAAGGACTTCAGGTGTGGCCCCCACAAGAGGGAACGGTAGCGCCTACAGTGTCACAGGTACATTAGTAATAGAGCAGTTGTTGTGGGCCAAAATGGCTAACACCATCATGCTGCCGGAAGGAGCACTGACAACGGACAGCATGGAGGACAGAGCTGCAGTGGGCCGGATCAAGGGACTTGGCCTAAACTTGGCTACCCTTCCGTGGGATATATTATATTAGCTGCAGGATAGAGTGATAGCAGAACTCCACTCTAGGGAAGGACGTGCAGTGAAAATTCTCAGTGAACAGTGAATCAACATCGAGCAACTTAGCCTACAACACGATGAAGCATTGGCACAGAATCAAAAGCTGGAACAGATAGTAGAGGAAGCATGTCGCCGCACCCCAAAGCTAGAAATTGCGCAGACCAACCAATAGGAGTGCAGATTCAAAAATTGGCCAGTGGATTCCACGAGGCAAGGGAGGAAGCAATGAGGATCCAACTGGACCTAAACCTCAGATTGTTAAACTTCAATTAAAGGCACAGACATCCACGCCCCCGAAAGTTTTGGAACAGTGCATTGGTGCTATCCAAAAGGGGTTGGAAGAAATAGGATAGGTAGTGCAGACCTGTACAACTTTGTTGGAAGACTCCTTCGCGGTCCTCACTTCCTTACAAGAGGACCCCACCATAGAGAGCTTGGAAACAGAGGCACGAGAGCTTCAAATTCAATATGATAGTGTGCACAGGACGGCCCAAACAGTGGTCCTGAGCCAGCGGCTCGCAAAGCCACATTAGGTGAAGGCATTGAAGGAGCAAGTGGATGCTATGTGCCAAAAAGAAGTAGTACTTAAAGCATGCGTCTAGCCTTGGATTAATGAGGCCTTCCTCATCACTGCAAACATTAAAAGAAAGCTCGCACAGATGAAAGTGATGCATGCTTTAAGACAGGGATTTCCCCCTGACAAGAAGCATTCAACCGAGCAAGTAGCGTAGATCTAGCAGATGGCAGAGTAGTGCACTGTGGACCTTCACGCAGCCCAGACATAGTTGGACAAGCTTTGTGTCAAGATCTCCGTACACTGACTCAGGACGAGTCACGATGATTGTGTTGGGGGCCTATTGGGCAGCATATCCCCCCCACGGCATGTTTTTGGGGCTTAAAGCCCAAGATTTGGTCAATGTAATGTGAAGACTTCGCGAAGTACGGGTGCGGAGTGCGAAAGTCGAGGATGAGTCATAGGTTTTTCCGCCCTAAGAATTGTAAAATAATGTAAAGCTGTGTCGGCCTAAGAATTATAAATAGAGCGAGGCTCTAAGTGTAAAGGGCATTATTAGAAGGAATATAGAGATGTGAAGGCATGATTAGAGCATAAGAGTTGGATCTGAAGTGTATTGGATCGTAGTGGTAGGAAGAGGCTCTGCAGCTAAGTGCGTAGAGGCCTAGTAGAGTCCGCAGTTGTGTGCACGGAACACTGCAGTTGAGTGCATAGGGAGGAGTTAGGGAGGAGTTGAGTCTGTAATTGGAAATTGAAAGATAATAAAGATAAGTTTTATTCATAATATTGTGCATCTTTTTTTCTGTTTATCTTTATGCATTTATCCTATTTATGGTTACGCGCATTTATCTATATGTTGAATGAGTAATAAGAACATTGGGCTCACACGATTTAAGTTAAGCACTAATATAATAGGGAAGTAAGTAAATAGATCGGGGTAGTACTTTATTCGTGCCCCTTACAAAACTGCATGAAGGCAGTGGTACAGGTCGCAAAGGATAGAAAACTGTGTGGAGTAGCACGAGTATGCAGGTTCTGACCGCGAACCTCTAGAAACATCATCAAGACATCCCTAGGGTGCGGAAACCTGGTTTCAACACCCTCCCATATTGCCTTGGGTGAAACCTCAGTCCGCGCACCACGGACTATTTCCGAAAGGGCTAGTAGTACCGGGATTTGCTTGGCTAAATCACTTATGAACCTGGGTTAGGCCCCATGTAGCCAACAGGGATGAAGGCTGCTAAAATACCTCACCTAACCATTGCCATGGATATAAGGGACATTTTCTGGTCTAGAATGACTTCTTGATATAATGGTAGATGCTTAATTGTACAGAGGGTATCATAAATATCATGTTTGACATCCATTAATGGGGTATGAATGATTGAGGAAGAACTTACTTGCTTGGCCACGACATCTGTTGGGTGACAGTTGCTGACTTGGAATACAGTTGCTGAAGACAATTTCTGACTCGGAATATTGAATTATAAAGGAAGTTGCTCGATTAATACAATGTTCTCTTTTATACTTTGATTATATACAATAACTAAATAGGGGAAAAAATTTGCAATAAATGTTGTGTATTAATGGAGTGGTGGATGAAGTGACGGGGTACGATGAGTGATGTGGGCAATTAACGAATGAAGGTGGTGGAAGACGTGGAGTGCGCGATGTGGAGCGGAACGATTTGGGTGGCCCACCATGGGGGTAATGAATGTACAGGAACTTTATCAAAGTTGAACCCCCGCAGTAATCTCAGGCCGTAGATAGCGGTCAACCATGCCAATGTCATGGTCAACTGTGGGGATTAAGCATGAATTAATTTTCGTGACTTTTTCTTCCCTATAGCACACCTCAACGTTCTTATTGAGTTATCACTTGATCACACCTCTTGAACCTGCATGAACTTTAGTAAATGGGTCAGGCCTATTTACATTGTTGATTTTTTTTAAACAACAAAATAATACTCTGGCATTTAGATCTTTTTGATTTTTCAGAAATTCATACATAATATTTGAATTTTTTTTTTATTTTTTCATTTTTTAATATTATTAAGAAACTTCAAATGAAAATGGATGCTACAACACACTCTTTGCATCTTCTCCGCAATGGTACATTCGACTTTGCTACTCCTTCCAATTTGTTGAGTGTCATTCTAAACGTTGTGATCCCACTATAAGTAGGCTTGTCTGTAAACAAATTCTTCACCGTCCACAAAAGTTTAAAATCCTTATTAAGATAATTCACAATAATTTCTCCCTTCAGTACTGTTGTCTTCTCATGGGTTTTGTCAATCTTACTTTTTGCTTCAACTATCAAAGTCTCATATGATTTACATGGCAGCAAATTTTCTTGTAAAACCCAGCAAGAAGGGATTCCAGCACTAACTCTTTTATCAAACAGGCTATTGAACTTGGAAACTACTCCTTTTATTTCATTCATCTTCTTCTCAGTAGTTTTTCTATAGATATTTCTGATAATCATCTTATTAAAATCCATTGCACACAGTGTTCTGTCCATAATGTCATGTTCCTTTAGCTCTGAAGCAAACTTAGAGTTAATAAAATCTATCATTCTTTTTGCAAAATTGGATTTCTCTAAAAATTTCTACTTATTTTGCATAACCAAACTTTCCATGTCTCTAACAATTGTTTTCTCAACCGACACAATGACAAGGAATTCTCGGATATTCCTGATAACTTCAATAATATCATCCCAGCTAATTTCCATTGCCTGGATTAAAGACATATTACCTTTCATTTTCTCCTTCAGCCTTTTAATCTCCTCTTCAGCCCTTTGAAATTCTTCTCTGTATTTCTTTGCATTTTCCTTCTCCATTCTAGCTTCCTCTTCACTCATGTTTAAGAGTTTACAAGTTGTCTCCATGTCCTTCTGTGCTTTTTTCAAATCATGCTCAACCATATTTAACTCTATCCCCAACTGCAATATCTGTGCCACTGGATCCTCTGTATTGGCTGGCATCACTACTGTGCAGACATGAGTATCTACTTGTTTCTGCAACTTGGCCAATGATTCTTTAAGAAAAGAAACCTCTTCAGTTTTCTGCAATACATCCTGTAAAAGCTTCTCCTTTTCATTCTCAACTTCAGTTATCCCTACAGCAATAGGATGCTCACCTGTAGGAAGATTCAACTTCTTTTTTATAAATGGAAAGAAAAACGGGGGGGAATGGAACGTGTAAAGAATTAATGAAGTGAAAAGGATGAGGTGATGGGGTACGGTGGGTGAGTTGGACAGAAATGAATGGGAGCAAATGATGATGTGGAGACGTGAGGTGGAGTGAGATGATGAGGGATGGCCAACTTGGGGGTAGGGGGTGTATGAGATGTTGATCAAGGCTGAACCCCCATAGTGATCACGAGTCATCGATCTCCGTCAACTGTGCTAACATCAGGGTCAACTGCGGGGGTTGAGCCATGGATTATAACCCATGCTAGTTGTTCCCCCACAGAGTGCTTTACCTGTCTTCTTTTCCAACACTTGATCGCACTTCGCAGAAATGCTCGAGCTTTAGTAAATGGGTTGGGCCCACCTTCTTAATGCCTTCAATGCCACCGTTAGTGCAATTTAAAATAATATTTCAAAATTTTAACTTTCTTTTGTTTTTTCAAAACTTAGACATGATATTTTATTTTTTGGCTTTTGAATAATATTGAAAATTTAAATGACAGTGTAGGCTACAACACCTGGCTCCACCTGGGGATAGTGCTTTTTCCACAGAAGCACTAAGAACCATAGATCAATGCCTTCACCTCGGGCATGGAGTCATGTATTGCTTCACCAAATTCAATTCTATGGAAAATGTACAATGAATTCACTCCGGTATTTACAATGACAAGGTGTATGTGACTCAGAACTGGAAATAATGTTTGAGGTATTGCCCATTGACAGGTAGTTGTAAAGTTTCACCATCAAGGTTCTCTAGGAGAAATGTATTATTTTCCCTTACCTTTGTAATCCTAAATGGTCCATACCAGAGAGGGTCAAACTTCCCATGTTTTCCCTTGTCTTCTCTCCTAGTATCCCACCTTAGCACCAGGTCTCTAGCTTTAAAATCAATTTCTTTAGCTTTTCTATCAAAAATACCCTTCATTTTTTATTGATATATAATCAAATTATCTCTTACCTTATCTTTGCTTTCATTCAACTCCATTACCTTATTCATCCTTCTCACTAAAGCATTGGATTCTTCTTTTGCCTCCTGAATCACTGCAATCACAGGCTTCACAAGCTGACTAGGAAACAAATCTTGTGTTCCATACACTAGCCCTTGAAAGGTGATTTGCCTGTAGACATTTTTGTAGTCACTCAAACGGCCCAAAGAGCAAACTTCAATTTTGAATCTCAGTCCTTCTGATTCTCTGCAATGTTTTTTTTTTTAGAATTTTCACCAATGTTTTGTTGGTGGATTCAGCCAATCCATTCCCTTGAGGGTGATAAGTTGTTGAATGAGATAGAATAACATTATATTTCTGACAAAAAGAAACAAACCTGACTAAACTGAACACTTGAGCATTATCAGTTATGATTTTAACAGGGCACCCAAATCTGCTGAAAATGTTTTCTTCTAAAAACTTCATCACCACTTGGTCATTTGCCTTTCTAGTAGGTATAGCTTCTACGAAATTGGTGATATAATAAGTTGTTATAAGAACCCATTTATATTGTCCACTCGAAGGTGGATTAATCTCTCCAACGAAGTCTAGCCCCCATTGTCTGAATGGTTCTTCTATGAAGACTGGAATCAATGGCAAAGGGGCCAACTTCTTCTTCTTAGCGAAAAACTGACACTTTTGACAGCCTCTGACAAACCTATATATATCACTAAATAAGGTAGGCTAATAAAACCCTTCCTAGAGAATTTTGTGTGCAATAACCTTCCAACTGTAATGGCCACCACACAATCTTTCATGATAATCCTTAATTATCTCTATAGACTCATCTTCTGTCAAACATAACAGCAAAATTCCAGTAGGATATTTCTAATACAATCTACCCTCTACAATCACATATGTTTGTGCCTTGATTTTTAATGCTCTATATCTTGATCTATCAAATGAATAAGGGCAAGAAAGAAAACATAAATAGTGAACTATGTGCTTATACTAATCTGAGCATAAAAATTTGCGTCGGATCCTCATACCTAGCTTTGATTTATCTTCATTCTCTTTACTTGTATCTTCATTTATAGGTGTTAATAAATTGATTCCCAAAGCTTGAAATTTTGACTCAGCCAACATCTTCACCAACCCCTGTGCTTTAATTATTTTGGTTGGCTTTATGTCTAGGTCATATTCTTGGATCTTAGCTATCCATTTTCTCTTTTACCCTCCACGTCACTCTGGACTAGGACATCCTTCACTACAGCATTTGGCACATAAGCAATAATCTAATTGTAACACATAAGTCCTGAAGGCTTTTAGGGCCTTCACCAAGGCACACACCTGATTTTAAAGAATATTGTATTTGAATTCAACATCCCTGAGTACCTTACTAAAGAAAGAAACTAGCTGCTCTTTACCTTCATCATTTTTCTGTAGCAAAATAGCAGTTATTGAACTAGGTGATGCAAATGAGAATATTTGAAAGGGATTTTGATAATTAGGACTAATCAAAACTGGAGCTGCTTGTAATGCTTCTTTGATTTTGGAAAATGACTCCTTAGCCTCTTTAGTCCAATTTACTTGATTCGTCTTTTTTAGCATATTAGTAATATCTTTCACAATCTCAGCATAATTAGACACGAATCTCCTTAGAAAAATTAATTTTCCCAAAAAAAAATTGAATATCTTTCTTACTTCTGGGTAGAGGTATCTTTTGTACAGCCTGTACCCTTGCTAGATCTATTTTTACTCCATCTCTTGAAACAATGTGTCCCAACAGCTTTCCTTCTTCTAGAGCAAAAACAGATTTCTTGGGATTCAAAGATAGGCCATATTTCTTGCACTTCTCAAAAGTCTTTTTCAAATGTTCCAAATGCTCTTCATCTGACTTGGAGAAAACAATGATATCATCCAAGTATATCACCACAAACGTATCACCCACAAATTCAATGTCCATAGCTCTCTGGAACGTTGCACTTGCATTCATCAGCATAAAGGGCATCCGAGCATACATGAAGGTCCCCCAAGGGGTTGTAAACGCAGTCTTCTTTTGATCCTCCTTATCAATTGCCACTTGATTATATCCGGAGAAACCATCAACCATTGACATTCTAAATGATCCAGTTATCTTTTGCAACACATGATCCATTCTAGGTAATGGATAGTTATCCTTTAAGAAGGCTCTGTTCAAATTCCTAAAATCCATAGATAACCTTATTTCTCCATTTTTCTTCCTTACTGGTACTAAATTCACAACCTAATCAGAGTATTGGAGTGGAACTATTATCTTGGCATCAAAAATCTTCTTAAATTATTTTTCAATTAATGGCAAAAGCAAAGGATTGATCTACTTGAACTTTTGCTCAAATGGTTTAATCCCTTCTTTCAGGGGAATCTTATGCTAAATTATGTTCACATCATATTTCTTGAGATCCTCATATGACCAAGAAAAAACATCAATGTACCTCTTAAAAAGCTCAATGTACCTTTCTTTATAATTAAATGGAACTCCCTTAAACAATTTAACTAGCTTGGGCTCCTTCTGGGTCCCAATGTTGCAATCTTGGACCTGTTCATCCTAAGAAAATTTTTCTGAACCAACAGTTATGTCATTAGAACTAAAAATTATTTCAAGAGGGACAAGTCCTCTTGGAAAAACATTATCCTTCAATTGAATGATCTTCTGATTAGCTATGGACTTTTTATAATCACTTACTTCTACATTTTTTGTTACTACATCCCCATCTTCATCAATTTTGGTGCCTTGAAAGTCTTCAATCATTGTCAAGAACTCCTCAATTTGCTGGTCATCCTAAAAAACCTGCCAATGCTTTATGTTATCTGGGACAGACGGTCTGTACTTCTGTTAGGATCCTATAATAATACGATTCATAATTTTTAATTGGCTATGGTTAGTATTGTAATATTGTACATACTTTTTCTTTCCGCAAAATGTTTTCCCATATTAAAATTAAAAAATGTAAAGAGGGTATTTCTAAAAGAATAATGAAAGGACAAAAAGGAAGAAAAAGATCAAAAAACTAAAAAATATGAACCCCAAAAAAAGAGATAAAACTAAATCATGAAAGTCTGCAAATTCAAATTCCTCTCCTTTTACTTTACTTTGAAAAATAATATTGTGTGCAACTTGTCAAAAATGCCACAATCCATGATGATCAAATAGTTTAATCTTGACTCATTCATGCTTTAAATTTCATGTTGATAGATAGAGAATAAAGATCTAGCCAAACTATTTAATCTTTGAAAATCAGTGGTTAGGTAGAGAATAAAAATGAGCTCAACAGTTTAATCTGAGACATTGGAAGTTATAAGGTTAGAATTAGATAATTTTCTTATCAAAAGAAAAGGAAATAAAGGGTCAACAAGCTCAAATGCACCCAATAAATCAAGAGAAAATGCTAGGGTAGATAAAGGGTAGGTAGAAGAAGTGTTGCAAGTGCACAAGGTTGCTGAGTCAAAAGCAAATTCATCATGCTTAATCCTATGTTTCATGTGCAAGAGGAATTGTGAAAAAGAAAGGATATTAACCAAAGCTTGTTTACTAATTTCTCCTCATTTCACTACACCCCCACATACTTATTTTCTAAGTTCCCCTCATTATCCCTTCATTACCTGTAAATACCCTTTCCCCTCATTTTAACCTTTTACCCCTTGGTTCCATACATATCCCTAGATTCCCTTCAAAAACCATTCTCCCTTCCCAAAACCCTTTTTCCTTAGTGTGAAACCCATTCCCCATTACAAATATCACCTTCCCCCCTTATTAATTTCCATTTTCCCTTAAAAACCCACAAAAACCCTTTGTCCTAAATTTTTCCTAAAGTCCTGCTTTGCAAATCCCCAACGTTATAAATTCCCCGACACCCTTTTTAACCCACCAACCCTTGGTGCAGTTAAAAAACCCTGCCATATAACCTATGGTCCCACCTTTATTAACCATTGGCTTATATTAAAAATCCCGACATTTTTCGTTAATTAATTACAATTCTTTGTAATTAAACCTCAAGCCCCGCCAACCACTTTCCTGGCTACGTCCATTCAACTCAACTGTGTAATATCCCTCCGATCTCCCACCCCCAGATCCAACGACACAAAGCCATATCACGCGGATTCATCATCCGACTAGTAACGGCCTGAGAGCACACGAGATTCACGGTTTTGGTCAAGCACTGTTCTGCTACATGGTAGCACCATGTTATATCGTGTGCTCGTGAAAAATACTGCTCACCAATCAAAAGCGGTGCGATGTCGCACAAAAGCACCTCCCTGCCTAAAGGAAAAACTGCCCATTGTTCATTCAATAATACTCGCGCCAAAATGTAACTGTTATCAGTTAAAAGGCTGAAAATGCCCCATTTTACTCTTTTCACTCGTTTTTGCTATAAACCTCTACTAAACCAATTTTGACACCCTGAACCTCTAAGCGACCAATTTAGCCACCTTTTTCCACCTGAAGACACTACGGACACCAAATTGAAGCAGAAAATAATCAATTCAAGCCTCAGTACCCTCTGCAGTTACCACAGAACCCCATCTGCGCACCAAAAACTGTCAAATTCTAGGTATTCTTGAAAAAACCAAAATGACCCTGTAAATTTGAATTATAAATAGTAATTCTCAAAGGTTAATTGATTAAATTAATTAAAAAACCTTCCTGAATTGAAGAGAAACCTACTGTACATCCCAAACCCTTTTTTACAGACTGTAATTACCCTCCCACTATTCCAGAGCTTCTAAACCTCACTCCTGAAACCACAGAAAGCATAATTCAATTCAATAAATCCAATTATGGCTTCCCAAACCTCTTTGGATGTAAGACCTTTGCAAACCCCTCACCTAGATATTGACCACCTTGCATTAGCCGATAGAGACTTTAAAATTAAAGACACTGCTTCCCCTGCCTACCCGCCAAAACTCCACTATTGGAGTAAAGACAAGTTTTTAAACCAAAATGATGACATTCACCTTTGGGAGTCAAATTTTCCAAAGTACTATTTCCCACAAGTACACCAATTCCTAGAAATCATCCACTTATGCTAAGCTTGCTCTATTCCCCACCAAAGAGCCATAGTCACCCCTGACCAACAAATTTTATTCACCATTACTGCAAAATCAATTAATCAAATGCTGAAAATCCAACCTAGCCCAAATGAGACCCCACTTTCCATTGAAGGTTTACTTGAACTCTACACCAAGTTAGACCTTCCCAAGATGGCCCAGATTTTCAAATTTTCATTATTAAAGAGTCTCACACTCCAACAGATGGTCCTCCATATGCTGCCACCATTTTCTCTGAGAGAGGTAGACAAATTATTACCATGCTCTCTTGCATTCTAGGGTACACCACAGATGAACATGTGGATGAGGTTGTCCTTGCTTTCCTTTCTATCTTTTGCCCAGGAAAGCCTCCTGCTACAATTTACAACTATGCTCAGTTCTTGGCAGATAGATTCCATGAACATCTTATCAGATTGCCAAATGAGATAGTGTTTAAGTATTCCTCATTATTATTTCACATGCTCCTGTACTTTCAGTCAGACAAGTTCCCTATCAACATCCAAAAGTTAGACACCAAGGGAAACCCAAGGTTTGTCATCTTCTGGACACCATCGATCCAAATGTATTCCATTGTATTTACTTATAAAGACTTCATTGATTCATTTTTTCATCCTGTTATAAAAATGCTAACCAGTAGCTATCAGCCTAGGATCAGTGAGGAGATTAAAAGAGTTTTACAGTTGGAAAAGAACAGTAAAGTGGGAGACTGGTATCTATACCAGGACCACACAGAAATCAGAATATATGGATGCCAACTAGCTCCCTACAAACCACCCAAATACCTCCCCATGAGGATATTT
Source organism: Pinus tabuliformis (assembly GCA_031772625.1). Classification (NCBI taxonomy): domain Eukaryota; kingdom Viridiplantae; phylum Streptophyta; class Pinopsida; order Pinales; family Pinaceae; genus Pinus; species Pinus tabuliformis. Next base: position 512,554,292 of record CM062806.1, on the reverse strand, counting down.
GCATTAGAATACTTTAGGAAAATTATAAACTCTGATGAAGTCAATTTCCTATCAGCTAGGAAGAAGACCCAGTTCAAAATGAAAAATTAATTGGGCCCCTTTATTTGTAATACTAGGGAAGTTGGACGAGAGGCAGATAAAATCTTACAGGAGATGAACTTCAAGAGAAGTTTTATGTGGCAATATGACCCTCATGGAGTCATAAATAAACTAAGGCTCAAATTCAAATTGGGTCCTTTCATACATCATCCTAGAACAGACATTAAGATATTTTCCAACCAGTTAGAATGGTTGGAAAATACTTTGATAGATATGGACAGTACTGTAGTAGATGTGGAGAATACATCAATAGATGTGGAAAAGAAAATTGATACTAGTTCCTTTCTGTAGGTTCCAGCCCTAGAATAACAGATGAATATTCCTCCCATTTTGCAGACTCTAGCCAATGAAGATAGAAATGAAAAAAGAACTAGGGAAGAAGGTTCTAGTTTAGCCATGGAAACCACAAATGACCAATTTGAGATTAGTTACAGGAAGAGGCCCAAGCTTAATCCTATAACTGAACAAGAAGACACCATTGACACAGTGGAAGTCACTGACATAGAAACAACGATTGGAAGGAATAAAGGCCCAACAGCTTCAGAAAAAACACACCAGCCTTCTACCTCAAACACCCAACTTATTGAGAAACAACTCAGCATTCAAGTCTCTTCATCCAACAAGCCTAAGGATAAATAGAAATATATTAAAGAAAAGTACAAGGAAATTAAGTTGAGGAATGAGGCATTGAAGGCTGAGACTTATGCCCATTACTTCAAGCAAACACCTGCCAATCAAAATAGGTTAATGTCAACCTTTGACATTAAGATTGGGAAGATGCAAATGACATTCATGCAACCTATAGTCCAGCAACCCAAATCATCGGATGACTATAGGAAAATTGAATTTGAAGTTTTGGCTAGGGATGTTCACCCTATTGACCAAATTGAGTTTCACAAATAGGCAGGTGAGATGATCTATTCCACCATGAAAAATAAAGTTATGACTGTCCATAAACTCCAAGTCTCACTAGATAATATCACATCACAGTACAAGCTGGAAAAGCCCTCCTCGCAGGCCAAGGACAACAGAATCGAGTCACTGGAATACTTGGCGATTGAGCTTGGGTATAATCCCAGTGATGTCGAAGCCGCAGAGAAACTAATAAAGAAAAAGAATGAGGATAATGTTGCTTTGAAGAACCAGCTGAAACTGCCTCATTCAGAGCATCCACAAACAAAGGAGGTCCTTGAAAGCCAGACCCAACAAGAGGAGATGATGGACCTCATCCTCCAATTAAATGATCAGTTAAAGTAAATGGAGAAGGAATTGGACATTTTGATACATTTAAAACAGGCCAGACTTGAGACAGCCACTACCACTTCCATTCCAACAGTCACTACATCAGTTCCATCAACCTTGGCAGCTTCATCGACCCCCACAGATCCACTAGCTACAACACTTCCAGCTACAATGGCATCTACATCAGCAATAGGTTCAACAATAGCAGCAGCTCAACCAAGTGATGAGGCAAGAAAACTGGTGAATGTTATAGACATTTTTGGGCACTGCAACCCCAATCATAAATGTCCATAAACCAAGGGCTCTTAAGTCCCTAAAACTGTTGTTCCGACCCCTAAAAGAACAAGGTCAACTGATTACATCTTCTCCCAGAAGTTCTCCATGAAAAACTACTCAGAACTGGTCAAAACTGGACCATTTCACCTGCTCCATGGTCAAAGTGCGTTGCATCCCACCTAAATACACACAGTAGATGTGATGCATGTTGAAAAGCCCTTCTATGGGGTGTGATGGGCGAGAGTGGACAAATGGCAGGGTCAATCTGCGAGGTGGAGGAGCAAAGAATCTTATAGAAACTTCTCCTATGACACTTGCCTCTCTGCATTCGCCCAAGGATGAGTAAGAGATCATCAATCTCCAAGTGGATTCAAGAACTATCAGAGAGAGGACACTAATCAAATCTCAAAAGCTGACTCACCCCCCTTGCAAACATCTATATATGGATCCCTCATCCCAGAGATCCAGAGGCTGGAATTTTGTATCTTGTAAGGAAGTGTTGTTCGTTTCTTGGTGCAATATCATAGTGTTGGGTGATCTAAGATTTTCATGAGGTGAAGAAGGGCTTACTTGATGAGAGGATGATGTTGTTTCAGAACAATTGGCTGTAATCCTCTTTGCTCTTTCTTGATTATCAACAAAGCTATTCAAGTTTTCCTCCACATTCTTGTATGATTGATGTTATATGCATTTGTGTGGTCAATATATATATGATCCTATATTTTTTATGATAGTAGATCTCTATGCTTGGATAGTGTTATGCTGCTTTGATTCTACAGGTGCTCTTTGAAGCTGGGTATACGAGGAAGCAAGTAGCAAAAATCTATCAGAAGGGAGAGGAATCAAGCAAGGAACCGAGCGCAAGACAGAGGTTGGTCTCCTTATTCCCCTCTTATCTATTTCTCATAAAGGAAAACGAAAGTAGTTTTAGTTTGTTTGTTTCTAAGGTAGCTACCAGCCTTAGAGGGACTAGCAGCTCTGCATAGACACTAGTTTTCCCGATAACAAAATGGCGACTCCACTGGGGAGTGAATAGATTGTTTGTTTATCTGCATTTGTTTACTTTATAAACTTACAGACAGAGCCTGAAGTCAAGCCAGCTAGCCTTCGAATTGCATTTGCTATGCAAGTGCAAAGTAGATCAATGTTGCTTCAGTCTATCTCCGAGTTTTGTTTATGAATTAAACAATTGATTTACAAGCTCTCTAATTGCCCTTGTGGTGGCTCTAGTAACCTCCTTAGATCTACCCCTATGATTGATTTACTTATTACCACTTGCTCGGCCTAAATCCCTGAACTGGACTGCAAACTGTGACCCGGAACCCAGTTAAAGTCTCGTCCCTGGTCTAGCGTACTATCTCTTCTTTAGAACCTGAATGCATCGCACTTCCTGAGTGTAGTAGGTGTGTTGCATTTCACTTTCCCTGTGTAACAGGTGCACTGATCAAAAAGGGCTATTTTTGCCTCTAGACTTTGGTTTTCTCACTCTTTTCAGCTCTTTTCAGGAGTTTTGTTATCTGTAGTCAGTACACCTCTGTTTGACACCCCTTTCCTTGCCATTATTCCGCCTCCATTGTGCAAAGAACTGTAAATGTTTTATGTATTTTGAGTCATTTTCAGTTCTCCTTTACAAAGAAGTAGCGTAATTGTACTGTTGTTTCTTGATTTGAAAGTGTCGCAAGTGTCATTTTCAGTCATAGAAGAGAATCCGATTGTTCTTGATAGTCGATTACACTGTTACTCTTGTATTTGATTTGAATTGGTAGTTTTTCAAGTGTCGAAAGCAAGTTTTCAATTCCCAATAGCAAAGTGTCGTCATTGTCCTCATTTTGTCTTGAAAAGAAACTTTTTAGTAATGTCACTTTAAAAAATAATTCAGATTTGCGCTTAGCTTTCTTTTTATCATTCACACATTAAGAAGGCTGAAAACAAATACATGCATGTGCATTTGCATTTAGACTGTTTGTTGGTTTGATTTAGGACAGTGCATATAGTGTGTGCTCTCTGCTCTTTGTTGAAAGAACGCCATCTCTCTTTCCTTAGTAGCTAGGATTTTCATTGCAAAAAGAAGATTAAACAATTGTTTATCATCTTAGATTGCATTTTAGGAATTGTACATCTACATCATGTAGTGAACCTGAAAGTCAAATTTCATAAGCAAGATCAACTATTAAATATATTTAATGAATCTAAAAACACTTTGGAACCTAATGCACAACATTTAGAAGTCTAGGCTAGAGACGTATTCCGGCATCGTAAAGCCTGGTAACTGTTGTTTTCACTGTTGGTTGGGTGATTCCTCCACTTTGAGACGACAAGTGCCAGTACGGACTTGTGCTCCCACGTACCGTCGAGTATATTTTGGGAGACCACAATAGGCTATATCCTTTATCCATAGGAAGCCGTGTCTGCCTCCCTATCAATCGCAATGCACTGAACACAGCATTCAGGAAGATTGACTGCCATACCGTAAAAAGTATTCTGCAGTTTTGCGATTGGTTTGGTAATCCCTCTGTCTATATTTCCAGAGCAGTCCCTTTCATTCCTTTTCAGACTCCTTAACGGAAAAGGTCCATCTGAGCACTTGTCACTTCAAGCTCATTAAAAATCGAAGGCGACTAGAGTCATCTTTTGTTTTTTCTCGACTCTTAAAAATTGAAAAAACAAGTTGTGTCAAAGCGTCTAAAATTTATTTTAATCGGAATAAACATCACCTTTCCTACGTTGGTCTTAGGTTGAGAAAAATGGAGTCCACCAACCAAGGAGTTCCCCTTGGAGGAAATCCTAGTCCCTTCTCCTCTTGGGGAGATGTTAGTGTGCCCCATATGGCCACATTGTCGCTTCCAGGATTGACAATCGACTTTCCCGTATGGCTCTTCTCAACTTCTGTCATTCAGAACACCGTGATTCCTGAACAACCAAGTCAGCAACTAAACGATACCAAAGTTACACCCCAACCCTCCACTTCGTCCAATTCTTCCTCTCCTCCTTCCTCTTCTCTTGATGAAGCTGGTAAAGCCAAAAATCAAGTAACTAAGAAGAAAAAGGAGAAGAAGAAGAAAGAGAAGAAGAAGAAGGAGCCAAAAGTGAAAAGGGGCGACCAGGCATCATTTGGCGAAAATCCACACACTGCACCGTCCAGGCCTAAATCGCCATGTGTCATTTGTAAAGGAGACCACTATCATCGATATTGTCCTTGCATCCCTCGGATCCTAAGGGACTGGTCTCCTCGTTTGCACAATCCGGTGTCATCAACCTCTGATGATCATGTTGGAAGTACACCGTCAACTAGCGAAAGTGAAGCCCCTAGACAAAAAGGAAAATATAAATTTCCTTGTAAATTGTGTGAAGGCAATCATGCCGTCCACCGTTGTCCCTTCTTAGACGAGGCTAAAAGAGTTTTGGACGACCATCCGGTTTCACTGTTACGGCTTCCTCCTGGATATAAGAAACTCTTGCCGAGTCTGTCACTAGTTGAAAATCCGGCTGACACGCCCTTGTGGTCGACCGAAGCGTCTATCATTGAAGATAAACCATCTGAATCTACACCAGACGAAAGTCAAAAGGTCAAGGCAGCAATTGACCCGGTCTTGCGACGAAAGTCAAAAGGTCAAGGCAGCAATTGACCCGGTCTTGCCTTCAGAGGATCAATCTTCAGATGATACAGTTACCGAAGAGAACAAGAACGACACCGTTCAAATTCTCTTCGTAAGCACAGACTCTGATGAACATGGGGGCAGTCTACCCGTTCCTTTACCGCAGGAAGGAAGTTCATCAGAGTCATATCTGGTCGTTTATTCGGTCCCACCTCCAAGCAACCTGGTTGTTTCCTTTGACTAGAATCTACTAGGCAGACCCCGTTTACCGGCTAGTGTACCATTTCGAATCATTGCTCAAATATATAGAATGGTCATGGCCGGTACCATCATAGATGAAGGGGCTTCTGTGAGTATCCTTTCCTCAACTGCTTGGAAAGCGCTTGGTTCGCCATCGCTTTTGCCTGAGATGAGAAATCTAACAGGCTTTGACAAAGGAACCAGTCGACCGTTAGGGATCCTTCCCAATGTGCCGATAACATTGAGAGGGAAAACCGTTCACATGAACGTAATGGTAGTCCAAGGACCCCTGGATTATAATCTACTCCTTGGATGAGACTATATTTATTGCATGGGATCCATTGTCTCCTCACTCTTTAGAGTAATGTGTTTTCTGCACGAAGGAAGAGTGGTCAAGCTCATAGACCAGCTTTCATTTCTCGGTTCACACATAGCAAATAGTCATATACCAACCCTGAATGGTCTTTTCACGCAAGGAATGTCTCATCAATCCCCAGTCCGTCCTCCTGATGAGCGCGAGTGATTCAGAGGATATGACTGAAACCCAGGGGGCATGCACCCTGGCCTGTTTCGACAAGAGAACCTTGGGTATAGGGTAGGTTTCCGCGGAGGATATATGACTAGTCTGACACACCCGTCCATTTTGGAAAATGGGATTAGACCGGAATAAGATACCTCCACGAGAAGGTAGGCCTTTCCCGATAGAACAAATGTTTTGTCTGCAAATTGAAGGGTAACCTGAAAAGGTAGGCTTTTCCTGATAAAGCAAATGTTTTGTCTGCAAATTGAGGGGTAACCTCGAAACTCTGCTTCACTATACCTGGGGGCATGCAAACCTTTTGGCGTGCAAGCAAAGAGCGACCATTTATTTTTTAAATTTATAGGTCCTCTAACCCTTTAAACTCGTAGGATTGGTCGTATCCTAACTTGCATAAAGAAAGGGTCTGAAGCAAAGCTTTGTAAGGTGCAAGCTCCATAAAAATGGCAACTTAGAGGAGACATCCTTATTATACAACTGGATCGAGCAGTTTTAACACGGAATTCAAGCTCGTTAAAAAATAAACATAAGCAATGAGAAAATGTTCCTCCAGAGTTTAAGCTCATTAAAAAATGAACCAATTTCCAGTAAATAACCATCGTGAATGTATTATCATCAGCCTTTGAAGCCTTGGTCGTGTTCTCATCATAACCTCCACTCTGTATTGACTGAGCATTCACCTCCACTTGATTGTTTACCCCTTTTGAGGAACAGCTGCGAAGAGTGATCTTGTTAGCCATCCTTGTGACACTGTCGTGATTGGAAAATTCCAAACCTTACCTGGAATTAGCTGCTACCCGAATCTATCACTCGTTCCTAAAAAATGAGTCTCCTTTAAGCTCTTTTCAACTGACTCATAAAATATGAAAAGATTGCCGAGCCATTGGCCTCTCCAGCTCGTTAAAGTGACCGGAAGTGCTATCCCTCCTTTAGATTTTAATCTTTTTGGACCTGAGGGATTATTACACAAAAAGATCGAGCACTTGTTTTGTTCGGCTCGTTAAAAGTACTGAAAAATTCATCCCTTTTGTATTGTTTTATACTTTTTCAGACTCAAGGGATTATGTGACGAAAAAGGATTTTTGGAGTTTCCTTTACGTCCCTTTTCAGACTCTCTAAAATTGAAAAGGACCGAGTTATCTTTGTCATTAAACTCGTTAAAACCGAATAGCGACAAACTTGTCCATAACAGACAAGAACGAGTTTTATTATCGCTAGTCTCTTTAAAACATAGTAATGGGTTTGCCCGAAGGGCGAATTATAGAACAAGCATATGTTATCCTCCTCAATCTTGACAAAAATAAAGAGGTACTGGTCAGCAATGACTGGGGAAAAATTGGGAAGAAAACTTGAAGAAACTTTGTTGGTAGCAAGTCGCACTTGAACATGACACTTTCACTCCGTGTCCGAGTCGGGTTCGGTTGTTCCATTCACTGGTCACATCACCATGGTTCCATCACACCATCCATATTTGGGATTAATGCTACTGATCCATCATGTCAGTGTCACCGATATGTTCAAGAGAAGTCGCTCAGAGATTTCACCTGTGTCTCACCCACTGCAATACATTTACGCTTCATTCTTTCATGACCACCACCCTGAACCTTATATCACCAGATCGTTTTAACCTCCATTAAAATCATTTGCTCCGTTCTGTGTCATTGATGTGGGATTCACTAAGGCCCTCCTATGACGGATCGCTTCTTGTTGACATCAGCTCATTATCCAAGAAGTTGATCTAGGAACAACCCTTTTAGTACTTTGAAGCTTGCATGCCTCAATGGAAAGTTTCTCACTTACGGCGACAGGTTTACATCAATGGCCTTTGACCGAAAGATTTTGCATGGTGTTCGATGCCAAGTCCCTTATTCACACCACGTGAATTGTACTGTAGTACCTTGAGGGTCATCATCATTATCGGCGATTCCTCTCGCGCCTGTTAACAGCTTACATCATTGGCTGGTAATCAGGCGATGTCTTTCCATGTTCGACTCCAGAACATTTCTCACATGGATCGACTTGTACTTTGAGTGAAGATCGAATGAGATTGAAGACCTCATATCTAGTTTCATCAGCCGGGCTGCGATATATATTCAGGAAAAATAAAAACATCAAATGTACATCATTGCTGCACAAATAATCATCCAATCTAAGGGATGATGGCTCTTCTAGAATCATCAGTCTACACTCAGACGACTGTTTGTCCTATGTACATGAAAATGAATTTATAAAGCTGAGCATGGGAATGCCCGCCTTAGCTAGATCATGAAAATATTATGAAGATAATGTATTGTATTGTATCTTATTATAGGTCGCCTTCCAACTTTAAAAAACTTCGGATCCTCATGATAAAGCATTTCACCCGACATCAACAAATTAACGACCTCATGCTTTAGGGGGCAACTGTTATAGACATTTTTGGGCACTGCAACCCCAATAATAAATGTCCATAAACCAAGGGCTCTTAAGTCCCTAAAAGTGTTGTTCCGACCCCTAAAACAACAAGGTCAACTGATTACATCTTCTCCCAGAAGTTCTCCATGAAAAACTACTCAGAACTGGTCAAAACTGGACCATTTCACCTGCTCCATGGTCAAAGTGCATTGCATCCCACCTAAATACACACAGTAGGTGTGATGCGTGTTGAAAATCCCTTCTATGGGGTGTGATGGGCAAGAGTGGACAAATGGCGGGGTCAATCTGTGAGGTGGAGGAGCAAATAATCTTCTAGAAACTTCTCTTATGACACTTGCCTCTCTGCATTCGCCCAGGGATGAGTAAGAGATCATCAATCTCCAAGTGGATTCAGGAACTATCGGAGAGAGGAAACTAATCAAATCTCAAAACCTGACTCACCCCCCTTGCAAACATCTATATATGGATCCCTCATCCCAGATATCCAGAGGCTGGAATTTTGTATCTTGTAAGGAAGTGCTGCTGGTTTCTTGGTGCAATATCATAGTGTTGGGTGATCTAAGCTTTTCATGAGGTGAAGAAGGGCTTACTTGCTGAGAGGATGATGCTGGGTCAGAACAATTGGTTGTAATCCTCTTTGTTATTTCTTGATTATCAATAAAGCTATTCAAGTTTTCCTCCACATTCTTGTATGATTGATGTTATATGCATTTGTGTGGTCAATATATATCTGATCCTATATTGTTTATGATAGTATATCTCTATTCTTGGATAGTGTTATGCTGCTTTGATTCTACAGGTGCTCTTTGAAGTTGGGTATACGAGGAAGCAAGTAGCAAAAATCTATCAGAAGGGAGAGGAATCAAGCAAGGAACTGAGCGCAAGACAGAGGTTGGTCTCCTTATTCCCCTCTTATCTATTTCTCATAAAGGAAAACTAAAGTAGTTTTAGTTTGTTTATTTCTAAGGTAGCTACCAGCCTTAGTGGGACTAGCAGCTCTGCATAGACACTAGTTTTCCTGATAACAGTGAAAGTGATGGAGGACATGTCCATTTAGACCACAGAGATAAATAAACTTAAAGAAAAGATAACAAGTCTAGAGAACGAGAATAAACTTGCACAAATTATGCACAAGGATGAAGTTCAAAAGTCAACCAGGTTGACTGAAAGAATGAAGAGCTTGGAAAAATAATTGACATTAAAGGAGCCACTTGGCCAAGCTAAAGAACAACTATGGGCCAATATCATTGACTCTGTTAATGATATTTGGCCATCTATACAAGTCATCTTTGAACAAAATGATTTAGTCAAAGAGGCTACAGAAGCAATTCAAAGAGTTAAGGGTGAACTAGGAGACATGCTAGAAGAAGCCACTAGAATAATCCATTTCCTTAACTCTAAAAACAAATATGAATTTCGGGAGCTAGAGATATATGACAGGACTGGCACCATACTAGAGGCTAAAATGGTGCTCACCAAAAGGAATATAATGATGAACCTTGAGGACAAATCCCAAACCATGCAACTGGCTATAGACAGGTTCATGGTTAAGTTTGATGCTTTAAGGCAAACAAGTCTTCCAAATCCCTTGCTAATAAATGAAAAATTGATGCCACAGGAAGACTACAACAGGAGAATCAGAGAGATGGTAAGAGATCATGCAAATAATTCTTCCATGAAAGGGATGCCTACAAGAAAGGTTCTATACTAGACATTTGATAACATATTTTACCTCCATGATGAGGTAAAACACCTATTTGTGAACAGACCTGCATTTGCAAAGCACGCAGAGGAAGATGAAATATACAGAAAAATGGTAAATATCAAATTACCATATGGAGAAATATGGGAAAAGTTAAATGACTTACTGTAAAAATGAAAAGTAAAAGTAAAAATAGGATAGTCAAAGAAAAGCTACAAGTCAATCAGATGAAAGTGTATCAGTTAAAAGGGAAAAGTAAAAAGAATAGTCAGTGCAGAAGACCAACAGAAAAGGAGAATAAACAACAAAAGATCAAAGCATAAAGACAACACAACAAAATAAACAGGGCATCTTACATCAGTTGAATATCTATCTCTATCTTCTTGCATGAAGATATTTCTTTCTCCTAGATTAATTCCCAAGATAGTTTGGGATATTTGTAAACTATTTTTGTATAGATACTTCATAATTTGAAGTATAGAGGGTGGAATGCTAGACATTTCTATAGTTGTATTGATCTGAAATTTGAGGGTTATTTTACCAATTTTTCAAGTCAGCAGACTGGACTGAGTAATAAAGATATTGCATTACAGGATTCATGTGTTGAGCTACTTCAGTGAAGTATTTTCTTTTGTCAAATTGTTATTCTCTTATGTATTTCACAAACATACATGTTATCTAAAGCGAATGAATTAACTAGAATTATATTACAGAATTTATTTAAGTACACTTCGTCTTGAACAGTTAATCATTTTAATGTTTTCTTTTGATATTCGAATCTGAGAATCCTTAATTTCTCTCCAATCCCGGTTGACCTCTTTCACTTCCTTCACTATCCGGTTTAAGGAACCCTTAATTGCTCCTTGGATCTGATTGAAATCAACTTCACCATCCAGCCTTAAGATCTGAAATTACTCAGCTACCTTGCCCTGTAGACACTATTTTTAGAACTTGATCCAGTCATATTTTCCTTACACTTAACCCCTGTTGGGTGATTTAATTGTCTATTAAATCCCTATTATTTAATTTTCAACCTGGGGGTTTCATAAAACTTAGAAGCAAACCAAAATATATGGGACCTCAGATGCAACTATAATTAGCTTTAGAAGATAAGTTATGGAAACTGAAGGGAATGCAATTATAAAGTAATTAGAAGTGTATATTACAAATATAAAATTTAACTAATTAATTTCTAATTCATTATGTAATAAGAAGGAGAAGCGGCTCCTAACTTGAGAGAACCAAATTTGTCCTTCTTCTAGAATACTACTTCATGAACAGAAATAAAAAACCACTAATGGACAATAGCTTAAGATGCATAAACAAATAATAGAAGAGGCTCCTAACTAAGGAGGTACTTGTTGTTCTTCATTACAAATTCATTCATCATTAATGCCATTGTTGGAAAACCAGAAATTCAAAAAATCACTTGAAACTAGAAAAAGAGAATGAATTTCAATTATTACCCATATCAAATGGAAGAGAGCCTAACTTAGACCCTTATTTGTCCTTTCATATGCTCATAAGATTTAAACTAAAATTCATTCATTAATAATGAAAAATATTCAAACATCTAAGTAATCAAATAAAAATAAAATCTATAATGAAATAAAATGTTTCTTTGATCCTTTTAGAGTGAGCTCAATTCTCTTAAGAACAAAGTGAAAAACTATTCCATAAATTCATATACTACATTAAGACAATTTATATCTAAAATTGTAGAAAGAAAACTTTATTCTATTCCATCATAAGTTAAGATACATGCTCCAAGAGTCCTCCCTTTGGAATGGAGGAGGTACTCCTATTTATACAAAAACATAAGCAACTAACTCATTAATGGAGATCCACTAATCCCTCCTAAATCCACAAATTCTTCATATGGTTACAACCAATATGAGACACATATTCCTTTATCCATGATTTTTCTCCATGAGATATGCTTGACCCCTATCCCAAATCTCCTTCAAATATTCAAGAGAATTCGAATTTGAGTTTTGGAGGCCACATAAGAGTGTCTCGGAACCTTCCAAATCACCTACACATGTCACCAAACTCATTCCACCTTTAGGTATAAGAAAATACATGTTATTTTTCTAACTTTTAATCATAAATTCACTTTAAATACATAAAATAAATAACTTTGGAAAATGAAAATATGAACCCATATGATAATGGAAATATAATGATAATGTGGTGACATGAGGTGACAAAATGAGGATAAAGGTGAAAATTGAGTGAAAGTGTATGCTAATTTGGGGGCCCAACATACCCCCCAACTTAAGTTATTGCATGTCCTCATGAAATCTACTGCATTTATTTACTTTAATCATGATTTGATCTTTTGAATTGTCTTCCTTTTATATCAACTTTGGCCGATATTAATTCTTCTTTCATCTTTGCATAATCATTTGATAACTCTATTTCTTTTTCAAAGTGTCCTTTTGAAAAATATTTGATTGCAACATATTACTTTGGTTGGTTCTTGTGTGGCAACTAACTTTTATTAGTATTGGTTCTTGTGTAACAATACTTTTTTTATGTTTTTGTTGCATCAAAAGACTTTGAAAACATTTAATCAACCATTCATTCTATGATCATCATTTGCAAAACATGTAACATTTTGAATCATAATGCAATAGTAGTTGTTTGGAAAAGTATGTTGGTTAGGATGGCATGTGTATAAAGGACATATATGACATATGAAAGGTGATAATGGAATATGAATGTGATATATATTGCGAACGTGAATATGAGGTATGAAAATGAATTCCCCCTCCAACTAGAGATATGACAATGTGAAAAGGGAAGTGAGGAACTTTCCAAAGTTACAATTTTAAGCATTTTAAGGAATTGCATGACTAAAAATTAGAAAACCACATACCTTCACTTACCCTCAATGTACATGATTTGTGGATGCTGGAGAGTGTGGCTGCTAATCTTGTTGGATCATGGAGTATGTAAAAAAAGGAATTTAGATCTTCTGTGTTCTCTTTGCTAATGACAAGGTTTGAATCTTTATTGTTGTTATAACAAATTGATCCACTACAAAATGTTGAAATGATATAGTCTTCAATCGTTACAACACCCAATGGTACAATTCTAATCATGCGAATAAATGTGTCGATGTTGAGCATGAAGAGAAGTCATTGTATTACCGACCATTAATGCATCTCATTAACCAATGCGAGGCAACTCACCATTAATTTCAATGAGTTCCAAGGTACCTAAGTACATCTTGTGAAGGGCGAATAGATGAACTGATGTCGAACCACTTGCAAGATCCAATGATCAAGGGACATTGTTGTATTCCCATGATTGCTAGCAAGAGACCCTATCATTAAGGCATACAAGCCTCAAGGTACTACTAAGGACTCTAGCCTTGAACCTAGATAATGTGTTGATGTCGATAGACCAAGACTTCCTAGAAGGGAGGCCTTAAGGAATCCTCCATCATCTAACTCAAGCATGAAACAATAATTTTGAAGGACTATGGATGAGAAATTTTGCAGTGGATCAAGGTTTATTTGGAAAAATGAAAAGGAAATGGAATGAATCAGCTTTGTAGAGGATCTGAATGTTTTTATTGATAGGTTATAGGTTAGTGAAAGTGAGGCAGGAAAATGACTGTGAAGGAAAATTTATTGACTGAAAAAGTGAGAATGCAATGAAGGTTTTATTTACTGAAAAAGGAGGAATACAATGATGAATGTAAAGGGAAATGAGGTGAATGTTTTATTGACTGAAGAATCATGGATGCAATGGAAACACTGGCATCTAAAAGGCTTGCAAGTGATGGATCTGATCTAACATCATGTGCTCATGCATTGATGTTTCATCTTTGTTCCTGCTTTGATCATTTTCTTGTGAAAGAAATGTGGTCTTTGAGAGTATTTTCAATGATTTGATAGATATGATGAAATTCTCCCCCTTGTCTTACCCAAAATCATGTCCTCGTGCTTGAAATGGGGTCTTTAAAAGACAATGTTTGCTTGTGCTCATTTGTTTATCTTCCTGGAACCTACAAAAACTTAGTACTTTTTCAGCAATGAAATGTAAGTTTACCATAAGAGAGAGGTGATCAATCTCTCTATTTATTATATTTATAAAAAAAATTGAGAAGTGGTACTAATAAAACAAATTCATGAAAGAAAAATTGAAAGAAGTTATACGTGTGTCGAAACTAGTGCCTCATTTAACTGTTATATCTTGTCAGAAATTTTTTGATTCTTTAACTATTTCAATTTTTTATTATATCTTTATCATTATATATATCTTGTCGAGATCTTTCCAACGATGATTGAATCATCGAAATCCAATGTCGTATGAGAAAGTTGTGCTTATTTGAAATTTGGGTGAAACAGTGCAGATTGTCATAAGGTTTCTCAGTTGCGGGATTGTGCCCTTCCTACATCTAAAAATCTTGTGTATCTTCTTTGGCTGAGCCATGACATAAATTTTTCTAGTTTGTGAGGTCATTGGCTTCTGTACTTGCAAGATTCAAAGAAACATGATCATATAAAAAATACATTATGAAACGAAAACGCATGTCTACATGATTCAATCTTCCATCTACAAGATTCTCTTCAATGCATTTTGCAAAAAAATAATCCTATAGATGAAGCACCCTTGTCATTCTTCTTCTTGATCCATTTTCACTGTTGAAAAATGGGCTGGCAGATTGAGGATGATTGTGTAATAGTGACGTGACAGCGGGTGACATGGCAAATGGATGATGTGACATGTTGACTGTTTGACTGATGATGTGGCGATGAATGTGCAATATTGGCCAATGTTGTGCTGCCATATGATGGAAAAATTGTTGTTTAATTAATATTGTGTCAAGATTATAAAATAATTAACAAATTTCAATCCCCATAAGATTTGAACTCACAACATCCATTATACAATTTGAATGACTTACCAATAGATCACAAGTCACATTTATGAATTTAATGGAATTTTGGAAATTTTAATTATTCTAAAAATGAAAATTGAAACAACTTGACAAGTGGCCAATCTAAATCCAAGATTTTTAGGAAAATATAATTCCAAAATATTTTCCAAATCATTTTTCATATATTTTGAATTCATCTTTTCCAAGATTTTTAGGAAAATGGAATTCCAAAATATTTGCCAAATCATTTTTCATATCTTTTGAACTCATCATTTTTGCTTAGAAAGTGGATTTTTTTTAAACAATTTTTATTCTATAAAAGCTTGGGAAATGTTTACATATATATATATATATATTGATATTGTTGTAGGTTGTAAGCATGGAGAAAATATCATTTCTGAAAATTTATGTAGTAAGAATTTCTTTTTAATAATTAATATTTTTTTGTTATTTAATTATTAAAAAAAAAATTATCAATTTTTTTTTTTTATTGATTGATTTCTTTCTCTACAGTTTGGTAACACTACTAGGTGGCTGGCCATGGCTCTGTGGCTAGGTCGTTGGATGGTCGTTGCCTTGGCTGCTAGATGCATTTAATTGAAAATCGGCTTTTTTCACACAACCTGGAAAATAAGGCTCTAGAGAACCCTAAAAATATCTCAAATAGTTACGAATTTTGAGGAAATATTTTGCGCCAAACAATATTCACCCCGTTCTGAGGAAAACCCATGTTTTATATGTTTGAGATTCGTTTTCATTTGGTCACAAGATGCATTTTAAAAATGACATTTTTAATTTCTGCGAATTTGGCCTCAAATAACTGCCGGGTGAAATTCGTTATTTTTTTTTTTCTTTTAATCACGAGAATGCACAGCTATCTTTCATTTTTTCAAAATCACAAATAACATTTGCAGAAATTCATTTCCTTGGCTTCCATGAATTTTTTTTATTTGTTTACTTTATTCTCATTTTCGTTTTTTTGTTTTTATTTGTTTTTATTTAATTTTATTATTTCTTTGTTTTTTTTAATGTTTTTTTTTCAAATTTGTTTACGTAAGCAAATCTCTTTTTTTTTGTAAAGAAACAAATAATGAAAGAGAATATTTTTTTTTAACAAAAGATATACTAACATGAAAATCTTTTTTCTGATCCTCCAGGTCACACAAAGCATAGGAGGAGAGCATACTCAAGTTTTCATTAGTTCATTCCTCTCTTAAAAATTTGGACGAAAAAAAAATGAAAAGAATCTATCTCTTACCTGAAACTATCATTCTTCCATATTCGCTTGTGCTCTTTGTTCACAATCGTTTGTTTTATTGCAAATTTTTCCTGCCAAGGGTTAGTAAATCAGTGGTTCTTACTACACCACAAAATCGCAAATTTATCCTAAAAATCACAAAACTTGTTTTTTATTTGTTAGTCCTATTTTATTGAAAAAGAAATCAAACATTATCTTAAGTATAAGAGAATTTCCAATGCATCCATTTGCGCAACAAGATCATGAGTAGACTCATATCCAAGTTTGAAAAGTAAACCCTATTGAGTTCTTGGACACGATCATGAACACTGACTAGTTGAAACCAAATTTGAATGTGATCTTTAGTTTTTTTATTTTCTTCAACTGTCATAGCACGAAGCTCTTCAGATCTTGTTTTTGCAATTGGATTTTTATTTTTTTTTATTTTTTTTAATGAATGGGGGTTCTTGATTTTAATGTTCTATGTTTTCTATATGCAAATGCAAATAAACTTAAAAATAAAAATAAAGTGCCTAAATGCATCTAACCCCAAATCAAAATGACCTTAAAATAAAATGTTTCCTATACAATCCTCCCAACTTAGTTACATCTAAGTTTACTTCCCTGGAAACGACACCAAAATGTTGGGTGATTTAATTGTCTGTTAAATACCTATTATTTAATTGTCAACCTGGGGGTTTCGTAAAACTTAGAAGAAAACCAAAATATATGGGACCTCAAATGCAACTATAATTAGATTTAGAAGATAAGTTATAGAAACTGAAGGGAATGCAATTATAAACTAATTAGAAGTGCATATTACAAATATGAAATCTAACTAAGTAATTTCTAATTCATTATGTAATAAGCAGGAGAAGTGGCTCCTAACTTAGGAGAACAAGATTTGTCCTTCTTCTAGAATACTACTTCATGAATAGAAATAAAAAACCACTAATGGAAAATAGCTTAAGATGCATAAACAAATAATAGATGAGGCTCCTAAATAAGGAGGTCCTTGTTGTTCTTCATTACAAATTCATTCATCATTAATGCCATTGTTGGAAAACTAGAAATTCATAAAATCACTTGAAACTAGAAAAAGAGAATGAATTTCAATTATTACCCATATCAAATGGAAAAGAAACTAACTTAGACCCTTGTATGTCCTTTCATATGGTGATAAGCTTTAAACTAAAATTCATTCATTAATAATGAAAAATATTCAAACATCTAAGTAATCAAATGAAAATAAAATCTATAATGAAATGAAATGTTTCTTTTGTCCTTTTAGAGTGAGCTCAATTCTCTTAAGAACAAAGTGAAAAACTATTCCATAAATTCGTATACTACATTAAGACAATTTATATCTAAAATTGTAGAAAGAAAACTTTATTCTATTCCATCATAAGTTAGGATACATGCTCCAAGAGTCATCCCTTTGGAATGGAGCAGGTACTCATATTTATACAAAAACATAAGAAACTAACTCACTAATGGAGATCCACTAATCCCTCCTAAATCAACAAATTCTTTATATAGTTACAACCAATATGAGAGACATATTCCTTTATCCATGATTTTTCTCCATGAGATATGCTTGACCCCTATCCCAAATCTCCTTCAAATCTTCAAGAGAATTCGAATTTGAGTCTTGGAAGCCACATAAGAGTGTCTTGGAACCTTCCAAACCACCTACACATGTCACCAAAATCATTCCACCTTTAGGTATAAGAAAATACATGTTATTTTTCTAACTTTTAATCATAAATTCACTTTAAATACATAAAATAAATAACTTGGAAAAATAAAAATATGAACCCATATGATAATGGAAATATAATGATAACGTGGTGAAATGAGGTGACAAAATGAGGATAAAGGTGAAATGGAGTGAAAGTGTATGCTAATTGTTGGGTAGCGGAGGTCCTGCGTAACGGTTTTGCGGCAGAAAGCCCAAAAAGTATGATTAAATTATTGTAAAAACTCTGAAGTATGCAAAGCGCGAATTATAATAGGTTGAGTCAAAAGGTCGTCCACCCGAAAATAATATAAAGAAATATAAATAGAGTCATCCCATGCAGGGATCACAGGCCAAGGAAGGGTATAAATAGAGCGTGGCTCTATGAGGGAAAGGCAGTTTTGTTTTGAAAAAAGAAAAAATGTATTGGGTTTTTAAAGAAGATAGTCTGAAAGCATCTAAAAGTCTGAGTCAAGGGTTGGGGTAGTAGGTAGAGGCTCTACACCTGAGTGTGCAAAGGCCTCTAAAGTCCGCAGCTGTGTGTGCGGACCCCTGCAGCTGAGTGAGCAGGGCGGATTTGAATGTATTAAGGATAAGTGGAAATAAAGATAAGTTTCTTCTGAAATTTTGTGTTCCTTCTGAGCTATCATGAATCTGACTTTCATAATATCTAATTAATTTAATCTAGTTATTATATGAATGAATGTAAATCTGGGTTAATTTTAATGCACGAATCAGTTGTGTTGGTTAAATGTTTGCTTAAATACCCTGTTAATTTGTAAACCACATCCTCCAATAGAATAACGCACTAATAAGGAAGCTAAAATCAATTTGGATCTGTGCGAATACCGAGTAGTATGGAGCTGTAAACCAGTGCATGAAACCTCCAAACCACACCAAGACATCCCTAGGGTGTGGAAACCTAGTTCCAACACCCTCGCCTGCTACCTCGGGTGAGACCTCAGTCTGCGCTTCGCAGGCTGTTGCCGAAAGGGTCGGTAGCTACAGGATTTGTTCGGCTAAATAACTCTTCTGAACCTAGGTCAGGCCCATATAAGCCAACAAATGGTTCCGTTGCCGGGACCGGGATCTACATAAGGGGTGTCTAGTGTGGAATGCGGGGACTCTATAGAAAAGAACATTGAAAAATCAGAAGGATCAAGGTGGTAGTAGAGCAAGGGTAACTATGGCAAACACAATTCAGTTACCTGCGTTCAAAGGAGTAGGAGGCAAAGACCCGGAACAATTTTGGTTTGTGCTAACCTCAATATGGAACGCGTAGCAAGTCACGGATGATAATATCAAGAAAGCCATCTTATTCAGCGTGTTGTAGGACCAAGCGCTAACATGTTACATGAAGTATTCAAGCATCAACCCAATGACGGGGATAGCGGACATCCATACTGAATTAAAAAAGGAGTTTAGCCGGCCAAAGTTAGAAGCGCAGTCGGTTGTAGGATTCAAGGAGATAGCAATGTTGCCTAACGAAACTTCGTGGGATCTAGACCAAAGGTTAAAGAGTACTATTCACAAAGCTAACATGACCCTAACGGATGCACAGCACCGTGCTTGGTTCATCGCATCATTAATGCCATATCTGAAGTCGGCTTTGTCACAACAAAAGATCTCAACCCAAGCAGAAGCGCTGGAGGCAGCAATGCGGCTACACGAAACCCCGGTACAAGACCTAGGGTTGGGAGTTCAGCAAATCCAAGCGTAGGTCCAAAATTTGTGTTTGGAAATACAGAAGTTAAAACAGGAATAGACACCGCGTTCGGAAGTCCGGGAGGAAGTATGGTGTATAAAGTGCAGGAGCCAGGGACACGATAAAGATCACTGTCTGGTCTTGGTGAATTTTGTGGTCACGGGGGGACTGACACCATTGCGACCAGAGGCATAGGCAAGGCCGAGCGCAATTTCCTCACTCTGGTGTGCAATCTGTAAGGTAAGACGAAAGCACAACACTGATAACTATCATCTATTACCAAAATACAACCAGACCCCCCAGCAGCTCTTTTGTAACTTTTGTAGATTGGTGGGTCACAAAGAAAGAGATTGTCATAGCTATCGAATTTTGATGGATCAGGCACCGGCCTACAGAATGCAGACTGAGGTGCGAAGTCAGGATCCAATCGTGGTGATGGCGCGCAGTGGGTTCCCGGGATGGGGTCGAGGACGGGGCGGAATGGGCTTAGGAAGGGGTCATGGGCAGTTAATTTGTTACAACTGTGGAGGACTAGGGCATTACTTGTGGGATTGTACCAATCCAACCCAAATATCATGTCCTTATTGTGAACAATTCGGTCATGAGTTGCTAGATTGCCCCATGCTGATAGCACAAATTCGTGACAAGAAGGCAGTGCCTCCTACAACAACGCAAAATGTGCAGATGATGAGATCTGAACCACACGACGATGAAGCCACGGTAAACATGGTAGTGTGAAGCGGCGTAGCCGCAGGGGTGGTCAATGGGGAGAACAATATGGAAGCTAGGGAAAGCTTCGCGGCCATCTCTACCCAAGGTACTAAGGATTGACTTGAGCTAGCCAGGGATCCCTCGATGTTGACTACCTTTTTAGAGACATGCATAAACTTCTTCGCGACAACAGGGTAGTTAAAGGGTTACAGGAAGTGATTAATAGATGCGCAATATGGGGTGAACCTCGTGCAGTCCGGAAGTTAGGAAGACACGCATCACGGACGGGTCGAGAGATGTAGTTAATAGCACAGATCGGTGACTATGAGATGGATCAGGTCATTCTAGACCTAAGCTTGGATGTGAACGTATTGCCTAAACAGACTTGGGAGCACACAGGTAAGCCTTGTTTAGAAATTTACTACATAACATAAATAATTACTGAGAGGAATAAATATAAAAATAACCAACAACAACCATAAACACATAAACACAAATGTTTATCTAGGAAAACCCCAAATCTAGGGAAAAACCAATCCTAATAAGATCTCATTAGCATTGGCCAAAACCCTGGCCAATCTGACCAAGTGAGCTTTCACCGCTCACCTCCAAGTCTTGCATTACAATGAAGTCCTTCCAGCCTTTTATAAGCTCCATTACATATAATACCATGGGAAAAATACTATGGGTGCACAATACTATGTGCCCCAAAACCATCACTGTTTAACCTAGTCAACTTTGACTCTATCCTGAGTCAAGTTTACCTAACAATCCCCCCTTAAACATGACTTGGGGTTCCTTGACTAACTCTAGACAAACCTGCTAAGTGATACAATCCCGCTCACTCTAGCTCTTACCCCCCTCAAAGTTTTTACCCGGGGTATTATTAACCCGACATCCCCCCTATCACCTAGGTCTATCCCAGAATTTACCGATGATCACCGAGGGGTACACATGCCTTACCAGGTCTTACAGTAGTATGCCCATTTACATGCAATAATTTTGACTTCATTAATTTTTTTATTTTTTATTTTTTTTGTTTATTGCTGCTGCAATTCTGATCCATCCTCTCTCAATTTGATTTGCTCAAAAACTTCTATCAAATTGCTCCAACTATGAGCCCGACGAGAACCTCATAGATTCCAACACCGGTGGCCTCACGTAGTAGAAAACGAACAATTTTCGAAGCTGCATGAACAATTTTCTTCTGTTGACATTCTTTAAATAGCCTCATGAATCCTGAACAATTTGTCAGCATGTTCTAAACCAATAAATATCGCAAATGCACTGCGATCCCTAGCAGTTACGACACTATCTTCCACACATTCTCCTCGAGGTTCTTCCACATACGATTGTTCCACCATTATTTTCAGACCCAGATCTGTAAAAAGGCTGCATTGATCTCATCAAGCACTATAAACCCCTGGCATCAAAGAATCCCTTTGAAGCCAATATCTGGCTCTAATACCACTTGTTCAAAAATTTACTGCATAACATAAATAATTACTGAGAGGAATAAATATAAAAATAGCCAACAACAACCATAAACACATAAACACAAATGTTTATCCAGGAAAACCCCAAATCCGAGGAAAAATCCATCCTAATAAGATCTCATTAGCATTGGCCAAAACTCTGGCCAATCTGACCAAGTGAGCCTTCACCACTCGCCTCCAAGTCTTGCATTACAATGAAGTCCTTCCAGCCTTTTATAAGCTCCATTGCATATAATACCACAGGCAGAATACTATGGGTGCACAAACCATGTGCCCCAAAACCATCATTGTTTAACCTGGTCAACTTTGACTCTATCCTGAGTTAAGTTTACCTAACAATCCTACACTACAACGGTCTCCTATCAAATTGTGGATGGCCAATCAACAAAAGATATTTCCCATGGGAAGGCTACAAGGAATTATAGTAGATATTGATGGCGCAAGTACCTAGACGAATCTCAAAGTTATTAAAATCATGGACGAAAGTAGCCCATACCCTGCATTGCTAGGGATAGACTGGGCCACTAACATGAATAGGGTTATTGACCTCAAACAAAGGAAGATGATATTTGAGAAGAATTCACTCCGTGTAGTCATTCCGCTAGATCCAACAGACAAACCACGCTACACAGAACCTGTGCACAATGAAGAAAAGGACGATGCATTGGATTGTATCTACAAAATTGCTGCAAATAGGCCGAAGGAGGAGCAGAGACTCTCGCGGGGCTATCTCAGCTCATGCACCAAAGATTCAAATGAAGAGGACGAGCGATGGCGAAACAAGGTGAATGGGGTAACCATGTTACACTATAATATGATGAAGAAATCGTTGTATTGCATTAAAGCTCAAAACCACAAGCTAATGATGTATGATGGGCTAACAGTAGTGGATGAATTCCTAGTTAAATTCAAAAGTGTGGTACCAGAGTACCAACGGTTCGATGCGCTAAAATGGACATTGCGCGTGACACTGGCGCGATGGTGGGACACCCATGAAGGGACCTTCGAAAATTGGTGAAGTTGCAGGCACATGATGCAGATAAGATTTGGGAAGCCAGAGCTACGAATAACGGAGAAATACGATGGACGAGATGATCTGTGCCTATACCTAACCAAATGGACCAAAGCTTACGGTGCGGAGCCTCAACCAGAAGGGGTGCACTTATTTTATCATACGTTGGATGTCATTCCACGGAACTGGCATACGAAAACAAAGCTCCGACATGGCACCAGAGAGTGGGATATCCTACGTGAAGGGTTTCTATCAAAGACCAATGGATGGATATTGTGGACGATGCATTACAGCTAGTAAAAACCACCATATTCAGAACACCACTGGAACCCGAAGAAGACGTGCCATTAGACTGGTCACGACAGTTGAGCCAAGCCTTAGCATGTTACGATGTACAAGTAGCAGATGATGAGGATGACCCGCGTAACATCAATATACCAGAATCCGAAGGGAGTCATGAGGTGCACAGCCCTGAGATAGAAGATCCAGACATCACGGCACCATTAAAAACAAAGCAAGTAAATATCGGAACAGAGGAAGAGCCGAAGTATGCTACGCTTGGGGACTATTGGGACGACACCATGGTGGAAAAGGTCGTTGAGTTTCTTTGAGAATACTGAAATTTATTCCCTATAAAAATTACAGAGCTGAAAGGGATTCTAGGAGACTTAGGAATGATGAAAATAACTTTGAAGCCAAATGCAAAGCCAGTGAAACAGTGACCCTACCGATTGAATCCAAAATACAAAGCAAAGGTCCACAAAGAATTGCACAAGATGTTGGCAGCAAGAATTATTGAACCATTCGAGGAGACCGATCAAGTAAGCCCTATGGTCGTGCAAGAGAAGAAACAGAAGGGTGAGATCCACAGCTACGTAGATCTGTGGAAGCTCAACGATGCTTGTGTTAACAATCCGTTTCCAACACCCTTTATAGATGAGGTATTGGAAAATGTGGGCGGGAAGGAAGCATACTCCTTCATAGACAAATTCTCTGGGTACCATCAGATTAAGGTCGCGCGAGAGAATCGGAGCAAGACAACGTTTTCTACCGAATGGGGTTCTTTTCAGTATATGGTAATGCCCTTTGGGCTGAAGAATGCACCGGAAATATTTTCCCGTATTGTGGTAGCCACGTTCAAGGAATTTATTCACAAGTTCTTAGAAGTCTACCTGGATGACTGGACCATATTTGGCTTGGTTAAGAAACATGTCGCGAGCTTACAATTGATGTTGGATACCTACCATCGGCACTAGATTGCGCTCAACCTAAAGAAGTATACTTTCCTCTTCCCTTTCGGGAACTTGCTGGGCCATGTGGTTTGTAAGCAAGCACTGATGGTGGATCTAGCAAAGATCGCTAAATCTACAAGCACCGCAAAGTGTAAAGTAGCTACGTGCTACATTAGGACACACGGGCTACTACCAAAAGTTTATAAAAAGCTACGCCTAGATCATGGCTCCAATGGAACAGTTACTGCAGAAGGATGCTACGTATTGCTGGAATGAAGAATGTAACAAAATCCTGGAAACGCTTAAGGAAAAGATGGCATCTGCCCCTATATTGGTCTTTCCAATGTGGGATGTTGAATTTCATGTACATGTCGATGCGTCGTGTATCGCGTTGGGCACGATACTCACTCAAGAAGGAGCAGAGGGAATCGATCACCCAATTGCGTTCGCAAGTCGCAAGTTGTCCAAAGCATAAAAGAATTACTCTACTACTGAGCGGGAGGGATTGGCGATGGTATACGCGCTCCAAAAATTTCATCACTATCTGCTCGGAGGACATGTTAATATGTACACTGATCACTCTGCGCTCAAGTACCTAATGAATAATCCTATGTTGGGGGGGTGCATCTGTCGATGGTTTTTGTTGTTTCAACAATACGAATTTGAGGTTGTTGTAAAGCCGGGAAGTCTAAATGCAGGTTTGTTATTGGGAAATCTAGTGTCCACTCGGAGCTGCTAGTCCCACTAAGACTGGTAGCTATCTTAGAAACAAACAAACTAAAACTACTTTCTCTTTCCTTTATGAGAAGTAGATAAGAGGGGAACAAAGGACACCAACCTCAGTCTTGTGCTTGGTTCCTTGCTTGGTTCCTCTCTCTTCGTATAGATCTTTGCCACTTCTCCTTCGTCTACCCACCTTCAAAGAGCACCTGTGGAATCAAAGCAACATAACACTATCCAAGAACAGAGATCTACAATCATAAACAATATAGGACCAGATATACATTGACCACACAAATGCATATGTCATCAAACATACAAGAATGTGGAGGAAAACTTGAATAGCTTTATTAATATCAAGAATAGCAAAGAGGATTACAACCAATTGTTCTGACCTAGCATCATCCTCTCAGCATGAAAACCCTTCTTCACCTCATGAAAAGCTTAGATCACCCAACACTATGATTTTCACCAAGAAACCAACAACACTTCCTTACAAAATACAAGATTCCAGCCTCTGGATCTCTGTGATGAGGGATCCATATATAGATGTTTGCAGGGGGTGAGTCAGCTGCTGGGTTTTTTATTAGTGTCCTCTCTCTGATAGTTCTTGGTTCCACTTGGAGATTCATGATCCCTTACTCATCCCTGGGCGAATTCAGAGAAGCAAGTGTCGTAGGAGAAGTTTCTGGAAGATTCCCTGATCCTCCACCTTACAAACTGTCTTTGCCATTTGTCCATTCTCGCTCATCGCACCCTACTGTTACACTAAAAAATGTCACCTTGACTACTTACAGTTAGTATGGCTCCAATCAACAAGTCATGCTACCCTCTTAGGCAAGTCTCATGCCTCTGTTATCCATCTCAAACTCAAAGAAGAGAGAAAGTCTTGTAAAAATCATGTTTATCTCTGGGGTCGCAGGTTCTCTCTAGCCTTACCTGCGGGGACGCTGACCATGTTCACAAAATCTGCGTCCATGGACGCTCTGTATGTTAAAGGACAGGTGCGTCCCTCTGTAAAAGGCAAAATGCGCGAGTTTTATCTTGAAAAAGTTACTTGTGGTTACTTCTAGAACATTCTAGAGGTCGGTTTGATGAAATGGATGCGCCTCCAGTTGGTTCATGTATCTCTATTAAGGGGGAACTTATCCCATCAATAAGGGAGCTATCCCACCCATAGAGGGGGATGATCCCATTGATAGTGGACCTGAATAACCTCTTTACAGCACTATAAATGAAGGCATTGAGCCAGAAGGAGAGGAGGTTGGAGCTATACATTTTCTTTGGGTAAATGCTGCAGGATTTAGGTCTTCCATTAGAGCCTTTGTGAGGAGAGATTGTCTTCACTTGATTCTACTTGGGAGAGGGTGAGCTTTGTCAAAGTAGAGGAAAACCCTTGATGGACCCTGGGAGGAACTTGCACAACACCAAGGCCAGGTTGTAAGAGTTTCTTTGTTTCGTTATTAATACAAACTGGTTTATTTTTCTCAATAGCTTGTGTTAATGAGTTATTTCATGTGTTCCTTGGTCTGCATGTTGAATATATGTTTTATTATATGAAATGCAAGTGCTTGGTAATTGTTTGATTGTTTGTGGTTGCAGGAATTGACTTGAAGGAGGAGCTCATCCGGATCGTCAAGAACGGACTTCAACAACAGCGTTTTGGAATAAGGTAAGCCTAAACACTTGTAGTTTTCATGTTGTAAAAGGTGTATTTAGAGAAAGATCACTCCATTTTGTCTTGTTTGTCATTAGAATGTCTTAGACTTCTAGGAAGGTCAGTCGTGTCCGCACCCTTGACAGATTCCGTGTGACAAATTGGCGACTCCACTGGGGAATCCATTAATGAGAGAGTCTTTTCCTTTATATGAACTTTGCTTTGAGAAAATCATTTTTATTTTCTGGTTTTTGACTGTGAGAATTAGTATTTGGGTGGCTTAGCTGTAGATTTAGTTGGCTTTAGTTTTTCTTCCTTTTTCCAGAAAGACGCAGTCTCTGTGTGCTGCACAGTGCGTCCTTGGACGCGCTGTTGTCGACTGCACAGTGCGGGGCCGCACCTGTGACAACTGCTGGCCTGCGTCTTCCTGTAAAAGTTAAGAAAATTCCATTTTTGCCTTAAATTACTTTTAGATTTTGTTTTTTCTTAGTGTTTTCTGCCCAGATCCTTTAGTACCCTGTCAAGAATTCTCACCTGAACTCGTTTTGTGAGCTTTGAGTGTTTTAGTGGTTTTCAACGAAGTTTAGACCTAGGGTTTGATTTTTGGAAAGGCTTTGTAGTGACTTTGAGCTTAGAAAGTTGTCCAGCCTTAGATATCTCTGGTTAGTCAACCTTCTTAGAAGTTGAGCCTGCCGTAAAGTCTCCTTGTTTGAGCAACTTGTCATTTGAGTTGTTTTGGGTCAAATTTCGAATTGCTTGTTTTTAAAGTATTGATTTCCATTTTCAAAAAGGACAAAAAGATTAGAATTTTGTTTTGACTAGTTTTTGGTTCTGCAATAAGCTAGTCCTTGATTTGATTGTGATCAAGTAAAACACCTTAGAAATAATCATTGTTAGTTTTGGCCTCGTTAAGATTGCTTAGAGTAAATTTGCCTTTAGTTTGCTTATGAGTGCATTTTCATAGATTTTAAGAGTTTTTAAGATTGATTTTTGGTTATATTAGATTTATTTGCTTTATTAAAAGAAAAATACAAAAACATCTTCTTAAAAGTCTTGTTTCAAGTAGCTTTTTGTTTTCAAAAGAAGAAAAGAGTTTTTTCGTGCATGTAAAGAGAAGTTATGTTTTTATGCTTGGAAAAGAAAAACGAATTGTTTCTTTGATTGTCTTCAATTAAGAAGTTGCTTTTATAAAGATTGCATTCTCTCAACTTTTTAGTTAAGCAATTCATCGAAAAAGTAAAGTAGTGGATAAATCATTTTAGGTGCATTTTGTAGTGGTTTCGAGTCGAGTCAACACACCACTAGTTTCACTTCCATCACCTTTTGACTTAAGAAACAACCTTAAAAGTAACGCTTAAATTAAAATCAATCTAGTAATCTTTATTTTTCTAGGGCTCTGAAGCACCAACATAGCTTAGGCTAGGGTCTTGGAGTAGGTGAGTACTTAACTCTCCAAGACTACAAAACCAAACAGATAGTCTATCTTGAGTAGAACAAATCCAATTGTTTCAGTTACATTCTGGGAAAGCTCCTCTTAAAGGAGAAACACGAGCTCGTGTCCGAACCAGTGAGGGGATCATTCCTCCCTCGTTGGGAACGACGCCAGGCAGTACGTATTACAAACGGTAAACCTCGGATTAACCATTGTCGAGGAGCCAGGGGTCACTTATCGGTAAACCTTGGATTGTTGTCAAGGAGCCGGTAAGGGGATTGGAGCTTGCTACTCTGCCCTTGCGTGCTGTCGGAGTTTAGACTGTTCCCCCAGGTGTAATTGTTGTGATTGGTAACCTTAGTGGCCATAATATCTAGGATTCTACCCAAGGTGACGGTGGAGGGAAGGTCCCACTGTACCTGGAGCAGACGTCGGTTATACTCACTTGGATTTTCTGGGGGGTTCGCTTCACTTCGAGACGGTTAAAGTGGAGGAACTTGGTCCAGTCTATTCATTAAGCAGGTTGCCGGGGTAACTGTTCCACCCACTATTTCTGTACTGAATCCTGCGAGGTTGGGCCTAATCACCAACTAGCGCTTTTGGTCCGGAAGACTACTGTTTGTGTGTGGTTTGACGCTCTAGATTATTTAGGCGTGTGCTTCAAATTTGATTGGTTCTTTAGAAGACTTTAGGTGGTTTGATTTGAAATTTTTTACTTTGTTTTCGTGTGTTGTAGTTAAAATCTTTAATTGTGGCGGAATTACCGAGAAGGTCCCGTCGTATTGCGGGCCAGTCTCCTGAAGTTGTATCTGTGGCCGAATTGTTGAGAAGATCCCGTGAACTTAGGGGTTCACCTCCTCAAGACGACCCCAGTTATTTAGAAGGTTTAAAGGTCCTTGTAACTCCTCCTAGTGGCAGTAGAGTAGGTTCACCTGAAGAAGGAGAATCTTCTTTGGTAGTCCATCCAGATTACCAAAGATTAGAAACAGGTTACAATCCCGAAGCTGTTACAGTTTCCGAGCTTGCTGGTAGTTTTTCATCTGCCAGTGAAACAGGCGAAGAACCTGAAATTTCAGAACCTGTTACTCCAACTCCTAGTGTTCCTGATTCACCAAGAATAGAAAGAATTATCACCGAAAATCTTCCTGTTGGATTAATTGCTATAGAAGAACTTGTTCCAGAGGAAGAAATAGGCGTTTCTGATTCTGAAGATCTAATTACCCTTGATCTAAGGGAGCGTGAATCCATCTTTTACAGTCCTCCTAGAAGTGAATCTTGGTACCTTGCATTAACCAATTTTTTAGACAACTCAGTAGGTTTTTCTACACCTCGTACTCCGGTTCCACCTAGAGGAATTCATTCTCCTGTAAATATGTCTGGTCAGTCATCTGTGTTTTCACAAAGTCCTGAATCATTTTTACATGGCGGTCCTTCTGTTCCTACTGGGTATCAGTCACTTTCTGGTACCTTTGCGGGAGCATCTCCTCAACCTGTTGATCATGGGTTATTAGTTGGAAACAGTGGTAATGTACCATTGAGTATAGGTGAAGTTTATATGATGTCAGGTTCAACTCCCATTAACCAACCTCAAGGTGGCCAATTACCGCCTGGGGGGCAACCTTCGTTAATGCCTGGGGGGCAACCTCAAGGTACTTCATTTGTGACTGGGGGGCAACCTCAAGGGTATCAACCCCAAGGGTATCAACCCCAGCCTCAATATGTACCCCAAAGTCAACCTCAGTATCAGTATCAACCTCAAGGATGGCAACCTCAAGGATGGCAACCTCAAGGATGGCAACCCCAAGGGTATCAACCCCAAGGGTATCAACCTCAAGGATACCAACCTCAAGGTCAAGGTCAACCCCAGTATTCGTATTTACCTCAAGGTTATCAACCTACGGGTCAATACCCTGGTCAAGGTTATCAACCACCTCAAGGGCAATCATATGGGACTACACCTTACAGTTATCAACCCTATCCTCAATACGGCTATGGATCTCAGTATCCTCAACCTGTTACGAGTCAATACCCTGGAATGTTAACATGGGATCCGTCACAGGGTCAACAGATGTCGCAACCAAGTATACAGTCGGTACCTCAAGCAGGACAACCTGCAGTTCCTGGTCCACCCCAGCAACCGCAACCTGTCCAGTCAAGTGTTCAGACCCCTGTAACTTCTGTAGTTACTCAGCCGCCAATTGCACCGAGTACTCCACCTCACACGGCTGCAGCAACTACCGCTTCATCTACCATGCTTACATCTGGAGTATCGGCAGCTCCGGTTTCTACTGTCCCTGTAACCGCTCCTCAGACATCTGTACCGTTGTCTGGACCCACGGTTCAAACCACAGTCCAGATGCCTGCAGGTCAACCTGGTACAAGTACGGTTGTTACTACTCAACCTCAATTTGTTCAACCTCCGTACCAGGGACAGTATCAACCTGGGCAAGCTGCCCAACAACCGGTTTACCAGTATCAACCGTATCCTGGGTACAATTATCAACCACCTCAACAACCCCAGTACGGTCCGGTTAATCCTGGTTTTCCAGGAGGATATAATATCCCCAATGCGAATCCTGTTCCTAGTTATCCTGGATATCCTCCTCCTGGGGCTGGTATTGTGACTCAGAGTTTCAGAGATCCTAACCGGCAGTTACCATTTATTGCGACTTTAGATTTACCCGACTTGACGCGCCTAACGAACGATCCAATTCAATATCTTCCGTTCTGGCCGCCAATGCCAAATAAGTTGCCCAGCGATATACCCAAGTTCGAAGGTAAGTCTGGAGAGGATCCGTCTAATCACGTGATGACTTACCACCTCTGGTGTGCATCAAATTCCATCTCAGATGATTCTATCCGCTTACGTCTTTTCCAGCGTACACTCATTGGTCTCGCAGCCAAGTGGTACATTGAGTTGCCACGGGCTTCTTTTTACAACTTTAGCCAGTTAGCTACTTCATTCTTAACTCATTTTCAGTTACCAGTCAGATACGATAATGGTACGGAATTATTAACTTCGCTAAAACAATCGACATCCACGTACATTTCTGATCACATCCATGAGTGGAGACGTCGAAGGAGATTAGTGAAAGTTTTTATCCCGGACCAAATTTTAGCTGAATGGTTTGTAAAATCATTATTACCAAGAATTACTGAAGATGTAGCTAAGGCCGGCGTAGTTACTGAGGAGCAAGTCATTGCTCAGGCACAATACCTTGACTTAGTTTACACTCAGTCGGGTACGTTACACGAGAAAATTCCGGATCTTCCAAAGTCAAACCAAATCGCTGCTGCTCCTTCGGGATCTCATGCCGCTGATGGTATGATCGGTATCGTGACTACGAAGAGTAAGAAGAAGTCTTCCAAGACCTCCAATACTCCAATTATCACTTTGCCTGATTCTCCGACAGGAGAGTCTTCTCCTCCTGAACTTACCGCCGACATTCACGCTGTAGAGTCATCTACGGCCAAATCCAAAAACGGTGGAAAGAAGAAAGGAAAGAAGAAGGCTAAAGCAGACAAGGCTCCAAAGGAGAAAACGGAAAAGTCGGAAACCAATGACGAAAAGCGCAAACCTCGTTATCCTTGTCTCATTTGTGAAGAAGATCATTTTACGAGAGACTGCCCTCATCGGGCCGAGGTAGTGAAAATAGTTAAAGGTTCTCCGACTCCTGCTGTGTTAAAGAATCCATTCCCCGAGCAGGAAAATAAGATGATAGGTTCTTCTTCGAATGCCAGTGAAGAACCCATTTTGATGATGTCTCATGTCAGGATTGCGACTCGATCGCAAGATTATGGTAGTAAGGCTCCTGTTGATGGTAAAGAAGCAGAATCTTCTCACTCTAACCCATCAACCTCAGCTCCTGGTTCCGATCCACTACAGATCGAAAAACCTAACCCAGACTTAGTGATTAAGCCGCCCGCCAAGGGTGTACTTCGAAGGTCTGCTTTCAATCCACATGCGAGAGCAGCCCAGAATTACAACATTGTTGAAGACTTAGCTGTTTCACCTTCAGCAATGTCGGCACTCGAAGTGCTGCAATCATGTCCAGCGCAACGAAAATTGCTTTTGTCGGCTATTGGAGCTGTCGATGTTCAGGACCCGAACCTAATGATCTTTGATCTAGAAAGTAGTACACCGCGTCTCCCCCATCAAATGGCTTTCCAAATTCCAGTGATAGTCAAAAACAGGCCTATTCATCGGACTGTGATTGATGAGGGAGCTTCTACGTGTATTATGTCGATTCAATGTTGGAGATCGCTTGGTTCTCCTTCGTTGAACCAATCCCCCACCATCCTTAAGGCCTTTGATGGCCGTGGGTTCCGTCCGTTTGGTATTCTACAAGAATTGCCTATAGGGGTCGAAGGTAAAACCGTTAGTCTGGATGTGGAAGTGGTTGATGCCCCTCTAGACTACAACCTTCTTTTGGGTCGAAGTTGGTCATATGCTATGACAGCGGTCGTTTCATCGGTCTTCAGAGTCATTAAGTTTCCACATAACGGTAAGATCGTGACTATTGATCAGCTGACATACTTTTCATCCGACCCAACCTCTTAGAAACTATCCAGCATGTTGGTAAAACGACAATCCCTTATAGGGACATTGGTGTAGGTTTAGTTAAGGATTCCGGTTTACTGGGAACTTTTCCTCTCCCTCCACTCAATGCAGACCCTTCGTTCGCAACAATTCATATGATCACGTCAGAAAACATTATTTATGATGATCCTTGGTATGTTCCCTCTGACTCTGAGCTAGACTCACTCGGTGATGTTATGCCGTTGAGTCCGTATGAGATTGCTTATGAAGCTCTTATGTCTTTTACCGACTTTCATTCAACCGACCAAATGAATGTGGTCAGTGAAGAGTCACTTTTCACCTCACCCTTAGAACGGATAACGTTTCCCGAAGAAGTGTCATCTGACGAACAACTTCGCGAAATCCTAAGTGTAGATGATCTACCATGGGACGATCTCCATCACAGATCTTCGTTTTTACCTAAGGATGATGCTTTGAAAATGATTTTTCATCTATCTTTACCGCTGAATATGTCAAAGACGCTCAGGATCCAACGAAACATTCTGATTCAGAGCTGAATTTAGGGAATATTTCTCGTACTATTCCCATTGATATTTCAGTGAAGCCCGGAATCAAGGAGAACATTCATATAGGTGCCGCATGTACTGACGAAGAAATTGAAACTTACAAGGCCCTATTCCAAGAATTCCGCGACGTGTTTGCCTGGTCCTACGAAGAAATGCCAGGAATCGATCCTGCCATTGTTGTTCATGAAATCAAAACCTACCCGGATGCTAAACCCATTCGGCAACGGTTGCGTCAGATTCACCCTCGAAAAGCAGCTGCAATCAAAGCCGAAGTCGAAAAGCTGTTGAAAGCAGGTTTCATTTATCCGATCCCGTTAACGGATTGGGTATCGAATATTGTTCCCGTCAATAAAAAACAAGGAACAATAAGAATCTGTATCGATTATAGGGATATCAATCGAGCTTGTCCAAAAGACAACTATCCTACGCCTTATATCGATCAAATTATTGATGATTGTGCCGGAAGTGAGATGTTTTCCTTCATGGATGGTTTCTCAGGTTATAATCAAATCAATATTCTACCTGCCGATCAACCAAAAACGGCATTCATTTGTCCATGGGGGACATTTGCTTATTGCAAATTACCTTTTGGCCTTAAGAATGCCGGTGCTACTTTTCAACGGGCCATGTCTTATGCATTTCATGACATCAAGCACATTGTGCAACCCTATCTCGATGATTTGCCTGCTCATTCTTTACAACGAGCTGATCACCTTGTCCACCTACGAGCAATCTTTATGAGGTGTAGGCATTATCGAATTCGGTTGAATCCCCACAAGTGTGTTTTCTGTATAGAAACAGGTCGATTGCTGGGATTTGTTGTTTCCAAAACCGGCATTCGCGTCGATCCCTCGAAAGTCGAGGCTATCATCCAATTGCCTCCTCCTTCGAGTTTGCGCCAACTCCAAAGTTTGCAAGGGAAAGCAAACTTTTTACGCCGATTCATCCCTAACTACGCCGAGGTCACTAAAGGTTTTACACGGTTGTTGAAACAGAACGTACAATTCTTTTGGGACGAGATTGCTCAACAATCTTTTGATGCACTGAAACACGCGTTGACCCATGCACCGTTATTGCATCCTCCCAACTACAACCAGGACTACTTCTTATACCTCGCAGCTTCGCATTCCACCATTGGAATGGTGTTAGTTCAAGAAGATGAATTCAAGGCAGAGCATGTGATATATTACCTTAGCAGAACCTTAAATCCAACTGAGTTAAAATATTCGCATGTGGAGAAATTGGCCCTGGCAGCCGTTCAAGCTGTCCAGCGTTTTCGTCACTACATTCTTCTCCGCAAAACTACTGTTATTTCGGATTGCAACCCTATGATTTATATCTTGACAAAACAACTGCTAGGGGGCAAGTACTCTAAATGGATTGTCATCCTGCAAGAGTTCGACTTGGAGTTTGAGAAGTCCAAGTCTAAGAAATCTTTAGTCTTCGCGGAATTGATGTGTGATTTCCCGAGTGCTGACACAGAGACTGTGGCAGAGGAGTCCATTGCGGACGAATCTTTGTTTCTTATTAGCACTGTAGATCCGTGGTATGGGGATATAATCATCTATCTCCAAACCCAAACCTTTCGGCCTGAAGCTTCCAAGGAAAACCGTCGAAAAATTCGGTTTCAATCCCAGCAATACAGAATTATTGGAGATACACTTTATCGCCTGGGGGCAGACTTAGTTTTTCGACGTTGTTTAACTCACGATGAGGCTGAGAGAGTTTTGAATGATTGTCACTCTGGAGCATGTGGCGGTCATATGTCTGGGTATGCCACAGCTCAGAAGGTGTTGCGCGCTGGCTATTTCTGGCCGTCTATGTTTAAAGATTGTATCCTTGCCGTCAGAAAATGCCACAACTGTCAAGTGTT
The DNA here is from genome assembly GCA_031772625.1 of Pinus tabuliformis. Lineage (NCBI taxonomy): Eukaryota > Viridiplantae > Streptophyta > Pinopsida > Pinales > Pinaceae > Pinus > Pinus tabuliformis. The sequence goes on along the minus strand of CM062806.1, from coordinate 512,519,371 downwards.
TGATCGCAAGATGCGCGCTCCACCTGCTCCTCTCCACCCTATAATTGCCGCTGGTCCATTCGCCAAATGGGGCATTGACTTTATTACTTGTAACCCTCACTCGGCCGGGGGGCATGCGTATATCATCCTTGCGGTTGATTATTTTACTAAGTGGGCCGAGGCGATGCCTACATTCGACGCAAGCGGCAAGACAGCTGCACTTTTCGTATTCAATCATATCATAACTAGGTTTGGTGTCCCACAAGCAATCATTACGGACCATGGAAGCCATTTTCGAAATGTCATGATGACTGAACTTACAAGCCAGCTTGGTTTGCGCCACGATAGCTCTACACCTTATTATCCGCAAGCCAACGGTTTGGTTGAGTCAATCAACAAAGTTCTAGTCGTCATGATTCGACGGATCATTGGTATCCATCGAACGAATTGGCATAACATGTTATTTTCGGCACTATGGGCATATCGAACTTCAGTGAAAAATTCAACAGGTTTCACCCCTTTTCAGCTAGTTTATGGCTTAGAAGCTGTGTTACCTATTGAGTGCGAAATCCCATCACTTCAAATGGCTGTCGAATTACTTCCAGCTACTTCCGAAGAGGAGAAACGGTTGTTATACTTAGCTAAATTAGATGAGACTCGACGTGACGCTACTTTAGCTATCGAGACTCACGCGAAACGAATGAAAGCTCAGTACGATAAAAATGTAACCCCTCGAAGTTTTTCGGAAGGAGACCTAGTACTATTATATGATCAAGCGAACGATAAGCTAGGTGCTGGAAAATTCGTTCCCATGTGGCATGGGCCCTACATTGTAAAGCGAAAGCTAGCAAAAGGGGCTTATGAGTTAGTTGATTTTGATGGGGACTCTTTGGGCAAACCCAGAAATGGACTTTACCTAAAGAGGTATTATGCTTAAAATGATGGATGGAGAAATTTTTAGATAGGTTAGATTTCCTTTCTAGCTAGCAAGTGTGTTAGTTTAGTCAGTGTGCTTAGCTTAGCAAGTGTGGTTTTTCGTCATTATTTTGGCTCATCTTGGTTTTACTCTTGATATTGTAGATGTCGACGCCTCTCCAAACATACATTGGATTTGCTGATGGTGCTTGTCGTAGTACACGGAATATCTCTTCCGCAGCTTGGGTTATCTATTCGCCCTCTGACGAGTTAGTTTCTATGCATGGGGTAAGCCTCGGTCAAACAACGAATAACATTGCAGAATACAGTGCAGTGGTTGAATTATTATCCGAATCTATTTCATTTGGAATTCGACGTTTGATAGTGAGGTTAGATTCTGAACTTGTTGTATTACAGCTTAATAGAGTTTATGCCATTAGAAATCCTGTGTTATTAAGGTTGTTTTTGAGAGTGCGTCTCTTGGAACGTGAATTTGATTACATTGAATATCAACATATTCCAAGGTCTTTGAATACATTAGCAGATGCAATTGCTTCTCAAGTGTTGGACAGACATTTATAATAATCATGCAAGTAAATTTAAAGACATTTCATCATACATGTTAAACAAGATAAGCCGATAATAGTGATATATAGATATAGATAGAAGTGTGTCCAAAAATATATACATCGTCTTCGATCATAGGTTTAACACACCTTATGATCGGCAAAATGATAGTGCAAAAAGTCAAAAATGTCACATGTGACTACAAAAGTGACTAGTCAATCACTGGTGGTGCTCTCTGTACGACACCACTGCGCGGGCTATCTTGCGCAGAAATCTCCTAAACGGTCCAGGGACTGCAACCACGAAGCGCTGAAGCCTCATTGGAATGTCATCCATAGTAGTCTCAGGTATATCTGCCGTGAGACGCTCTAGATCATGCTCCAAATCGGCTAGTACTTCTGCTGTCGCATCCTGTAAGGCCGGTGCCGGTGCAGCTGGATGTCGTCTGTCGTAAGGCCGGAGATTGGCTGGACGCTGTGGTCCAACATCTGCATTTTTAAAATTTTACTGTTACTTTGAGACGATATATATGAAAAATAAAAAATACATAATTAAAAAACTTGTGAAAATGAAAGTACCTCTGTCATCCCATTGTTCTCCCTGTGGAAGAACCATGTCCGGATCACCTCTGAAATCCATTCCGGCATATGGAAAGTCTTGTATCACAAAAAGCTGGCCCTCTAGCCAGTCGAAGTAACTGTCTGAGAATCGAACCACTGCAGCACCCTCGTCAGGATGCCGGGCCATCACCGCAACCCATCGAACAAGCTTTGGCTCCCGAGGACCCAAGTCATCAACAGTGAGTTGCTGAGGGATCAGCATAGGAACTCTCTCCAAGGCAAAGCTCACGACTAGAGGCCCATATCCAAAAGTCTTTAGTCGTCCGTTCTTTGCCTTGGTTAGTTGGCTCTTCATATGAGCCGACACAGCTTCGCACCAGTTGAAGATGGTGCCTTGGTAACAGTCAACTGCCATCCGCATTTGGGATCCGGAAGCAATGTGCAAGGCGGCCGCGCCACAAATCCTAGTGACCGTAAATGCAATAACTCTAAGTTCCGCCAGAGCGATGTGCTTTATCTCCACGCCCTTTTTATGGCGAGTCCCTGGTCTGCACCACTCCTCGCGGAGATCATCAAGGGATTGGCCACCCGGCCTGGTCCCCGCAAGGTTGAGTTGCTCACCTCTGTTTGGCAAGCCAGTGAGAAAGTATACATCCGAGGGCTCTATCTCGAGCTGGTGCCCTCCAATGTAAAAGCATTGATCTTGAACGTTCCATCGCTCAACTAGCCATTCCAAAAATCTTACCTGGCCCCTCATGCCCGGTATGGTCCAATATTTGTACAATCCACATGTTCTTAAGGCATCCAGAGAGGGTTGGTGGTTAATCGCAGCTTCATCGTCTTCTACGTGCTCTCTCTCTCTCCAGTCTAACATGTTTTGGCCCTGCACATCAAAAGAGTCAATTAGAAATTAATTTGAGAAAATTTGGTGGTTTTTTGAGAGAGTTAGGGTTTTGAAATGCGCCCTTTGCGGAGGACGCACCCCGGCTTTTTAGCACAGGGCGTCCGGACGCAGCTCGCCTGAAGGCGGACTGCGTCCCCAGACTTTTTTCCCGTGTGAGAAAAAGTCGGGGGACGCGGCTCACCCGAAGGGCACCTGCGTCCGCCGAGGGGCGCATTTTGAACCCAAAACCCCCCCAAAAAATGAAACAGAGACCAAAAACAAAAAACTAAACGGATAAAAATGAAGAGTGGGATGTGTAAAATACCTCGGTGAAGCGGCGTTCGATTCCGACGGTCAGATTTTCCGCAGCAACCACGGGAAGTTTCTTGTCAAAAGCTCTTTTTTCAACCTCAACAGTGAAACGGTAAAAATGACATGGTAAAAGGTCTTTTTATAGGTTTTTTGGATGAATTAGTTCATTTTTTACCATGAAAAGATGTTTTCAAATGTATTTTTGCCTATTTTAAACAGGTATGAGTAATGTGTCGCTTTTGTGCAGGACGAAGGGATTTCAAGGGAAATTGTAATTTTTCACAAACAAAATTTCAGAGTCATCTTTTAAGCCCTTTTCTGACTCCTAAAACATGAAAAGATCGCCGAGTGTTTCTTTTTCACTCGTTAAAACGGAATTAAAAGACGGTCCCCTTTTAGCTCTTTTCTGACCGTAAAATCAGGAAAAGATTGCCGGGTTTTTGTCGTTTCAAACTCGATAAGGAAATAAAACGACGTGTCTTTGATCGCTTTTTACTTTTCAGGTCAACGATACTATTATGAAAGTACTCCTTGGTCGCAAGATCAAGCGGTTCCCCCAGGTATTATTTTATACTTTTTCGGGCTTGAGGGACACAAATATACGAAAAAGTTCAACGTGGAGTTTCCTTAAGTTTTTCAGACTCTCTAAAATTGAAAAACGCCGAGTTTCTCCTATACTGGGCTCGTTAAACTTTTACAGTAAAGGACCTGTTCAATTACAAACAGGAACGAACCACTCCTTCCTAGGGTTCGCATTTAAACTAGGTTGGACTCGTCCGAAGGATGAGCTTATAATCAAGCATATGTTATCCTCCTCAAGCTTGTTAAAAATAAAGAGGTACTTGCCAGAAATGGTGGGGGAAAAAAGAGAAGAATGAACCTATTTGTCACCTTTTGCCTCAGAAGAAACTTTATTACCGCTCTTGAACACGACACTTTTCATTCACCTGGGTTGGGAAATCTTTTACCTCACAGTTGACTAAATCACTTTGAAAATCTTTAACCGGGTTCAGGGATCAACTTTGAGTTATTCGTCACCAAACCATCTGTTGTGTCGTTATGTGTTCAAGAGGTCTGCAAGCAAAACTTTCATCTGCAAAATACTTGTCATCCATTGACCATCCCTGAGTCAGTCCTTACAGCAACATTTCTTCAACTTGAACAATGATTTCGTGTTGCAGGCTTGCCTGCAACGGGTCGCTTTCTATCGACATCGACACATTATCTAGAAAGATGACTTAGGAATCGACAGTACCTTGAAGTCTGCATGCATCAATGGCAGGTTTCTCGCCTTTGACGTCAGTTTACATCATTGACTTTCGATCAGAGGATTCCGTGAAGTGTTCGACATCAAAACATCTATTCACATTTCACGGGTTGTGCTTGGTACTTTGAGAACCATTGACATTACTGGTGGTTTCTCTCACGCTTGTTAACAGTTTACATCATTGACTGGTAATCAAGTGGTTTCTACCATGTTCGACATCGAATCATTTAATCACATGGCTAGAATCGTACCAATTCGGGAAGTAGAAGTGAAGACCCTGGATCTAGTTTCTACCATCCAGGCTGCGAGGAGTTTTGTATTCATTATCTATGTAGACTAATCATAAACAGATGGCTGCGTCCATACTGTGTCTACAAAAGTCTATAAAAATGATGTACTGCAAGATCATTCCTGTATCAGAATAGTTAGTCCATTAGTTAAAGTTTTGAATCTGAGTATGGGAATGCCTACCTCAGTGATGATATAATCTTATCCATGTATTTTGTGTTGAAAATTGCAGGTTCCAACCAGGCCATCCACAAGGCAATCCTTGAAATGATAAAGCGCTTCACCCTTCCTAGAATTACAAAACCCTATTCTATTCCAGGCTTCGCACTTTAGGGGGCAATCTGTTACACTAAAAAATGTCACCTTGACTACTTACAGTTAGTATGGCTCCAATCAACAAGTCATGCTACCCTCTTAGGCAAGTCTCATGCCTCTGTTATCCATCTCAAACTCAAAGAAGAGAGAAAGTCTTGTAAAAATCATGTTTATCTCTGGGGTCGCAGGTTCTCTCTAGCCTTACCTGCGGGGACGCTGACCATGTTCACAAAATCTGCGTCCATGGACGCTCTGTATGTTAAAGGACAGGTGCGTCCCTCTGTAAAAGGCAAAATGCGCGAGTTTTATCTTGAAAAAGTTACTTGTGGTTACTTCTAGAACATTCTAGAGGTCGGTTTGATGAAATGGATGCGCCTCCAGTTGGTTCATGTATCTCTATTAAGGGGGAACTTATCCCATCAATAAGGGAGCTATCCCACCCATAGAGGGGGATGATCCCATTGATAGTGGACCTGAATAACCTCTTTACAGCACTATAAATGAAGGCATTGAGCCAGAAGGAGAGGAGGTTGGAGCTATACATTTTCTTTGGGTAAATGCTGCAGGATTTAGGTCTTCCATTAGAGCCTTTGTGAGGAGAGATTGTCTTCACTTGATTCTACTTGGGAGAGGGTGAGCTTTGTCAAAGTAGAGGAAAACCCTTGATGGACCCTGGGAGGAATTTGCACAACACCAAGGCCAGGTTGTAAGAGTTTCTTTGTTTCGTTATTAATACAAACTGGTTTATTTTTCTCAATAGCTTGTGTTAATGAGTTATTTCATGTGTTCCTTGGTCTGCATGTTGAATATATGTTTTATTATATGAAATGCAAGTGCTTGGTAATTGTTTGATTGTTTGTGGTTGCAGGAATTGACTTGAAGGAGGAGCTCATCCGGATCGTCAAGAACGGACTTCAACAACAGCGTTTTGGAATAAGGTAAGCCTAAACACTTGTAGTTTTCATGTTGTAAAAGGTGTATTTAGAGAAAGATCACTCCATTTTGTCTTGTTTGTCATTAGAATGTCTTAGACTTCTAGGAAGGTCAGTCGTGTCCGCACCCTTGACAGATTCCGTGTGACACCTACAGAAGGGCTTTCCAGTATGCATCGCACCCTTTACACTAAGCAGGTGGGATGCATTGCACCCTTAGCACTGAGCAACCTGTATGGTCCATTTTTTACCAATTCTAAGCAGTTTTCCATGGAGAACTTATGGGAGAAGATGTAATCAGCTGACCTTGTTCTTTTAGGGTGTGAAGCAACACTTTTAGGGACTTAGAAGTCGTTGGTTTATGGACATGTATGATTGGGGTTGCAGTGCCCAAAAATGTCTATAACAGTTGCCCCCTAAAGCATGAGGTCATTAATCTTTTGATGTCGGTGAAATGCTTTATCATGAGGATCTGAAGTTTTTTTGAGCTGGAAGGCGACCTGTAATAAGATACAATACAATACATTATCTTCATAATATTTTCATGATCTGGCTGAGGCAGGCATTCCCATGATCAGCTTTATAAATTCATTTTCATGTACATATGACAGACAACCGTCTGTGTAGCAGACTGATGATTCGGATGGAGCCATAATCCTTTGATTCGGATGATTATCTATTCGGCAATAATGTACATTTGATGTCTTTATTTCCCTGAATATATCACAGCCCGAATGGATGAAACTAGATCTGAGGTCTTCAAACTCGTTCAATCTTCATCCGGAGTACAAGTCGATCCATGTGATAGATGTTCTAAGGTCGAACATGGAAAGACATCGCCTGATTACCAGCCAATGATGTAAGCTGTTAACAGGCACGAGAGGAACCACTGATAATGATGATGACCCTCAAGGCACTATAGTACAATTCACGTGGTGTGAAAAAGGACTTGACGTCGAACACCACGTAAAATCTTTCAGTTGAAGGCCATTGATGTAAACCTGTCGCTGGAGGTGAGAAACTTGCCATTGAGGCATGCAAGCGTCAAAGTACTGAAAGGGTTGTTCCTAGGTTGGCTTCTTGGATAATGATCTGATGTCGACAAGAAGCGACCCATCGTAGGAGGGCCTTAATGAATCCCACATCTACAACACAAAACGGAGCAAAATATTTTGTAGGTGAAAATGATCTGGTGATACAAGGTTCAGGGCAGCAGTCATGAAAGAATGGAGCATGAATGTATTGCAGCAGATGAGACACAGGTGAATTCTCTGAGCGACTTCTCTTGAACATATTGACGACACTAAAATGGATTGGTAGTGTTAACCCCAAATATGGATGGTGCGATGGACCAATGGCGATATGACCGGTGTACGGAATAACCCAACCCGACTCGAACGTGGAGTGAAAGTGTCATGTTCAAGAGCGACTTGGTACCAATAAAGTTTCTTCAAGTTTTCTTCCCAATTTTCCCCATTCATTGCTGACCAGTACCTCTTTATTTTTATCAAGCTTGAGGAGGATAACATATGCTTGTTCTATAATCCGCCCTTTGGGTGAACCCGTCGCTATGTTTTAACGAGCCTAGCGACAGTGAAACTCGATCTCGTATATACGACGAGTTTGTCGCTATTGATTTTAACGAGTTTAACGACAATGATAACTCGGTCCTTTTTCAATTTTAGAGAGCCTAAAAAGGGATGGAAAGGAAACTCCAACAATCCTTTTTCGTCATATATAATCCCTTAAGTCCGAAAAAGTATAAAATAATACGAAAGGGATGAATTTTCGATAGTTTTAACGAGCCGAATAAGACAAGCGCTTGATCTTTTTGTGTAATAATCCCTCAAGTCCAAAAATATTAAAATATAGAGGAGGGATATCACTTCTGGTTGCTTTAACGAGCTGGAGAGGCCAATTGCTTCGCAATCTTTTCATATTTTACGAGTCATGTGAAAAGAGCTTAAAGGAGACTCGTTTTTTGAGGAATGAGTGATAATTTCAGGTAGCAGCTGATTCCAGGTAAGGTTTGGAATTATCCAATCGCGGCCGGTGTCACAAGGATGGCTAATAGAATCACTCATCGCAGATGTTCCTCAAAAGGGTTAACAATCAAATGTAGGCATATGATCGGCCAAAACAGAGTGGAGGTGATGATGAGAACACGACCAAGGCTCAAAAGCTGATGATAATGCATTCACAATGGTTATTTACCGGAGATTGGTTCATTTTTTAGTGAGCTTAAACTCTGGGGGAAACATTTGCTCATTGCTTAGGTTTAATTTTTAACAAGCTTGAACTTCACATAAAAACTGCTCGTGATAATGGTCATTGATTATTTGATTCACCGTTAGCACTTTGTTCTTTCAATGGTCATACTACCTGCTCAATTGCTTCATCAAACCGATTAGAAATGAAAACACATGCTTGAAAAATGAGTTAAGACACTAACATCTTACTTGAATTACGTGAATAGTAATTTAAAAGTGACTTTTACCTCTCATTTTACCATTTCATTTGAACTTGGTCTATTGGAGCTCTGGAGGTGCTTTTCCCCCCTGATTTTCACCAGCTGATTCCGACAGATTCTGTGGACGATTTTCGACACCGTCTGGACCATGTAAGAGCTAAACCTGAGCTCTTCAGTTGCATTCCTTCCTTTCTAAATTCTGAGCTTGTTTCCCTGTTTTTTCGGACCCCTGGGGTTAGAAAAATTCACCCTGGCTCCATCGCACCCTTCCTATATCGAAAGGTGTGATGCATATTGACCTGGCCATTGGCCAATCAGTATGCATCTCACCCAGTATACTTGCTGGGGTGCGATGGGCGCAAGGAGGGAAATTTTTCAGTGATTTCTCATGGAATTTTTTCCTGTTTTTTGCCAAATCAGGGCCCTGACTCTTCTCTTGTTTGTCTTTAGAGATTCATTGGAGCAAAATGGTTGTTACATGGCAAGAATGTGAGCATGAGGAAGAGGACATGGTTGCTTTACATGATCCGGGTACGGTAACCGCACTGCGGAACTGTGGCTTGTTGAAGTTTTTCCGCATCTCTAGCATGAGGCAACAAATTAACTTGTTGAAATATTTCCTCGATGCCTGGGATCCTACCAACTAGGTGTTCCAGATCAGAGACAAGTCTATCCCCTTGACTATCGTGGACATCTATTTTTTGACCGGTTTATCGAGGCGGGGTGCCCCTCTCTCATTGTCAAGTTCCGCTCGTGGGGGCGAATCCGTGAGAAAGTATATTTGCCAGTACTGTAGAAAGGGATCTCAGCCAAGTGTGGACGACAAGATCAACATCCGGGATGTCACTGACCAGCCCCTGAGGACCATTCTGTTCACTTTTTCTAGACTAGCTAGTAGTGCGGCTCTTCATGTGGCCAACAGGTCTTATATGTAGTACACCTTAGAATGCCTCGAACCGAAGGTGTTCAACTGGTGTGATGCAGTACTCTCCATGATGAAAGAACAACTGACCAAGGTGAAAAGTGGAAAATCTAAGAATTTTGGCTATGGTTCTATTTTGACCGCTTTCGCCTTGGAAAAGATCCCACTGATGCAGCCGCAGTATATTTCACTTGGTTTACCTCCACCGACTGAGCCACGGATGCAGAGATGGGTTGACCTCATGGCTCGGCATGCTGGCCAGTCCCAGATTTCTTTCTCCGCTACCTTCTTCGAGTGGTTCAACCGTCAGGAGATGGTTTATGCCGAGTTTCCATATGCTGGCGTGGATTTCTGAGGTGACCCGGATTTAGTGCTACCGGTTGGTGAGCAGTGGGGTGCCATAGGTAAATTCTTTGACCTTATCTCTGTTTATTGTTTTCATAACATTCTTATGCTCTTTTTGATCAAGACTAATTGAAACTCATGTGCTCATGCAGACATTGGACCAGTTCGACCAGCAGTACGCCCGAGAGCACCAGTTGCCGGTCTTGCAAGAGCGGCTGTGGAGAGGGCCATCCTTCGCGACCTTGATTTGGCCGAGACTCTTTCAGCATTGAAGGAACAGGTCGAGGGTCTCACCCTCGGTATTCCAGACATGAGGACCGACGAGCTACCTCTGAGGTTGCAGGGACATACCACTAGTGTGTCGAGTCGATGGACTAGGATTTTACGCATGATTGCACAGGCGGTGACTTGTTATCACCAGCATCATTAGACTAGGGTGCCCCCTAGCATTTTGAGTTTTGGGTCATTTGACCAATTTTGTCTTGGTTACAGAACATTATGTGTAAACCCATAAACAGTTATATATACATTTTTTATTTTCGGAGCTTTATTTTTGTTAAGTTACATGATCCTGATGAAAATTTTGATGAAATGCTTCTTTTTATAAATGTTGCAAATGTCTATCTAACACATAATTTGCCAATGAGTCTATTAATGTGTTTAAATTTCTGGAAATATGTTGATATTGAATGAAATCAAACTATCTTTCCAAAATTTTGACCCTTAGGAACTTGCAATAAATAGTTGGATTCCGTACAGAGTAGATACCAGTGAGCTATAGAATGACGAACTATGAGTCTAGCCTGATGACAAGTCGGCATATGCCATGTGTGATGGAATCAAAGAGGAGTTTTATCAACGCACTGTATTCAGCGATATTGTTCGTTGACCGACCAATACATACCCCTCTGAAACTCACTAACTCGCCGCTGGGATCGAAGATAACCCAAGCCGCAGAAGATAGGTTCCGCGAATTACGACTCGCTCCGTCGGCATATCCAAAAAATGATTCCAATAGGTTCGACATCTGCAACAAATGAAAAAAGTGGATTACCTAACCAAAACAATTACCCTTAGTGAAAACAAAAATGTAACAAAAGCATAGGGGCTACTATGCTGAGTTAAGCATAGTAACGCTTGAGGTACAACCCGTTGCGGGGTTGCGCCAGAGGAATCCCATCATAATCCACCAACTCGTAGGCTCATTTTGCTAATACACGCTTAATAATATAGGGACCCATCCATAGAGACTTGAACTTACCTGCTCCCAACTTATCGGACTCCTGGTCGTCAAGTAAGACCAGGTCACCTTTTGAGAATTTTTGTCGAACTGCGCCTTGACTCGTTTCTTATGGGCTTCGTCAGCTAAAGTGGCATCATGATAGGTTTCATCCAATTGGATTAATTCCAAGAAACAAGCCTCCTCTTCTGAAGTTCCGGGGAGAAGGTCGACTGCGAGCTTGAGGGACGAGATTTCGCACTGAATTGGCAAGATCGCTTACAGGTCATACACCAGCTGAAAAGGTGTGAACCCGGTCGCATTCCTCACCAATGTCTGGTATGCCCATAAGGCCGAGTATAGGATCAGGTGCCAACTCCGTTTATGGAGTCCAATAATCCGTTGCAGCATGCGCTTCACGACCTTGTTGATTGCCTCAACTTATCCGTTAGCTTGTGGATAATACGGAGTAGAGCTGTTGTGGGACAGTCCTAATTTGGCAACCAACTCAACCATCATGTGATTGCGAAAATGTGATCCATGATTTGTGACTATGGCATGTGGAACGCCGAATCTAGAGACTACATGATTGAAAAAGAAAAGGGCAGTCGTTTCACCGCCGTTGTTTAATGTAGGCATCGCCTTGGCCCATTTGGTAAAATAGTCTACTGCGACTATGATATACCCATGCCCCCCATCCAAGGTGGGGTTACATGTCATGAAATCTATACCCCATTTGGCAAATGGCCCAACAGCAACTACTGGTTGCAATGGTGTTGGTGGTATTCTGGTTTTGCGATTGAAAATTTGACAGGCATGGCAAATTTTGACTGTGGTTATGCAATCTTTGAACATTGTTGGCCAGAAGTATCTTGCTCATAAAATATTTTGAGCTATGGCATAACCAGATTGATGCCCCCCACACGCGCCTGAATGACAATCATTCAGGACTTTTTCGGCCTCTTCATGGGTGAGAAAACTCCGCAGAACTGTATCGATGCCATGACGGTAAAGTGTATCACCAACAATCATGTATTCTTTTGCTTGGTATCGAATTCATCGTTGTTCCAAGCGTGAGGTATTAGACTTATATGTTTGGGTTTGGAGATAGATTATTATATCTCCATACCACAAATTGCTTGAAGATATCAGAAACAAATTTTCGTCTACGATTGCTTCTTCTGATGTTGCATCGTTAGACGATGATGGGAGATCACATAGTAACTCTGCGAAAACCAGGGCTTTCTTTGATTTGGATTTTTTGAATTCCAGATCAAACTCTTGTAAAATCGCTATCCATTTTGAATATTTTCCCCCCAGAAACTATCGCAACAATATATAAGTCATGGGGTTGCAATCTGACAAAATGGTAGTTTTTCTGAAGAGGACATAGTGTCGAAATCTCTGTATCGCTTGAACAGCTGCGAGACCCAGCTTTTCAATGTAGGAGTACTTTGTTTCTGTATCATTTAAGTTTTTGCTTAAATAATATATAGGATGTTCAATTCCATCATCTTCTTGAACTAAAACCATTGTTATGGTCGTATCCGCTGCAGCCAGATATAGGTTAAAGTCTTTTTGATAATCAGGAGCATACATTAATGATGCTTTTATTAGGGATTCCTTTAAAGCATCAAAGGAAGCTTGTGCGACCTAATCCTAGATGAAGGGTACTTCTTTTTTCAACAGACGAATATAACCTTTGGCAAGTTTGACGTAATTTGGAATGAACCTCCTCAAAAAGTTTGATTTCCCTTGGAGTTTCTGAATCTGTAGCAAATTTGAAGGTGGAGGCAAATCAATGATTGCTTGAACCTTACATGGGTTGAGACGAATCCCGTCCTTTGAGACCACGAAGCCAAGTAAATGACCAGAACTGACACAAAACACACATTTTTGTGGATTGAGTCGTATTTTGTAGTGTCGGAAACGTAGAAATATCGCTCTTAAATGCTAAGGATGATCGGTCCGCTTTCGCGAATGAGCTGGAAGATCATCGAGATATGGTTGAACGATGTTATTGATGTCATGGAAGGAATAATTCATTGCCCTCTGAAATTTTTCCCCTGCGTTCTTTAAACCAAAGGGTAGCTTGCGATATGAGAATGTGCCTAATGGACAAATAAATGCAGTCTTTGACTGGTCCTGTGGGCGGATATTTATTTGATTATACCCAGAAAATCCATCCATAAATGAAAAGATTTCACATTCGGTGCATTCATCAATTATTTGGTCAATGAAGGGTGTAGGGTAGTTGTCTTTCGGACAAGCTTGATTTACGTCCCTATAATCGACGCACACTCTAATCGTTCCTTGTTTGTTCATTACAGGAATAATATTCGATACCCAATCAGTTAGAGGAACCGGGTAAATAAAACTAGAATGGAGGAGTTTTTCAACTTCCACCTTGATGGCAGCGGCTTTCTTGGGGTGCACCTGTCATAGCCACTGTCGTACTGCTTTGACATCTGGATACATCTTAATTTCATGTTCAAGTATACTCGAGTCAATGCCTGGCATTTCATCATATGACCAAGCAAAGACATCTCTAAATTCGTGGAAAAGAGCGTAATATATTTCCAGTTTTGACGAAGAACAAAATTTGCCGACATGAATATTCTCTACAACATCTGTTTTGGTCGAGATATTTATGGTGATAGTCTCTTCAATATTGGATAGGTTTCTCTCGGAATCCACTGTATTTACAGTATTTGATAGAAAATCAAAAACTGAGGGATGATAAAGATCACTAGAACTATCTTCTTTACAACCCGGAAGATGGGAACGATGGTGGTAATCTTCCCATGGTGCCCTGTCAATCATCATTGACTGAACAATTACTTCGTCTTTAGCATGTACTTGTGACCAAGGATCTGAAGGGGTGCCATATTCCTTAGACCTATCTACCCAAACGCTTGATGAGCATTGATTTGGGTTTGCCTCCCATGCCGAAAACATTGATTGCTACAATATTTCCATTAGGCTTGGAGGCAATACTTGCAGATGATCCATGTTAATATCATTTTCAGACATCTTTTGAATATAAGATATCATATTGCAGGTTCCCACCGCTGCCACTTCTTCCAAATTTATTGGAGGCGGTAGGGAAAAAGCCCCCATTAATGTAGGGTCTTTTAGTAGGCCTACTCTGATATTTTGAAGCAAATGAGCGCTTCCGTGGATCATTGGAATGCTTCCCGTAACTTGTGAACTGTTGGGGAGAAATGTTTGTTGGTCGACGATTGTAATTCCTCCTTGGAACGGAAATGCAATCTTCCTGAAGTAGGTCGACACAACGGCAACCATGGCATATATCTAGGGCCTTCCCAGTAGGATGTTGTAATCGAGGTTTCCGTCGATAACTTCAACATCAATTTCTACTGTTTTTCCCCCGAGTTCGACTTGCAAGTTACTTAAAATCCCGTACGGGGTGTATGTTTGTCCATCAAATGCTTTTAATTTTGTCGAAGATCTCGACAAGGGTGGAGACCCTAAAGTTTTCAAGAAACTCATCGACATAATACATGTAGATGCCCCCTCATCAATAATTGTTAGATGGACAGTTTTGTTGAGGGCTTTCACTTGAATAAGGAAAGCTAGTTGAGCTAGCAACTGAGGGTTATATCCTTTGTGATTAAAGGATACAAGATTGGAATCTGTTGGGTCAATCCCACCTATCGCTGATAATAAAGCCTGCTTTTGGGAGGGGCAATTTTTCAGTACCTCAAGTGTCAACATAGCGGACGGTGATTGGGCCAGATCCTCCACTATATTATAGTGTTGTGTTGCTCTGGCACAAGGATTAAATGTCGATTTGTGTAATACTCCCTTTGGCGGTTTTATCGTTAGTTCAGGAATGATGGGTGGCACAACTTCGGTTGAAGTTGTTGTCGAACCACTAGGTTTATCATTATCCTTGTTATTCGACATCTGTGGATTCCGGTAATCTTTATTCCTTGTTGGTATCAAAGCATCATTTTGCTGCTTCGAAACAAACAACATTAGTACTTGTGACGGGGAAGCATTGTCGTTAGCAACCAGATTTTTTCCTGGATTCGGAAATGGATCAGTCAATACTGCCGAAGTTTTTGAATTCCTGAAGAATTTTTTAATCTTAACTTTATATGAACAATCTGATGTCCAATGATCCTCATCACATATATAGCATGGATGATTTGGTTTCCTACCTCCAGAAGGGTTTGAAGAAGGTTTTTTAGGAGACAACTCCTCCTATTTCTTCTTCTTCCCTTTGTTTTTCTTCTTGCCTCCTGGTTGCTTGGGTTTTTTGCATTTGTCTGTCATCACATCATTTACTTCCGAGGCAAGAGGTTCCTCATTTTCTTTTTGACTTGAAACCGTACGGGCTTTCTTTGACGTAGCCTTTATGGGTTTCGTGCTAGTCGTTCCTATCATGCCATTGTCGGCATGAGATTCTTTGTTTGATTTAGGAGGAATAGAAGATTTTGGTCTAGGAGCATCAGGGATTTTATCGTAGAGCATGCTAGATTGAGTATAGATCAAGTCTAGATATTGTGCACGAGCAATAACTTTCTCTTCAGTGACGACTCCCCCTTTTGCCACATCTTCTATAATAGAAGGTAATAATGACTTAATAAACCATTCAGCTAATAGTTGATTAGGAACATACATTTTCACCATTCTACGACGACGTCGCCATTCATGAATATGATCGGATATGTGAGTGGTCGTCATCTGTTTGAAATTGGTAATAATCTCTATTCTTGTTTCGTACCTTATAGGTAACTAAAAATGGGTTAAAAAGGTTGTGGCTAGGACGCTAAAGTTATCAAACGAAGCTCTAGGCAATTCGATATACCATTTTGCTACCAGACCAGTTAACGTTCGCTGAAAAAGGTGAAGCCTGATCGAATCATCGTTGAGAGTGTTGGACGAACACCACAAATGAAATGTCATCACATGATTTGATGGGTCTTCACCCGGATTTCCATTAAATTTAGGAATATCTGATAGAAGTTTGTGTGGAATCACCGGCCACCAAGGGGCGTAAGCAATTGGATCGTTCATTAGTCGATTTAGATCTGGTAACTCTAAAGTCGCCACAAAAGGCAACTGTTGATTCAGGTTCGGTGAAGCATACCTAGGATAGGATGGGATCACCTGAGAAATTGGTCTTTTCATACCAGCATAATGCATTTGATGCTGGTAATTTTGGTAAGGCTGACGGGCATAATCATTATGATATGACTGATGTTGACCGTTTTGAATATACGGCTGCCCATTACTTGCAAAGACTTGTTGCTCAAATCCTCAGTAAGCTTGTTGGAATTTTGGTTGTTGGTATTGTGCCAGCCATGGTTGTGAAGCCATGAGTTGTTGTCTAGTACTAACTGTTTCACCAAGATGAGGGGTAATAGTCCCCGTTTGAACCTGGGTCATTCCACTAGTCGGTGATTGCAATTGTGTCGCAAGGACAAGAGGTTGTTGTATTACGACCTAAGAAACCTGTGGTTGACATACAATAGGCAACGCTTATACTTGCGACACTGTCACAATCGCCGGCATAGTGGGAATATTTGACATAGGTAAAATTTGTTGCATCGAGTATGCAATTCTTGGTTGTTGAGGCAGGATTGGCACTCAACCGCTAGATGTAATTCCAGCATAACCTGAATTCTGTTGTGAACTCTCGTATGGTTGTTCTCCCAGAGGAGACAATGAAAGGGTATATTGTCCGCCATACGGCGGTAATCCAGTGCTCAAAGGAATAATTTGTCTTTGGGGACCTGATTTCCCAAATTGAAACTGCAACGGATCAATTTGCTGAGACTCAACATAAGAGATTCCAGATATTATTCCGAAGGAACAAACGGGAATAGACCATACTGTCGAAACAACCCCTGGATGGACACCATCCAGCGATTGAGAGCTAGTTGGGACAGATGGTATGCCGGCGAACATTGTCAGAGTAGCAGCAGGAAGTTCTATTGTTGCCGTGTTAGATGACATAGTCCTAGATGTCGATGGTTGTTCAGACATATTTAGTCTATCCAAAAGATTCCTTAGCGATTCTTCAGGAACTTCCAATGGCGGGAGACTAACTTCTAATGAAGAAGGATATAGGGTGATCCCAGCTCCAAATTGTGATGGAGCACTAGATGGAGGATCCTCCACAATCTCTTCTATGGTAATCAATCCAGGCAGAAGAGGTAGACCGTCAGGTCTGTAAAATATTTCTGGGGCCGGAGAAGGTATAGGTTCTGCAGCGACAGATGTCTGAGGGACAACACCTTCTGAATCAGCTGTAGATGGAGCCAGTTCAAGAATAGAAGTGTTCACCGTCACACTAGGATCAGTTGTAATGTCCTTTTGTGGCTGCAGAATTTCTTCTGTAGAGGCAGGGATACCAGAAATGTTCAGAGTAACCGGAGTCCTTAAGGATGTCGGAGTACTTGTTCCAACCACACCAGGGGACTTTGATCTGGTTAAACGAGTTTGCTTTGTCCGGAATAGTTTCGTTTCCGGAGTCAAAGACGGTTGACTCGTAAGCCTCCGCGAACGATGGGGTTTTGATTGACTTTCTTCCATGATTGCGGATTACTTGATCAACTCAAAATAAAGGGGAAAATGATTCTGTATTAAATGAATTTTAGACGCTTTGACACAACTTGTGTTTTCAATTTTTAAGAGTCGAGAAAAAGCAAAAGATGACTCTAGTCGCCTTCGATTTTTAATGAGCCCGAAGTGACAAGTGCTCAGATGGACCTTTTCCTTTAAGGAGTCTAAAAAGGAACGAAAGAGACTACTCTAGAAATCTAGACAGAGGGATTACCAAACCAATCGCAAAACTACAGAATACTTTTTACGGTACGACAGTCAATTTTCCCGAAAGCTATGTTCAGTGCATTGTAATCGATAGGGCGGCAGACACGGCTTCCTAAGGATAAACGATATAGCCTATTGTGGTCTCCCAATATATACTCGATGGCACGTGGGAGCATAAGTTCATACTGGCACTTGTCATCTCAAAGAGGAGGAATCACCCAACCAACAATGAAAGCGATAGTTACCAGGCTTTACGACTCTGGAATACGTCTCTGGCCTAGACTTCTAAATGTTGTGCATTAGGTTCCAAAGCGTTTTTATGTTCATTGAATTTATTTTACAGTTGATCTTGCTTAAGAAATTTTCCTTTCAAGTTCACCACGTGATGTAGATATACAATTCCTAAAATGCAATCTAAGATGATAAACAATCATTTAATCTTCCTTTTGCAATGAAAATCCTAGCTACTAAGGAAAGAGGACTGAGATTCTTTCAACATAGAGCATACAACACACACTAGATGCACTGTCCTAAATCAAACCAACAAGCAGTCTAAATGAAAATGCACATGCATGTATTTGTTTTTCACCTTCTTAATGTGTGAATGACAAAAAGAAAGCTAAGCACAAATCTGAATTATCTTTTCAAAGCAACAATACTAACAAATTTCTCTTCAAAACGAAAGGAAGATAATGACGACACTTTGCAATTTCGAATTGAAAATTGCTTTCTACACTTGAAAAACTACTAATTCAAATCAAATACAAGAGTAACTGTATAATTGACCATCAAGAACAACATGATTCCTTTCTATGACTGAAAACAACACTTGCGACACTTCCAGATCAAGAAACGACAGTTCAATTACGCTACTTCTTTGTAAAAGAGAATTGAAAATGGCACACAATACATAAAAACATTCATAGTTCTTTGCTCAATAGAGGCAGAATGATGGAAAGAAAGGGAGTTTCCATAGTGGTATACTGATCGCAGACAGCAAAACTCCTGAATAGAGCTGGAGAGAGCGAAGAAAAACCAAAGTCTGCAGGCAAAATTAGCCTTCCCTGATCATCGCACCAGTTACACAGGGAATCCAATATGCATCCCACCTACTGCAAACGGAAGGTGCGATGCATACAGACTTCCTTGAAGAGAGGGTGTGATGGTACAGTGTGAGACTTTTACTTGGTTTTTTATCACAGTTTGCAGCTCAGTTCAGGGATTTAGGCTGAGCAAGTGATGTTCAGTAAATATAAATCACAGAGGTTGATCTAATGAGGTTACTAGAGCAACCACCAGGGCAAGTAGGATGTTTGCAAATCGATGGTTCAGTTTATAAACAAAACCCGGAGATAGACTGAAGCAGCATTGATCTACTTTGCACTTGCATAGCAAATGCAGTTCGAAGGCTAGCTGGCTTGACTTCAGGCTTCGTCTGTAAGTTTATAAAACAAACAACTATAGAAAAGCAAATAAGCTATTCACTCCCCAGCAGAGTCACCATTTTGTTATCGGGAAATCTAATGTCCACTCGGAGCTGCTAGTCCCACTAAGACTGGTAGCTATCTTAGAAACAAACTAACTAAAACTACTTTCACTTTCCTTTATGAGAAGTAGATAAGAGGGGAACAAAGGACACCAACCTCAGTCTTGCGCTTGGTTCCCTGCTTGGTTCCTCTCTCTTCTAATAGATCTTTGCCACTTCTCCTTCGTCTACCCAGCTTCAAAGAGCACCTGTGGAATCAAAGCAGCATAACACTATCCAAGAACAGAGATTTACAATCATAAACAATATAGGACCAGATATACATTGACCACACAAATGCATATATCATCAAACATACAAGAATGTGAAGGAACTTGAATAGCTTTATTAATATCAAGAATAGCAAAGAGGATTACAACCAATTGTTCTGACCCAACGTCATCCTCTCAGCATCAAAGCCCTTCTTCACCTCATGAAAATCTTAGATCACCCAACACTATGATTTTCACCAAGAAACCAACAGCACTTCCTTACAAAATACAAGATTCCAGCCTCTGGATCTCTGTGATGAGGGATCCATATATAGATGTTTGCAGGGGGGTGAGTCAGCTGTTTGGTTTTTTATTAGTGTCCTCTCTCTGGTAGTTCTTGGTTCCACTTGGAGATTCATGATCTCTTACTCATTCCTGGGCGAATTTCGAGAGGCAAGTGTCGTAGGAGAAGTTTTTGGAAGATTCCCTGATCCTCCACCTTGCAAACTATCTCTGCCATTTGTCCATTCTTGCTCATCGCACCCTACAGAAGGGCTTTCCAGTATGCATTGCACCCTTTACACTGAGCAGGTGGGATGGATCGCACCCTTAGCACTGAGCAACCTGTATGGTCCAATTTTGACCAGTTCTGAGTAGTTTTCCATGGAGAACTTCTGGGAGAAGATGTAATCAGCTGACCTTGTTCTTTTAGGGTGTGAAGAAACACTTTTAGGGACTTAGAAGACCTTGGTTTATGGACATGTATGATTGGGGTTGCAGTGCCCAAAAATGTCTATAACAAGGTGTGGATCACCTGTCCTGAATTGAGATCGGCGAAGAACCAACAAATATAGAGGAGGGACTCCCAGATGCCCAGTTATATGCTGTTCACGTTGCAGATGACCACTTTGAAGATATTATCCACTTTTTAACTACGGGCATTGCCCCACAGGGGTATTCTATCCAGCAAAATAAGGAATTAGTGATACGCGCAACAGATTTTACCGTAATTGCAGGCCACCTCTATAAGATGGGCAACGACAAAATATTGCGTAGATATGTACCAAAATTCGAGCGCAGACAAATCCTGGCCGAAGCACATGGAGGGGTTGCTGGCGGACATTATGTGGGCCGCGCCACAACCCAGAAGATTCTTCACGCTGGATTATGGTGGCCCACCTTACATCAAGATTCGAAAGCATACTGTCAGGCCTGCGATGTATGTCAACGGATGGGCAAACCATTGCGAAGGGATGAAATGCCACTTCAACCACAGATGATGCTACAACCATTTGAGAAATGGGCGATCGACTTCGTCAGGCCTATTGAACCGTGAGGAAAGACAGCCGCGTGTTATATCATCACTGCGACTGAATATCTGACCTGATGGGCAAAGGCGCAGCGAGTTAAGGATTGCACGGCTACGACAGTAGAAAAATTCTTGTTCAAGAACGTACTGATCAGGTTTGGCTACCCCAAAATTCTCATGAGTGATAGGGGATTGCATTTTCTAAATGAAATGATCAGCACACTCACTGAGGAATTCTAGATATATCACCAACAGAGTATGCCCTACCATCCACAAGCAAATGGGACTGTGGAAGCCTTTAACAAAATTTTGGAGACCGCGTTGACTAAGGTCTGTAATGCACGACAAAATGACTGAGAATTGCACATCCCTGTTGTGTTATGGGCATACCGAACTATGTGCAAGAAGCTGATAGGCCAGACACCATTTTGCTTAGTCTGTGGCAAGGAGGCCATTATGCCTATGCAATATATTGTGCCTAGTTAGTGGATCGCGGCAATCACAGGTATGGCAGACCGTGGGGTGTTGAGCCCTGAAACTACATCTCTTCTACACACTTTCCTAGACCTTTTTCCCCTCACCAGTGCCTCATAAGCTATCAAAGATCATTACATATTGATTTTAAAGGTGCATTTAAGTGGTTTTCTAACTATATTTTTGTGTTTGCTATTTGACTTAGATTTTGCTCATCAACTACGGAATGCAGCCACTTTCCGCAGCTAACTCGAGATTCCGCAGTTGTTTTTGTTGATCTCTAGGTTATAGGTGTCGTCAAGGAAAACGAGGCACATGGGCAGTTCAGGAATGATCTAGACATGGACCAGGTCCTATTGGTTTAGCCAAATTCGTAGAGGAAAGCCTTGGTCAAACGATTGTCAAACGAGGAGTTCTACGACAAACAGGTCTCTATTTTCAACACGTGAAGGGTTCGAGACCGTTCCTAGATCCATGGATTCATTTTGACAGCTGTAGACTGCCTCCAAGATGCAAATCGAACAGCCACCTTTTGGTAGATTGAATGATCATGGCAACCAATACGTAAGCTCACGGGTTCTGTCTTTTTACGTGTCCTCTGCTGAAAGTGTTTCATAGGGAAAATAGTTATGTAATTTCCTTTATAAATAACATGTTTGCAAACCTATGTAGCTAGTTTTTTTATGTAGTCTTGTTGTTAGTTCATGTACTGTGCCGTGACATTGGTCCTGCTATTGTAACGAGAGGATACTTTCTCTGTTTTGCAATATAAAAAATACTGTGTTTTATATGACTGTGTGAGCATAATTTTGGACTGACATCGTGTTAACCAAGGCTGTGCAGAGGGCCCCTGCTGGCTGAGGTTTTGTTTCTTTATTTCTGTAAAGTCTTTATATGTTGTTGTCTTATTTCCATTGTAGATATTTCATAGTTTGTTCACCTGTGTATATTTCATATTTTAGTTATGATGTTAGCATTTCATTCCTGTACATTATTTTTCAAGCATTGTATATTTTGCTAGCATTGATCAGTGTGTTTCAGGATAGGCTAGGCCCGAGCATTTTCATACAATTTTTGCAATAACTAGTGACATGAGATTGGCCTCTCTGCTGACTTTGTTTTTCTTAGCTTTTCAATTTCAGTTATGCCTTGATTTCAGTCTTATTCATTTGCTTTGTTAGTTAGTTTAGATATCAAATTCTTCATGTCATTGACGTTATCTCCAGAGCCATGGCTTAACCCCGAAAAGCTACTTGGCGAGCTATCGGATTATGAGTGATGTGATTTGATTTTAGTTTTATTTTTCTGCAATTAGATATCAGGTTCTTCATGTCATTGACGTTATCTCCAGAGCCATGGCTTAACCCCGAAAAGCTACTTGGCGAGCTATCGGATTATGAGTGAAGTGATTTGATTTTACTTTTATTTTTCTGCAATTAGATATCAGGTTCTTCATGTTATTGACGTTATCTCCAGAGCCATGGCTTAACCCCGAAAAGCTACTTGGCGAGCTATCGGACTATAAGTGAAGTAACTTGATTTTATTTTCATTTGCAAGTAGGTAATTTAGATATCAATTCCTCATGTTATTGACATTATCTCTAGAGCCATGGCTTAACCCCGAAAAGCTACTTGGCGAGCTATCAGACTATAAATGAAGTGAATTGGTTTTACTTTTATTATTTTGCAGTTTTTGATTTGTTTGAGTGCAATTGCTTAACTTTTATTTTTGTATTTAGATGAGCAGCAGAGATAGTGATTTCATGATCAATAGTTCATCATTTGTTTGATTTGAATAGCTGCACATTTACATTCCTGTTCAAGTACTAATTTCATCACTAGTATGTTTTGAGATCCTCTGAAGTGTTAAGCTCTAGAAGTCATCATAAAGGACATAATTTCCTTAGAATCTATATCCATACTTGCCTTCTAAAGTTTTCTTAAAACTTAGGAATAGGATTTCCATTCGCATTAGGAGACAAACAAAGATAAAACCCCCAAAAAAATGAAATAAAATTGAAAACAATAAAAAGTAACAAAAGAAGTTGTCTTGCACATATAGTGCGCCACACTTCATCGGTTTAAGACTCCTGAATTGATAATTAATGTAGCAAGTTAGGACATACTAAATTGACTAAACACAGGGCATTGGAAGAAAGGCTCGCACAGCTAGAAGAATTGGAGGAGGAATGCTTTCTGGCTAGATTCCATCAGCAGGTACAGAAACAGTGTGAGAAAGCGTGGCATGATCACCATATCAAGGTGCGCACCTTCAAGGAAAATGATCTAGTATTGCTTTATGACAATAAGTTTGAAAAATTCCCAGGTAAGCTCCGCATGCACTGGTTGGGACCCTATGTCATCAAATAAGTTACCGATGGGGGCATGGTTCAATTGGCTAAACTCAATGGAGACCCCTTCTCAGGAAGAGTGAATGGCAATTTCCTAAAGCTCTACATGGGTGAGCCGACTTCCTAACTAGATGAAAAGAAGATAGTATCATTACTCCAGCCAGTTGAAAGAGAGGATGGGATGATAAAGCAGCCTGGGGGACATATGAGCGAGTACTACGGTGCATGTACATTTGACCAAACATAAGGATTGCGTTTACGCAAAAAGGATCACGCTGACGCGCGGATAACAGAAATGATGACTGTTGATATCATTATTCATGATAAGATGTCTGCATTATGGCAAAAGGGAGTGGGTGGTGGGAAATTAAGAGAAATAGTACAAACCAAAGATGAAATGAGCTGCCATAGATTTTACATGAGTAATTTACACGAGCTGGAACAGGCGGTAAGCAGTGAATTCGAAATTCGCATGGCTTATAAATCACCGAGAGGAATCCACTAGGCAGCATACACTTCGGAAACACATATGAAGTTGTTCATTATCTCTACACATGGTAGGCGCCCGAAGGTAGTGATCTGGCCGATGGAGAAGCAGGACTCTCTAAGCAGTATAGTGTTGACCACTGCGGGTGTCCCACAGGCTACAGCATCACTAGTAGGGGATGTACCGGAAAAGAGGGAACACAAAGCAAAATTGGTCTAGATGTCATCACCTCGCCCAGGGGCAGGCCGACGCACTATGACAGAACAATGAAAGGATGGACCAATGGTGACCATGGGTAGATATGCAATTAATAAGTCATCTTTGATATCCCTCGACGATTGGGATCTTGTAGACAGTAGCTAGGGTCTTGCAAAATTGCAACACAAGCTGCAGCAAATGGTGCAAAGGGAAGATACAAAGGTCGGAAGTGGCTGCGATGGTACCAGAGGGTCCCGTATGCAGCTCCCCCACTCACGTTAAAATTCTATAAGGGGGTGTTCTATGGTAACCGAGTAGAGCAGAATGAGCATCATCGGTTGTAAGACATGGTAGAAACACTAAAGCAGGAGCTGGGTGAAGCGTTGCAAGAGACAATGAAGGAGCAGCAGGATGACAAGTGTCACTCAAAGGGAGGTGAACCATGAAGCCAAGGCAGAGCACCTAGCCACGCCGGCGAGTGACTCAGTACAAGTCACGATGATTGTGTTGGGGGACTGTTGGGTAGCAGAGGTCCTGCGTAATGGTTTTGGGGCAGAAAGCCCAAAAAGTAAGATTAAATTATTGTAAAATCTCTGAAGTATGCGGAGAAAAAATTATAATAGGTTGAGTCAGAGGGTAGTCTACCCAAAAATAATGTAAAGAAAGATAAATAGAGTCAGCCCATGTAGGGATCGCGGGCCAAGGAAGGGTATAAATAGAGCGCGGCTCTATGAGGGAAAGGCAGTTCTATTTTGAAAAAGAAAAAATGTAATGGGTTTTTGAAGAAGATAGTCTGAAAGCGTCTCAAAGTCTGAGTCAAGGGTTGGGGTAGTAGGTAGAGGCTCTGCAGCTGTGTGCACAGACCCTTGTAGCTGAGTGCACAGGGTGGATCTGAATGTATTAAGGATAAGTGGAAATAAAGATAAGTTTCTTCTGAAATTCTGTGTTCCTTCTGAGCTGTCATGAATCTAACTTTCATAATATCTATTTAATTTAATCTGCTTATTATATGATTGAATGTAAATTTGGGTTCATTTTAATGCACGAATCAGTTGTGTTGGTTAAATGTTTACTTAAAGACCCTGTTAATTTGTAAACCGCATCCTCTAATAGAATAGCACACTAATAAGGAAGCTAAAATCAATCTGGATCTGTGCAAATACCGAGCAGCACGGAGCTGTAAACCAGTGCGTGAAAACTCCAAACCACAAGAAGACATCCCTAGGGTGCAGAAACCTGGTTCTAGCACCCTCCCCTGCTACCTCGGGTGAGACCTCAGTTTGCGCTCCGTGGGTTGTTGCCGAAAGGGCTGATAGCTACAATATTTGTTTGGCTAAATAAATCTTCCGAACTTGGGTCAGGCCCATATAAGCCAACACTAATTTGACGGCCCAGCAACCCCATAGCCCAATGGTAAAACACATCCCTCTATCCATCTAATTCAGTGATTCCACCACCAAATCTAAATCAAAACCCAAGTATAATCATAACTAACCTAAAATCAATTAACCAAACAAAGTTAAATCATAAAGAGAGAGCCCTCTCTGAGCATTAGGAAGGCTAGATCCTAATCTCCAAAGTAGGTTTGTGGTTACCTCTAATATTTATTCCCTAACAACTCTAGAGAAATTTTGGAGTGATAACATATTGGCAACCATACTAGGGAACAATCCTCGGTTTAAATAAAACTTTAAGGAAATGTTAAATCTCATCTTTTGCACCTTAAGGTCATTTTAGAGCTTTGCAAAAAGTTTCATTAAACACTTAAAAAAAAAAAAAAATCTGCCTCCCAAAAGGACACATTATATCATGGAAAATCCAGATCCAAACTCTGCTACAATAGTTGATGACCGTGACAGAATTTTAAGAAAAACAAAAAAGGCAGAAACTCAAGCAAGTAGTAGCCAGTTAGTTAAAGAAAATTCACTCCCCGAGGAATTATCAAGTTTAGAGGATATTTAGTTTGATCTTTCATTTGAGCTTTCATTATTTAGAACCAAATCAGAAAATTCAATTCATGAGACTGTAATAGACCCTAATTTTATTCAATTCATTGAGTCAAAAAGGGTGCCTATTGTTATAGACATTTTTGTGCCTCGCGTCAAGGAGCAAGGAATGTCGATAATTACAGGGATCCTCAGTCCCTAAACATGTTGTTCTTACCCCTAAAAGAACAAGGTCATCAATCAACAGCACTTCCAATCAGTTCCCCACCTGAAAACACTTCAGAACAGGCTTATTTTGGATCATGTCAGCTGCTAGACTGAGCTTCTGCGCTGTATTGCAACTGTCCCACTCTGTACCTGCGCTGGAAGTCAAAAACTATGAAGGCTACCTGCGCTGGGCGAGATTGGCCAAGTGGCACAGTCCTCCTGCAAGGTGTCAATTGCCCAGGAAGCTTCCAAACTGACACTTGGGTCATGAGATTCGCCCTGTGATGAGTAAGAGGTACTTGATCACCATGTGTAACCAAGGATCTCCAAGTGGACATAGGAACTGAAGATTAACTAAAGAGGGAGAGGACACAAGGCAGCTTCATGTCAGTCTCAAGCTGACTCATCTGTTCCTCTTCTCTCCTATATATAGAGCCCTTCTATGAGAGCTCTAGAGGCTGAAATTTTGTATGAGCAAGGAGGTGCTGTTGGTATACCGCCAGGATTATTTGGGTGATTGTTTTACTAGAGGTCAAGAAGAGAGTTCTTGCTGCCGAGGAGGTGCTGCTGGATTGGGGCCAACATCGTTGGTTGTAACTTCCTCTGGAACCCTGTTACTTTCTATCAATAAAGTTTGCATGTTCTCCTATTCACTTGTTTTACATAGATGCTTTGTGTTTACATGTGTATTTCATTGCAATCTAATCCATGCTTTGATTATGAGTGCTTGTATCTGTTAGTTTGCTCTCTCTTGTTGTGCAGGTCTTGTGTGTAGCTGGATCGGCTTGGAGAGCAAAGAGCTGGGAGCTGGATACAAAAGAAGAAGGATAAGGATCAATCAAGCGCAAGACACCAGGTTGGTTGACCTTCTTTCCATTCTATCTATATACTCATAAAGAAGAACATGAAAACTTTATCATTCAGTTGTTGCTAGATTCTGTCACATCTAGAAAGGGTTAGGGTCATCCGCATCGGATACTTTTCCCCACAACAAACTGGCGACTCCGCTGGGGAGATCCTAGTATCTTGTTGTTGTTGTCATTTGTAGTATTTTGCTATTTCTATCTTGAAGAACCGAGTACCGAATCGAAAAGCTTTTGACTATATCAAAAGCGAAGTAGAGGGTTTTGCTACTCTTGCTCCTTTGCTGAGCAACTTCAAGATTTAAAGAGCTAATCTACAGGTAGATCTCTACTCTTTGTGATAGATCTTAGTCCTCTTGATCATCCCTCTACCTGTACTTAACCCATAGCATTTTGTTTCAGTCAAAACAGTACATTTTTGAGCTTTTTATGACCCGGAATTGTTAGCAGACGTAACTCTCGTAAGTCAGTGCAGGCTGTCCACAGGCAGTCTGCATTACAGCGCAGGTAGCCCCTTCGGGAACTGCGCTGAGAGTGAAACTGACAGTGCAGTACCTGCGCTGGTCCAGTTGGCCTTAGGCTAGCTTAACTCTTCCTCTGTGTCTTGGCCCTGTTTGCACTTGTTTTTGGCTGATTGATTGCTGGTTAATGTATTTGCTGTATACCTCACCTCCTTGACTTCATTTCGCCTCAGTTGTGTGATGAAATTGTAAACTTTCTTTCAGTATTTCTTGTTTCAGTTACAATTTCCCGTAGTGAAAAGCAAGCCTACAGCCTTGACCTCTTAGATTGCGATCTTGTGAGTTAGTGTTATTGCTGTTCATAGCTGTTTTGGATTGGTTTGTTTTCACTTTATGGTTTGAATTCATATATTTTTAAGTATAAAACAAGTACCTGTAAAGCGTCTTTTCATTTAGACAATACTTGTTTGTTTATGCTTTGGATTGAATTCGAAAGTCATACAACAGTTTCCTTTTGTTAAGCATCAACATTAAAAGGAAAAAGAAAAGAAATACTTGCATCTTGCATTTGCATTTTGATAAGTTTGGGTGTCTGGCCTAGGAGAAAGTGCATTAGTTTGTGCTGTATGCTCTGTTTGGAAAGATATTGTTTTTTCTCTCCCTTCAGTAGCTAGGATTTTCAAAGTTAAAAAGATAGTGAAAGCTTGCTTATCATTTTAGCTGCATTTAGGAATTTGTACCAATACATCTCGTGGTGATCCTGAAAGACAAACTGATAAACAAGATCAACTTAAAATATATTGAATGAATCTAACAACGCATTGTAACATAACGCTCACAATAGAGGTCTAGGTAGAGACGTGTTCCGGCGTCGTTAAACGTAGTGACTGTCGATCTCTACGAAGGTGGGTGATTCCTCCTGAGAGACGATAGCACTAATACGGATTTGAGCTCCCGCGTACCGTCGCGTATATTGGGAGACCCCTATAGGCAATTATCCTTTATCCTTAGGAAGCCGTGTCGACCGCCCTACTGATCGCGATGCAGTGAACACAGCATTCACGAAGATCGACCACCCGTACCGTAAAACGTATTCTGTGGTTTCGCGAAAGGTTTGGCACACCCTCTGCCTAGATCTCCAGAGCAGTTTCTTTTGGCCCTTTTCAAACTCCATAACTGAAAAGGTCCAGCCGAGCATTTGTCACTTCGGGCTCGTTAATACATCGAAGGCGACTAGAGTCATCTTTAGCTTTTTCTCGACTCTTAAAACATGAAAAAGCAAAGTTGTGTCTAAAAGCGTCTAATAAAATTCATTCAATACGGAAACATAATTCCCCTTTTTGTATTTTAGTTGATCAAGTAATCCGCAACCGTGGAGGAAAGTCAATTAAAACCCCGTCGTTCAGGGAGACTTGCGGGTCGACCATCTTTGTCTCCGGAACCGAAAGTAGTACGAGCAAAGCGATCTCGCTGGACCAGATCAAAATCTCCTTTTAAAGTTAGAACAGAAGTTCCAACAAGATCTGAGATTCTGGTCACTCCCGAAATTTCTGGAATTCCTGCCTCTATTGAAGAAGTTCAACGGCAACAGAAGGACAATTATATTGATCCTAGTCTGAAAACAAGTACTTGTTTAACTGAACCAGTTCCATCTGAAACTGGTCCACAGAGTCTTGTTGTTCAAACAACTGTCGCTGTCGAAACAAACCCTTCTTCGGCACCAGAAATCTTTTACGGACCTGACGGTCTGCCTCTTCCTCCTGGTCTGATTGCAATAGAAGAAATCGTAGAGGACCAGCAAGCAAATACTCCAATTCATTTTGGAGTTGGTACCCCTCTTTTTCCTTCTGCATCAGAAGTTTGTCTATCGCCACCGGAAGTTCCTGAAGAATCGTTAGGAAGTTTATTGGATAGACTCAAAATGTCTGAACAACCGTCGACATCTAGGACTGTGCCCAATGACACAGCGATAGCAGAAGCTCCTGCTGCCATTCCAACGATGTTTGCCGGCATACCATCCGTCCCATCTAGCTCTCATCAACTAGAAGGAGTCCACCCAGGGACTATTATGACAACTTGGTCTGTTCCAGTTTGTTCTGCCGGTATAATACCCGGTAATTCTTATGTTGAAACTAGACAAATTGATCCCTTTGGGAATCAGTTTAGACCATCTAGTCCTCAAAGGCAGTCTATGCCCATGAGTTCCGGATTGTTACCGTATGGGGGGCAATATGCCCTTTCACTTCCTCTTCCGGGAGGATACCCATACGGCAGTTTTCAACCAAATTCAAGTTTAGCTGAAGTAACGACGAATGGTTGGGTGCCTATGTTACCCCAGCAACCAAGAGTTGTATATTCTATGCAACAATGTATGCCTATGTCTAGCATCCCGACGACGCCAGCAATTGTAACCGTGTCGCAAGTTCAATCGATGCCTGTTGTATGTCAACCACAAGTTGTAATGCAACAGCCAATTGACCCTGCAACACAACCACAATCGCCAACTGCCGGGACGACACAGATACAAACGGGGATCATAACCCCGCATCTTGGTCCGTCGGTTAGTGTCGCACAGCCAAACATGGCTTCACAACCATGGATGGTGCAATACCAACAACCTCAGTTTCAGCAAGTGTACCAGGGATCTGAGCAACAGATTTTTGCAAATAGTGGGCAACCCTATATTCAGAATGGGTTAAACCAACCACTTTACAGTGGCCAAGCCCACCAACCATATCAGTCATATCAACATCAGTTGCATTATACTGGTGTGCAAAGACCTACTGCTCAAGCGATTCCATCGTATCCTGGGTACGCCTCGCCAAACTTGAATCAGCAGTTGCCATTCGTGGCAACGTTAGAATTACCAGATTTACATCGGTTAACGAACGATCCAATCGCCTATGCCCATTGGTGGCCAGCGATTCCTCACAAACTTCCTTCGGACATTCCTAAATTCAATGGAAATCCGGGTGAAGACCCGTCGAATCATGTGATGACATTCCATCTGTGGTGTTCATCGAATACCTTGAATGATGATTCGATAAGGCTTCGCCTCTTCCAGAGGACATTGACTGGTCCGGCGGCCAAATGGTATATTGAATTACCTAGAGCCTCTTTCGACAATTTTAGCTCCCTAGCCACGACTTTCTTAACACACTTTCAGTTACCTATAAGGTACGAAACTGGAACAGAAATCTTAACCAATTTCAAGCAGACAACGGCCACACATATATCTGATCATATACATGAGTGGCGTCGTCGTCGCAGAATGGTAAAGACTTATGTTCCAGATCAGCTGTTAGCTGAGTGGTTTATAAAGTCGCTTCTGCCGGCAATTACAGAAGATGTGGCCAAGGGAGGTGTCGTAACAGAGGAGCAAGTTATTGCTCGTGCTCAGTATTTGGACTTAGTATATACTCAGTCGGGCACGCTCTATGATAAAATACCTGACGCCCCCAGACCAGAATTTTCAATCCCTCCTCCTCCTAGATCGAATAGTGACTCTCATGCCGGTGACGGCGTGATTGGAACTGCAAACGCTAAGTCAACAAGGGATTCAAATAAGAAAGCCCGTAAGACTTCGAATCAAAAAGCAAATCAAGAAATTCTTGCTTCGGAAGTTAATGCTGTATCTACGGATAAAGACAAAAACTCCAATCAACCAGGAAGCAAGAAGAAACAAAACAAAGGGAAGAAGAAGAAACCAGGTGGTTCATCCCCTCGAAAAACTTCTCCAAACCCTCCTGGGCAAAGGAAACAATTTTATCCATGTCAAATATGTGATGAAAATCACTCAACAAGGGATTGTCCCCTCAAAGCTGAGTTGAAAAGGTTCTTTAAAAGTTCTCAAACTTCAGCTGTGTTGACTGATCCATTTCCCAACCCAGGTCAAAATATGGTTGATAGTGGAAATGCTTCCCCGTCTCAAGTGCTTATGCTGTCGGTTTCTAAGCAAAGTGATGCTTTGATATCGACTAGGAATAAAGATTATGGGAATCCGCAGGTGTCGAATGACAAAGGGAAAGATCAACCCAGTACTTCGACAACGACTTCGGCAGAAGTTGTACCCCCCCTCACGCATGAATTAACAATAAAGCCGCCTAAGGGAGTAGTCCACAAGTCGACATTCAACCCTCGCGCCAGAGCGGCGCAACACTATAATATAGTGGAGGATTTGGCCCAATCGCCATCTGCTATGTCAACTCTTGAGGTACTACAAAATTGCCCATCCCAAAGGCAGGCATTGTTATCAGCAATTGGTGGAGTGGATCCTAAAGATTCCAATCTTGTATCCTTTGATCACAAAGGATATGAT
Source organism: Pinus tabuliformis (assembly GCA_031772625.1). Classification (NCBI taxonomy): domain Eukaryota; kingdom Viridiplantae; phylum Streptophyta; class Pinopsida; order Pinales; family Pinaceae; genus Pinus; species Pinus tabuliformis. The sequence goes on along the minus strand of CM062806.1, from coordinate 512,487,242 downwards.
CCTCAGTTACCAGCGCAATTAGCTTTTCTTATACAAGTAAAAGCCCTCAACAAAACTGTTCACAGAACAATTATTGATGAGGGAGCATCGACATGTATCATGTCAATGTCTTGCTGGAAAACTCTTGGATCTCCTACATTGTCGCGATCTTCGACGACATTGAAAGCATTTGACGGTAGGTCGTACACTCCGTACGGTATCCTAAATAACTTTAAGGTTGAACTAGGAGGAAAAACAGTGGAAATTGATGTTGAAGTCATTGATGGCAATCTTGACTATAACATTCTACTGGGAAGACCATGGATATATGCCATGGCAGCTGTAGTGTCGACATATTTTAGGAAGATCGCATTCCCATTTGAAGGAGGGATTACGATCGTCGACCAACAGAGTTTCCTCCCTAATAGTTCACAAGTTACCGGAAGCATTCCCCTGATCCATGGGAACGACTATTCTATACAAGATATAGGAGTAGGCTTGCTAAAAGATCCCACCATGATGGGAACTTTTGCGTTGCCACCTCCGTTCCATGAAGGGAATATCCCATTTGTAGCAACATGCAACATGGTATCTTCATCGAAAGTCGTCATGGATCATCAAGTGGTGTTGCCGCCTAGCCCTATTGAAATATTGTAGCAATCAATGTTTCAGGCATGGGAGGCGAGCCCAAATGAACGCTCGTCAAGCGTTTGGGTAGATAGGTCCGAAGAATATGGTACCCCTTTAGATCCTTGGTCAAGAGTTCATGGGACTGACGAAGGGATCTTACAATCAATGATGATTGAGGAGGCACCATGGAGTGATAACCACCATCGCTCCCTTCTTCCAGAATGTGAAGAAGAAACTCATCACGACCTATACCACCCTTCAGTGTTTGAATTCCTAACAAATACTGTAAATACGGTGGATTCAGAAAGAAACCTATCCAATATTGAAGAAACCATAGCCATAAATATCTCGACAAAATCTGATGTTGTTGAGAATATTCATGTCGGCAAAAGTTGTTCCCCTTCAGAACTGGAAATATATAGTGCTCTCTTTCGCGAATTTAGAGATGTCTTTGCATGGTCATATGATGAAATGCCAGGCATTGACTCGAGCATAGTTGAACATGAAATTAAAATGTATCCTGATGTCAAACCAGTAAGACAACGGCTTCGGCAGGTACATCCGAAGAAAGCCGCTGCCATTAAGGCGGAAGTTGAAAAACTTCTCCATGCTGGATTCATCTACCCGGTTCCTCTAACCGATTGGGTATCGAATATTGTCCCTGTTATGAAAAAACAAGGGACGATAAGAGTGTGCGTCGACTATAGGGATGTAAACAAAGCTTGTCCAAAGGACAACTACCCTACACCCTTCATCGACCAGATAATTGATGAATGCGCCGGATATGAAATCTTTTCCTTTATGGATGGATTTTCCGGGTATAATCAAATAAATATCCGCCCACAGGACCAGTCTAAGACTGCATTCATCTGTCCGTGGGGCACATTCGCTTATCGAAAATTACCCTTTGGTTTAAAGAACGCAGGGGCGACGTTTCAGAGGGCAATGAATTATGCCTTCCATGACATCAAGAACATCGTTCAACCTTACCTCGATGATCTTCCGGCTCATTCGCGGAAGCGGACTGATCATCCGCGGCATTTGAGAGCGATATTTCTACGTTGCCGACATTATAAGATAAGACTCAATCCACATAAGTGTGTGTTTTGTGTCGGCTCTGGTCGTTTACTTGGATTTGTGGTTTCTAAGGACGGGATTCGTCTCGACCCCTGTAAGGTTCAGGCAATTATTAATTTGCCTCCACCTTCAAATTTGCTTCAGATTCAGAAACTCCAAGGGAAAGCAAACTTTCTGAGGAGGTTCATTCCTAATTACGCAGAACTTGCCAAGGGTTATACTCGTCTTTTGAAAAAGGATGTACCTTTTGTCTGGGACCAGGTTGCGCAAGCTTCCTTTGACGCTCTGAAAGAAAGTCTAGTAAGAGCATCATTAATGTACGCCCCGGACTATCAAAGAGATTTTAACCTGTATCTTGCTGCAGCAGATACGACCATTGCGATGGTCTTAGTGCAAGAAGTCGATGGAATTGAACATCCTATTTATTATTTAAGTAAGAACTTAAATGATACAGAAAGTAAATATTCCTATGTTGAAAAACTAGCGCTTGCTGCTGTTCAAGCGATTCAAAGGTTTCGACATTATGTCCTCTTTAGGAAGACTACTGTTTTGTCAGATTGCAACCCCATGACATATATACTGTCGCGACAGTTGCTTGGGGGCAAATATTCAAAATGGATAGCAATCCTTCAAGAGTTTGATTTAGATTTTGTAAAATCCAAATCAAAGAAAGCCCTAGTTTTCGCGGAATTATTATGCGATCTCCCATCATCATCCAACGATGATACATCAGAAGAGTCAATCGTGGATGAAAATTTGTTTCTGATATCAGTAAGCGATGAGTGGTATGGAGATATCATTGTTTATCTCCAAACTCAAAAGTTTAGGTCTAATACCTCACACTCAGAACGGAAACGTATACGATACCAATCGAAAGGCTACATGATCGTCGGTGATACTCTTTACCGTCGAGGTGTCGATACAGTTCTGAGGAGGTGCCTTACCCATGAGGAGGCCAAAAAAGCCTTGAATGATTGTCATTCAGGCGCGTGCGGGGGGCATCAATCTGGATATGCAACAGCACAAAGAATCTTACGAGCAGGATATTTCTGGCCAACTATGTTTAAAGATTGCATACTAGCTGTCAGAAGTTGCCATGCATGTCAGATCTTTGATAGCAAAACCAGAAGACCACCCACACCTTTGCAGCCAGTGGTTGCTGTAGGGCCCTTCGCCAAGTGGGGCATCGATTTCATGCAATGTAACCCCACCTCGACCGGGGGGCATGGGTATATTATAGTCGCTGTCGACTATTTTACCAAATGGGCCGAGGCGATGCCTACATTGGATAACACTGGTGAAACAGCTGCCCTTTTCTTTTTCAATCATGTAGTCGCCAGGTTCGGTGTTCCGCAAGCTATAGTGACAGATCATGGATCGCATTTTCGCAATCACATGATGGTTGAATTAACTGCCAAACTAGGGCTATCTCACGACAGCTCTACCCCATATTATCCACAAGCCAACGGACAAGTTGAAGCAATCAACAAGGTCCTAAAGCGTATGTTGCAGAGGATGATTGGGGTTCACAAAAGAAGATGGCATCTAATCCTGTATTCAGCACTATGGGCTTACCGAACCTCGGTAAAAAATGCCACTGGATTCACACCATTCCAATTGGTGTATGGTTTGGAGGCAGTTTTACCGATCCAGTGCGAAATTTCGTCTCTTAAACTCGCAATTGACCTCCTCCCCGGAACCTCAGAAGAAGAGGCTCGTTTCCTGGAATTGATCCAGTTGGATGAAAACCGTCGTGACGCCGCTTTGGCGAACGAGGCTCATAAGAAACGAGTCAAAGCACAGTTCGACAAGAATGTCAAACCACGCGTCTTCTCCGAAGGTGACTTGGTTTTGCTTTACGACCAAGAATCCGATAAATTAGGAGCAGGGAAATTTCAGTCCTTATGGATGGGTCCTTATATTGTTAAAAGGGTGTTAGCAAAAGGAGCCTACGAGTTGATGGATTATGACGGAATACCACTGGCGCAACCTCGTAACGGGTTGTACCTCAAGCGTTACTATGCTTAAATAGTAACCTGAGTGCTTTTGTTGTATTTTGTTTTCGCTAAAATGTTTGTTTCGGTTAAGTAATCCACCCTTCTCGTTTGTTGCAGATGTCGAATTATTCTGAAACATATGTGGGATATGCCGACGGTGCGAGTCGTAGTACGCGGGGTTTGTCCTCCGCAGCCTGGGCCATTTTTGATCCGAGTGGCGAGTTAGTGAGTTTCAGAGGTGTGTGTATTGGTCGATCAACAAACAATATCGCTGAGTATAGTGCGTTGATTGAACTCCTCTCTGATACCATTGCACATGGTATACGCCAACTTATTGTTAGGCTAGACTCACAACTTGTAGTACTACAACTCAGTGGGATATACTCAGTCCGCAATCCAGCTATCTATCGAATGTTTCTAAGGGTTAAGATTTTGGAAAGAGAGTTTGATTCAATCCAATACCAACATATTTCCAGAAACTTGAACACATTAACAGATTCATTAGCAAACTATGTATTAGATAGACATCTACAACATATATAAAAGAGATGCATCGGTGCTATGCAGATGGATCACAAATAAACCAGAATAAACTCCGAAAATCAAAATATATATAAAAACTGTTTATAGTTCATACATAATGTGCTGAAGTCAAAACAAAATTGGTCATGTGACCTAGAACTCAGAAAAATGCTAGGGGGCACCCTAGCCTACTGGTGCTCATGAAAGCGCGTCACGGTCTGCGCAATCATGCGCAAGAGACGAGTCCATCGTCTAGGCACACCAATGGTGTGTCGCTGCAACTGTAAGGGTAACTCGTCAATCTGTACATCCGGAAGACCACGAGTAAGGTTCTCCACCTGCTCCTGCACAACTGCAAGTATCTCGGAATCTCCAAGGTCGCGGATGACCACTCTCCTAGCAGGCTCTGCTGCTGGGGCAGCAATTGGCGACCTCGGACGAGCTACTGGACGAACAGGACCAACATCTGCATGCACCCAAGGGTTCGATCAGTTTTGAATAAAAACATCATGATGAAAAACAATAAACAGTGACATGGTCAGAGATTTTACCAATAGCGCCCCATTGCTCACCATCCGGAAGCACCAAGTCCGGATCTCCTCGGTAGTCCATACCCACATATGGATACTCAGAGAATGCCATCTCCTGGCGCTCGAACCACCTAAAGAAGGACTCAGTAAAAGTAATATGTGGTTGACCAGCATGCCGGGACATGTGATCAACCCACCTCTGCATACGTGGCTCGGTCGGAGAAGGCAAGTCAAGTATGATGTACTGAGGTTGCATCAATGGGATTTTCTCCAAGATAAAGGCAGTCAAGATAGAACCAAATCCAAAGTTCTTCAGCCCTCCGTCCTTTACCTTGGTCAATTGACTTTTCATCTGTACTAGTACTGCATCACACCAGTTAAACACTTTCGGTTGGAGACACTCCAAAGCGTACTGCATGTAAGACCTGTTGGCAACATGCAAAGCTGCACTGCCTGCCATCCTACCAATGGTAAACAGAATGGACCTAAGAGACCTGTCAGTGATGTCTCGGATGTTGATCTTGCCGTCTTTACTCGGCTGTGAACCCTCCCTGCAATGCTGGCGAATGTAATCCCTGGTGGAAGTGGTCCCTCGGGCCGTACCTGACAAGGAAATGGGAGCTCCCCGCCTTGACAATCCAGTCAAGAAGTATACGTCCTCTATGGTCAAGGGAATGGTCTTCCCCCTAATCTGGAATACTTGGTTAACAGGATCCCAAGCATCAAGCATATACTGCAGTAATGATATCTGTGCTCTCATACTAGAGATGCGGAAGAACTTCAGCAGTCCACAGTTCCGAAGTACGTTCACCGTGACTGGATCATGGAGAGCAACCATGTCCTCTCCTTCATGTTCTCGTTCTCGCCATGTAAGGGACATTTTGGTAGAATTTCCCTACAAACAAGCAAGAGGATGAGTAAGTTCCTGAATTTGATGAAAATCTGGCGAAAAAACATCAAAAAATGCATGCAAACTCAGTCATTAAAGGCCCAGCGCAGGCAGAGAGAGTTCCCCCTGCTCTGTAACGCAGTCTGCTTCATAGCTGACTGGGATACAGCGCAGGTTTCGAAAGGGGAACCTGCGCTGATGCCAGGGCGCCCTAATGGAACCCCTGGGGCCCAGAAGCACTGAAAAACAAGCATAAAACAGGAAAAGAAAACCATGAAAATGAAGGGCTAAGGTTTAGCTCCTACCTGGTCCAAACGGCGCCGAAAATCGTCCACAGAATCTCCCGGAATCAGCTGGTGAAAATCAAGGAAGAAGAGGCACCTCCAGAGCTCCAACAAGCAAAATGCAAATGAAATGGTAAATGAGAGGTAAAAATCCCTTTTTATGACTTTTTACATCGTTTGAAGTTAAAAATTAGGGTTATATACTCATTTTCATGCAATTATTGTCCATTTCTAACAAAATTTGTTGCAGCAATTGATAATGAAGTACTACATTTGAAAAGAGGAAAAGCTAATTAAGTAAATTTGACCATGAATCGAGCAGTTTTACCACGGAATTTATGCTCGTTAAAAAATAGAAAAGTGTGAGCAAAATTTCCGGCAGGGTCCAAGCTCATTAAAAAATGAACTGTTGAACAACCATTGCGATCGTGAAACTGTAGCCTTTAAAAGCCTTGGTCGTGTTTTTCATCCGTCACCTCCATTATCATTTTACCGATCGTTCACCCCCACATGTGTGTTCGCCCCTTTTGAGGAACATCTGCAAAGAGTGATTTCACTTAGCCACCCTCGTGACATTACCGTGATTGGAAAATTCCAATTTGTACCTGGAATCTGCAGCTATCCCTGTTTATCACTCGTTCCTCGAAAAACGAGTCTACTTTGAGCTCTTTTCATCGACTCGTAAAATATGAAAAGTTTGCCGAGTTTTGGCCTTCCAGCTCGTTAAAAGACCGGAACGCTATCCCTCCTCTAAATTTTAATCTTTTTGGACCTGAGGGATTATTACACAAAAAGATCGAGCGCTTGTCTTGTTCAGCTCGTGAAAGTATCGAACAGCCATCCCTTCTGTATTGTTTTATACTTTTTCGGACTTAAGGGATTAGATGACGAAAAAGGAACTATGGAGTTAACTTTCTGTACCTTTTCAGACTCTCTAAAAATGAAAAGGACCGAGTTTTCCTTGTCGTTAGACTCGTTAAAATGATTAAATAGCGACAAACTTGTCTTTAGACGAGAACGAGTTTCCCTATCGCTAGGCTCGTTAAATCTTAGCGATGGGCTTGCCCGAAGGGCAGGTTATAGAACAAGCATATGTTATCCTCCTCAAGCTTGACAAAAATAAAGAGGTACTGGTCAAAAATGACTGGGGAAAAATTGGGAGAACATCAAAGTTTAGAGGTAGCAAGTCACTCTTGAACATGACACTTTTCCTCCGTATCACATCGGGTTGGGTTGTCTCATTCACCGGTCTCGTCACCATGGTCCTCGCCACACCATCCATTTGGGGTAATGCTACCGATCCATCGCATCAGTGTCGTTATATGTTCAAGAGGGGTTATTTCAGAAAGTGTCAACCGTGTCCCATCCACTACCATACATCATCCTTCATCCATTTTCATGATCGCCACCCTGATTCATATATCACAGTTTGTTTCCACCTCCACTAAATCATTAGCTCCGTTCCGTGTCATTGATGTGGGATTCATCAAGGCCCTCCTTTGACGGATCGCTTCTTGTCGACATCAGCTCATTATCCAAGAAGTTGATCTAGGAACACCCCCATCAGTACTTTGAAGCTTGCATGCCTCAATGGCAGGTTTCTCACTTCCGGCGACAGGTATACCTCAATGACCTTCGACCAGAAGATTTTGCGTGGCGTTCGACGCCAAGTCCTTTATTCACGCCACGTGAATTGTACTGCAGTACCTTGAGGGTCATTGTCATTATTGGTGATTCCTCTCGTGCTTGTTAACGGTTTTCATTATTGACCGGTAATCAAGCGATGTCTTTCCATGTTCGACTTCGACGCAATTCTCACATGGATCGACTTGTACTTAGAGTGAAGATCGAACGAGTTTGAAGACCCCGGATCTAGTTTCATCCATCCGGGCTGCGATATATATTCAGGAAATATAAAAACATTTGCCATGTACATCATTGCGGCAGATGATCATCCTATCAAAGGATGATAATTTCAGCAGAAGATTATCAGTCTGGCTACAGACGATCGTCTGTCATATGTATCAAAATGTATTTATAAAAGCTGAGCATGGGAATGCCCACCTCAGCCAGACCATGAAATTGAATGAAAGATAATGTGTTGTATTGTATTGTATTACAGGGCACTCTCCTCCGGTACTGGAACGAACTTCGGACCCTCTAGCTAAAGCATTTCACCCGAGTAACGGCCTCATACTTTAGGGGGCAACTGTTATAGACATTTTTGTGCCTCGCGTCAAGGAGCAAGGAATGTCGATAATTACAGGGATCCTCAGTCCCTAAACATGTTGTTCTTACCCCTAAAAGAACAAGGTCATCAATCAACAGCACTTCCAATCAGTTCCCCACCTGAAAACACTTCAGAACAGGCTTATTTTGGATCATGTCAGCTGCTAGACTGAGCTTCTGCGCTGTATTGCAACTGTCCCACTCTGTACCTGCGCTGGAAGTCAAAAACTATGAAGGCTACCTGCGCTGGGCGAGATTGGCCAAGTGGCACAGTCCTCCTGCAAGGTGTCAATTGCCCAGGAAGCTTCCAAACTGACACTTGGGTCATGAGATTCGCCCTGTGATGAGTAAGAGGTACTTGATCACCATGTGTAACCAAGGATCTCCAAGTGGACATAGGAACTGAAGATTAACTAAAGAGGGAGAGGACACAAGGCAGCTTCATGTCAGTCTCAAGCTGACTCATCTGTTCCTCTTCTCTCCTATATATAGAGCCCTTCTATGAGAGCTCTAGAGGCTGAAATTTTGTATGAGCAAGGAGGTGCTGTTGGTATACCGCCAGGATTATTTGGGTGATTGTTTTACTAGAGGTCAAGAAGAGAGTTCTTGCTGCCGAGGAGGTGCTGCTGGATTGGGGCCAACATCGTTGGTTGTAACTTCCTCTGGAACCCTGTTACTTTCTATCAATAAAGTTTGCATGTTCTCCTATTCACTTGTTTTACATAGATGCTTTGTGTTTACATGTGTATTTCATTGCAATCTAATCCATGCTTTGATTATGAGTGCTTGTATCTGTTAGTTTGCTCTCTCTTGTTGTGCAGGTCTTGTGTGTAGCTGGATCGGCTTGGAGAGCAAAGAGCTGGGAGCTGGATACAAAAGAAGAAGGATAAGGATCAATCAAGCGCAAGACACCAGGTTGGTTGACCTTCTTTCCATTCTATCTATATACTCATAAAGAAGAACATGAAAACTTTATCATTCAGTTGTTGCTAGATTCTGTCACACCTAGAAAGGGTTAGGGTCATCCGCATCGGATACTTTTCCCCACAACACCTATACATCCATATTTAGATCAACATGTGTTGGATACTTTTGATAAACTAGAAGCTTTAACCTCTACCTTGATCTGGCATATAGATGAGGCCTATATTCAACAATCAGTTGAATTAGCTACATTAACTGCTGCTACCCCTGAAATTTCTACAGAATCTTCAAACACTGTAAATAGAGCTTCACTTACTACCTCCAAACCTATAATATCCACCACAGTTCATTCCCGTAAACCAGTTATTCCTCAACTTCCTCTCCAACCAAACATCTCAATCTCATCTAGTTCATCTGCATCCATCTCAAGTCCTTCTCCAAGCACCACTACTTTTCCCCCCAGTCAAACCAAAATCTCAGCCATGGCAGATAGATATGCACCTTTCGTTTTACCAACCCAACTACATGCCATGCCCCAAGATTATCAAAGCAAAATCTTTCTTTTTGATGCTACTTGTCAGTATACTGCCCAACAGCATGTGAATAAAATGACTGACTATTTTGAGTTGCATGAAATTGATGAGTCTGATGTACAAATGAGGTTGTTTGCCCAAACATTAACATGGGATATTAAGAAATGGTTCAAAGGTTACCTGCTAATCATATTGCAGATTTAGTTGCTTTTCATAAATTGTTTATTGATAAATGGGAGAAAAATAAAAACCCTCTGCAAATATTATCTGAATATGATAACATTAGAAAATGATCCTAATGAATTAGTTCAGGATTATTGTACTAGGTTCAATAGCATCTACAATGCAATCCCTGCTAATATTAAACCTCCACCAGACCTAGCATTGATGAAATTCCCTGATGGTTTTGACACTGATATGTCATCCAGTTAAGGGAAAGAAACCCTGAAACAATGTGACAGATGAAAAGTAATGATGTTAGTGTAGAAGCCAATCTATTAGCTAAGAAAGATAGGATGAGAAATGAAATAAGAGTTGCCATTAAAGAGGAAACTTCCACCTCAAACGGTAAAATAGATAGTTTAGCTAAGAGTGTAGAAAGGATAATGGATAGATTATAAAACATGGAAAGAAAATCTCAATGGTAAAATCAAGAAACACCCCCAATAAGAAACCCCAACTTTAGGAAGAATCCTAACATTGGCAAAAATGCTATACCAGATCAACAGATTAGACCTCCTTTTTAGGAAAACTATGTTGAGGGTGCACAATTCCATGAAGAAGAGGAGGATACCCAAACAATTCTATTAGGAATTAAAAATGAAGATGTTGTTTTTTTTACTTAGAAAGAACAGGAAATGTACATGTTACAACAATTGAAATTAGAATCTAGGGATTCCTTTGACTACAAACAAGGCTATGAATCTACTATTTATGAAGTCTGCAAACAATATAGCCTTATAAGAAAAAGGAATAATGAAATTCCCATTAAGAAATCAGTCCAAACCCAAACTAAAAAGATAACAGAAGCTCTTGTGACCAAAGTTCTACAAATTCTCCCTAGAGGAACTCAGGAGGCTTCCAGCCCAAAAATTGTAGATATAACTTCAACTGAAACTGTTGCTCAGACCATTCCTAATAACAAAATTCAAAACAAAACTGTTGGTACACAAACTGAATTGCCAAGTACTGAAAAAGAAGATAAAACAACACAGACCACAATTGCTAAGGAAGATCTAATACAAACAGGGAAAACTCAATTGCCATTCAACATTAAAACTGAGATAGCTAAGTTGAAAATATTATTTCCTTTGACAAAGCTAGTAAAGAACGAATCTTACAAAGCACAAATCACTAAAACACTCAACATAGGTGAAGGAGAATATGTTATGAACCTGAATGATGATCAACCTGAGTTATTATTTGGTCTAGAAGTAAATGGAAAACATCAACAAGGGGGTTTCCCTCCATTCTACATTAGGTTAAATGTTTATGAAAAAGTATTACATAATGTTATGCTAGATTCAGGGGCATCCCATAACTTAGTGCCAAAAGAAATCATGGAGAGATTAAACTTAGATATCACCAGACCATACAAGGACCTATTTTCCTTTGATTCTAGCCAAGTCAAATGCCTTGGCCTGATTAAATATTTGTGTGTGTCTCTAGTCCAGTGCCCAGAAAAGAGTATTGTCATGGACATAGTAGTTGATGATATCCTACCCAAGTATGGAATTCTATTATCTCACTCATGGGGAGCAAAATTACAGGGATCTCTACAATTGGACATGTCATATGCCAGCATATCTGTGTTTGGTCAGCAAAGAAAACTTTATAGAGAAACCTTGATGAAATACATGGTAAGTAGTTCAGAAAAACCACAGAATTACCCCATTTACTCTGTGCATTCTGATATGGACTCAATTATCCTTTATAATTCAAACAATGACAAAAATGAAATCACAGTTGTAGAAGAAAAATACAAAGCACCTCATAGTGAAAACATATTTCATGAGTCTATATGGCATTTAGATTTTGATGGTTCTATAAATAGATTAAGAGAAAGTGCAGGAGTTTGGATGCATAACATGGAGAATAATCATTCTGAAGGTCATGCCTTTATATTAAACTTTAAATGCATAAACGACATGGAAGACTATGAAGCTCTAATCTTAGGACTCCAAATTGTTAGAAAACTGGGAGCCAAGAGAGTTTCTATCATGGGAGACTCATAATTGATTATAAAACAAATCAAAGGTGAATACTCTATGAATAATCCCAGACTTAGCCAATATAGAGAGAATGTCCTAGATCTGACTAAGGACCTTCTTGAAACTGATTTTGTTGCCATTCCTAGGAAACAGAACATGCAAGCTCACAGTCTGGCCACTTTTGCTAGTACCTGCAAATCACCTTTTCAACCCAATCACTAGTACACAGAAGAAGACACAGACTTGTCATACTTGACAATTAGAAATATTGGCAGATTTTCTCACAAGATTCTCAAATCTATGATTTCATGAATGCTGAAGGAGAGTTTCAAAACTGTAACATAGATATTGATTGTATAGTAGATAAAAACATAGATAGTGAAATAGATATAAATGCTTTAGATGTGGATAAACCCAATAAATTCACTAAAGTAGAAGTAGATAACTTAGAAAAGATAGAAATAGAAGAAATAATGAATGATGATCCTGAAATTTTAAACCTTAAAAATAACTTTTTGCCCAAGGGATTAGTCCCATTGGAAGATTTTTTTGATGCAAATGATGTAGCTAGGAAAACAAAAATGGAACCTCTAAGAGTAGATATAGAAGAATGTAACATAGGAACATAAAAATAACCCAAGCTTATCAAAATATCCAAAGCATTACCTCCAGATGAAAAATTGAAATACATTAGTTTGTTCAAAGAGTTTCAAGATGTCTTTACCTGGAGTTATGAAGACCTTAAGTCTTATGACACAAACATTATTCAACATAAGATACCCCTAAAAGAAGATCAAAAACCCTTTAAACAGAAGCCTAGAAGAATTAATCTAGTTCTTATGCCGTTAATTGGAAAGGAAGTAAAAAGGATGTTTGATGCCCAAATCATAGCACCAATTAGATATTCATATTGGGTCTCTAATTTAGTCACTACTAGGAAGAAAACTGGAGAAATCAGACTCTGTGTTGATTTTAGGAACCTGAATAAAGTGTCATTAAAAGACAACTATCCTCTCCCAAAAATGTACCACATTCTTTAGAGGGTAGTAGGCTCATCCAGAATTTCATTGCTTGATGGATTCTCTGGATATAACCAAATATTAGTTCAACCAGAGGATCAAGCAAAGACTGCATTTACTACTCCTTAGGGTACTTTCATGTATTTGAAGATGCCTTTTGGATTAATGAATGCTAGAGAAACATTCCAAAGAGCTATGGACATAGCTTTTGCAAAAGAAATCCATGACTTTCTAGTAGTTTACCAAGATGACATTACAGTGTTTTCCAAATTAGATAATGAACATCTAGATCACCTAAGAAGAGTTTTCATTAAATGTAGAAAATTTGGTATTTCCTTAAATCCCAAAAAGACACTCTTTGGTCTAGAAGAAGGTAAACTCTTGGGGCACATAATATCAAAATATGGAATTAGAATAGATCCAGCTAGAATAGAGGCAATCCTAAACATCACTCACTCTAGAAACATCAAAGAATTATAGCCATTTTTAGGCAAAATAAATTTTCTTAGGAAATTCATTTCAAACTTAGCAGAATTAATTAGAAAACTAAATAACATGTTAAAGAAAGATTCGGCACTTAAGTGGACAATAGAGGCTAAACAATCTTTTGAGGAAATCAAAGAAGCCTTTACTAAAACACCAATCCTCATAAGTCCTACTTTCAAAAAATATTTTATAATTGTTTCTTTTGCTTCACAACATAATATTGCAACAGTCTTGTTGCAAAAGAATGATCAAGGATATGAGCAGCCTATTGCATTTTTCAGCAAATCTTTGAGATATGCTACACTAAAGTACAACATAATGGAAAATCAAGCACTTTCTTTAGTGAAAGCTATTAAAGATTTCAGAGTGTACATATTGTATTCACACATCATTTTTTATGTTCCAAATTTAGTAGTAAAGGACATTTTGACACAAAATGGGCCTGAAGGAAAGAGAGGCAAATGGATTGCCACTATTTTGGAATATGACATAGAAATAAAGCCTACAAAACTTATCAAAGGCCAAGGTTTAGCTAAACTCATGGTTGAATCGAACTATCATGCCTTAGATATAAATTTCATTGGTGCCCTAGATGATCAAGAAGAGATGGTGACTCCACATATCAGTGAACCTTTCATAGATTCACCTTGGTATGCAGATATCATATTTGTTTTACTAAACCTACAAGCTCCTCCTGGTTTATCTAGAACTAAAGCTATATTTTTGAAAATGAAATCAATGAAATATTGTATCATAGATAATGCTTTATTTTGGAAAGATAATGGTGGCATTCTATTAAATTGTTTATTAAAATATGAAGCTGACAAAGTTATGCAAGAATTCCATGCAGGAGATTGTGGAGGACACCTATACTAGAAAACAACTACTGAGAAGATTTTGAGGGCAGGTTTTTACTGTCCCACCCTTTTTGCAGATGTCAAAAAGTATGTGACCTCCTATCACAAGTGCCAAATATTTGAAGGAGAAAGGAAACTCTTTCCATTACCTCTCAAACCCATCTCCATAGAAATGCCTTTTCAACAATGGGGTTAAGACTTCGTTGGGGAAATTCATCCATCCTCCTCAACTCAGCATAAATGGATTTTGACAGCCACTGATTACTTTACTAAATGGATAGAAGCCATCCCTTCTAGACAAACCACAGACTCTATCATAAATTCATTCCTTGAGAACAACATCCTTTCTAGATTTGGATGCCCCCAAAAGCTCATTACTGATAATGCTGCTACTTTCAAATCTAAGAAAATGGTAGACTTTTGTAACAGATATCACATTACCCTTGGCCATTCCACTACCTGTTACCCTCTAGGTAATGGACTTGCATAATCCTCAAACAAAATCCTTTTTAATATCATCAAGAAACTGCTAGAAGACAGCAAGAAGACCTGGAATAAAAATTTGGTTAATGCCTTATGGGAAGACAGACTAACTACCAAAATGTCCATTGGTGCATCTCCCTATCAGCTTGTATATGGGATGAATGTTGTTTTTCCATCCTCTTTAGGAGTACCAGTGATGAAGATGATTCAAGAGTTGCAAGTAGAACCAAATTATATCCAAAGGAGGATAAATCAGACAATACACTTGCAGCAAACCAGAGAAGAAGTCTATGTCAAATCACAAGTGATCTAGGATAAAATCAAAAAGATTTTTGACAAGAAAACCAAAGCTGATGATTTTTACATAGGTGACAAAGTACTTAAATGGGATTCTAGAATAGAAGAGAAGGGTAAACACAGTAAATTTGATTTCCTATGGCAAGGCCCTTATATCATTTATGGTTACAGAGGTAACAATGCATTTTTCTTGAGATAGTTAGATGGAACAAATCTACCAGGAGGACCAGCCAATGGTAGAATGTTGAAGCATTACTTATCCATAGATTAACAATAGTTCATTTTAATTTTCTCATTGTATAAAACATTGCAAAGTTTAGATTGGATTGGATGGTGATATTTTGAGGTTGAAGCCCGAAGAGAAGGCCCTAAGCTTTGAAAGGTGTACCATCATATGTATGAATAAAATAGTTCACATAGGAGTAGTTACAAGCCAGCCACAGTCAAAGTTTCAAAGGCTACTGATCTTAAAGTTCCTAACATTTCACAAGGAAATGCCATCCCCATGGGGAGCCATTGTTATGGTCCTATAATAATAGGATTCATAATTTTTAATTAGCTATGGCTAGTCTTGTAATATTGTACAAAATTCTTCTTTCTGCAAAATGTTTTCCCATATTAAAATTAAAAAATGTAATGAGGGTGTGTCCTAAAAGAATAACCAAAGGACAAAAAGAAAGAAAAAGATCAAAAAAGTAAAAAATATGAACCCCAAAAAAGAGATAAAAATAGATCATGAAAGTTTTCAAATTCAAATGCCACTCCTTTTACTTTACTTTACAAAATAATATTGTGTGCAGCTTGCCAAAAATGCCACAACCCATGAGGATCAAATAGTTTAATCCTGACTCATTCATGCTTTAAATTTCATGTTGATAGATAGAGAATAAAAAGTTGGCCAAACTTTTTAATCTTGGCAAATTAGTAGCTAGGTAGAGAATAAAAATGAGCTCAACAGTTTAATCTAAGCCATTGGAAGTTATAAGGTTAGAATTAGATAGTTTGCTTATCAAAAGATAAAGAAATAAAGGGTTAGCAAGCTCAACTGCACCCAATAAATCAAGAGAAAATGCTAGGGTAGATAAAGGGTAGGTAGAAGAAGTGTTGCAAGTGCAAAAGGCTGTTGAGTAAAAAACACATTCATCATGCTTAATCCTATGTTTCTTGTGTAGGAGGAACTGTGAAAAAGAAAGGATATTAACCAAATCTTGTTTACTAATTTCCCCTCATTTTGCTACACCCCCCACATAATTATTTTCTAATTTCCCTTCATTATCCCTTCATTACCTGTAAATACCCTTTCCCCTCATTTTAACCTTTTACCCCTTGGTTCTACGCATATCCCTAGATATTACCCTTCAAAAATCATTCCCCCTTCCTGAAACACTTTTCCCTAGTGTGAAACCCATTCCCCATTACAAATATCACCCTCCCCCCTTATTAATTTCCATTTTCCCTTAAAAACCCACAAAACCCCTTTGTCCTAAGTTTTTCCTAAAGTCCCGCTTTGTAAATCCCCCGCGTTATAAATTCCCTAACACCCTTTTTAACCCACCAACCCTTGGTGCAGTTAAAAAACCCCGCCATATAACCTATGGTCCCACCTTTATTAACCATTGGCTTATATTAAAAATCCTGGCATTTTTCGTTAATTAATTACAATTCTTTATAATTAAACCTTGGACCCCGCCAACCACTTTCTTGACTACGTCTGTGCAAACTCAACTGTGCGATATCCATCTGACCTCCCACCCCCAAATCCAAAGGCACATAGCCATATTGTGTGGATTCATCGTCCGATTATTAATGGCCTGAGAGCACGTGGGATTCGCGGTTTTGGCCAGGCACTATTTTGCTACGTGGCGGCACCAGGTTATATCGCGTGCTCGCAAAAAATACTGCCCGCCAGCCAGAAGTGGTGTGATGTGGGACAAATCCACCTCCCCACCTAAAGGCAAAACTTCCCACTGTTCATTCAATAATACACGCACCAAAATGTAACTGTTATCGGTTAAAAGGCCGAAAATGCGCCATTTTACTCTTTTCACTCGTTTTTTCTCTAAATCTCTGTTAAACCAATTCTGACACCCTGAACCTCAGGGCGACTAATTTAGCCACCTTTTTCCACCTAAATATGCTATGGACACAAAATTGAAGTAGCAAATAACCATTTCAAGCCTCATTACCCTCTGTGGTTACCACAAAACCCCATCTGCGCACCAAAAACCATCAAATTCTAGGTATTCTTGAAAAACTAGAACAACCCTATAAATTTGAATTATACACAGTATTCTCAAAGGTTAATTGATTAAATTAATTTAAAAACCTTCCTGAATTGAAGAGAAACCTACTATACATCCCAAACACTTTTTTACAGACTGTAATTACCCTCCCATTGTTCCCAAGCTTCTAAACCTCACCCCTGAAGCCACAAAAAAAATAATTCAATTCAATAAACCTAATTATGGCTTCCCAAACCTCTCTGGTTGTAAGACCTCTGCAAACCCTTCACCTGGATATTGACCACCTTGCATTAGCTGATAGAGACTTTCAAATTAAAGACATTGCTTCCCCTGGCTACCTACCAAAACTCCACTGTTGGAGTAAAGACAAGTTTTTAAACCAGAATGATGACATTCACCTTTGGGAGTCAAATTTGCCCAAGTATTGTTTCCCACAGGTACACCAATTCCTAGAAATCATCCACTTCTACCAAGCTTGCTATATTCCCAGCCAAAGAGCCATAGTCACCCTTGACCAGCAAATTTTATTCACCATTATTGCAGAATCAATTAATCAAATGCTACAAATCCAACCTATCCCAAATGAGACCCCACTTTCCATTGAAGGTTTACTTGAACTCTACACTAAGTTAGACCTTCCCAAGATGGCCCAGATTTTTCAAAATTTCATTATTAAAGAGTCTCACACTCCAACATATAGTCCTCCATATGTTGCCACCATTTTCTCTGAGAGAGGTACACAAATTATTACCATGCTCTCTTGCATTCTAGGGTACACCATAGATGAACATGTGGATGAGGTTGTCCTTTGATGGGTCCCTATAATACTAGTGATTACCCCATTACTATTGTAGTTGTACCCCTTATTAATATTGTTGTGCCCCTATTATCCCCATATTGTTATTACTGTGCCCCATAGAATCCCTCTATTGTTATTTTTGTGGCTTTATATTATTATTGTTAGGTCAGCTGGGTTATATTGTGACTCCTTAGACTTCTATATATAGAAAGGAGGTTTTGTCATTTGAATCATCCAAGAATTGTTCATTTATGTAATGTAAAGGAGGTTGCCCCCTCAAAGAGGTTGAATTCTAAGGCGTTGATCTATCTTTTCTATCTTTTTCTATCTTTTTCTTGAGATGGTATCGTTGCTCCAAACAGGTCATCGTGGAATTTTCGCTATAAATTTTTTTCTGCGACGTTTCAGAAGTTGCAAAAAAACCCATTTGAGAAGAGATCGTACTGAACCTCAGGTCCAAATTGTTATCGGAAAAACTAGTGTCTATGCAGAACTACTAGTCCCACTAAGGGTGATAGCTAACTTAGAAACAAACACACTAAAACCACTTTCATTTTCCTTTATGGGAAATAGATGAGAGAAGAATAAAGGAGACCAACCTCAGTCTTGCGCTTGGTTCCTTGCTTGATTCCTCTCCCTTCTGATAGTCCTTTGCTACTTGCTTCCTTGTATACCCAGCTTCAAAGAGTACCTGTAGAATCAAAGCAGCATAACACTATACAAGAACATAGATCTATTATCATAAACAATATAGGATCAAATGTATATTAACCACACAAATGTATACAACATCAATTACACAAAAATGTGGAGGAAAACTTGAATAACTTTATTAATAATCAAGAAAGATCAAAGAGGATTACAACCAATTGTTCCGACCCAGCATCATCCTCTCAGCAAGAAGCCCTTCTTCACCTCGTGAAAAGCTTAGATCACCCAACACTATGATATTGCACTAAGAAACCAGCAGCACTTCCTTACAAGATACACAATTATAGCCTCTGGATCTCTGGGATGAGGGATCCATATATAGATGTTTGCAAGGGGGGTGAGTCACCTTTTGAGATTTGATTAGTGTCTTCTCTCTGATAGTTCTTGATTCCACTTGGAGATTGATGATCTCTTACTCATCCCTGGTCGAATTCAGAGAGGCAAGTGTCACAGGAGAGGTTTCTAGAAGATTCCATGCTCCTCCACCTTGCGGATTGACCCTGCCATTTGTCCTTTCTCGCCCATCGCACCCCATAGAAGGGTTTTTTGACATGCATCACACCTACTGTGTGTATCCAGGTGGGATGCAGCACACTTTGCCAATGGAGCAGGTGAAATGGTCCAGTTTTGACCAGTTCTGAGTAGTTTTTCATGGAGAACTTCTGGGAGAAGATGTTATCAGTTGACCTTGTTCTTTTAGGGGTCGGAACAACACTTTTAGGGAATTAAGAGCCCTTGGTTTATTGACATTTATGATTGGATTTGTAGTGCCCAAAAATGTCTATAACAGTTGCCCCCTAAAGCATGAGGTCGTCAATTTGTTGATGTCAGGTGAAATGCTTTATCATGAGGATCTGAAGTTCTTTCAAGCTGGAAGGAGACCTGTAATAAGATACAATATAATACATTATCTTCATAATATTTTCATGATCTAGCTGAGGCAGGCATTCCCATGCTCAGCTTTATAAATTCATTTTCATGTACATGAGATAGACAATCGTCTGAGTGTAGAATGATGATTCTGGTAGAGCCATCATCCCTTAGATTGGATGATTATCTGTGCAGCAATGATGTACATTTGATGTCTTTATTTTCCTGAATATATATCGCAGCCCGGATGGATGAAACTAGATCCAGGGTCTTCAATCTTGTTCGATCTTCACTCAAAGTACAAGTCGATCCATGTGAGAGTTGTTCTGGAGTCGAACATGGAAAGACATCGCCTGATTACCAGCGAATGATGTAAGCTGTTAACAGGCACAAGAGGAATCACCGATAATGATGATGACCCTCAAGGTACTACAATACAGTTCACATGGTGTGAATAGAGGACTTGGCATCGAACACCACGCAAAATCTTTCGGTCGAAGGCCATTGATGTGAACCTGTCGTCGGAAGTGAGAAACTTGCCATTGAGGCATGCAAGCTTCAAAGTACTGAAAGGGTTGTTCCTAGATCGACTTCTTGGATAATGAGCTGATGTCGACAAGAAGTGATCCATCATAGGAGGGCCTTAGGGAATCCCACATCAATGACATGGAACGGAGAAAATGATTTTAATGGAGGTGAAAACGATCTGGTGATATAAGGTTCAGGGTGGCGGTCATGAAAGAATGGAGCGTAAATGTATTGCAGTGGGTGAGACACAGGTGAATTCTCTGAGCGACTTCTCTTGAACATATCGGCGACAATGTCATGATGGATTGGTAGCATTAACCCCAAATGTGGATGGTATGATGGAACCATGGCGATGTGACCAGTGAATGGAACAACCCAACCCGACTCGGATGCGGAGTGAAAGTGTCATGTTCAAGAGCGACTTGCTACCAACAAATTTTCTTCAAGTTTTCTTCCCAATTTTTCCCCAGTCATTGCTGACCAGTACCTCTTTATTTTTGTCAAGCTTGAGGAGGATAACATATGCTTGTTCTATAATTCGCCCTTCGGGAAAAGCCATCACTATGTTTTAACGAGCCTAGCATAGTGAAACTCGTTCTTGTCTGTATGGACAAGTTTGTCGCTATTAGGTTTTAACGAGTTTAACGACAAAGATAACTCGGTCCTTTTCATTTTTAGAGAGTCTGAAAAGGGACGTAAAGGAAACTCCACAAATCCTTTTTCATCTTCTAATCCCTTAAGTCTAAAAAAGTATAAAACAATACAAAAGGGATGAATTTTCTGTAATTTTAACGAGCCGAACAAACAAGCGCTCGATCTTTTTGTGTAATAATCCCCCAGGTCCAAAAAGATTAAAATCTAAAGGAGGGATAGCACTTCCAGTCACTTTAACGAGCTGGAGAGGCCAATGGCTCGGCAATCTTTTCATATTTTACGAGTTAGTTGAAAAGAGCTTAAAGGAGACTCGTCTTTGAGGAACGAGTGATAAATTTGGGTAGTGTCACAAGGATGGCTAACAGGATCACTCTTCGCAGCTGTTCCTCAAAAGGGGTAAACAATCAAGTGGAAGTGAATGATCGGCAAATACAAAGTGGAGGTGATGATGAGAACACGACCAACGCTTTAAAGCCTGAAGTACTACATTCACGACGGTTATTTACCGGAAATTGGTTCATTTTTTATTTTAAAATGAGCTTAAACTTTGGAGGAACATTTTCTCATTGCTTATGTTTATTTTTTAACGAGCTTGAAGTCTGCATTAAAACTGCTCGAAATAGTGGTCATTGATTTCTTGATTTTACCATTAATAGCTTTGTTCCTTCAACGGTTGTACTGCCTACTCAATTGCTTCATAAAACTAGTTAGAAACGAACAATATATGTTTAAAAAATGAGCTAAGACACTAATATTTTTCTTGAATTATGTAAAAAGTAATTAAAAAGTGCTTTTACCTCTCATTTTACCATTTCATTTGAACTTTGGTTTGTTGGAGCTTTGGAGGTGCTTTCCCTCCTTTGATTTTCACCAGCTGATTCCGGGAGATTCTGTGGTTGATTCTTAGCACCGTCTGGACTAGGTAGGAGCTAAACCTGAGCTCTTTTATTTTATCCTTTCCATTTTGTATTCTGAGCCTGATTTCTAGTTTTTCTGAGCCTCAGGGGTTTGAAAAACTCGCCCTGGCTCCATCGCACCCTTTCTATATCGAAAGGTGCATTGCATGTTGACCTGTCTACTGGACAGTTAGCATGCAACGCACCCAGAACACTGTTGGTGGTGCGATGGGCGCAAGGAGGGAAAATTGTGCACAGTTTTCAATGGAAATTTTTGCCTGTTTTTCACCAAATCAGGATCTAACTCTTCTCTTATTTGTTTTCAGAGATTTATTGGAGCAAAATGCCTATTACATGGTGAGAACGTGAGCATGAAGAAGAGGACATGCTTGCTTTACATGATCCGGTTACGGTAAATGCACTGCGGAACTGCGGCTTGCTCAAGTTTTTCCGCATTTCTAGCATGAGGCAACAAATCAACTTGTTGCAATATTTGCTCGATGCATGGGATCCTACCAGCCAGGTGTTCCAGATTAGGGGCAAATCCATCCCCTTGACTGTCGTGGACATCTATTTTTTGACCGGCTTATCGAGGCGGGGTGCCCCTATCTCATTATCAGGTTCGGCCCGTGGGGGTGAATCTGTGAGAGTTCACATTTGCAGGTATTGCAGAGAGGGATCTCAGCCAAGCAAAGATGGCAAGATCAACATCCGAGATGTCACTGACAGGTCCCTGAGGACCATTCTGTTCACTTTTGGTAGGATGGTTGGTAGTGCGGCTCTTCATGTGGCCAACCGGTCTTATATGCAGTATGCCTTAGAATGCCTTGAACCGAAGGTGTTCAACTGGTGTGATGCAGTACTCTTAGTGATGAAAGAACAATTGACCAAGGTGAAAAACGAAAGATTGAAGAACTTTGGATATGGTTCTATTTTGACCGCTTTTGCCTTGGAAAAGATCCCGCTGATGCAGCCGCAGTATATTTCACTTGGTTTACCTCCACCGACTGAGCCACGGATGCAAAGATGGGTCGACCATATGTCCAGACATGCTGGTCAATCTCAGATTTCCTTTTCTGATACCTTCTTCGGGTGGTTCGATCGTCAGGAGATGGTTTATTCCGAGTATCCATATGCTGGTATGGATTTCCGGGATGACCCGGATTTGGTACTGCCGGCTGGCGAGCAGTGGGGCGCCATTGGTAAATTCTTTGACCATATCTTTGTTTATCGTTTCTCTTTATAATGTCCTTGTGCTTTCTTCTATCAAGACTAATCAAAACTCATGTGCTCATGCAGATGTTGGACTAGTTCGGCCAGTAGTATGCCTGAGAGTGCCAACTGCCGCTCCAGCAAGAGAGGTTGTGGGAAGGGCTATCCTTTGTGACCTCGATGTGGCCGAGACTCTTTCAGCATTACAGGATCAGGTCGAGGGCCTCACTCTTGGTATTCCGAACGTGAGGACTGACGAGCTGCCTCTGAGGTTGCAACGACATACTACTGGCGTGTCAAGTCGATGGACTAGGCTTTTACGCATGATTGCACAGGCGGTGACTTGTTATGACCAGCATCATTAGACTAGGGTGCCCCCTAGCGTTTTGCGTTTTGGGTCATTTGACCAATTTTGTCTTTGTTACAGAACATTATGTGTAAACCATAAACAGTTATATATATATATTTTTGATTTTCGGAGTTTTATTTTGGTTAAGTTACATGATCCGAATGCAAATATTGATAAAATGCTTCTTTTTATAAAGGTTATAAATGTCTATCTAACACATAATTTGCCAATGACTCTGCTAATGTGTTTAAGTTTCTGGAAATATGCTGATATTAAATAAAATCGAATTGCCTTTCCAAAATCTTGACCCTTAGGAACATGCGATAAATAGCTGGATTTCGGACGAAGTAGATACCAGTGAGTTGTAGTATGACGAGCTATGAGTCTAGCTTGACGACAAGTCAGCGTATGCCATGTGTGATGGCATCAAAGAGAAGTTCTATCAATGCACTATATTCAGCGATGTTATTTGTTGAATGACCAATACATACCCCTCTGAAACTTACTAACTCGCTACTTGGATCAAAAATGGCCCAAGCCGCAGAAGACAGGTTCTGCGAACTACGACTTGCTCTGTCGGCATATCCAACAAAATATTCCAATGGGTTTGACATCTGCGACAAATGTAAAAAGTGGATTACTTGACGAAAACGATTACCCTTAGCGAAAACAAAAATGTAACAAAATCATATGGGTTGCCACACTGGATCATGCGTAGTAACGCTTAAGGTACAACCCGTTACAGGGTTGTGCCAGTGGAATTCCGTCGTAATCCATTAACTCGTAGGTTCCTTTTGCTAATACACGCTCAACAATATAGGGGCCCATCCATAAAGACTTGAATTTACCTGCTCCCAATTTATCGGATTCTTGGTCGTAAAGTAAGACCAAATCACCTTCTGAGAAGACATGGGGTTTGACACTTTTGTCGAACTGCACCTTGACTCGTTTCTTATGGGCTTCGCTAGCCAAAGCGGCATCACGACGGCTTTCATCCAATTGGATTAGTTCCAAGAAATGAGCCTCCTCTTCTGAAGCTACGGGGAGAAGGTCGATTGCGAGTTTGAGGGACGAGATTTCACACTGAACTGGTAAGATTGCTTCTAGGCCATACACCAGTTGGAAGGGTGTAAACCCAGTTGCGTTCCTTACCGATGTTCGGTATGCCCACAAAGCCGAGTACAGGATCAGGTGCCAACTCCTTTTGTGGACTCCAATCATCCTTTGTAGCATGCGCTTCAGGACCTTGTTGATTTCTTCAACTTGTCCGTTGGCCTGCGGGTAATATGGAGTAGAGGTGTCGTGAGACAACCCTAATTTGGCAACTAATTCAGCCATCATGTGATTGCGAAAATGCGATCCATGATCTGTGACTATAGCCTGTGGAACGCCGAATCTGGTGACTACATGATTGATAAAGAAAAGGGCAGTTGTTTCACCAGTGTTATCTAATGTAGGCATCGCCTCAGCCCATTTGGTAAAATAGTCCACTGCGACTATGATATACCCATGCCCCCCGATCGAGGTGGGGTTACATGTCATGAAATCAATGCCCCATTTGGTGAATGGCCCAACAGCAACTATTGGCTGCAGAGGTACGGGTGGTCTTCTGGTTTTGCTATCGAAAATTTGACAGGCATGGCAACTTCTGACAGGGGTTATGCAATCTTTGAACATTGTTGGCCAAAAGTATCCTATTGGTAAAAAAAATTGCGCCGTAGCGTAACCAGATTGATGCCCTCCACACACGCCCGAATGGCAATCATTCAGGACTTTTTCAGCTTCCTCGTGGGTGAGGCACCTCCTTAGAACTGTATCGACACCACGACGGTGAAGCGTGTCACCGACAATCATGTAGTCTTTTTATTGGTATCGAATACGTTTTTGTTCTGAGCAGGAGGTATTAGGCCTATATTTTTGGGTTTGGAGATAGATGATTATATCTCCATACCACGGATTGCTTGAAGATATCAGAAACAAAGATTCATCCACGATTGTTTCTTCGGATGTTTCATCGTTGGACGATGATGGGAGATCGCATAGTAATTCCGCGAAACCTAGGGCTTTCTTTGACTTGGATTTTACAAATTCCAGATCAAACTCTTGTAGAATTGCTATCCATTTTGAATATTTTCCCCCCAGCAACTGTCGCGACAATATATAAGTCATGGGGTTGCAATCTGACAGAATGGTAATTTTTCGAAAGAGGACATAGTGTTGAAATCTCTGTATCACTTGAACAGCTACGAGCGCTAGCTTTTGAACATAAGAATATTTGCTTTCTGTATCATTTAAGTTCCTACTTAAATAATATATAGGATGTTCAATTCCGTTGTCTTCTTGAACTAAAACCATTATGATGGTTGTATACATTGCAGCCAGATACAGGTTAAAGTCTTTTTGATAATCAGGAGCGTACATTAATGATGCTTTTATTAGGGATTATTTTAAAGCATCAAAGGAAGCTTGTGCGACCTGATCCCAGACGAAGGGCACTTCCTTTTTCAATAGACGTGTATAACCTTTAGCAAGTTTGGCATAATTTGGAATGAACCTCCTTAGAAAGTTTGCTTTCCCTTGGAGTTTCTGAATCTGAAGCAAGTTTAAAGGTGGAGGCAAATTTATGATTGCCTGAACCTTACATGGGTCGAGACGAATCCCGTCCTTTGAGACTACAAAGCCAAGTAAACGACTAGAACTGAAACAGAACACACATTTGTGTGGATTGAGTCGTATCTTGTAATGTCGGCAATGTAGAGATATCGCTCTCAAATGTTGCGGATGATCGGTCCGCTTTCGCGAATGAGCTGGAAGGTCATCGAGATATGGTTGAGCGATGTTTTTGATGTCATGGAAGGCATAATTCATTGCCCTCTGAAAAGTTTCCCCTGCGTTCTTTAAACCAACGGGTAATTTTCGATATGCGAATGTGCCCCATGGACAAATAAATGCAGTATTTGACTAGTCCTGTGGGCAGATATTTATTTGATTATACCCAGAGAATCCATCCATGAATGAAAAGATTTCGCATCTGGCACATTCATCAATTATCTGGTCAATAAAGGGTGTAGGGTAGTTGTCTTTTGGACAAGCTTGATTTACATCCCTATAATCGACACACACTCTAATCATTCCTTGTTTTTTCATCACAGGGACAATGTTCGATACCCAATCGGTTAGAGGAACCAGGTAAATGAAACCAGCATGGAGAAGCTTTTCAACTTCTACCTTGATGGCGGCAGCTTTCTTGGGGTGCACCTGCCGTAGCCGTTGTCATACTAGTTTGACATCTGGATACATCTTGATTTCGTGTTCAACTATACTCGAGTCAATGCCTGGAATTTCATCATATGACCAAGCAAAGACATCTTTGAATTCGCGAAAAAGAGCGTTATATATTTCTAGTTCTGAAGGAGAACAACATTTGCCAACATAAATATTCTCTACAACATCCGTTTTTGTCGAGATATTTATGGCGATAGTCTCTTCAATATTGGACAAGTTTCGCTCTGAATCCACCTTGTTTACAGTATTTGATAGGAAATCAAAAACTGAAGGGTGATGAAGGTCATCAGGAGTATCTTCTTGACAATCCGGAAGATGGGAACGATGGTGGTAGTCTTCCCATGGCGCCCCTTCAGTTATCATTGACTGAATAATTCCTTCGTCGGTGTAATGCACTTGCGACCAAGGATCTAAAGGGGTGTCATATTCCTTTGACCTATCTACCCAAACGCTTGATGAGCGTTGATTTGGGCTTGCCTCCCATGCTAGAAACATTGATTGCTACAATATTTCTATTGGGCTTGGAGGCAACACCGATAAATGATCCATGTTTATATCGTTTTCTGAGATCTTTTGAATCAAAGATATCATATTGTAGGTTCTACCGTCGCCACTTCCGCCAGATTGGTTGGAGGTGGGAGGGCAAAAGTACCCATTAATATAGGGTCTTTTAGTAGGCCTACTCTGATATTTTGAAGCGAATGGGGGCTTCCATGGATCATCGTAATGCTTCCCATAACTTGGGAACCATTGGGGAGAAAAGTTTCTTGATCGACGATTGTAATCCCTCCTTGGAAGGGAAATGCAATCTTCCTAAAGTAGGTCGACACAACGGAAGCCATAGCATATATCCATGGTCTTCCTAGTAGGATGTTGTAATCGAGGTTTCCGTCGATTACTTCGACATCTATTTCTACTGTTTTCCCCCCTAGTTCAACTTGCAAGTTACTTAGAATACCATACGGGGTATATGTTCGTCCTTCAAATGCTTTTAATGTTGTCGAAGATCGCGACAAGGTTGGAGATCCTAAATTTTTCTAGCAACTCATCGACATAATACATGTAGATGCCCCCTCATCCATAATTGTTCGATGGACAGTTTTGTTGAGGGCTTTCACTTGAATGAGGAAAGCTAGTTGAGCTGGTAACTGAGGATCGTATCCCTTATGATTAAAGGACACAAGATTATAATCCTTCGGGTCTATCCCACCGATAGCTGATAATAAAGCCCTCTTTTGGGATGGGCAGTTTTGCAATACCTCAAGTGTCGACATAGCGGATGGTGATTGGGCCAGATCTTCCACTATGTTATAATGTTGTGCTGCTCTGGCACGAGGATTAAATATCGACTTGCGTACTACTCCCTTTGGCAGTTTTATTGTTAGTTCTGGAATGATTGGCGGCGCAACTTCTGTCGAAGTTGTTGTCGAACTACTAGGTTGATCATTATCCTTGTTGTTCGACAGCTGTGGATTCCCGTAATCTTTGTTCCTTGTCGATATCAAAGCATCATTTTGCTGTTTGGAAACCGACAACATTAGCACTTGGGATGGGGAAGCATTTTCACTGGCAACCAGATTTGTTCCTGGATTTGGAAATGGATCAATTAATACCGCCGAGGTTTTTGAATTCTTAAAGAATTTTTTAAGCTCAGCTTTATATGGACAATCTCTTGTCTAATGATCCTCATCACATATTGAGCATGGATTTTTTGGTTTCCTATCTCCAGAAGGGTTCGAAGAAGATTTTTCAGGTGATGATTCCTCCTGTTTCTTTTTCTTCCCTTTGTTTTTCTTCTTGCCTCCTGGTTGCTTGGTTTCTTTGCCTTTGTCTGTCGAGACGGCATTTACTTCCGAGGCGAGAAGTTCTTCTTTTGCATTTTGACCGGAAATCTTACAGGCTTTCTTAGATGTAGCCTTTGTCGATTTCGTATCTGTCCTACCAATCACACCATCACCGGCATGAGAGTCATTGTTCGATTTAGGAGGAGGAGGGACAGAAAATTCCGGTCTGGGAGCGTCAGGGATTTTATCATAGAGCGTGCCAGACTGAGTATAAATCAAGTCTAAATATTGTGCACGAGCAATAACTTGCTCTTCAGTGACGACTCCTCCTTTTGCCACATCTTCTATAATGTGTTAGCGCTCGAATCTGCCTCAGGCTGAGGAAGGAAAAACTCAAGGCAACATCAAACCACGCTCAGCCTCGTAGCTAGCCCTACGAGGACAGGAGAGGGCTCTCTCCAGTCAATCTCAAGAAAATGAGCAATAGGGTGCGAGATGACTTAAAATGGGAACTGATTTTAGGCTAGTAAATTGATAGAAAGGGGTTTTTTGATAAATGATTGGGTTTTCTGGGCTACGCGGGGTAAAGAACAGTTTGAACAGAGAAATATAATCAAAAACACAGATTATCTCCTGAGGCAAGATAGGCTAGAAATTAAACATCAAATTTGAAATAATGTGGAGTGGGTGAACTGTTTGAGATAACTGAAAAGGGCATTAAATCAATGAGTCCTTTACAGACAGAAGATACACAAATAATGAACGCTCCTCCAGGCAGAGCTGTAAACTGGATTCTGGCCTTCTACTTAAAGCATTCATTTAGAAATGATTTATGCAATGAAACAGTAAACATAACAAGGAACGTATGAGACAGAGAAGAAACATATATCAAATGTCATACCACAGGAATCTCAGAAGCCAGAGTTGTGTATTTTCATTAAAATCTCTCTCAAAACTGTACAATGGAAGCTCTGTTTTTCTCCTACACCACCTCAGAATTCTCCCCCTCCCTTTTACAAGTGATTTTTAATACAACAAATAATCTCTCCTCATCTTCATCGGACATAGCAGCAATCAAATTTATATCTAGAACATGCAGATTTGTTTCAGCCATTAATTTGGTGAGTCCTTGACCTTTGATCAGCTTCGTTGGTTTAATCTCCACATCATACTCTAACAACCCAGCAATCCACTTACCCCGCCTTCCTTCTGGATCTGCCTGTACCAAAAAATCCTTTACTGCTGCGTTAGGAACATATGCTATAATGTGGGAATGTAATATATACACACGGAAATCCTTCAAGGCCTTTACAAGTGCAAGTGCTTGTTTTTCAATGATGTTGTATTTCAATGCTCCGTCCCTTATAATACGACTGAAAAAGGCAATAGGCTTCTCAACTCCATCCCTTTTTTGCATTAGTACAGCTGCCAAAGTGTGCTCAGAAGCAAATGAAAACAAAATGAAGTCCTGTGTGTAATCCGGGCTAATTAAAGTAGGGGCTGAAGAAAGAACTAACTTTACCAAATTGAATGATTTCACCGCCTCTTCTGTCCACTTTAACTGACTGCCCTTTTTCAGCATGTTCGTGATTTCTCTAAGATGCTCGGCAAGATTTGGAATGAAATGACGCAGAAAATTCAGTTTACCATTAAATGACTGTATTTCTTTCTTGTTCCGGGGCTGTTCAATTTGCTGGATGGCCTCAACACGTGCAGGGTCCACAAGAATGCCGTCTTTTGATATGATGTGGCCAAGGAGCTTGCCTTCATCCATGGCGAAAAGGCTCTTTTTTGGATTCAGCGAAATGCCATATTTGCTGCACTTTTGGAAAACAATTTTCAAATGATTTAAATGCTCCTCATCAGAATTTGAAAACACGGTTAAATCATCAAGGTAAACAACCAAAAATACATCTTTCTTGTTGGCGAAAGCCATGTCCATAGCACGCTGAAAAGTGGCACCTGCATTTTTCAAACCAAACGACATCTTTGCATAATGAAATGTTCCCCATGGAGTGGTGAACGCAGTTTTGTCACGATCATCCTCATGCACTAAAATCTGATTGTATCCGGAATAGCCGTTGAGTAGCGACATCCTTGATGCTCCAACTACTCGCTGCAATATATGGTCCATCTTGGGCAGCGGATAATTGTCTTTTAAGGACACCTTATTCAAATTTCTAAAGTCAATACATAAACGGATCTCACCAGTTTTCTTTCTTACAGGTGCCAAATTTGATATCTAATTGGAAAATCTGATAGGCACAATGATTCCTGACTTATACAACCTGTTCAGTTCTTTTTCTATCAATGGCAGCAGCTTAGGATTGATTCTCCTCAACTTTTGACGGAAAGGTTTCTGATTTGGTTTTATAGGGATAGTATGCTGAATGATATTAGTGTCATATGTTTTCAGATCTGAGTAATCCCATGCAAAAACATTAGAAAATGAAGACAACAATCTGATATACTCTTCCTTTACCTTTGGTGACAATGACTTTGATAGCTTTACCATCTTGGGATTCTCAGTTGTCCCAATGTTTACCTCCTCAACACCTTTTTCAGTCGGTCTCAATGTCGGTTTGCGGGCCACATCGTCTTGGTCAAACAGCTCCTCCAAAGGAATCAATCCCTTAGGAATAATGTTATCTTTAAGTTGCAGCACATCCATTTGATTTACTTGTATATCAACATTACCATCATCATGTTCTGTATCTATGGAGGTATCTTTAAACTTACCCTTATTCTGTAGAAAATCATTAATCTCTTCATCATCCTGAAAGACTTGCCAACATCGCTGATTATCCGGAACTGTGGGGCGGTGTTTCACATAAATCTCAAATTTGTTGCTGGAATTCATTGGAATTTTTAAATTACTTGCTGCCTTAGCCAGTGCATCAGCAACACCATTTTGTATGTGAGGCACACACGTCAAAGTATGATCAGAAAAGAGTTTCAAAATATCTAAAACTGCATTTCGATATGCCCTCATGCGAGGATGCTTGGCTTGAAACTCACCCTTCACCTGCTTTATCACCAACTCTAAATCACCATATACTGCAATTCTTTTTGCCTTCAACTTCCGAAGAATCTTAAGGCCAGCAAAGAGAGCCTCATATTCCGCTTCATTATTAGAACAGTC
Source organism: Pinus tabuliformis (assembly GCA_031772625.1). Lineage (NCBI taxonomy): Eukaryota > Viridiplantae > Streptophyta > Pinopsida > Pinales > Pinaceae > Pinus > Pinus tabuliformis. The sequence continues at coordinate 512,455,823 of CM062806.1, read as the reverse complement.
AAATGCTAGTTTGTAGGAACATATTCTCACCTTGCTTGGCACCCAACCGCTAGATGTAATTCCAACATAACCTGAAATTTGTTATGAACTCTCGTATGGTTGTCCTCTCGGAGGAGACAATGAAAGGGTATACTGCCCCCCATACGGCGGTAATCCGGTACTTAAAGGAATTGTTTTCCCTTGAAGACCGAACTGCCCAAATTGACACCCTGAAGGATCAATTTGCTGAGACTCAACATAAGAGTTCCTGGATGCTATTTTGGATGAACAAACGGGAATGGACCATACTGTCGAAATAGCCCCTGGGTGGGCCCCTTCTAGCGATTGAGAGCTAGTTGGGATAGATGGTATGCCGGCGAACATTGTTGGAGTGACAGTAGGAAGTTCTGTCGTCGCTGTGTCGGATGACACATTCCTAGATGTCGACAGTTGTTCAGACATTTCTAGTCTATCCAAAAGATTTCATAGCAATTCTACAGGAGCTTCCGATGACGGTAGACTAATTTCTGATGAAGAAGGATACAGAGTGATCCCGACTCCAAATTGCGATGGAGTACTAGATGGAAGATCTTCCACAATCTCTTCTATAGCAATCAGACCAGGTGGAAGAGGTAGACCGTCTGGTCCATAAAATATTTCTGGTGCTGAAGAAGGTATAGAATCTACAGCGACTGATGTTTGGGGAATAACACCTTCCGAATCAGCTGTAGATGGAGTTGGCTCAGTAACACAAGTGTTTACCCTCACACTAGGATCAGTGCTATTGTCCTTCTGTGGCTGTTGAACTTCTTCTGTAAAGGCAGGGATACCATAAATGTTTGGAGTAACCGGAGTCTCCGATGGTGTCGGAACACTTGTTCTAACTTTACCAGGGGATTTGGAACTGGTTAAACGAGTTCGCTTTGTCCGTAACAGTTTTGACTCTGGAGACAAAGACGGTTGACTCGTAAGCCTTCGCGAACGACGGGGTTTCAATTGACTTTCTTCCACGATTGCGGATTACTCGATCAACTAAAAATCAAGGAGAAGTATGTTTCCGAATTAGATGAATTTTAGATGCTTTAACACAACTTGTTTTTTCAATTTTTAAGAGTCGAGAAAAAACAAAAGATGACTCTAGTCGCCTTCGATTTTTAATGAGCTTGAAGTGACAAGTGCTCAGATGGACCTTTTCCGTTAAGGAGTCTGAAAAGGAATGAAAGGGACTGCTCTGGAAATCTAGACAGAGGGATTACCAAACCAATCGCAAAACTGCAGAACACTTTTTACGGTACGGCAATCAATCTTCCCGAATGTTGTGTTCAGTGCATTGCGATCGATAGGGCGGCAGACACGGCTTCCTATGGATAAAGGATAAAGCCTATTGTGGTCTCCCAATATATACTCGATGGTACGTAGGAGCACAAGTCCGTACTGGCACTTATCATCTCAAAGTGGAGGAATCACCCAACCAACAGTGAAAACAACAGTTACCAGTCTTTACGATGCCGGAATACGTCTCTGGCCTAGACTTCTAGATGTTGTGCATTAGGTTCCAAAGCATTTTTAGATTCATTAAATTTATTTTATAGTTGATCTTGCTTAAGAAATTTTCCTTTCAGGTTCACCGCGTGATGTAGATGCACAATTCCTAAAATGCAATCTAAGATGATAAACAGTCGTTTACTCTTCTTTTTGCAAATGAAAATCCTAGCTACTAAGGAAAGAGAGATGGCATTCTTTCAACAAAGAGCAAAGAGCACACACTATTTGCACTGTCCTAAATCAAACCAACAAACAGTCTAAATGCAAATGCACATGCATGTATTTGTTTTCAGCCTTCTTAATGTGTAAATGATAAAAATAAAGCTAATGCGCAAATCTGAATTATTTTTCAAAGCGACAATTACTAACAAGTTTCTTTTCAAGACAAAATGAGGACAACGACAACACTTTGCTATTTGGAATCGAAAACTTGCTTTCGACACTTGAAAAACTACTAATTCAAATCAAATACAAGAGTAACAATGTAATCGACGATCAAGAACAATTAGATTCTCTTCTATGACTGATAATGACACTTGCGACACTTTCAAATCAAGAAACGACAGTACAATTACGCTACTTCTTTGTAAAGGAGAACTGAAAATGACTCAAAATACATAAAAACGTTTACAGTTCTTTGCACAATGGAGGCGGAATAATCAGCAAGGAAGGGGTTTCAACAGAAGTGTACTGACTACGGGCAGTAAAACTCTTGAATAGATCTGAAATGAGTGAACACAGAAACCAAAATTTAGGAACAAGGCCTTGTCTGATCAGCGCACCTGCAACATAGTGAAACTGAAATGCAACGCACCTACTACACTCGGGAAGTGCGATGCATTTGAAGTTCACAGAACAGATAGTGCGCTGGACCAGGGACGAGACTTTGATTGGGTTTCGGGTCACAGTTTGCAGTTCAGTTCAGGGATTTAGGCCGAGCAAGTGGTAATCAGTGAATCAATCACAGGGGTACATCTAAAGAGGTTACTAGAGCCACCACAAGGGCAATTAGAGAACTTGTAAATCAATTGTTTAATTCATAAAAAAAACCTGGAGATAGACTGAAGCGGCATTTATCTACTTTGCATTTGCATAGCAAATGCAGTTCGAAGGCTACATGGCTCAACTTCAGGCTCTGTCTGTAAGTTTATAAAGTAAAAAAATGCAGATAAACAAACAATCTATTCGCTCCCCAGCGAAGTCGCCATTTTGTTATCGGGAAAACTAGTGTCTATGCAGAACTGCTAGTCCCACTAAGGGTGATAGCTACCTTAGAAACAAACACACTAAAACCACTTTCGTTTTCCTTTATGGGAAATAGATGAGAGAAGAATAAAGGAGACCAACCTCAGTCTTGCGCTTGGTTCCTTGCTTGATTCCTCTCCCTTCTGATAGTACTTTGCTACTTGCTTCCTTGTATACCCAGCTTCAAAGATTACTTGTAGAATCAAAGCAGCATAACACTCTACGAGAACATAGATCTATTATCATAAACAATATAAGATCAGATGTATATTAACCACACAAATGTATACAACATCAATTACACAAAAATGTGGATAAAAACTTGAATAGCTTTATTAATAATCAAGAAAGAGGAAAGAGGATTACAACCAATTGTTCCAACCCAGCATCATCCTCTAAGCAAGAAGCCCTTCTTCACCTCATGAAAATCTTAGATCACCCAACACTATGATATTGCACTAAGAAACCAGCAGCACTTCCTTACAAGATACACAATTCCAGCCTCTGGATCTCTGGGATGAGGGATCCATATATAGATGTTTGCAAGGGGGGTGAGTCATCTTTTGAGATTTGATTAGTGTCTTCTCTCTGATAGTTCTTGATTCCACTTGGAGATTGATGATCTCTTACTCATCCCTAGTCGAATTCAGAGAGGCAAGTGTCACGGGAGAGGTTTCTAGAAGATTCCATGCTCCTCCACCTTGCGGATTGACCCTGCCATTTTTCCTTTCTCGCCCATCGCACCCCATAGAAGGGTTTTTTGACATGCATCACACCTACTATGTGTATTCAGGTGGGATGCAGCGCACTTTGCCAATGGAGCAGGTGAAATGGTCCAGTTTTGACCAGTTCTGAGTAGTTTTTTATGGAGAACTTTTGGGAGAAGATGTAATCAGTTGACCTTGTTCTTTTAGGGGTCGGAACAACACTTTTAGGGACTTAAGAGCCCTTGGTTTATTGACATTTATGATTGGGGTTTCAGTGCTCAAAAATTTCTATAACACAAATTTCAGAGCTGTTCGCGCTATATTTGCGGAGATATGATCTGAGGAAGTTGGTCTTTTTGCAGACTCCTGAATTACATTCCAAACAGGTGACCTGGGGAAAAGCGTCATAACTTTCTCTCTGGGGATCGAATTGAAATTTCGTAAGAAGGTGGAGAAAGAGGACAGACTGTAGTTTCTTTTATGCATTTTTCAGTTCCAAAGTTTGAAACAGTGACTCGTGGCACGTCGTACAAGTTCGCTCTACTGAACTAGTCTATAATCAAGTCACTGTGGGAGATTTCGCATAACTCTTCCTTGGAGAATCCAATTTGGGTCAGACTTGTGGCATTGGAAAGAGGACACAGAGGGCTACTACAAATCACAAATTTAGATCTAGATGATTGGAAAGTGCAGAGATACATCAGAGGCAATATCAAGCTCCTACAAAGTGAAAAAAGGTGTGTAGATTTTCTTAAATTTTTGCTTAAGCTTGGTTTGAAAATTTATTTTGAAGGAATTCAAAGGGCATAGTAGAGCATTATTATCGGTAACTGATGCCCCGAGGAAAGAAAATGCAAACACCTAGTAAGGAACCTGAAAGCTCTAGCATGACTCATGAAGAAGAGGAAGAAATGCAACATGATATATCAAAATTACAAGACCAAGTGCAACAACTGTCCCTTGCACAAAAAGGAACAGAATCTAAGATGGATGGTTTAAAGAAATGCATAGAATCTAAGATGGATTGTTTTAAGAAAGGTGTAGAAGCTAAGATGAATGACGTGGAAGCTAAGATGGATGATTTGAAGATAGATTTGAAGACAGACATGGAAGAATTGAAGATAAATATGAATAAGTTGCTACAAGAAAGGGTCACTAATGGTGAAAGGGTAGTAAAGGAAACTCATGATGAGAACAAAAGAAATGTTAATCATGATTCCATAGACTCTAATGTTGGATCAAAGACCCACCATATTCCAAAAATCGATATGAGGAAGTTTGATGGCAAGGATCCAGCAACATGGATATTACAGATGGAGCAATTTTTCGATCTCAATAATGTGCAAAACACACAAAAGGTACGTATTGCAACTTTATATTTGGAACCAAATCAGTTTGTATGGTATCAATGGCTTTGCTCTCGTAAACAATTTATCACTTGGGAAATTTTTACGGAAGAATTGATAGCACATTATGAGGATACAAAAAGCAACACTTTTTTTAGCCAATTGATAAGTCTCAAACAAAAGGGTTCAATAATGGAGCACATTGAGGAGTTCCAAAAATTGAACATAAGGGTAAAAGATATTCCAGAGGAGCATAGGATTGATGTGTTCATAGGGTCTTTAAAGGATAATATCCAACATGATGTTCGCCTTTGGGAACCTGATTCATTAGAGAAGGCATTCAGGTTAGCAAGAAAAATGGAAAGCAAAATTATGGCAACCAGGAAGCATACCACTCACAACTATAAAGATGGAAGTGTTGTTGCCCTAGTCTTCCACAACCTATAAGGTTGACACCACAACAATTGGAAGAAAAAAGAGCAAAAGGGCTTTGTTACAGTTGTGATAGCAAATACACTAAAGGTCATAAGTGTGCTGAGAAGAAATTATTCTACATAGATTGTGAAGAGGAAGAAGAAAAGGAGCAAGAAAGGTCAAAAGAAGAGGATATACTCCAGGAACAAAGCCTAGATAAAGAAGAAATGAATCCGACCATATCTTGTAATGCATTGGCGGGAATTACCACTCCTCAAACCATCAAGATAGAAGGACAAATCAAGAAGAAAAAGGTAATAGTGTTGATTGATTCAGGAAGTACCCACAATTTTATTCATTGTAAGGTAGCAAAAGAATTGAATTGCTTCTTATATCCAGCACCAGAGTGTCAAGTGATGGTTGCAAATGGAGGAACAATAAATTTCTTGGAAAGTGCCATAATATCAAGCTATCCATGGGAGAATATGTATTGACTAGCCCAATGCTTTCCATTCCAATGGGAGGTGTTGATGTTGTACTAGGAGTCCAATGGCTACAATCCTTGGGTACAATAGCTTTTAATTTCAAGAAATTTTCATGAAATTTTCTGTGGAAGGAAAGGAAGTTGAATTAAGGGGTATTGCAGGGAAACCAGGAAAGATAATCAGCTCTAATGGTATGACAAAGCTTCTAAAAAAGGAACAAAGAGGTGTAATTGCACAATTATGTTCGCTAGATGTTTCCACATTGGAATCATCTATTTCTCCAGATCTCCAAAAAGTCTTGGACAATCATTCCAAGGTATTTGAGACTCCCAAAGGTCTCCCACCTATTCGTGATCATGATCATGCTATTCATCTGATTCCAGGAAGTGTTCCTCCAAACATCAGGCCGTACAGATATCCCTATGCCCAAAAGAGTGAAATTGAACGTATGGTTGCAGAAATGCTAGAGGCTGGTATAATTCAACCAAGTCAAAGTTCTTTCTCTGCTCCAGTAGTATTGGTGCACAAGAAGGATGGATCATGGCGCATGTGTCCGGATTATAGGGAGCTCAACAAGCTCACTATTAAAGATAAGTTTCCCATTCCTGTCATTGATGAATTACTGGATGAATTGCATGGATCAATTTACTTCACCAAGTTGGATCTTCGTTCAGGATATCATCAAATCAGAATGAAGATTGAAGACATTCCGAAAACAGCATTTAGAACTCATGAGGGTCATTATGAATTTTTGGTCATGCCTTTTGGCCTTACCAATGCACCTTCAACATTTCAAGGTTTGATGAATTCAATTTTCAAACCATTCCTTAGAAAATTTGTGTTAGTATTTTTTGATGATATACTAATCTACAGCAAGTCTTGGAAGGATCATGTTGAACATGTTGACAGGGTGCTACAACTATTGGAGGAGAAACAATTATATGCAAAAAGATCCAAATGTTTCTTTGGAGTACAAGAGGTGGAATATCTGGGTCATATTGTATCTCATGAAGGAGTTAAGGTAGACCCTAGCAAAATTAAAGCCATTAAGGAATGGAAAATTCCCACATCCATAAAGCATCTGCGAGGATTTCTCAGGTTGACAGGGTATTATCGCAAGTTTGTTAAGAATTATGGGAGAATAGCAGCACCTCTAACAACATTATTGAAGAAAGATGCATTTTCATGGACTCCAGAAGCAACAAAGGCCTTTCGAACATCTTAAAGAGGCAATGTGCCAAGCACCGGTCTTAGCTACACCGGACTTCACAAAAACCTTTATTGTGGAATGTGATGCTTCAGGAAATGGAATTGGTGTTGTTTTAATGCAAGATGAAAGACCCATTGCTTTTGAAAGTCGTCCAATCAAGGGAAAGTTTTTACACAAAGCTATTTATGAGAAGGAAATGTTGGCAATACTCCATGCACTTAAGAAATGGCGACCCTACCTAATGGGAAGACACTTCAAGGTAAAAACGGATCATGATAGCCTTAAATACTTTTTAGAACAAAGATTATCCTCTGAAGAGCAACAAAAGTGGGTCACAAAGATGTTGGGTTATGACTTTGAAATCATCTACAAAAAAGGGAAGCAAAATGTGGTGGCAGATGCACTCTCAAGAAAGGATGAGGATGTGGAAGCATTGTTGTGCGCCATTTCTATTATCCAACCAGATTGGATAAACGAAGCAAGGGAGGAATGGAAGAATGACGAAGAAGTGTGGGCACTTATTCGAAAGTTACAACAAGATTCCAGTACGTCTGATACATTTAGCTGGCAAAATGATTCGTTATGGTACAAAGATCGCTTATACCTCTGTAAGAATTCCCAGCTAAAACAAAAGATTCTTATGGAATTGCACACTTCTCCCTTAGGAGGGCACTCAGGATTTTTAAAAACTTACCACAGGGTTAAGAAGGAATTTTTTTGGGATGGCCTTAAATCAGATATTCAAAAGTTTGTGGCGGAATGTTTGGTTTGCCAACAAAATAAAGTTGAAACAATTAAGACACCGGGTCTATTACAACCTTTATCCATTCCAAGCCAACGTTGGGAGGAGGTTTCAATGGATTTTATCACAGGTTTACCCAAGTCTGAGGGAAAGAGTGTCATCATGGTGGTAGTTGACAGACTTACCAAGTATGCACACTTTTGTGCATTATCACATCCATTTAAAGCCAGTACAGTTTCTACTGCATTTATGGAAACAATTCAAAAGCTACATGGAAACCCAAAGATTATTGTAAGTGACAGAGATCCCATTTTCACTGGAAATTTTTGGACAGAATTATTTTCTTGTCTGGGTACTCAGTTAGCTCATAGCTCATCTTATCATCCTCAATCTGATGGGCAAACTGAGATAGTAAACAAATGTTTGGAAGGATATCTTCGTTGCTTTGTATCTGATAAACAGACACAATGGGTCAAATGGTTGCCTCTGGCTGAATGGTGGTATAACACTTCCTTCCATACAGCAACAAAAATGACCCCATTTATGGCACTTTATGGGTATCAGCCACCATCCATCACATCATATTTAAGAGAAAATTCTAAGGTTCAAGCAGTGGAACATCACATTGAACATCAACAACAAGTCCTCCAACTCTTGAAGGATAACCTCGTGTTGGCACAGAATAGAATGAAACAACAGGCAGATCAACATCGTAGCGAAAGAAGTTTTGATGTAGGTGATTGGGTATTCCTACAGCTACAACCATATAGGCAAATGTCCCTCAAGCAAGCTAAGAAGGATAATAAATTATCACCAAAGTAATATGGTCCATACAAGGTGTTGCAAAAGATTGGTACTGTGGCATACAAATTGGAGCTTCCTGCAGCTTCTCGATTGCACCCTGTTTTCCATGTTTCATGGTTAAAGAAGGTTATAGGCGACAAGCTCCCAGTTCAAACAATATTGCCAGAACTTGACGAGGAAGGAAAAATTATATTGGAACTGGAAGCAGTCACAGAAACAAGAACTCGACAGCTACGAAATCGATCAATTTCGGAGTATCTTATCAAGTGGAAGAACTTATCCGCTGAAGATTCCACATGGGAGGATGAGAATTTTATATAGAAGCATCCAGAACTTCTCAAGCATTGAGGACAACACTTTTTTGGAGAGGGGCATGTTGGGTCCCTCTAATACTAGTGATTACCCCATTACTATTGTAGTTGTACCCCTTATTAATATTGTTGTGCCCCTATTATCCCCATATTGTTATTATTGTGCCCCATAGAATCCCTCTATTGTTATTTTTGTGGCTTTATATTATTATTGTTAGGTCGGCTGGGTTATATTGTGACTCCTTAGACTCCTATATATAGAAAGGAGGTTTTGTCATTTGAATCATCCAAGAATTGTTCATTTATGTAATGTAAAGGAGGTTGCCCCCTCAAAGAGGCTGAATTCTAAGGCATTGATCTATATTTTCTATCTTTTTCTTGAGCTGACTTCATAACATCCTTGCTTTCCTTTCTATATTTTGCCCAGGCAAGCCTCCTGCTACAATTTACAACTATGCTAAGTTCTTGGCAAATAGAATCCATAAATAGCTTATTAGATTGCCAAATGAGAGAGTGTTTAAGTATTCATCAATATTATTTCACATGTTCCTGTACTTTCAATCAGACAAGTTCCCTGTCAGCATCCAGAAGTTAGACACCAAGGGAAACCCAAGGTCTGTCATCTTCTAGACACCATTGATCCAAATGTATTCCACTGTATTTACTTGTAAAGACTTCATTGATTCATTTTTTCATCCTGTTATAAACATGCTATCCAGTAGCTATCAACCCAAGATCAATCAAGAGATTAAAAGAGTTTTACAGTTGGCAAAGAACAATAAAGTGGGAGACTGGTATCTATACCAGGACCACACAGAAATTAGAATATATGGATGCCAACTAGCTCCCTACAAACTGCCCAAATACCTCCCCATGAGGATATTTGCATTAGAATACTTTAGGCATATTATAAACTCTCATGAAGTCAATTTCCTATCAGCTAGGAAGAAGACCCAGTTCAAAATGAAAAATCAATTGGGCCCCTTTATTTGTAATACTAGGGAAGTTGGACCAGAGGCAGATAAACTCTTACAGGAGATGAACTTCAAGAGCAGTTTTATGTGGCAATATGACCCTCATGGAGACATAAATAAACTAAGGCTCAAAGTCAAATTGGGTCCTTTCATACATCATCCTAGACTAGACATTGAGAGATTTGCCAACCAGTCAGAATGGTTGGAAAACACTTTGATAGATATGGATAGTATTGTAGTAGATGTGGAGAATACATTAATAGATGTGGAAAAGTAGATTGATACTAGTTCCTTTCTACAGTTTCCAGCCCTAGAAGAACATATCAATATTCCTCCTATTTTGCAGACTCCAGCCAATGAAGACAGAAATGCAAAAAGAACCAAGGAAGAAGAGTCTAGTTCAGCCATGGAAACCACAAATGACCAATTTGAGATCAGTTACAGGAAGAAGCCCAAGCTTAATCATGTAACTGAACAAGAAGACACCATTGACACGGTGGAAATCACTGACACTAAAACAATGCTTGGAAGGAATAAAGGCCCAGCAGCTTCAGAGGAAACACACCAACCTTCTACCTCCAACACCCAACTTATTGAGAAACATCTTAGCATTGAAGTCTCTTCATCCAGCAAGCCTATGGATAAAGAGAAAGATCTTAAAGAAAAGTACAAGGAAATTAAGTTGAGGAAAGAAGCATTGAAGGTTGAGACTTATGGCCATTACTTCAAGCAAACACCTGCCAATCAAAATTGGTTAATGTCAGCCTTTGACATTAAGACTCGGAAAATGCAAATGACATTCATGATGCCTACAGTCCAGTAGCCCAAATCATTAGCTCACTACAGGAAAACTAAATTTGAAGTTTTGGCTAGGGATGTTCACCCTATTGACCAAATTGAGTTTCACAAATAGGCAGGTGAGATGATCTATTCCACCATGACAAATAAAGTTATGACTGTGCACAAACTCCAAGGCTCAATAGATCATATCACAGTATAATACAAGGTAGAAAGGGCCTCCTCACAGGACAAGGACAACAGAATGAAGTCACTGGAAGACTTGGTGATTGAGCTTGGGTATAATCCCAATGATGTCAAAGCTACAGAGAAACTGATAAAGAAAAAGAATGAGGATATTGCTGCTTTGAAGAAGCAACTGAAACTGCCTCATTTAGAGAATCCATAGATAAAGGAGGTCCTTGAAAGCTAGACCCAGCAAGAGGAGATGATGGACCTCATCCTCCAGTTAAATGATCAGGTAAAGGAATTGGACAGTTTGATACAGTTAAAACATACCAACCTTGAGATAGCCACTGCCACTGCCATTCCAATAGTCACTACAGTAGTTCCATCAACCTTGGCAACTTCATTGGCCCCCATAGCTCCATTGGCTACCACACTTCCACCTGCAATGAAATCTACATCAATAATAGATTCAACAACAACAGCAGCTCAACCAAGTGATGAGGCAAGAAAATTGGTCAAAGTAATGGAGGACATGTCCATTCAGACCACATAGATAAATAAACTTTAAAAAATGATAACAAGTCTATAGAACGAGAACAAACTTGCACAGATTATGCACAAGGATGAAGTTCAGAAGTCAACAAGGTTGACTGAAAGAATGAAGAGCTTGGAAAAAGAATTGGCATTAAAGGAGCCACTTGGCCAAGGGCCAATATCATTGACTTTGTCAATGATATTTGGCCATATATACAAGTCATGTTTGAACAAAATAATTTAGTCAAAGAGGCTACAGAAGCAATTCAGAGAGTTAAGGGTGAACTAGGAGACATGCTAGAAGAAGCCATTAGAGTAATCCATTTCCTTAAATCTAAAAAAAATATGAGTTGCAGGAACTAGAGATAGCTGACAGGACTGGCACCATACTAGAGGTAAAAAATGTGCTCACTAAAAGGAACTTAATGATGAACCTTGAGGACAAATGCCAAACCATGCAGCAGGCTATAGATAGGTTCATGGTTAAGTTTGATGCTTTAAGGTAGAAAGGTCTACCAAATCCCTTGGTGATAAATGACAAATTGATGCCACATGAAGACTACAACAAGAGAATCAGAGAGGTGGCAAGAGATCAAGCAAATAATTCTTCCATGAAAGGGATGCCTATAGGAAAGGTTCTATACCAGACTTTTGAGAACCTATTTTACCTCTAGGATGAGGTAAAACACCTTTTTGTGAACAGGCCCACCTTCGCAAAGTACACAGAAGTAGATGAAATCTACAGAAAAATGATAAATATCAAATTACTAGATGGAGAAATAGGGAAAAGTTAAATGACTTACTGTAAAAATGCAAAGTAAAAGTAAAAACAAGGCAATCAAAGAAAAGGTACAGGTCAGTCAGATGAAAGTGTATCAGTAAAAAGGGCAAAGTAAAAAGAACAGTCAGCGTAGAAGACCAACAACAAAGGAGAATAAACAACAAAAGATCAAAGCATAAAGACAGCACAACCAAATAAACAGGGACAGCTTACATCAATTGAATATCTGTCTCTATCTTCTTGCATGAATATATTTCTTTCTCCTAGATTAATTCCCAAGAGAGCTTGGGATATTTTGTAAACTATTTTTGTATAAGTACTTCAAAATTTGAAGCATAGAGGGTGGATTGCTAGACATTTCTATAGTTGTATTGATCTGAAACATGAGGGTTATTGTACCAATTTTTCAAATCAGCAAACTGGACTGAGTAATAAAGAGATTACATTACAAGATTCATGTGTTGATGTACTTCAGTGAAGTATTTTCTTTGGTCAAATTTTTATTCTCTTATGTATTTCACAAACTTACATGTTATCTAAAGTGAATGAATTAACTGGAATTATATTACAGAATTTGTTTAAGTACACTCTGTCTTGAACAGTTAATCATTTTAATGTTTTCTTCTAATATCCAAATCTGAGAATGCTTAATTGCTCTCCCATCCCGGTTGACCTCTTTCACTTCCTTCATTATCTGGTTTAATGAACCCTTAATTTCTCCTTGGATCTTATTGAAATCAACTTCACCATCTAGCCTTAAGATCTAAAATTACTCAGCTACCTTTCCCTATAGATGCTATTTTTAGAACTTGATCCAGTCCTATTTGCTTGGCATTTGACCCCATAGCCCAATGGTAAAAGACATCCCTCTATCCATCTAAGTCAGTGGTTCCAACACTAAATCTAAATCAAAACCCAAGTACAATCATAACTAGCCTAAAATCAATTAACCAAACAAAGTTAAATCATAAAGAGAGAGCCCTCTCTAAGCATTAGGAAGGCTAGATCCTAATCTCCAAAGTAGGTGTCTAGTCAATTTAACGTCTTAAATTGCTCTACATAAATTATCAATCCGGGTATCGTAAACTGATGAAGTGTGGTGCACCATTAGTTAACCTTTTTCTTACTTCGTTGTTTTATAGATTTTATTTTGTTTTGGGGTTTTGTTTTTGTTGGTTTCCTAAAGTGTCTAATGCAAATGGAAATCCTATTCTAAGGTCTTAAGAATACTTTTAAAGGACAAGTATGGATAGAGATTTCAAGACAAGGCTTAAGGCCTATGTCCCTAATGGTAACGTCCAAAACTTTAGCACTTCAAAAGATCTCAAAACATGTTATTGATGGAATTAGTACTTTGAACAAAAGTGTAAATATGCAGCTACTTCAATGAAAATGGAATGCAACAACCAATCAATGAGCTAGTGACTATGAAACCCAGTATCCTTGCTGCTGTATGAAAAAGAAAGTAAAAACTGAACTTAAAGCAACTCAAAGACTGAAAGCAAAGCAACTAATTCATCACACTACTTCAACTCTTCTGATCCTTTACCCTTCAGCTCAATCTACCTTATGGGAAGCAATCATGAACAAGTTAAGCAATATGATATCTAAATTGCAAGAAATTAAATTGCATAAAGGAAACTAATCACACTACTTCAACTCTTCTGATACTTTACCCTTCAGCTCAATCTACCTTATGGGAAGCAATCATGAACAAGTTAAGCAATATGATATCTAAATTGCAGGAAAGTAAATGAGCAAAACAAAATTGATTGAAATAACAATGCTAGAATTAGAACTCAAAAAAAAAAAATCAGCAGAAGGACAAGATGATTCCGTCATGTCATTAGTCATTAAAAAGCTATGTGAATTACTAACCTACAATCAACCGGTTGAACACACTTGCATGAATTAAAATTGCATGAATGAAAAATCTAATCTATCAAACTTGAAAGCAATTAAATGACATAATGAAATCAAAGCAAAATTACAAAATGAAATCTACTCTACCTTACATTCTAATATGCTCCATGAAATCTACTTCACATCTTCTTCCATGTTGAGAACATCAAAGCTTTATTCAAATTCTTCAATATTACAAAGTACAACAAAGCTCTCCAAAGCTTTCAAAAGCCATCAAGGAAGAACTACAAACTCCAAGCTAAAGAACTCACAAGCTAAAAGACTAATAAGCTAAGTTCTCAAATGAAGGAGAGAGATCTCCTATTTATACAAAAAGATGAGAAGCCATCTCATTAATGAGAATCCATGAATCTCTCCCTCTACCTCTAGAGTCCTAATCAAAATAGGAACTGATAAGACACATGTCTTCTTAGAGTTACAATACAATTAGGAGATGTGACACATATCCTCATGATCCCATGATTCTTTCCACTCAAATTCGAATTTGGCCTTAGAGTGCCACATAAGAGTCTTCTAGAAGTCTCCTTTCAACCTACACATGTCAACAACCTCAACCCATTTGTTAGGTATAAGCATATGCACATTATTTTCTAATATTTAACCACAAATTCACTTAAAAGGCTTAGAATTAATAAAGATTGGAAAAACATAAATGTGGCCCAATGATAATGAAAGTGGGATGAATGTGGTGACATAGTAGTGAAATGGAGGTGATATAATGGACATAATAGTGAAAGTGTAATGGAAATGAATGACATTTTCAAGACTCAACCTATTATTTCTTTCCTAATAGCTCTAGAGAAATTTTGGAGTGATAACAACTTCATTTCGACCTCATACCTCAGCCTTGGATTTATAAGAGATCTGAAAGTGATAGCTGCAATGGCCAATGCGTTTGCTAACCTATTCATGTCTCTTGGAATGAAATGTATATTGAAAGCATCAAAGAAATTCTCAACTAAATCCCAAACTTCATTTCTATATGCCCTGAGTCTAAGGTGTTTTGTTTGACAGTGATTTTTGATCTGCTTTATAATCAATTATGAATCTCCAAAAATAGAGATGGACTGAACCCCCATTTGTTTTGTTGTCTGAAGAGCAATGATTAAGGATTCATACTCTTCCACGTTGTTAGTTGCTTCAAATTCTAATTTAAAAGAAAATGGCATTATGTTACCTCTAGGTGTAATCAACAGGAAACCAGCACCTGTGCCCTCCTTAGAGTAGGCACCATCAAAGAATCACTTCCATACACCTTTTGTTTGCAGCTCTATATTTACACATGCTGAAGTGAGCTACCTCTGATTATCTTCAGCAAGTTCTGCATTATCATGTAGCATAAAACAAGAGAAATCATATTTTTCTTGGTTGTACACAGGTGAATTACTTGCTCCATTCTTTGTAATTGTCTTAACAAACCTTGTTTCTCTATACAACCTTCTCTCTTCCCCACCAAAAACCAGTATAATAGCATAAGTAAAGTCCAACCTCAGAAATCCCCCAAAATAGCCCCCCATGATCTAGATAGTATCATTCCAAACCTAGCAGGGATATCTGCTACTACTACATCCATTACTAAGCTTCTGGTTGGGATCTGGGCTAATGACACCACCATATCCTTAATGACACCAAGACACTTGACCTTATTTGAATCAAAGGAATATAGGTCTCTGTAGGACTTAGTGATTTGTAAATTCAGTTGTTTCATCACTGACACTGGCATGAGGTTATGCAAAGCTCCAGAGTCAAGCATATAGTTATGCAAGATGAAGTCATGAATCAATAAAGAAATGTAGAAAAGGGGGGTTGAAGAATCTACCTCCTCGACATGTGGGCCAAAAACAACTATAGGTTTATCTTCTTGTAGATTCACAGTATCATTCACATTTACATTTTGAGACAAGTTGATAAACTTAGCAATTTTCTTTTTGTAAGCTAGTGCCTTGACCAACTCTGTGAGAGGTACCTGAATTTTTATTTTCTCCAATTCTTTAGTGAGACTAAATGCATGGAGTTGTCTTGCATTCCTTCCATTTCTTCTTCACTTCTCCTCATAATTGGAATTTCTTCTGGAATGGAAACAATTCTTTCTAAAGGAATTTTATTAGTTTTATCTTGGGAAGACTCACCTTGATGCATCTAAGTCTTTCTATTTACACTCTATTGTTGCTTTCCTTTATTCAGTTGTTTTGCAAACTGTGCCTCTTATGGAGTCGTCTTTTGTAAGGGAGCAGAAACCTGCTACTCACCTTCATTTTCTTAAACTCTAGATCTTTTTCTTGATCTTAGGTCATACTTCTTATGCAATTCTACCTGCATAAAATTAGTAAACTGCTTCCAATACTCATCATTTTCATTTTCATTAAAAGTGGCATCTGTTTCAGTATATTCTTCTTCAACACCTTTTTCATCTTTGCCCCCAGCATACAGTGTGGAGATATGATCATCATGATCTTTAGAATATTCTTCTGATGCTTCACCAGGATCTGCCTCTAAGTAGAGTGGTGCTTGGACTTGATCTTGGTCCTTTCTTTCCTTCTACAAAATCTGCAAAGGTTGCCTTTTGTATTGGGGATTAAAACCTCTATTCTGTTGTACTTGCCTTTGAGAATTTTTATTCTCCAATTCCAATTTAATCAATTTTCTAGACAAATTTTTTATCACCTTGTTCATATCCTCCAATGCCTAATTTTGAGATGATTCCTCTTTGGCATTTTCCTTATCTTGTGCAGGTTGTGTCTCTGGTGCTTTGCTTGCAACCACCATATTTGCTTCTATCTCTATATCATCAGTTTGAATCTGGTCAAGGGTTGAGGATCTTCTCTCCCTTAACGTGAATCCAAAGTCTGATTCAAATGCCCCTGCAAAAGTCACTTTTGCACCAGTAGGAGGGGGCTTGATCTCCACTGGAAGACTATTGTAAAGCTTATTAAACCTTCTGATGAAATCAGCAATGCTTTCATCAGATTTCCTTTTGATAGAATTGAATTCTGTAAGCGAATATCCATGATCTTGCTTCTCTCCCCATCTCTGGGTGAACTGGCGCTCCATCTCTTCCCATGTAGGGATAGAGTTATTAGCAAGCCCTTTAAACCACTTTCTTGCTTCACCATCTAAATATTGCACAAAAAGTCTTAAAACAACATCCAGGTGTTCAACATTGAGATTTTCTACAAAGTTATAGAACATCGCTATATGTTTCTCTACTATTTGTTCATCTTCCCCCATGAAACGAGGAATAATATTTAAGTATTCTTGAGGCATCGGATTCAGTTGTTGAGGCAACTAAATAGGTTCATACCTATTTAGCAAGAATGCAGGTGCTTCCATGTTTACAACGGAACTTACTGAACCTTGAGTACCAGCAGATGCAGAACCTGCCTGAAAGGTAAATGGAGTATGAAAAGGAGGTAATGTAGATATAGGTTCAGGTTGAACAACTATAGAAGATATATTTTCAGGTACTGAAAAAAAAAAGAATAGACTCTAAAGACTGTTCTTGAAATGAGGTGGATGTAAAAGGTGATTTTTTATCAAGAAAAGGTAATCTTTTTTCTAAATTTTCGAGTGAAAGATGTGCAAAATTGCTACCAGGTGTAGACAGTGTGGGACTTGGTGTAGATGGAGTTTTTGGTTTCCAAACCCTCTTAGAAACTAATCTCTCAAGGTCTAAAAGAACTTGAGCTTTCTACTGCGAGGTATTTGACCTCGTATGAGGCCTTTTTGAAGCCAGAGTTGCAATTCTTGTTCAATACAGCCAAATATTTCCTCCTCACTGAACAACTAGAGGAAAATATTAAAACCTAGGGAAAAACATTCTTGTCTTTGATCCCAAGCAATGGCACCAATTAATGTTGTCCCTCAAAAAACCAATTTCTAGGCTATGGAGAAATTGTGCCTAAGACATTAAAGTTTTATTATGCATGTCACTCATTTGTATAAAGTGTTTTTATCTTGAGGAGTATGAAGAGAATTATCTTAAAACCCTTGACATATAGCTGATATGAAAATTTCAAGATGCCATGTGGTATTGGATACAAATGTTGTGTGAAGAATACTTGGGAATACTAAAGACAATATGTTGTGTTTAACAGAAACTGTTATATTTAACTTAGAAGAAATACAGAGAAAGAAGTTTTAAACATGGGAGCGCTATTTTAAGGAAATTTAACTTTATTAATAGAAGTAAACAAAGACCTGCAACTTCATTACCACATTTAAAGAGAGAAAGAGACAAAATGACACATAAAAGAGAGATTACAAATAATACCCAACAACGTATGTAAAACTCCTAATTCTTTCATTAATCATCAATGTAGAATTTCCTGTAAATTCTCTACAAATCTACCTCTGAGATCTATGTAGAAAATATGACTGTAGATTAACTTGATAATGCAATATACCAAAGCAAAATACTATAATCTACTTCTACTATCAAACTTGCGGAAGCTTAATCAATTTGAGCAAGATCAAATAGAACACATTTAACTGAGAAGAAGAATCAATCACACATGAAACACAGAAGAATACTCTGGGGAAAGCCTGAGCTAAAAACCCTGCTATCTGTATTATCATACAATGGAAATATATCAGATATTACACACTGCTCTTAGTAATATCCCTCACTGCTCATAGACAAACCAGACAACTCATATGCCTTTCCATCTGTCCTCCAAGCCTCCTATTTCCTTGCGCAGTTTTCCCTAGGTGCTCCAGCGGTAACCTTGTGTGACACTGATCTCACACACTACTCCAACACACTATAAAACTACGCAATCCTCAAGGAATCTCTTTTCCTTCTGCATGGATGAGTTTCCTTTATAGGAAAATTCCTCCAAGTGATAGTACATTATCCCTATCTTTAATCTCAACTAGGTCTTTGTCTGAACTGACATGCATGAGTTATTTATCAGAGAATATTCAGTTATATGGAGAGGATTAGTTTCATGCATGCATGCATTAATTGACAGATTTCACAATTAGTTCCTCCAATTGTTTGGAACTAATTTAACTAGACTTAACTCAGTTAACTGAGCTAACTAATTACAACTCAAAGACAACTCACCCTTATCTCCTTAATTAAGGGATAACTTCCTCAATCAAAGGGATAACTATTGCATGTCTTCACAAAGAATTCATGTTTGAATTTCTCCAACTAATTAACTCAAGATGAATTAATTAATTATTTTTCAAACAACTGGTGAGACTAAATTCAAATTTTAATTCAAGGACAAATTAAAATTGGAATATCCTGAAATGCTATCTATAGCAATGCTATTTTTAGCATTTCTTGTTGCTATTTTCAACACTCCCTCTCAACAAGAAAGACATTCAACTCGATCTTGATCCTGAACCTTTGGAATGTTCTGCATGCAACACTACTCTCTAGTGTTGTTGCTCCAACAACTCCAAAAACAAAAAAAATATCCAACTTGAATCAGAATGATGCCTCTGTCATCAAAGTCTCTGACTGTTATTGCCTTTGTTGACTGAAAACTATGCACCTCCGTGCTCTTCAATATCTGACTACTCTAGCCTCTGTCACTTTGATCTTTGCTTGCATCAATCCCACTAATTCCTCCTACTGCATCCATGTTTCTGCTGGTCCTTTCACCTAGCACTGCATCTGCACTGCACCTCCTCTCATCATGTTGCATCGTGCTTCCCACTGCTGCACCGCAACTCAATTATTGAGAAGTAAGTAACTGATCTCCCAACTGACCTCCCTGTTGGGCTAGAAACACCCTCTGATGCTAAATCTCCCTCTGCCTCTCCATCCACATTTTTCTCTACCCACTCAGCCAGTGCTGCTACTCCTCGTTGGGGCTCCCTTATCAAGGTCTAATCCAAGAGGCTGGGTACCTCGAGGATCCTGCCCCTAGGCTGGGTACCTCGAGGATCACTTCACATTACCCCACCTTACACCTAGAGGTATGGCTGCATGTGATCCTTCTGCCCACTTGGCTCGAAATTTCCCCCTACTAGAGGTCTCTTCATGAGTGGATGCCTCCACTCGATCTCCTCTCAGCTTCTCTAGTTGTGGCTGCTCCACAACTTCCTGAAGTTTCTTCTCCAATTGTGGCTCCTCCACAATTGTCTGAGACTTCTTCTGTGGCTTCATGTTGAGAGGTAATTCACTCTCCCTCTCAACCACCAAGTCTCTAACAATTTCCTTGCTCCTCAAGGCTTTGTATGTGTCTTGAACCTCAAGAGCATACAGGTTCTTGACTTGTGAACCGATCTGATTCACCTGTCCCATGGTGATGTGTCTAAGGAAAACTTTTCCCTTACTAAAGACAACATCGTAGCCTTTTTCCTCCAACATCATGATCGATACCAAATTCTTCTTCAGTCCGGGCACATACTTCACATATGTCAAAGTAATAAGAGCTCCATGCTCCCTCTGAAAAGTAATCGTGCCTACTCCTGAAACACTATAGTTTTTATCATTACCCATCTCTATGCGCATCTGATGGTATTTCTCCTCCAAGGTATTGAACAAACTCTTATAGTAAGTCATGTGGAATGAGGCTCCACTGTCAATAAACCAACCACAACCCATCATCGATGAAACCATGCATGCGATGAGGGTAAAATCCAATTCGAACTGAGAGGTCAATGCCTCACCTTTAGATCCTTCCAAGGATTCCTTCTTGGACTTCTTCAATGGGCAATTAGTTGCATAATGGCCCACCTCATGACAATTAAAGCATCTCATTTTAGATTTGTCAATCTTCTTCCCACCATGAGAAGAACTCAATTTGGAATGGGAAGCCTTCCCTTTCCCTTTCCTCACCTTACTTGCTAAGGCTAGATTTTCTTCATCATCATGCTTAGATGAAGAACCATCTCTGGTGCTCCTCTTGATCTCCTCCTACATCAGATCCGACCACAGTCATTCCTAATCTGGTAGTTTCTCTCTTCCATTCACTGAGTCCTGGTAGCTATTCCAGCTCTTTGGAAGACCGAGGAGAGCAAGGCTCACCATATCATCATCGGCTGTCATGATTCCTACACTACCAAGCTCATCTCTGCAGGTGGTGAGCTTGTTCAGATATGTACAAATATTGTCGCCCTTTTCCATTGTGATTTTCCGAAGCTTATCCTTGAGCACCAGCTTCCTCTGGTCACTACTATTCTGATATAGGTCCTTCAATCTCTTCCACATTGAATACAGAGTCTCCTTCGCATGGAGACTCGAGACAATATGGTCTCAAACTCCCTCCAAAAGAATCCTCCTTGCTTTCGCCACACATTTCTTCCATTCCGTCAATTCTTAGGCGTTAGTTGCTATTGGCTTGGGGACTTCTTAATCAATGAAGTCCTTTAAACCATTGTCTTCTAATACTACTTCCATGCGATCCTTCCATGCTATGTAATTCGAGCTGCCATCCAGGGAATACTCGAGTCTCAAGCCATTGAATGCCATTGGTGAACTTTGATATGTGATAAGAAATCGATTTTGTACCTATTCTCAAGAACTTAAAACTTCGAACTTCGAACTTCTCAATATGTTGTTCACAACTTTGATCACCTTTGCTCCGATACCATGTAGAATTTCATGCAAATTCTCTACAAATCTACCTCTGAGATCTATGTAGAAAATCTGACTCTAGATTAACTCGATAATGCAATATACCAAAGCAAAATACTATAATCTACTTCTACTATCAAACTTGCGGAAGCTTAATCGATTTGATCAAGATCAAACAAAACACATATAATTGAGAAGAAGAATCAATCACACATGAAAAATAGAAGAATACTATGGGGAAAGCCTCTGCTAAAAACCCGCTATTTGTATTATCATACACTGGAAATATCTCAGATATTACACACAACTTTAGCTCTCACACAGCTATCCAGCTCTTAGTACAATCCCTCACTACTCATAGACAGACCAGACAACTCATATGCCTTTCCCTCTATCCTCCAAGCCTCCTATTTCCTTGCACAGTTTTCCCTAGGTGCTCCAACTGTAACCTTATGTGACACTGATCTCACACAGTGTAAAACTACGCAATCCTCAAGTAATCTATTTTCCTTCTGCATGGATTATTTTCCTTTATAGGAAAATTCCTCCAACTGATAGTACACTGTCCTTGTCTTTAATCTCAACTGGGTCTTTGTCTGAACTGACATGCATGAGTTATTTATGAGAGAATATTCAGTTATCTGGAGAACACTAGTTTCATGCATGCATGCATTAACTGACTGAACTCACAATTAGTTCCTCCAACTGTTTGGAACTAATTTAATTGGACTTAACTCAGTTAACTAAGCTAACTAATTACAACTCAAATACAACTCATCCTTATCTCCTTAATTAAGGGATAACTTCCTCAATCAAAGGGACAATTGTTTAATGTCTTCACAAAGACTTCATGTTTGAATTTCTCCAACTAATTAACTCAAGATGAATTAATTAATTATTTTTCAAATAGCGGGTGAGACTAAATTCGAATTTTAATTCTCAATTTTAATTCAAGGACAAATTAAAATTGGAATATCCTGAAATGCTATCTATAGCAATGCTATTTTTAGCATTTCTATTTTTAGAATTTCTTGTTGCTATTTTCAACAATCAATTCATCAAGTACAAAATTTTGCAGTCTTAATATTCCCAAAACTCAGACCTTTCTTCTTTGATTTTTTTCTTTTTATACATCATGGGATAGTTGGTAACTACCAAAAAAATGTCGAACTACTTAACTACTTTCTAACTTCCTAAAGTAAAAATTCATTTTAAAATATTACATTAGAGGATATAAGACACCTCACTTCTCTTAGGAAATAAAATAACATAAAACGAAATGGAATTAAATTATGATTGGTTGTTGCTGGTAACTGTTCAGATTGGTGGCTTGAGTGGATGGCCCTGTTGGTTCATCTTTTGTATGTTATATCATCCACTCTTTGCATCTTCTCCACAATGGTACATTTGAATTTGTTGCTCCTTCCAATTTGTTGAGTGCCATTCTGAACGTTGTGATCCTACTATAAGTAGGCTTGTCTGTAAACAAAGTCTTCACCATCCACAGAAGTTTAAAATCCTTATTAAGATAATTCACAATAGTTGCTCCCTTCAGTACTGTTGTCTTCTCATGGGTGCTGTCAATCTTACTTTTTGCTTCAACTAGCAAAGTCTCATATGATTTCCATGGCAGCAAGTTTCCTTGTAAATCCCAGCAAGAGGGGAGCCCAACTCTAACTCTTTTATCAAACAAGATATTGAACTTGGAAACTTCTTCTTTTATTTCATTCATCTTCTTCTCAACATTTTTTCTGTAGATATTTTTGATAATAATCTTATTAAAACCCATTGCACACAGCGTTTTGTCCATAATGTCATGTTCCTTTAGCTCTAAAGTAGACTTAGAGTTAATAAAATCTATCATTCTTTTTTCAAACTTGGATTTCTCTAACAATTTCTACTTATTTTGCATAACCAAACTTTCCATGTCTCTAACAATTGTTTTCTCAACCGACACAATGACAAGGAATTCCCAGATGTTCCTGATAACTTCAATAATCTTGTCCCAAAGAATTTCCCTAGCCTGGATTAAAGACATATTACCTTTTATTTTCTCCTTCAGCCTTTTAATCTCTTAGTCAGCCCTTTGAAAGTCTTCTTTGTATTTCTTTGCGTTTTCCTTCTCCATTCAAGCTTCCTCTTCACTCATGTTTAAGAGTTTACAAGTTGTATCCATGTCCTTTTGTGCTTTTTTCAAATAATGCTCAACCATCTTTAACTATGTCCCCAACTGCAATACCTGTGCCATTGCATCCTCTGCATTGATTGGCATCGTTATTGTGCAGACATGAGTATCTATTTGTTTCTACAACTTGGCCAATGATTCTTTAAGAAAAGAAACCTCTTCAGTGTTCTGCAATACATCCTATAAAAGCTTCTCCTTTCCATTCTCAATCTCAGTTATCCTTGCAGCAATAGGATGCTCACCTATAGGAAGATTCAACTTCTTTTCTATAAATGGAAAGAAAAACAGGGGGGGAAATGGAACATGTAATGAATTAATGAAGTGACAAGGATGAGGTGACAGGGTATGGTGGGTGAGCTGGATAGAAATGAATGGGAGCGGAGGATGACGTGGTGGATGTGAGGTGGAGCGAGATGATGAGGGGTGGCCCACTGCGGGGGTAGGGGGTGTATGAGATGTTGATCAAGGCTGAACCCCCGCAGTGATCACGGGTCGTTGATCTCTGTCAACTGTGCTGACGTCAGGGTCAACTGCGGGGGTTGAGCCATGGATTATAACCCGTGCTAGTTGTTCCCCCGCAGAGTGCTTTACCTGTCTTCTTTGCCAACACTTGATCACACTTCGTGGAAATGCTCAGGCTTTAGTAGATGGGTCGGGCCCACCTTCTTAATGCCTTCAATGCCGCCGTTAGTGCAATTTAAAATAATATTTCAAAATTTTAAACTTTCTTTTGTTTTTTCAAAACTTAGACATGATATTTTATTTTTTGGCTTTTGAATAATATTGAAAATTTAAATGACAGTGTAGGCTACAACACCTGGCTCCACCTGGGGATAGTTCTTTTGCCACATAAGCACTAAGAACTGTAGATCAGTGCCTTCACCTCGGGCATGGAGTCATGTATTGCTTCGCCAAATTCAATTCTATGGAAAATGTACAATGAATTCACTCTGGTATTTACAATGACAAGGTGTACGTGACTCAGAATTGGAAATAATGTTTGAGGTACTGCCCATTGACAGGCAGTTGTAAAGTTTCACCATCAAGGTTCTCCAAGTGAAATGTATTATTTTCCCTTACCTCTGTAATCCTGAATGGTCCATACCAGAGAGGGTCAAACTTCCCATGTTTGCCCTTGTCTTCTCTCCTGGTATCCCACCTTAGCACCAGGTCTCTAGCTTTAAAATCAATTTCTTTAGCTTTTCTATCAAAAATACCCTTCATTTTTTATTGATATATAATCAAATTATCTCTTACCTTATCTCTGCTTTCATTCAACTCCATTACCTTATGCATCCTTCTCACTAAAGCATTGGGTTCTTCTTTTGCCTCCTAAATCATTGCAATCACAGGCTTCACAAGCTGACTAGGAAACAGAGCTTGCATTCCATACACTAGCTCAAAAGGTGATTTTCCTGTAGACCTTTTTGTAGTCACTCGGACGGCCCAAAGAGAAAACTTCAATTTTGAATCCCAGTCCTTCTGATTCTCTGCAATGGTTTTTTTTAGAATTTTCACCAATGTTTTGTTGGTGGATTCAGCCAATCCATTCCCTTGAGGGTGATAAGCTGTTGAATGAGATAGAATAACATTATATTTCTGACAAAAAGCAACAAACCTGATTGAACTAAACACTTGAGCATTATCAGTTATGATTTTAATAGGGCACCCAAATCTACTGAAAATGTTTTCTTCTAAAAACTTCATCACCACTTGGTCATTTTCCTTTCTAGTAGGTATAGCTTCTACCCACTTGGTGAAATAATCAGTTGTTGTAAGAATCCATTTATACTATCCACTCGAAGGTGGATTAATCTCTCCAATGAAGTCTAGCCCCCATTGTCTGAATGGTTCTTCTATGAAGACTGGAATCAATGGCAAAGGGGCCAACTTCTTCTTCTCAGCGAAAAACTGACACTTTTGACAGCCTCTGACAAACCTATATATATCACTAAATAAGGTAGGCCAATAAAAGCCTGCTTGGAGAATTTTGTGTGCAGTGACCTTCCAACTGTAATGGCCACCACACAATCTTTCATGATAATCCTTAATTATCTCTGTAGACTCATCTTCTGTCAAACATAACAACAAAATTCCAGCAGGATCTTTCCAATACAATCTACCCTCTACAATCACATATGGTTGTGCCTTGATTTTTAATGCTCTATATCTTGCTCTATCAAATGACTGAGGGCAAGAAAGAAAACATAAATAGTGAACTATGTGCTTATACCAATCTGAGCATAAAAATTTGTATCGGATCCTCATACCTAGCTTTGATTTATCTTCATTCTCTTTACTTGTCTCTTCATTTACAGGTGTTAATAAATTGATTCCCAAAGCCTGAAAGTTTGACTCAGCCAACATCTTCGCCAACCCCTGTCCTTTCACTAGTTTGGTTGGCTTTATGTCTAGGTCATATTCTTGGATCTTAGCTATCCATTTTCCTCTTTTACCCTCCACATCACTCTGGACTAGGACATCCTTCACTGCAGCATTTGGCACATAAGAAATAATTTGTGACTGTAACACATAAGTCCTGAAGGATTTTAGGGCCTTCACCAAGGCGTACACCTGCTTTTCAAGAATATTGTATTTGAGTTCAACATCCCTGAGTACCTTACTAAAGAAAGCAACTGGCTTCTCTTTACCTTCATCATTTTTCTGTAGCAAAACAACAACTATTGAACTAGGTGATGCAAATGAGAATATTTGAAAGGGCTTTTGATAATCAGGACTAATCAAAACTAGAGCTTCTTGTAATGCTTCTTTGATAATGCTTCTTTGATTATGGAAAATGACTCCTTAGCCTCTTTAGTCCAATGTACTTCATTCTCCTTTTTCAGCATATTAGTAATATCTTTCACAATCTCAACATAATTAGACACGAATCTCCTTAGAAAAATTATTTTTCCCAAAAAATTTTTAATATCTTTCTTACTTCTGGGTAGAGGTATCTTTTGTATAGCCTGTACCCTTGTTGGATCTATTTTTACTCCATCTCTTGAAACAATGTGTCCCAACAGCTTGCCTTCTTCTAGAGAAAAAACAGATTTCTTGGGATTCAAAGATAGGCCATATTTCCTGCACTTCTCAAAAGTATTTTTCAGATGTTCCAAATGCTCCTCATCTGACTTGGAGAAAACAGTGATATCATCCAAGTATATCACCACAAACTTATCACCCACAAATGCAATGTCCATAGCTCTCTGGAATGTTTCACCTGCATTCATCAGCCCAAAGGGCATCCGAGCATACATGAAGGTTCCCCAAGGGGTTGTAAACGTAGTCTTCTTTTGATCCTCCTTATCAATAGCCACCTGATTATACCCAGAGAAACCATCAACCATTGACATTCTGAATGATCTAGTTACCTTTTGCAACACATGATCCATTTTAGGTAATGGATAGTTATCCTTTAAGGAGGCTCTGTTCAAATTCCTAAAATCCACACATAACCTTATTTCACCATTTTTCTTCCTTATTGGTACTAAATTGGCCACCCAATCAGAGTATCAGAGTGGAACTATTATCTTGGCATCAAAAAGCTTCTTAACTTCTTTTTCAATTAATGGAAAAAGAAAAGGATTGATCTGCCTGAGTTTTTGCTTAAATGGTTTAATCCCTTCTTTCAGGGGAATCTTGTGTTGAATTATGTTCACATCATATGTCTTGAGATCCTCATATGACCAAGCAAAAACATCAGTGTACTTCTTAAAAATCTCAATATACCTTTCTTTATAATTAAATGGAACTCCCTTAAACAATTTGACTAGCTTGGGCTCCTTCTGGGTCCCAATGTTGCAATCTTGGACCTGTTCATCCTGAGAAACTTTTTCTGAACCAACAACTATGTCATTAGAACTAAAAAGTCTTTCAAGAGGGACAAGTCCTCTTGGAAAAACATTATCCTTCAATTGAATGATCTTTTGATTAGCTATGGACTTTTTATAATCACTTACTTCTGCATTTTTTGTTACTTCATCCCCATCTTGATCAATTTCGGTGCCTTGAAAGTCTTCAATCATCGTCAAGAACTCCTTGATTTGCTGGTCATCCTTGAAAACCTGCCAGTGCTTTATGTTACAGACAGTCTGTACTTCATTTCGACCTCATACCTCAGTCTTGGATTTATAGGAGGTCTGAAATTGCTGGTTGCAATAGCCAATGAGTCTGCTAACCTGTTCTCGTCTCTTGGAACGAATTGTATATTGAAAGCATCAAAGAAATTCTCAACTAAATCCCAAACTTCATTCCTATATGCCTCGAGTCTCGGGTGTTTTGTTTGACAATGATTTTTGATCTGATTTATAATCAATTCTGAATCTCCAAAAACAGAGATGGACTGAACCCCCATTTGTTTTGCTGTCTAAAGAGCAATGATTAAGGATTCATACTCTGCCACGTTGTTAGTTGCTTCAAATTCTAATTTAAAAGAAAATGGCATTATGTTACCTCTAGGTGTAATCAACAAGAAACCAGCACCTATGCCCTCCTTAGAGTAGGCACCATCAAAGAAGCACTTCCATACACCTTCTATTTGCAGCTCTATATTTACACATGTTGAAGTGAGCTGCCTCTTATTATCTTCAGCAAGTTCTGCATTATCATGCAGCATAAAACAAGAGAAATCATCTTTTTCTTGGCTATACACAGGTGAATTACTTGCTCCATTCTTTTTAATTGTCTTAACAAACCTTGTTTCTCTATACAACCTTCTCTCTTCCCCACCAAAAACCAGTATAATAGCATAAGTAAAGTCCAACTTCAGAACTCCCCCCAATTTAGCCCCCCATGATCTAGATAGCAGCATTCCAAACCTAGCAGGGATATCTGCTACTACTACATCCATTACTAAGCTTCTAGCTAGGATCTGGGCTAATGACACCACCATATCCTTAATGACACCAAGACACTTGACCTTATTTGAATCGAAGGAATATAGGTCTCTATAGGGCTTAGTGATTTGTAAATTTAGTTGTTTCATCACTGACAGTGGCATGAGGTTATGCGAAGCTCTAGAGTCAAGCATATAGTTATGCAAGATGAAGTCATGAATCAATAAATAAATGTAGAAAAGGGGGGTCGAAGAATCTACCTCCTTGACATGTGGGCCAAAAACAACTACAGGTTTATCTTCTTGTAGATTCACAATATCATCCACATTTACATTTTGAGACAAGTTGATAAACTCAGCAATTTCCTTTTTGTAAGATGGTGTCTTGACCAACTCTGTGAGAGGTACCTGAATTTTTATTTTCTCCAATTCTTTAGTGAGACTAAATGCATGGAGTTGTCTTGCATTCCTTTTAAATTCTTATTCACTTCTCCTCATAATTGGAATTTCTTCTGGAATGGAAACAATTCTTTCTAAAGGAATTTTATTAGTTTTATCTTGGGAAGACTCACCTTGATGCATCTGAGTCTTGATATTTACACTCAAAAAAGGAGTTGCAAGTTCAAAGAAATCTAACACACACTAATTTTCATTCTAGCATAAACATAAGCACATAACAACATTGTTGGGTGAAAAAAATCTAGTGCATGCTACATTTAATTCTAGCACAAACACAAACACATTTCCAACAACAAAATTGCAGGGAAAAAGAAAACTAGCACATGTTATATTTCCTTCTAGAACAAACGTGAGCACATTTCGAAAACAGTATTGCAAAGTGACAGAAATCTAGTGCATGTTAAATTTCCTTGTAGCACAAACACAAACACATAAAAATATTGTATAGTAGCAAAAAGAGGTGATGGTAGGAGACTATTGAAGTGTTGGATCTGTGGCAAGGATCATCTTAAGAAATATTGTCCATGATATCAGGGTGGTAGGTCTAAGATCTATAGTACAAGGGAAGCGGACACAATTGGGTATGTTTGTCAGAGCATTCCTCATATCTATGCAACATTGGATAATAGGCAAGCAGATCACCAGGCATCTATTATTGAGATGAAATGTAAGCTCTGTGATCGAGTTTTTATTTTCATTTTGATTGACCCTAGATCTAATTATAGTTATGTTAACCCTGAACTGGTGCATAAGTGTCGTTTGAGAAAAGAAGTGCATGTTGAATCATGGTTGGTGCAGTTGGCTACAAGTACTAAGAAAAAAGTTAATCATTGGGTAAGAGCTACAAGTACTAAGAATGGTTAGAAACATTATTAAATTCATATATTGTCCAGATCGAATGACCTTAATCTTGAGTAAAAGGTATCACTCTAATAAAAACAAAGCATAAGTTTTAGCTGGGCATCTGTAAGATAGAGCATCAAAATAAATGGAACAAACTTCCTTTGTTTGCTCTAGGGATTTCCCGAGCTGGACTTGTACAATCTTTAGCTTTTTCTTCGCTGCTCTCAATTTAGCATAAGTTTCATC
Source organism: Pinus tabuliformis (assembly GCA_031772625.1). Classification (NCBI taxonomy): domain Eukaryota; kingdom Viridiplantae; phylum Streptophyta; class Pinopsida; order Pinales; family Pinaceae; genus Pinus; species Pinus tabuliformis. Next base: position 512,425,753 of record CM062806.1, on the reverse strand, counting down.
CTCAGTGATTGTCAATGCCTTAAAGTTTTCCAGCAATTCTTATTTCTCCCTTCGAGGCACCACCTCTCCTTGATATTGTGTCAAGGTTTCTTTTTTTTCTTCTAGTTTATTATTTAACACCCAAATGGTATCATCTACAGTTAAGGGGGTATAAGGAGGTATAGACTCTTTCTAAGTAGTCCTGTCAATAAGAACTAACAATTATTTTTGAGTAACTGCTTCAGCAATCATCGCATTGAGGTCTACAACATCCAAGTCAGTCTGTGTCCCTATAGTGACATCAAGGGTTTATTCTGTTCGAGTTTCTACACAGGCAAAAAAGTTGTCAGTTTGGGCCTCAAATGTTAGGGTTTCTCACTTGTCTTTGTAATTCCTCTTGCAGTTTCTTAAACATTTTCTGAGTTGCTTTACTTTTCTATGTAGTTTTAGATTTTCTCTTTTAAGCAACTCTATTTCATGACCCACAAGACATATTGTACGAGTTAACTAAGTTAATTTGACTTAGTTGGTTCAATTAATTTGAGTTGAAGGTATAACTTGAGTCATGTAGAGTGTCTCGTACTTTATAAGATTCGTGGTCGAGTTTATTTTGGGTTGTCATTAATTAATTCAATTTAAGTGAGTTAAAGTAAGTTAAACTAGTTTCAACTGATGGAGGAACTAGTAGTAGGTCCAACAGTGGGGTGTTGCTTCATGTGTTCAACTAGTTAACTGATAATTCAATCATAAATAAATCGCGCATGTGAGATCCGAGAGTTACCTAGTTGAGATTAGAGTTCAAGGTTCGTGTAGTATAAGTTGTATAATTATTCGAATTGTATAGATGGTGCATGCAATCAGAGGAAGAGCCTAAAGGAACTGTGCAATCCAATGGAGGAAAATTCCTCTTAGATAGTGGCATAGTTCCTCATTGAATAACGCAAGGAAATATGAGCTTGGCATGCAGTAGAATTGGCTAAGTATTGGCCAAAGTCAGCTTGTGAGGTAGTGAGATAGATTATACTTGTGGAGAGATTGTTCATTTTGAACAAGCATTGTATTTCTTCTCTATTTTTATGATCTAATGCAATATAAAAATAGGAATGGGTTTTAAGCAACAAGATTTCCCCTTAGATAAATATTTGAGCATATGTTATTGAACCTTATCTCATGTTTATGTTGTGATTTCTCGATCGATTACTTGTTTCTGCTAATGAGTAGAGTAGGTTCAAGACTTTTGTTTTAGAAAATTACATAAGTTATTTGAATCTACAAGGAATTTCTAAATGGTATCAGAGCCCTGAAATCACATTAGAACCAATCCTTGAAGTCCTCATGTACAATGATCATTTAAGGACTAATGATTTATTAGGAGTCAAAGTTATGGATCCCTAGTTCAGGGCAGATCCAAAAGACCATATGTGCATACTTCTTAAGGAAGCTAGAAGGTTGCTAGTGGGAAGATTAGTGAGTTAATGTTTAGTGACACGAAAAGGAGTTGTAATCATTGATATTGGTAGAATGAGGAGTAGAGATATTTCCCACAAGGAGATAGAGACTTTGAGGGAGTCTAGTTTCAGAGGGAGCATCCCTATCGAAGCTAGTACTTTAGGATCTGAGGAGATCAGAGTCATTATTGAAATAGTTGCAGCAGAAGTGCAGAAGCAACAACAGTATGAGTAGATCATATTTTTCCATGCATGCATTCATACCTCCAGGAGTGAGGTGGGTTGATGTAGATCCTTAGTCTCATGATTTGCGGAAATTTGGGTATGGTCCATTGAGGTGTTTTCTTCTTTCTTTTTTCTTTTTTCTTTCTCTCATGGACCATTACCTTGCTACAGGGGCACACATTATTCAGTAGCATGAGGATTAGTGTCAGTTACATATTAAGGAGTGCAGAGAAGTGTTGACAGCAGAGCATGAAGGCTCAGTAGCAAAGTCAGCAACAACACAATTTTTCTAGTAGACAATTGCAGACACAGTGGATTCAATTTGTTTTTTTTATGCTCTTCAGTTGCAAATGTTGCAATAGAAATAAAAAGAGTGAGAAGTGTTGCATGCAATACATTCCAAAGGTGCTAGATCAAGATAGATGTGAATCCCTTTCTTGTTGAGAGGGAGTGTTGAAAATGCAACAAGAAAATATTGATTTAATTTTCCCTTGAATTAAATTAGGGGAAAAGTGTAATTCCACATCACAAGAAAACTTGTACGATTTAACTAGGTTAATTTGACTTAGTTGGTTTAGTTAATTTGAGTTGAGGGTATAACTTGAGTCATGTAGATTGTCCCCTACTTTATAGGAGCACTAGTTGAGTTTATTTTGAGTTGTAATTAATTAATTCAGTGTAACCAAGTTAAATTAAGTTAAACTAGTTCCAACTGATGGAGGAACTAGTAAGAGGTCTAACAGCGAGGTGTTGCTTCATGTGTTCAACCAGTTAACTAATAATTCAGTCATAAATAACTCATGCATGTGAGATCTGAGAGCTACGTAGTTGAGATTGGAGTTCAATGGTAGTCTACTATCAGTTGTATAATTATCTAAATGGTACGAATGGTGTATGTAGTTAGAGGAAGAGCCTAAAAGAACTGTGCAATCCAATGGAGGGAATTTCCTCATTGAACAGTGCAAGGAAGTAGGAGCTTAGAAGGCTAGGAAATTGGCTAAGTATTGGCCAAGGCTTGTCTAGGAAGCAATGAGACAAATAGAGATAGTGTAGAGGTTTCTCGGGCTTGAGCAAAGCATTTTAATCTTCTCATATTTGTTGACTAATGCAATATACATATAGAAGGGGTTTTTGGTCGTGGTTTTTCCCATGAAATCATTTTGTAATGTGTTGATTGAATTCTTTCTCTTGTATGCTTTGTGATTTCTCCATCGATTAATTGTTTTTCTGATGAGTAGAGTATAATCAAGTCTTTTGTTTTAGCAAATTACATAAGTAGTTTGAATCTACAAGGAATTTCTACATTATTAAGGGTTTATTTGCCACTCCTTCAATTCAGAAACACTGCGAGAATATGCTCCATTTGTGATTTCCATATGGTAAAAATGATCTTATTCAACTTTCGTATATATCTTAATATCTTATTTTCCTTAGTCCCCTAGCTTACATAACCTACAAGTTTGATAAGAGTTGTTAATAAAAGATAACTAGAAAAATAGAATAATTAACTGACTTGACACAAAATTTCACTAAAAGATTTAACTCATACCCAAGTGGAAAACCTCAAAAAACCAAAAAGGGATTTGTATATTTTTATTACAACAACAATGAAAAGCATATTATATTATAATTCATTGGCTTCTTATTTCCTTTACCACCACTTCCGTTTTATTTACACTCCTTTAAAAATAGATTTCATTACAATACCATGGGCCCAATACCATGGGTGGGAATAACTTGGACTTTGATTTGGCCTCATGAGTAAGATGTATTATTTAAAGTGTACTTTTAAATGCATAAATGGATTCAACAAAGTAAAAATCCAATGAGGCACATTCTTATTGTTTAAAATGTGCTTTTGAATGCATAAATGGATTCAACAAAGTAAAAATCCAATGAAGCACATTCTTATTGTTTAAAATGCACTTTTGAATGCATAAATGTATTCAACAAAATAAAAATCCAATGAGACACATTCTTATTGCTTAAAATGCACTTTTGAATGCATAAATTGATTCAACATAGTAAAAATCTCATGAGAGAGTTGAACTTTGAAAATTAAACAATTTAAGTTTATGATTCTTAAAATTCCCTATAAGATTATGGCCAAAATTGAATAGAAAAAATGCCCCTGAATTAACACTAATGGGTCAAAACTACATTACTAGTATTAAATGTCCAAATAGCCTTTGTATTTACATTGATTACAAATTTAATAAATATATATACGGGGAATCAATTCAAACAACGATACAATGTTATATGAGAAATTTAATAAATATATATACGAGGAACCAATTTAAACAACGATACAATGTTATATGAGGGAAAATCCTTTATAATGTATCATATATGAAAGGAACGGGTGAACATAGTTTTTCTGTTAACAAGTTTTGGGAAAAAGACCTTGCCTAGAAACATAAAAATTGTAAATAGTTGCATATGGAAGACATGAATTGGAAAACAACACTAGAGGAGTTCACAGGTGTGGCTCACCAGAAGCTCCTACAAGAAAATATGCCACATGAGCTTCACATTAAACTCCCATAAAAAATAGATACACTTAGTTAGGGATAGTAAATAAAATCCCTGAATGATAGGAATTAAATGTCCAAGAAAAGCACAATCATAACTATGTAACAATATTCACCTAATCTCCATTAATTCTAACACTCCCCCTTAATGGAGAAAGGATTCTTAAACACACCTAATATGTCCCTAAACAAATCAAACTTCAGTCTTCCTAGAGGCTTAGTAAATATATCAGCCATATTATCACAAGAATTACAATATTCAACACAAATCTCTTTGGATTGCACCTTCTCCCTGAAAAAATGAAATTGAGTGTCTACGTGCTTAGTGTTTTTATAAAACACGGTATTGTAGGCTAGTTTGATGGAACTTTGTTTATCGCAATTGATAACCGTAGCTTATGTCTATTCTTCTCCTGCATCTTGGAGAATTCTACACAACCAAACTGCCTCACATCTTGCTACACACATAGCTTGATATTCTGCTTCTATTGAGGATAAGGCAACAGTATGCTACTTCTTGTTGCACCAAGAGATGACCCCAAACCCAATGCTGAAGGTGTAACCTGTAATTGATCTTCTATCATCTAAATTTCTTGCCCAATCAGAGTCTGTATAACCTGTCAAACTAACATCAAATGAGTCAGAATACAAAATACCAAAATTTGAAGTTCCTTGCAAATACCTCGAAACTCCTTTCGCTGCAATCCAATGGTTCTCATGAGGTCGAGTGATTAGGGGCTCATATCCCAAGTGTCGAAAAAAGCTCAAAAATGAAAGTGCTCAGAACTGGTTCAAACCTAAATGACCGGATAGATCTCGACCTCCTAAATTTGGCGCTATGAATGGTTCGAAAAATGGTCTCCGTATGTAGAATTTATGTCAAAAATAAAATCGCCCAATAACTCTTAATTTTTGAATTTTTAAAAAAATAAAATAAAATAAAATATTCTGAGAATATTCCTTTTGGTCATTCAATGGAAGGGTGCCACGTGGCAAACCCTGAGGCCGCCACATTGCCCCAAGTTCGACGAAGTTTGGCATATTGAAAGTTTTTGGAGGGCACGGGGGATCGAACCCATGACCTCCATGAACTAACACTTCGTCTTACCGTTATACCACTACCTCGGGACTTGACAAGTCTATGGGAGAATGAATATTGGAATCTTAAATTGATTTTGGGCGAGGCCCCAAGGGGGCCAGCCCCCACTCCACAGGACCGAGGCCCGGAACCACCGCCTTAAACCTCCAACCGCATGAATAAAATGTAACGGTCGGCAGTTGTGGTCACATATCACGGCAAGAGTTGCGGTCAACTGACAGTTAACTGACTGTCCCGACACAAAATCCAAGGATAACCACCTAAACCGGTCACATTTGTGTTATCACTGCCAGTTAGCCCTGACAGTTATGGGTTAAGTTGGCGGAGATTCTGGTAGTGGCACCAATTTTGGCGGCCCCGCCAATATTTGCAGCCCCACCAACTTTGGCGAGCCTAACTGGGCCACTAACTTTAGTTAACTGGAGTCAATTCAGGGACAAAGAGGCAATGGAGTAAATGAGCCATAACTTTGGCTAGGAAAGGCCTTTTGAGACAATTTTTTTTTTTGACTTATAATATGATTTTGAAGCCATTGGCACAGGTTAGAGAGCAATCAGAGGTCACTTGCAGGTTTTTTTGCTCCGTGGAAGTTCTAGGAGCCACCAGGGCCCAGCATTGTGAGAGCTGTAATGGGTTGCAGGTACCCAATGGATGAGAACCAATAGTCATTCCTGACTAATTTGAGTGTTCTGAATCCATTTTTACAGTCCATTTTTCCTATTAAGGCTTGTATTCAGTTGTACAATAATTTTGAGCTTTTAATCAAATCAAGGACATGCCCATTTGTGAGCCTTGGACCCAACATATGTAGCCCAGGAGGGGTGAACTGCTTCATCATCTACTATTGCATCTTTGGTTGTGTTTTCTTTCAGAACAAATCTGTTTTAGTATGTTAAACAGAGAAATGAATTAATTCTACTACACATAAAAGGGTCATAAACAGCACCAAAATTCATTTGTTTTTAACTGCAAGACATATACATCATTTGCACAAGTATATTTACTGAAATGAATACCTTGCTAAGAATTTATAAGTAGTTTCATATTTAGATCAAGTTGGTATCAGAGCTAAGTTGTTGTTTCTTTGTATAAAAAATAGTCAAATAAACTATAGACAGAGCTTGAAACGAGCCAAGAAGCCTTCGAAATGCTCTTGCTATACAATTACAAAGTAGATAAATGCTCTTTTAGTCAATCTCTAGTTTAGTTTATCTTTTGATTGTTTTTGTGCAAGGATATTTTGATTGTCTTGCAAGTTTTGATGCTTACCAAGCTGAAACTTCAGAGAGGGGAAGGACATTTGACTAGAGAACGAGAGAATCCTCAGTCAAGGAGGGCCAGGGTGCCATTATCTCCACCTTCAGATTCACCCTCAAGAGCCTCAACAGAAGCTTCAAGAATGTCTGAAAAGGAAGGAGAAATTCTTGCAGACATGGATCCAAAAGAAGAAGAAAGAGTCTTCAGAAAAGCTTTCTTGGACTTGACTGAAATGGTGAGGACATTGTACCAGGAAAGAAATGATAGACTGGCGGAAGAAGGGTCTAAACATCCGAATGAAGGAGAGGGCTCTTCAGGAGGTAAGAAGGATGATGATCATTCAAAGAAAGGGCATGGAGGAAATGGTGATCCACCACCCCCATCGTCACCTTCTTCCTCTACATCCTCATCTTCTTCTTCTTCAGTTCATAAGCATAGATCCTCTGGAAAAAGTCCCTTTTTGAAGCTTGATGTAAAATTTGAATTACCTATGTTTAATGGTGAAGTGAATGCAGAAAAGCTTGACAACTGGATTAGGCAGTTGGAAGTTTACTTGAGGATCTAGAATATGCATGATGATGCCAGAAAGATTCAGTTGGATTCTTTGAGAATGGATGGAGCAGCATTAGTTTGGTGGGAGGCCAAGACACATGGACTGAATTTCTTTTAGCCATTAAAAAGAAAAATTATCCTCTTGCTCACATGCAGAAAGCCAACATGAACTGGCAAAATTTTAGACAGCTTAAGGGTCAGAATGTCCAAGACTACACCCAAGAATTCAGGAGGAGAGCTCTCTTGTTAGTGGTAGATTTACAGACCCAAGAAACCTTGCTGAAATACATAGGTGGCTTGCATAGCTACCTTAGGCATACCATCTTGATGTTTAATCCTACTAGCCTGGACGATGTTTGTTTTTAAGCTACCCATTTAGAGGTTAGGGGAAAAAACACATTTGAAGAGGGTAGAAACAAGCCCCCCAAGGGGAAAAACCAAAGAGAAAACCTCCAAAGGAAAAGGCAAAAAGAATGCATATGTCAAACAGGAGAGTGAGAAAGTGATCTGTAAACATTGTTCTAAAGCAGGCCATGAAGAGAAAAATTGTTGGAAACTACATCCTGAAAAAAGAAACCAATTTAACAAATCCAAAGGGAAACAGAAAACTACTGCTACTACATCTACACCACAAGATTTAGGGGATGATTCAGGTGATGAAACCAAAATTGCAGCTACGGGTTTCAAAAATTTGAAGGGAAAAGAAATTGAAACTCAAGCCAAAACTAGTACCTCAAACTGTCATGTACAAGCTCCTAATGAGGAAGAAAGAATTGAACTGTTTCATGTGAGAGTAGTTTCAAACATACTAAGATTGACACACTTTTTGATAGTGGGTCACAAGCAAACCTTATATCAAAATACTTGGTCAAGCAGCTCAAACTTGAGACCATTCCACATCTAAAGCCTTATCCACTTGGATGGATACGCAAGGATTCAAATTTACAAGTCTCAAGAAAGTGTATATTGCGCTTTGCAATTGCTGCACATTTTATTGACACAGTTGAACTTGATGTAGTGTCGTTTGATATAGTAGGATTATTTTTGGGAAGTCCTTACTTATTTGACAGGAAAGCTATCTTCTATCGCCATGAAAACAAATATCATCTTTTCAAAGATGGAAAGGAGTACATTGTTAGAGCTCATCGCAAGAAGACAAATGTTGCGATGGTGAATGCAGGACAGGTAAAAAGGCTGGTCAATTCAAGTAAGATTTTTGTTCTTCTTATGATTAAGCCCAAGGTTGATGTAAATCATGAGTCATTTGATAATTGTGATCCCAAACTTAAATCAGATTTGTATGATGTAGTTGATGCACATCATGAGATGTTTCAGGAACCAACAGGTTTGCCTCCTAAGAGGGAGATTCAGCATGAAATCCATTTGCATCCACATTGTCCTCTTCCAAACATAGGCATGTACCACATGTCTATCATGGAGAATGCTGAAATCAAAAAGAAAATTAAGGACTTGATAGATAAAGGTTTCATAAGGCCAAGTACTTTACCATGTGGGTCACCGATTGTATTGATTCCAAAGAAAGATGGCGCTTGGCGCATGTGTGTTGATTTCAGGGCCTTGAACAAGATAATGGTAAAGAATCATTACCCACTCCCAATGATAGATGATTTGTTAGATCAGCTGAAAGATGCTCGATATTTCACTAAGTTAGACTTGCGCAGTGGATATCATCAAGTAAGAATTGAAGAAAGTGACATTTGGAAGACAACCTTTAAAACCAAACAAGGACTCTTTGAGTGGCTTGTGATGCCGTTTGGTTTATGGAATGCACCTACAACTTTCATGCGGGTAATGGATGATGTCTTGCATCCTTTTCTTGATGATTTCGTTATTGTCTACTTGGATGACATCTTAATTTTCAGCAAGTCTAGAGAAGATCATGTCATGCATGTTAGGAAAGTACTTGATGTTTTGAAGAAGAATCAGTTATTTCTTAAAATGTCAAAGTGTGAATTTTGAAAGACTTCTTTGGTTTATTTGGGACACATAGTAGGAGGAGGCGCTTTGAGAATTGATCCTGCTAAAATTGAGGCTATTGTGAATTGGCCTACTCCCAAATCCATTACAGAGTTAAGAAGTTTTTTGGGTGCAGCTTGATATTGGAGGAAGTTCATCTCAAACTTCTACTCTATAGCAGCTCCTATGCATGCAGTGACAAGTGTGAAGCGTGCTTTCCAATGGCAAGGCAAGCAGCAAAAAACTTTCGAATCTTTGAAAGAGAAGATTAGTTCAACTCCAGTCCTTGCATTACTAGATTTGAGACAGCCATTTGAGATTCAAACCGATGCTAGTGATTATGCCATGGGTGCATTTCTTCTACAGCATGGTAAGCCTATTGCATTTCATTCTGAGACTTTTAACGGTGTTGTTGTAAATTATCCTACATATGATAAGGAGTTGTATGCGTTGGTACAAAGTCTCAAAAATTGGAAACACTATTTGATGGGCAAAGAAACCATTATACATACCAACCATCAGCCCTTACAGTACTTGGAATCACAAAGAAAGTTATAGTAGTCATGGCACTTCAGATGGATGGGCTTCTTGCAACAGTTTCACTTGGTAATAAGGTACAAGAAACGTGTTTTCAATAAAGTTGCTGATGTGCTTTCAAGGCCTATTATTGGTGTTGTTACTTTACTTAAGAATGATTCCATTATACATGAGAGTTACATGGAACAGTATGCACATGATGATGATTTTAAATATCTGTATGCTAACTTGAGTAAAGGGAATCATGTTGAGGAGAATGATTATCACTTGCATAAAAAAAATTTGTTTCATTTGGGCAAGTTGTGTATGCCATAGGGGGAGATAATAAGTGTCATAAGAGAAGCTCATTCTTCTCTTATTGTTGGACATTTCAGTGTAAGCAAAATAGTTGCACATCTACAGAGGTATTGTTATTGGCCTCGCATGGTAGATTCTGTTTCAAGGTTCGTTAGAGGATGTTCATTATGTGCTACAAGCAAGCCTAGTAACAGGAATCTTGGTTTATATACGCCATTTCCAGTACCTTCTAGACCATGAGAGAGTATTTCTATGGATTTTGTAGGAGGATTACCGAAATCTAGAAAGAAGCATGATTATCTTTATGTAGTAGTTGATCGTTTCAGCAAAATGTGTATACTTATGCCATGTAAGAAAACTATAACTATGGAACAAGCTACTGAATTATTTTTTCAACATGTATGGGTTCATTATGGCTTGCCTTCTTCCATTGTTAGTGACAGGGATTCTAGATTTTTTGGAAACTTTTGGTCCAATCTATGGAACATGATGGACACCAAGTTGAAGAAGAGTACTTCTTTCCATCCGCAAACAGATGGACAAACAGAAGTTGTGAATAGAATCATTGTGCACCTCTTGATAGGTTATTGCAGTAAGCATCCCAATCTTTGGGATGAACATTTACACTATATACAGCATGCTTACATCCGTGTCGAGCACTCTTCCACAAACACCTCACCGTTTGAAGCTTGTTTTGGTTATTTGTCAAAGTCACCTCTTGATTTCATTCTTGAGAAGGATGTTTCCGTTGAGGGACATAGTGACATTGACAAAGCTCATTCATTCATTGAAAGAATTTAGCTTATACATCAGCAAATTCAAGAACAGCTTGAAAAGAGTCAAGGCAAGTACAAAGAGAGACATGACAAGCATAGAATTGATCACAAGTTTCAAGAAGGGGATGAGGTATGGCTATACATTAGTAAGGAAAGAATGCAAGGAGAAGGTAAAAAGCTGAAGCCTATTCATTATGGTCCATTCAAAATACTCAAGAAAGTTCGAAATAATGCTTTTCAGCTAGATTTTCCTTCATATATGCAAATGTATTATGTTGTCAATGTGGAGAATTTATGTTTGTATGAACCTCCTTTGATTGATGATCATGAAAGTGATATTCAGCTGCCAACTATAGATGACTTCTTGCCAGAATTTTTGGATGAGTTGAAAGAAGATGCAATCCTTGACAGAAGGACATACACTTCAAGGAGGGGAAATGTTGATTATGTTTGGATTGGTTTCAAAGGCAGCAAACTGAACAAGGAAAAATGGATGGAGGTGGATAGAGTGAGGGAGTTGTACCCTCACCTCTTTAACAGGTAATTGAACGCTTTTTGGGTCCAAAAGCTTTCCATTGGGGAGGTGTGATCAGGGGCTCATGTCCCAAGTGTTGAAAAATGCTCAAAAATGAAAGTGCTCAAATTGGTTTAAACCTAAATGACCGGATATATCTCGTCCTCCTGATTCTGGCACTGTGAATGGTTCGAAAAATGGTCTCCGTGTGCAGAAGTTATGTCAAAAAGAAAATCGCCCAATAACCCTTAATTTTTGAATTTTTTTCAAGAAAAAATAAAATAGAATATTTTGAGAATATTCCTTAGAATATTCCAAGAATATTCCTAGAATATTCCTTCTGGGCATCAAATGTAAGGGTGCCACGTGGCAAACCCGGAGGCTGCCATGTGGCCCCAATTTTGACGAATTTTGGCATATTAAAAGTTTGTGGAGGCGCGGGGGATTGAACCCACAACCTCCGAGGAACTAACACTCCATCTTACCGCTATACCACTGCCTCAGGCCTTGACAGGTCTGCGGGAGAATGAATATTTGAATTTTAAATTGATTTTGGGTGGGGCCCGAAGGGGGCCAACGCTTGCTCCACAGGACCGAGGCCCAGAACCACCGCCTTAAACCTCCAACCGCGCGGATAAAATGTAACGGTCGGCAGTTGTGGTCACATATCATGGCAAGAGTTGTGGTCAACTGACAGTTAACTGACTGTCCCAGCGCGAAATCCGAGGATAACGGATGAATCCTCCAAAACCGGTCACATGCGCGTTATGACTGCCAGTTAGCCTCAGTGGTTACGGGTTAACTTGGCAGAGATTCTGGCTGGTGACGCCAATTTTGGTGGCCCCGCCAACTTTGGCAGACCTAACTGGGCCACTAAATTTAGTTAACTGGAGTCAATTCAAGGACAGAGAGGTAGTGGAATAAATGAGCCATAACTTTGGCTAGGAAAGGCCTTTTGAGACGAATTTTTTCTTGATTTTGACTAATCAGATGATTCTGAAGCCATTGGCACAGGTTAGAGAGTAATCAAAGGTTGTTTGCATGTGTTTTTGCTCCGTGGAAGTTCTAGGAGCCACTAGGGCCCAACATTGTGAGAGTTGTATTGGGTTGCAGGTACCCATTGGATGAGAACCAGTAGTCATTCCTGACTGATTTGAGCATTCTAAATCCATTTTTATAGTCCATTTCACCTGTTAAGGCTTGTATTTAGTTGTACAATCATTTTGAGCTTTTAATCAAATCAAGGACATGCCCATTTGGGAGCCTTGGACCCAGCAGGCCTAGCCCAAGAGGGGTGAACTGCTTCATCATCTGCTATTGCATCTGTGGTTGTGTTTTCTTTCAGAACAAATCTATTTTAATACGTTAAACAGGGAAATGAATTAATTCTACTACACATAAAAGGGTCATAAACAGCACCAAAATTCATTTGTTTTTAACTGCAAGACATATACATCATTTGCAAAAGTATATTTACTGAAATGAATACCTTGCTAAGCATTTACAAATAGTTTCATATTTAGATCATTGAGTCATGAACTGACTCAGAAAACTCACTACATGAGCTAGATCTGGTCTCGTTGTAGTCAAATAGAAAAGACTACCAACCAACTGTCTGTACAATGTTGCATCTGCATATTTCGAACCATCATCCACCTAAAGTTTGTTGTTCTACTGTAAAGGCACGAATGCAGCCTTGCACTCATCCATTTTGAATTTGGTTAACAAAATCTTAGCATACTTACCCTAGGACAAGAAAGTTTGGTTTGAATCTCTCCAAACTTCTAGACCCAAACAGTAATGCATTTCTCCAAGGTCCTTCATCTCAAATTTCTGTGATAATTGCTGCTTGATTTCTTCAATGAGATTGTCTGCACTCCCTATCATGATCAGATCATCTACATATAAAGAAATCAACACTATCTGTCCCTCATCATTAAACACAGTATACAAATTGGGATCATTTTTGCTCCGTTTATAACCATGCATGAGGAAAAATGAATCAATTTTTTCGTACCAGGATCTAGGAGCCTGCTTTAAACCATATAAAGCTTTCTTTAATCTACATACTAAGTGCTCTTCTCCCTTCTTAATAAACCCCTCAGGCTGCACTAAGATCACTTCTTCTTTTAAATCACCATTTAAGAAAGCAGATTTAACATCTAATTGATGTATTTTCCAATGATGCTTAGTGGCTAAAGCAATAATTAGTCTAATGGTATTTAGTTTTGCAACAGGGGCAAATGTTTCCTCAAAATCAATACCTTCTTTCTGGGAATACCCCTTTGCAACCAACCTTGCTTTATGCTTATCAATAGACCCATCTGCTTTAAATTTCAACTTAAATAACCATCTACAACCTATGGGTTGTTTACCATGAGGAAGTTTTACTAGATCCCAAGTATTGTTCTTAATAATAGATTCATATTCCTCTTTCATTGCTTCCTTCCATTCAGAACTCTTACTAGCTTCATAAAAATTAGAAGGTTCTACAAAGTTTAACATACCAATCATGAGCGCACAATCCCTATATCGAGCTGGTAACTATTTTTCTCTACTCGATCTCCTGAGCAGTGGGGGTTCAACTATTCTGTTGTGTTCTTCTCTTTGTGGGCTGAACTCGATTTCTTCCACTTTATCCTCCTGTTGCTGCTATTCCTGTTGTTTTTCCTGTTGCTGTTGCTGTTGTTGTTGCTTACTAATCCCTATTTCACTATCCTCTTCTGAAAGTAAGGGTACATACCATTCTTCATTGTTTTGAACAAGATTTCCATCATCAACCTGTTCATGGAATACAACATCTCTACTAACAAACGCCTTGTGAGTAGAAGGATCAAACATTTTATAAGCCTTATACTCACTGCAATATCCAATGAAGGTACATTTAATGGCCTTTGAATCTAATTTTTTCCTGTTCTCTTTGGGAACATATGCAAAAGCCTTACAACCAAATACTCTAAGGTGACTTACTACAGGCTTGAAGCCAAACAATGCTTCAAAAGGAGTTTTATAATCAAGACTTTTAGTAGGACTCCTATTCTTCAAATACACTGCAGTATTAACAGCTTCTGCCCAAAAACCATTAGTTAGATTCTTACCTTTCAACATACTACGAGCACACTCCACCAGTGTTCTGTTTTTCCTCTCAGCTACTCCATTCTGCTGAGGAGTGTAAGGTGTTGTAAATTTCTACTATATCCCATGCTCTTTGCAGTATTTGATGAAAACCCCTTTCTTGAATTCTCCGCCTTGATCTGATCGAAGAATCCTGATGAACTTTCCTGTCTGCTTCTCAATCATGTTTCTGAATTGCTTGAAATACTCAAAAGCATGACTCTTTTGTTTAAGAAAATATACCCATGTGAATCTTGTACAATCATCAACAAAGATTAAAAAATAGTAGGCCCCTCCTAACAATCTTGTCTGCATCAGGCCACATAAGTCAATGTGTACAAGTTCGAGTATATCGCTCTGTTTCCAATCTTTAATGGCAGGAAATTCATCTCTATTTTGTTTACCGAATGCACATGCTTCACAATCAATATGCAACTTTTTCAAAACAAGAAGACCATCTACCATACCTTTGTTCTATAATAGAAGAAGGTCACTGAAATTGATGTGCCCAAGTCGCTGATGCCACAAATTTTCAGCAGACTTATCCGATGACATCAAGGCTTGCTGTGGTGTAATTTTCACATCCAATTTGTAGAGTCCTCCTATGCGAATACCTGTAGCAATAGGCTTCATCTGGTCCAACAAGTCTTTAATAATACAATGAGATTTAAAAAATTCTACCTTGAGATCCTGATCTGTAATCTTTGACGCAGAAATCAGGTTCTTCTTAATACCAGGAACATACCACACATCAGATACATTCCTAATCTTTCCATCAGGCAGAGTAACAAGAACATCACCATGTCCCTTGATCTCATGCCCTCTATTATCTCCAAGGTATACATTTACTCTAGTGTTGGATTCTCTAAAAATTTTGAACCATTACTTTTTACCTGTCATATGTGAGCAGGCTACAGAATCTATGAACCAAATATCTGATTCATCCTCCTCGGTAGCTAAAGCTATCTCAGCCTCAGCCATAAACAATTTGACATCTTGATTCTAATCTGCATCTGCATCAGCCAAATGACCCACATGTCTTCTTTGCATGTACCTCTCCCCATCTGCCTTTTTCTTATGGCAAAATTTAGCAATATGGCCTATCTTACCACAATAAAAGCATTTAGGAGCAGAGTCATGTTTATGTGAGGTCATACCTTGTGGTGTCCTTTTTCTTGATGCACTGCCTCTCCTGTGATCAGCCACTGCTTTCCCCTTTGGCTTGAACTTTGTCATCAATGCAAGATCTGGATTTTGAGGTTTGAGAGACAACCTCCTTTCCTCTTCTTGTAGCAAAATCCCAGTGAGCTCTTCAAAGCTTGGAGGCTTTTCCCTTGCATTCAATCTGGTTATAAACATTTGATAATCATCTGTCATGCCGTTCATAGTGATCATCACCAGATCATCATTTGCCACGGTCTGACCGATATCAGTTAGTTTATCTTTAACTTCCTTTATCCGGGATATGAATGAAGAAACAAACTCATTCTCCTCCATCTTGATTGAGAGAATCTTCTTCCTGAGGTACAAGGTTCGACTGGTGTTCTTGATCTCATACATCTCTTTGAGAATTGTCCAGATATCATTCGCTATATGGCAATCCCGAATGTGAGGGATGATGCAATCTTTGACTGATAACTTGAGTAGCACCTTCACCTTCATTTCCCTTTTCTCCCAGTTTTGAATTGTTGATTCGATCCACCAGTTGCAGTAGTCGGCTTGACTTCATCATCGGTGGCAATTCTATAGACATTATGTCACTCAAGTAGAGTCTGGAGCTTAAATTTCCAATTTGTGTAATTGGAACCATCAAGCTTATTACTCTCATTGAGATAAGCGTCAGCGATTTGATTATTCATCTTGAATGAATAAAATCAATTTAACAACCCTTAATAATACTTATTCTTCAAATTTCAATTCCAGATCTTTTTTTTTAAAGATCACCGTGGGGAGGAGGAGGAACAATAAACCTCTCACTTGACGCTGTCGTAGTCACCAAGCTTCTCTTGGTCAATATACTTCCTCTGCGCAAACAACAGAGTACCCGTAGTCTCCACGTGCTACCCCTTCAACGTAGCAACGCTGGGTGAACTCCTCTGTGCCTCGAGACCTTCCGAATGTTGCTGCAGCTTACTCTTCCTTGCAGCGTTGCTGGCGTTGTATTGACCTCCACACAGCCTCCTTGGCTTCACTACCACACAGTCCTCTCACGCTGCAACTGGGAGATTCGTTCTCCACGCAACTACACAACCAGCAAAAGACACGCAGACTCCTTCCTCTTTCTCGCCGTAGGCCTCCTGGTGCGAGCTCCTTTCACCCAGGTAGACTACACAATAGGCAGTTTTTTTTGTTTATCACTCTCCTCTTCGGCGATCAACCAGAATTCGTCCACCATGCAGCTCTGATAGACTCCTTCCTAAAAAAAACGCACTGGAAGTTTTCCATGCAGCTTCCAGATACACGCAGCCTTTAAAAAAATGTAGCAGCACGATCGTCGTCGCTATTTTCCTCAGATCCGCGACTAGTCGCAGATGTACACTTGATTCCTGCGACGATGCGTCGCCGATGTACACCAAACTCCTGCAATGATGTAGCGAAATAAGAATGCGTGAAGTTCCCAAGAGACTCATTCCGGCTACTCTTTTCGGCTCCCTGCGACAACGGCACAATTACTCTTCAGCTCCACAGCGATGATGTCGCGTTCCTCAACTAAGCGTACAGGCCTCTCCTTCCTACAGCTCTGGTACCATGTAAGCAATTGCATATGGAAGACATGAATTGGCAAACAACACTAGAGGAGCTCACAGGTGCGGCTCACCAGGAGCTCCTACAAGCAAATATGCCGCATGGGCTTCACATTAAACTCCCATAATAAATAGATACACTTAGTTAGGGATAGTAAATCAAATCCCTAAATGATAGGAACTGAATGTCCAAAAAAAGAACAATCATAATTACGTAACAATATTAACTTAATCTCCATTAATTCTAAAAAAATAAGAAACAAAACAAGGATGTTGGGGTGAATGAGCATATGGAGAAGTTCTAATCGATCTTGTCTCACCTCTAGACATGTCATCATTTGTTACATGCATGTAAAGATAAAGAGTAAACTTTATACAAAGATTGCATTTAATTGACATTTCATCATAAGTTAAACTTTATACGGAGATGGAATTTAATCGTTGGAATGGGATAATTTTTCCATTGAATATGACTAATAATAATAAAATATTCATAACCATTATCAACATTTTAAAATTAAACAGATAAGAAAATTCTACAAACCGTCTAATGAGTACCATGGCATTGAAATTCCTACCCTCCTCCATATAAAGTTGAACCGATGTTGACAGGCACATGGAGGGTCGTTATTCTTTTGCTTTGGTTACAAAAAGTAAGTTGAAGCGATGTTGACAGGCACATGTAGGGTCGAGATTCTTTTGCTTTGTTTATCAAAAGTTAGCTTTTTACAAATAATTAATTTCACTCATAAAGTTGAACCGAGGTTGATAGGCGCATGGAGGGTGGGGATTTTTTTGCTTTTGGTTATCAAAAGTGAAGAAGATGGGGATACAGCTAGAGGTGAATGGCACATGTTTTGTTTGTTTCAGCGTTTCTTTTATTTGATGGGGATGAGGGGGGCCTATATGATCTTACGGATTGATTTGCTCTAATTTTTCCTCCCTTCGTCAACATTGTGTATTAAAATAATTAGACTGCGCATTAAACGGTGAGGTTGAGATTTGAAATTCATGCCCGGCTTCCCAGGGAGGATTTAATCACGTGGTTGCAAAATATAAAATGCTAGCAAAGTCCAGATTGAATATGGTTTCTCGATGCCCACTTATTAGGGTTGGAATCTAGATTTTTCATTAGTCGTTGAATATTTTTAACAGTCAAAAATACATTTAGCGTGATTTAAAACACATCAAAAGTGAGGGTTGATTAAATATTTTAAACATATTTTACGGGCATCAGATTCCAACTCTGCCCCCACATCAATGATTGTGGTCATGTTCTGCACTTCTTATATCAACCTTATTGGAACAACTAATTATGTACCGTTGTACAGTTGTCAACTTTCTATAAGGAGTTTTGTATGCACGCCTGCAATAAAAGCTGAAACGGACGAAATATCCAGCAGGAAGTCAAGATTGAATACTGCTTCTCCATGTGCCTGTCCACATCAATAATTATGGCCCCCTGTCCTCTGTGTCTATCGCTGTCAATCTATTTTCACTGTTCCTGCCGAAATTCATGATCCCCGAGTCGAAGTTTAAGGTGATTGGCAAGGCAAAGTCGAGAAAGTTCATCTTAATGATCACAATTTCTCAGATGGATACTTGTTTTCAGCTGATACCCAAAAAATATGGAGTGAGAAATCAGGGTTGAACACGGCTTCATCCTCATCCATCTACGTCAATAATTGTACCCAGATATATACATTGCTCTGCACCTTTGATATCATATCACGGTCTTATTGGAAGAACCACTGTATATGTGGAATTAACTATATGAGAAATCAGGGTTCATCACTTCTCAAAAGTAGAGCATGGCCATAATTATTGATGTGGACAGGCACATGGAGAAGCAGTATTCAATCTTGACTGCCTGCTGGATATTTCGTCCGTTTCAGCTTTTATTGCAGGCGTGCATACAAAACTCCTTATAAAAAGTTGACAACTGTACAACGGTACATAATTAGTTGTTCCAATAAGGTTGATATAAGAAGTGCAGAACATGACCACAATCATTGATGTGGGGGCAGAGTTGGAATTTGATGCCCGTAAAATATGTTTAAAATATTTAATCAACCCTCACTTTTGATGTGTTTTAAATCACGCTAAATGTATTTTTGACTGTTAAATCAATAATTATGGCCCCCTGGAAATAGATACACAGCGAGTTTTAGTAGCTCGACCCATGGAAATAGATTGACAGCGTCGTCAATCTATAGAGCACAGGACGCCAGGGCGGAAGAATGAAAGGGACTAAAAAACAAACTGATAAACAGTGCCCAATGTACCCCGTACTTATAAACAAAACGCTGCGGGAATGCCCACAAGTTTCCATTTCTGGAAATGACCGGACATAAATACGGTAGAGTCGTATTGAAGGCTGACGAAATCAAGCTGGATATAGGCAGATCGAGGAGTGTACGTTGACCGGAGAAGTGCTTTTTTGATGCGCGTAAAATATACTATATATAAGGTTGTGTGTATAGTAGTAGTAGTTTTTCTTTGTTTTTTTTTTCTTTGTTTTTGATGTAAATATTGTTAAATTACATATTAAAATCAAAGAATCTTGATCTTTCAAAAGTTGGTACATTAGTTAATTAATCAATAATATTTTATATATTTTTAACATTTTCCCATTTTCAAAAAATAAGTAAATCCAGAAAGTTTCATCAATTTTGGAGGAGATTTTGGCCACCAAAAGGGCAAAAAAACACTCAAAAAGTGCCTTCCCTAAGTTTTAGAGACAAGTTGTTCCACTGCCTATTTTCTTGTTCCTAGTTTAGATGTTGTTGAAACCACCCCTTTTCTCATGGATTCGACCCTGATAGCTAGCATGAATGGTTTCCTTTGCCTATATTATGTCTTTTCTCAGTCATTTGTAAAGGTTGGACTTTGGCAGAAGTGTTGGACTTACTGAACATTTTGTATCAACAGTTGGCAAGGAATAAAACTAGGGTTCACAACGATTTTTGTGGGATTCTTGTGACAGTGAGTTTTATGTATTGTTCTTTCTTTGTAATGAGTTTTTATAATGTTATATATGTATCACATCTCTCTCTTTCTTCTAAACTGAATGAATCAAGGTGAATAGACAAAATACACTAGATTTGCAGTGTGTTGTCTTGGGATTGCATTTAGTTTTCAATGTTTTCACTATTTGAAGAGGATTCCTAGTTTCTTGTGCCCTCCTCAACTCTATTCTACCATCTCACTCCTTTGCTAGTACATAAGCTCTTGTCTACCCTGCCCCACAAAACATGACTGTATCCCTAAGTTGATTTCCCGGACCCAAGCTGCCTTCTCCATTTGATCTAGCAACCAAAACCTAAAATCAAACAAAATTCTCTGATCTATCATACCTAGCCTAAAATTAGCATTCATTTCAATCATCTCAAGCCCTAATTGCCAATATCCTAATTGAGATTGACAAGGAGAGAGCCCTCTCCCGACCTGGTAGGGCTAGCTACCAGCTTAAACGTGGTTTGATGTTACCCTAGACTTACCTTCCTTAAGCCTGAGGTAGATCCAGGCCCTAACAAGATCATTGAGAGTTCTGATTCGGTTTATTAATATTGTTTGGGCATTCATGAGCATTTTAAATTGTTATATGAAATTAATCCTGGAATTTTAAGAGGACAATACTGATATCAGAATTAGCTTGAGGAGATTTTATTTCAAGTTCATAAAATGTCCAGCAAAACTCTTTGAGAATATCCCTAATTAAAGAACTTAAATTTCTTGACTGAATACTACAATGTGCATGTGATTCATTTTTAGTAGAAGTACCTTTACATTGGAAAGGAAGAAGTTAATGAATTCCTTAGATTAGTTGTTACTTTATGTTTCCTAGTTTTATTTCTTTGCAACATAGTAGTAATATTTTAATAAGTTTTTGCATTCTTTATTTCTTGAATCACTTTCTTTTGAAAGGGGCCTACATTTCCTTGTCCCCTGGACAACTAAGGAAGACTTACTGTAGGAGTCAACTCAACCCAGAAGAGGAGCTAGAAGTAGATTCCCATAGTGTGTTTACTTTGCTTTGAAAAGTCTTGTTCCTTTTTCTTCCTGAATGATGCCTTTTTGAATTTCTTGCAAAAGCTTGATTTTTATTTGATAGATCCCTGAGGTCATATTCTGGCATATATTGTGATATGCCTCTAAGTTTACTTACCCAGATTGACAAATTAAATGTTGGTGTAAATCTTGCATTTATACTGCCGAAATTTTGGCGTCATTAGCTAGGAGGCGTTGTAGGATAAGGCCTCAATGATTTGTCATGCTTTTCCCTTTCCTTTGCAATTGAATTTCTAGATTAATGAGATTCCCCTTGCTTGTTGAAGCATACTGGATGACATTCCCAAAGAGTTCAAAAGCCAGGTTTTCCTTTCTGTAAATGAGTGATTTCCTTTACTGCAATTTAGTTTTTATGAGTATTTTCTCTTTCTGCAAAGTGTGATGCTTGATTGACTACAATTGAGTTTTATATGAGCAATTTCTTTTACTGCAAAGTGTGTTAATTTTTTTCTACAATAGAGGTTATTTAATTTCCGTAAGTGTGATTTCCTTAGTTTACAATCTTGGTTTGTTATTTTTTTTTATGAATAAGATAAAATATATTACTGTGCAAACTGACATATTACATAATTTGGGCTGTGTGGGAGAGAGATCCCAACACAACCGAAAACCCTGAACTGGACATAGAATTTCCTTTTTTTACAGTGCATCCATGACAAAAGTGAGATCTGAGTACAAAGGTGGAAACCGAGAGGAACCCTCTTTACAATATTCTCAAAACTGGGAGTATAGAAACTGAGAGAAGAGAATAAAACTGTAGCGAGGCTGACCAATCAAAAGTCATTTTTCTCTGCGACAGAAATACCTTCATGGAGGAAGAAAAACAAAAAGGAAGTTGAAGAAGTCACTCCTAGTTGATGATTACCATATCCTCATCCTGGCGAACGGGAGTCTCCTAAAAGCTTCCCTCCTATTGTGTGGTGGTGTTTTGTCGACTCGTGGAGGCCTCAATGGCCTCTTTCTTGATGCTTGGGGATCCTTTAGTAGTCGAATGGACCTTCATCATCAACTTCTTCTTGATAACTAATTGGAGAAAGATCCAAGGAGTCCATGGCATCCATGGGTTCATCAACAAGATCAGGCTCTAGCTCACGATCTTATTATGGATCGAAGGCATCATCCTTTCTTTCTTGAAGCTTCTATCTTGGTACTATTTTCCTTTGACACATGGAAGTAGACAAGAAAGTCAAAGATCCTTAAGTGCCCATTTTTTTTTAGATTATATAATATGGTGGTCTATTTCTTGATTCCAGCTTCCTTGTAGAAGTCTTAAGATCTTTTCCACTTCATGTCCACTGAAGTCATGGGATGGCTTGACATCTTCCACAATCTTGATACAAATGATATGTTTCTCACATTCATTAAATGTACATGTTAATCCCTTAACAAGAGCAAGAGAAATAGTAGCAAAGTAAATAAACGTAACGAAAGTTTACTAGTTGATGAGGTGTAACAACCCCAAGTTCAAAGTTCATGTAATAAAGTTAATAAAGGAAAAATAAGACCAAGTTCATGGGACACATATTCCAAGCTGAATGTTGGGAAAAACATCTTAGTGGGTGTTCATTTGGTTTATTATGGCTAAGGAAATTAGCAAAGGCAATGAAAAGGAAAATATGCTTTAATTGGCATTTTTATTTATGGAAATAAAAGAGAATAGGAGAAAAGGGAGGTGAAATGTGTTGGGTATGTGTTATATTCTATCCATGACTAGTCCCAAAATAAAAAATTTAGGATCTGGGCAATGCCCAGAAACAAATTTCGGGGTAGTTTTGTGCATGGTTTTCACACATGGTTTTTGGCATGTTGATCTTTTTCCCATGGTATTTTGTAGACACAGTCAAAGGAATTACGATTATGTTCTAATCCAGGGTTAATGGATTCAGGTTTATGAATAATTTGACATATCTCTCTCTCTCTCTCTCTCTCTCTCTATATATATATATATATATATATATATATAGATAGATAGATAGATAGATATTGTAGCATTGAAAGGAATATAATGAAAAATCAATCTGGTAGCCCCAGTTTTGGGATCCAAGGGAAAATATCTGTGTATATTTGTTTTATATTCTCTCCAGTGTATATTTTTTCCATTCAAAGAATTCATTTGTAGGTAATTTTTTTACTGTTTAAAACCTACAAAAGGTCACATGTTTGTTTGAGAGGGAAATTGAAGGAAAAATAGAGGAAATTGGGGGAAATAGAGGCCTCAGTAATAAGAAGGCTTCTGAGGATTAGTTCATAACATTTTTTCAATTCAGTTTTGGGAGCTCTCTCTATTTTGTATATTCTATCATACTCTTACACACTTAGAGTATTCTTCGAGCACTCTAGCATTGGAGAAAGGAAAGCAAAGGAAGGAAAAGGAAGCAAAGGAAAGCAAGGGACAAACAAGGAAAAGTTGGATCAAGAAGCTTTAGAAGGAATACTTGTAGGTAACAAGTTTCATCTGTGATTTACTAGTCAGTTTATGGATGCATGGTGCATTTATTTATGTATTTGGTTATTTTGTTGTCATTGACATGTATTTTTCTAAGTGTGATAGTGGTTTCAATCTTGCCTTGTCATTTCTGGATAACAATTGTATTATTGGGTTATTTCATTTGGTTAAGATTTGTATTTCCAGATGATTTTTGAATCGGGTGATGTGGTCTCAGGAAAATTCACAAGGGGTTAGGAATCCCTTGACTGGTTTTGGCAGGGTTGCAATAAAGCTTGAGGGTGGAGACGAGAAAATTCCTCAAGGTATTGGTGAACAAACTCTGAGGCATCCAAGCTTGTTTTGGGCCTAGGAATCCCTTAACTGGTTTTTGGTAGGATTATGGTAAATCTTGGTAGTGTATGTTCTTTTTTTGGTCCTAGGAATACTTTAACTTGTTTTGGTCGGATTGTGGTAAATCCTAGTTGTATGTTTTTGGGCCTAGTGATCCCTTGACCAATTTTCATCGGATTATAGTAAATTTGAGGGTGGAGGTGGTTTAATGTATGGGAAGCCCTTTTTGTTATGTTTTGAGTCCAACATTCATGATTGTAATATGGCACAGGGGTGATTGGATGAAACAAAGATTCAGTTCACCCGAGTCTATGTCCAGGTGGTATGTGGAAGTCCCTGACTTGATTTGCTTTTGCATATGTTAATAAGAGCTCTTTTCATCTTGTATTTCATGAGTATTTTTACTTCTTATCATGTGGTTTCGATGGTTGTTCTATTATGGTTATTATTCTAAATATATGTTGTTTATAAGCATGGTTCCATAACAGGCTCTAGCTATGGCTCTTAATATGTTTGGTTCGTGGGTGAATGCTTATTGAATGCATTAGCTAGTAGATATTATTATAGCTATTGTGAGAGGGAATTATACATTCTTGACGATTATTTGATAAGTATCAAACCCCTATGTTCATATATGCATTCATGACCTGTAGATTACATGTTCTCAATATGTTGGACGAAATGAGTGTCATGGTTAGGCCTGGTTAGGTAAAATTTGCGGTGCAAATTTGTATATTTCTCCTTTTCATTGAGTTACTTATAATTCTGGAAAGTCTCACTAAGTTTTGGGCAGTGGCCTAGAGGCTAACTTGGAATTTAGGCTTAGAATCTAGGACCACACCCTCTAAATTGAGGAATTTATGTCACAACCTCTACCTAGTGGGCTTATGCATGTAGTTGGAGGCCCTCAACCACATGGAGGCATTCACATGCATGTGGTTGGGAGCATAGGTTAGCAAAAATACATTCCATCTCAAGATTTGGGCACTAAGAGTGGTTGTTTGGCTCTTGGGTGTCTTGTAGCTCTTGAGGAAGGTTAATAAGGTTATAGTTTATTGATTCCACTTCCTTGATTGTACTTAGGAGGTTGAGTTATGTCATAGTAGATTTTTGTCTCATGTTTACCCTGGCAGGGCAGTGAAAGTGGGTAAAGGTGGGAGGGCATGGTTAGAGGGTGACATCAGAGCCATGTTCAATACTTGGACTAGATGGGTAGAATGTATTTGAGATGCATATATCTTAATTTCTCTATGGTTGTTAAGCATGTGTTGTCATGGTTATGGTTTTTCTGCATGAAGTCATTATACGCAATTGGTTTTATCATGCATGATGTCGATATATTGCTATGATTATGTATATACAAGTATCATGCTAATATCGACTGATTTTGCAGACAAGATAGCCTCCCCTAAACTTCACTAAGGTATGTTAGTTATTTTTGTATTCGGTTTATATGACATGGTCTATTTGCACGAAGAAGAGGATCAAATATGACTAGAAAAATGGTGGATTATAGTTCACGATACTCAAATTGAAAATTAGTTGAGCAACCAAGAGAGGGGTATCCTCCTGACATAGCAAACACTTTGAGAAGCTGAAAGGAAGAAATCCAAAGTGGTAAGGTAGATAACGACAAAATCCTCTAGTCACAAGAGAGACTTGCTAGGGCATAGGAGAAAAACGCAGAGGTCAATGCAGTTATCCTTCAGATTTTTTCAGACTTGTAGAGACATGGGCAAGCACAGATCAATTATGGACAGGAGGATAGAACTAATGGGGCATATGGTAGTAGGTCTCATGGTGGGCATAGGTCGGAAAAAGATCACACAGTTAGAGATGGTAGGTTCTTGGATACACCTGATAGGAGAGGCAGTGGACATGGGTTTTATCCTAGTTCTAGTTCATAAAGGTATCATGGTCATCATCGCTCTCATCCTTACAGGAGGAGTGACATGGGATATTTTCTAGATGAGTTCAAGAAATCCAAGCCACCTATGTTTGATGGAGAGATGAAGAAATTGGATTTTTTGATTCGGATTGTCCACAGTCTCCATTTTTCAGTCAGAGATGAATAAACTGGAAGATGTATAGGCATGATTGCTTGGAATAAAGAATTTCTTTGAGTTGCGTGAATACACAAAGAAGATGAAGGTCAGAATAGCTATTTTTACCCTCAAAGGGAATGAAAACATCTGGTGGGAATATTTGAAGTGTGTCAGGGACATGGAGATATGGAGTTGAGTTGACATGAATTCAAGAAACTCTTTAGGAAGAAATACTTGCCATGAGGTACTACGACAGTAAGGCCAAGGAGTTCTACGAACTAAAGATGGGATCTATGATAGATGAAGATTACACGACTAAGTTCCTAGAGTTTTTGAGGCATGTTCCGTATCTTAAGGATGTGAAGACAAAAGTTTAGAGATTTGTTAGTGGATTTCCATTAGCATTTAAATATTAGATTGGGTATGATGAGCCTCAATTGCTTGAGAAAGTCATTAGGAAGTTGAAACATTGTTATGAACAATTGAATCATAAGACCGAATCTAAGCAAGGTTGGAAAAGGAATGAAAAAGCTAAGGGAAAATGGCCACCAAAGAGGGCAAGACCCCAGGAAACAGGTGAGAAAGAGAATGTTTCTCCTTACAAGAAATTTAATGTAGTAAAGAGGGGAAATGGGTCACAACATGGAGAGTAGCAGAAAGAGGTGATGGTAGGAGACTGTTGCAGTGTTGGATATGTGGAAAGGATCATCTCAAGAAAGATTGTCCATCATATCAGAGTGGTAGGCCTCAGATCTATAGTGCAAGGGAGGCGAACATACTTGGGTATGTTGGTCAGAGAATTCCTCGGATCTATGCAACATTGGATAATAGGCAAGCAGATCACCAAGCATCTATTATCGAGATTAAATTGAAATCTCTGTGATCGAGTTCTTATTTCCATTTTGATTGACCCTAGATCTAATTGTAGTTATGTTAACCCTGAACTAGTGGATAAGTGTTGTTTGAGAAAAGAGGTGCATGTTGAATCATGGTTGGTGCAGTTGGCTACAAGTACTAAGAAAAGAGTTAATCATTGGGTAAGAGCTACAAGTACTAAGAATGGTTAGAAAAATTATTAAATTCATAAGGTTGTCCAGATCGAACGACCTTAATCTTGAGTAAACGGTATCACTCTAATAAAAACAAAGCATAACTTTTAGCTGACCATTTGTAAGATAGAGCGTCAGAATAAATGGAATAGACTTCCTTTGTCTACGCCAGGGATTTCTCGAGCTGGACTTGTACAATCTTTAGCTTTTTCTCTATTGCTCTCAATTTAGCATAAGTTTCATCCTCAGTGATTGTCAATGCCTTAAAGTTTTGCAACAATTCTTGTTACTCCCTTGAGGGCACCACCTCTCCTTGATATTTTGTCAAGGTTTCTTTTTGTTCTTCTAGTTTATTATTTAACACCCGAATGGTAGCATCTATAGTTAAGGGTGTATAAGGAGGTACAGACTCTTTCTGAGTAGTCTTGTCAATAAGAACTAACAATTCTGTTTGAGTAATTACTTCAACAATCATCACGTTGATGTCTACAACATCCAAGTCAGTCTGTGTCCCTATAGTGACATCAAGGGTTTCTTCCGTCTGAGTTTCTATAGAGGAAACAAAGTTCTCAGTTTGGGCTTCGGGTTTCTCACTTGCCTTTGTAATTCCTCTTGCAGTTTCTTAAACATTTTCTGAGCTGCTTTACTTTTCTCTGTAGTTTCAGATTTTCTCTTTTAAGAAACTCTATTTCATGACCAATTCCACATCACAAGACAAATTGTACGACTTAACTAAGTTAATTTGACTTAGTTGGTTCAATTAATTCGAGTTGAAGGTATAAATTGAGTCATGTAGAGTGTCTTGTACTTTATAAGAGTAATGGTTAAGTTTATTTTGGGTTGTAATTAATTAATTTGCTTTAAGTGAGTTAAAGTAAGTTAAACTAGTTTCAGCTGATGGAGGAACTAGTAGTAGGTCCAACGGTGGGGTGTTGCTTCATGTGTTCAACTAGTTAACTGATAATTGAGTCATAAATAAATCACGCATGTGAGATCTGAGAGTTACCCAGTTGAGATTGGAGTTCAAGGGTCATGTAGTGTAAGTTGTATAATTATCTGAATTGTACAGCTGGTGCATGCAGTCAGAGGAAGAGCCTAAAGTAATTGCACAATCCAATGGAGGACAATTCTTATTAGATAGTGGCCTAGTGCCTCATTGAATAGCACAAGGAAATATGAGCTTGGCAGGTAGAAAAATTGGCTAAGTATTGGCCAGAGTCAGCTTGTGAGGTAGTGAGATAGATTATACTTGTGGAGAGATTGTTCATTTTGAACAAGCATTGTATTTCTTCTCTATTTTTATGATCTAATGCAATATACAAATAGGAATGGATTTTGAGCAATAAGATTTCCCCTTAGATAAATATTTGAGCATATGTTATTGAACCTTGTCTCATGTTTATGTTGTGATTTCTCGATCGATTAATTGTTTCTGCTAATGAGTAGAGTAGGTTCAAGTCTTTTGTTTTAGAAAATTATATAAGTTGTTTGAATCTACAAGGAATTTCTACATGGTATTGGAGCCCTGAAATCACATTAGAACCAATCCTTGAAGTCCTCATGTACAATGATCATTTAAGGACTAATGAGTTGTTAGAAATCAGAGTTATGGATCCCTAGATAAGGGAAGATCCAAAAGACCGTATATGCAGACTTCTTAAGGAAGCTAGAAGGCTGCTAGTGGGCAGATTAGTGAGCTAATGTTTAGTGACGCGAAAAGGAGTTGTAATCATTGATATTGGTAGAATGAGGAGTAGAGAGATATCCCACAGGGAGATAGAGCCTCAGAGGGAGTCTAGTTTCAGAGAGAGCATCCCTATTGAAGCTAATACTTTAGGATCCGAGGAGACCAGAGTCATTATTGCATTAGTTGTAGCAGTAGTGTGAAAGCAACAACAATATGTGTAGATCATATTTTTCCATGCATGCATTCGTACCTCCAGGAGTGAGGTGGGGCGATGTAGATCCTTAGTCTCATAATTGCATAAATTTGGGCATGGTCCATTGAGGTGTTTTTTTTTTCTCTCTCTCATGGACCATTAACTTGCTACGGGGGTGCACATTATTCAATAGCGTGAGGATCAATGTCAGTTACATATTGAAGAGTACAAATAAGTGTTGACAGCAAAGCAGGAAGGGTCAGTAGCAAAGTCAGCAACAACATAGTTTTCCTAGTAGATAGTTGCAGACACAGTTGATTCAATTTGTTTTTTTTATGCTCTTTAGTTGCAAATGTTGCAGTAGAAAGAAAAAGTGTGAGAAGTGTTGCATGCAATACATTCCAAAGGTGTTGGATTGAGATAGATGTGAATCCCTTCCTTGTTGAGAGGGAGTGTTGAAAATGCAACAAGAAAATCTTGATTTAATTTTCCCTTGATTTAAATTAGGGGAAAAGTGTAATTCCACATCGCAAGACAACTTGTACGAGTTAACTAGGTTAATTTGACTTAGTTGGTTCAGTTAATTCGAGTTGAGGGTATAACTTGAGTCATATAGATTGTCTCCTACTTTATAGGAGCACTGGTAGAGTTTATTTTGAGTTGTAATTAATGAATTCAGTGTAACTGAGTTAAATTCAGTTAAACTAGTTCCAACTGATGATGATGATGATGATGGTTAACGTCCACTGAGACCAAATTGGTCTATCGGACCTATAATTTCTTAATTTCTAATTGTCTGACTCCTTGTCTTTCTTGGCGAGATTGGTGATGTAGCTTTCTTTTTCTTCTCTATGGTCTTCCAACTTCCTTTATCTTGCATCTCCTTCATCTCTTCTGGTTCTTGGGACATTGGTGTCTTAGCTTCGCGATCTATTGTGTTCGTCCTTTTGGAGATAGTCGGAGAATGCGCGTTATTTGAAACCTCATAACTGTCGATGCTTGAGGGGTTGTTGAGTTCACCTTTTTGTTGTTGGGCGGGGCTTTCCCCCTGCTTGTCTTGAGAGTTGTTTCTATCTTGCTCGATTTCTTGTAATTCAGAGTTTTCTCGAGAGTATTCTTCTTGCATGACAGTGTAGTGTTCTTTTTGTGCTCCTTCCCACCATGTGGATCTGTGGTGAGTTTTTCTAGCAAAATTTTTCTCGGAGGCTTTTGGGCAATTTTTGGCTAGGTGGCCTGTCTCAAAGCAAGATCGACATCTGAAGAGGACACTTTCATAATCGAGTTTCTGGTTCCACACATAGTCTTTACTTGTTAGGTGTATTTCCGCTGGGAATCCGGCGCTGAAGTCCATTTCCACACAGATGCGTGCATATGTGGTTCTGGCATATTCCTCTGTTTCTGGGCACCTGCAGTAAAATTTTCCAATTGCATTTCCAATGGCTTCTAGCGAAGAGAAATTCCAGAGATGCAAGGGTAGATTTGGCAATCTCACCCAAACTGGTGCTGAGGTTATGACTGTTGTTGAGGGATCGAAAGATGGGTTCCATGGCCTCATGAATAGGCCTGATTTCTCCCAAAACCAAGGGCCAGAATCTAGAATACATTGTCTGCTTTCACGGTTTTCAAAATCTACTATAAAGAAACCCCTAGCACAGGGGTAGATATTAATTGCATCAGAAATTAGAGGCTTCCATACCTCCGTGATCCAACTATGGAGAGCTGTGAGCCGCGGCCAAAAACCATTGAATCGGCATATTAGGGCACTCTCAGAGAACTTCAAAGCCTCATCGAGTGAAGCCTGGACCACCTGGACAGTGGGAGCTGGGGCTTCACTGACTATATGGGCAGGAGCTTGCCCCCCAGAGGCGGACGGAGAGCCAGCAGCTATTTTCGCGAAGCTGGGAGCCATCTAGAGAATGTTCTCCTTAGTAAGCGAGGTAACTTTGATTTTATGGAATTAGGGTTTGCCGTAGGGATTGAGGAACCCACGGACGTTCTAGATCTCGGAGGTTTTGGCGCCACAGATCTAGAGAGCCGCAGCAGAGCCGCAGATCTGGACGACCATGAGCCCTAGAGCATATAAAGAGCCGCAGAGCCGCAGATCTGGGCTTCGATAAACTACCAGAGAGCCGGAGTCGAGCCGCCGTATAGCCGCAGTGAGCCGCAGTCTATATGGGCCGCAGAAGAGCTCGATGAGCCGCAGAAGAACTCGAGATCAAAATCAAGATTTATGTTACACCCAGTCGAGCCGCAGTGGGCCGCAGAAGAACTTGATGAGCCGCAGAAGAGCTCGAAGAACTCGATGAACTCGATTACAAATTACTTCGATGAGCCGCAGAAGAACTTCGATGAGCGATGAACCGATGAGCCGCAGAAGCGATGAACCGATGAGCCGATGAAGCCCAGATCTAAAGATCAAAATCAAGATTTATGTTACACCCAGTCGAGCCGCAGTGGGCCGCAGAAGAACTTGATGAGCCGCAGAAGAGCTCGAAGAACTATGGAGGAACTAGTAAGTGGTCTAACTACGAGGTGTTGCTTCATGTGTCCAACCAGTTAACTAATAATTCAGTCATAAATAACTCATGCATGTGAGACCTTAGAGCTACCTAGTTGAGATTGGAGTTCAAGGGCAGTGTACTATCAGTGGTATAATTATTTGAATTGTATGAATGGTGTATGCAGTGAGAGGAAGAGCCTAAACGAACTGCGCAATCCAATGGAGGAAAATTCCTCATTGAACAGTGCAAGGAAGTAGGAGCTTAGAAGGCTAGGAAATTGGCTAAGTATTGGCCAAGGCTTGTCTAGGAAGTAGTGAGATAGATAGAGATAGTGCAGAGGTTGCTCGGGCTTGAGCAAAGCATTGTAATCTTCTCATATTTGTTGACTAAAGAAATATATAGATAGCAAGAGTTTTTGGTCGTGGCTTTTCCCACGAAATCATTTTGTAATGTGTTGATAGAATTCTTTCTCTTGTACGTTGATTAAATACAAAAAATGCCACTAAATTAATACTAATGGATCAAGATTACATTACTCGTATTAAATGTACAAAATATTTACATTGATTACAAATTTAATAAATATATATACGAGGAACCAATTTAAACAACGCTACAATGTTATATGAGGAAAAAACCTTTATAAATATATCATAAACCAAAGGAACGGGTGACCATAGTTTTTTTTGTTCACAGGTTTTTGGGAAAAAGACCTTACCTAGAAACATAAAAATAAGAAACAAAACAAGGATGTTGGGGTGAATGAGCATATGTAGAAGTTCTAATCGATCTTGCCTCACCTCTAGACGTGTCATAGTTTGTTACATGCATGTAAAGATAAAGAGTAAACTTTATGCATGTCACGGATGCTATTTAATTGACATTTCATCATAAGTTAAACTTTATACGCAGATGGAATTTGATCGTTGGAATGGGATAATTTGTTGATTGAATATGAATAATAATAATAAAAATATTGGCAACCATTGTCAACATTTTAAAATTAAACAGATAAGAAAATTCTACAAACCGTCCAATGAGTACCATGGTATTGAAATTCCTACCACTCCTCCATATAAAATTGAACCGATGTTGACAGGCACATGGAGGGTCGAGATTTGGTTACAAAAAGTAAGTTGAAGCGATGTTGACAT
The DNA here is from genome assembly GCA_031772625.1 of Pinus tabuliformis. Lineage (NCBI taxonomy): Eukaryota > Viridiplantae > Streptophyta > Pinopsida > Pinales > Pinaceae > Pinus > Pinus tabuliformis. Next base: position 512,393,221 of record CM062806.1, on the reverse strand, counting down.
CTGGGTTTGCAATTCATACCTTTCTCCATATAAAGTTGAATGGATGTCTATAGGTGCATGGAGGGTGGAGATGAAAAGAGCTAACCAGTTATATATTGGGTATTTAATGCCTTCAGAGCAGCACGTCACTTAAATAATATTTGCTCGCTTTCGTGTTATCGAACTAAATAACATGCTGCTCTAAAAACATTAAATACCTAATATATAACTGATTAACTCCAACCCTTCTCCATGTGCCTGTCCACATCAATAATTATGGCCATGCACTACTTTTGAGAAGTGATGAACCCTGATTTCTCGTATAGTTGATTCCACGTATACCGTGGTTCTTCCGATAAGACCGTGATATGATATCAAAGGTGCAGAGCAATGTATATATCTGGCTACAATTATTGACATATATGGATGAGGATGAAGCCGTGTTCAACCCTGATTTCCCGCTGGATATTTTGTCTATATCAGGGACAAGTGCTTTTCTGATGTGTGTAAAACAGGTTGATTTCCCGCTCGACAATTTGTCCGTATCACGGACAAGTGTTTTTCTCATGTGTGTAAAACATACTATATAAAGATCAAATGCGCGCCGGTTTCACATAATTATGAATAGTGCTTTTTTCGGGTGTATTTTGTGGTTTAATTGGTTAGCGATTTATTGGAATGACTAGTCTATGCTGTGAAATTTCCATAATTTATGTATTTTAGGTTTATTTGGTATATTATGTAGTTTAAATTATTGGAGATTTATTAGAACGACAAATTTGAATTGCGAAATTTCCATAAATTTATATGCCTCTTTAATTTTAATTTATATAAAATTAATAACTCATTCTAAAAAATGATTTGATCAATATTTGACCCAAAAAAAAAGAAGAATTAACACATTTCAAATAAAAAAACTGGACAACAAATAATGTTTCAACAAAGCATATCATGGTTTAGCAACACCGTTCCAAACAAAAATATATGCCATTAACGTCCACATTTGTCCCCATGTTCTTCACTTCTGATATCAAAAACCAAAAGTATCTGGACAATTGCTTCTCGATGCTCCTCTTAAAACTAATATGTTAACGCAAATGGTTGTAGGATAGATTATAGTTTTTTAATGCAAATATTAATCACAATGAGTTAATATTAGGTTATGAATTTTTATACGGGCTTGTTATTTATTTTAATATTTTTGTCAATTTAATATTAATTGTTTTATTTAGTTTTTTTAAATTATATTATATCGTAAAATTGAAATTGTAAAATTGAGTGGTTTAATGTACACAATTAAATTACTTTGAAGATTTTTTGAATGTAAAATTTATTTATAAATTTAAAAATACAATTAAACGAAATTTTTTTATAAATTTATCTTATTACTTCTTTTTGTTATAATTATTATCAAATGTCATATCAAAATAAAAAAAAAGATGATACATTAGCTAACCTTTTATCTTTATAGTGAATTGTTTTTATAACCTTCTCCCATATTTTTGTTTAATTTTATATCTAGTCCTTAAAGATCATGCCCTCATTTGCTTTAATATTTCTGTCAATTTAATATTAATTCTATAGTGAATTGTTTCTATAAAATTCTCCAATATTTTTGTTTAACTTTATATCTCATCCTTTGAAGATCATGCCCTCATCTACTTTAATATTTTTGTCAATTTAATATTAATTGTTTTTTTTAATATTAATTATTTTATTTGTTTTTTTAATATATTATAGGGTAAAATTGAAATTATAAAATTGAATAGCTTAATGTACACCATTAAATTACTTCGATTTTTTTTTAAATATAAAATTTATTTATAAATTAAAAAATATAATTAAATAGAAAAAAAAATTATATCCCACAACAATATAAAATAGTCATTCATCTAATTACTCTTTTTTTGATGTAACTATTATTAAATGTCATATCAAAATAAAAAAATTCTTGATCTTTAAAAAATATGGTATAGTAGTCGACTAACCAGTTATATTTTATGCTTTATCTTTATAATCAATTGTTTTTATAGCATTTTCTCATATTTTTGTTTAACTTTATATCTTGCCCTTTGGAGATCATGCCTTCAGCGACTTTAATAATTTTGTCAATTTTATATTAATTGTTTTTTTAATGTTCACAATTAAATTATTTTGAATATTTTTTGAATATAAAATTTATTTATAGATTCAAAAATTCAATTACACAGAAAACTCTTTTTGGTATAATTATTATTAAATATCATATCAAAATCGAAACTTTATATCTTTACCTTCAGCAACTTTAATAATTTTGTCAAATTTATATTAATTAATATATTATATGGTAAAAGTGAGTGGCTTAATGTTCACAATTAAGTTATTTTGAATATGTTTTTAATATAAAATTTATTTATAAATTCAAAAATTCAATTAAACATGATTTCTTTTTATATGGCAAACTTTTTTTTTGGGTATAATTATTATTAAATGTCATATCGAAATCAAAGAATCTTGATCTTTCCAAAGATGGTAGATTAGTGAACTAATCAATTATATTTTATATTTTACTTGTATAGTGAATTATTTTTTTAACATTTTCCCATATGTTTTTTAAAATTTCTTTCAAAATTTAAAAGTATGGTAAAATTATAAATATTAATTAATAAAATATTATTATTAAGTTTGGGGTTAATCGTCTCGCTAATGGGAAAGCTAAGGACATTGAAGGTTACCAGGCGAAAATCTTAAAAATTGGAGGTCTTGTTCTCATCCCCCACATCCACAAGCTTTTCAATCAAGCAGTGAAGCAAGGGTTCCCTAAACCTTGGACTGAGAGCCTCATTATCCCTATTTTTAAAAGTGGGGATACAAATAACCCCTCTAATTATCAGACAATTATGATCAGCCCTCTCTTAGCCAAGTTATATGGTAGTATTTTGGAAAAGAAGTTAAGCATATGGCTTGAAAGTGAAGGTAAGCGGGCTAAAGGCCAAGCAGGTTTCAAAAGGCATCACTCAACAACAGACCACCTTGTTACGCTTAGGATCATTGTGGAAGAATGTTGTAATGATAAATCCAATTTATTTTGTTGCTAATAAATCCTAGATACAACCTTTGGAATAGATTAGAAGAGCTAAATGTTCCTTTCGAGTTGAGAGCTGCCGCTATAAGGTTATACAAGAATGTAATTTCCAAGCTAAAGAGAAATGAGGGGTGGTCAAAAGATATTAAGTGTAACATCAGAGTTAAACAAGGTTTCCCCCTCTCCCCTACCCTATTTGGTATTTACATCGACAAGCTCGAAGGCTATTTAGAGGAAGCAGGATGTGATGGCACGATCATAACTGGGATAGTCATCATCCTTCTTCTCTATGCTGACGATATTGTTCTTTTCGCAAGGTGCCCATTTGATCTTGATCAGCAACTCAAGCTTCTTAAGGATTTCTGCTCTACCATGGGTATGACTGTTAACACTGACAAAACAAAAGTTATGACTATCAAATCCAAGAAGGACACTTACGCTAATTTTATATATGACAATAATAACTTGGAGGAAGTGTATTCTTACAAGTACCTAGGAATTGATATTCATCATAAGCTCAACTAGAACCATAGCATTGAGAAAAGGATTAATGGGGGGTGGAAAGCTTATTTTGGTCTTGAAAATAATTGTAAAACAACAAACCTCGTAATGTGGGATAAAAAGAAGTTCCTCTTTGAAACTTTAGTCACTCTTGTTATCTTATATGGTTGTGAGGTTTGGGGATGTAGCATCTCTAGAGAATCTTGGAGAAAGATTGAGCAAATCTAGAAGCATTTTATAACCTATAACCTGAAAATTAAAAGTAATACACCCTATCCTATTCTCCTTATAGAAGTAGGTCTTTCCCCTATCGAGAGCCTAGCTATGATTAGGTTTCTACTGTACAAGCACAAACTTAATAACATAGGTGATCATAGACTTTCTAAGCTAGCTTTAAATTCCAACCAAAACCACCTAAGGCTCAAACGGGGGGTGGCATAAAGACACAAGGGCCTGGTTAAACTATTGGGAGATCAACGAGAATGATGCATTGCAAAACATTAAAGATATTGTTACTTCTAAGTTCAAAGAAAAAAATGTGGTGTGAGAAAGATTTAGCAGCTAAAAGAAAATTAAGTTATTATAAGAAGGTCATCAACCCCACCCTAGAAGATCAAAAGTATCTCTCTATTTTAACTAGCTCAAAGAAGAAAATTAATATAGCAAAGATTAGAACGAATTCTCATGAGCTCCATAGTGAAATAGGTCGTTGGGCAGTTCCTAAAACACCATGGATGGAAAGGATCTGCCATATATGTGAGAATAGGAACATCGAGGATGAAAACCACTTCCTCTTAGAGTGCCCCGCGTACAACCACATTAGATATCAGTTTCATAATCTTTGTCACAATACTGACCTTCCTAGCCTTTTACAATTTCAAAATTACAGTGAGCTCGGGAGGCTTCTCTCCAAGCTTTTTGAGCATAGGAATAAAATCTTAAATCAAAGTAAATAATTTTTTTCTTTAGGTCCGATACACCAATGTTTGGTCTCAGCGGACGTTAACCATCATCATCATCATCACGATTAAAATATTTTAAAGATGTAACTTTTGTTTGTTTGTTAAGTTTTGTAAGTCTAACTACAAATTTAACCTTTGGTTTGAAAACTCATGATTTAGGAGCTTCTAAGTCTTCAAAATCACTGGGGGGTCCATTTAGGGTCTCAACAACCTCTAATATGACTAGATTTTTTCCCACAGAGTTTCGAATTAGTAACCTTCACATCATAAAGTGCCTTAATAATAATACAATCCATCAAAGTGCTTAGTACAATGAAAAATTAAATTTTAATTAATAAAATAAATTATTTAACTAATTATTTTTCTTAAAATTTATTTTATTATATTTCACTTCTATTATTGAATTAATAAAATCATATTTTATTTTTATTAGAAAATTCATAAAATCATATTTTAATCCTATAAGTAAATTGTTTTCTTTTCTTTTTGTCAAAGAATTTTAGCTTTTATTATTAAGGCTTTACTAGAGTGGTTCCTTCCTTGCTCAATGCCCTCCATAGAGCATAATGGAGACTTCTCCACACTACATAATCTTGAAAGGTCTTGGTTCCGAGATTGTCATATCCATCTCGGCCTCTGATCCCCTTGCTTGTCACAATTAATTTCCAGACTACTTCATCCATATCAAAGTGACTTCAAAATTCTTGTTGAAGATGAAAATTGATATGGAGGAGAGAAGAAATAACCCCAACTTGATGCGTATTGAATGTGAACTAAGGGTCACTATCCTCGATTAATTAAAAATTCAAAATAGGTCGTGACGCGATGGAAACACTAGGGATTTAGATGCTGACTTCACATGCCATCTGTGGGTGGGATTTCAATAGGAGTATTCGATGGGAGTACTCTCAAGATGGATAGTTAATGATGGCTGCCAAACCATATGGGCCATTTCTAGAGGATGATTTGAGGCCATTAAATTCCAAATATTTGTTAAACTCCTCATATTCCAACATTCTTGAATGCTCTTTAATGCTTATGATTATTCCCTTCTTTTTGTGTGGGAGGTGTTAGCTCTGCTATGCAATTACTAATTTTCTAAGGTTAGAAAGGATCATTGTCTATTGGCTGTGTCCAAAGGGGTCTCGCAATGGTCAATTTCCTCTTTCCTCCCTCACCTCCCCCACCTCTGAACTCTCCTTATTCCCTAAATAAGCCTTTTCGAAACCCGACAAAGCATTTTTTGGCCTTATCCCTAGGCGTAAAGCCCAAACCCACCATAGAACCTCACCATATGACTTCGCGCTGTCATAAATCATTGTTTTTTTTATCTTCGTCGTTGATCTTCCCCACCGATCTAACGGCTCTCGTCGTGCTCGATAAAGCAACTCGCTTAGTCATTCCCCACCGTCATATCCTTTTCTGCCATGATCCGACACTTGTCGCTCTTTTTGTGCCCGCAATCCGATCGAATGTTAGCATGCGATGAGAGCAGTTTTTCTCTCTCATCCACCGCTACGTGTCGACCGCTAAGTGGAATTGCTCGAATTCCGATTTTTACTGCTTAAGGCCTGAAAGTGGTGCAATAAAAACCATTACCGCCCATCCAAACCACCCACGCCTGTTAAACGACCGCGCAGCTCCATCGCCTGATCACCGTCTGATCTATCTGTCGAAGATCTGATGACCCCAATTCACCCTACTCCCACCTTGGCCTGTAGCCTCCGTCGAGCCATCCCCGTCGTCCGTTTCCTTGATTCGATGGCTATCCTTCCTCCTCATTCCGATTGATGGTTTGCCCATGCATTCCATGCCCTCCACCATCCTACTTACCCAAAGAAGGAGATGACCAGTTCCGCCATCATCAGTCATCTTCAGACCCCCCAACAACCATATTAAATAGAAAGCATGGTCAAGGGAGAAAAGGACAAGCATGACCCCGTAACACAATTTATCAGTTATGGACTCCACTGGTATGAGTACTTCAAAGGCCAAAAGGGACAACACAGCGCTTGAGCAAATCAGATTCATTCACTGAAGCAAGCAAACACGCTCAGGAACTCCATCAGGCAGTTCAATGTGGTTGGTGGTCAATTATGACCCCTCCATACCTAAAATGGCCAAGTGCCCTTGTAATGAAATCTATAAATACCCAGAAACAAGATGTAATAAAGGTTGGCATTTGATGTAAAGTTCAACTTCTAGAGACTGTAGATATTTTGTCACTTGCAGCGTCTCATCTTCATTTTCAGCTAATACAAGCTTCTTTTGTTGTTAACTGCTCACTTTCCATTTTCCTTTGTTCTAAGCGATGCCTGAAATGTTGTGTTCTTGATCTCTTGATGTTTAGCACTAGATAGTTGTCATCCTATCTCTTTGTTAGAATCTTGTATGCATCATTGAATAGGTGGTCCAGGTTTCTTTATATCTAATGCAGGAGAGCTGTCATCCTGTCTTTACATTAGAAGATTAGATTTGCAGACTTCTTTACTAGTTGTAGCCGGGCATCACATGGTCTTGTGCATCTGCTGGTGTGGTTAGTATTCTCCATATTCACCTTATACCTCAAACTATGAGCAGTTGGTGGTCTAAATCCTTATAGTCTAGGGCTGTTCACGCATGTCTAGAGTGAAACAAAATAGAAGTGGTTATCTAGCTTGAACCAAACCATCAGTCCTTCCATTAAACCTGCAACAATAGTTGAATTTATATGTTACCAGGCATCTCCGAGCTACAACCTAGGAGAGTTTCTTGGAATCATAACATAATTGGCGCCGTTGCCAGGGAGAGGAGATTGAAGTTCAGCTTCCCTGGGAGAACTACACATATCCACCTTTGATGATAGACAAAGTCTGGACACATTTTTGGTTGTAATCATCTATTTGGTGACTCTGCTGGAGCACCAACCTTTTGGCGACTCCACATCATAGTTCTGGCTCAATTTATGAGACATACTTGGAGAAATCCTTAGAAATCACCAGCTGACCCAATGCTTGATCCTGAGAAGATTGTTAAGCAGAAAAAGATCATTCAGAAAGGAGCATCAGGATCAGGTAAGCCTAAACAATCTTATGTATCTTTGCAAGAGAGGCTTGTAACTGAGCATGTTCATTTTGATGATATAGAGCCTAGCATTGTTAGTGAAGAAATACCCTCAGAGATTCATAAATCTTCTTTTTCAATAAGTTCCCCTTTGGATCTCAGTCCAAAGAAAACCTACCCTATAGTGCATCAGTTTCCTTCAGCCCTGTCATTTATTTCTCAGCTCCCTACCTCCCAAACTGCCAGTACCCTTCCATCTATCCCAGTCATGGGAGGCCCAAAAGCACCCACTAAGATGGAGAGAATCATAGATGCTAGGTATGGACCCCTGGTCCTGCCTGTTCCTCTGAATGCCATGCCTGCAAGAGAATATCAGAAATACATGCTTAAGTTCACTACTACAGAGGGAGTAATGGCTGAAGAGCACCTTGAATCTTTTTATAGCTATGCTGATAACCTAGATATCAGTGAAGATGATGTGTGGATGAGAGTGTTTGTACAAAGCCTTGATGGAGAGGCTAGAAAGTGGTTCAGAGCGCTGACCCCTAAGTCTATAGCAGACAGTGAAGCATTAGATGATGTGTTTTTAAAGCATTGGGGAGATAAGAAAGAATTGCTATACTACCCTACTGAGTTTGGCAACCTCAAAAGGGAAAATGGGGAATCATTGACTGACTTTAATAAAAGATTCAATCGTATGTATAGAAAAATACCAGTTGAAGTGAAGCCTACCCCCACCTCTGCAAAACTCACCTATGCTAATGCCTTTGATTCTAATTTATGCCTGCTATTAAGAGAAAGAAGATGTGCTTCCCTAGTTGAAATGCAAGATGCAGCCTTAGAGGTGGAATCTAATATCATGGCTGTAGAAAAACTCAAAAGTCATGCTGACAGAAGGAGGCAGAGGAGTGAGGCTTCCTCCTCTTCTTCATCTTCAGAGCTTAAAATAGACAAGATGACTAAAATGATAGAGTCATTGGTTGCTGAAATATCCAAACTAAAGATGGAGCAGAGTTCTGGTAAAGCAAGGCTACCTAGCACATTTTCTCATAGAAATCCAAATCCATTCAAAAGAGCAAATGAACAATTGCACATCATTCAGAGGGGCAAAGAGGCCAGTGAAGAACAAAGGGTTAAGACTCCTTTCCAGAACGTGGTCATGGAGGAGGAGCAGCTTGATGAAGAGGATGAGATTCACTGCATGGAAGACAAGGGCAGACATTAGCTGCCTATGAAGAGTCATTACTCAAAGACCAGACCAGCCAAGAGTGGGACAGAGAAGCTGTCCTGCAAACTGAAGACCAGCAAAGATACAACCTGAGGTCAAGAACAATAAATGCCAAAGAGAGTCCTACCCAAAGAGCTGTTGTCCCCATAGAGCAGCTGAACAACAAGCAAAAAAAACCAGCAGTCGATCTAGTCATCCTCAAAGCACTAGCTCAAGAGGTAAGAGGCCCTAACAAGTTCCCTTCCCCTTTCAATTTTGAATCAGAAGTCCAGAAGTTAAAAATATATGTCCCTTTGATAGAACTTGTAAAGAGCGAAGTCTTTAGAAAGCCTATCCTTGATGCCCTTGAGCTGAAAGCCTCACAAGCCTCCCATGACTATGTGAATTTGCAAGATGATAAACCTGCAGTTGTGCTTATCCCAAGGATTGAACCCTCTGATAATAGCTCCCCATCATTTTATGTCTCCTTAACCATGTTGGACACCTAATCCTAAAGGGTTAGTGTGGAAGCCGAAAAGACTAAGCAGTCCAAGAGACCTTGGGATCTGAAACCCAAGAGTCACAACATTGTATTATAAATGTACATCTCCTGTTAATAAAAAAATGAACTCACATGATTTATCTTTCCTATTCTTTGTTGTCCATGTGTTTTTAACATGGTATCGGAGCCACTTGTTTTTCTGTGGCCTTTTTATGTGCATGTCAGTGCTGCACCTCTACCCATAATCCTGTAATAGTAAAACTGGCCTGGTAGATCTGCAAACTCAAATATATTGACAGCGCTGCATTCTTTCCAAGATTTGTTTGCCATTTCTTTATTTGGCCAGTCAGCTATAGAAATAAAATTACTCTATGTTTATAATGTTACTCAGTTCAATTCTGTGGCTTTTCTCTACTGTTGGTCATGCCTCCCTGAGCGCTCTGCCAGCACTACCTGTCTAGTTGCACTAAACATTATCGCTTCTCTCTCACTGAAATCGGGTCTGACACTATTCCTAACGTCTCTGCCAAGCCTGTGCTGCCTCTGTCAAGTTAGCGTTACTGAAACAAACCTGTGTTGTCATCCTGACATTGAAACGCTCTCTGCCTCTGTCGTTCTGTCTCTGCGCTGTTCCTGACATAACGCTCTCTGGCTGCCTCTGTCCTATAACTCCTATTTTCTTTAAAGACTATCGATTCGAATCCCTTGGAACTAACTGTGAGCGCTAGTTTTGGTTCCTCGCTGCTGCAGCTTCATTAAGGTGACTGTGTACTGTCAAAAGACCCTTGTGATATATGAAACCGTGTAGCCAATTTCTGGAACAGCGTCTGGGTTGCTGAAGCATCTGTGTGAAAAACTTCGATCAACAGTGTGAGATACCGCCACTTGCATCAGCCAGCCCTGCCTGCGTGAGACCAAAAGCAGATTGTTGAGAATCGAAGTTGACAGAAGAAACTTCGATCAACAGAAAATGTCCGGTGCCTATGCCACGAGGTTCCAGAGAAATAATCGCTTCCAGGTTCTAGATCATAATGTTGTACAGAGATAATCACTTCAATTCATATGTAAAGTTTGCACAAGATAAACGACACTTTTTGAGTCGCTATTACATGAAACTTGAGGTACAACATTCCTTTCTTTGCTGTTTGATGGCCGATATTTTCACTGGTTATATAATTACCTGGACTCTTATGTATCCTTACTCAGATTTGTAAGTTTTACTCTCACGTGGATTGATAATTTGGGGGAGGTTTGCTTCTTTTTGGTGGCGGATTGCGTTTATTGTGTGAATCAGAGGGTGGAGACGGAGTTTGTTAGCTATTATTCGTTTCTATTGAAAATTGTTGTGAAACGAGACCGCCTTAAAGAAAGTTGGCTGTTAATTCTCGAAAATTTGTTTTGCTTCTCTCGCTGATTCAATGGAGATTTGTATCAAATATTCAGTGATTCGAACTGCTCCAGGTATTGTGCTTTTGAAAGTTTGAGACTTCGGCTTGGAAGCTGCATTGCTTTGGAAAATGTGGACGGTTATGTATAATGTAGTGCATCGAGAAAACTTCAGAGCGATGGCATGCTTGTTCTTTATTTTCTTTTGATTATCTCTGTGGCGAATCGAAAGTTTTGCAGCAAACCACCTTATAACTGGAACGAGTTTCGGATACCGAGGGGCGAGTTTCTGCTGTGCGTTGGGACCATTAAAAGCTCTGAGCATTGAACTGTCTGTACTTCACAAGGAACTGTTCCTGGAACGTTCTGTTGGCAGAGAGGAGCACGACTCATGTCTTGTAGAGGACATTGGTCACTGTGAAGGTCGTGGCTTCTATGGTTGTTGGGTGCAGTCATTGTACCCCCATAACTGTGTACGCAGGTTCCAGAGGGAAATCATTAAACAAAAACCAGCGCTGGACTGATAACTTATGAGTGAGCCCATTCTGGAGAGGTATTGCTGATATACTCTTGTTGTGCGTGCTATCCGTTCGCTGGGTAATTGTCCTTGAGCTGCATAGCTGACTTGAATTTTGACACACTGCCCAGTTGACTACCCAGCCACCATTCAAAGCGGACCTATCCGAGCATTCTAAGATGACTTCAAGAAACCAGTCTCTTGCAAAGAGGCGGCCAAAGATGATCAAATCTATCAGATTTCAGTAATTGTGATAACGTGATAGATTAGCATAAAACTGTGCACATTCATATAAAGAGACGAAATCATGTTAGATCAAAAGCAAGATAGCTGCTTTTGTTTTTCCCTTCCTTTTCTTTTAATGTCTGCGCGACAACTGGAGCGTCTCAAAGCATTGGATGTGTGGTTGTGAATATATTGAAGACACTCCATATTTATTTCTCTGTCTTGGAGCTGAATACGTTGCATATATTATCACTGTGGTGTTTTCTCTGTAATGATGGAGCTTCTTTGATGTTATAACACTTATCTACAACCACTGTTCTTCCTAACATTTGCTGGTATATTCTACTTCAGATCTCTGTTATTATTAGAGTTGATATATCAGAGGTATATGTAATCCATTCCTGTAGTTGAAGTTCGAACTTCAAAGAAGGAAGAAGTCATTTAGTTGTGCATCCATAAAAAGCGTATCTTGGTATACCTGAGAATTTTAAGGGTGAAACATATCTATTGTATCTGTGTTGGAAGGACTTTGAGCCTCTCATTCTTGCTGGACACAAATATGTTTGTGGTTGGCTAAATTCTTAGCTGGAATTAGTTGAGTGTTCATTTCTTTGTTGAGACAATGGCTAGATTTGATGATGTATTAGAGTTACTGAGAACACTAATACACTCCACTATTGGTGGGAAGGTAAATGTTAGCAAAGACACTCTTTGTGACATTCAGACCTGCCTGCATGATGCACAAGAAAAGATCTATTTTTTGCAGCTTGAATCACAGTTACAGCAAGAAGAGCTACATCAAAATAGACACCATTCTGAACCTGTTTTTGTTCAGAACATTGAGACAACCACCCATCAACAGCATGTTAATAATGGTACAGTTCATTCAAATAAAGCAACAGTTGTATACGCAGATGCAGAAACTCAGTCTGCAATTCCCAAGCCCATCATCAGACCTTGGGAACAGCTTGTCCACAACAAGCACAGAACTGGTCTTGGATATGACAAGGACTTGTCCTTTCATATTCCAGACTATGCCAAGCCCATTCAATTTCAGAGTGCTGGATTCATTCATGACAGTTCACCTGCTCCTCATGATAGTTCAGCTTCAGCTGTTCCAGATTCTGCCCCTCTTCCACAGCAACAACAACAACAAAAAAAACAACAGATCGTGAAATGCCAACATTGTGATCGAGTTGGTCATTTGAAAGATCACTGTTTTGATCTTCATCCATGTAAGCACTGTCATAAAATCACTCATTCTTCAAACAGATGCTTCAGAAACAAACGTCCTGCAAGAACAAAGATTCATCTTGGATGGATCGCTTCTTGGCAATGGGCATCAACAACCAAGAAGATATTCCAAACACATGTCAGAACTTGTTCCAGAATATTGAACAGTCTTGCAGTTAAGTTTTCTCCATCTTCTCACCTTGTATCTGACAGGGGGGGAAATGATGGTCATCTACAAGCTTCAAAGTCACATCAAGCGAGCTTGAGCCACAACCTGCCACACCAGTTCCAGAGTTGTAGCCAGAGACAAAGATGCCCGTGAACAAAATTGAGAACACTTCCTCTAGCAGAAGACACCCGCTTCTTGCCAGTTTTGGAAGAGTTCCAGGAATTGCATTAAGCATTCCAGAGTTGTTGGTCATCCTTAAACCATCACAGATTGAGAACACTTCCTCTAGCAGAAGACTCCAGCTTCTTTCCAGTTTTGGAAGAGTTCCGGGAACTGCACTAAGCGTTCCAGTGTTGGTGGTCATCCTTAAACCACCGCCCTTTATACCAACATTTCATAGAGCACATTCAGCCTAGTGCTGCCATGCATTTTTGCACATTTTGTATTACAGCTCTCTTCTTGGACTCATACATAACCCTTCAGATTAAGGGGGGGAATGTTGGACACCTAATCCTAAAGGGTTAGTGTGGAAGCCGAAAAGACTAAGCAGTCCAAGAGACCTTGGGATCTGAAACCCAAGAGTCACAACATTGTATTATAAATGTACATCTCCTGTTAATAAAAAAATGAACTCACATGATTTATCTTTCCTATTCTTTGATGTCCATGTGTGTTTAACAAACCATTCATGACAAAACCCTCCATAACTTCCTGTTGGACACAGGAGCCAGTCATAATCTGATGCCTAACACTGTCATGGAAGAGTTAGGCCTTGACATCACTAGACCTTATCATGACCCATTCTCTTTTGATTCAAGGAAGGTGAAATGTCTGGGATTAATCAAGGACTTGGATATCACCCTAACTCAGCTGCCCATGAAGGGCATGATGATGGATATTGCGGTAGCAGATGTCCCCCCCTAAGTTTGGTATGCTACTTTTTAGAGGATGGATTAAGAGGTTGGGTGGGACATTGCAAAATGATTTATCTTATGCCACTGTCCCAAATTTTGGAGGGGAAAGCAGAAGACTTTATAGGGAAGCCCAGATGGCCTACATCATCAGTGATGAGAAGAATCCCACTAATCATCCCATTTACGCTGTGGACACTGATTTTAGAGCATGTATTCTCCAAATTGAAGAATCCCAAAGGGCCTCGGTGCAGCGCAAGAAACGAGTAGGCCAGGCCATGGAAGAGCAAGGAAATCAGGTTTGGGATATGTTCTTTGATGGAGCGTGTTCAAGGGAAACTGCAGGTGCAGGAGTGTTATAGACATTTTTGGGCACTGCAACCCCAAGCATAAAATGTCCATAAACCAAGGGCTCCTAAGTCCCTAAAAGTGTTGTTCCAACCCCTAAAGGAACAAGGTCAACTGATTACAGCTTCTCCCAGAAGTTCTCCATGAAAAACTACTCATAACTGGTCAAAACAGGATCATTTCACCTGCTCCATAGGCAAAGTGCGTTGCATCTCACCTAAGTACACTCAGTGGGGGTGTTTCATTTCAAAAAGCCCTTCTATGGTTTGCGATGGGCGAGAAGAGACAAATGGCAGTGTCAATCCGCGAGGTGGAGAAGCATGGAATCTTCCAGAAACTTCTCCTGTGACACTTGCCTTTCTGAATTCGACCAAGGATGAGTAAGAGATCATCAATCTCCAAGTGGAAGCAAGAACTATCATAGGGAAAACACTAATCAAATCACAAGCTGACTCATCTCCCTTACAGATATCTATATATGGATCCCTTATCCCAGAGATCCAGAGGCTGGAATTTTTCATCTTGTAAGGAATTGCTGTTGGTTTCTTGAGGAAACATCATAGTGTTGGGTGATCTAAGCTTTGCATGAGGTGAAGAAGGGCTTACTTGCTGAGAGGATGATGCTGGGTCAGAACAACTGGTTGTAACTCTCATGGCTCTTTCTTGATTATCAATAAATCTATTCAAGTTTTCCTTCATACTCTTGTGTAATCTATGTTTTGTGCATTTGTATGGTCAATTTACATCTGATCCTAGATGGTTTATGATAATAGATCCATGTTCTCGTATAGTGTTATGCTACTTTGATTCTACAGGTACTCTGTAAATCTGGGTATACAAGGAAGCAAGTAGCAAAGGACTATCAGAAGAGAGAGGAATCGAGCAAGGAACCAAGCGCAAGACAGAGGTTGGTCTCCTTTATTCTTCTCTCATCTATCTTTCATAAAGAAAAACGAAAGTAGTTTTACTTTGTTTGTTTCTAAGGTAGCTACCACACCTTAGTGGGATTAGCAGTTCTGCATAGACACTTTTCCCTGTAACAAAATGGCGACTCCACTGGGGAGCGACTAGGTTGTTTGTTTATCTACATTTGTTTACTTTATAAACTTACAGACGGAGCCTGAAGTTGAGCCAGGTAGCTTTCGAACTGCATTTGCTATGCAAATGCAAAGTAGATAAATGCCACTTTAGTCAATCTCTGGGTTTTGTTTATGAATTAAACAACTGATTTACAAACTCTCTAATTGCCCTTGTGGTGGCTCTAGTAACCTCCTTAGATCTACCCCTGTTGTTGATTTACTGATTACCACTTGCTCGGCCAAAATCCCTGAACTGAACTGCAAACTGTGACCCGAAACCCAAGCAAAGTCTCGTCCCTGGCCCAGCGCACTCTTTGTTCTATGAATCTGAAATTCAGTGCACTTCCCGAGTGTAGTAGGTGCGCTGCATTTCAAATTCACTGTGTTACAGGTGCGTTGATCAGACTAGGCATTGTTCCTGAATTTTGGTTTCTGTTCACTCTTTTCAGATCTATTCAAGAATTTTGCTGCCTGTAGTCAGTACACCTCTGTTTGAAACCCCTTTCCTTACTGATATTCTGTCTCCATTGTGCAAAGAACTGTAAACGTTTTTGTGTATTTGTTGAGTCATTTTCAGTTCTCCTTTGTAAAAAAGTAACGTAATTGTACTGTCGTTTCTTGATTTGAAAGTGTCGCAAGTGTCGTTTTCAGTCATAGAAGAGAGTCTGATTGCTCTTGATAGTCGATTACCCTGTTACTATTGTATTTGATCTGAATTAGTAGTTTTTCTAGTGTCGAAATCAAGTCTTCATTTCCAAATCGCAAAGTGTTGTCATTGTCTTCATCTTGATTTTGAAAAGAAACTTGTTAGTAATTGTCGCTTTGAAAAGTAATTCAGATTTGCGCATTAGCTTTCTTTTTATCATTCACATATTAAGAAGGCTGAAAACAAATACATGCATGTGCATTTTCATTTAGACTGTTTGATTGGTTTGATTTAGGACAGTGCATATAGTGTGTGCTCTTTGCTCTTTGTTGAAAGAATTCTATCTTTCTTTCCTTAGTAGCTAGGATTTTCATTGCACAAAGAAGATATAAGACTGCTTATCATCTTAGATTGCATTTTAGGAATTGTACATCTACATCACGTGGTGAACAGGAAAGGCAAATTTCTTAAGCAAGATCAACTATAAAATAAATTTAATGAATCTAACAACTCTTTGGAACCTAACGCACAACATCTAGAAGTCTAGGCTAGAGACATATTCCGGCGTCGTAAAGCCTGGTAACTGTTGTTCTCACTGTTGGTTGGGTGATTCCTCCACTTTGAAATGATAAGTGCCAGTACGGACTTGTGCTCCCACGTACCATCGAGTATATTTTGGGAGACCACAATAGGCTTAATCCTTTATCCATAGGAAGGTGTGTCTGTCGCCCTATCGATCGCAATGCACTGAACATAGCATTCGGGAAGATTGACTGCCGTACCGTAAAAAGTATTATGCAGTTTTGTGATTGGTTTGGTAATCCCCCTGCCTAGATTTCCAGAGCAGTCCCTTTCATTCCTTTTCAGACTCCTTAATGGAAAAGGTCCATCTGAGCACTTGTCACTTCAGGCTCATTAAAAATCGAAGGCGACTAGAGTCATCTTTTGTTTTTTCTCGACTCTTTAAAATTGAAAAAACAAGTTGTGTCAAAGCGTCTAAAATTTATTTTAAACGAAATAATCGTCACCTTTCCTACGTTGGTCTTAGGTTGAGAAAATGGAGTCTACCAACCAAGGAGTTCCCCTTGGAGGAAATCCTAGTCCCTTCTCCTCTTGGGGAGATGTTGGTGCACCCCACATGGCCACATTGTCACTTCCAGGATTGACGATTGGCTTGCCCGTATGGCTTTTCTCAACCTCCGTCGTTCAGAACACCGCGATTCCTGAACAATCGAGTCAGCAACTAGACAATTCCAGAGTTACCCCCCAACCCTCTACTTCGTCCAATTCTTCCTCTCCTCCTTCCTCTTCGCTTGATGGGGCTGGTAAAGCCAAAAATCAAGTATCTGAGAAGAAGAAGGAAAAGAAGAAGAAAGAGAAGAAGAAGAAGGAGCCAAAGGCGAAAGGGGGCAACCAAGCGTCGTCTAGCGAAAATCCACACACTGCACCGACCAGGCCTAAATCGCCATGTTTCATTTGCAAAGGAGACCACTATCATAGAGATTGTCCCTGCATCCCTCAGATCTTAAGGGACTGGTCTCCTCGTTTGCACAACCCGGTGTCGTCAACCTCTGATGATCATGTTGAAAACACACCGTCGACTAGTGAAAGTGAAGCCCCTGGACAAAAAGGAAAGTGCAAATTTCCTTGTAAACTATGTGAAGGCGATCACGCCGTCCACCGTTGTCCCTTCTTAGACGAGGCTAAAAGAGTTTTGGATGATCGTTCGGTTTCACCGTTACGACTTCCTCTTGGATATAAGAAACTCTTGCCGAGTCCGTCACTAGTTGAAAATCCGGCTGACCCGCCCAGATGGTCGGCCGAAGCGTCTATCATTGAAGATAAACCATCTGAACCCATACCAGACGAAAGTCAAAAGGTCGAGGCGGCAGTTGACCCGGTCTTGCCTTCAGAGGTCTTATCTTCAGATGATACAGTCACTGAAGAGAACAAGGATGACACTGTCCAAATTCTTTTCGTAAACACAGACTCCGATGAACATGGGGGAAATTTACCCATTCCTTTACCGCAGGAAGGAAGTTCATCAGAGTCATACCCGGCCGTCTATTCGGTCCCACCTCCAAGCAACCTAGTTGTTTCCTTCGACTGGAATCAGCTAGGCAGACCCCGTTTACCGGCTAGTGTACCATTCCGAATCATTGCTCAAGTATATAGAATGGTTATGGCCGGTACCATCATAGATGAAGGGGCTTCTGTGAGTATCCTTTCCTCGACTGCTTGGAAAGTGCTTGGTTCGTCATTGCTTTTGCCTGAGATGAGAAATCTAACAGGCTTTGACAAAGGAACCAGTCGACCGTTAGGGATCCTTCCCAATGTGCCCATAACATTGAGAGAGAAAACTGTTCACATGAACGTAATGGTAGTCCAAGGACCCCTGGATTATAATCTACTCCTTGGATGAGACTATATTTATTGCATGGGAGCCATTGTCTCATCACTCTTTAGAGTAATGTGTTTTCCGCACGAAGGAAGAGTGGTCAAGCTCGTAGACTAGCTTTCATTCCCTGGTTCACGCATAGCAAATAGTCATATGCCATCCCTGAATGGTCTTTTCACACAAGGAATGTCTCATCAATCCCCAGTCCATCCACCTGATGAGCGCGAGAGATTCGGGGGACATGATTGAAACCCAGGGGGCATGCACCCTGGTCTGCTTCGGCAGGAAAACTTCAGATATAGGATAGGTTTCCGCGAGAGATATATGACTAGTCTAACACTCCTGTCCGTGATTGGAAAAGGGGGTTGGACTGGAATAAGATTCCCTTATCAAAATTTATGTGGGTGGAGGCATCTGCGCCACCCACCTTTGTCTACTTCAGTAGGCATCGCCGAAGAAGTGTTTTGTTTGCACTGTGGATAAAACAATCTTTGGTAACCTGAAAGAGGTAAACCTTTCCCGATAAAACAAATGTTTTGTCGGTAGAATAAGAGGTGACCTTGAAACTCTATTTTATACCTGGGGGCATGCAAACCTTTTGGCGTGCAAGCAAAGAGCGACCATTTATTTTTTAAATTTGTAGGTCCTCTAACCCTTTAAACTCGTAGGATTCATCGTTTCGTAACTTGCATAAAGAAAGGATGTGGGGCAAAACTTTAAAAATTGCCGTTTTCATATATGAGAAATTCTTATTATACGACTGGATTAATCGAGCAGTTTTAACACGGATTTCATGCTCGTTAAAAAATCAACATAAGCAATGAGAAAATGTTTCCCCCAGTGTTTAAGATCAATAAAAAATGAACCAATTCCCGGTAAATAATCATCATGAATGTAGTACTTCAGCCTTTAAAGCCTTGGTCGTGTTCCCATCATCACCTCCACTCTGTATTGGCTGATCATTCACCTCCATTTGATTGTTCACCCCTTTTGAGGAACAGCTGCGAAGAGTGATCCTATTAGCCATCCTTGTAACACTGCCATGATTGGAAAATTCCAAACCTTACCTGGAATCAGCTGCTACCCAATTTTATCACTTGTTCCTCAAAAACGAGTCTCCTTTAAGCTCTTTTCAACTGACTCGTAAAATATGAAAAGATTGCCGAGCCATTAGCCTCTCCAACTCGTTAAAGGGACCAGAAGTGCTATACCTCCTTTAGATTTTAATGTTTTTGGACCTGAGGGATTATTACACAAAAAGATCGAGCACTTGTTTTGTTCGGCTCGTTAAAAGTATCGAAAATTCATACCTTCTGTATTGTTTTATACTTTTTCGGACTTAAGGGATTAGATGACGAAAAAGGATTTTTGGAGTTTCCTTTACGTCCCTTTTCAGACTCTCTAAAATTGAAAAGGACTAAGTTATCTTTGTCGTTAAACTCGTTAAAACCTAATAGCGACAAACTTGTCCATAGCAGACAAGAACGAGTATCACTATCGCTAGGCTATTTAAAACATAGTAATGGGTTTGCCCGAAGGGCGAATTATAGAACAAGCATATGTTATCCTCCTCAATCTTGACAAAAATAAAGAGGTACTGGTCAGCAATGACTGGGGAAAAATTGGGAAGAAAACTTGAAGAAACTTTGTTGGTAGCAAGTCGCACTTGAACATGACACTTTCACTCCGTGTCCGAGTCGGGTTGGGTTGTTCCATTCACTGGTCACATCACCATGGTTCCATCACACCATCCATATTTGGGGTTAATGCTACTGATCCATCATGTCAGTGTCACCGATATGTTCAAGAGAAGTCACTCAGAGATTTCACCTGTGTCTCACCCACTGCAATACATTTACGCTCCATTCTTTCATGACCGCCACCCTGAACCTTATATCACCAGATCGTTTTAACCTCCATTAAAATAATTTGCTCTATTCTGTGTCATTGATGTGGGATTCACTAAGGCCCTCCTATGACGGATCGCTTCTTGTTGACATCAGCTCATTATCCAAGAAGTTGATCTAGGAACAACCCTTTTAGTACTTTGAAGCTTGCATGCCTCAATGGCAAGTTTCTCACTTACGGCGACAGATTTACATCAATGGCCTTTGACCGAAAGATTTTGCATGGTGTTCGACGCCAAGTCCCTTATTCACACCACGTGAATTGTACTGTAGTACCTTGAGGGTCATCATCATTATCGGCGATTCCTCTCGCGCCTGTTAACAACTTACATCATTGGCTGGTAATCAGGCGATGTCTTTCCATGTTCGACTCCAGAACATCTCTCACATGGATCGACTTGTACTTTGAGTGAAGATCGAATGAGATTGAAGACCTCATATCTAGTTTCATCAGCCGGGCTGCGATATATATTCAGGAAAAATAAAAACATCAAATGTACATCATTGCTGCACAAATAATCATCCAATATAAGGGATGATGGCTCTTCTAGAATCATCAGTCTACACTCAGACGACTGTTTGTCCTATGTACATGAAAATGAATTTATAAACCTGAGCATGGGAATGCCCGCCTTAGCTAGATCATGAAAATATTATGAAGATAATGTATTGTATTGTATCTTATTATAGGTCTCCTTCCAGCTTGAAAGAACTTCGGATCCTCATGATAAAGCATTTCACCCAACATCAAAAAGATTAACAACCCCAAGCATAAAATGTCCATAAACCAAGGGCTCCTAAGTCCCTAAAAGTGTTGTTCCAATCCCTAAAGGAACAAGGTCAACTGATTACAGCTTCTCCCAGAAGTTCTCCATGAAAAACTACTCAGAACTGGTCAAAACATGATCATTTCACCTGCTCCATAGGCAAAGTGCGTTGCATTTCAAAAATCCCTTCTATGGGGTGTGATGGGCGAGAAGAGACAAATGGTCGTGTCAATCCGCGAGGTGGAGAATCATGGAATCTTCCAGAAACTTCTCCTGTGACACTTTCCTTTCTGAACTCGACCAAGGATGAGTAAGAGATCATCAATCTCCAAGTGGAAGCAAGAACTATCAGAGGGAAAACACTAATCAAATCACAAGCTGACTCATCTCCCTTACAGATATCTATATATGGATCCCTCATCCCAGAGATACAGAGGCTGGAATTTAGCATCTTGTAAGGAATTACTGTTGGTTTCTTGAGGCAACATCATAGTGTTGGGTGATCTAAGCTTTGCATGAGGTGAAGAAGGGCTTACTTGCTGAGAGGATGATGCTGGGTCAGAACAACTGGTTGTAACTCTCTTGGCTCTTTCTTGATTATCAATAAATCTATTCAAGTTTTCCTCCATACTCTTGTGTAATCTATGTTTTGTGCATTTGTATGGTTAATTTACATCTGATCCTAGATTGTTTATGATAATAGATCCATGTTCTCGTATAGTGTTATGCTGCTTTGATTCTACAGGTACTCTGTAAAGCTGGGTATACAAGGAAGCAAGTAGCAAAGGACTATCAGAAGAGAGAGGAATCGAGCAAGGAACCAAGCACAAGACAAAGGTTGGTCTCCTTTATTCTTCTCTCATCTATCTTTCATAAAGGAAAACGAAAGTAGTTTTACTTTGTTTGTTTCTAAGGTAGCTACCACACCTTAGTGGGATTAGCAGTTCTGCATAGACACTTTTCCGTGTAACAAGGAGTAGTGCTGGTATCTCCAAAACAAGAAAGCACACATCTATCTTTTAAGCTAACTTTTCAGGTCACCAAAAATATAGCAAAGTATGAGGCTCTGATATTGGGCTTAAACACTGCCAAAGACAGAGGGATCAGAGACATAAGGGTGTTTGGAGATGCCGATCTTATCATTTAGCAAGTGAACAAAACGTTCCAAGCAAGGCACCCAAGGCTGAAATCATATAGAGATGAGGTATGGAGACTCAAAGATTCTTTTGATAGCTTTTGTATCTCATACATTCCTAGAGTCAAAAATCAGCTTGCTGATTCCCTTGCTATATCTGCTAGTATGTTCATCCCTCCCATGCCTCCTAGATTGGTTTATGTAGTCCAGATAGAAGATAGACCATCCTTGCCTGATAATGTCCAACATTGGAAAGTCTTTGAGGATGATGATGAGGTAAATAGGTTTCTGCAAGTCATTGATGAATTCTCTGAAATGAAAATTGGTCAAGAGAATGAAACCTTGGAGGAAAGTTCCCAACCCCAGCTAAGGAACAAAATTGGCCAAGGCAGCATTGTTTAGTTGCCTAGCAATTATATACCTAAAGGGCTAGTGCCTTTAGAGAAGCTATTTGACCAAAATGATGTGCCTCATAAGGTTGCCCAAGAAGAGGATCAGTCTGTAGTCCATAGGCATAATATAGGGAGTCCAGATCATCCAAAGTATATAAATCTGTCCACCCATTTGTCTGCTGCCCAAAGTTCTGAATATTGCACCTTGATGAAGCAATTTGCTGATGTCTTTGCTTGGGAATACAGTGACCTCAAAACTTATGATAAAAAGATCATCCAGCATAAGATCCCCTTGGAGAAAGACACCATTCCTTTTAAGCAGAAGTCGAGACCCATAAATCCTCTGCTCCTTCCCCTGATTGAAAAAGAAATCAAGAAGTTGTTGGCTGCCAAAATTATAGTTCCTTTGAGATATTCAAAATGGGTAGCCAACCTGGTAGTGGTGAGGAAGAAAAGTGGATAAATTAGGCTATGCGTTGATTTCAAAAATTTGAACAAATGCTCTAAGAAAGACAACTATCCTCTGCCCAAGATGGAGCATTTGTTGCAGAAAGTCTCAGGAGCCAAAGTCATGTCTTTCTTGGATGGATTTTCAGGGTATAACCAAGTTTCTGTGCATCCAGATGACCAAGAAAAGGTTGCTTTCACCACCCCTTGGGGCACTTTCATGTACTCCAAGATGCCTTTTTAGCTGATGAATGTCGGAGCCACCTTTCAGAGAGCTATGGATATAGCATTTGTAGCGGAGAAGGATAAGTTTGTCCTTGTCTACTTAGATGATATAACAGTATACTCCAGCAGCCACTAGGATCATTTGCAGCATTTGAAGAAAGTGTTCCTGAAGTGCAGAAAGTCGGGGATATAAGTGAACCCTAAGAAGTCACAATTTGCTTTAGAGGAGGGCAAGCTGTTAGGACACATTGTCTCTGTTGCCGGTGTCAAAATTGACCTAGAAAGAGTGAAAGTAATACAGACTTTATCTATCCCAAGATCGAAAAAGGACATCCAATCCTTTCTGGGAAAAATAAATTTCGTAAGGAGTTTCATCCCTAATTTTGCAGAACTAGTAAAGCATATCACCTCCATGCTGAAAATGGGATCAGAGATCAAATGGACTGATGCAGCAAGAAGATCTTTTGAAGCCATCAAAAGAGCTATTATGGAAGCTCCCACTTTGATCAGCCCAAACTATAGCAAGGAGTTTCATATTTTCTCCTTTGCCTCGGTGACACTCTTGCAGCAATCCTATTACAAAAAGATGAGAAGGGTTTGGAGCATCCAGTGGCATTCTTCAGCAAAACCTTGAGGGATGCTAAACTGAGGTGTGATATTTTGGAAAAATAGGCTTATTCTCTTATCAAGTCTTTAAAAGCTTTCAGAATATACATTCTGCACTCCAAGGTAATTGCATATGTGCCCTCTGATTCAATAAAAGATGTCCTAACGCAGCCAAATACTGATGGAAGAAGGGCTAAATGGATTGCAAATCTTATTGAGTTCAACATAGAATTAAAACCCACCAAGCTGGTCAGAGGTCAAGGCCTTGCCAAGCTAATGGCTGAAGAAAATTGCAGAATACTGGACATGAATTGGATAGGCACAAGCTCAGATGACAGATAAACAAGGGAGGAAACAATTGAACCAGGGAAAAACCAGTCATTGGCAGAAAATCTAGCTTCTTGTGAATGGTATTCTACAATAGTTCAATTTTTGCTGAAGCTAGAAGTTCCTCTAGGCCTAAGTTCAAGCCAAGCCAGAACCATTAAGCTCAGAGCAGCCAAGTACTACATCCATGAAAACCTACTCTATTGGAGGGATCCATCTAGAATCCTTTTGAGATGTCTGGACAAGGAACAATCTATGGATGTCATGCATCAGTTCCATTCTAGCATCTGTGGAGAACATAACTATTGGAAAACCACAGCTCATAAGATCCTTAGAGATGGGTATTATTGGCCCACACTGTTTTCTAATGTCTTTTCATTTGTAAAATCTTGTGATAGATGCCAGAGGTTTGAAGGAAAACAACAGTTGAAGTCTTTTCCCTTGAAGCCAATTCATGCCAATGGTCCTTTCCAACAGTGGGGCTTGGATTTCATACGGGAAATT
This sequence comes from Pinus tabuliformis, assembly GCA_031772625.1. Lineage (NCBI taxonomy): Eukaryota > Viridiplantae > Streptophyta > Pinopsida > Pinales > Pinaceae > Pinus > Pinus tabuliformis. The sequence goes on along the minus strand of CM062806.1, from coordinate 512,368,742 downwards.
AATCCACATTCCAGTGGCCAGCATAGATGGATCTTAGTAGCCACTGAATACTTCACTAAAGGGATTGAGGCCATCCTTACCAAGAAAGTTGATCACCATGTGGTCATGAAGTTCTTGACAGAAAACATTTTTACCAGGTTTGGTTGTCCCCACAAATTAATTACAGACAATGCAGCAGCTTTTAGAGCAAACGAGTTGGTGTATATGTGTGACTCAATGGGCATTAAGTTGGTGCATTCCACCTCGTATTACCCTCAAGGTAATGGCCTAGCAGAATCATCCAATAAGAGCTTGATAAGGATAATCAAAAAGCTGTTGGAGGACAACAAAAGGAACTGGGATTCCAAGCTGAAGTATGCATTGTGGGCTGACAGGGTGACCACCAAGAAATCCATAGGGAATTCTCCATTCAAGCTGGTATATGGCACTGAGGCCATATTCCCAATTTAGTTGACCCTCCCTATGGCTAAGTTCTTGCAGGAAGAGAAGAATGAGGAAAATGACATGACAAAGAGGATTACTGACTTGGCAGAAGTACATCAGATCAGGGATCAGCTGGTTGAAAAGTCTGCAGCACATCAAAAGAGAATCAAGGAAGCCTTTGACAGAAAGGCAAAGATGGACAATTTTCAGATTGGAGACTTGGTGCTCAAATGGGATGCACTGAAGGAAAAGAAAGGCAATCATGGGAAGTTCGATGCTCTGTGGATTGGACCATTTGTCATTACTCAGATCTAGGGGAACAACACTTTCATGCTACAAAGCATGGAAGGAGAAACAGTTTTTGATGGCCCAGTCAATGGATGATTTTTGAAGATTTATGTTGTTTGGGGCCTTTAAGCCTCAACATTGTAAATATGTTCTTTTTACTAGTTTTAGTGTAGGCTTAATTAGACTCCATGCCCAATGGAACACTAGGATTTATTGCTAATCATGTTTTTTGAATGAAAGGTAGTGGTCTACAGTTCTTGAGACCTCACAGCGAGGATCTCATCCCCAGAAGGAGCCAGTGTTAGCTCTGCTATGCAATTACTGATTTTCTAAGGTCCGAAAGGATCATGGTCTGTTGGCTGTGTCCAAAGGGGTCTTTCAATGGTCAATTTCCTCTTTCCTCCCTCACCTTGCCCACCTCTAAACTCTCCTTATTCCCCAAATAAGCCTTTCCGAAACCCAACAAAGCATTTTTTAGTCTTAGCCCCAGGTGCAAAGCCCAAACCCACCATAGAACCTCACCATATGACTTCGTGTTTTCATAACTCATCACTTTTTTATCTTCACCGTTGATCTTCCCCACCGATCTAACAGCTCCCGTCGCGCTTGATAAAGCAACCCGCTCGATCATTCCCCACCATTAGATCCTTCTCTACCACGATCTGATGCTTGTTGCTCTTTTCGCACCCACAATCCGATCGAACGTTAGCACGTGATGAGAGCAGTTTTTCTCTCTCATCTGTTGCTACATGTCAACCGCTGAGTGGAATCGCACAAATTTCGGCTTTTACCACTTAGGGCCCGAAAGCGATGCGATAAAAACCATTACCGCCCATCCAAACCACCTGCGCCCGTTAAACAACTACGCAACTCCACCACCCAATCACCGTCTGATCTATTCGCCGAAGATCTGACGACCCCAATTCACACCGCTCCCACCTTGGCCTATAGCCTCCATCGAGCCATCTCCGCCTGCCGTTTCCTTGATTCGATGGTCATCCTTCCTCCTCATTCTGATTGACTGTTTTCCCATGCATTCCACGCCCTCCACCATCCTGCTTACCCAAAGAAGGAGGTGACCAGTTCCGCCATCATCAGTCATTGTCAGATCCCCCAACAACCATATTAAATAGAAAGCATGGCCAAGGAAGAAAAGGACAAGCATGACCCCGTAACAGAATTTATCAGTTATGGACTCTACTGGTACGAGCACTCCAAAGGCCAAAAGGGACAACACAACATCTGAGCAGATCAAATTCATTCACTAAAGCAAGCAAACACACTCAGGAACTCCATCAGGTAGTTAAATGCGGTTGGTGGTCAATTATGACCCCTCCATACCTAAAATGGCCAAGTGCCCTTGTAATGAAATCTATAAATACCCAGAAACAAGATGTAATCAAGGTTGGCATTTGATGTAAAGTTCAACTTCTGGAGACTGTAGATATTTTGTCACTTGCAGCGTCTTGTCTTCATTTTTAGCTAATACAAGCTTCTTTTGTTGTTAACTACTCACTTTCCATTTTCCTCTATTCTAAGCTGTTCCTGATATGCTGTGTTCTTGATCTTTTGATGTTTAGCACTAGATAACTGTCATCCTATCTCCGTGTTAGAATCTTGTATGCATCATTAAATAGGTGGTATAGGTTTCTTTCTATCTAATGCAGGAGAGCTGTCATCCTGTCTTTGCATTAGTAGATTAGATTTGTAGACTTCTTTACTAGTTGTAGCCGGCCATCACATGGTCTTGTGCATCTGTTGGTGTGGTTAGTATTCTCCATATTCACCTTGTACCTCAAACCGTGAGCAGTTGGTGGTCTAAAGCCTTATAGTCTAGGGGTGTTCACACATGTCTGGAGTGAAACAAAGTAGAAGTGGTTATATGGCAATGAACCAAACCATCAATCCTTCCATTAAACCTGCAACAATAGTTGAATTTATATGTTACCAGGCATCTCCGAGCTACAACCTAGGAGAGTTTCTTGGAATCCTAACAGGAGGGTCATGGAAAATGGGAATTTAAAATGAGTCTATTGTTTAGTTCTATGGACCCTTGATCTAGTCTTGTTCCTTTATTAGCTAAAGCGTCCATTTTTGAATTCAAATTCCTTAGACACATGAAAAAAATTGGTTTTTTCAAATTGCTTGAATTGTAGAAGAATCTGAACCAAAATGGGGGAGAGGATATTGTTGTGCCAGATTTTATCCTCACATATTCATTAAATTATTATCAATGAACCATCGAATGCCATGATTTTCTGAATTTTCTCTTTAATGGGTAGCTCTAAGCCTTTCCAAAGAGCAAGGAACTGTGCTTGATTATTGGTTGCAACGTTGAGACCCCAAGTATATTGTATCTCAAATTTTTCATCAGGTAAAATGATCATCCCTCCCGCTCCTTCCAAACTTGGATTACCTTTTGAAGTCCATAAAAAAATAAGGAGTATTGATATTTTTTTGCACACCAATTCTGAAAGCCCACGAAGTTTTGTCTAATATAGGAAGGTTTCCTTCCAATTGGGAAAATCTTGAAGTTTCTAGCAAGATATAAAGGTTTACCCACCTTAATCTAGTATTTTTAAGATGGGGTGAGATAGTCCAACTCAAAATCTTTATATCCTCAAGATCTGATAACTAATGACATGAGAGCAAATGCCTTGAGAGCCACTTTTGAGGAATTTGATTTTTCATTTTTAAAAATTATGCCATTTATAGCTAGCCATATTGAAGAATAGATATATTTAGTAAGTGTTGAATAACATCACACCACTAGAGATGTGGGCTTTCAAGGACAAATAAATTTTTTCTTCCAGGCTACGAATATTTTAGACTAGGTCTCTAGGATTACCTCAATGTGAATAAGATTGGCATAAGCTACCTGCCAAACCTTCAAGGAGAAGGAAAATATCTTGAATAGATGCAGTATGCACTCCTCCAAAGCCATACATAATGGACATCTAGATCGACCTTAAATGCTTCACTTTCTTTTAATTTTTAGTTTTTAATTTTTTTTGGTGAAATAGAGTCCAAAAAAAGGTGTTGAATTTTGGAATGCCATCCCTATACCATATCTTCTTCCACAACTTATCTGGGGTTGGATGGGGTAATTGTTTTGTGAGGGAAGCATAAGCTTCTATGATTATGTAGCTTTGAAGTGAACTCAATCTCCATGTGCACTGATCTCAATCTGAATGTGAAATGGGAGATATTCCTTTGAGGTTGCGATTACGAAATTCCCATTGTTGCTAAAGATTGGGAGGGAGGTTCAGGTAATACCAACCAGACCAAACTCCTTAATCATTCCAATTTAAAATATCTTTGATATTTTTATATCACTTTTGTTGCGTCCAAGTTTCAAGCTCACTAAGTTCTTCTTGATTCCCCAATGGACCAATTGTCATGAAGTTATCATTCCATAGATTGATGCATGATCCATTTCTTGCTTTCTAGGTTATATGCTCAAGCACAATATGGGATGCATTTTTGCATAACTTCCAAATTTTGTAACTTATTACAGAACAATCTATTGATTCTACTATGAGAAGATGAGTTTTATGGAAATATTTTTTTGGGAAAGCATGCTTCCACTAATCTTTTGAATTGGATAATAACCTAACACTATCTTTGCTCCAAGAACCAGATTCATAAGGTGTAGGTTTTTTATTTCATAACCCCCATGATATTTAGGCAACCAAATAATGTTCCATTGCATGAAATGAAATATGTTTTCATTGTTTTCCACTCCTTTCCAAAGGAATTTTCAGATGAGGGTGCTAATTTGATTAACTACGACATTTGGAGCTAGAAGTCTAGAGCACAAGTGTATTGAAAATGACGAAAGGACTTCTTTATCATTACTTTTTTCCCTACAGTATTTAGCCATTGAGCTCCCTAAGCCTACATTTTATTTTTAACTTTTGAACGACCTTTCTCCAATCATTTGAGTTCGAAACTCCTATTAAGAGATGAATTATGAAATATTTAAAGTGTATATGCCTTATTCCTTCTTAGAATTCCGGGGAGTTAGAGATCTCTTGTAATGTGGCATCAGGGAAATTACAAACAAATAATTTACTCGTCTGTCTATTTACTAACCCCTTGGGTAAGTCCAAATAGGAATCCATCACTCTTTTGAAGCAACCAATGATGAAATTTTGAGGACCCTCCTAAAAGAAGCATGTCTTCCACGAATTGGGAGTGGTTGACCTCCTTAATGTTTCTAGCGATGTTGATGCCCATTAGTCATCCCTTTGTTCTTACCAACTCCAAATTTATACTTAAACTTTCAACAACCAAGTTATATAATAAAGGGGAGAGAGGACATTCTTGCTTGAGGCCCCTAGAGGCTATAAAAAATTTGAGGGCCTACCATTGACAATGCAAGCAATCCACGAAACACCTGTGCATGCCTTTATCCATCTGATGGATTCTTTTTTAAGTATATTTTTTTCCATAATTGAAAAAGAACAAGAAATAATGTCTTACCCTGTTAAATGTGTTAACCATATCAAGTTTGATAATGATACTAGACACCCCACTCTTATTTATTATGTGGATGGCCTCTTGCACCAGAATGACATTATTCGAGATTTTTCCATGTTGCAAGAATCCCTATTGGCTTATTGGGGCCTGACCCAGGTTCAGAGTTGATTTAGCCAAGCAAATCCCGGTACTACTGGCCCTTTCGGCAACAGTCGGCGGAGTGCGAACTAAGGTCTCACCCGAAGTAGTATGGGAGGGTGCTAGAACCAGGTTTCTGCACCCTGGAGATGTTTGATGGTTTCCAGAGGTCCGCGGTTCAACCCTACGCACATGTCGCTAAGCGCACCTTCCCGTGCCTTGCAGCCTGAGATGTTGCCTTCGCGCAACCCTACTCGGGGGCTGAACGCTGATTTTACCCAAGTTCTTACAAATGTTCCACTGTTAGTTGGTTATTTTAGCCTACTTGTGAGCTTTAAGTTATACTTAACAATATAAATCGTTCATACAGGTGCGTGCAATAAATAAACATTATATTTGCAATTTATATCAAACATGCATTAATCCAGAAACCAATACACGAATTGATATCAAACTTCTCTTTATTAATATCTTCTTTGTTTACAGACTCGACTTTGCCCACAAATTGATATCAAACTTCTCTTTATTGATATCTTCTTTGTTTACAGACTCGACTCCGCCCTGTGCACTCAGCTGCAGGGTTCCACGCACTCAGCTACAGACTGCTAGGCCTCTGTGCACTCAGTTGCAGAGCCTTCTCCTACTCTACGACCCAAGACACCCTTCACCTAGACACTTAGACTCTCGCTCTTTCTCTACTCTTCATTATTCTAAGCTGTCTCTTACATTTAGAGCCTCGCTCTGGGTAGGTCGACATTACATTACAAAACTTAGGGCGGACAACCCTATGACTCTAACATACTTCTGCGCTCGCAATTTGTGGGGCTTTACAACATTATTTGGTCAAAACATGGGCTTTGAGCCTCAAAACATGCCTCGGGGGGATTCCATGCCTAACAGGCCCCCAACACAAACATCATGACTCGCCCTCGAGTCACTCTGTCGGCGCGACGATCTTGGCATGGAGTTCCTCCAACTGTCCTCAAACTTTACTGATGTCGGCAATGCACTGAGCCGCTGCTTGTTGAATCTGTTGCATCAGCTGTTATGAAACCTCTGTGTTTGAACTGTTTCCATACATTTGTACCGGTATCTGATGCATATGTTTATAGTCCCGTGCCCTCGTCCGGCTCCTCAGAGCGTGTAGACTATGCTTCGGCCAGCTAGTCAGATAGCCGGTCCACCCGTGTAGGGCTTCAGGTGATTGCCATTCACTTTGCCTGGGAAGGGTTGTCCATTTAGTTTAACTAGCTGGACCATGCCTCTATCTGTGACCTCCTTAACCACGTATGGTCCCAGCCAATGCATTCTAAATTTTCCTGGGAGTTTTTTAAACTTACTATCATATAGCAGCACTAAATCGTTGACCTTGAAGGTGTGCAACTTAATATGGTGATTGTGCCAGGCCTTTTCACACTGCTTTTGTACCTTCTGATGAAAACCAGCCAGGAACCGTTCCTCGTCAAGTTCTTCCAATTGTGCAAGCATTTCTTCTAGAGCTTCGTGGTATGTCATACCTATGAGCGCGGCTATTCACTGACTAGGTACAATATACTCCATCGACATGACAGCTTCCACACCATAAACTAACCGGAAAGGTGTTTGTCCCATCAGTTTCTTGCACGTTGTCCTATAAGCCCATAGTACTGCAGGTTCGCTTAGGTCCCAATCGTTTCGCTGTGTGTTGCACACTTTGGTTAGCATGGTCTCTAGTATTTTGTTGAATGCTTCTACTATCCCATTGGCTTGTGGGTGATATGGTGTGCTTTTCTGATGATACACCTGGAACTCTTCTGTGAGTGCGTTGACAGTTTCATTCAGAAAATGTGTACCGAGATCACTCATTAAGATATTTAGACATCAAAATTGGGTTAACACATGTTCTAACAAAAACTTCACAGCCGTAGCGGCTGTGCAGTCTTTAATCGGCTGTGCTTCTGCCCAGTGTGTCAAGTACTCTGTCGCGGTGATGATGTAGCACATACCCGTTTTTCCCTGGGGTTTGATAGGTCCCACAAAGTCAATCACTCACTTTTCGAAAAGCTGTAGTGTCATTTGTAGATGCAAAGGCATCTCATCCCTTCACGATGGTTTACCGGTTCTTTGATAGATATCGTAGGCCTTACAGTGTGCTTTTGAATCCTGATGAAGGGTTGGCCACCACAATCCTACACAGAGAATCTTTTGTGTTGTTTCTCATCCTGCATAGTGTCCTCTTGCAATTCCCCCATGTGCTTCCGCGAGGAACTGAATTCGTTCAAGTTCAAGTACGTACATTTGCAGTATGTCATCACTACCCATTTTGAATAGGTTCCCTGCAATGACAAAAAATTCTGTCGTGTGCACCACCAATTCCTTCTTCTGTTGAACAGAGTACTCCTTCAGCGCAGTCCCTGTTGTTAGAAAGTGGATGATATCTTTGAAGTGGCCATTTGCGATGCGCACAACAAAGAGCTGTGCATCAGGTAATCCTTCCTCCAAACTAGTAGGTTCTTCGCTCGTCTCAATATGCGACAAGTCATCTGGTCCTGCGTTCAGTCGTCCAGGTTTCACCACGACCTCAAAGTCATATTCTTGGAACAATAAAAGCCATCTATAGATGCGCCCCCCCAACACAGGCTTATTGACTAAGTATTTCAGTGCAGAATGGTCTGTACATCTTGAAATGTCCTCCCAGTAAATAGTGTCAATATTTTTGGAGCGCGTACACCATAGCCAACCCCTCACGTTCAGTGGTGGAATAGTTCTTTTCTGCTTTAGACAACCGGTGACTCACGAACGCGATAGGGTGATCCAAGTCCTTTGCACCCTCCTGTGTTGGTACCGCTCCCAACGCTATACATGATGCATTGACATCGACATGAAATTCCACGTCCCATTTTGGGAAATCCAGGATGGGCGCGGAGGCCAATTTCTCTTTTAATACATCCAGGCTCTTCATGCAATCATCATTCCAGTAGAACATGACATCCTTTTTCAACAGTTTCTCCATCGGTGCGGTGATCTGGGCATAACTTTTGAAGAACTTTCTGTAGTACCCCGTATGTCCCAGGGTAGCGCGCAACTGTTTAACACTTCGTGGTGCTTCCAAATTCAGAATCACTGCAATCTTCGCGGGGTCCACCATTAGTCCTTGTTTGTAGACCACATGCCCCAACAGGTTCCCAAAAGGAACAAGGAATGTGCACTTCTTAAGGTTCAGGGCGATCTGGTGTCATCGGTAAGTATCCAACATCAAGCGTAGGCTAGTTACGTGGTGCTTAACCAATCCAAAGACATTCCAATCATCCAGATAGACCTCTAGGAACTTGTGGATGTATTCTTTGAATGCGGAAACAACTATGCGTGAACATATGGCTAGTGCGTTCTTCAACCCAAATGACATAACGGTGTATTGGAAGCAGCCCCATTCTGTTGTGAAGGTTGTCTTGTTCCTATCATCTGGTGTGATTTTGGTTTGGTGATACCTTGAGAATCGTCCGTGAAAGAGTATGCTTCTTGTCCGCCAACATTTTCCAATACTTCATCTGTGAATGGGGTTGGGAATGGGTCATGTACACAGGCATCATTCAATTTTCTGAGGTCCACGCATATTCTTATTTTGCCCCTCTACTTATTTTCTTGGACTACCATAGGGCTTACTCAGTCGTATTCTTCCATTGGCTCAATAATTATAGCCACAAGCATCTTGTCTAATTCTACGTGGACCTTTTCCTTGTATTTCGAATTCAAGCGGTAAGGCCTTCCCTTAACCAGCTTCGTGTCGGGCTTTAGGGTGATCCTCATCATCCCTAGATCACCAATGATCCCCTTGAGGTCCATGATCTTAGTCGAGAATAAGTCTTGGTACTCGCGGAGTAACTCAGCGACCTTATCCACTGTGGCATCATCCCAATAGTCACCGAGTGTTGCATACTTTGGTTCAACCTCTGTCCCAAAGTTTACCTGCTTTGTTCTAACTGGTGTGGTGATGTTAGGATCTTCAATCAATGGTCCTTGAATCTCATGATAGCCCTCCGTTTCTGGAATGTTGATTTTTCATGGATCTTCATCATCCTCCTCAATGTTTACATTGTAACATTCCAGTGCGCAACTCAACAATGTCACCGATTCTGGCTCCGGTACTTCTATTGGCTCCTAAGGTATTTTGAAGATAGCTACTTTTACTTCTTTTAGTGCATCATCAACAGTATCCCACCAATGATCCTCAAACGTAAAGGTGAAAAGGAATCCTTCGCACAAGAGATCTCATTCGCTCGTGCCATGGTGGAGCTCCATCTCAATATACCAATTCATGGGTATGATATCCAGGGTATGACAGAACATGTGCACCCACTCAGGTTGTGGCTCTTTCCCGTAGACCTTAGTTGATTTCGCGAGGTGCGCATGTGGATCATCCCGTCCATCATACTTGTCTATTATCCGCATCTGAAGTTTCCCAAATTGGAGGCACATCATCTTTTTGCATTCCCGCCAGTCCTCAAAATTTTGTTGGTGCGTACCCCACCACCTTGCGGGCATAGCGCACAGTGCCCATTTCAGAGTGTCGAAACGCTGATGTTCCGGTACTTCTTTCTCAAATTTTTTCAGGAAATCCTCTACATCGTTCAACCTATCATACCTAGGGAGACTTCTTGCTTTCGTTGCTACACAACATAGTGACCTTATCATCATGTTGCAGTTGAGCGTGGTTACCTCGTGTAACCGGTTCTGCCATCTTTCTATCTCCTTGTCTGAATATGAGGTACAGGAGCTTTCACGCTCCCAGGAAATTCTCCCATCCGCTGTTGGATTCACCCAATCCTTCTCTCGCGCAGTTATCTTGTAGATACAATCTAGATCATCATCACTGTCACAGTCACGCACCAGCTCTGTGTAGCGCAATCCTTCCGTAGGGTCTAAATGTACCACTACGCGCAGTGACTTTTTCTCAAAAATCATCTTGTGCTTCTTTAGATTTATCACTCCATTCATGTCAGTGGTCCAATCTATTCCCAGTAGCGCGGGATAGGTATTGCTTTCATCCAAAATTGTTATCACTTCGAAATGTGCAAGCGTGCTCGCACCTTCGATATCTACCATTATTCCCTGCAATCGTCCCATCGATAGGATCTTTTGCTAGTTCGCCATTTGCAATTGAATAGGAGGCCATTGCAACGTGGGCCTAACCATGCACTCCCATGTCTGTTTTTGCAGGAAGTTCGTGTCCGATCCTAGATCCAAAATCACCTGATCCATCTCATATTCTCTGATTTGCGTAGTTAATCTTATCTCACTTCCTGTTCATGTTGTGTGCCTTCCGAGCTTCTGAACTATGCGGGGTTCTACTGATCTAGCACATCTAGTGATGAGTTCTTGTAGTCCCTTCATAGCTTTGCTATCACGCAACAACTTCATGCATGTCTCCAAAATGGTAGTGAGCATTGATGGTTCCATCTTTGGTTCTAGTTTGTCTTTATTACCTGAAGTGGAGGCATCCGTGAAGCTCTTCTTAGCTTCCATAAATGTCTCCTTCACACACTTTAAATCGAATTCTGGTTCCTTTGTTGGAGCCTTACGAACCCAGGCACTCTCTTAGGGCTACTTCTTTTGTCATCTCCTGCTGTGATACCACTTCGGAGCACGATGTTTACATTTGGGTCCTCCTCGCACAGCTCAGACCTCATCATTTGCAGGTTCTGAGTTGGGGGAGGTTGGAGTGTTCCTTTATCGCGAAACCTTGCTATCAGTGTGGGGTAGTCCTCCATCTCATGATCAAACTAGGTACAATATAAACATGATTCTCTTGTCGGATTTGTACAATCACGGGCATAATGCCCTGGCCCTCCGCAATTGTAACAAATCAGCTATCCGCGACCCCTTCCTAGTCCCATTCCATCTCAACCTCGTCTATGCCCCTGAAATCCAGTGCGCGCCATCCCAGTATTTCGATTGAGGGCTCGTGTTTCAGTCTGAACTCTATATTTAGGAGTTCGATCTGTCATCCGTTCATAACTTCTACAAGTACGCTCATCATGGCCTACTGACCTGCAGAAATTACAGAAAAACTGCTGGGACGCCTGCGTATACTTTTGTAATAGATGGCAGTTATCTATAACATGCTTCCCTCCTATCTGACAAATCACGTACCATAATGCAGGTGCCACGCTCGGTCCTGCTTGTCCCTCAAGTCTTAATGGCATCGACCCTCCTCCCGCTAGGTAGTTCACGAAGATTGGACAATGGTCCTTGTCATGTTCTTGGCCTTTCCATTTTATGCACCATACCTCCTCGTGCACTTGTGGGTGAGTTGTCTGGTCTTGTTTCAAACTCTGCATCTCAAGACACACATTTTTCAACTCCGCATGGATCTTTTGGACTCCCAGGTTAGGATCTTGTGTCGGGGTCTTGTGTACTCTCATTGCAATTTCTAAGGCCTCGACCTGAGTGGATAGCTTCTATTGTGATAGCAAGGTCCTTAGATGCGGAGTTAGTGATGCTGTAAACCATGTGCGGTGTTGCCCATCTGTCAAGGTCATATTGGCTTCACGAATCATACACTTCAGTATTTGATCCAGCTCCCAGGGGGTTTCACCTGGAAGCATCGTAATTTCCTTAAATCCAATAATCGACTGTGTCTGATTTTGGCCTGATAAATTCCTTGTCCAACACGGCTTGGATATCTGTGATCCCTGCGTTTGGGTTGTCATTGGAATGCTTGATGTACCACATCAGTGCACGATCCTGCAAAGCGCTGACTAGCGTTGCCTTCTTGATGTTTTCATCTGTGACCCCCCGTGCTTCCCATACAGCCTTTATTATGAACCAAAATTGGTTCGGATCCTCATTCCCTATTTCTTTGAACACTGACAACTTTATTGTGCTCGCCATATTAAACTGTGGTGGTGGTGGAAGTGGTGTGGGTGAAGATGGAGGTGAAGATGGTGAAACTGGTGGTGGTGTAGGTGGAGATGGTATGCGCAGAATTCGCTGTCTTATCAAACTGATCGCACTCCTCGGTGAAACTTTCGTGAGCCCCTCCTGGCTCTCCCGTGGAGGTGAAATCAAGGGACTAGTCTCTTATTCTTCACTACCTCCGTTTCTGTAGATCCTCCCACTTTTCATGGCCCCAAACATCAATTTATTCGCATAACCCGTTTTTCACACAGTAGCATTTTAATCCAAGTGTTCAAAGATTTAATGTACTTACCTCGCAGTCCTTTGAGGAAGCGTCATTTAACCTTGCTATAGCTGACTAACGTATCTACCGCGAACTCGGTGATAAACCCTCCTATAATTCAATCGAGCCAATGGTCCACATCGGGCATGATCTTGTCTTCTGATTCTTCTAGTTCGCGCACCAACTCTAGAGTCCACACGATAGGTTTGTCAAGCCTACACCTTCCCCAACTGTCTTCTAGCTTCGCGATCCACTCATACAATTCATAAGGGAAGGATGCAAAGAAAATTTCATGGATTTCCTTATATAAGTAGTGCTCTAACCACTATTCCTTCGATATGTTAGTCTCAGTGTCTTCACACTACCATCAGTGATAAAAATCTGCTATTTTGCATTTCATAATAGGAGTCCCATAATAATGAGTTTGCATTCCATTAGGTCATGGATTCACTGGTGGTAGGGTTTACTTCAGTTTTTCCCTCATAATCTGTACTTGCTGATCCTCTTTCATATATTTTAGTCATGGTTCATGTTCACTCTGCAGTTTATTTCATTAGGTCTTAGGGTTTGGTCTCATTATGTTTTAGGGTCCCACCATGGTCAAAACTAGTTATTTCATGCCAATAATGATCAACAAGGATATGAGGAGGCTAATAATGATTGTTAAAGTCATAATTTATTAGTTTGAGAGCCGAATGTAGTTCTCACCTCAAAACTTGTTTTGAGGTGAAAACAGAGTATTATGTTTTTTTTATCTTTCTTTATGATGTAATTTTATTTTTTCTATATGTAATATTTGTTCCCAAGCTCCTCCTAAGCTTGTGACGTTGCCAAGCATCTGCCATTGCAAAAAGTCAAAATGATCTAGAGCATTAGTCCACTTGCAAGCAAAAGAGAATACACTTGAAAAACATAATATTGAAAGAGACAGAGACATTACAAAGATGGGTTTTCAAAAGCAAAAATTAAAAGGGGATTATATATAAACTCATTCTTTTCCATTTTCATGCCATTATGTCATTTAGAAAATCAAAAGAAACCAAGGAGAGAAGAAAATCGGTTTTCTAAGTGTTATTGAGCAAAAACAGGGTGGCGTTGTGCTTAGAGGATAAGGCACTACGCTTCTGGATATTTTCGCTCGGCGTTGCACTCCTGGAAAAGGTGATGCGCTCCTAGCCTGGCACTGCACTCCTGGACTGATTTCGCAGTGTAAATTACAACGGGTGCTGCGCTCCTGGGTGGTGGCACTGCGCTTAGGCCAGCCAAGCCCAAAATCACTCCTACCTTCAGTTTTCTCCAAAATTTCATCTTGTTTATCACTTGCCAAGTAAGTATTGCTGCTCCTCTTCTCTCTTAGTTTGCATATGTGTAAAATTTCATGGTTTTGAAACTCTTACATGTAAACCCTAATCTCCACTAAAACCCTAGTTTTTCAAAACCCTAGTGCTTCATTCTCTCTACCACTCACCTCCTAAACTAAAACCCTTGTCTCCACCACTATTATCCCCTTCTATCACTCACTTATCACTCCCCAAACCCCCTCCCTCATACATTTTTCCCACACCTTCATTTGCACCCATTCCTCCAAGCCATTTCCCATAGCACCATCCATACATTATCACACTATGCAAACTAAGGGAAACATGGACAGAGACAGTGACTTTGAATATGAGGAGGAGACATTCAGTGATAGTTCTGTGGAGAGGCACAAGCAATAGAGGAAGCCTCATAAAGGAGGAAAAATCATCAGAGAGGAGCCCACCAGTTTGAGAGAATTACAGGCTTTCCCACTTGCAGTTTCTTGTTTCAGACACCAAGCATGTTTTGAATTTTGTGAACTAGTGGAAAGAGTTCAGTTTCACCATGAGTTGGCCAGACTTTTTGTGGCTCATTTACATAACAATGAGGTGACACTTTCTGGAGTAACCTTCATAATATCACCGACTGTCATTTCAGAGGCCACTAGAATTCCCAATTTTGGTGAGAAATGGTACAAAGGTTAGGACCTTGATGAGGATTACTATGAGCCTTACATCCAGCCTCAATACAGAAACTAGGTGAAGAGGTGTTTCCCCTTTAAATTTTTGGAGAACAGGTATGTTCCTTTTGTTATAGACATATTTGGGCACTGCAACCCCAATATCATATGTCCATAAACCAAGGGCTTCTAAGCCCCTAAAAGTGTTGTTTCATACCCTAAAGGAACATGGTCAGATGATTACATCATCTCCCAGAAGTTCTCCCTAAAAAACTACTCAAAACTGGTCAAAACTGGACCATACAGACTGCTCAGTGCTAAGGGTGTGATGCATCTCACCTACTACATGAAAAAAGTGTGATGCATACTGAAAATCCCTTCTGTAGGGTGCGATGACCGAGAGTAGACAAATGGCAGAGGTAGTTGGCTAGGTGGAAACCCAGAGAATCTTCTAGAAACTGCCCATTTGACACTTGCCTCTTTGAATTCGCCCAGTGATGAGTAAGATATCATGGAATCTCCAAGTGGAACCAGGAACTATCAGAGAGAAGACACTAATCAAAATCCCAGAAGCTGACTCACCCACCTGCAAATATCTATATATGGATCCCTCATCCTAGAGATCCAGAGGCTGGAATTTTGTATTTTGTAAGGAAGTGCTGTTGGTTTCTCTGTGAAACATTGTATTGTTGGGTGATCTAAGCTTTTCATGAGGTGAAGAGGGCTTTCATGCTGGGAGGATGGCCTGGGTCAGACCAATGGGTTGTAATCCTTTCTTCTAATACTTCTATCAATAAAGCTATTTGAGTTTTCCTCCATATTCTTGTATATATCTGAATCTTGTATTGATATATGCATTTGTATGGTTAATATACATCTGATCCTATATTGTTTATGGTTATAGATCTCTATGCTTTGATGGTATTATGCTGCTTTGACTCTACAGGTGTTCTTTGAATCGAGACAAGTAAGGAAGGAGTGGCAAAGCTCTGTCAAAGGAGGGAGGAAACGAGCAAGGAGCCAAGCGAAAGACTAAGGTTGGTACTCTCTGCTTCTCTCTCATCTATCTCTCATAAAGGAAAACATAAGTAACTTTAGTTTGTTTGTTTCTAAGATAGCTACCCGTCTTAGTGGGACTAGCAGCTCTGAATGGACATTAGTTTTCGCGATAACAAAATGGCGACTCCACTGGGGGCCGAGTAGTTTTTTTGCTTGTTTCTATTTGTTTTCTTTATAAACTACAGACGAAGCCTGAAGTTAAGCCAGCTAGCCTTCGAACTGCATTTGCTATGCAAGTGCAAAGTAGATCAATGTTGCTTCAGTCAATATCTGGGTTTGTTTATGAACTAAACAACTGACTTGCAAACATCCTAAGAGCCTTGGTGGTAGCTCAAGTAACCTCATTAGATCAGCCCCTGCACTTTGTGTTTACTGCCTATCATTACCTCAGCCTTCACCCCTGAACTTAGCTACAAACTATGAGTAAAAACCAAGCTCACTCTCGTTCCTAGACCATCGAACTGTCTCTCATTGGTGGTCTAGATCCATCGAACCTCCCGTGTGCTGTAGGTGAGATGCATCCCTGTTTCTCTGTTTTACAGGTGCAATGATCAGATGAGACTATTTCTGCCTCCAGATTTTGGTTTTTCCTTCATTGTCTTCAGCGTTATTCAGTAGTTTTGGTGTCTGTGATCAGTATATCACTGTTGAAACTCTCTTCCTTTGCATTATTTAGCCTCCATTGATAAATAGTTGTGAATGTTTTTATGTATTTTTCATCATTTACAATTCTCTTTTTCAAACAGTAGCTTAATCGAATTGTCGTCTTTTGATTTGAAAGTGTTGCAAGTGTCGTTTTCAGTCAAGAAAAGAGTCTTCCTCTTTTTGATATTCGATTACACTTTTGCCATTGTATTTGATTTGAATTAATAGTATTTCAAGTGTCAAAAGCAATTTTTGAATTTGAAATCGCAAAGTGTCGTCTTAGTCCTCCTTTCGTTTTTGAAAAGAAAATTGTTAGTACTGTCGCTTTGAAAGAAGAATAGTTCAGATCTGTACTTAGCATTCTTTTTGTCATTCACACATTAAGAAAGTGGAAAACAAATACATGCATGTGCATTTGCATTTAGACTGCTTGTGGAAATTGATTTAGGACAGTGCATCTTAGTGTGTGCTCTCTGCTCTATGTTGAAAGGATTTTACTTCTCTTTCCTTAGTAGCTAGGATTTTCATTGCAAAAAGAAAGTAAACGATTGTTTATCATCTTAGATTGCATATTTAGGAATTGTATATCTACATCACGCGGTGAACCTTAAAGGCAAACTTCTTAAGAAAGATCAACTGTAAAATAAATCTCAATGAACATAAAAAATCTTTGGAACCTAACGCACAACATTTAGAAGTCTAGGCTAGAGACATATTCCCACGTTGTAAAGCCTGGTAACTATCGCTTTCATCGTAGGTTGGGTGATTCCTCCTCTTTGAGAAGACAAGTGCTAGTACAGACTTGTGCTCCCATGTATCATCGAGTATATATTGGGAGACCACAATAGGCTATATCCTTTATCCTTAGGAAGTCGTGTCTGCCGCCCTATCGATCGCAATGCACTAATCATAGCATTCGGGAAGATTGACTGCCGTACTGTAAAAAGTATTCTGCAATTTTGCAATTGGTTTGGTAATCCCTCTGTCTAGATTTCTAGAGTAGTCACTTTTGTTCCTTTTCAGACTCCTTAAAAGAAAAGGTCCATCTGAGCACTTGTCACTTCAGGCTCATTAAAAATCAAAGGTGACTAGAGTCATCTTTAGCTTTTTCTTGACTCTTAAAAATTGAAAAAGCAAGCTGTGTCAAAGCGTCATAAAATTTATTTTAATCGGAATAACATCACTGTTCCCTCGTTGGTATTACGTTGAGAAAATGGAGTCCACCAATCAAGGATTTCGCCTTGGGGGAAATCCTAGTCCCTTCTCCTCTTGGGGAGATGTTGGTGCACCTCATATGGCTACATTGTCCCTTCCAGGGCTTACAATTGGTCTGCTAGTATGGCTTTTCTAGACCTCTGTCGTTCAAAACACCATAATTCATGAGCAATCAAATCAGCAACCAGATGATACTAGAGTTACCCCCCAACCTTCTACTTCGTTTGTTTCTCCCTCTCCTTCTCCCTCTTCGCTTGGTGAAGCTAGTAACACTAAAAACCAAGTAACTGAGAAGAAGAAGAAAGGGAAGGAGAAGAAGAAGAAGAAGCCAACAGCGAAAGGGGGCAACCATGCATCATCCGATGGAAATCCACACACTGCACCTTCCAAACCTAAATCTCCATGTGTCATTTGCAAAGGAGACCACTATCATCGAGATTGTCCTTCCATCCCATGGATCTTAAGGGACTGGTCTCTCCGCTTGCACAATCCGGTGTCCTCAACCTTTGACGATCATGTTGAGAGTACACCATCAACTAGTGAAAACGAAGTCAATGGACAGAAAGGAAGATCTAAATTTCCTTGTAGACTGCGTGAAGGCGATCATGCCCTCCACCGTTGTCCCTTCTTCGATGAAGCTAAAAGAGTCTTGGAAAACCATCCTGCTTCACTGCAACGACTCCCTCCTGGATACAAGAAACTCTTGTTGAGTCCATTGCTAGTTGAAAATCCGACTCACACACCTTTGTTGCCAGCCAAAGCACCTTTCATTGAAGATAAACCCTCTGAGTCCACATCGGACCAAAGTCAACAGGTCGAGATGGCAGTCGACCTAGTCTTGTCTTCAGAAGGTCCACCTTCAGATGATATAGTCACCAAAGAGAATGAGGACGAAACCGTTCAAATTCTTTTTGTTAACACAGAATCCGATGAACATGGGGGCAATCTACCCGTTCCTTTACCGCAGGAAGGAAGTTAATCATAGGCTTACCTGGCCATTTATTTGGTCCCTCCTCCAAGCAACCTAGTCGTTTCCTTCGATTGGAATCTACTAGGTAGACCCCGCCTACCATCTAATGTACCATTTCGAATCATAGTAAAAGCTTACAGAATGATCATGGTTGGTACTATCATCGATGAAGGGGCTTCTATGAGTATCCTTTCCTCAACTGCTTGGAAAGTGCTTGGTTTGCCATCGCTTTTGCCTCAGATTCGAAATCTGACAGGCTTCAACAAAGGAACCAATCGACCGTTAGGGATCCTTCCAAATTTGCCTATAACTTTGAGAAGGAAAACCGTTCATCTAAACGTGATGGTACTCCAAGGACCTTTAGATTATAATCTACTCCTTGGGCGTGACTACATTTATAGCATGGGAGCTATTGTTTCCTCACTCTTTTGAGTGATGTGTTTTCCGATTGAAAGAAGAGTGGTCCAGCTCATAGACCAGCTTTCATTCCCCGGTTCACACATAGCTACTAGTCAAGTGCCATCCCTAAATGGTCTTTTTTCACAAGGAATGTCTCATCAATCTTGAGTCCGTCCACCTAATGAGCGCGAGTGATTCGGTGATTATGAATGAAACCCAGGGGGCATGCACCCTGGTCTGCTTTGGAAGGAAAACTTTAGGTATAGGGTAGGTTTGTGCGGAGGATATATGACTAGTCTGACACACCCGGTCATTTAGGAAAATGGGATTAGACTGGAATAGGATTCCCCCATCAAAGATTATGTGATTGGCACTGACAACAGCCACCTTTTTCCATTTCGATGGACATCGCCAAGGAAGTGTTTTGTCTGCGACGTGGATGGAACAAACTTGCTAGTGCAAGAAACTTCCATATGGTGACCTGGAAGCTCTACTTTATACCTGGGGGCATGCAAACCTTTTTGCATGCAAGTGAAAAGCGACCATTTATTTTCTTAGTTTGTAGGCTCTTAACCCTTTAGACTCATAGGTTGGTTGTTCCTAGCTTACATAATGAAAGGATCCGGAGCAAATTTGCGAATGGGGAAAGCTCCCTAAAAAATGAAGCTACTGATGGGACATCCTTATTATACGACTGGCACGAGCAGTTTTACACAATGTTCAAGCTTGTTAAAAAATAAACCTAGCAATGAGCATATGTTCCACCAGAGTTTAAGCTCACTAAAAAATGAACCCACCTTCGGTAAATAACCATTGCGATCGCATGATTATCAAATTTTGAACCTTGGTCGTGTTCTTACCATCACCTCCACTCTTTTTTAGCCGATCATACGCCTCCATTTGATTGTTTACCCCTTTTGAGGAACAACTGCAATGAGTGATTCTATTAGCCACCTTCTTTACACTCTCGTGATTGAAAAGTTCCAAACCTTACCTAGAACCAGCTGCTATCCGAAAACATCATTCGTTCCTCAAAAAACGAGTCTCCTTTAAGCTCTTTTCATCTGACTCGTAAAATATGAAAAGATTGCCGAGCGATTGGCCTCTCAGCTCGTTAAAGTGATTGGAAGTGCGATCCCTCCTCTAGATTTTAATATTTTTAGACCTGAGGGATCATTACACAAAAAGATCGAGCGCTTGTCTTGTTCAGCTCATTAAAACTATAAAAAATTCATCCCTTTCGTATTATTTTATACTTTTTCAGACTTAAGGGATTATACTATGAAAAAGGAATACTGGAGTTTCCTTTCTGTCTCTTTTCAGACTCTCTAAAATTGAAAAGGACTGAGTTATCTTTGTCGTTAAACTTGTTAAAACAATAGCGACAAACTTGTCCATGCAGACAAGAGCGAGTTTCACTGTTGCTAGGCTCATTAAAATATAGCGACAGGTTTGACCGAAGGGAAAATTATAGAACAAGCATATGTTATCCTCCTCAAGCTAGGCAAAAATAAAGAGGTACTGGTCAACAATGACTGGGGAAAAATTGGGAAGTATTGGTAGCAGGTTGCTCTTGAACATGACACTTTCACTCCATCACCATGATTGAGTCGGGTTGGGTTATTCCGTTCACCGGTCATATCACCATTGGTCCTCTGTACCATCCATTTTTGGGTTAACACTACCAATCCATTTCAGTGTCACCGATATGTTCAAGAGAAGTCGCTTAGAGAATTCACCAACCTAGCTTGTGTCTCATCCGCTGCAATACCTTCACACTTCATTCTTTCGTGACTGCCACCCTGAACCTTGTATCATCAG
Source organism: Pinus tabuliformis (assembly GCA_031772625.1). Lineage (NCBI taxonomy): Eukaryota > Viridiplantae > Streptophyta > Pinopsida > Pinales > Pinaceae > Pinus > Pinus tabuliformis. Next base: position 512,348,165 of record CM062806.1, on the reverse strand, counting down.
ATCGTTTTCACCTCCACAAAATCATTTGCTCCATTTCATGTCATAGATGTGGGATTCATTAAGGCCCTCCTACAACGAGTCACTTCTTGTCGACATCATCTCATTATCCAAGAAGTCGACTTAGGAACAATCCTTTCAGTACTTTGAAGCTTGCATGCCTCAATGGCAAGTTTCTCACTTCTGGCGACAGGTTTACATCAATGGCCTTCGGCCGAAAGATTTTGCGTGGTGTTCGACATCAACTCATGTATTCACACCACGTGAATTGTACTGCAGTACCTTGAGGGTCATCATCATTATCGATGATTCCTCTCGTGACTGTTAAAAGCTTACATTATTGGATAGTAATCAGGCGATGTCTTTCCATGTTCGACACCAGAACATATTTTCACATGGATCGACTTGTACTTCGGGTGAAGATTAAATGAGTTTAAAGACCCTGGATCTAGTTTCATCCATCCAGGCTGTAATATATTCATGAAAATAAAGACATCAAATGTACATCATAGCTACACAGATAATCATCCAAGCTAAGGGATGATGGCTCTACCAAAATCATCAGTCTGCCACACAGACGATTGTCTATCCTATGTACATGAAAATGAATTTATAAAGCTGAGCATGGGAATGCCTGCCTTAGCTAGATCATGAAAATATTATGAATATAATGTATTGTATTTTATCTTATTATAGGTCACCTTCCAGTTCAAAAAACCTCAGATCCTCATGATAAAGCATTTCACCTAATATCAGAAGATTTACGACCTCATGCTTTAGGGGGCAACTGTTATAGACATATTTGGGCACTGCAACCCCAATCTCATATGTCCATAAACCAAGGGCTTCTAAGCCCCTAAAAGTGTTGTTTCATACCCTAAAGGAACAAGGTCAGCTGATTACATCATCTCCCAGAAGTTCTCCTTGAAAAACTACTTAGAACTGGTCAAAACTGGACCATACAGACTGCTCAGTGCTAAGGGTGTGATGCATCTCACCTACTACATGCAAAAAATGTGGCGCATACTGAAAAGCCCTTCTGCAGGGTGCGATGATCGAGAGTAGACAAATGGTAGAGGCAGTTGGCTAGGTGGAAACCCAGAGAATCTTCTAGAAACTACCCATTTGACACTTGCCTCTCTGAATTCGCCCAGGGATGAGTAAGAGATCATGGAATCTCCAAGTGGAACCAAGAACTATCAGAGAGAAGACACTAATCAAAATCCCAGAAGCTGACTCACCCACCTGCAAATATCTATATATGGATCCCTCATCCTAGTGATCCAAAGGTTGGAATTTTGTATTTTGTAAGGAAGTGCTGTTGGTTTCTCTATGCAACATTGTATTGTTGGGTGATCTAAGATTTTCATGAGGTGAAGAGGGCTTTCATGCTGGGAGGATGGCGTTGGGTCAGACCAATGGGTTGTAATCCTCTCTTCTACTACTTCTATCAATAAATATATTTGAGTTTTCCTCCATATTCTTGTATATATCTGAATCTTGTATTGATATATGCTTTTGTATGGTTAATATACATCTGATCCTATATTGTTTATGGTTATAGATCTCTATGCTTTGATGGTATTATGCTGCTTTGACTCTACAGGTGTTCCTTGAAGCAGGACAACTAAGGAAGGAGTGGCAAAGCTCTGTCAAAGGAGGGAGGAAACGAGCAAGGAGCCAAGCGAAAGACTGGGGTTGGTACTCTCTACTTCTCTATCATATATCTCTCATAAAGGAAAACATAAGTAACTTTAGTTTGTTTATTTCTAAGATAGCTACCCGTCTTAGTGGGAATAGCAGCTCTGAATGGACACTAGTTTTCCTGATAACACCTTTGATGAGGATTATCATCAAATATTTTACTTGTGAAGGAAGATTCTCCCGGTTGTATGCTTACCATATCAGACTCCTCATGCACTTCACTAGGGTAAAGATGATGAACCTCCCATACTTCTTGTTTAGAAACATTGATAAGATAGCTTACCTTGTGCAGAAGAAGCCATACTCTTAGTAGTTGAACAACATCTACCATTACTCCGTAATCAAAATCATTTTTCTTCACCATCTTAGTCTTCTTAACATTCCTTGGGAGACTTTCATTGCTCATGAGATGTTCAAAGGTCCATAGATCCCCTCACCAGTACATCAAGAAGAAGGTGGGCCATCTAGCCATGAAGAAACAAGGAAAGAGGTTAAGGAAACAAAAAATGATGAGATGCGAATGTATTTGACATATCAGAGAGGCACAAGGAGATGTTTTGCAGCTTCTAGGAAAGTGTTTTCTCCACAAGGTGTGGAAGGGGCTTTGCCTTCTACATCAACAAAATAGGTACAGGTTGAGCAGTTGAGCAAAGGAAAGGAAAAAGTGCAAGAGGAAGATCTTGGTGATGAGGAGGAAAGAGATTTTGACCTGATTGAGCATGAGGAGCCACAACAACACTTTACTCATCATGGAATTGGCATCATTGACTTGGAGGCTCAGGATGAAAAAACCATCAAAGACATCATCATTCAAGAAAGGGAAGCTCAAATACAAGCTTTGGCGGACAACTTAGAGAGAGCCAAGTTCATCATCAAATATTTAGAATAGGAAAACAAACAATTGAGTGACAAGCAAGTCCTCATGGAGTTGCAAATGATCAAAGCAAACAGACAAATGGCTAAAGAGGCTCATGTCACATTTACTCCTATTGAGCAAGAGATTGAAAATGATAGGGAAACTTGGCTTGAGAGGGTCAACATACATCTTGAAGGACTAATTGAGAAGGCCAACAGGGATAAGAAAATTCTTCGACACATGGCCTACCATTACATGACCTGCAACAAAATTTGTAATATGAGGATTAGGAAGCTAAAAGCTAGGTTGGAGAGCTTTGGAAGGAAAAAAGAAGCAAGATAGATTTAGAATGTTGGCTGAAGCCTCCGTAGTCCATCAAAGCAGCTGATGGTGGTGTTCCATGCCAAATTTGGGCAAAATTTGGAAAGTTTTTGCATTTTTGAAATTTTGTAATTCCTAACACAGAAATTTTTCCCAGGAGTGTAGCGTCACTGGCACTATGCGTTTTGCTGGAGCATCAAATGGAGAAAAGGTCCACATTTTTGGATTCAAGAGGATGAGGACAGGCATCCTGGAAATTTTCAGAAGTTTTGGAGCAAATATGGGTCACCAAAAGGTCCAAAAACTACCAAAAAATGACCTCTCTACCTCTTTTTGGACACACAGAAGAAGTCTTGGGAGATTCAAGTTTTTAGGGGGTGAATGATCTTCAAATCCAAAAATTATAGGTGCTCCAGAAACTAGAATTGAATACATTTCTAATGAGCTATCATGGGCTCAATTTGGCTAAGGAGAAGGCCTTCAAAAGCAGGTGGAAAGTGGCACTGTGCTTAGGACCAGTGGTGCTGCGCTTTTGACCATTTTGCTCAGAAAATCAAAATTCGCATGTTTTGACTATGAATTTGATTTCTCTCTCCTCATGAATGATTTCACTGATGTAATTGAATACATGGCATGTAAATGTAATGGTAAAATAGTGTTAGAGGGTAGATTCATTAGTTAGAGGTGGTTCTGAGGCAAATGAATTAGTTTCCATACTTATAAAGGCAAGTTGTTTGACTGCTTATATTCCTGGTCCTTATTTAGAAATGGTTGAAACAACTTCTCTTCTCATGGTTTTGACCCTTGACGGTTAGGATGAGGGATGGTAATGTCTATATTATGTATTTTATTTCTCATTTGTAAGGGTTGGATTCACCTGGATGCTCTGAACTATATTGTACATCATTGTAAGCAGTTTGGCAAGGAAATTAATAGGAGTTGTAGCTATTTTTATGGGATTCCTGTGGTATGGTGCTTTTGCATAGTTTCTTCTTTTGTTATTATTTGTTTACATGTTTTATGTATGCCATCATCTATTTCACTGCTTCTAATTGAATGATATCAAGATAGATAGGTAGAATTCATTGTTTGCAGTGCTCTACCTTGGGAAATCATTCAGTATTCTATGTTTTTTGTTGTTTGAGAAGGATACATGATCATTACATGCCCTCCTCAGCTCCTCACCAGTCTTAGACATCTCACCTCACTCAATTTCAAGTGCTAAAGCCTATACCTACCTTGCCCCATAGAACACCCTGCATTCTGACCTAATTTCCCAGACCTAAATTGCCCAGCTCCATCTGATCCAGCAAAAACCAACAAAAATCAATCAAAACCCTTAAGCTACTATACCTAGCATAAAATCTTGTTCATGAAACAGTCATCTTGACTGATATTCATAAGGAGAGAGCCCTCTCCTGGACTGGTAGGGCTAGCTACCAGGTTAAGCTTGGTTTGTGGTTACCCTAGAATTGCCTCCCTTCAGCCTGAGGTCAATCTAGGCTATAACATGATACTTGTAGATTCCTATTTTCCTGTGCCGTGAACTCATGAATCTTTCTATCCAACCACCCTGGAATTTATTTCATTATCAGATTCCAATGACACGACATCAGACATCTCTTATGCAGATCCCAGTCTCGGCAACAGAACCATTTGTTGGCTTATTGGGGCCTGACCCAGGTTTGGAGTTGATTTAGACAAAGAAATCCTGGTACTGGCCCTTTCGGCAACAGTCTGTGGAACGTGGACTAAGGTCTCACCCGAAGTAGTATGGGAGGGTGCTAGAACTAGGTTTCCGCACCCTGGAGATGTATGATGGTTTCCAGAGGCCCACAGTTCAACCTTGCACGCACGTCGCTACGCGCACCTTCTCGTGCCTCGCAGCCTGAGATGTTGCCGTCACACAACCCTACTCAAGGGACAAACGCTGATTTTACCCAAGTTATTACAAATGTTCCACTGCTACTTGGTTATTTTAGCCTACTTGCGAGCTTTAAGTTATACTTAACAATATAAATCGTTCATACAGGTGTGCACAGTAAATAAATAGTATATTTGAAATTTATATCAAACATGCATTAATCCAGAAATTGATACACAAATTAATACCAAACATCTCTTTATTAATATCTTCTTGGTTTACAGACTTGACTCCACCATGCGCACTCAGCTGCAGGGGTCCGCGCACTCAGCTGCGGATTGCTAGGCCTTTGCGCACTCAGCTGCAAAGCCTTCTCCTACTCTACGACCCAAGACAACCTTCACCTAGTTGGTTGAAGGGAAAGTACCCCTAGGGTCCTTTGGGCTAAGACTCTACCAGACTGAAAATTGCTTATTCAAAGAAACACACACACAGCCATCATCTTTACTTTTGAGCAAATTCTAATGTTAAGGGTACGTACCTAAGGTCCTACATTCGAGAAGGCCTTTAGGGTCCAAACCCTTCTTGGAGTTCCCTTCTTCTTCCTTTGACCTGTAAGACAAACAAATCAAAGAACACAACAGTACATGTACAAATACTTATGTATAAACCATCTTTATGCTATAAAGTTAGTTATAAAAATCTTTAAGTAACCACTTGCATAAGAATTCAAAACAAGAATCTCATAAGCATAAAGAAAGATTGTTTCGGGAAAAAAGACGTGTTTCTTTATATATAAAGGAAAATAAAGTACATATAACGGAAAGATATCACCTGAACACCTTCAGCAGGCTCCAAGCAAAGCTTCCTCCCGGATTCGTTCCAGCCTCAAGCCTCCAACAAGAGCTCCTTCCAAGTCTTACTCAATGATGATATCAAGGATGAATGATCACCAATACACATGGAAACAAGGGTTTCCTATGCAAAATGGGGGAAGTGCAGAAAGCACCAAGGACTTCAGACCTAGTCTATGGGGAAAATCTCAGCATAATAATATTGCTCTTCTTTTCTCTCCCTTAGGCCTTCCCTTTGATGTCTTTTTATACCATCTCCAAAGTAGTTTTTTAGTTAGGAGTTGGTTGGGAACAGTTGGGCCACGGGCACTAACAGGTGATCAGCAGGTAAAACCCGCGATCTCCACCCGAAAATAAGGAATTATATATATTTTTAAGTGTTTTAATACATACACGCGGGTTGGGTATACACAGACCCGCGTGTACACGCGTTTAACTTAGGGCAATGTCACGTATAGGGAATAAAACACTGTTTTTTAAATTTTTGGACCAGGTCTGGAAGGAGGGGTTGCCCTAGGCCATGAGTGCAGCATCACAAACCATAAGAGTGAGATTTGGAGCTATAACAGATGCCCCCTAATGTATGAGGTCAGAAGGGGAACATGATGGCCGAAATATATTATGAAAGTACATGGAAAGGAACTCTGTTGAAAAACCGAGGAGGACTGCACCAAAATTCAGCCTGCCAAGCCACCGAAAGAAGATCAGAAAGAAACACTGTCTGAGGCGGGCATACCCATGCTTAGAAAAAGTAAAGCATGTCCGCATATCAAGTACAAGCAGATCCACTAAGTATACAACTATAAATGACTGGAAGATACATAATGGATCATCTGATCATAATGAGTAAGTACATGTCTGAATATCACATATAAAACTGTCAATGGTGCTGAAAGATGCAACGGATCACTGATATCAAAGACTGATCCCAAAAGGTACCAACTGAACATGATGGAATAGGATGGTACTACACTGCAAACTCAGGTGCCAGCATATAGAATGTCGCCATGACTGACTGCAACATATAAGGTGGAGTGGTATCAACTAGCAGCAACAGGAGCAACTGTCAAGTGAATCAATGAATGCTGATACAACCTGAGGTCTTCACCGACTACCGTGGTACATTTCTACATCATGGGAATAAATGATCTGAAGTCGGCCATGTGAGAAATCGTTTGATTACCGGTCATTGATGTATACCGTTAACAAACGCGAGACTACTCACCGATAATGATAATGAGCGTCAAGGTACCCAGTACAATCTAACAAGTGTGAATAGATGAGCTGAAGTCGATGTTGTGGGGAAAAGTATCCGACTCGGATGACCCTATCCCTACTCTAAGGGTGACAGTCCTTAGCAACAACTGAAAGTAAAGCTTTGATTATTTTCCTTTATGAAAGTACAGAGAAGGAAGAAAAGATTGACCAACCGGTGTCTTTCGCTTTTGTCGATCCTATCCTCTCTCTTTGTCTCTTGTTCCCAGCTCCCTGCTTCCTTTGCCAGTCCAGCTACACACAGGTCCTGCACAAACACGAGAGAGAAACTACAAGAAACATGTACTCATAACTGATGCATGGATTAGAGTGAATCAGATATACAAGTAAATACAATACATCAATGCAATACAAGTATATAGGAGAACATTCAAAGCTTTATTGATAGAAGTAAAAGGGTTCTGAGAAGGTTACAACCATCAATGGCTCCAATCCAGTAGCACCTCCCCAGCAGCAAGAAATCTCCTCTTCACCTCTATAAAAGCAATCACCCAATAGCTCTAACTGTAAACCAACAACACTTCCTTGCTTTGCACAAAATTCCAGCCTCCTTAGACCTCATAGAAGAGCTCTATATATAGGATAGAAGAAGAGAGGATGAGTCAGCTTGAGACTGACATAAAGCTGCCTTGTGTCCTCTCCCTCTTCAGTTAATCTTCAGTTCTTGAGTCCACTTGGAGATCCTTGCTTACACATGGAGATCAAGTACCTCTTACTCATCACAGGGCGAATCTCTTGAACCAAGTGTCAGTTTCGAAGCTTCCTGGGCAATTGACACCTTGTAGAATGACTGTGCCACTTGGCCAATCTCGCCCAGCGCAGGTAGCCTTCATTAGATTTGACTTCCAGCGCAGGTACAAGGAGGAGCAGTTGCAATACAGCGCAGATGCTCAGTGGAGCAGCTGACATGATCCAAAAATAGCCTGTTTCTGAGTGTCTTCAGGTGGAGAATTGATGGGAAGTGCTGTGGTTTGCTGACCTTGCTCTTCTAGGGGTAAGAAAAACATGTTTAGGGACTGAGGATCCCTGTAATTATCGACATTTCATGCTCCATGCTGCGAGGCACAAAAATGTCTATAACAGTCGAACACCTGTAAGAATCTATCGATCAGGAGACAATGATGGTTTCCCACTGTCGATAGCGAAGGATCTGCCACTAATGACTGCAAACCCCAAGGTACTGCCAAATGGACTCTAGATCTTTGCCCCAGAGCAATGAGTCAGAGTCGATAGGGAAAGATCCGCTAGAAGGAAGGCATTAAGGCATCCTCGATCAATCTAGCGTGAGTGTAACCCGTAGGCCAATAATGTGGAAGGAATCGGACAAAAAAGATGTAGTAACCCAACCGAAGTATGTTTCTGGCATACACAAGATGTGGCTAGCGCATGGCAGAAACCCTCTGAACCAACCAATAATGAAATCTGACACAGAGGCGAGGTATCCACCAATAGGGTCAAATGGAAACCAAGGTACTGCATGAATCCCAATGTGTGATAATGTATGCTGACGTCGAACACAAGGGAAACCACTCAGTCAAAGACCCATGATACTGATCGATGCTGAGCACAAGGTGACCTATCAATAATGAAAATAGGGCCAGGGTGCGGCTCTAGGCCTGTCCTCAGAGCAAGGTGTCGTCGTCGATAAGGACAAGACCCGCCAGCAAGAATTCAATGGGGACCTTCTCAAACCGGCATGAGTAAAGGACCAATATAACTGATGTGATGATAGACATGACACTGACAACCAGGGATGGCCGATTGAAAAATGAGCCAAGAGACACCGCAGAAAGGCCGACTCAGGCTAACTTCCCTTGAACAAAAGCACGACTCAATGTGAGTATGTGGCAGCATATGATGAATCTGTATAAGTTCGTCATGCAGGAGGCACGAACGAACCCTCCATATGATTGGAATAGATAACCAATCGGGGGAGAACTAACTCGATAACAAGGTTATGGCATACCTAAGTCAAACTAAATCCCACCCATGCGGAGGAGACTTTGTTTTGAGTGCTTTGTTCAAGGACAACACGACTGACTCTAGCTGCCAACAATAAATGGAAATAATGTCCCTGTTCCCGCTCTTTTTGGAATATTTAATTTTTTTGTCTTTTTCTGATAAGCCGGAAAAAGAATAAAAGAATGCTATGGTACAGTGGAAAGAACGAGTGTCGGTGAAACAGATGATCTAGTTCCTGGGAAAGGAATGTTCCTATGCTCAATGCAGGGAGGTGAAAATTGGTCAGCGACACTCAGAGGTATGTTCCTTCCACGGATCTGGGTATGTCAAGCTGCAGAAGTCAAAGGTATGCAAGGTTGATTTTGCAGACGTCATGGTCAAATGTTGGCTTAAACACGAGTCCAAATGAAGCCGGCTCTAGGCCAAAAGGTGCAAATGGTCAACATGCAATGCCAAAGTACAACTCGACACTCATAGGAGCCTCTAGGGTATAAGGCCAGAACGAAGCGAAGAAGCAAAGAGGAATGAGTCTTCAACGCATAAGTCTTGGCGGGACTACAGAGGACTCCCGAGCCTACTCAAAACGAAGCAGCATGGGCAACAAATGTCAGTGAGGTGCTAACTAGGATGCCCATGTAAAGGATGGCTCTACCATCGTGTCATGATTTAAAGAATCGGCGAGTGAAAAATGGCTAACGAACCATAATACGATGGGTTCGACCCTATGGCAGATGTATCGGTCAAATGGAGGCTAATATGCATAATGCAACGGAAAAATGGTGTCCCTAACCTATATGCTAGTGAGAACACGATACCTGCCATGACGGGTCAGCAGTCATGGAACCGTCTCGAACCGTCGAAAAATGTCCAAAATGTCCTGAAAAACAACCCAATCTCGACATTCCAAGCTCCCAAGTTAAAAGTGACATGAAACCAAACAAAATAAAATTTTGAAAATTTTTTGCATTTTCAAAACTTATAAAAAAAAAATTTGGACTTACCATTTTCACCGTTTGACTTGGAGAGCAAAAATTGTGGAGCAAAAGGAGCAAACTTCCCTGTGACTTATTCAACCGTTCAAACTTGTCGAAAACTTCCAGGTAAGCACTAAACTTGTCTTGCAATTAATTGTGATAGTTTTTAGGAAGTTTAATTGATGTTTTACCGTTGGATTTTTGCAAAAAATTCCTTTGCAGCGTACACACGGGTTGGCTATATAGAACTCGCGTATACGACGGCCCTACACGCGACTGTATACAAAGGAACTCGCGTGTGCGTAGCAAATTAATTTTATACACAAAACTAACGGATGAAAATGATTTTTTCTTCCAGGATGACTCTCACATGGCGTGAAAGAGAGCACTCAGCTGTGGATAATGAAGTTATGAACAATGATGAGGCATTAGATGCCCTACGGGGATGTGGGTTGCTAAAGTTCTTCAAATTGCCAAATATGAAAGCCAACATGCGTTTGCTCGAGAGACTCATTGATTATTGGGATGTCGATGAGGAAGCATTCATCATTGATCAGATGCCACTCAGGGTAGAAGTGGAAGATATATATTTTATCACGGGCCTTTCCCGAAGGGGAGAGGTAGTGCATTACCGGGGCAGGACATGGAATAGCCTCAGTGTAGATGACTATGTACAGATTTATTGCCCGGGTCATCGGAAGGTCGGGAGTCAGATCTCTATCCCACATGTGGCGAGTTTGTCACTCAGGATAATCTTGTTCACCATAGGTCGAGTGAACGGATCATCCTCACTACATCAGGCATGACGGGTAAACATGAGCGTGGCAGTGGACTGTCTCACTACAGTGTTTGACTGGTGTACTCCTCTCCTTTCCAACATGAAGGAACAACTCACTTCTATCAGGAGGGGAAAGACCAAGAACTTTGGGTTCGGAACCATCTTGTGCACTTTCTTCTTCGAGATGGTTCCCGCACTCTGCCCCATGGTAGCAGTTTCCATCAGTAGTCCACGTGATCCACGCATGGGCCGGTGGGCTGACTTGATGAAACGTCTGGGGGGTGGGGAAGTCCCTAGGAATGCATTCGACGATGTTTTCTTTACCTGGTGGGAGCAGCAAATCATCGCCGTGGATGATTACCCCTATGCCAGACTCGATTTTCGAGGAGATCCTGATCTAGTGTTACCACCAGATGCAGCATGGGGCGAGATTGGTAAGATTTTTGATTTTTATGATTTTATGATTTTTTTGGATTTTTCAAACATAATGATGAACTTTGAAAAGTATTTTTTGATGAGATTCAAATGACTAATATGATGATCATGTTCCAGACATTAGGCCCGTACGACCAGATGGATTCCCGCGGCATGGACGGCGCAACCGAGGAGCCGAAGAGGCGGTTGCGGATGCGGAACGGACCTTAAACAACGTCCAGCGACATTTGGTGAGATGGAGCTGCCAAGTACCGATGGCCGAGATAGAGGACCTTCCTCCAGATATGCAGCGTCATGTGGTTGGGATGCCACATGACTGGGTTCGCATCTTTCGGCGCGTGGCCAATGCTATAGTTACTTATTTAGCTGCTCATCCAGAGCCGAGGCATTAGATATGCCTGACATGATTATGGGCATTTGAGTCCCAATTTTGTATATTTTTGAACACACATATGTACACTCGAGACGCTTTGCGATATATATATATATATATATATATATATATATATATATATATATATATATACAGTTTGACTTTTTGATGCATGATTTTATGATGGTGAATGATTGATATGCCAGTCTAATGCTTGATTAGCGATAGAATCAGCTAACCAATTTTGAGATCTTGGAATGTGCAAATAATTAATGTAAATAAATGATCTTTGCAACGACCTCACCCTTAAATATTGGCGATATAATAAGGGATCTCTAACCCGATAAATGTTATTTAACTGAGACACTATCAATTGAGAATCAAGATATACTACCAACGAGTCGATCCCATAAGAGATTGCCTCGGATAATAAATTGATAACAGTTGTATACTCGGCCATATTGTTTGGGACCGATACACACGCCTCTCGATATCATCAACTGACCAGTTGGGTAATAAAGTACCCAAGCTGCGGAAGCAAGATTCCGAGTGTGCCGACTAGCACCATCGGCGAACCCAAAATAGACCAAATCATCCATCAGCTCCTGCCAAAGCAGACCAAAAAGCACTGATATCAGAAAACGCTCGACAATATATGCATAAATATATACATAAAATACAAAGAAGTCATCGCCCAGCCTGAACTAAGCAAAGTACTTCTTTAGGTAGAGCCCATTTCGGGGCTCCGCCAGCTTGTTTCCTTCGAAATCAATTAACTCATACGATCCTTTTTCTAAAACGCGTTTGATAATGAAAGGACCGTACCACATAGGCTTAAATTTCCCTGCCCCCAAGGCGTCCTTATCTTGGTCGTAGACCAAGACAAGGTCACGTTCAGAAAATACACGAGGACGGACAGACTTATCATACTGTGTTTTGACCCTTTTCTTATGGGCCTCATTCATCGTGGCAGCATCTCGACGCTGCTCATCGAGATGTTCCAAGTGAACAAGGTGCTCCTCGAGACTTGACGTCTCAGGAAGAAGCTCAATAGCCAACTTTAGAGATGGGATTTCACATTCAACCGGAAAGATAGATTCCATCTCGTAAACCAACTGAAAAGAAGTAAAACCAGTAGCCGTTTTGACGGAGGTTCGGTATGCCCAAAGTGCCGAATACAACATAATGTGCCAATTGGACCGATTTTTATCGATTGTCCGTTGGAGTATCGTCTTAATAGTTTTATTGACCGCCTCGACCTGTCCATTGGCCTGAGGATAATAAGGGGACGAATGCTCCTGACGGAAACCTAATTTAAGAGCCAATTCAGACATTAGCTGGTTTTGGAAATGACTGCCATGGTCAGTGACAATCTCCCTTGGGATACCGAATCTTGAGATAACCTGATTGAAAAGAAACAAAGCTGCCGTGTCACTGTCATTCTTATAAGTAGGCATGGCCTCAGCTCACTTCGTGAAGTAGTCTACAGCCACTATAATATACTTGTGATTCGCCGCTGAAGGTGGATTACAAGTCGTAAAATCAATACCCCACTTAGTGAAGGGACCGACGGTGACAACGGGAAAAAGGGGAGCTGGATGCGCGCGCATCTTGCGAGTAAAAATTTGACATGGGTGGCATCGTTTGACCGCTTCCACACAGTCCTTAAAGAGTGAAGGCCAAAAGTAGCCGACACGTAAGATGCGCTGGGCTGTAGCAAGCCCTGATAGATGACCACCACAAGCTCCACTGTGGCAATCATTAAGAACAGACTCTGCTTCCTCTAAGGTTAAACAACGTCGAAGAATTGAATCAACCCCTCGACGGTATAATGTGTCACCAATGATAACATAGTTTTTAGCCAGGTGACGTAACTTGCGTCGTTCATCCTTGGAGAAAGTAGAGGGAAACTTCGAAGTCTGGAGATAAACAATGATATCTCCATACCAAGGGTCTTGTGAAGAGATGAGGAATATATGTTCGTCGAGTAAACTTTCCTCATAAACAATATCCTCTCCACAAGGAAGTTCAGAAATTAGCTCCGCGAAGACCATAGATTTCTTAGACTTGGCGGAAAAGAATTCGAGATCGAATTCTTGTAAAATGACTATCCATCTATTATATTTGCCCCCAATCACTCGCCTACTGAGGACAAATTGAAATGGATTGACCGCCGCTAAGACAAAAGTTTTGCGTAGCAAAATATAATGGCGGAGCCTCTGGACAGCATGGACAGCTGCCAAGGCCAATTTCTCAATCGGAGAATAGCGGAGTTCAGGACCTATTAAGCCTCGGCTCAAATAATAAATCACGTGCTCGACAAGAGCATCGTCCTCCTGAACTAGAACCATACCAATGGTAGATTCTGCTGCAGTGAGATATAAAAGGAAGTCTCTACCATAATCCGGTGGACTCAAAAGCGGGGCAGAGACTAATGCCTTTTTCAAAGCATCAAACGACCGCTGCGCAAAGTCGTCCCACACAAATGGGACTCCTTTTCGTAGCAAACGCATGAACCCTTTAGTGATCTCGGCATAGTCTGCTATAAACCATCTTAAGAAATTAGCCTTCCCTTGAAGACTTTGAAGTTGACGAATTGAGGACGGGGGAGGCAACTGAACTATTGCCTCAACCTTGAAGGGATCAACCCGAATCCCTTCATTGGACACAATAAACCCTAACAGCCGACCGGATGTAACCGCGAAAACGCATTTATTGGGATTCAACCGGATTTTATAGAAACGACATCGCTCAAAGACTAATCGAAGGTGACTTGGATGATCAGTTCTCTTTCGAGAGCAAGCAGTGAGATAATCTAAGTATGCCTCGATGACATGTTTGATGTCGTGGAAAGCGTATGACATGGCCCGCTGAAAAGTGGCTCCAGCATTTTTAAGACCAAAAGCCATCTTTCGATATGCAAAGGTACCCCAGGGACATATGAAGGCTGTCTTATGTTGGTCTTCAGGACGGATAGAGATCTGATTATAACCCGAAAAACCATCCATGAAGGAAATTTTCATTACCCGCACACTCGTCGATAATCTGATCAATGAATGGCATGGGGTAATTGTCTTTCCGACAAGCCTTGTTTAAGTCCCTAAAATCAATGCATACTCGGATTGTTCCTTGCTTTTTGTCCACAGGGACTGGATTAGAAACCCAATTCGTAAGAGGAACAGGGTATATAAAACCCACCCTTAGCAGCTTCTCAACCTCAGCTTTGATAGCCGCTGCTTTCCTAGGGTTAACCGGTCGAAGCCTTTGACGAATCGGTTTTGTGTTTTCGTACGTCTTGATATCATGTTGGACTATAGAAGGATCAATGCCGGGCATTTCCTCATAAGACCAAGCAAACACATCGCGATATTCCTTGAATAGGTCGGTGTAAATTTGAATTTCTTCAGGGGAACACTCAATTCCGATGAAGATATTCTCGATGATGTTAGGATCCTTAGAGATGTTTATAGGTATCGTTTTTGAAATTACCGACATATTACCTTCGGCACGTACGTGTGTTGGAGCCAAAGGGTTCGACACCGTACAAACATCACTACCAATGAGCTCGGAGAATCTAGATTCTACTTCCTGCAATGGAGGAAGAAAATATGAACGATGGTGTAAGTCTTCCCAAGGTCGATCTATACCCATCATTACTTCGAGGATTGCCTCTTCAGAAGGTAGAACCGAATCTAAGCAGTCCAAGGCAGAGGTAGAATCAAAGCTCCAAGCCGGGGCCACATGACCATCTAACTCTTCTTCGGAAAAAGGAGTAGAATGGTTATCTGCAGAGTCTACGATGGACTGATATCTAAGCTCAGCTGCAGATATAGGAAACGCCATTCCATTAACTTGTCCTTCAACTAATGTGGTCGTAGGTGAAGGCAAGGTCCAAGGGTCAGAAAAATAATGAGTTCGGAAGAACTCTTCTCGAAGAGACTCCTTGGATGATGAAATAGCATTGATTCTTGCAAAAGGAGAGGGAAGATCAAACGTACCCATCAATGAGGAATACATCCCTACTCCTAAATTCTCAGTCGGCGGGTGAGGGTTATCCACCAAAGGAACAGTAGAGTCAGAGCTTTCTTGAGGATCGATTGGGGAATAGTCCAATTGATCAACCTTAACGATTTTCCCCTCATGAGGAAAGCAAATGACACGAAACAGAGTCGACACGACGGCTTCCATCTCGTACACCCAGTTCCTTCCTAATAGGAGATTATAGTCTAGGTTAGCATCTACGACTTCAACTTCGATATTAACGACCTTCCCTCCAACACATATAGGAAAGGCCGGGATAATCCCATGCGGCTTGTGAGAATGGCCATCAAATGCAGTTAAGACGGTTGGTGAAGGAACAACCGAAGGTGAACCAATAGCCTTCTAACATGACATGGACATGACACATATGGAAGCTCCTTCATCTATAATGGTGCGAAAAATATTGATTTTCCGGTATGTAGACTTTATCTGAAAAGCCATATGATGAGGGAGTATCTTTTTGACATTTGACATGTCAAAAGAGAGCATTAAAGAGTTAGCTGGATCGACTGCTCCAATTGCGGAGAGTAAAGCACTTCTCTGAGACGGACACGACTGGAGAACCTCCAAAACGGACATAGCACACGGGCTTTGAGCCAAATCCTCCACAATGGAGTAATTTTGGGCGGCCCTAGCATTAGGATTAATCGTCGCGCGTTTGGCGGAACCTTTCGGTATCCTAGGTATAGTCTCAACAGGAGGTCGCTCAATATAAAGGTCACTACCTCCGGGAACATTTTTATCCTTAGATGTTTCAGCTTCACCATAATCACGTGACCGAGTAGTCACATGGACGTTTGAACCCATCATAAAAACATTTGATGCTTTTTCCCCTTCCTGGTTGCCTCCTGAGGAGGTCCCAGGATTCGAATTCGTGCCAGCAAGAAGTTGCTGCCCTTGGGGAAACGGGTTAGTTAACACAACTTGCGAACTAGAAGTCCCTTGCTGTCCTAACAAGCGCTGAGAGTCTTCAATTCTAGGGCAGAGATGAGTTAGATGGTCCCCGCTACATAACTTGCAAGGGAACTTAACTTTCTTTCTCGACTCACCTTTACCACCACCAGCGTTGTTGCCGGATTTATTTGCATCGGGCTTCCCATCCGAGTTCTTCTTCTTACCACGTCCTTTCTTTTTCCCATTGGAATTTTGATTTCCTTTGGGGTTATCGGATTGGACGGCGTTAATGGAAGAATTTTGGGAAGCGGGAGGATTAGACAATGTGACTTGGTTGTTAGAAGCAGTTTGTAATGACAACTCCTGCAATTGATTCAACAAGTTCACTGTAGTCGAGTCTACTGACCCAACGATACCATCCGCGTGCGGACCTGGCTTTGGCTTAGCTAAATCAACCTTAGATCCAGGAGCATTTGGCAAGTAATTTTGGAGGATCTGAGACTGAGAGTAAATCAGTTCTAACCGCTGGGCCCTGAAAATGGCTTGCTCCTCAGAATAGACCCCAGACATGGAGACATCCTTGGAGATCTCAGGTTGCAAAGACTTCAAAAACCACTCTAAACGGTACTCCGGAGGGATTTCGGCTTTGATGAGCCTCTTTCTCCGTCTCCATTCCTGAATGTGATCAGAAATGTGGGTTGCCTTATCCTGACGAAAGGTGGCCAGAAGTTCAGTTCCGGCATCATAGCGGACAGGCAACTGGAAGTGATTTAAGAAGATATTGGCTAAGTCAGCGAACGATGTAAAGCTGCCCCCTGGCAACTCTATGTACCATTTAGCCGCATTACCAGTCAAGGTGCGCTGAAAGAGTCTCAACCTAATCGAATCCTCGATGAGGGAGTTGGATGAGCACCACAAATGGAATGTGGTTACATGATCGCCCGGATCTTCACCACTCTTCCCTTCAAATTTTGGAATGTCCGAAGGGAGTTTGGTTGGGACCGGAGGCCAGGTCGGATTATACCTGATTGGGTCGTTTGTTAACTTTTTGAGATCTGGCAGGTTTAACGTTGCCAGAAATGGAAGCCTAGGAGGACCTAGGGGATTCCACCCAGACTGGGCGGAACTCCCTAAGTTCTGAAAAGATTGTCCTGGGATTTGGGAGGCACCAGGCTGCCCGAAGTGACCAGTAGAACCGACTGAACCAAAAGGCAAGCCTTGTGGTCCAGCAAAATTCGGAGTTTGACCAACTCCTGCCGTATAATCTCCATAGCCTGCAAAGTTTCCTCCTAAAGAATGGTAAGGAGTTGATAACCCCTGATATGGGTTCCAAGCTGAAGCAAGGGGAGGAATACTTTGAAACGAACTAACCGTGGTGTACGGCCTATTCCCTTGTTGGCCGATAAATGGATTCCCAGTTCCTGCACTACTAACCCCAGGGTTATTCCAACCTTGGAAAGGATTGCTGCTTTGTCCTATAGAAGAAAAAGGCATGGATCCTACCGTCGGGTTGGAATGTGGTATATGACCTCTTCCGAAAAGAAAGCCCTGGAATGAGGCCGATCCGCCCATCATGGACGTAGCCGCACTAAACAGAACCGATGGAATACCCTGTGATTGGGTGCCAAAAGAGAAGAGTCCAGTACTAAAAGCATTGGTTTGGGCATTTCCACTCGTGGACGGAATGGAGGTAGACCCAAGTAGAGATGTGCTCGCAAAAGATCCAAACAAGGAAGTGGAGGGGATGGAAATGGTTCCCCCCCCTTGCACCGATGTAGGGGTTTGCATAGTCGCAGCACTCGTAGAAGCCATGCTTCTAGTAGTGGTCATGAATGGTAAGCGCGTAGCGTAACCTGGACTTGCTGGTCTATGTGACGGAGTCCCAACGTATTGCAATACGTCTGGATGACTAAATGGTAGAGGAGAATTTGGAACCACTAATGATTCTGAAAGTTCTTCTACCTCTACATTATTCACCGCTTGAAAGCGAACCCGAGAAAGGACTGGAGTGTCCCTCTCTTGCTCAGAAGTACCAGGCCTTGCTTGGCCGCTAATGTCCCCGAGAGGAGGATCAATCCCCGATGCATCAACCGGCGTGGGACGGACCCCACCGGTAGTACTACCTCTGCGCCTTCTAGGAGAAGACTCTAAACTTGGTGGCGAGAGACCACGAAGTCTTCGAGACCGTCTTGGAGATCGGTCAGCCACTTTGAATTTTTTGTTATGATCTAACTAAAGACTCAAAAAATTAAAAGCTAAGTCGACTAGGAGCAGAGAGCACACACTATAAAGTCCCTAAAGATACAGCCAGTCAAACAACTTCCAAGTATTTCCGCTCCGGGTGATTAGGACCGGACACCAAAATACGAGAAAGTGAATCAAGGGACCTTCCGAAGATAGTCTGGGATGATGAGGGCCCAGTCCTATCAGCGAAGGTATCAGAGGAAGTTACGCTGACCTCCTAACAACAGCCTGTGCCGGTGCAAGCCCCCAAGCTTCGCAAGGGTGCCCTCCAGTAGTACTGTCGAGAGTGATACAACGTCGACCTCAGGTGCCACGGGATTCCCCTCCGTAGCCACCTATGCAGATCCCTAGGAGAGGCAACTATGGGTACCAACTCGTCGCAGAAGCCAGATGGAATAGTCGTGAGGTAAGTTCGGACAAGTAGGAGAGGGGGTATCTCTCTTCCCTGTCTTCACAGACCCTCGTGCTTAACTCCCAGATCCGGAGCTTTCCTGGTCTTCCTAACACTATTGGATTTACTCTCGTTAATCAGACTCTTATGTTTGACGTTTTATGTGGCCTTGGAGAGTTAACTCTCCACTCGCCTAATCCAAGGCCCTAAAATCCTAAACTTGTTGGTGTAACTGACTAAAACAAAAAAGTTCTAGTGGATTTTAATTTAGCGCTTGATTTTATTAGGCTGTTCTTTAAGTCACAAGGCAATGGAGATGAAACTTTTGGTGTTTTTATGGACGCAAAAGAAATTAATAAAACTTAGCTACATGCACATGCACTTTTTGTTTTCGATGAAGAGCAATTTCTATGAGGTTCAGAGGTACTTCTAATATAAACAATTTTTCTTTTTCTTTTCAGACTCCACACTCACAAAAACTAACAAAACTAAATATGCCTAAAAAGAGATGCAAATCTATCCTAATGCAAGAACTATATGTGGATGCAAGATTTAAAGACTACTTCTAAAAACAAAGAAGGAAAGTTGCTGCTTTACCAAATTTTGTCTTGCCACTAAAATGCTTAGATAGAAGATGATGTGTTACCAATCATTTCATCCAAACAATAAAAACAAGTTTTAAGATAAAAACAAAGCACTTTCACTTCGCAAAAAAGGAAATTAAATGAAAAGCAAGTTTAAGAAAGCGAAACTCAAAACTTTCAAAAGATTTTCTTTCAATCAAACCAAAAAGTCTTTTTCAAAGGAAAGCTCTCAAAAATACTGACACCAATGATTGATAAATAGGCAACCAAACACTTTTGTGAATTGACACCTTTCAAATGATGAAAACTCAACAAAAATAAAATGTGTTTGAAATCGCTTTTGACAATCAAAAGCAGCAATGAAAGTCCAAAAGATCAAAAGACAAGTTTCAAGAAAATGGTAACAAACAACTTTCCCGAAACGAAGGAGAAAATGGTCACAAAAATGATTTCGTTAAGCAAACAAAAGTGTCATGAAAGAAAAATGGACACAAAGCTTGAAATCCAATCTTCCTACTCTGCCAAAACAGAGCAGTCAAGATTCTTAACCAAAAATCTTGTGTGTCAAAAATCAATGACGCTTGCAATCAACGAAAACAAGACTAGTACTCCTTATAACTAGAGAGAGTTCAGAACAAGATGCCCCCTGTTAAACAGAGGACTGTTACTGAAAAATGACTGCTTGAAACTGACCCAAATCACCAGACAAACATTCAGCAACAAGAAAATTTATAAATCTTGAAAATTATATAGTATACGCGCCTACAGTGATGTGCAGAATGCGTGTACACGCGACTGTAACTGAGGAAACTCGTGTATACGCGGGTTCACTTAGTACAACTTGCGTATATACGCCTCTGTAATCCAGAAAAACAGCGTGTCTGAAGATTTTCAAGAAAAATAAAAAATACAGACTGAAAAAACTGGAAAAGCTTAGAGTTCAAGAACAGATTAGACAGTCAGAGCCAACAAACAGAGGGGCTGAGCCCTGATTGGCTTGAAGACTACCCAAACTAGGAACAACTAGAGTGTTGTTCCCCAGCGGAGTCGCCAATTCTGGTTGAAGGGAAAGTACCACTAGGGTCCTTTGGGCTAAGACTCTGCCAGACTGAAAATTGCTTATTCAAAGAAACACACACACAACCATCATCTTTACTTTTGAGAAAATTCTAATGTTAAGGGTACGTACCTAAGGTCCTACGTTCGAGAAGGCCTTTAGGGTCCAAACCCTTCTTGGAGTTCCCTTCTTCTTCCTTTGACCTGTAAGACAAACAAATCAAAGAACACAACAATACATGTACAAATACTTATGTATAAACCATCTTTATGCTATAAAGTTAGTTATAAAAATCTTTAAGTAACCACTTGCATAAGAATTCAAAACAAGAATCTCATAAGCATAAAGAAAGATTGTTTCGGGAACAAAGACGCGTTTCTTTATATATAAAGGCAAATAAAGTACATATAACGGAAAGATATCACCTGAACACCTTCAGCAGGCTCCAAGCAAAGCTTCCTCCCGGATTCATTCCATCCTCAAGCCTCCAACAAGAGCTCCTTCCAAGTCTTACTCAATGATGATATCAAGGATGAATGATCACCAATACACATGGAAACAAGGGTTTCCTATGCAAAATGGGGGAAGTGCAGAAAGCACCAAGGACTTCAGACCTGGTCTATGGGGAAAATCTCAGCATAATAATCTTGCTCTTATTTTCTCTCCCTTAGGCCTTCCCTTTGATGTCTTTTTATACCATCTCCAAAGTAGTTTTTTAGTTAGGAGTTGGTTGGGAACAGTTGGGCCACGGGCACTAACAGGTGATCAGCAAGTAAAACCCGCGATCTCTGCCCGAAAATAAGGAATTATATATTTTTTTAAGTGTTTTAATACATACACGCGGGTTGGGTATACACAGACCCGCGTGTACACGCGTTTAACTCAGGGCAATGTCGCGTATAGGGAATAAAACACTGTTTTTTAAATTTTTGGACCAGGTCTGGAAGGAGGGGTTGCCCTAGGCCATGAGTGCAACATCACAAACCATAAGAGTGAGATTTGGAGCTATAACACTAGTCACTTAGACTCTTGCTCTTTCTCTACTCTTTACTATTCTAAGATGTCTCTTACATTTAGAGCCTCTCTCTTGTTATACAATCCCATGGTCCGCGGACCATGGGTAGGCCGACATTACATTACAAAACTTAGGGTGGACAACCCTATGACTCTAACATACTTCCGCACCTACAATTCGCGGGGCTTTACAACATTATTTGGTCAAAACATGGGCTTTGGGCCCCAAAACATGCCTCGGGGAAATTCCATGCCCAACAATCTCCCTAATTTTTGAATGTAATTTCTAGAAGGACCTTCCTTAATCTATTGGAAATGACCTTTGTGATGGTTTTGTAGGCCAAGTTGCATTGGGAAATAGGTCTAAACTGAGAGAAGGAAGAAAAATTGAATTCATTTGGTATCAAGGCAAGGAAGGAATAATTCTTACTCTCTCCCAACCTCTCTTCCTCCCTGGATGAGTTGATCATTTTCATAACGTCTTTTTTAATAAGTGACTAAGAGTGGAAGAAATTTATTGAAAAGCCATCAAGTCCAGGGGATTTATCTGGATCTAAAGACTAGTTAGCCTCAACTACTTCTTTCTCATCGACATCCTTTGAAAGATGTTGATTTTCAGAATTAGAGATTACAGGTGAAATACAAGATAGGAAGTCACTCACTTTGATTGATTCAACCTCTTTATATTCTATGTATAGTGATTGGAAATGATAAAAAGATTTTGACTTTATTTCTTCAAAGTAGGTCAATTTGGGTCTTCCTTTCAAGATTATTTATTTGACCTAATTACGAATTTCTCTAGCCTTGGCTTGTTTTTGAAATAATATGATGTCATGATATCCTACTTTTCGCCAGGTACTCCATGATTTTAGCCTCCAGTATTCTTCTTCTTTCCTACAGACTACCTGTATTTATTTGTCAGCTCCTTTTATTTTTCAATGTGCGAATCTCCCATCGATCCACAATCCATTAGAGACTTATGATTTCTAGTTGCTTAAGTAGCTCTCTAGTTGATTATTTTTTATGCCCAAGGGGAGTATGATTCTCCTTAACCTAGGATATTAGAGCTCTTTTAACTCATTTTAGCTTATATTACCACACAAAGGAAGGAGGTCCATCAAAAAGGGAGATCTAACCTTTTTTTACGATGTCCACCACTCCTACTTCCTAAATCTAATTTGGGTTGTAGTGAAATGGGATTGATCCCAGGTCTTCCAATGGATCAATTTCCAGACTAATGGGCCAATTGTTAGAATCTCCTTGTGCTAAAATTTATGAAATGCATTCTATCACCTTAAGCATCCAGTTGCTATGGGAAAGAAATCGATCCAACCTAGCTGCTATATGCCCTTCCCCAACCCTCCTATTCGTTCATGTGTACTCCCATTTCTTTGGGACTATATCAACCATATCCCATTGAGCTATCAGATCCTCCATTCTTTCTTTGAATGAGTCTTTCACTATATTCACCCGTCACTTTCATGAGTAAAACAAAACCATATTGAGTTCTAACCCGATGATGTTGTTAGTGTACCACTAATCTTCCATTAGATTGATAAGGGAGTCCCGTAATTCAAAATTGTCTCGATAACTAAATGGAGCATAAACATTTATTATTGTAAATCACTTCTTGGAATAATTCTTTTCTATACATACTATGATCTAGAATATCATCTTCATGCTATATATTTGGGTAAACTGAGAATCCAACCATAAGGTTACTAAGCCACTAGAAGCAGCTTGAGAACTCTAAGCTTATCCAATGCTTCCTCTTCAATTTTTTTGATAGATTAAATCTCTCTCTTTCTTTCAATTTAGTTTCTTGAAGTAATAGGATCTCTGGTTTCTCTTGCACTGCTAATTATTTTACTACATGGGATTTTATGGGGTTTCCCAATACCCTCATGTTCCATGAAACAATTTTCATCAGATTTTAGAGGGGTTACATTTCTTAACTCCTCTTGCTTTGTTGCTCCCTTTCTCATGGTTTGTCATAGGCTTTAAGATATTTGTGATTTGGGGTTGGTTTCCTTTTTTTTTTTCAACTCTGCCTCTACCTCCCTCTCCTATTTTCTTGAACATCTTCTTTGTCCTGTTTCATGGATTTATGATTCATGGTTGGTTATCTCATCACCCCAAATCACATTTTTTCTACCATTTCTAGTTAAGATTCCAGAACTAGTCTCCGTTCCATTTGTTTCTGATGCAGTGCCTTCTGGTTCTTGCCTTATTGAACCATGATGATTTTCCTTTTGAGCCAGGACTAGATGGAATTGAGCACTATCCTGATTCTTAATTGGAGATGAATCCTTTTCTGTTGAAGTCTCATTTCTTTCAGGATGAGAGTCTTGTTGGTAGGCGTAAATGACCACTCATCAACACTAAGAAACAATTGGAGCTGAGGTTCTTTAAATAACCCAAGATGGTTAGTGTGGTTGTTCTTGATGATTTTAGTGGATTCTTTAGCCAGATATTCCTTCCCTTATGAAAAATAAATAGTGAAAGCTATTCTAAGTATCCTACGTGTATTTACACCTGATTATAGGTTAACAGTTGTATAAAATATACAAATTGTAGAGCCACCAGAAGAAAACTCTAATTGATGTAAAGTAGTAAGTTATACAAATTTAAATAATTATTTAAATTTTATACATAAATAATTCTTTTTAATTCTAAAACAAATTTGTCTTTTAATGCACAAACAAATTGAAAAACAATGAGAAATATCACATCTTACTCATTAATTCTTCTAAACAAATTGAAATAAATTTAAATTCACTTTAATGAATTTAAGCCAGAAGTCTAGAGCACAATTGTATTGAAAGTGATGAAAGGACTTCTTTATCATTACTTTTTTCGCTACAATATTTAGCCACCAAGCTCCCTAAGCCTACATTTTATTTTTAACTTTTGAACGACCTTTCTCCAATCATTTGAGTTCGATGCTCCTATTAAGAGATGAATTATGAAATATTTAAAGTGTATTTGCCTTATTCCTTCTTAGAATTATAAGGAGTTGGTGATCTCTTGTAATGTGACATCATAGAAATTACAACCAAATAATTTACTCTTCTTTCTTTTACTAACCCCTTGGATAAGTCCAAATAGGAATACATCACTCTTTTGAAGCAACCAATAATAAAATTTTGAGGCCCCCCCTAAAAGAAGCATGTCATCCACAAATTAGGAGTGGTTGACCTCTTTAATGTTTCTAGTGATGTTGATGCCCATTAGTCGTCCCTTTGTTCTTACCAACTCCAAATTTCTACTTATACTTTCAACAACCAAGTTGTATAATAAATGGGAGAGAGGACCTCCTTGCTTGAGGCCCCTAGAGGCTATAAAAAATTTGAGGGTCTACCATTGACAATGGAAGCAATCCACAAGGCACCTATGCATTCCTTTATCCATTTGATGAATTCTTTATTAAGTCCATTGTTTTCCATAATTGAAAAGAACAAGAAATAATGTCTTACCCTGTTAAATGTGTTATCCATATCAAGTTTGATAATGATACCAGACAACCCACTCATATATATTGTGTGGATGGCTTCTTGCACCAGAATGGCATTATCCGATATTTTTCCATGTTGTAAGAATCCCCCTTGATTTTTGAATGTAATTTCTGGAAGGACCTTCCTTAATCTATTGGAAATGACCTTTGTGAGAGAAGGAAGACAAATTGAATTCATCTGGTATCAAGGCAAGGAAGGAATAATTCTTACTCCATCCCAACCTCTCTTCCCCCCTGAATGCGTCGATCATTCACATAAAGTCCTTTTTAATAAGTGACCAAGATTTGAAGAAATTTATTGAAAATCCATCAGGTCCAGGGGATTGATTTGGATCTAAACACTAGTTAGCCTCAACTACTTCCTCCTCATTGACCTCCTTGAAAATATGTTGATTTTTAGAATTAGATATTAAAGGTGAAATACAAGATAGGAAGCCACTCACTTTGATTGATTCAACCTCTTTATATTCTATGTATAGTGATTGGAAATGATAAAAATATTCTAACTTTATTTCTTCAGAGTAGGTTAATTTGGGTCTTCCTTTTAGGATTATTTATTTTACCTAATTACAATTTTCTCTAGCCTTGGATTGTTTGTGAAAT
This sequence comes from Pinus tabuliformis, assembly GCA_031772625.1. NCBI lineage: Eukaryota > Viridiplantae > Streptophyta > Pinopsida > Pinales > Pinaceae > Pinus > Pinus tabuliformis. Next base: position 512,322,430 of record CM062806.1, on the reverse strand, counting down.
AATGTGATGTCACGATATCCTACTTTCAGCCAGGTACTCCATGATTTTATCCTCCAATATTCCTCTTCTTTCATGTAGACTACCTGTATTTGTTCATCAACTCGTTTTCATTTTCAATGTGCCAATCTCCCACCCATCCAAAATCCATTAGAGATTGATGCTTTTTAGTTGCTTAAGTAGCTCTCTAGTTGCTTAATTTTTATTCCCAAGGGGTGTATGATTCTCCTTAGCCTACGATATTAGAGCTCTTTAACTCCTTTTAGCTTATATTACCACATAAAGGAAGGAGATCCATAAAAAAGGGAGATCTAAGATTTTTTTACGATGTCCACCACTCCTACTTTCTAAATCCAACATGGATTGCAGTGAAATGAGATTGGTCCCAGATCTTCCCATGGATCAATTTCCAGACTTATTGGCCAATTGTTAGACTCACCTTGTGCTAAAATTTATGGAATGCATTCTATAACCTTAACCGTCCAGTTTCTATGGAGAAGAAATCGATCCAACCTAACTATTATATGCCCTTCCCCAACCCTCCTATTCGTTCATGTGTACTCCCCTTTCTTTGGGACCATATCAACCATACACCATTGAACTATCAGATCCTCCATTCTTTCTTTGAACGGGTCTTTGACTATATTTACCCCTCAATTTTATGAAGAAAACAAAATCATATTGAGTTCAACCCTAATGATGTGGTCAGCGTACCATTAATCTTCCATGAGATTGATAAGGTAGTCCCATAATTTAGAATTGTCTCCATAACTAAGTAGAGCATAAACATTTATTATGGTAAATCACTTATTGGAATCACTCTTTTCTAGACAAATTGTGATCTAGAATATCATCTTCATGCTATATATTGGGTTAAACTGAGAATCCAGCCATAAGGTTACTAAGCCACTAGAAACACCTCGAGAACTCTAAGCTTATCCAATGCTTCCTATTCAATTTTTTTGAGAGATTAAATCTCTCTCTTTCTTTCAATTTAGTTTCTTGATGTAATAGGATATGTGGTTTCTCTTGCACTACTAATTCTTTTACTAGGGATTTTATGGGGTTTCCCAATACCCCCATGTTCCATGAAATGATTTTAATTAGATTTTAGAGGGGTTACATTTCTTAACTTCTCTTTCTTTGTTGCTCCCTTTCTCATGGTTTATCGTAGGCTTTAAGACATCCGTGATTTTGGGTTGGTTTCCTAATTTTTTTTCAACTCCGCTTTTGCCTCCCTCTCCTATTTTCTGGAAAGTCTTCCTTGTCCTCTTTTATGGATTTATGATTTGTGTTTGGTTATCTCATCACCCCAAATCATATTCTTTCTACCATTTCTGGTTAAGATTCCAGAACTAGTTCTGTTCATTTTGTTGTTGATGCAAAGCTTTCTGGTTCTTACTTCATTAAACCCTCACGATTTTCCTTTTGAGATAGGACTAGAGGGACTTGAGCATTATTCCGAGTCTTAATTGGAGATGAATCCTTTTTTGTTGAAGTCTCATTTATTTTAGGACAAGTCTTGTTGGCAGGTAGAAATGACCACTCATGAACACGAAGAGACAATCGGACCTGAGGTTTTTTAAATAACCCAAGATGTTTAGTGTGGTTTTTATTGATGATTTTAGTGGCTTCTTTAGCGAGATATTTCCTTCCCTTATGAGAAAAAAATAGTGTGAAATATTCTATGTATCCTACGTGTATTTAGAACTGATTATAGGTTAACAATTATATACAAATACACAACTTGCAGAACCACCAGAAGAAAACTATAATTGGTCTAAAGTAGTAAGCTATACAAATTTAGCTGATGATTTCAATTTTATACAAGAATAATTCTTTTTAATTATAAAACAAATTTGACTTTTAAAGAAAACACAAATTGAAAAACAATGAGAAAGATCACATCTTACTCATTAATTCTTCTAAACAAACTAAAATAAATTTCAACTCACTTTAATGAGGACTTATTTCACTTTCTTGTTAAATAAAAACAATCGTTCATTTAATATAAATTATATACAACTGTTCATAAGAAATGAAAGATAAAAGAACAGGTCAATAAGGTAAAACAATATGTTACTAATTCTATTTGCAATAATAAACATATATGTAACAATATGAATTGTTGGGAACTGGTCCCCTAGGGTCAATTCTGAGGTTAAAAGCCCAATTTTTGGGGCTAAAGACCCAAGTTTTGTCTAAATAATGTAAAGTCTCCATGTTTTGTGGTCACAAAGCGTGAAGGTGTAAAGAGTCATCAAGGTTTTTCCACCCTTAGTTTATGTAACTTGTGTCGGTGTTAGGAGATCTACCCTTGGTCTGCAGACCATGGAATTGTATAAAAAGAGGAAGTCTTAGAAGAGTCTAAGGCAATTCAAAGTCTCGGGCTAAGTAGAAGTTGATGTTATGAGTTTGTGATAGTTAAGAGTGAAGAGTCTTGGCATAGGAATAGGCTCTATAGCTGAGTGCGCAGAGGCCTAGGGTAGAAGTCCGCAGCTGAGTGCATGGATCCCTGCAGTTGTGTGCACAGGGAAGTTAGAGTATGTAAGAAGATCTGAAGCATTAATAAAGAGAACTATTCTGGAATTATTTGTGTATGATCTATTTTACTTATGTTATGAATGCATGCGATTACGTTATGATGAATACTGGGTTTATGTTTCAATGTTGTATTGATGCACGAATCCATATGTTTATCTTTGTTATATGAACACAACTAGGAGTATATGTTTACACAAAGATCATATTAATACATGTTGAAGTTAATAGATACTTAAGCTAATCTGGCTAAATACAGAGTAAGAGTAATTACAGAGGTGCATAAGTGTCTGATTCACCTATTTGGGGTATGTGGAGGACAGTCGTAGACCTTCGCGAAGGTCTAGGGCATGACTAAGAAAAGTATATCAATAAGCCCTAAAATACTTATCGATCTGCGTGAAGGAAGGTTTAATGTGTAAATGACATCAATACCATCCCTGAGTGCGGAAACTTGGTTCCTGCATCCCCCCATACTGCTTCGGGTGAGAATTTAGTTCGCGCTCCGCGGATTGATGCCGAAATGGCCAGTGGTGTAGGGATTTTCTTGGTTGCTTAATGCTAAACGTGGGTTAGGGCCCCTCAAGCCAACCAATGGTTTCATTGCCGAGACCAGGATCTGCATGACGAGATGTGTGATGTCGCATCATTGGAATCCAATTAAGAAAGAGATCAAAGACTGGCTAGATAGGAAGATCCACGAATTTGCGGTGAAAGAAAACATGAACCCGCGATTGAAAAAATAACAGTGGTTGGATATATACATGTACATAGAAATACATGAGATCTTCTTATGTTCCTTCTTGGTTGAGTTATACGAGTGGATCGCGAAGTTGGAAGATGGCCAAGGGAGGTGGAGACTTGATGGTTCGATTGTCTGGACCCTAGAGTTAATGCAGAGATTGGAAGCCTCTGAAGATAAGATCACAAGCACTATTGATCATTGGATCAATCGTATTATAGGAGGGTTCTTCACAGAGTTTGCGGTCAATACCTCGGTTAGTTATAGCGATATAGAGCGCCGCTTCTTCAAAGGACCGCGAGGTAAGTATTTAAAGTCATTAAATACCTGGATTAAGATGCTCTTGTGTGAAAAGCGGGTTATGAAACTACCTTGATGTTTGGGGCTACGCGAAGTGGATGAGCGTTCAGGAATAAGGAAAGGATAGGCCCTGAATATAGCCCATTAATTGAACCATCTTTGAGTGATGATGAAGAAGAAACACAGGCATCTCCGCAAAGCACGGTTCAGCTGATAAGGAAAGGGTTCCCACGAATACCTCATCCACCCAGACCACCTCCATCTTCACCTCCGCCACATACACCTTCACCTACACCACTGCCACCCTTGCCACCATTCAATATGGTGAACTTCATAAAGCTACTTGTGTTCAAGGGCATGGAGAATGAAGACTCAAACACGTTTTGGTTCATCATAAAGGCTGTATGGGAAGCTCAAGGTATCACGAATGATCAAATGAAGAAAGCGACGTTGGTCACTGCTTTACAGGAGCGCACTGACATGGTACATTAAGTACTGCAATGACAACCCGACATTGGTGCTGGCTGATATTCAGACCACGTTGAATAGGATTTTCACTAGGCCTAAGTCTGAAGCGCAATCAATTGTGAGGTTCAAAGAGATCATAATGAAGCTGGGTGAGTCACCCGGGGATCTAGATCAGAGATTGAAGTGTATGATTTGCAAGGCTAACTGTAGGTTTTAACCCCATACAAAATTTACCTACATACGAATTCTAAAACACATAAAATAAACAATGCAAGAGCATAACACATAAAACACATATACACAGAGATTTTCCCCTGGATCGCAAAACCGGGACTACCAGCTTGATTTTTCATAATGTTCCTTTCAATGTTATAATACATATTTATACATGCCGAAGCATACAATACCATGGACCGAAAACCATTGCGTCCAAAACCATGGACCGAAAACCATCACGCCCAAAACCATGTGCGAAAATCATGCATAAAACCATAGGTGGGTCTGCCCAACCTAACATAGGTTCCAAAACCAAAATTTTCCAAGGCCCTGCTCCGGACCCCATAGAGTGGGGTTACTTGCACCCCTCAAACCCCTTGTGACCCCCTTGCTACGCAATCGACACAACGAAGGGGGGGTGGACCCCTTGGTTAACTACATGGGCTAGTCGTAGAAAGAATATAACACAACCCAACATTATCCCACTTGTTGTTTTCTTTCCACGGGGGGCCACAAGAGAGCTTAGTAATTTATCCATCCCTGCAACCTCCATTGTTTCTCTACACCAAGAGAACTTCTCAGAGCTCACAGATTTTGTCAATGCATCTGCAGTATTCTTCAAAGTGTCCACCTTTACCAGCAACACCTTTTTGTCTTCTATCATATCCCTCAGAAAGTGACACTGAACATCATTGTGCTTTGTCTTTGAATGATATGCAAGGTTATTTACCAATAAAATTGCACTTTGGCTGTCACAGAGTATCCTTATAGCTCCCTGTACTAACCCGATACTTGAACACAATCTCTGCAACCAAACTACTTCCTTGCTTGCATGAGTGGCTGCCATGTATTCTGCCTCTGTATTTGATAGTGCCACTACAGATTGTTTCTTACTCATCCAACTGACTGTACCTCCAAATAGGTTAAACACATACCCACTTGTAGATCTTCTCTGATCTAGATCTCCAACCTAGTTTGCATCAACAAAGCCACAAATATCCAACACTCTGTCCAATCCTGGTCTTCCTTGGTAGCAGAAACCATAATCACTAGTGCCACGCAAATACCTAAAAACCCGCATCATTGTTGTTCAATGCTCCTTTCTTGGTTTTGACATAAACCTGCTCAATACTCCCATTTCATGTGCAATGTCTGGTCTAGTACAAACCATTGCATACATCAGGCTACCGATTTCACTTGCATATGGAACACGGGACATGTCCTCTTCCTCTTCTTGTGTCTTGGGTTACTATTCAGTAGATAACTTTACACCTATAGGAATAGGAAACTTCACCAGTTTACTATCCTGCATATTAAGTCTCTGTAATATTGTCTTGACATACTTCCTCTGGTTTAACCAGAGCTTCCTCTTTGCACAGTCTCTTTTAATTTCCATGCCCAAAATATAGTTTGTAGCACCAAGATCTTTCATGTCGAATTTGGAGGACAATTGGGTCTTCAAATCCTGGATAATTTCTTTGTCATTTCCAACCAGCAACATATTATCCACATACAAGACCAAATAAATAACATGGTCACTAATTTTAAAATACACACAATGATCTGCTTTGCTTCTGGTGAGGCCAAGTCCCCATATAAATGTATCAAATTTCTGATACCACATCCTTGGTGACTGTTTTAACCCATACAGAGACTTCTTTAACTTGCATACCAGTTCTTTCTTACCCTTCACCACAAAGCCTTCAGGTTGATTCATGTAGATTTCCTCTTCCAGATCCCCATGAAGAAATGTTGTCTTCACATCCATCTTTTCTACCTCAAAATCAAAAGAAAAGAAGTTACCTTGGCAACAGGAGAAAAAATATCACCAAAATCAATTCCCCACACCTGGGAATAACCTTTTGCTACCAACTGAGCTTTGTATTTCTCCACCTTTCCTTCTGCATTTGTCTTCTTCTTGAACACCCATTTCCTGCCAATGGGTTTCCTTCCAGCTGGCAACTCCACCAAATCCCAAGCCTCATTTTTGTGCAAAGATGCCATTTCATCAACCATTGCCTCTTTCCAGAGTTTTCCATCCTCTGAATCTACTGCTTCCTTCACAGTTCTCGGATCATCATCAGTAATAGATAAAGAAAAATTTGAACAGAAAGTAGATGGACTATACCTTTCTGGTTGCCTTCTTTCTCGAACTGATCTTTTCACACCTAGAGTTTGTGACTCTTCATCTTCTGATTCCTCCTCTGCTGTAGAGTCTGATTCTTCCTCCTTTAACTCAAACTCTATCTTCTCAGGTTCCTTTGGTTAGAATTCATGTTTAATAACATCTTTCACCTCTGAACACCACATCTCGGCTGTACACAACCTTCCTTGTTACTGGGTTCCAAAGCTTATAACCATTTAAACCATCGTTATACCCAATAAAGATGCACTTTTTAGATTTACTATCCAACTTGGTTTGTTTCTCCTTTGGAACATGTACATATGCATCACATCCAAATACCCTCAGATGTGAAAGAGAGGGTTTCTTACTAGTCCATACCTCTTGTGGAGTTTTATCCTCCAACGCTGATGAAGGTGATCTGTTGACTAGGTAACATGCTGTCTCCACCGCCTCTTCCTAGAATTCCTGTCCTAACCCGGCACCGCTGAGCATGCTTCTTGCCCTTTCCATCAACGTCTTGTTCATTCTTTTTGCAACTCCATTTTGCTGAGGTGTATATGGAGTAGTCTCCTACCGTGATATATGACACTTCTTACAGAATTCTTCAAATTCCTTACTACAAAAATCTCCACCGTTATCTGTCCTCAACACCTTTATCTTCTTCTCTGTCTGGTTTTCCACCAGAGCCTTGAATTCTTTAAACCTGTCAAAGACTTTAGATTTATTCTTAAGGAAATATATCCATGTATTCCTTGAGAAGTCATCTATAAATGATACATAGTACATAGACTTACCCAGTGATGGAACCTTCATAGGTCCAAACACATCACTATGCACAAGCTCTAATATATGTTTCACCCTCTTACCACTAGAGGGGAAACTCGCCCGATTTTGCTTCCCATATACACAATTTTCATAGAAATCAAAATCCAGAGAACTATTACTCATACCTTCTACCATACCTTTACCATGAAGTATTCGAAGGCCCTTCTCTTCAATATGTCTAAGCCTTTGATGCCACAACATGGTCTTCTCTCCAAAGACCACTAGATTTTTTGCTCCACTTTCAGGAACCACAGAACCATTGCACCCATCAACAATCATGCTACCTTGCAGCTTGTACAGAGTTCCAATCCGAACTCCCCACATCAATACCAGTGCTCCTCGAACCATCTTGTAGGTATCCTTCTCGAACACTGTTTTTGCACCTACATCATCCAACTTGCTTACAGAAATCAGATTTCTGGCTAATGAAGGAATATGCAGAACACCCGTAAGTGTTCTAACCTTTCCATCTTGTGACTTCAACTTTACTTTTCCACAACCAACGATTCTAGCCTTCCTATAATGCCCTAAGAAGACATCACCGCCATCGTATTTCTCATACTCGTAGAAACACTCTCTATGGGGAGTGAAGTGAAAGGATGCACCTGAGTCAATCAACCATGCCTCATGATCTACATGTGTACTTGAAGAAGACAAGTACACATCCCCACCTTCATCTGAGGTGGTTTTCACCTCTGTAGAAGGAGGATCATCAGATCCCTTTCCTTTATCAGGAGCTTTATATTTACAATCCCTTTTGTAGTGCCCTTCCTTTCCACATTTGCAGCACACCACCTTTACAGGTTTTCCTGGAGATTTAGATCTCCCACTTGATGACTTATTTTTTTTTTTTTTTTTTTTCTGTTCTGGGACCGTCCTTGTACAGACAAAGCGTCACCATTTTGGCTCTCCATATTTTTCCATCTCATCTCCTCCGTCAGCAAGGATGAGACTATTTCATCAAACTACAAGGCAGTTGCACTGCTACCTATTGCAATAAGCAGACTATCCCATGAATCTGGTAGAGAAAACAACAAATTGATGCACTTATCTTCATCTGAAATTTTAATATCAATAGATGCTAACTAACTTACCATAGTATTAAATGCGTTCAGATGCTCGGTCACGAATCTCCATCTTTCATCCTCAGGTTATACAGCCTTTTTCGCAGGAACAGTTTATTCACTAGAGACTTAGATTGGTACAAAGTCCCTAACTTGTCCCACAAAGCCTCCGCTGTAGCTTCCCCTGATACATTCAACAATACTGAATCTAAGACACACAATCGTATTGTGATCTTTGCCTTCTGATCCAACTTCTTCCATTCTTCATCGGACACTGCCATTGGTTTATTACCCGGATCTACCACGATCCACTAATCTTTATCCACCAACAGATCCTCCATCTTGAGTTTCCACAACTCAAAACTCTGACCATTAAATTTCTCTATCTGTATCTTTCCACTGCTCGCCATCTTCTTTCACCACCAAAATTGATCTCACAGATCTCCCACTGAACAGGGTCTACCATAGGCCTGAGCGAACCCCCTCAGCAACAAAGGCATCCCCTTGAAGCCAAAACAGCTCTAATACCAAATGTAGGTTTTAACCCCATATATAAATGACCTATATACGAATTCTAAAACACATATAATAAACAACGCGAGAGCATAACACATAAAACGCATATACACAAAGATTTTCCCCTGGATCCCAAAACTGGGACTACGAGCTTGATTTTTCATTATGTTCCTTTCAATGTTATAATAAATATTTATACATGCTGAAGCATCCAATACCATGGAACAAAAGCCATCGCATCCAAAACCATGGACTGAAAACCATCGCGTCCAAAAACATGTGCGAAAATCATGCACAAAACCATAGGTGGGTCCACCCAACCTAACATAGGTTCCAAAACCAAATTTTTTTGAGGCGCTGCCCTGGACCCCATAGAGTGGGGTTACCTGCACCCCTCAAACCCCCTATGACCCCCGCGCTACGCAATCAGCAGAATGAAGGGGGGACTCCACCCCCCCTCTAACCCCCCGGTTAACTACGTGGGCTAGTCATGGAAAGAATATAACACAACCCAACACTAACATGATTCTGACTGATGGACAACACCGTGAATGGTTTTTAGCCTCGCTCCTGCCTCATCTGAGGATTGTGTTATCGCAACAGAAGATTGGGACCCTGGCGGAAGCCCTGGAAATCATGATGAGATTGCACGAAACACCAATGCAAGATGTTAATCTAGGGGTTCAGCAAATTCACGTGTAGTTACAGAACCTTTGCCTCGAAATGTAGAGTCTAAAGAATGATAGAACAACTTGACCTGAGGTATGCGAAGAATGTGGTGCCTAAAGTGCAAAAGCTAGGGGCATGACAAATGTCACTGTCCAGTTTTCGCAGATTATGTTGTAGCAGGAGGACCATTGCCTCTGAGGCCAAAAGCTGCAGCAGGGCCAAGTATAGGACCTGCACTATGGTGTGCTATCTATCAGGTAGCTGGGAAACATGTGACAGACAATTGCAATTTGCTGCAGAAATTTGTACAGACATTGCAATAGCTCTTCTGCAACTTCTGTTAATTAGTGGGTCATGATGAGCGCAATTGTCAAAGTTATGAATTAATTATGGACAGGACACCTACATATAGGGTGCAGACGGAGACATGGCCTCCAGACCAAGGCACTGGTGGAGCGCGAAGTGAGTATCAAGGGTGAAGATGAGGCCGAGGTGGAGGAGGACCTGGTAGAGGTCGAGGGTAGGTTATTTGTTACAACTATGGAGGACCAAGACACTACGCGCGATATTGCCCAAATCCAATGCGGTTGTCATGCCGCTATTGTACTTAGTTTGACCATGTGATGGAGGATTACCCGTTATTGCTGGCTAAGATAAGCGAGAAGGGGGCACAGCCTCAACAACTGACTCAGAACGTCTAAATGATGAGGGTTGAGCCCTGCGAAGAAGATCCTAAGGTTAATATCATGCTGCGAAGTGGAGCCACGGCTGGTGAAGATAAGGGGAATCAATGTGAAGAAGGTGAGCGGGTTTGCAAAGCGTCTTAAAAAGAGATCGGGTTTGATCTAGAACACATAAAAGAAACATTTATGGAAGCAAAGAAAAGCTTCACTGAGACCTCTACCTTAGGAAGTCAGGAGAAGCCAGCTGACGAAATGGACCCATCCATGATTACCACATTTTTGGAGACCTACATGAAGCTGCTACATGAAGCTGCTACATGATAGCAAGGCTATCAAGGGACTGCAGGCGCTGATCAATAGGTTTACTGGGAAAGAAAGTGCTCCTGGTGACCCACACGTAGTTAGAAAGATTGGTAAGCATCAGGCAAGAATTGGACGTGAGATGAGACTCACCGTGCAGATAAGAGAATACAAGATGGATTAAGTTATTTTATATTTGGGGTTAGACACAGACGTATTTCCGAAACAAACCTTGGAGGGAATGGGGAGACCTATGCTAAAAAGGTCCTTGATTCAATTCAGGATGGTGAATCAGCAGAAAATCATCCCAATGGGGAGGTTACAGGGGGTAACCGTCGATATTGAAGGCATGGGTGCACTAGCTGATTTTGAAGTGATAGAGATTGTGGATGAAAACAATCTCTACCTCGTGCTCCTCGGGATTGATTGGGCCACTGACATGAATGGGGTAATCAATCTGAAAAATTGGAAGATGATATTTGAGAAGAAATCTCTTTGCGTAGTGGTGCCTATGTGTTAGGTCCCTATAATACTAGTGATCCCCCCAATACTCTTGTCATTGTATCCCTTATTATTATTGTTGACCCCATAGAATCCCTCTATTGTTATTTTTGTGCCTTTATATTATTATTGTTAGGTCGGCTTGGTTATATTGTGACCCCTTAGACTCCTATATATGGAAAGGAGGTTTTGTCATTTGAATCATCGAAGAATTGTTCATTTGTGTAATGTAAAGGAGGTTGCCCCCTTGAAGATGCTTATTTCTAAGGTGTTTATATATCTTTTCTATCTTTTTGTGAGCTGGTTTCGTAACATTTGGTATCAGAGCTTTGGATTCTAGGGTTTCACTGCTCCAAACAGGCCATCGTGGAATTTTCGCTATAATTTTTTTATGCGATGTTTTAGATGCTACAAAAAACATCCATTTGCGTCAAAATCATTCTGAACTTCGGTTCCGAATTTCAGAGCTTTTCTAGCTATATTTGTGGAGATATGATCTGAGGAATTTGGGGTTTTTGCAGACTCCCGAATGACATTCCAAACAGGTGACCTGGGAAAAATCGTCATAGCTTTTGTTTTGAGCATTAGATTGAAATTTCGTAAGAAGTTTCAGAAGGAGGATGACCTTTAGCTTTCTGTATATCAGTTTTAGGTACTAAGGTTGAAACAGTGACACGTGGCACGTCATACAAGTTCACTCTACTGAACTAGTCTATAATCAGGTCACCGTGGGAGAGTTTGGCATAACTCTTCCTTGGGAAATCCAATCTTGATCAGAATTGTGGTGTTAGAAAGAGGACTCAAAGGGATACCCCAGGAAGAGATTTCCGATATTCGAGATCCGTAGTTACTGAGATACAACAGATTCAATATCGAGCTCTTACAAAGTGAAAAAACAAAGGTGTGTAGTTTTTCTTTTTAATTTTGCATAAGATTGGTTTGAAAAATTAGTTTGAAGGAATTCAAAGGGAATAGTGAAGAATTATTAGCATTAATTAATTCCCCAAAGAAAGAAAATGGAAACATCGAGTAGGCAACTTGAAAGCCCTAGCATGACTCGTGAAGAAGAGGAAGAAATGCAACATGATATATCAAAATTACAAAACCAAGTACAACAAATTTCACTCTCACTAAAGGTAAATGATGCCAAGATGAATGGCGTGGAAGCTAATATGAATAGCATGCAAGTTAAGATGAATGGCGTGGAAGATAAGATGGATGGCATGGAAGCTAAGATGAATGGCATGGATGCTAAGATGAATGGCATGGACGATAAGATGGAAAAATTAAGGATAAATTTGAATACATTGCTATAAGAAATAATCACTAATGGTGAAAAGGTAGTAAAGGAAACTCATGATGAGAAAAAAAGAAATGTTAATCATGATTTCATACACTCTAATGTTGGATTGGTGACCCACCATGTTCCAAAAATCGATATGAGGAAGTTTGATGGCAAGGATCTCGGAACATGGATACTACAGATGGAGCAATTTTTCGATCTCCATAATGTGCAAAACACACAAAAGGTACGTATTGCAACTTTATATTTGGAACCAAATCAGTTTGTATGGTATCGATGGCTTTTCTCTCGTAAAAAAATTGTCACTTGGGAAATTTTTACGGAAGAAATGATAGCACATTATGAGGATACAAAAAGCAACACCTTTTTTAGCCAATTGATAAATCTCAAACAAAAGGGTTCAATGATGGAGCACATTGAGGACTTCCAAAAATTGAACATAAGGGTAAAAGATATTCCAGAGGAGCATAGGATTAATGTGTTCATAGGGACTTTAAAGGATAATATACAACATGAGGTTTGCCTTTGGGAACCTGATTCATTGGAGAAGGCATTCAGGTTAGCAAGAAAAATGGAAAGAAAAATTATGGCAACCAGGAAGCCTACCACTCACAACTATAAATATGGAAGTGTTGTTTCCCCTAGCCTTCCAAAACTTACAAGGTTGACACCACAACAATTGGAAGAAAAAAGAGTAAAAGGGCTTTGTTATAGTTGTGATAGAAAATACACGAAAGGTCATAAGAAGAAATTATTCTACATAGATTGTGAATAGGAGGAAGAAAAGGAACAAGAAATGTCAAAAGAAGAGGATATACTCCAGGAACAAACCCTAGATAAAGAAGAAATGAATCCAACCATATCTTGTAATGCATTGGCTGGAATTACCACTCCTCAAACTATCAAGATAGAAGGACATATCAAGAAGAAAAAGGTAATAATGTTTATTGATTTGGGAAGTACCCATAATTTTATTCATTGTAAGATAGCAAAGGAATTGAATTGCTTCCTATATATAGCTCCAGAGTGTCAAGTGATGGTTGCAAGTGGAGGAACCATAAATTGCTCTGGAAAGTGCCATAATATCAAGCTATCCGTGGGAAAATATGTATTGAATAGCCCAATGCTTTCCATTCCAATGGGTGGTGCTGATGTTGTACTAGGAGTCTAATGGCTACAATTCTTGGGTACAATAGCTTTTAATTTTCAAGAAATTTTCATGAAATTTTCTGCGGAAGGAAAGGAAGTTGAATTAAGGGGTATTGTAGGGAAACTGGGAAAGATAATCAGCTCTAATGGTATGAAAAAGCTTCTAAAGAAGGAACAACGAGGTGTAATTGCACAATTATGTTCGCTAGAGGTTCCCACATCGAAATCATCTATTTTTGCAGATCTCGAAAAAGTCTTGGACAATCATTATAAGGTATTTGAGATTCCCAAAGGTCTCCCACCTATTCGTGATCATGATCATGCTATTCATTTGATTCTTGGAAGTGTTCCTCCAAACATCAGGCCATACATATATCCCTATGCCCAAAAGAGTGAAATCGAACGTATGGTTGCAGAAATGCTAGAGGCTGGTATAATTCAACCCAGTCAAAGTTCTTTCTCTACTCCAGTAGTATTGGTGCACAAGAAGGATGGATCATGGCACATGTGTCTGGATTAGAGGGAGCTCAACAAGCTCACTATTAAAGATAAATTTCCCATTCATGTCATTGATGAATTACTGGATGAATTGCATGGATCAATTTACTTCACCAAGTTGGATCTTCATTTAGGATATCATCAAATCAGAATGAAGACTGAAGACATTCTGAAAACACATTTAGAACTCATGAGGGTCATTATGAATTTTTGGTCATGCCTTTTGGCCTTACTAATGCACCTTCTACATTTCAAGGTTTGATGAATTCCATTTTCAAACCCTTAGAAAATTTTTGTTAGTATTTTTTGATGATATACTAATCTACAACAAGTCTTGGAAGGATCATGTTGAACATATTGACAGGGTGTTGAAACTGTTGGAGGAGAAACAATTATATGCAAAAAGCTCCAAATGTTTCTTTGGAGTACAAGATGTGGAATATCTGGGTCATATTGTATCTCATGAAGGTGTTAAGGTAGATCGTAGAAAAATTAAATCCATTAAGGAATGGAAAATCCCCACATCCAAAAGCATCTGCGATTATTTCTTGGGTTGACAAGGGTATTATCACAAGTTTATTAAGAATTATGGGAGAATAGCAACACCTCTAACAACATTATTGAAGAAAGATGCATTTTCATGGACTCCAGAAGCAAAAAAGGCCTTCGAACATCTTAAAGATGCATTGTGCCAAGAACCAGTCTTAGCTATGTCTCACTTCACATAAACTTTTATTGTGGAATGTGATGCTTCAGGAAATGGAATTGGTGCTATTTTAATGCAAGATGAAGGACCCATTCCTTTCAAAAGTCGTCCAATCAAGGGAAATTATTTACAGAAAGCTATTTATGAGAAGGAAATGTTAGCAATACTACATGCACTTAAGAAATGGCAACCCCACCTAATGGGAAGACAATTCAAGGTAAAAACAGATCATGATAGTATTAAATACTTTTTAGAACAAAGATTATCCTCTGAAGAGCAACAAAAATGGGTCACAAAGATTTTGGGTTATGACTTTGAAATCATCTACAAAAAAGGGAAGCAAAATGTTGTGGTAGATGCACTCTCGAGAATGGATGAGGATGTAGAAGCATTGTTGTGTGCCATTTCTATTATCCAACCAGATTGGATAAATGAAGCAAGGGAGGAATGGAATAATGACAAAGAAGTGTGGGAACTCATTCGAAAGTTACAACAAAATTCCAGTACATCTGATACATTTAGTTGGAAAAATGATTTTTTATGGTACAAATATCGCTTATACCTATGTAATAATTCCCAACTCAAACCAAATATTCTTATGGAATTGCACACTTCTCCCTTAGGAGGGCACTCAGGATTTTTAAAAACTTACCACATGGTTAAGAAGGAATTTTTTTGGGATGGCCCTAAATCAGATATTCAAAAGTTTGTGGCAGAATGTTTGGTTTTCCAACAAAATAAAGTTGAAACAATTAAGACCCTAGGTCTATTACAACCTTTATCCATTCCAAGCCAACGTTGGGAGGCGGTTTCAATGGATTTTATCACAAGTTTACCCAAGTCCAAAGGAAAGAGTGTCATCATGGTGGTAGTTGACAGACTTACCAAGTATGCACGCTTTTGTGCATTATGACATCCGTTTAAAGCCAGTACAGTTTCTACTACATTTATGGAAACAATTCAAAAGCTAGATGGAAACCCAAAGATTATTGGAAGTGACAGAGATCCCATTTTCATTGGAAATTTTTGGATAGAATTATTTTTTTTGTCTCGGTACTCAGTTAGCTCATAAATCATCTTATCATCCTAAATTTGATGGGCAAACTGAGATAGTAAACAAATGTTTGGAAGGATATCTTCATTGCTTTGTATTTGATAAGCAAACACAATGGGTCAAATGGTTGCCTCTGGCTAAATGGTGGTATAACACTTCCTTCCATACTGCAGCAAAAATGACCCCATTTATGGAACTTTATGGATATCATCCACCATCCATCACATCATATTTAAGAGAAAATTCTAAGGTTCAAGCAGTGGAACATCACATCGAGCATCAACAACAAGTTCTCCAACTCTTAAAGGATAACCTCACGTTGGTGTAGAATAGAATGAAACGACAGGCAGATCAACATTGCAACGAAATAGGTTTTGATGTAGGTGACTGGGTATTCCTACAGCTACAACCATATAAACAAATGTCCCTCAAGCAAGCTAAGAAGGATAATATTCAATCACCAAAGTATTATGGTCCATACAAGGTGTTGAAAAAGGTTGGTACTATGGCATACAAATTGGAGCTTCCTGCAGCTTCTCGAGTGCACCCAGTTTTCCATGTTTCATGTTTAAAGAAGGTTATAGGCAACAAGCTCCCAGTTCAAACAATATTGCCATAACTTGACAAGGAAGGAAAAATTATATTGGACCCGGAAGCAGTCACAGAAACAAGAACTCGATAGCTACGAAATCGATCAATTTCAGAGTATCTCATCAAGTGGAAGAACTTATCCATTGAAGATTCCACATGGGAGGATGAGAATTTTATACAGAAGCATCCAGAACTACTCAAGTGTTGAGGACAACACTTTTTTGAAGGAGAGGGGCATGTTAGGTCCCTATAATACAAGTGATTCCACCATTAATATTGTCGTTGTATCCCTTATTATTATTGTTGACCCCATAGAATCCCTCTATTGTTATTTTTGTGCCTTTATATTATTATTGTTAGGTCGGCTTGGTTATATTGTGACCCCTTAGACTCCTATATATAGAAAGGAGGTTTTGTCATTTGAATCATCAAAGAATTGTTCATTTGTGTAATGTAAAGGAGGTTGCCCCATTGAAGAGGCTTATTTCTAAGGCATTGATCTATCTTTTCTATCTTTTTTTGAGCTAGTTTCATAACACTCTAGACCCTACATAAGGACCACACTATACTGAACTAGTCCGCGTTTATGAAAGTGATGATGATTTGGACCATATTTACAAGATAACGACACGAGATCATGATTGGGTGAATCTAACAGTGGATGGATGTATTGCATGGGACTGCAAGAGTTCTTTCACATCAGATTCAAATGAAGAACTGGGGCACTAGCAGAATCAACTACATGAAGTCTCTATGCTGCGCTGTAATATGATGACCAAGTCGTTGCGCTGTGTAGTGTCAGAGGTAAGAAATCTTCCTTTCTATGGTGGTTTAACTGATTTCGATCACTTTTTGGATACATTTGAGAGATAAGTGCCAAAAAAACATTGCTTCGAGGCCTTGGAATAGGCGCTGCGCGCTACGCCTGCAAGATGGTGGGGCCCACACAAAGACAGTTTTTATGATTGGCATGCATACAGAAAAATGATGAGAACATGGTTTGGTCACGTGCGTCTGACCAAAAAATATGATGGGAGAAATGATCCACACGACCATCTAGCCAAATGGACCACAACATATGGAGCAGACCCTCAGCCGGAGTGGGTCCATCTATTTTTTCATACCTTGGATGTAATACTGATGAATTGGTACTTGGAGACAAAGCTTCGCCATGGCATTGAAGAATAGGATGTTTTGTGCCAAAGATTTTTGATGATAGTCAACTTTGATGATGGGTTTGAATGTATCGATGAAGTGTTGTAGGAGGTTAAGGAAGTGATCTTCAGGATACTGCAGGACCCTCTAAATTTTATTCAACCTGATTGGTCTACCCAACTGAGCCATGCAATGGAGTGCTACAATATAACAATGGAAGAAGAAGACAAAGACCTAAGGAATATTAATATTACAGAGACTGAAGGTCACTGCGAAGTTGAGGGACCGCAACTAGAAAATCCAGACATAACCGAACTGCTCAAGACTAGACATGTGAACATTAGCACGGAGGCAGAGCCGAAGTTTATGAAAATTGGGGACTATTGGGACGACATGACAGTAGATAAGGTCGCCAAAATACTTCACGAATATTAGGACCTCTTCCCCACAAAGTTTTTAGATCATAAAGGGATAATAGGGGATTTGGGTGTCATGAAGTTCACTTTGAAATCGGACGCGAATCCAGTTAAGCAAAGACCTTACCACCTCAATCTGAAGTATAAAGAAAGGGTCTGGTTGGAGCTGGATAAAATGCTTGCAGCAGGTATCGTTGAACCAGTTGACTAGTCTGATTGGGTGAACCCAATGGTAGTTCATGACACGAAGCAGAAGGATGAAATAAGGATATGCGTAGATCTCAAGAAGTTGAATGACGCCTACGTGCATGATCCCTTCCCTGCGTGCTTGATGGTAGACCCTACGAAGATCGTGGTCATAATCAAATTAGAAGCACCAAGGAGTGTGAAACAGCTGTGTGAAACACTGGGGCATACAGGATACTATAGGAAATTCATTAAGAGCTATGCCCAGATCACCACACCGCTAGAAAAACTATTAAAGAAGGATGTTACTTTCTGTTGGAATGAATAATGTTAGAAGAGCTTGGATGTGCTAAAGGAGAAAATGGTCATCGCGCCGATCCTAGTCTTCCCAGATTGGAAGAAGGAATTTCATGTACATGTGGATGCATCATGTATTACGTTGACATAGGCCGGTGAAGTAGTCTTGGATCAACCTATAGCTATCGCCAATACAAAGCTGTCCAAGGCTGAGAAAAATTATTCCACAATAGAGAGCGAAGGGTTAGCTATGGTGTATGTGCTCCAGAAGTTCAGGGATTATTTGTTGGGCTATCATTTTAATATGTATACGGGTCATTCTGCATTTAAATACCTGGTCAACAAGCATGTGTTGGGGAGGAGGATATGCAGGTGACTGTTGTCGTTCCAAGAATATGATTTTGAAGTCATTGTGAAGCTAGGACGATTGAATGTAGGACCAGATCATTTGTCATGCATTGAAACTAGAGAATAGCCTACTAATTTGGAGGAAGGGCTTCCTTACACGTAGCTCTTTGTAGTGTGCATCACGAACAATCACTTTGAAGATATTATACACTTCCTGACGATAGGAACAACTCTGGAAGGGTATACAAGTCAACAAAAGAAGGAATTAGTGGTATGCATGACATACTTTTCTGTCATTGTAGGGTAGGTCCTGTACAAAATGGGTGCAGATGAAATACTGCAATGTTATGTGCCCGAGTTTGAACGAAACAACATCCTCACAGAGGTTCATGGTGGAGCCGTGGGAGGTCATTATGCAAGGAAATAAACAATGCAAAAGATTCTACGTGCTAGGTTGTGGTGGCCGAAATTGCATAAGGACTCAAAAGCGTATTGTAGGGCATGTGATGCATTCCAAAGGACTAGCAGAACCTCAGGAAGGGATGAGATGCCATTGAATCTGCAGATATTGTTACAACCCTTTGAGAAGTGGGCGATTGATTTTGTGGGAACAATTCAACCTCTACGAAAGAAGACGGGTGAGCAGTACATTATCACCACGACTGAGTATTTAACCAGATGGGTGGAGGCATAGCCTGTGAAGGATTGTACAAGTGTGACAACAACAAAATTCATCTTTGAGTACGTACTGATGATGTTTGGTTGTCCGAAAATTTTAATGAGCGATTGCGATATGCATTTTATTAATGAAACAATCAGCGCGATGATGAAGGAATTTTAGGTTTACCATAAGAAAAGTAAGCCTTATCATCCACAGGCTAATGGGACGGTTGAAGCATTTAACAAAATATTGGAGAATGAGCTAACAAAGGTTTGCAATGCTCAAAGAAATGACTAGGATGTGTGTGTACCCGCAGAACTATGGGCTTATAGAATGACTTGCAAGAAACTGACTGAACAAACACCATTTAGGCTGGTTTATGGCGTAGAAGTTGTGATGTCAATGGAGTACACTGTACCTAGTCTACACATAGCGGCATTCACAGGAATGGCAGATCTCGGAGCCTTGGAGGGGAGGCTCATGCAGTTGACAGAGCATGAAGAGGATATATTTCTAGCTGGATTCCATCAACATGTTCAAAAGGAACACGAAAAGACATGGCACGATCGACACATCAAACTACGAACCTTTAAGGAAAATTATTTGGTATTATTATATCACGACAAGTTTGATAAATTTCCAGGAAAGTTTAGGCTGCATTGGCTGGGGCAATATGTCATCAAGGAGATTACCATTGGTGGAGAAGTTCAGTTGGTAAAGTTGAATGGATAACCATTCCTAGGAAAGGTGAATGGTAGCCGATTGAAGCCCTACATCGATGATCCAGCTAGATGACTACATGATGGAAGCATAGTCTTACCGCTATAGGCAGCTGAAAGGAGGTGTAGGACTATAAACTACACTACCCGGGTTGCGGAGATGCATGATTGGATAACTGCGCGGAATGAAGGAATGTCACAGTGTCAGCAGAAACATGCAGGGAGCTATGCTATCGAAGAAGGGACTACGCAGGGTAGCTAGAAAGTGACCGTTATGTTCACTGTTCATGATTTGATGGTGAAAAAATGGGTAAATGGAGTGGGGTGGCGACATTTAAGTCAGAATTTAAGGGCAAGATATTTGAAAATTTGCTGCTAATCTAGCATTTATGAATGAATTTTGGGTGGAACGGTTAGATTCGAATTCGAAAATGCCTATAAATTAAAGGTGGCTGCTCAGCGAAAAACACTTGGCATTTTGAGAATTGAGGTGTTGAGCTCGCAGAAGTGTATGAACCATGAGAAATTTGAAGCTTTGATCATGAGTTTTGCATTTGAGAAGTTTCCAAAGGAAATGCAAGAGTTGTTGTCTAGCATCATGTCGGTGCCCTCAGAAATCATGAGTGCTAGAGAGGCAGTGGCCACTGAGTGTGTGATGCAGGAAAGTGTTCCCTTTGTGGACATAGGCAAACACTCTAGCCATAGAGTGGGTCTAGTCACAACAAGGATAGATCAACAATAGATTTCCTTAAATAGTCATAGTTGGAGGCCTACCTCAACCGGTGGTTGATGGAGTTCCATTGCGCTGCTCCAGCTTTCGCTTCCTTCTCCTTAATGAGTGATCAACTTGAAACAATGCAAAGGAAATACAACAAAGCAAGTAATCGAAAAACAACAATGATCTATTTACTCATAAAGTCAAGAATTCATGAGCTGTCAAGTAAATTACATACAGGACATAGGAAAACATCATTGATTGTATTAATAATGAAATAAGAGCAAGATTACAAACAAAGTCTTGACATCACAAGCCTTCTCAGAGGAATCCAACTAGCATGTTCTTCAAGCATTCACTCTTTGAAGATGGATCTCCCAACATATAAAGTCTCTCTCTCACTCATAAGTTTTAACACAAAGTTAAGGGCACTTCACAACCTTCCACTAGCTATCAATGATCCCACACTTGTCACACCCACACCAGCTATCTATCAAACTCAAAAGCACTAACAACACTACTCAATCCAAGAATTTACCAACTAGCTTGTTGTTGGGAAAAGTATCCATTCAGAATGCCCCTATCCCACTCTAAGGTGTGACAGTGCCTTAGCAACAAACAAGGAAAACTATTTTCGTATTCTTCTTTATGAAATGTAAACAAAGAGAAAGGATGTAACTAACCTGTGTCTTTCGCTAGTTTGTTGATCCAATCACTCTCTCCTTTGTTCGCTTCCTGCTGCCTGCTCTCTCACCGGTCCAGCTTCACCAAGTTCCTGCAAGATCACAGAATAGAGAAACTACACAAAAGACATAGATTTACATTCATAACTAGTTTAGGATCAGATTTAAACTAAATGTGCAAATATAACAAAACACCATCGATATACAAGCATATAGGAGAAACTCGAATAGTTTTATTGATATAAGAAAGTCCAAGAGGAGATACAACCAAGTGAGTCCCGATCCAGCATCTACCTCCCAGCAAAGGAATCCCTTCCTCTCCTCCAACAAAGCATAAATCACCCAATGTACTAATCTCAATCTCAAACCAACAGCAATTCTCTGCAAAGTACAAAATTCCAGCCCCCTCGATCTCTGGGTGAGAGACCCATATATAGATGTAAGCAGAGAGGATGAGTCAGCTTATGTTTTGACTTGTGGCTTCTCTCTGTCACTTCTTGCTTCCACTTGGAGGTTGAGAGCCTCTTACTCATCACTAGTCGAATTCATTGAGGCAAGTGTCATTGGAGAAGATTCTGGAAGCTTCCAGTGTCTTTCCACCTCGTTGAATGAGCTTGCCATTTGTCATTTCCCGCTCAACTCACCCTGGTAGTGCATCCACCTGCATTGAAACGCACCTAGCCAGTGTATTTGGGTGCTTTGCAATGAAGGCAGCTAGTGGAGCCTCTGAATTGATCCTGATTTGACTAGTTTTGGGCAGTTTCTGGTGGAGAACTTCTGGGAGAAGCTGTCATTTGTTGACCTTGTTTCTTTAGGAGCTGGAACAACATCTTTAGGGACTTAGGATCCCTTGGTTTATGGACATTTCATGCTCAATGTTGTAAGGCACAAAAATTTCTATAACAGTTGCCCCCTAAAGTATGAGGCCGTTTATCGGGTGAAATGCTTTATTAGGAGGATCCGAAGTTCTTTCAATGCTGGGAGGAGACCTGTAATAAGATACAATACAATAAATTATTTTTCATATTGTTTTCATGATCTAGCTGAGGCGGGCATTCCCATGCTTTTGTAAATTCATTTTTCTGTACATAGGACAGACAATCGTCTGATGGTAGACTGATGATTCTGATGAAATCATCATCCTTTTGGTAGGATGATTATCTGTGCTGCAATGCTGTACATGTCAATGTTTTTATTTTTCCTGAATATATATCGCAGCCCGGATGGATGAAACTAGATCCGGGGTCTTCAATCTCGTCCGATCTTCACTCTAAGTACAAGTCGATCCATGTGAGAAATGTTTTGAAGTCAAACATGGAAAGACATCGCTTGATTACCAGTGAATGATGTAAGCTGTTAACAAGCGCGAGAGGAATCACCGATAATGATAATGACCCTCAAGGTACTGCAGTACAATTCACGTGGTGTGAATAAAGGACTTGGCATCGAACACCATGCAAAATCTTTCGGTCGAAGGTGATTGATGTATACCTATCGCCGGAAGTGAGAAACTTGCCATTGAGGCATGCAAGCTTCAAAGTACTGAGGGGGTGTTCCTAGATCAACTTCTTGGATAATGAGCTGATGTCGACAAGAAGCGATCCGTCAAAGGAGGGCCTTAATGTATCCCACATCAGTGACACGGAACGGAGCAAATGATTTTGATGGAGGTGAAAACGATCTGATGATATATGGTTCAGGGTGGCGGTCATGAAAGAATGAAGTATAATGTATGGTAGTGGATGGGACACGGTTGACTTCTCTAGATGACTTCTCTTGAACATATCGGCGACATTTATATGATGGATTGGTAGCATTTACCCCAAAGATGGATGGTATGGCGAGACCATGGTGATGTGACCGGTGAATGAAACAACCCAACCCGACTCAGGCACGGAGTGGAAGTGTCATGTTCAAGAGCGACTTGCTACCAATAAAGGTTCTTTGAGTTTCTTCCCAATTTTCCCCAGTCATTGCTAACCAGTACCTCTTTATTTTTGTCAAGCTTGAGGAGGATAACATATGCTTGTTCTATAATTTGCCCTTCGGGCAAACCCATCGCTATCTTTTAACGAGCCTAGCGATAGTGAAACTCGTTCTCGTCTAAAGACAAGTTTGTCGCTATTAATCTTTTTAACGAGTCTAACGACAAAGATAACTCGGTCCTTTTCATTTTTAGAGAGTCTGAAAAGGTACGTAAAGATAACTCCGGAAGTCCTTTTTCGTCATCTAATCCCTTAAGTCCGAAAAATTATAAAACAATACATAAGGGGTGAGTTTTTGATAGTTTTAACGAGCCGAACAAAACAAGCGCTTGATCTTTTTGTGCAATAATCCCTCAGGTCCAAAAAGATTAAAATCTAGAGGAGGGATAGCACTTCCGGTCACTTTAACGAGCTGGAAGGCCAAAACTCGGAAATCTCTTCATATTTTACGAGTCAGATGAAAAGAGCTTAAAGAAGACTCGTCTTTTGAGGAACGAGTGATAAAACGGGTAGCAGTTGATTCTAGGTAAGGGTTGGAATTTTCCAATCACGGCAGTGTCACAAGGATGGCTAGTGAAATCACTCTTCGCAGCTGTTCCTCAAAAATGGGTAAACAATCAAATGGAGGTGAATGATCGACCAATGGAAAAGTGGAGGTGACGGTGTAAACACGACCAAGGTTTTAATGGCTGATAATGTTACATTCACGGTGGTTATTTACCGGAGGATAGTTCATTTTTTAACGAGCTTAAACGCGGCTTGAAACACTTGCTCGATCTTATATTTTTTTTTTTTAACGAGCATAAACTATGTGCTAAAACTGCTTGATTAATCCAGTCATATGATAAGAATGTCTCATTTAAGATTCCATTTTTTATGGAGCTTGCACCTTACAAAGCTTTGCTCCGGATCCTTTCTTTATGAAAGCTCAGAAACGACTAATCCTACGAGTTTAAAGGGTTAGACCTACAGGTTTAAAGGGAGGACCTAAAAATTTAAAAAAATAAATAGCCGCCCCTTGCTTGCACTCCAAAAGGTTTGCATGCCCCCAGGTATAAAGTACGATTTCAAGGTTACCCCTACTTCACTTCCGCCAAAACTTTTGTTTTACCGAGAGAGGCCTACCTCTTTCAGGTTACCAAAGATTGTCTTATTCGCGCAGAAAACAAAACATTTCTTCGGCAATGTCCACCGAGATGAACAAAGGTGAATGACGACGCCCCCCATTCACATAACTTTGACAAAAGAATCTTATTCTAGAACAACCCCTCTTCCAATCACAGATGGGGTACGGACTAGTCATATTCTCTCGCGGAAACCTACCTTATACCCAAAGTTTTCCTGCCGAAGCAGACCAGGACGCATGCCCCCTGGGTTCCAGTCATATCCTTCCAAATCACTCGCGCTCATCGGGAGGACGGACTGTGGGTTGAGACATTTCTTGCGTGAAGAGACCATTTAGGGATGGTATATGACTTTTTGCGATGTGTGATCTGGGAAATGAAAGTTGGTCCATGAGCTTGACCACTCTTCCTTCGTGTGGAAAACACATTACTCTAAAGAGTGAGGAGACGATGGCTCCCATGCAATATATATAGTCTCGTCCAAGGCGTAGGTTATAATCCAAGTGTTGTGGGGAAAAATGCCTATGCAGGACGATCCTATCCACCTACGGCATGATAGGGCCTTAGCAACAAACGAATGCAGCCACTTCGGTTTCTTTCCTTTATGAAAATGAAAGAGAGGAGATTGGTAGACTTACTGTTATCTTTCGGTTGTCCCTCGATCTAGATCCTCCCCTTTGTGTGTCCACAGCTACTTGCCTCCTCGCTTTTGCTCCCACGAGATCACAAGAGAACAGCCACCTGTGACAAGAGAACAACTACATGCAACAAGAGAAGGACACAATACAAAGGCAAATATACATATTCATAAATGATTCAGGATTAGAAGTAAATCAAATACACTAATGCAAATCATACAATAAACACCATCATATAGGAAAGAACCAAGAAGCTTTATTGATTGATAAATAGGGTTCAGGAAGAGATACAACCCATAGGGTTCCAACCCAGCATCTCCTTCCCAGCAGCAAGGAATTCCTTCTTCAGCCCCTTTCAAAAGCATAAACACCCAATGATCCAACCACAATC
The DNA here is from genome assembly GCA_031772625.1 of Pinus tabuliformis. Taxonomy (NCBI): domain Eukaryota; kingdom Viridiplantae; phylum Streptophyta; class Pinopsida; order Pinales; family Pinaceae; genus Pinus; species Pinus tabuliformis. The sequence continues at coordinate 512,296,864 of CM062806.1, read as the reverse complement.
CAACAACAATTCTTTGCAATACAATCCAGCCTCCTTAGACCTCATGAGAGAGCTCTATATATAGGAGTTTTGGAGAAAGGATGAGTCAGCTTGAGGCTGGCATGAAGCTGACTAGTGTCCTCTCTCACTTCAGTTCTTGAGTCCACTTGGAGATTCTAACTTCCACTTGGAGATTTGGAACCTCTTACTCATCACCAGTCGAATTCCCTGATCCAAGTGTCATTTTGGAAGCTTCCTGGGCATTGACACCTTGAGGAATGAGTCTGCCACTTGTCCAAGTACGCTCAGCGTAGGTGGCCTTCTTTGCAGTTGACATTCAGCGCAGGTACAGAGTGGAGCACTTGACATTCAACGCAGATGCTCAGTGGAGCAGTTGACATGATCCAGAATTTGCTTGTTTTTTAGTGTTTTCAGGTGGAGAACTTTTATAAACTGCTGTGGTTTGCTGGCCTTGTTCCTCTAGGGGTAGGAACAACATGTTTAGGGACTTTGGATCCCTTAATTATTGACATTTCATGCTCAGTGATGCAAGGCACAAAAATATCTATAACAGTTGCCCCCTAAAGTATGAGGTCGTTTATCAGGTGAAATGCTTTATCCAGGGGAGTCCGAAGTTCATCCATTTGCTGGGAGGAGACCTGTAATAAGATACAATACAATACATTATGATTCATTCTGTTTTCATGATCTAGCTGAGGCGGGCATTCCCATGCTAAGCTTTATAAATACATTTTGGTACATAGAACAGACGATTGTCTGATGGTAGACTGATAGTTCTGGCGAAACTATCATCCTTTGAGAAGGATGATCATCTGCTGCAATGATGTACATGTCAAATGTTTTTATTTTCCTGAATATATTATCGCAGCCCGAATGGATGAAACTATATCCGGGGTCTTCAAACTCGTTTGATCTTCACTCTAAGTACAAGTCGATCCATGTGAGAATTGCGCTGAAGTCGAACGTGGAAAGACATCGCTTGATTACCGGTCAATGATGTAAACGTTAACAAGTGCAAGAGGAATCACCGATAATGATAATGACCCTCAAGGTACTGCAGTAAAATTCACGTGGTGTGAATAAAGGACTTGGCGTCGAACACCACGCAAAATCTTCTGGTCGAAGGTCATTGATGTATACCTGTCGCCGGAAGTGAGAAACTTGCCATTGAGGCATGCAAGCTTCAAAGTACTGAAGGGGTTGTTCCTAGATCAACTTCTTGGATAATGAGCTGATGTCGACAAGAAGCGATCCGTCAAAGGAGGGCCTTAATGAATCCCACATCAGTGACATGGAACGAAGCTAATGATTTTAGTGGAGGTGAAAAAAATCTGTGACATATGATTCAGGGTGGCGGTCATGAATGGATGAAGGATAATGTATGGCAGTGGATGGGACCTGGTTGACTCTTTCTGAACGACTTCTCTTGAACATGTGGCGACACTGATGCGATGGATCGGTAGCATTACCCCAATTATGGATGGTGTGGCAAGGACCATGGTGATGTGACCGGTGAATGAAACAACCCAACCCGATGTGATACGAAGGAAAAGTGTCATGTTCAAGAGCGACCTGCTACCATCAAAGACTTCTCGATTTTTTCCCAATTTTTCCCCAGTCATTGCTGACCAGTACCTCTTTATTTTTGTCAAGCTTGAGGAGGATAACATATGCTTGTTCTATAACCTACCCTTCGGGCAAGCCCATCGCTATGTTTTAACAAGCCTAGCGATAGGGAAACTCGTTCTCGTCTAAAGACAAGTTTGTCGCTATTTAATAATTTTAACGAGTCTAACGACAAGGAAAACTCGACCCTTTTCATTTTTACAGAGTCTGAAAAGGTACATAAAGTTAACTCCAAAATTCCTTTTTCGTCATCTAATCCCTTAAGTCCGAAAAAGTATAAAACAATACAGAAGGGATGAGTTTTCGGTATTTTTAACGAGCTGAACAAAACAAGCGCTCGATCTTTTTGTGCAATAATCCCTTAGGTCCAAAAATATTAAAATATAGAGGAGGGATAGCTCTTTCAGTCGTTTAACGAGATGGGAGGCCAAAACTCGGCAATATTTTCATATTTTACGAGTCAATTGAAAAGAGCTTAAAGAAGACTCGTCTTTTGAGGAACGAGTGATAAACAGTGATAGCAACTGATTCCAGGTACAGGTTGGAATTTTCCAATCATGGCAGTGTCACAAGGATGGCTAGGTGAAATCACTCTTCACAGCTGTTCCTAAAAATAGGTAAACAATCATATGGAGGTAAACGATCGGCCAAATGAACGGTGGAGGTGACGGTGCACAAACACGACCAAGGTCTTTTTACGGTTGATCAGGTTACATACTTAATGGTTATTTACCGGGAAGTTCATTTTTTAACGAGCTTAAACTTGCTCGAAAGCTTATGTTTATTTTTTAACGAGCATGAACTATGCTGCTAAAACTGCTCGAAAGCTTATGTTTATTTTTTAACGAGCATGAACTATGCTGCTAAAACTGCTCGAAATACCAGTCATAAGATAAGATTGTCTCATTGTGAGATCGCTATTTTTTAAGGAGCTTCATCTCACTACGCTTTGCTCCGCATCCTTTCTTTATGCAAGCTCGGAAACGACCAATCCTACGAGTTTAAAGGGTTAGACCTACAGGTTTAAAGGGAGGACCTAAAAATTTAAAAAATAAATAGTCGTCCCTTGCAAGCACTCCAAAAGGTTTGCATGCCCCCAGGTATAAAATATGATTTCAAAGCTGCCCCTCCTCCTTCTCACTTCTGTTTTTCTTTGGGTGTTCACAGCTACTTGTCGTCTTGCTAGTTCAGTTTAACGATACTTGTCTTCTCGTTAATTTTAACAGGTCTATACGATACTTGTCTTCTCGTTAGCCCGACTTTTAATAGATTTTTTGCAAGATCGCAAGAGAAGAACACTACTCAAAGACAAAACATTGGTGTTATTGAGGGAGGCTTACCTCTTTCGGGTTACCCAAATATTGTCTTGTTAGATCAAACACTTCCTTGGCCTACCTTTTCAGGTTACCTAAAGATTGTTTCGTTAAACAAAACACTTCCTTGGCAGTGCCTACCGAAATAGACAAAGATGGGAGACGGGCCCCGCCTCTTCCAAGTACCTTGACAAAAGAATCTTATTCTAGAACAACCCTCTTTCCTCCATGGACGGGGTATGGACTAGTCATATTCTTTCGCGGAAATCCTACCTTATACCCAGAGTTCTCCGCCGAAGCAGACCAGGGTGCATGCCCCCTGGGTTCCAGTCATGTCTTCCCGAATTACTTGCGCTTATCAGGAGGACAGACCGTGGGTTGAGAAATTTCTTTCGTGAATAGGCCATTTAGGGATGGTAAGCGACTATTTGCGATGTGTGATCCGGGAAACGAAAGTTGGTCCACGAGCTTGACCACTCTTCCTCCATCTGGAAAACACATTACTCTAAAGAGTGAGGAGACTACTGCTCCCATGCAATATATATAGTCTCGTCCAAGGAGTAGGTTATAATCCAAGGGTCCTTGAACGACCATCACGTTCACTTGAACGGTCTTCCCCTTCAGTGTTATTGGCACATTGGGGAGGATTCCTAAAGGGCGACTGGTTCCTTTATCAAAGCCTGATAGATTTCTCATTTCAGGCAAAAGCGCAGGCGAACCAAGCGCTTTCCAAGAAATAGAGGAAAGGATACTCACAGATGCCCCCTCATCAATGATAGTGCCGGCCATCACCATTCTGTATATTTGACAAATAATTCTGAATGGTATACTAGCCGGCAACCGGGGTCTGCCTAGTTGGTTCCAATCAAAGGAAACAACCAGGTTGCTTGGTGGTGGGACCGAGTAAACGGCCGGATAGCGCTCTGATGAACTTCCTTCCTGCGATAAAGGAATGGTGGCATTGCCCCCTTGATCATCAGAGTCAGTGCTGATGAAGAGAATCTAGACGGTTTCGTCTTGATTCTCCTCTGTGATGGTGTCATTCGAAGATGGAGCCTCTGAAGGCAAAATCGGGTCAACTGCCGTATCAACCTTTTGACTTTCGTCAGGCATGGATCCAGACGGTTCATCTTCAATGACAGGTGCTTCGGCTGACCACCTGGGTGGGTCAACCGGATTCTCAACTAGCGAGGGACTTGGCAAGAGTTTTTGATATCCAGGGGGAAGATTCGCTCGCAATATCGGGCGATCTTACAGAACTCTTTTCGCCTCGTCTAAGAAGGGACAACGGTGGATGGCGTGATCGCCTTCACACAGTCTGCAGGGAAATTTAGCTTTCCCGCTCTGTCCTGAAGCTTCACTCCCGCTAGTTGACGGTGAACAATCGACATGGCTATCAGAGGTCGATGCTACCGAATTGTGCAGACGGGGAGACCAGTCTCTTAGTATCCGAGGGATACGTGGACAATCTCTATGGAAGTGGTCTCCCCTACATATGACGCATGGCGATTTAGGCCTTACGAGTGCGGTGTGTGGATTTTTGCTAGATGACGATTGTTTGCCCCCAGTCACCTTAGGATCTTTCTGCTTCTTTTCTTTCTTCTTCTTCTCCTTTTTCTCCTTAAGAACTCGGTTCTTTGACCGATCAGTTCCGTCAAGCGAAGAGGAAGGAGGAGAGGAAGATGAAGTAGAAGGCTGGGAGGCAACTTTTGTCTGATCTAACTATTGACTCGACTGCTCAGGAATGGTGGCATTCTGAACGACATTGGTTGAAAAGAGCCAAACAGGTAGGCCAATTGTCAATCCTGGAAGCGACAATGTGGCCATGTGGGGCGCACCAACATCTCCCCAAGAGGAGAAGGGACTAGGATTCCCACCAAGGGGAACTCCTTGGTTAGTGTGCTCCATCTTTTCAACCTAAAGATCAACGCGGGAATAAGGGTTATTGTTCCGTTTAAAATAAATTGTTAACGACGCTTTTAGACACAACTTGATTTTTCAGTTTTAAAGAGTCGAGAAAAAGCTAAAGATGACTCTAGTATCCTTCGATGTTTTAACGAGCCCGAAGTGACAAATGCTCGGTTGGACTTTTTCTGTTATAGAGTTTGAAAAAGGCCAAAAGAAACTGCTCTGGAGAACTAGGCAGAGGGTGTGCCAAACCTTTCGCGAAACCATAGAATACGTTTTACGGTACGGGTGGTCGATCTTCGTGAATGCTGTGTTCACTGCATCGCGATCAGTAGGGCGGCCGACACGGCTTCCTAAGGATAAAGGATAAATGCCTATAGGGGTCTCCCAATATATACGCGACGGTACGTGGGAGCACAAGTCCGTATTAGTGCTATCGTCTCTCAGGAGGAATCACCCACCTTCGTAGAGATCGACAGTCACTACGTTTAACGACGCCGGAACACGTCTCTACCTAGACCTCTACTGTGAGCGTTATGTTGCAAAGCGTTGTTAGGTTCATTCAATGTATTTTAAGTTGATCTTTTTAAAGTTTGTCTTTCAGGATCACCACGAGATGTATTGGTACAAATTCCTAAATGCAGTCTAAGATGATAAGCAAGCTTTATAATCTTTCAACTTTGAAAATCCTAGCTACTAAGGGAAAAGAGAGAGACTATCTTTTCTCAAAGAGCAATCAGCACTCTCTAATGCACTCTTCCTAAATCCAACATGCAAACTTATCAAAATGCAAAATGCACAATGCAGGTGTTTGTTTTCACTTTCTTAGTATAAATGCCTACAAAGAAAGCTTTTTGCACAACTTCAAATTTGCTTTTAAATGACTGAAAATAAACAAGTTTACTTTTTCCCAAATCAGCAAGGGTAGAAGAGATTACAATCACTTTGCGATTTTTGAAAGAAATACTTGTTTCGACACTTAAAAGTAACAAATTCAAACCAATAAGCAGAAGCAAATAATAAATCAAACTGCAAACAGCCAATGAACTCTCTTCTAAGATCACGATCAATCACTCAATCAGATCTGAATCAAGGCTACAAGATGACTATTTCGCTCATGCAAAGGAAAACTGTAAATGACGCCACAAACACATAAAAACACTTACAGTCTTTTTGTACAAAAATGAGGTGGAATACAAGCAAAGAAAAGGGATTACAGATGTGGTACCTATGTTGGTTAAAGGCAGCAAAAACAGAGATCAAAACAGGCAAAAGACAGCAAGGAACCCCAGCTGCACAAGGCCACACTGGTTCAGCGCAGGTGCAACACTGTCAGTTTGACATTCAGCGCAGGTATCCTTCACGGGACCTGTGTTGAAATGCAGACTGCCTTCACAGTGCCTGCGCTGAAAGGAGAAACTCTCGTTTCTCTTGGTTTCCGGGTCATAAAATGCTCAAAAATCCACTGTTTCAGGCCAAATCAGAAACACAAGCAAGGTATAAACAGAGGGATACTTTGAAAGGGTACTAAAGACTATCACAAAGGATCATCAAGTCATTCATGAGTCCATTGTTGAGATCATAGACAAAAACCCAGTAAAGGATCAAAGCAGCAACATTCTACTTTGCAAAGCAGTTCGATTGTTGCTGTTGAGTCTATGAGGTAAACAATGATCCAAGCTCAAACAAAATGACTAAAAGCAAAGTTATTCCCCAGCGAAGTCGCCAATTTGTTGTGGGGAAAAATGCCTATGCAGGACGATCCTATCCACCTAAGGCGTGATAGGGCCTTAGCAACAAACGAATGCATCCACTTCGGTTTCTTTCCTTTATGAAAATGAAAGAGAGGAGATTGGTAGACTTACCATTATCTTTCGGTTGTCCCTCGATCTAGATCCTCCCCTTTGTGTGTCCACAGCTACTTGCCTCCTCGCTTTTGCTCCCACGAGATCACAAGAGAACAACTCCCTGTGACAAGAGAATAGCTACATGCAACAAGAGAAGGACACAATACAAAGGCAAATATACATATTCATAAATGATTCAGGATTAGAAGTAAATCAAATACACTAATGCAAATCATACAATAAACACCAGCATATAGGAAAGAACCAAGAAGCTTTATTGATTGATAAACAGGGTTCAGGAAGAGATACAACCCATAGGGTTCCAACCCAACATCTGCTTCCCAGCAGCAAGGAATTCCTTCTTCAGCCCCTTTCAAAAGCATAAACACCCAATGATCCAACCACAATCCAATAGCAATTCTTTGCAATACAATCCAGCCTCCTTAGACCTCATGAGAGAGCTCTATATATAGGAGTTTTGGAGAAAGGATGAGTCAGCTTGAGGCTGGCATGAAGCTGACTAGTGTCCTCTCTCACTTCAGTTCTTGAGTCCACTTGGAGATTCTAACTTCCACTTGGATATTTGGAACCTCTTACTCATCACCAGTCGAATTCCCTGATCCAAGTGTCATTTTGGAAGCTTCCTGGGCATTGACACCTTGAGGAATGAGTTTGCCACTTGTCCAAGTACGCTCAGCACAGGTGGCCTTCTTTGCAGTTGACATTCAGCGCCAGTACAGAGTGGAGCACTTGACATTCAGCATAGATGCTCAGTGGAGCAGTTGACATGATCCAGAATTTGCTTGTTTTTGAGTGTTTTCAGGTGGAGAACTTTTATAAACTGCTGTGGTTTTCTGGCCTTGTTCCTCTAGGGGTAGGAACAACATGTTTAGGGACTTTGGATCTCTTAATTATTGACATTTCATGCTCAGTGATGCAAGGCACAAAAATGTCTATAACACCAAGGGTCCTTGAACGACCATCACGTTCATTTGAACGGTCTTCCCTTTCAATGTGATAGGCACATTAGGGAGGATCCCTAAAGTTCGACTGGTCCCTTTATCGAAGCCTGTCAGATTTCTCATCTCAGGCAAAAGCAATGGCGAACCAAGCGCTTTCCAAGAAATAGAGGAAAGGATACTCACAGATGCCCCCTCATCAATGATGGTGCTAGCCATGACCATTCTATATATTTGAACGATAATTCGGAATGGTATGCTGGCTGGCAAACGGGGTCTGCCTAGTTGGTTCCAGTCGAAGGATACAACTAGGTTGCTTGGTGGTGGGACCGAGTAGATGGCCGGGTATGACTCTGATGAACTTCCTTCCTGCGATAAAGGAATGGGTGGATTGCCCCCGTGTTCATCGGAGTCTGTGTTGATGAAGAGAATTTGGATGGTGTCATCCTTATCCTCTTTAGTGACTGTATCATTCGAAGATAAAACCTCTGAAGGCAAGACCGGGTCAACTGCCGCCTCGACCTTTTGACTTTCGTCAGTTATGGATTCAGTTGGTTTATCTTCAATGATAGACGCTTCAGCTGACCATTTGAGCAGGCCAGCTGGATTCTCAACTAACGAAGGACTTGGCAAGAGTTTTTTATATCTAGGAGGAAGTCGTAACGGTGAAACCGGACGATCTTCCAAGACTCTTTTAGCCTCGTCTAAGAAGGGACAATGGTGGAGGGCATGGTTGCCTTCGCACAATCTACAGGGAGGTCTAGTTCTCCCTTTTTGTCCTGGAACTTCACTTTCGCTAGTTGACGGTGTACATTCAACATGGCCATCAAAGGTTGACGACACCAGATTGTGCAAACGGGGAGACCAGTCCCTTAGTATCCGAGGGATGCAAGGACAATCTCTGTGAAAGTGGTCTCCCTTGCAAATGACACATGGCGATTTAGGCCTGGTCAGTGCTATGTGTGGATTTTCATTAGACGACACTTGTTTTCCCTTATTTTCCTTTGGATCCTTCTTCTTTTTCTCTTTCTTCTTCTTTTCCTTTTTCTCCTTAGGAACTTGGTTTTTAGTTTTACCAGTCCCGTCATGCGAAGAGGAAGGAAGAGAAGAAGAATTAGAGGAAGTAGAAGGTTGGTGGGAGATTCTGGATTCGTCTAATTGTTGATTCGACTGTTCAGGAATAGTGGTGTTCTGAACGACATTGGTTGAGAAGAGCCAGACCGGCAGGCCAATTGTCAGTCCTGGAGGCGACAATGTGGCCATATGGGGCGCACCAACATCTCCCCAAGAGGAGAAGGGACTAGGATTTCCACCAAGGGGAATCCCTTGGTTGGTGGGCTCCATTTTCTAAACCTAAAGATCAACGCAGGAAAAAGGGTATGAATATTCCGTTTAAAATAAATTTTAACGATGCTTGGACACAACTTGTTTTTTCAATTTTAAAGAGTCGAGAAAAAGCAAAAGATGACTCTAGTCTCCTTCGATTTTTAATGAGCCTGAAGTGACAAGTGCTCAGATGGACCTTTTCCGTTAAGGAGTCTGAAAAGGAACGAAAGGGACTGCTCTAGAGTTCTAGGTAGAGGGTGTGCCAAACTTTTCGCAAAACCGCAGAATACTTTTTAGGGTACGGGAGGTCAATCTTCCCGAATGCTGTGTTCAGTGCATTGCGATCAGTAGGGCAGCCGACATGGCTTCCTATGGATAAAGGTTTTATGCCTATAGGGGTCTCCCAATATATACTCGACGGTACGTGGGAGCACAATCCGTACTGGCACTTGTCGTCTCTCAGGAGGAATCACTCAACCATCAGTGAGGCGACCAGTGACCAGGTTTTATGACGCCGAAAGACGTCTCTAGCCTAGACCTCTATGTTGTGCGTTAAGTTACAAAGCATTGTTAAGTTCATTCAATTTATTTTAGGTTGATCTTTCTTAGAAATTTACCTTTTTGGATCACCACGAGATGTAGATACAATTCCTAAATGCAGTCTAAAGATGATAAGCAAGCTTTTATATCTTTTCAACAATGAAAATCCTAACTACAAGGGGAAAAGAAAGACACAATATTTTCTCAAAGAGAATAGAGCACACTGTAAATGCACTTTTCCTAAATCAATCCATACAAACTGTTAAAATGCAAATGCACATATGCATGTATTTGTTTTCACTTTCTTAATATTGATGCCTAAAAAGAAAGTTGTACAAATTTGAATTCGATTTCAAGTGAAAAACACAAACAAGCTTCTTTTTCGAAATCAAAAAGACGATTATGACACTTATGATTTTGAAGTAAACACTTGTTTCGACACTAGAAATTCACAAATTCAAACCAAAAGACAAAAGTAAAAGCGCAATCAACTGTCAACAGCAAACAAACTTACTCATAAGATCAAAATGACACTTACGACAGGTCTAGATCTAAGGGCGACAGTATGACTAGTTTACTTTTGGAATGGGAAACTGCAAATGATGTAACAAATACACAAAAACAAATACAGTTTCTTTATACAAATGAGGCGGAATTAAGGCAGAGAAAAGGGGTTTTTAGATAGGTACACACACTGATAACAGGCTGCAAAAATCAGAGAGAAAACTGAGCAAAAGGAAGCAGAGAACCACAACTGCACAGGGCAAAGGCTGATCAACGCACCTGTTGTACAGAGAAACTGAATTGCAGCGCAGGTATCCCTCTCGGGACCCGCGTTGAAATGCAGAACCTCTTCACAGAGCCTGCGCTAAAGCAGAAACGAGAATTGTCTCTGGGTTCTGGGCCACGGTTTGCAGTTTAATCTATGGTTTTTGGCCGGATAAAAGCTATCAATTAGGTACAATTAGAGGGATGATTTAAAGGAGGACTAAGATCTATCACAAAGGGCTGTTAGAGCATTTGTGGATCAGCTGTTCGAATCATAAACCAATCCTAGTGGAAGGATTGAAGCAACAGCTACTTTGCATTTGATAATGGAAAACGCTTTTCGATTGCTACTTCTTGTGTTTATGAAACAAACAATCAATAGAAACACAAATAAACTAACTAGATACGATCCCCAGCGGAGTCGCCAATTTGTTGTTGGGAAAAGTATCCATATAGAATGCCCCTATCCCACTCTAAGGTGCGACAGTGCCTTAGCAACAAACAAGGAAAACTATTTTCGTATTCTTCTTTATGAAATGTAAACAAAGAGGAAGGATGTAACTAACCTGTGTCTTTCGCTAGTTTGTTGATCCAATCGCTCTCTCCTTTGTTTGCTTCCCGCTGCCTGCTCTCTCACTGGTCCAGCTTCACCAAGTTCCTGCAAGATCACAGAATAGAGAAACTACACAAAAGACATAGATTTACATTCATAACTAGTTTAGGATCAGATTTAAACTAAATATTCAAATATAACAAAACACCATTGATATACAAGCATATATGTTGTGGGGAAAAGTATCCGATGCGGATGACCCTATCCCTACTCTAAAGGTGACAGTCTTTAGCAACAACTGAAAGTAAAGCTTTGATATTTTCCTTTATGAAAGTACAGAGAGAAGGAAGAAAAGATTAACCAACCTGGTGTCTTTCGCTTAGTCGATCCTGATCCTCTCTCTTTGTCTCTTGTTCCAGCTCCTTGCTCTCTTTGCCGGTCCAGCTACATACAGATCCTGTACAAAACAAGAGAGGAAACTACAAGATACATGTACTCATAACTGATGCATGGATTAGGGTGAATCAAATATACAAGTAAATACAATACATCAATGCAATACAAGTATATAGGAGAACATGCAAAACTTTATTGATAGAAGTAACAGGGTTCTGAGAAGGTTACAACCATTGATGGCTCCAATCCAGCAGCACCTCCCCAGCAGCAAGAACTCTCCTCTTCACCTCTAGTAAAACAATCACCCAATAGCTCTATCTGTAAACCAACAACACCTCCTTGCTTTACACAAAATTCCAGCCTCCTTAGACCTCATAGAAGAGCCCTATATATAGGATAGAAGAAGAGAGGATGAGTCAGCTTGAGACTGACATGAAGCTGCCTTGTGTCCTCTCCCTCTTCAGTTAATCTTCAGTTCTTGAGTCCACTTGGAGATCCTTGCTTACACATGGTGATCAAGTACCTCTTACTCATCACAGGGCGAATCTCATGAACCAAGTGTCAGTTTGGAAGCTTCCTGGGCAGTTGACACCTTGCAGGATGACTGTGCCACTTGGCCAATCTCGCCCAGCGCAGGTAGCCTTCATTAATATTGACTTCCAACGCAGGTACAAGGAGGAACAGTTGCATTCCAGCGCAGAAGCTCAGTGGAGCAGCTGACATGATCCAAAATAAGCCTGTTTTGAAGTGTTTTCAGGTGGAGAACTGATTGGAAGTGCTATTGTTTGATGACCTTGTTCTTTTAGGGGTAAGAACAACATGTTTAGGGACTGAGGATCCCTGTAATTATCGACATTTCATGCTCCATGATGCGAGGCACAAAAATGTCTATAACAGTTGCCCCCTAAAGTATGAGGCCGTTTATCGGGTGAAATGCTTTATCTAGAGGGTCCGAAGTTCATTCCAGTGCTGAGGAGGCGCCCTGTAATACAATAAAATACAATACATTATTTTTCATTCTATTTTCATGATCTAGCTGAGGCGGGCATTCCCATGCTCAGCTTTTATAAATACATTTTGGTACATATGACATACGATCGTCTGAAGATAGACTGATAATTTTCTGCTGAAATTATCATCCTTTGAATAGGATGATCATCTGCTGCAATGATGTACATGGCAAATGCTTTTATATTTCCTGAATATATATCGCAGCCCGGATGGATGAAACTAGATCCAGGGTCTTCAAACTCGTTCGATCTTCACTCTAAGTACAAGTCGATCCATGTGAGAATTTCGCTGAAGTCGAACATGGAAAGACATCGCTTGATTACCGGTCAATAATGAAAACCGTTAACAAGCGCGAGAGGAATCACCAATAATGACGATGACCCTCAAGGTACTGCAGTACAATTCACGTGGCGTGAATAAAGGACTTGGCATCGAACGCCACGCAAAATCTTCTGGTCGAAGGTCATTGATGTATACCTGTCGCCGGAAGTGAGAAACTTGCCATTGAGGCATGCAAGCTTCAAAGTACTGATGGGGGTGTTCCTAGACCAACTTCTTGGATAATGAGCTGAAGTCGACAAGTAGCGATCCGTCAAAGGAGGGCCTTAATGAATCCCACATCAATGGCACGGAACGGAGCTAATGATTTTAGTGGAGGCGAAAACAAACTGTGACATATGATTCAGGGTGGCGATCATGAATGGATGAAGGATAATGTATGGCAGTGGATGGGACACGGTTGACACTTTCAGAATGACCCCTCTTGAACATATAATGACACTGATGCGATGGATCGGTAGCATTACCCCAAATGTGGATGGTTTGGCGAGGACCATGGCGGTGAGACCGGTGAATGAAACAACCCAACCCGATGTGGTACGGAGGAAAAGTGTCATGTTCAAGAGTGACTTGCTACCATTAAACTTTGATGTTCTCCCAATTTTTCCCCAGTCATTTCTGACCAGTACCTCTTTATTTTTGTCAAGCTTGAGGAGGATAACATATGCTTGTTTTATAACCTGCCCTTCGGGCAAGCCCATCGCTATGATTTAACGAGCCTAGCGATAAGGAAACTCGTTCTCGTCTAAAGACAAGTTTGTCGCTATTTAATCAATTTAACGAGTCTAACGACAAGGAAAACTCGGTCCTTTTCATTTTTAGGGAGTCTAAAAAGGTACAGAAATTTAACTCCATAATTCCTTTTTCGTCAGCTAATCCCTTAAGTCCGAAAAAGTATAAAACAATACAGAAGGGATGGCTGTTCGGTACTTTTAACGAGCCGAACAAGACAAGCGCTCGATCCTTTTGTGCAATAATCCCTCAGGTCCAAAAAGATTAAAATTTAGAGGAGGGATAGCGTTCCGGTCATTTAACGAGCTGGAAGGCCAAAACTCGGCAAACTTTTCATATTTTACGAGTCAGTGAAAAGAGCTCAAAGAAGACTCGTCTTTTGAGGAACGAGTGATAAACAGGGATAGCAGCAGATTCCAGGTACAGGTTGGAATTTTCCAATCACGGCAGTGTCACAAGGATGGCTAGGTGAAATCACTCTTCGCAGCTGTTTCTCAAAAGAGGTAAACACACAAATGGAAGTGAATGATCGGCCAAATGAACAGTGGAGGTGATGGATGAAAACACGATCAAGGTTCTTATGGCTGATGAATTTACGATCTCAAAAGGTTATTTACCGGTTCATTTTTTCCATGAGCTTGAACTCTGGGGGAAACTTTTGCTCACACTTTTCTATTTTTTAACGAGCATAAATTCAGTCATAAAACTGCTCGAATTTTGCGTTTATTTTTTAACGAGCATGAACTATATGCTAAAAATGCTCGATATACCAGTCACAATAAGAACGCCTCCTATGAGATAACTATTTTTTAAGGAGCTTTATCTCATAAAGCTATGCTCCAATTTTGGCAAATTTTACCTTTGCCCCACAGGCTTTCTTCATGCAAGTTCGGAAACGGCTAATCCTACGAGTTTAACGGGTTAGACCTACAGGTTTAAAGGGAGGACCTAAAAATTTAAAAAAATAAATAGTCGTCCCTTGCTTGCATTCCAAAAGTTTGCATGCCCCCAGGTATATGATAGAATTTCGAGGCTGCCCCTCCTCTCCCCTACCTCTGCTTTTCTTTGGGTGTTCACAGTTATTTGTCATCTTGCTAATCTAATGCTAACGATACTTGTCTTCTCGTTATTTTAAGGGGTCTTACGCAGTACTCAGGCTTCCCGTCGGCAAACAACTATTTGTGACAATAGAAGAACACTACTCAAAGACAGAACATTGGTATTATTGAGGGAGGCTTGCCTCTTTCTTATTATCCGAAGAGGGTTCTATTCGCTGCCGCAAATCAATCTCTTTCTTCGGCGGTGTCTATCATTGGGTTGTCCAAAGATGGTTACCCTCTGTCACAACAATATAGTCTCCTACTTCGTAGGCTGCCCCTGCTTATCCTTCAAAACATATGTTTCGATGGGCGAGGCTTGAATTCAAAGATGGTTACTATTCGTTGCGATAAGGGAATTCCTACTTGGGCATTGCCCACTTTTTTAGACAAAGGTGAATGACTCTTTTGTCAAACACATAATTTTAACAAAAGATTATTATTCCAGAACAACCCCACTTCCTTCCACGGACGGGGTACGGACTAGTCATATTCTTCTGCGGAAATTCTTCCTTATACCCGGAGTTTCTTCTGCCCGAAGCAGACCAGGGTGCATGCCCCCTGGGTCTTAGTCTTTCTTTCCGAATCACTCGCATTCATCGGGAAGGAGGACTGGGGGCGGAGGCGTATCTTGAGCGAACAGAACATTTAGGATTGGTATTTGACTATTTGCGATGCGAGATCCCGGAAATGAAAGTTGGTCTACGAGCTTGACCATCCTTCCTTCGTGTGGAAAACACATTACTCTAAAGAGTGAGGAGACTATCACTCCCATGCAATAAATATAGTCGCGTCCGAGGAGTAGGTTATAATCCAAGGGTCCTTGGACGACCAACACGTTCATCCTGACGGTCTTCCCTTTCAATGTAACAGGTACATTGGGGAGGATCCCTAATGGTCGACTGGTTCCTTTATCAAAACCTGAGAGATTTCTCAACTCAGGTAAAAGCGCTGGGGAACCCAGTGCTTTCCAAGCAATAGAGGAAAGGATACTCACAGACGCCCCTTCATCAATGATAGTACCAGCCATAATCATTCTATAGATCTGGACAATGATTCTGAATGGTATACTGGCTGGTAACCGGGGTCTGCCTAGTTGATTCCAATCAGAGGATACAACCAGGTTGCTTGGTGGTGGGACCGAATATACGGCCGGATATGACTCTGATGATGTTCCTTCCTGCGATAAAGGAATGGGCGCATTGCCCTGACGCTCATCGGAGTCGGTACTGATGAAAATAACCTGGATGGTGTCATCCTTATTCTCTTCAGTGAAGGTGTCGCATGAAGATGACTCTTCGGCGACGGTGTCATTTGAAGACGGATCTTCAATGACGGAGTCATTGGACGATAGAACCTCTGAAGGAAGAACCGGGTCAACTGCCGTTTCGACCTTTAGACTTTCGTCTGGTCTAGATTCAGTAGGTTCATTCTCAATGACCGACACTTCAGCTGACCACTTGAGTGGGTCAACTGGATTTTCAACTATCGAGGGATTAGGCGCGAGTTTTCGGTATCCAGGAGGAAGTTGCAACGGTGAAACTGGGCGATCTTCCAAAACTCTCTTTGCCTCATCTAAGAATGGACATTTGTGGATGGCATGATTGCCTTCACACAATAGACAGGGTGATCTTGGTCCCCTTCTTCGTCCTTCACTCTCGGTAGTTGACGGAATGCAATCAACATGACAACCAGAGGTTGATGCTACCGGATTGTGCAACCTTGGGGACCAGTCCCTTAGTATCCGGGGAATACAAGGACAATCACGATGGAAATGGATCCCTTTGCAAATGACACATGGCGATTTAGGCCCAGTCGGTGCAGTGTGTGGGTTTTTGTCAGCTTTCTTCTGTTTGCCCCCAGTCGCCTTCGCCAGAGGCTCCTTCTGCTTCTTTTCTCTCTTCTTCTTTTCCTTCTTCTCCTTGGGAGGCTGACTTTTGCCAGCTCTACCTCGCGAAGATGAAGGATCAGATGAAGTATCATAAGAAGTTGAAGGATGGTGGGTAGTTCTAGATGGTTCTGACTGTTGATTCGACTGCTCAGGATTAGTGGCGATCTGGACTACATTAGTTGAAAAAAGCCATACAGGAAGGCCGATTGTCAATCCTGGAAGTGACAATGTAGCCATATGAGGCGCACCAACATCTCCCCAAGAGGAGAAGGGATTTGGACTTCCGCCAAGGTTACTTCCTTGGTTGGTGGGCTCCATACTTTTCAACTGAAAGATCAACGTGGGAATAACAGGTGATTATGTTCCGCTTAAAATAAATTTTATTAATGACGCTTTTAGACACAAACTTGCTTTTTCATGTTTTAAGAGTCGAGAAAAAGCTAAAGATGACTATAGTCGCCTTCGATGTATTAACGAGCCCGAAGTGACAAATGCTCGGTTGGACTTTTTCAGTTATAGAGTTTGAAAAAGGCCAAAAGAAACTGCTCTGGAGATCTAGGCAGAGGGTGTGCCAAACCTTTCGCGAAACCACAGAATACGTTTTACGGTACGGGTGGTCGATCTTCATGAATGCTGTGTTCACTGCATCGCGATCAGTAGGGCGGCCGACACGGTTTCCTAAGGATAAAGGATAAAAGCCTATAGGGGTCTCCAAATATACGCGACGGTACGCGGGAGCTCAAGTCCATGTTAGTGCCACCGACTCTCAGGAGGAATCACCCACCTTCGTAGAGATCGACAGTCACTATGTTTAACCACGCCGGAACACGTCTCTACCTAGACCTCTAGATGTTTGCGTTAAGTTACAAAGCGTTGTTATGTAAATTGAGTTTATTTTAATGTTGATCTTTCTTAACAGTTTGCCTTTCAGGTTCGCCACGAGATGTATATATACAACTTCCTATATGCAATCTAAGAATGAGAAGCAAATCTTTTCAATCTTTCAACTTTGAAAACCTTAATCTACTGAGGGAAAAGAAAGACACAACTTTTTCCACAGATCATAGAACACACACTAAAATGCACATTTTCCTAAATCGTCAAGCACACAGTCAAATGCAAAATGCACAATGCATGTATTTCTTTTCGTTATCCTTAATGTTGATGTAAGACAGAAAGGAAACTGTTGTATAATTTTGAATCTAATTTCAAGTAGAAATAAACAAGCTTGTCCACAATCAAAAAGACACCTTATGATAGACTTGTTTAAACACAGGAAATGTATGGATTCAAACCATAAAATGAAGA
The DNA here is from genome assembly GCA_031772625.1 of Pinus tabuliformis. Lineage (NCBI taxonomy): Eukaryota > Viridiplantae > Streptophyta > Pinopsida > Pinales > Pinaceae > Pinus > Pinus tabuliformis. The sequence continues at coordinate 512,279,250 of CM062806.1, read as the reverse complement.
GCAAACAAACTCAAACAGCCATGAACAGTAATAAAACTAGCTCTTAAGACCACAAAGATACTTTTACAGTTCAGGATCTAAGAGGTCACAGCTATACTAGTTCGCTTTTCACAATGGGAAACTGTAACTGAAACAAGAAATACTGAAAGAACACTTACAATTTCATCACACAACTGAGGCGGAATAATGTCAAGGAGAATGGTTTACAGCAAGTACAATGACCAGCAAGCAATCAGCAAAAATCAGTGAAAACAAGGCCAAGACACAAAGGGAAAGCTGAGCAAGACAATGGCTAACTGGACCAGCGCAGGTTCTAGTCTGCCAGTTTGACTCTCAGCGCAGTTCCCGAAGGGAGCACCTGCGCTGTAATGCAGACTGCCTGTGGACAGCCTGCACTGACACACGAGAGTTGCGTCTACAAAGTTTTCCGGGTCATAAAAAGCTCAAAAATGCACTGTTTTTGCTGAAATAAAAAGCTATAGGTCAAGTACAGGCTAAGGGATGATCAAGAGGATGAAAAGCTATCACAAAGAGTAAAGAGTCTTTTGTAGATAAGCTCTTCAAATCTTGAATTTTCTCAGAAAATGAGCAAGAGTAGCAGTCCCTCTACTTCGCTTTTGATATAGTCAAAAGCTTTTCGATTTGGTACTCTTTTCTTCAAGAAATGAATAGCAAAATACTACAAACACCAACAAGATACTAGGCTCCCCAGTGGAGTCGCCAGTTTGTTGTGGGGAAAAGTATCCGATGCGGATGACCCTATCCCTACTCTAAAGGTGACAGTCTTTAGCAACAACTGAAAGTAAAGCTTTGATATTTTCCTTTATGAAAGTACAGAGAGAAGGAAGAAAAGATTAACCAACCTGGTGTCTTTCGCTTAGTCGATCCTGATCCTCTCTCTTTGTCTCTTGTTCCAGCTCCTTGCTCTCTTTGCCGGTCCAGCTACATACAGATCCTGTACAAAACAAGAGAGGAAACTACAAGATACATGTACTCATAACTGATGCATGGATTAGGGTGAATCAAATATACAAGTAAATACAATACATCAATGCAATACAAGTATATAGGAGAACATGCAAAACTTTATTGATAGAAGTAACAGGGTTCTGAGAAGGTTACAACCATTGATGGCTCCAATCCAGCAGCACCTCCCCAGCAGCAAGAACTCTCCTCTTCACCTCTAGTAAAACAATCACCCAATAGCTCTATCTGTAAACCAACAGCACCTCCTTGCTTTACACAAAATTCCAGCCTCCTTAGACCTCATAGAAGAGCTCTATATATAGGATAGAAGAAGAGAGGATGAGTCAGCTTGAGACTGACATGAAGCTGCCTTGTGTCCTCTCCCTCTTCAGTTAATCTTCAGTTCTTGAGTCCACTTGGAGATCCTTGCTTACACATGGTGATCAAGTACCTCTTACTCATCACAGGGCGAATCTCATGAACCAAGTGTCAGTTTGGAAGCTTCCTGGGCAGTTGACACCTTGCAGGATGACTGTGCCACTTGGCCAATCTCGCCCAACGCAGGTAGCCTTCATTAATCTTGACTTCCAGCGCAGGTACAAGGAGGAACAGTTGCATTCCAGCGCAGAAGCTTAGTGGAGCAGCTGACATGATCCAAAATAAGCCTGTTTTGAAGTGTTTTCAGGTGGAGAACTGATTGGAAGTGCTATTGTTTGATGACCTTGTTCTTTTAGGGGTAAGAACAACATGTTTAGGGACTGAGGATCCCTGTAATTATCGACATTTCATGCTCCATGATGCGAGGCACAAAAATGTCTATAACAATATAGGAGAAACTCGAATAGTTTTATTGATATAAGAAAGTCCAAGAGGAGATACAACCAAGTGAGTCCCGATCCAGCATCTACCTCCCAGCAAAGGAATCCCTTCCTCTCCTCCAACAAAGCATAAATCACCCAATGTACTAATCTCAATCTCAAACCAACAACAATTCTCTGCAAAGTACAAAATTCCAGCCCCCTGGATCTCTGGGTGAGAGACCCATATATAGATGTAAGCAGAGAGGATGAGTCAGCTTATGTTTTGACTTGTGGCTTCTCTCTGTCAGTTCTTGCTTCCACTTGGAGGTTGAGAGCCTCTTACTCATCACTAGTCGAATTCATTGAGGCAAGTGTCATTGGAGAAGATTCTGGAAGCTTGCAGTGCCTTTCCACCTCGTTGAATGAGCTTGCCATTTGTCATTTCCCGCTCAACACACCCTGGTAGTGCATCCACCTGCGTTGCAATGCACCTAGCCAGTGTATTTGGGTGCTTTGCAACGCAGGCAACTAGTGGAGCCTCTGAATTGATCCTGATTTAACTAGTTTTGGGCAGTTTCTGGTGGAGAACTTCTGGGAGAAGCTGTCATTTGTTGACCTTATTTCTTTAGGAGCTGGAACAACATCTTTAGGGACTTAGGATCCCTTGGTTTATGGACATTTCATGCTCAATGCTGTAAGACACAAAAATGTCTATAACATAGCTGATCATAGCAATGGTGAGTGTTGAATAGGAGGAGTCTCTATGAAAGGTGGAAGAGAGAGCTTATCCCTAAGGAAGGTAGCACAATTGATGGAACTACCATACCAGAGAAGGAAGGGTGACACAAACTATGCTAACAACCAGGTCTGGAGTTATCCAAAAGGCCAACTGTTGGAACGAATTCGCCCAATCTGGATCATCGCGAGTGTATAACAGAGCTTTAGCGCTGACATCGCTAGTAGGTAATGTAGCCAGTCAGACCGTCGGTAAAGATAGAAAATAGCCTCGCGCCGGAGCATGGAATCGAACCATCGTAGGAAATAGATGTACTTCCACACTGGAAGCACGACTGGACTATTTACGACCACCGTTCATCGTGTATATTAAGTCCATTCTCGTGATGAGGTAGATAACTTAGGAAAAGTGGGTCAATTGGCAGCATAAGAGAGCATTTGTTTAGTATGAGCATGTTTGACTTGGACACATGACATAGTAGAAGGACTGGGAGTGAAGGTAGTGACAAATTACTATGTAACAGATGCCCCCTAAAGTATGAAGCCAGAGAGAGTGGGAGGGGTGAAATGCTTTACGAAACTGACTGAGCTAGAACACCACCTAGAAGAACCTGCAGGTGCAAGTACAACTGATATCTCTAAAAGTGAAATACATGTAGTCTAGGCATGGACGCAACCATCCAAAAGACATACGAACTAGGTCTGTGGTATGGACGCAACCATCCAACTAATAAGACCATGATAATGAAAAAGGTATGGTCGCAGCCATCCATGAAGACTCAGGTATAGTCGTAGCCATCCATCAATGAGTCATGTGATCACAAACCAATCCACGCAGCCCAAACATGTGTAATCTGAGTTCGGGGTCTTGAACCCGACCGACCATAGTACACATTCTAGCATGTGAATAGAGGTGCTAAAGTCAAGCATGATAGAAAGTCGCTTGATTACCAGTCGATCATGTAAACCGTTAACAAGCGTGAGAGAAACCACCAATAATGCCAATGGTTCTCAAGGTACTATCTAGTACAATCCACAAAGTGTGAAAAATGAGCTGAAGTCGAACACTCATGGAATCACCCAATTGATGACCAATGATGAAAGCCGAACGTCAGGCACGAAGAACTTGCCATTGAGGCATGCAAGCTCTAAGGTACCAAAAGGGGATCTCTAGATCAATCTCCTGGATAATGAGCTGATGTTGACAGGAGACGATCCGTTGCAGGAGGGCCATAATGTTTCCCCTATCAATGACACAAGACAAGGAAAAAGCAGTAGATGGTGAAACAGAGCATGAGGAGGAAAAGGAAAGGATGTAAGCTGCAGAAGGATTATACTCTTGAACATGTCGGAAACACGACTCTGGAGGGTGGCAGCATTCAGATACCAAGGGATCAGAGGCTTGATGGAGACAGCACGGATCAGATGGAATAAGGCTAAATGACAACCCAAACCCATGGAAGGCCAAATGATGATGTGTGGATATCCAAACCCAACAAGAAGCAAAAGTGTCGATGTTCAAGAGTGACTAGCTGCCATAGAAAATTAAAGATGATTTCCAAATTTTCCCCCACCATTGCTGGCGAGTACCCCAGTTATTTTTGAAAACAAGCTTGAAGGGGATAGCATATGCTTGTAATATAAGTTCGACCTTCGGTCGAATCCAACCTAGTAATAGTTTAACGAGCCCTAGGGAGGAGAAGCTCGAGTCTCATCATGGTGACGAGTCCAATGTCGTCAGGGTTTAACGAGTTCGACATAGGTAAAACTCGGAGTCCTTTTCATGTTTAGGGAGTTTGAAAGAGACACAAAAAAGAAAACTCCAGGGGGGTCCTTTTTCATAGATTTGTGTCTCTCGAGCCTGAAAAAGTATAAAATGATACTCGAAAGAACCACTTGACCATTACGATCAAGGAGTACTTTTCGTAATTAGTGACCTCAACCGGAAAAAGTAGAAAAGCGATCAAAACCACGTCGCTTCGTAACCAATAATGAGCTCGAAACGACAAAATATCGACAATCTTTTCATGTTTATATGGTCATAAAAGAGCTTAAAGCAGACCGCCTATCATTTTGTTTAACGAGTCGAAAGGGACAACTCGGCTATCTTTTCGTCTTTTAAGTGAGAAAAGAGCTTTAAAGATGACTTTACGGACCAAGTGCACATGAAGTACAACATAACTGCACTACCTGTAGCTCTGCACAAAACACGTCAAACGTAAAACCCATTCGACATAAATGATTAATATATAAGGAAACCCAGTTGAAAAAAACAAAAAAATCCAACGAACCATGCGATAAAAATGGGAAAAACCCACATTCTAAAGTAAAATTTGTAATATTTCAAAAAATTACTATAAAAAGGGTGCGGTAATTCATTTGTTTTTACCATTTGCACTGTTCATTTTACCATGGAGCATTTGGAGCACCAACCTGAGCAAAGTTCTCAAGCTGATTCTGACCTCATCTGTCCACTGTTCACCCTGAAACCTCCGCCAAGTAAGTGGACTTCTCCCTGCGCTTCATTTTAGCAGTATTTTTATATAATTTAGCGTTAGGTAGGTAAATTTAGATGGATTTTTGAGTCGGAGTTCGCCGCTCGGTCATCGTGGGTATGCTGCTCGGGTTCGCGATGACCGAGCGTGATTTACATGCAACGCCTTCCGATTGTCGCGAGAATATGATGTATTCTCGCGATGATCGCGAGAAAAATGAACTGTGAACTTAGTGCCATCGCGAAAGTTTTAAAAATAGTCACGATGACGATGCAAAATTAATTTTTTGTGAAAATTACGAATTGAAATTTATAAACGAAGTTCTAACCCATTTTTTCTCGTCATGTAGGGCATCATGGCATTTGTTTGGTAGGAACGAACTCACGATGTCAACGATGAGGAAGCTTTTGCTGATGCTAGGTTCCAAAATGATTTGAGCGCATGTGGGTTGCTCAAATTCTTCCTTACTCTGCACCTTCGGGCCCAACCCAATTTGTTAGAGCTGATAATCCGTGCCTGGAACCCAACAGACGGAAAATTCATAATTTGGGGCCGAGATATTGAGTTCGATGCTACGGACATATATTTCCTGACCGAATTGTCCCATCATGGTGAGAGGCTGATCCTAGAGGGCCAACACCCCGGGGGCGAATCACTAGAGATGCTGATGGCACGAGTGTGCCCACGGGCACGCAAATCAAAGAGCGGGAAGGTGGCAATTCCGACGGTGGAAGACTTGGTTCTTCGTGCAGTTCTCTTTATGGTGACGAGGGCAGTGGGCTCCCAAGCCCAACATGAGGCAACGAAGACCCAACTCCGGTTGGCTCTTGAATGCCTCAATCCGACCATGTTCAACTGGGCGGAAACAGTGACGACCAACATGAAGAGACAACTTACCAACTGTCGTCGAGGAGAGACGAAACAATTCGGCTATGGGTCCATCTTGATCCCCTTTGCTTTTAGCACAGAGTAGGACCACACCTGTGTTAACTGTGGGCCTGCGGACCCTGTCAAAATTTTGAAAAACCGAAGATTTCCTCTGTTAGTCAGCTTAGTTTTTGTTTAGAAATTGTTATCCACTGCCCAGACCTGCATATAACTTGTCAGAAGTTTTCCTTAGGTTGATTTCATTAGTGTTAGGGTTTTAGGTGAAATTCCTAGGAGTTTTTCTTGTTGGGCTTGTTTTTCATTTTGGTTGTGTAGTGGCTCTGAGCTTAGAAGCTGTAGGGACTTCAGTTCACCTTGGTGTCTACCAGTCTTCTTATGAGTCTGACCATTTATGAAATATCCCCTTTTTGAGGAATCTGCTTTGAGTTTTCTCTTTACAAAACTTCGAAAAGCTTGTGTTTAAAAGTTTGGATTTTCATTTTCAAAAAGAAAACAAAATTGGTTGTTCTTGACTGATTTGTGATTCTGCATAAACTGGTCCTTAGCTCACATCTAGCTAAGTAAAACATCCTTAAAAAGACATCTTGTAGGCTTTGACTTCAAATAGGTTTTTATAATTTATAGATCTCAAAGTTAGTCATTTCCATAGTTTTGAGTGTTTTATAAAAAAAAAAAAAAAAAATCTCTTTTGGAAAAAGTTTGTTTTTTGTAGTGGTTGAGTGCTTTGAAATGAAAAAGGGAAATTTTTGTGAAATAACCAGTTGTCTAATTTTGAGTGCATTGGAAAAGGAAAAAGCTCTTATTTTAATTTGTTTGATTAAGAAGGATTTGTGTTTACAAAGTATTTTCATTCTCAAACTCTTTCTTAGTTATAAGTTCATCGAAGAGAAAAAGATTGTTTAAACCATCTTAGGTGCATTTTTAGTGATTTTGAGTCGAGTCTTCATACCACGAGTTTCATCTCCGCACCTTTTGACTTAAACAAAAACCAATAAAAGATAGCGCTTAAAGTAAAATTCATCTAGTAACATTTTTATTTCTAGGGCTCTGATACACCAACTTAGCTTAGGCTAGCGTCTTGGAGTAGGAGAGTAATTAACTCTCCAAGACAGTAAAAACAAACAAGTAGCTGTATCTTGTGGTAGGGAAGAAATCCAATTGTTGCATTTATGATCTGGGAAAGCTCCTCTTAAAGGAGAAGCACGAGATCGTGTCCGAACCAGTGTGGGAATCAATCCTTCCTCATTGGGAATGACGCCAGATATTCACGTATTAAAAACGGTAAACCTCTGATTAACCATTGTCGAGGAGCCTGGGGTCACTTGTTGGTAAACCTTGGATTATGTCAAGGAGCCTTCAAGGGGATTGAGCTTGCTACTCTGCCCTTGCGTGCGTATCGGATCGTAGACTGTTCCCCCAGGTATATTTGTTTCAGTTGGTAACCTTAGTGGCCATATTCTTTAGGATTCTTCCTGAGGTGACAGTGGTGGGAAGATCCCACTATACCTGGAGCAGACGTCGGCTAGACTCACTTGGATTTTCTAGGGGGTTCTCTTCACTTGAGACGGTTAAGTGGAGGAACTTGTGCTAGTCTATTCATCAAGCAGGTTGTCGGGGTAACTGTTTCAACCGCCATTTCTGTATTGAACTCTGCAACGTTGGATTTCATCACCAACTAGTGTTTTCAGTACGGAAAGTTACTGTTTGTGTGTGTTTGATCTCCTAGATTCTTTAGGCGTGCGATTCAAATTTTTTTGGTTCTTTAGAGGCTTTAGGTGGTTTTCATTAAGATTTTACTTTGTTTGCGTGTGAAGTAGTTAAAAGTTTTTAACCGTGGCTGAATTACCGAGGAAGTCCCGTAGACTTCAGGGCCAACCTCCTGAGTTTTCACCGAGCCAACTTGAAGGCTTGAAAGTCCTCGTAACTCCTAGAGACAGTAGAGTTGGGTCACCTGAAGAAGGAGAATCTTCTTTGATAGTACATCCTGATTTTCAAGCGTTAGTAGCAGATTATAATCCACAGTCAGTGTCTGTTTCCGAAGTTGCTGATAGCTTTTCATCTACTAGTGATATAGGTGAGGAACCTGAAATATCCGAACCTGAAAGTGAATTTGCTACTACTCCGACATCTGGGTTTGTTTCTCCAGCTTCTAGTGGTCCTGGTTCACCTAGGGTAGAAAGAGTAATCACCCAAGATCTTCCTTCTGGACTTATTGCTATTGAAGAACTTGCTACTCCGGAAGAAGAAGTAGGCATCCCTATCCCTGAAAATCAACCTGTTATTGAGCTAAGGGAGAGTGAATCAATTTTTTACAGTCCACCTAGGAGCAGTACTTGGTATCTTTCTTTGACTAATTTCTTAGAAAACCCAGGGTTAAGTTTTTCACCACCTCGCGTTCCTTATCACCCAAAACCTAGAGGTTATTATCCTCCGTTAAATATGTTAGGATAGTCATCCATGTTTACTCAATCGCCTGTATCATTTTTGTACGGCGGTCCTTCTGTTCCCTCTGGGTATCAGTCCCTTTCTGGTACATTTTCTGGAGCATCTCCTCAACCCATTGAGCAAGGGTTACTAACTGGAAGCAATGGTACTAAACCATTGAGCGTAGAAGACATTCTCATGATGTCAGGTTCTATTCCCAATCCTCAACCTCAAGGTGGCCAGTTACCGCCGGGGGGGTAGCCTCAATTATCGCCTGGGGGGCAACCTCAAGGTACCCAATTTGCATCTGGGGGGAAACCTCAAGGACAGTACATACCTACGAGATAGTACGTTCCTCAAGGTCAACCCCAAACTCAATATGTACCCCAAGGTCAACCCCAGTATCAATTTAGACCTCAAGGTCAACCCCAGTATCAGTACGTGCCTCAAGGGTATCAACCCCAAGGTCAGTACTCGAACCAAGGTTTGCAACTACCCTCCGGTCAAACATATGTGCAAGGAACGGGAAATGTACCTTTAAATTATCAATCCTATCCTCAACCTGGTTATGGTCCTCAATATTCTCAACCTGTTATGGGTCAGTACCCCGGAATGAATATAGTGTGGGATCCATCGCAAACTCAACAGGTGTTGCAGCCAAATGTATAGTTGTCATCTCAAACTGGACAATCCTTGGTTTCTAGTACACCCCAGCAACCAGTCCAGTATAACATTCAAACTTCTGTACCTTCGGTAGTTTCTCAGCCTGGGCCGAGTACACCTCGTACTCTGCCTCGAACGACTGCTACAGCTGTCGCAACATCTGTTCAATCTACCCCACCTACTTCTGGAGTATCGACAACTCTGGTTTCTACTGTTCCTGTATCTACTCCTCAGACATCTTTACCACCGTCTGGATCTACGATTCAAACTTCGGTTCAGATGCCTGTAGGACAACCTGGTTCAAGTATGGTTGTCACAAGTCAACCACAATTTACTTATCAATCGTACCAGGGACAGTACCAATTCGGTCCTGCTGTGCAGCAGCCAGTCTATCAGTATCAACCGTACCTTGGGTACACTTATCAACAACCTCAACAACCCCAGTACGGTCCGGTTAATCCTAGTTTTCCGGGAGTATACAATATCCCAAATGCAATTCCTATTCCTAGTTATCCTGGATATCCTCCTCCTGGGGCTGGTATCATGACCCAGAGTTTTAGGGACCCTAATCGTCAGTTACCGTTTATCGCAACTTTGGACTTACCTGACTTGTCGCGCCTAACAAATGATCCCATTAATTATCTTCCGTTTTGGCCGCCAATGCCGAATAAGTTGCCCAGTGACATTCCTAAGTTTGAAGGTAAATCAGGAGAGGATCCATCGAACCATGTGATGACTTACCACCTATGGTGTGCGTCTAACTCCATTTCAGATGATTCAATCCGTCTTATACTTTTCCAGCGCACTCTAATTGGTCTTGTGGCCAAGTGGTATATTGAGTTACCGCGAGGCACTTTTTATAATTTTAGTCAGTTAACTACCTCGTTTTTAACTCATTTTCAGTTGCCAGTCCGATATGACAATGGCACGAAATTGTTAACTTCGTTAAAACAATCAACATCCACTTACATTTCAGATCATATTCATGAGTGGAGACGTCGACGACATTTAGTGAAGGTGTTTATTCCGGATCAGATCTTGGCCGAGTGGTTTGTAAAATCTTTGTTGCCAAAGATCATTGAAGATGTAGCTAAAGCCGGAGTTGTTACTGAGGAGCAAGTAATTGCTCAAGCACAGTACCTTGACTTGGTCTATACTTAGTCAGGTACGTTACACGAGAAAATCCCCGATCTTCACAAGCAAAATCAAATCGCTGCAGCTCCTTCAGGATCTCATGCCGCCGATGGTATGATTGGTACGGTTAACACTAAAAGTAAGAAGAAATCTTCCAAGAATTCTTCTCCTATCATAACCTTACCTGATTAACCAACAGGAGATTCTTCAGCAGATATTTCTATCGATATTCACGTTGTAGAGTCATCTACAGCCAAATCAAAATCAGTGGGAAGAAGAAAGGAAAGAAGAAGAATAAAACGGACAAAAATCCAAAGGAGAAACCTGAAAAAACGGAATCCAATGATGAAAAGCACAAACCTCGTTATCCTTGTCTCATTTGTGACGATGAACATTTTATAAGAGAATGCCCTCATCGTGCAGAGGTTGTGAAGATTGTCAAAGGTTCCCAAACTCCTGCTGTTTTGAAGGATCCTTTTCCAGCTCAAGACAGTAAGATGATAGGTTCGTCTTCGAGCGCCAATGAAGAACCCATACTGATGATGTCCCATGTTAGGATTGCGACTCGTTTGCAAGATTATGGTAGTAAAAGTCCTGTTGATGGTAAAGAAGCAGAATATTCTCATTCTAATCCATCAACCTTAGCTCCCGGTTCCGATCCACTACAGATCGAGAAACCTAATCCAGACTTGGTAATCAAACCGTCCGCCAAGGGTATACTTCAAAAGTCAGCTTTCAATCCACATGCGAGAGCGGCTCAGAACTATAACATTGTTGAGGATTTAGTTGTTTCACCCTCAGCAATGTTGGCTTTGTAAGTGCTGGAGTCATGTCTAGCACAACGTAAATTACTTTTGTCGGCTATAGGAGTTGTTGATGTTCAGGACTCAAAACTAATAATTTTCGATCTAGAAAATAGTACACCGCGTTTGCCTCATCAAATGGCTTTCCAGATCCCAGTGATAGTCAAAAATAGGCCTATTCATCGGATTGTGATTGATGAGGGAGCCTCAACGTGTATTATGTCGATACAGTGTTGGAGATCGCTTGGTTCTCCTTCGCTAAACCAATCCCTGATGATTCTAAAGGCCTTTGATGGCCGTGGGTTTCATCCTTTTTGCATTCTATAGGATTCGCCTATAGGGGTTGAAGGAAAAACCGTTAATCTAGATGTGGAGGTGGTTGATGCTCCTCTAGATTATAACCTTCTCTTGGGTCGAAGTTGGTCTTATGCCATGATAGCGGTCGTTTCATCGGTCTTTCGGGTTATAAAGTTTCCACATAATGGAAAGATCGTAACAATAGACCAGCTGGCTTACTTTTCTTCCGACCCAGCCTCTTCTGAAAGTATTCAGCATGTCGGTAAAACGACTATCCCGTATAAGGATGTTGGAGTAGGATTAGTTAAAGATGCCGGTTTACTGGGAACTTTTCCTTTTCCTTCGATCAACACATCGTCTTCATTTGCAACCATTCATATGATTACATCAGACACCATTGTTTATGATGATCCTTGGATCATTCCTTCTGAATCTGAGATAGACTCATTTGGTGATGTCATGCCTTTGAGTCCATATGAAATTGCGTATGAGGCCGTGCAATCGTTTACCGACCCATCTTCAACCGAAATTGACTTCATGAATGTGGTTCGTGAGGAATCACTTTTCACATCAAGCTTGGATTTAATCACAGTTTCTGAACTTGTTCACTCTGATGAGAAAATTCATGAAATCCTATGTGTAGATGATTTACCATGGGAAGATCTCCATCACAGATCTTCGTTTTTACCCGAGAATGATCATTTTGAAAATGATTTCTCATCAATTTTTACGATTGAATATGTCAAGGAACCTCAGAATCCAATGAACCATCCCGATTCAGAGTTAAATTTGGGAAACATCTCTCGAACTATTCCTATTGACATTTCGGTTAAGCCCGGAATTGTTGAGAACATTCATATAGGTGCCTCGTGTACAGATGACGAAATTCAGATATATAAGGCCCTATTTCAAGAATTCTGCGACGTGTTTGCTTGGTCCTATGAGGAAATGCCAGGAATTGATCCCGCGATTGTTGTTCATGAGATCAAGACTTACCCGGACGCTAAACCTGTCCGGCAATGTTTGCGTCAGATTCACCCACGAAACGCTGCTACAATTAAAGCAGAAGTTGAAAAATTACTGAAAGCAGGTTTCATTTATCCGATCCCGTTAACGGATTAGGTATCGAATATTGTTCTGGTTAACAAAAGTAGGGAACAATAAGAATATGCATCGATTATAGGGACATTAATCGAGCCTGTCCGAAGGACAATTACCCAACTCCCTATATCGATCAAACCATTGATGATTGTGCCGGCAGCGAAATATTCTCCTTCATGGATGGTTTTTCCGAATACAATCAAATCAATATTCTACCTGCCGATCAACCAAAAACAGCTTTCATTTGTCCATGGGGGACATTTGCTTATTGCAAGTTACCTTTTGGGCTCAAGAATGTCGGAGCAAATTTTCAAAGGGCCATGTCTTATGCATTTCATGAAATCAAGCACATTGTGCAACCGTATCTCGATGACTTGCCTGCTCATTCATTACATCGAGCTGATCACCTCGTCCATTTACGAGCAATCTTTATGAGGTGTAGGAATTATCGGATTTGGTTGAACCCACACAAATGTGTCTTCTGTATAGAAATGGATCGATTGCTGGGGTTTGTAGTTTCGAAAACCAGCATTCGCGTCGATCCATCGAAGGTCGAAGATATCGTAAAATTGCCTCCTCCTTCGAGTCTTCGCCAACTCCAAAGTTTGCAAGGGAAAGCAAACTTCTTACGATGATTCATTCCTAACCACGCCGAGGTTATAAAGGTTTTTACCCGGTTGTTGAAACAAAATACTCCATTCTATTGGGATGAGATAGCATAGAAATCTTTTGATGCACTTAAACACGCGTTGACCCATGCACCGTTATTTCATCCTCCCAACTACAACCAGGATTACTTCTTGTATCTCGCCGCCTCTCATTCCACCATTGGAATGGTCTTAGTTTAGGAAGATGAATTTGGAACTGAACATGTGATATATTACCTTAGTCGAACCTTAAATCCAACTGAGCTAAAATACTCACATGTGGAGAAATTGGCATTGGACGTTGTTCAAGCTGTCCAACGTTTTCGTCACTACATTTTACTACGTAAAACTACAGTAATTTCGGATTGCAACCCTATGATCTACATTTTGACCAAGAAATTGCTAGGGGGCAAGTACTCTAAATGGATTGTTATCCTGCAGGAGTTCGACTTGGAATTTGAGAAATCCAAATCTAAGAAATCTTTAGTTTTTGCGGAGTTAATGTGTGACTTCCCGCGTGCTGACACGAAAACTGTGGAAGAGAAGCCCATTGTGGACGAATCTTTGTTTCTAATCAGCACTTTAGATCCTTGGTATGGGGATATCATCGTTTATCTTCAGACCCAATCCTTTCGGCCAGAAATTTCAAGATCAGAACGTCGGAAAATTCGATTCCAGTCTCAACAATATAGGATTATTGGAGATACTCTTTATCGTCATGGGGCGGACTCTATTTTTCGAAGTTGCATAACTCACGAAGAAGCTGAAAGGGTTCTAAATGACTGTCACTCTGGAGTGTGTGGCAGTCATATGTCTGGGTATGCCACATCCCAAAAGATATTGCGCGCTGGCTACTTCTGGCTGTCTTTATTTAAATATTGTATTACGGCGGTCCGAAAATGCCACAACTGCCAAATTTTTGATCGAAAGATGCGCGCTCCACCTGCTCCTATCCACCCTATAATTGTCGTTGGTTCTTTTTCCAAATGAGGTATCGATTTTATTACATGTAACCCTCACTCGGCCGGGGGGCATGCATATATCATCCTTGCGGTAGATTATTTTACCAAGTGGGCCGAGGTGATGCCTACATGTGAGGCAGATGGCAAGACAGCTGCAATTTTCATTTTCAATCATATAATTGCTAGGTTTGGTGTCCCACAAGTGATAATCACTGATCATGGGCGTCATTTTCGAAACGTTATGATGACCGAACTTACAGGCCAGCTTGGTTTGCGTCACGATAGTTCAACTCCTTATTATCCACAAGCTAATGGTCAAATTGAATCCATCAACAAAGTTTTAGTTATCATGATCTGACGAATCATTGGGATTCATTGGTCGAATTGGCATAACATGCTATTTTCAGCGCTTTGGGCGTACCTAACTTCAGTAAAAACATCAACAGGGTTCACTCCTTTCCAACTAGTCTATGGTTTGGAAGTTGTGTTACCCATTGAATGCGAAATCCCATCACTGCAAATGGCCATCGAGTTACTTCCAGCCACTTCCGAAGAGGAAAAGCATTTGTTATACTTGGCTCAATTAGATGAGAATCGACGTGATGCTGCATTGGCAATCGAGACTCACGCAAAACACATGAAAGCTCAGTATGATCGAAATGTGACCCCTCGCAATTTTTCGGAAGGAGATATAGTCTTAGTTTACAATCAAGCTAATGATAAATTAGGCGCTGGAAAATTCGTTCCTATGTGGCATGGTCCCTATGTTGTCAAGCGAAAGCTAGCAAAAGGGGCCTATGAATTGGTAGACTTTGACGGGGACTCTTTGGGTAAACCCAGAAATGGTCTTTACTTAAAGAGGTATTATGCTTAAAGAATGGGTATGGAGATTTTTAGTTAGAATAGTTTTTCTTTCTAGCTGGTGTGTTTTAGTTTAAACAGTGTGCTTAGCTTAGAGAGTGTTTTTTCGTCATTATTCCTGCTTATCTTGGTTTTACTCTTGATATTGCAAATGTCGATGCCTCTCCAAACATACATTGGTTTCGGTGATGGTGCTTGTCGTAATACACGGAACATTTCTTCTGCGGCTTGGGTTATCTATTCGCCCTCTGACGAGTTTGTATCTATGCATGGGGTAAGCCTCGGCCAAACAACGAACAACATTGCCGAGTATAGTGCAGTGATTTAGTTATTATCTGAATCTATTTCATTTGGGATTCAGAGTTTGATAGTGAGGTTAGATTCTGAACTCGTTGTATTACAACTTAATAGAGTGTATGCCATTAGAAATCCAGTGTTATTAAGATTATTTTTTATAGTGCGTCTCTTGGAACGTGAATTTGATTATATTGAAAATCAGCATATTCCAAGATCTTTAAATACATTAGTAGATGCAATTCTTCTCGAATGTTAAATAAACATTTGCAATAATCATAAATGTAAATTTAAAACCATTCCATAACATGATTTACAAGATAAGCCGGTAATAGTGATATATATATATAGGAATGTGTCAAAAAATACATCGTCCTCGATCATAGGTTGAAAAACACCTTATGATCGGCAAAAATGATAAGTACAAAAAACAAAAATGTCATATGTGCCCACAATAGGCGATCATCCTATCACTGGTGATGATCTCGATAAGAAACCACTGCACGGGCCACCTTGCAAAGGAACCTCCTAAAAGGTCACGGGACCCCAATCACATAGCGCTGAAGTCGACGAGGAATGTCATCTATAGTGGTCTCCGGAATATCTCCTGTCAAGTGCTCGAGATGACCCTCCAACTCGGCCAAAAGCTTTGCTGATTCGTCCTGTGGGGCTGGCACGGCTGCAACTGGTTGTTTCCTCTCGTAAGACCGGAGAGCGGCTGGTCGCTGTGGACCCACATTTGCATTTCCAACTTTTGTTATCAATTTTGAGACGATGGAAAAATAAAAAAAAAAATTAAAATAGGAAAATTGTTGAAAATGATTTTACCTGAGTCATCCCACTGCTCTCCTCGTGGAAGAGCCATGTCTGGGTCACCACGAAAATCTACCCCAGCGTAAGGGAAGTCCTGAATAGAAAAGACTTGGTTTTCCAACCATTGGAACTACTCAGGTTTGAATCGAGCAACCTCTGTCCTCTCGTCCGGGTGACGGGCCATAACTGCGACCCATCGCATCAGTTTGGGCTCTGGAGGAAGCCTAGCTCCAACAGTAAGGTGCTGTGGGATCAACATGGGAACCCTCTCCAAGCAAAAAATCACAACCAAAGTCCCATAACCAAAGGTCTTTAGTTGTCCGTTTTTGGCCCTGGTCAGTTGGCCTTTCAGATTGGCCAACACGACATCACACCAGTTGAAGATGGTGCCTCGAAAGAAATCAACTGCCATACGCATCTGGGATCCGGTGGCAATATGTAATGCGGCAGCCCCGCAAAGTCTGGTGACAATAAATGCAATCACCATGAGTTCAGGATGGGATATGGTTTTTATGTCTATCCCTTTGTCTCTAGCTTGGCTGTTGCAGAACTCTAGCCGGACGCTATCGACAGACTGGCCACCTGGCCTAGCCCTAAACAGAGTCAAGTCTTCGCCTCTCTTAGGAAAACCAATCAAGAAATATATGTCCTCCGGCTCGATTTCGAGCTGGTGGCCACCAATGAAGAAGCATTGGTCCTGTATGCTCCATCTGTCAACCAGCCACTATAAGAAATTCACCTGAGCCCTCATGCCAGGAATGGCCCAGAATTTGTACAAGCCGCACGCCCTCAAAGCATCAAGTGAAGGCTAATGATTCCATGCGGTAGCATCCACGTCCTCATGCTCTCGTTCACGCCAATCTAGCATGATGTACTCTCTGCATCAAGTATAAAGATAAATTAAAATGTTAGAAATTATTTTGTTTGGTCCATTTTCGAGAATTTTTGGGTTAAAAACCCTTGCGATGGGGACCGCACCCTCTGGGTTAGACACAGTGCGTGGGACTGCACCTTGTCTACATGGAAGGTGCAGACCCCTGGCTTTTTCCCAATGGAGAAAAAGTCGGGGTCCGCAGGCCAGCAGTGGTAAACCTGCGGGCCCCCGCGCGCGGGTTTTAAGCCTAAAAACCCTCCCAAAAAATGAAATGAATGACTAAAACAAAAATTGAAACGGTCAAAAATGAAGATTAGGATGGTGTGGATTGCCTGGAGAAGACGGCGTTCGATTCCGACGGTTGGATTTTCCACAATCTTTACGGGAGGTTTTTTGAACAAAAGCACTATTTTCTCACCCAAAACTGAAATGGTAAAAATGAATTGATGAAGGCCCTTTTTATAAGTTTTTTGAGTAAATAAATTGAAAATTTGTTTATGTTTCACTTTGGAAAGGTATTTTTGCGACATTTTTATCCATTTCAAACAGGTATGAGTAATGTTTATGTTTTTGTGCAGGATAACAGATTATTCAGGTGAAATCTATCGTTTTCGACGAAAAAACATTTAGAGTCACCTTTAAGCTCTTTTCTGACTCCTAAAACATGAAAAGGTCGCCGAGTTTTTCTTTTAAACTCGTTAAAACGGAATTAAAAGACGATCCACTTACAGCACCTTTCCGACTGTAAAAACATGAAAAGATTGCAGGATTTTTGTCATTTCAAATTCGATATTGGTTATAAAACGACGTGTCGTTGATCACTTTTTTACTTTTTTCGGATCAAGGGCACTAATGATGAAAAGTACTCCTTGGTCGTAAAAAATCAAGTGGTTCTCTCAAGTATTATTTTATAATTTTTCGGGCTTGGGAGACACAAATTTACGAAAAAAGTCAACCTTGGAGTCTTCTTAAGTTTTTTCAGACTCTCTAAAATTGAAAAACGTCGAGTTTCTCCTATACTGGACTCGTTAAAATTTCACAGTAAAGGACATGTTCAATTACAAACAGGAATGAACCACTACTTCTTAGGGTTCGAATTTAAACTAGGTTGGACTCATCCGAAGGATGAGCTTATAATCAAGCAAATGTTATCCTCCTCAAGCTTGTCAAAAATAAAGAGGTACTTGCCAAAAATGGTGGGGGAAAAGAGGGAAAAATGAGCCTGTTTGTCATACATTGTAACCACTCTTGAACACGACACTTTTATTCACCTGGGTTGGGAAATCCTTTGCCTAAAAGTTGATCAAACCACATTGAAAGTCTTCAGCCAGTTTCTGGGGATTAACTTTGGGTCAATTGTCAGCAAGCCATCTATCGTGTCGTTTTGTGTTCAAGAGGTCACTGCCAATAAGTCATTCATCTGCAAAATATCTGTCATCCGTCTTGACCATCCCTGAGTCAGTCCTTGCAAATAAATTTCTTCAACTTGATCTATGATTTCGTGTTGTGGGCTTGCCTGCGACGGATCGCTTTCTATTACCTTCAACTCATTATCTAGAAAGATGATCTAGAAATCATCAGTACCTTGAGATCTGCATGCCTCAATGGCAGGTTTCTCACCTTTGACGACAAGTTACATCATTGACCTTCGATCTAAGGATTCCGTGACATGTTCGACATCAACACATTTATTCACATCTCATGGATTGTACTGGGTACTTTGAGAGCCATTGACATCACTGGTTGTTTCTCTCACACTTGTTAACAATTTACATCATTTACTGGTAATCAAGTGGTTTCTACCATGTTCGACATCAACACATTCATTCGCATGGATAGAATCGTACTGTTTCGGGAAGTACAAATGAAGACCCTGGATCTAGTTTCCACAATCCAGGCTGTGAGGAGTTTTGTATTCATTATATAATGGACTATTCATAAACAGATGGCCGCGTCCATACTGTGTCCACATGAGTCTATACTTGTGATGTTTTACAAGATCATTCCTGTATCAGAGCAGTAGTTAGTTTTCTAAGTTAGTTTTGATCTGAGTATGGGAATGCCTACCTCAACGATGATATGATCTCATATATATATCTTGCATTGAATGTTTTTACAGGTTCCAACTAGGCTCTCCACAAGATGATCCTCGAAATGATAAAGTACTTCACTCTTCCTAAATGATAAATTAAATCCTCATCCACTACAGACTTCGCACTTTAGGGGGCAATCTGTTACACAAAAATATCGTCACCATGATTATTTGCAGTCAGTATGGGTCTATCATCACTTGTACTATCCTTCTAAGCAAGTCTCAGACCTCAGCTCTTCAAGTCAAGCTTTGAAAATGGGAGAAAGACATTGAAAATCAATGAAACTCTGGTTCCGCACTTTCTCTCACTATTACCTGCGGTCCCGCACCTTCTGTTTACAAAAACTGCGGACTTGCCCACTCTGTCCCTAAAGGTGTGGGTGCGGACCCCTGTGAAAGTCAAAAGGCGCAAGTTTTATCTTAAAAAACTCACTTTGGGTTAATTCTAGAGGATTCTAGAAGGAATTTTGACGTGGATTGTTCGCTCTGAGGTGGTTCATGTATCCCAAAAGAGAAGGAGCTAATACCTTGATGAGAGGAGCTATCCCTTTGAAGGAGGACCTAGCAACCTCCCTCCATTGCACTATAAATTCAGGCATTGGGCTGGTTGCTGGGGAGGTTAGAAGCTGAACATTTTTTAGGGTAAATGCTGGTGAAATTAATACTTCCTAGTTGAGCTTAAGAGGAGAGATCACATACCTTTTTGGCTTCATTGGGAAGAGAGTGAAACTTGTCAAAATAGAGGAGACTTCTTGCTGGACCCTGGGAGGAGCTTGTGCAGTGTCAAGGCACATGTTGTAAAGTTCTTCTTCTTTTGAATTAATACAATCAAACTCATTTTTCTCAACAAGTATCTCATGTTATTTGTTTCATGGACTCCTTGACTTTCATGTTAAATATGTTTTATGATATTGGCTTTTCAGGTGCTTTTTAATTTGTTTGCCTTGTTTGTGTTTATAGATTCGCGACAAAGGAGCTCATTTGGATCGAAGGAGCGAGGGCATCCACAAACTTGCATTGGACCTAAGGTAGGCCCTAAAAAATCTTGTTTTCCATTGTTTATAAAAGCATATTTAGAGAAAGATAGTGTTTGGTTGGTTTTCTTGTCATTAGGTCTTCTTTAGGTTCTAGGAAGCTCTATCTTGTCCGCAAGATCGACTTATTCCGTGTGATAGAAAGTGCTACCATGAAGAAGAGCAATGAGGCAGCTAAGCAGGTTGTGCAGAACCTGGCTGCGCAAAGAAAGAAGGATGTTGCAGAGAAGGTTCGAGTTGACAAGGAATACACTACCAAGGAAAGGGCAGAGCAGGAGCAACGAGAGACCCAGAAAGGTGACAAGTCACCTTTGATAGAAACTAAAGAGCTTACAGGGCAAGCCGACGGAGGTGAGGAAGGGCATCACACCCCCTTCATTGTGAAAAATCAAGAATTGGAACAACAAGCTAGATCGAGGAAGAAGTAGAAGGCTCTAAAAATAGAGGTTGATCCCCTAGTGCTAACAGAAAGTGATCTGAATGAGATCGGTGATAAAGTCAGGAACATCATCATAGAAGTACTGCAACAGTTGGAACAGTAGTACATACAAACATTGGGAGGAGTCCACAAGGATCTTCATGAGTTTTAGCTCCAAGCAACCAAGATCCAAGTAGATGTCGAAAAAGTGAGTGGCACAACACGCAATTCGACACAAGGACAAAGTACAAGAGTGGAGTTAATTTTGCGGTCATCACAAGATGTGAAAGTCTTCCACTTTCCTGCAGGTTTAGTCCATGCTAACATAGAGGAATAGCATGCCCTCCTTGATAGAGTTATGAAGATGGGCCTGAACCTTTCGGCGATGCAACTGGAGTCATTGCATGCACTATTACAAGGAGTTGTGGAAGAGATTCGCATCAGGGAACAATAAGCACTCAGTGTTGTCAACAAAATCAAGGTTAATAATTAATAGCTTTTCACTGAGAAGACGCAGGTTCTACAGGAAAAGGAGGCGCTTTAGGTGCACAGTTCACGATTGGAGTCAGCAGTCATAGAGGCATACCGAAAAATGCCTGAGCTTCATATCCCCGAGGACACACAACAAGAAGCAAAGATTAGAAAATCAGTTGTTGGTGTGTGTAAGGTCAAATTCGAGGTTAGTCAAGTTCAATGTTAACTCAACATGAAGATCACCAAGATGCAATTGAAGATGTAGCCCACGACTCTACTAGAGGTTCGGGAGCAAGGCAGAGCCACGATCCAGGAAGGAATGCCACAATTGCAGATTGTACAACAATATTTTAGAAAGCCATGGAGTTGGTCACCAATCTGTGGGAAGATCCAAACCTGTAGATGCTGAATACAGAGATTAGGGAGCTTTAGTAGCAGTATGACAAAGTAAGGGAAACGGTGTGCTCAATTGCACCATCGTAGCGCCTTGCAAAATTACATGAGGGAAAGCAGCTCCTCGAACACATAGAGGCTATGCATAAAAATGAATCCTTGCTTAAGGCTAGGCTGGAGCCTTGGTTAGACGATTCTTATCATGTAACGACCATGATTTAGGATAAGCTAAAGGGCTTGCAACAGACACGACAAAGAATGAGGCTGGCCGCAAAAGGACCAGCTATAGAGAAGTTAGTTGAGGAGGTTAAGCAAGCAACCACTCAGAGTGCTGCCGAAGTTTTTGTGATTCAGGTAGAGCTGGGGGCTCTTCACAGCAAGATCATCGCACCACTTGAGTGACTTGAGGGCGAGTCATGATATTTTTGTTGGGGGTCTGTTGGGATGGTGTCCCGTAGGCCAATTATGGGGTTAAAATAACCCAAGTTGGTGTAATTTTTGTAAAAGATGTAAAGTATCCGTGATTTATGGATGCGGAGTGCATAGATGGTTAGGAGTCAAAAGGGTTTTATCCCTTTGTTTATGTAAAGTTTGAGTCGGTTTTGAGATCCACCCATGGTCTGCAAACCATGGGATTGTATGCAAAAGGCTATAAATAGGTGTGTCTTAGAAAGTCTAAGGGACATGTCTATGGAGAAGAATGGATGGAGTCTCAGGGTGATAATGTAGAGAAGTGGGTCAGATAGGAGAGAAAGGTTGTGTAGCTGGGTGCGCAGATACGTAAGTAGAGTCTGCAGGTGAGTGCACGAACCCCTGCAACTGAGTGCGTGTTGGGAAAGGGTCCCCTAGAGTCAGTTTTGGGGCAAAATGCCCAAGTTTAGGCACAAAAAGCCCAAGTTTTGTTCTATAGAATGTAAAGTCTACACAAGTTGTGGACATGGAGTGTGTAGATAGTAAAGTGTCATAAATGGTTTTACCCTTCTTTTATGTAAGTTGTGTCAGATTTTGTAGATCCACCCATGGTGCACAGACCATGGGATTGTGTAAAAACGAGAATCTTAGAGAGTCTAAGTAAGAATCAATGATGAAGATGAATGTAATGGGCTAGTAGAGAAAAGAGAGAAGAAGTATAAGAGTAGAAGAGAGGCTCTATAGTTGTGTGCATAGAGTCCTAGAGTAGAGTCTGCAGCTGAGTGCGTGGACCCCTGCAGTTGAGTGCACAGGGAATTCTTGAGTCTATAAGCAGAACTGAAGTATTAATAAAGATATTTTTCCAAAAATTCTTTTGTTTTGTCCATTTACTTATGTTATGAATGAATGTGCTTTTATGTTGTAATGAATGATGGGTTATGAAGTAATACTGTATTGATGTGTGACCTTAAATAATTGATGTTTTTATATGAACACACTTAATATTAACTATTTACGTGAAGCATATATTATTGCATGTTAAATCTCTCAATGCTTAGGTTGATCTGGGTAAAATACGGGATTAGGAGTAATCACAGAGGTGCATAAGTGATTGATTCACCTGTTTAGGGTTCAGGAAAGATAGTCGTGAACATTCGTGGAGGTATCATACTTGATTGAGGGTAGTTATATCGATAAGCCGTAAGGGCTTATCGATCTACGCGAAGTTAGGTTTAGGGCATAAAAAGACATTACACTAATCTATGGGTGCAGAAAATTGGTTCTAACATCCCCCCATACTGCTTCAGGTGAGACATTAGTCTGCGCTCCACAGATTGATCTCAAAAGGGCCAGTAGTGTAGGGATTTGTTTTACAAAACTAACTTTGAACCTATATCAGCAACCACTAAGCCAACAAATGGTTCCATTGTCGGGACCGGGATCTACATAAAGAGATGTGTGATGTCGCATCACTCGAATCCAATAAAGAAATAAATTGAGGGGTGGTTGGATAGAAAGATCCACGAATTCGTGACACAAGAAAACAGAAAATCACGCCTGACAAAATAACAGTGGTTGGATAGATATTGTGATGCAGGAAAGTGTTCCCTCTGTGGACAGAGGCAACCCCTCTAGCCCTAGAGTGGTTCTAGTCACAAACAAGGACAGATCAACAATAGCTTTCCTTAAACAGTCATAGTTGGAGGCCTACCTCAATCGGTGGTTGATGGAGTTCCGTTGCGCTCCTCCAGCTTCTGCTTCCTTCTCCCAATGAGTGATCAACCTAAAAAAAATCAAAGGAAATACAACAAAGCACGTAACCGGAAACAACAATGAACTATTTACTCACAAAGTCAAGAAGTCATGAGCTATCAAGTACATTACATACAAGACATAGGAAAACATCATTGATTGTATTAATAATGAAATAAGAGTAAGCTTACAACCAAAGTCTTGACGTCACAAGCCTTCTTAGAGGGATCCAGCCAGCATGTTCCTCAAGCATTCACTCTTTGAAGATGGATATTCCAACATAAAAGTCTCTCTCACTCATAAGTTTTACATAAGATTAAGGGCACTTCACAACCTTCCACAAGCTATCAACAATCCCAGACTTGTCACACTCACACCAGCTATCTAGCAAAGCACTAACAACACTATTCAAACCAAGAATTCTCCAACTATCAACTATCCAACTAGCTGATCATATCAAAGGTGAGTCTTTAAATAGGAGGAGGAGCCTCCATGAAAGGTGGAAGGGAGAGCTTATCACCAAGGAAGGTAGCACAACTGACGGAACTGCCACACCAGGGAAGGAAGGGCGACACAAACTATTCCAACAACCAGGCCTGGAGTCATCCAGAAGGCCGATTGTTGGAACAAATTCACCCAATTTGGATCATCGTGGGTACATAACTGGACTTTAGCGTTGACATCGCTAGTGATCAATATAGCCAATCAGAACATCGCCAAAGTTTACACATAGCCCCGCGCTGGTGCACAAAATCGGGCCATCGCAGGAACCATATGTACTTCCACGCTGGCAATGCAGATGGACTGTTCATGAGCACCTTTCAGCGCGTATATTAAACCAATAGCCACGATGAGGCAGATAACTTAGGAAAAGTGGGTCAATTGGCAACATAGGAGAGCATTTGTCTAATATGAGCATGTTTGATTTGGACACATGACACAATAGGAAGACTGGAGTGAAGACAATGACAAATTACTATGTAACAGATGCCCCCTAAAGTATGAAGCCTGAGAGAGTGGGAGGGGTGAAATGCTTTACGAAACTGACTGAGATGGAACACCATTTGGAAGAACCTGCACGCAAGTAGAACTAATATCTTTGACAGTGAAGTACATGTAGTCGAGGCATCGACGCAGCCATCCAAAAGACATATAAACTAAGTTTGTGGTATGGATGCAGCCATCCAGCTAATGAGACCATGATAATGACAAAGGTATGGTCGCAGCCATCCATGAAGACTCTGGTATGGGCACAACCATCCATCAATGAGTCATGTAATCGCGAACCAACCCACGCAGCCCGAACATGTGTAATCTGAGTTCGAGATCTCTAACCCAACCAATCATAGTACAAATTCTAACATGCAAATAGAGGTGTTGAGGTCGAGCATGAGAGAAAATCACTTGATTATCGGTCGATGTTGAAAACCGCTAACAAGCGCGAGAGAAACCACCAATATTCCAATGGCTCTCAAGGTACTGTCTAGTACAATCCACGAGGTGTGAAAAATGAACTGAAGTCGAACACTCGCGGAATCACCCAATCGGCGACCAATAATGAAAGTCGATCATCAAGTGCGAAGAACTTGCCATTGAGGCATGCAAGATCCAAGGTACCAAAGGGGATCTCTAGGTCAATCTCCTGGATAATGAGCTGATGTCGACAGGAGACGACCCATTGCAAGAGGGCCATAATGTTTCCCCCATCAATGACACGAGATAAGGAACAAGTGGTAGATGGCAAAACAGAGTATTAGAGGAAAAGGCAAAGGTGTAAACTGCAGAAGGATTATACTCTTGAACATGTCAGCGACACGACTCCGGAGGGTGGCAACATTTAGATACCAAGGGATCAGAGGCTTGATGGAGACGGCATAGATCAAATTGAATAAGGCTAAATGACAACCCAAACCCACGGAAGGCCAACTGATGATGTATGGATATCCCAACCTGACAAGAAGCAAAACTGTCGATGTTCAAGAGTGACTTGTTGCCATAGACAATCAATGATAAACCTGCTATTAAACCCAACCTAGTAAGTTTAACAAGCCCTAGGGAGGAGAAGATCGAGTCTCGTCATGGTGACGAGTCCAATGTCGTCAAGGTTTAATGAGTCCAACATAGGTAAAACTCGGAGTCTTTTTCATGTTTAGAGAGTTTGAAAAGACATGGAAAAGAAAACTCCAAGGAGGTCCTTTTTCGTAGATTTGTGTCTCTCGAGCCCGAAAAAGTATAAAAAGATACTCGAAAGAACCGCTCGACCATTACGATCGAGGAGTACTTTTCGTAACTAGTGACTTCAACCCGAAAAAGAAGAAAAGCGATCGAAATCACGTCATTTCATAACCAATAACAAGCTTTAAATGACAAAGGCCCGACAATCTTTTCGTATTTACATGATCGGAAAAGAGCTTAAAGGTGACCGCCTCTTATTTCTCTTAACGAGTTGAGAGGGACAACTCGGGTATCTTTTCATTTTTCAAGTCGAAAAAGAGCGTTAAAGACGACTTTATGGGTCAAGTGTACACATAGCTGACATAACTCCACCACCTGTAGCTCTGCACAAAGCAAGTCAAACGTAAACCTATTCGACATAAAATGAACAATATACATAGAAACATAGTTAAAAACCCAAAACTTGACTAACCATGTAACAAGAAATGAGAAAAAACCCACATTTATAAAATATAATTATTTAATTCCCAAAAAATTTCTATAAAAAGGGGTTAACCCATTCATTTTTACCATTGTTATTGTTCATTCCACTGTGGAGCATTTTGGAACACCAAAGTTGGCGAGCTAATTTTGGCCCTGTTCGTCCACCATTCATCCTAAAACGTCTTCCAGGTAGATAGACTTTTTCGTACGCTTCAATTCAATGTCTTTTTTTATGCATTTTCAACGTTAGATGCGTTAGTTTAGGCGGATTTTTGAGTCGAGCTCCGCAGCTTGGTCATCGTGGGTATACCGCTCGGGTCCGCGATGACCGAAAAAAATTACACATAACGTTCTCCGATCAGCGCAGGAAAGTGATGTGCTTCCGCAACGACCGCGAAAAAATAGAACTAGCAACCTCGCATCATCGCATCTGTTTCTAAAACAGACACGATGACGATGAAAAATTATGTTTTTATGCAAATTACGCGCTGAATTTTGCAAATGAAGTGCTAATTTGTATTTTCTCATCATGCAGGCCACAATGGTGTTTGTCTCGCAAGAATAAATGCATTATGATAACGATATAGAAGATTTTGTTGATGTTGGGTGCCAAAATGCATTACGTGCATGCAGATTGCTCAAATTCTTCCTTACTCTGCACCTTCTGTCTCAACCCAATTTACTAGAGCTACTGATCCGAGCCTGGAATCCAACAGATGGGAAATTCATCATCCGAGGCCGAGACATTGAATTTGATGCCACAAACATATATTTCTTGACCGGGCTGTCCCGTCGTGGTGAGAGGCCCATTCTAGAGGGGTAGCGACCTGGGGGTGATTCTCTAGAGATGCTGATGGCTCAAGTGTGCCCACGGGCAGGCAAATCGAGAAGCGGGAAGGTGGCAATCCTGACAGTAGATGACATAGTCCTTCATGCTATGCTATTCATGGTGACATGGGCAGCAGGCTCCCAAGCCCAACACGAGGCTTCGAAGACCCATCTCTGGTTGGCTCTCAAGTGTCTTAATCCAACCATGTTTAATTGGGCAGAAACAGTGATGGCGAACATGAAGAGGCAACTTACCAACTGCCATCGAGGGGAGACAAAGTAGTTTGGCTATGGGTCGATCTTAGTCCCGCTATTGCTGGAGCAGGTGTCGGCATTGCAGTTACATGACATGGATTTGGATTTGCCCAGACCACGTGAGACTAGGGCCACATGGTGGGCACACGTTATGCCCCGAGGAGGCGGCGGACGACCTGTGGCGTGGGGGACATTGTTCCGAGAGTGGCTGGAGTGCCAGACAATCTTCATTGAGGACTGGCCATATGCTGGCATGGACTTCCGTGGAGATCTTAACATGCAGCTGCCCACTGGAGAGCAGTGGGATGATGGCGGTAAGACACTTGATCATGCTATTTTTTATTTTTATTTTTTATGATGTTTTTAGATTTTTTCATGTACATGTCCTAAAGATGAACTCTATGGCATTGCAGATGTGGGACTAGTGAGACCTGTTGGGCTGGCTCTAGAGGCACAGTGGGAGGCACAGTGCATTGGAGTGCTAGCCTTGGCTCCTCCAACTAATGATCTGGTGGTGACAGTGGCCCGAAACCTTGAGGGCCTGACGGCGGGGATCCAAGACTAGATGGGATCAAGGAGGTCCCCATAGCGTTCCAGATTCATACAGTAGGAGTAGTACCCAGGGTGCATCACCTGTTGAGGCGGGTGGCACGAGTGGTGGTGTGCTATAGAGAGAATAACCCACCACAGTAGATGCCTAGGTTTCATTTCCTGCTGATGATTTTTTGAGAGACATGTGTCTCGGATGTATGGAGAACACAGACTCTATTTCGACATATACACTTATTTCTTGAGCGCCTCGGTGTGCCACATGAGATATATATATATATATACATATTCCTATGGTTCATTATTGTGTTTTACATGCTTCTTATATGCTGCTTTGATTACATGTCACGCAAACGTCTGTCTAATACATGGTTAGCTAATGCATCAGTTAACGTGTTTAATCTTCATGGAATATGATGATATGTGATGAAATAAAAATTCCTCTCTAGTAATTTAACATGTAAATACAACCTTAAAATTTGATGGTCTCTGACAGAATATCACCCATTGAGCTGGTGGATGACAAGCTGAGAATCCAGGTTCACAACCAATGTATGAATACCGAGATTGATCGCCTCGGTCAGTAACTCAATAACAACACTATATTCAGTGACATTGTTTGTGGTACAACCTAGACAAACACCTTGAAGGTCTACTAACTCACCATGAGGATCGTAGATCACCCACACCGCAGAAGACAGGTTGTGAGTACTGCGCCAGGCACCATCAGCGAAACCAACGTAAGGTGCACCAGACATTTGCACAAGAGGCAAAAAGACACAATAAGTGGCAATCATGCCTACACACCAGGCCAAAACATGAAAACACACACACACAACACACCCTCTAAAAACACGCGTATGTACAAATCAGAGTGCATGAAAATCACGCATAATACTTTTTCAAGTAAAGCCCATTTCCGGGCTTATCCAGAGGATTCCCTTCATAATCAATCAGCTCATAGGCCCCTTTTTGCAAAACTCGCTTTACAATATAAGGCCCGTGCCACATGTGCTCAAATTTGCCTACCCCAGCTTATCATTTGCTTGATCGTAGAGCAGGACTAAATCTCCCTCAACAAAAGAACGAGGATGGACAGTATGCTCGAAGTGATTTTTCAGTCTCTTCTTCTATGCTTCAATAGCTAGAGAGGCTAGTCGATGAGTCTCGTCCAGCCTCTCTAGGTAGAGAAGGCGTTCTTCTACTAGAGTAGTGTTGGGGAGTAATTCGACGGCTAATTTCAAAGAAGGGATCTCACACTCGATGGGAAGGGTAGCCTCCAGTCCATAAACCAATTGGAATAGAGTGAAACCAGTGGCATCCTTCATAGAAGTCCGGTAGGCCCATAAGGCAGAGAACAACATCAAGTGCCAGTTAGACTTGTGCATGCCAATGGTACGTTGAAGAATCATAACTAGAACCTTGTTGACGGCTTCTACTTGGCCATTGGCCTGAGGATTGTATGGAGTCGAGCTATCGTGACGCAAGCCTAGCTGGGTTGTTAGCTCAGTCATCATATGATTACGTTAATTCTTACCGTGATCAGTGACGTGAGCCTGAGAGGCTCCGAACCGTGAGATAACATGATTAAACAAAAATTGTGCCACTGTGTGACCGTCTTCAGATAGTGTGGGCATTGCCTCGACCCATTTTTTGAAGTAATCAATGACAACGATGATATACCCATGCCCCCCAGCCGAGCGAGGGTGACATGTCATATAATCAATGCCCCATTTGGAAAAAGGGCCAATGGTAACAACAAGGTGCAATGGAGAAGGAGGCGCACACATCTTCCGCTCGTAGATTTGGCACTCGTGATAGGAGAAAACAGCAAGAACGCAATCCTTGAAGATAGAGGGCCAAAAGTACCCAGCATGGAGGATCTTTTGAGCAGTAGCATATCCGTACATGTGACCACCACAGGCGCCAAAATGGCAATCATTTAAAACTTGCTCAGCTTCCTCGAATGTTAAGCATCGACAGAGAACAGAGTTGGCGCTGAGACGGTACAGGGTGTCCCCAATAATACGATAGGGCTAAGACTGATGGCGAATCCATCGTCGAGCATCCTTAGACACATCGGGATGAAAATAGGACGTCTGCAGATAGACAATGATATCCACGTACCAGGGATCGAGGGTGCTGATTAAGAACAGGGTTTTGTCTAGAATATGGTCCTCTAACCGAGAGGGTGCGGTAGGAGATGGCAAAGAGCAAATCAACTCAGGAAAGACGAGGGATTTCTTAGACTTGGCAGTGGTGAAATCCAAGTCAAACTCTTGGAGGATAACAATCCACTTCGAGTACTTGCCCACCAGCAACTGACGTGACAGGATGTACGTCATTGGGTTGCAATCAGAAACCACTGTCATAGTGCGCAGTAAGATATAATGGCGGAAACGTTGGACGGCACAAATGGCGGCCAAAGCCAACTTCTCGACATAAGCATATCGAGTTTCCATATCTAGAACATTGCGGCTGAGATAATAAATGACATGCTTAGTGTCATCGTCATCATCTTGAATGAGAACCATGCCAATAGTGGTATCGGAATCAGCCAAATACAGAGTGTAGTCGCGATGATAATCAGGAGGACGCAACAACGGAGCAGAAACAAGGAGAACTTTGAGGCGCTCAAAGGACTCTTGTGCGGCAACATCCCATAGAAAAGGAGTGTCTCGCTTTAATAACTGCATGAAACCTTTGGCCACTTCGGCATAGTTCGGAATGAATCGTCGTAAAAAATCAGCTTTGCCCTGCAAACTCTGCAATTGCTACAAAGAAGTAGGTGGAGGGAGATTCAGAATGGCCTCAAATTTAAGGGGATCCGGATGGATGCCCTCTCGGGAGACGATGAACTCGAGAAGTCTGCCCAACTCATCACAGAAGACACATTTATGAGGATTAAGCCTGATGCGGTAGTGTCGAAAGCGGAGAAAGATTTCGCGAAGGTGAGCGGGATGATCCTGGCATTTGGCTGAATGAGCTGGCAGATCATCCAGGTAAGGTTGCACAATGTGTCGAATATCATGGAATGCATAAGACATTGTGCATTGGAAGGTAGCACCGGTGTTTTTCAAACCGAAAGGGAGCTTTTTGTAGGCGAAAGTTCCCCACAGACAGATAAAGGTGGTTTTGTGTTGATCAGCGGGCGTAATATTAATCTGGTTATAAGCAGAAAAGCCATCCATGAATGAATACATTTCACTCCTGGCACACTCATCAATGAGCTAGTCAATGAAGGGTGTGGGGTAGTTATCTTTGGGACAAGCCCGATTAATATCATGGTAATCAACACAGACCCTAATAGTGCCCTATTTTTTAGTCAGAGGGACGATATTGGAGACCCAATCTGTGAGTGGGATGGGGTAAATAAAACCAGCCTTAAGAAGCTTTTCAACTTCCTCTTTAATCGCTGCAGCCTTTCAGGGGTGCACGGGGCGTAGGCACTGTTGAACAGGCTTAGCACCTGAATACGTAGGTATCTCATGCACCATGATGCTAGGGTTGATGCCGGGCATCTCTTCATAAGACCAGGTAAACACATAATGAAATTCGTGAAAAAGATCAGTATAGATCTGAATCTCCATCGGAGTACAAGTCACTCCAACATGGATGTGCTCGACAATCTTTGGTTTAACAGAGATATCAATTGGCTGGGTTTACATGATGTTTCCCATGTTCCCTTCAGAAGACACTTGATAAACTTGAATGGGTTTCTGAAGGGGTTGGGATGGGAGACAAGGAGAAAACCGCTCGAGACAGGTAAGCATTTCCCGGTGGGCAGGGAGAAAAGAGGAACGATGGTGATGATCAGACCAAGGGGGTTCCTCGAGAGACATGGTCTCAATAATGACTTCATTAGAAGGAAATATTTCCTTTAAATGGTTCGAAGAAGCATCCTCTCCAAGCCAAGGGGAAAGAGCGTAGGAGTCAAAAGCTCTGCTCAAAGGAGCAGATTTAGAGGATGGAGCTGATTCAGAAACAATATTGACATAGTTGAGCTTGGCAAGACTCAACGGCATCTCATCGCCCCAGGGTTCTACCTGATCAACGGGGGGAAGAACCCAAGGATCAGAGCGAACATAAATCATATTAATAGGAGTGACGTTGGGAGGTGGGAGTGAAAAAGCACCCATAAGGACAGGATCTTTAAAGAGTCCAGCTCTCACGCTCTCATATGGAACGGAGGTATGCTCCACGAAAGGCACGTTGCCTTCGGAGGAAGAGGAAAAGAAGGACAACTGGTCTATAGTGACAATCTTCCCCTGGTTAGGGAAACAAATGACACGAAATAGGGATGAAGCCACGACTCACATGGCATATGTCCAGCTCTGGCCCAAAAAGAGTTTGTAAGTTATATTGGCATCAACGACTTCAACTTCCACTTCGACCATCTTCCCTTCCAAAGTAATAGGCAAATGTTGAAGTATACCATAAGGGCGAGACTCTCTCCCATCAAAGGCTTCCAAGGTCGTAGGAGACTGGCTCAAAGTTGGAGAACCAATAGCCTTCCAACAAGCAACAGACATTATGCAAGTCGAAGCACCTTCATCAATGACGACACGATGAATCGTTTTAGAATTGATGATGACCTGAATAAGGAAGGAAATTTGGTGAGACAGTCTCAGTATATGGTTGTCGAGGTCAAAAGTGATCAGATCCGAGTCGGTCGGGTCGATGCCACCGATTGCTGATAGCAAGGACTTCCTTTGAGAGGGGCAGCCCTGGAGAACTTCTAGAACAGACATAGTTGATGAAGCCTGGGCTAAGTCCTCAATGATGCTATAGTGCTGAGCAGCATGAGCATTAGGGTTGTAAGAAGATTTCTGGAGTACACCTTTAGGAGGGGGTCGGATGGTCGTCTCAGTGCTAGGTCTCTCAACATGGAGCAGACCAGAACTGGACAGAGGAGTGCTAGAGGGAACCTCAGGCTCTTTTCCGGCAGGCGATAGATACTCTTTTGCTTGAGTACTAATGTGGACGGGAATTGTCCCAGCCATAAACACTTGAGAACCAAAGGGAGAAGAGGATTGTGATGGATCAATCACCATTTGCGTTTGCTGCAAGGGAAAAGGCTCTTTGAGCATGATAGGAGTCCCAAGAGCACCTTTCAACAAACGACTAACTTCAGACCACCTCAGGCAGTCTTTGGTATAGTGATCCTTGTCACAGATAAGGCAAGGATACTTAGGCTTGCGCTTGGTACCTTCCTCGGGTGGATGTTTAGGGGAATACTGCTTTGGTTGATCAGCTTTATTCTTTCCTTTTCCCTTCTTCTCTCCTTTCGAGGATTTTTCCGCCGTGGTGGACTGGATGACGTTAACCTTGGAAGTATTACTCGAATTGGATATGGCCTGGGGGGTATTTCCATTTGAAGCATTCTGATTTTTCTTCCCAGGGTTCGAAGGTTTCTTAGAAGGCGGATTAACAAAACCAATGACACCATCAACATAGGGTTTCAACGTAGCTTTGGAAGTTCCGGGTCTCGGAGCATTAGGAAAATAATCATATAACGTACCAGACTGGGAATAAACCAAGTCAAGGTACTGAGCATGCGCAATAGCTTGCTCTTCAGTTACACATGCTCCCATAGCAATGTCCCGAGCTATTGGACCAACGAATGAAGTCATAAACCAGTCAGTCAATAGTTGATCGGGAATCCATAACTTAATCAAATAGTGACGTCGTCTCCATTCGTGAATGTGATCGGAGATGTGTGTGGCCGTAGTTTGTTTTAAGGATGTAAGGAGAAGTGTGCCCGTTTCATATCGAATCGGCAACTGAAAATGAGTTAAAAATGCCATAGCCAACGAGTTAAAGTCCTAAAAAGATCCACGAGCTAATTCGATATACCACTTAGCAGCAGAACCAGTGAGAGTCCGTTGAAAAAGGAGAAGGCAGAATGAATCATCAAGCCATGAGTTGGATGAGCACCATATATGGTACATCATAAAATGAGCCTAAGGATCTTCTCTATCTTTTCCATCAAACTTGGGACAATCACATAGAATTTTAGTTGGAACCGGCGGCTAATACAGATTATGAAGGATAGGATCATTGGTCAGTTTGGACACATCCGGTAATTCCAACATTGCTAAAAAGGGTAATTGAGGGTTAAAGGACATCTGAGGCTGCGGGTAGGAGGTAGTACCAGAGTTCCACCCAGCTGTCGGTTGCCCCCAATGGTTTTGTCCAGACGGACTAGGTCCATAAGGGTTTTGCCCGTAGGGATTTTATCCATAGGGGTTATAGCTATAACTGGATGGTTGACCCTGGATTTGCCCCCTAGCATTCCATTGATTACCAACTTGGCCTGCAGGAGCAACATACTGTTTCTGGTAATTTTGATAAGGACTCACCTGCAGTTGTTGATAATTTTGGTATGGGGCAAATTGGGTTTGCCCTTGGGATTGCTGGAAACCATAAGGCGGTTGGGCTCCAAACTGAGCCTGGGAGCCAGGCTGCGTTTGATAAGCAGGTTGAGATTGGGATCCAACCTGCATTTGAAGACTGGATTAGGTCTGGAGCCCAGAATGGGGCTGAAAACTGGGTGGAGCTTGAGAAGCAACAATCATTTGAGTGCCCGATTGAGCAGGCCCAGAAGGATGTCCTTGAGAAAATTGAGGTTGAGCCACCTAGCTAGAAGGTTGACCTAGTTGAGATTGAGATTGACCCATTTACCCAAAAGGTTGAACTTGATGGGTATTGGGTTTTCCTTACACAACTAAGGGCTATCCTGATGGACTGGATGGCTGAGCAGACTGGACAGTTGGTTGACCTGATTATATTTGAGGCTGACCAACTTGTCTAGATGGTTGACCAGACTAGACAGCAGGTGGGCCTTGCTAAACGTAAGGCTGATTGACCTGCCCAGAAGGGTAGCCTTGCTGGGCACCAGGTTGGCCTTTTTGCATGTAAGGTTGTCCCGGATTACCAGAAGGTTGCCCGAAATAAGTAAAAGATGAACCACCAGAGGCCGAAGGTTGTCCCTGGAAGGGTTTTCCTTGTGGGCCTCCACGTTGCCCTAGATAAGGTTGTCCGTAATATTGCTGCCCATAGGAGGGCTGCGTGTAAGAAAGCTGACCTTGATACGGTGGTCCTTGAAAATTTGCAGGGGGTAGTTGGCCACCATGATAACCGATGGTACCCCAAGCAACGGATAAGGGGACCGTGACCTCAACCGCAGGCTAAGATGGCAAAGGTCCAGGGTAATAAATATGAGCTCCTCGAGAATCGTAATAATGAAACAGACCTTTGGGGTCCGGATTTTGAAGAGCCTGTAAATATTGATCGTACGCCTCCCCTGCTGGAATGGAACCAAAAGAAGGTGGGGCATTTAGTGTAGGATCAACAACTTTGGATGTAGATGTCGATGGGCCACTATTTGCCGATCTAGGGGAAGGTCCAGAAACAGTGGTCACAACAGAGGATGTAGTGATGACAGCAACAACAGGGGTTGAAGAAGCCACACAAACAGTTGGAATAGTTGGGACTGAGGTGACAGACACATTGTGAATTTGAGGAATAAAAGACTCCGAAGTGGGAGTGACGGTATGAGACCACATGGAACTTGTAAGGGGAGTCCTAGAACCTATGACATCCCTTAAACCCTTATAGCGCAAAGGTAGCATGACACCGAGAGGGGTGACACTGAAGGGTGGAGTTTCTGTTGGGATAGAAATTTCACTGCTCATCGCAATGGATTCTTCACTCGTGATGGGGGATGTGTCATCGATGTCAGAAAAAGACATTGGGACCGAAACAATAGGAGGAGTACCGGGAATATCTTCTTCGAAAGGCTCCCAAATGGGGTTCCAATGAATATCATAAGACTTGTCTTCTAGAGCGCGAGAGTTAATCGGTTGGATACTCGGAATAACAGGGAGAGTATCACTAACAACCGGTACCTCAGGAGCAACAGAAGAGGGAGACCCTTAGTCACTTGGAACAGGAGACGGGATCGATGATTCCACCAAGATGATTCGATTCAAAAATCCTAGGAAAATTTAACGAGAAAGAGCCCCACTCAAGCTAACGAAAACAATATCTAACAAGGTAAATGTGATCATTGTCGAATAAATTTTAAGACACAAGAACATAACTTGACCTTTTCATCTTTAAATAGTCAAGAAAAGGACCAAAAGATGACTCTAGTCGCCTTCGAGTGTTTAATGAGCCTGAAGTGACAAGTGCTCAGATGAACCTTTTCTTTTAGGGAGTCCGAAAAGGAGCAAAAGTGACTACTCTGGAGAAGTTAGGCAAAAGGTTTACTAGACAACCCGTAAAACTGCATATACACTCTTGGCAGTTATATGAAAACCAAGGACTTTCCGTATGGCAATCAATCTTCCCGAATGCTGTGTTTGGTGAGTTATGATTTGTAAGGCGGCAGACACGACTTCCTATGGATAAAGGATGATAAACCTAGTGGGTTCTCCCAACATATACTCGACGGTACATGGGAGCACAATTCCGTACTAGACCACTATCGAGTCACAGAAGGAGGAATCACCCAACCTTGAGTGGAAACAAAAGTGAGTAGGTTTAACGACGTCGGAGCACATCTCTAGCCTAGACCTCTAAATAGTGTGCGTTATGTTCCAATGCATTGTTAGATTTATTCAGTTCATTTTAGGGTTTATATTGGATTATGTTTCAGTTTTCAGGCCTTACCGCGTGTATACAAAAAATCCTAGGATGCAGCTAGAATGAATGAAATATCATTTTTCTTCAATGAACACCTACCTACGAGAGGGTAGAGAGATTATTTCAAAACCAAGTAGACCAAGCTGAATGCAATCACACAATGCATACAATCATCAATTCCCACAGTGCATGAGAACTACTAATGAGAGATTTAATCATTTACTTTCAATATGCAAACTTGAATTGAAAATTCACTTTCACTTTCATTCACTAAATGAATGCAATCCTTTGATTTTTTTTTCTTTTAATGCTTTAAATTCAAAGAAGCAAACAAGCAAGTGTGAAAAGAGTGGTTGACCCAAACAATTGTAATCTATGTTTGGTAGCGAAAAGAGATTGAATCAATGCCAAAGATCAATTCAATAACAATCACTAAACAATCAACCAAAAACAAGCAAAGAGGAAGGCTCAATCAAACCAACAAGAAGCTGCAAACGAACCTTGAGCAAACCGGCAACCAAGCCAACTGATTTCAAGGAACTTGAAATAATGAACTAGGTCACATATACAAAAGAACAAGATTCATTCAACAAAGCTCACAAAAGAGTGCCTTAACCTATAAACAGTGAAAAACAAGTTATCAAGCAAGTGAGAAAAGCAAGGGACTAGCAGGACTAATGGACTCAGGAGGCAGAATTGAGGAAATCAATTCTCTAGCAATCAGCACGAGTAATACACAAGAAAAAAGCACTGATATAGAACTAGCCGCAACAACAGAGCGATGTCAGCGTGGAAGTACACGACTTTTCCGTGATGATCAAATTTTCAGAACCGTCACGACTGTGAGGCATAAATACGAGATGCACAGAATATTCCAAAAGGGCGAGCGCGATGACAGCGCGATTGTTAGTTTCAAAGCTGCGATGATGTTCAAAACAATGACAGACCAACCCAAAACTCGCAAATCAAAAACAGTCAATCCTTCAATCCAATAGGGGTATTTCCTAGATCAACCCAGGAAACTCAAAAGACCGATAACTAACCCCCAAACTTCAAAAGAGACCAAA
The DNA here is from genome assembly GCA_031772625.1 of Pinus tabuliformis. Classification (NCBI taxonomy): domain Eukaryota; kingdom Viridiplantae; phylum Streptophyta; class Pinopsida; order Pinales; family Pinaceae; genus Pinus; species Pinus tabuliformis. The sequence goes on along the minus strand of CM062806.1, from coordinate 512,241,913 downwards.
TCAAAAATCAAGACAAGAGTAAACAAGAAAAGAACAAAGGCCAAGGTCCCCAACAGAGTCGCCAATTTGTGATGCAGGAAAGTGTTCCCTCTGCGGACAGAGGCAACCCCTCTAGCCCTAGAGTGGGTCTAGTAACAAACAAGGACAGATCAACAATAGCTTTCCTTAAACAGTCATAGTTGGAGGCCTACCTCAACTGGTGGTCGATGGAGTTCCGTTGCGCTGCTCGAGCTTCCGCTTCCTTCTCCCAATGAGTAATCAACCTGAAACAAAGCAAAGGAAATACAACAAAGCACATAACCGGAAACAGCAATGAACTATTTACTCACAAAGTCAAGAAGTCATGAGCTATCAAGTACATTACATACAAGACATAGGAAAACATCATTGATTGTATTAATAATGAAATAAGAGTAAGCTTACAACCAAAGTCTTGACGTCACAAGCCTTCTCAGAGGGATCCAGCCAGCATGTTTCTCAAGCATTCACTCTTTGAAGATGGATCTCCCAACATACAAGTCTCTCTCACTCATAAGTTTTACACAAGATTAAGGGCACTTCACAACCTTCCACATGATATCAACAATCCCAGACTTGTCACACTCACACCAGAGATCTAGCAAAGCACTAACAACACTGTTCAAACCAAGAATTCTCCAATTATCAACTATCCAACTAGCTGATCATATCAAAAGTGAATGTTTAAATAGGAGGAGGAGCCTCCATGAAAGGTGGAAGGGAGAGCTTATCACCAAGGAAGGTAGCACAGCTAACGGAACTGCCACACCAGGGAAGGAAGGGCAACACAAACTATGCCAACAACCAGGCCTGGAGTCATCCAAAAGGTCGACTGTTGGAAAAAATTCGCCCAATCTGGATCATCGTGGGTACATAACTAGACTTCAGCACGGACATCGCTAGTGATCAATATAGCTAGTCAGATCATCGCCAAATTTTACACATAGCCCCGCATTGGTGCACAAAATCAAGCCATCGCGGGAATCAGATGTACTTCTGCGCTGGTAGCGCAGATGGATCGTTCATGAGTGCCTTTCAGTGCGTATATTAAACCAATAGCCGCGATGAGGCAGATAACTTAGGAAAAGTGGGTCAATTGGCAGCATAGGAGAGAATTTGTCTAATATGAGCATGTTTGATTTGGACACATGACACAGTAGGAAGACTGGAGTGAAGAAACTGACAAATTACTATGTAATAGGTATTTGCACATAGAGATACATGAAATTTTCTTCTATTCCTTCCCGATTGAACTATACAAGTGGATCGATCAATTGGAAGACAGCCAGGGAAGGTGTAGGCTTGACGGTCTAATATTGTGGACCCTGGAGCTAGTGCGGAGATTGGAAGCCTCTTAAGATAAGATTGCTTGCATTTTTTATCACTGGCTTGATCACGTCATAGGAGGATTTGTGACAGAAATCATGGTTGATACCTCAGTCAGATACAGTGAAGCGGAGCGACGCTTCTTCAAGGGGTCACGAGGTAGGTATTTAAGATCTTTGAATACTTGGATTAAGATTCTCTTGTGTGAAAAGTAAGTTATGCATTACCTTGATGTTTGAAGCCATGCGAAGTGGAAAGTTCTTCAGGGATAGAGGGAGAATAGGTCATGAATATAGCCCGTTGATTCAGCCTCCTCTGCGTGACGATGAAGGAGAAGCACGGGCTTCACCGCAGAGCATTGTCCAGTTAATAAGGAAGGGGTTCCCATGAATACCTCATCTTCCCACACCACATCCACCTTCACCTCCATAGCATACACCGTTTCCCACACTTCCACCACCTCAGCCACCGTTCAATATGTCGAATGCAATGAAGTTTCCCATTTTCAACGGCTTGGGAAATGAGGATCTGGACCAATTTTGGTTCGTTGTGAAGGCCGTATGGACAACCCAGAATATTACAGACGATCATATGAAGAAAGTGCAACTGGTTACTGCTCTACAAGATCACACGTTGACATGGTACATTAAGTACTGCACTGATAACCCGATGGCATCATTGGCGGACACTCAGACCGCGCTAAATAAGGAATTCAGTAGGCCTAAGTCTGAATTGCAACCAGTCGTTGGATTCAAGGAAATCATGATGAGGCCTGGCGAAACACCCTAGGAGCTAGATCAGAGATTGAAATGTTAAATCCGTGAAGCTAACATGAATCTTACAAATGAGCAACATCACGAATGGTTTGTAGCTTCATTGTTACCCCATCTAAGGGTTGCTTTATCGTAGCAAAAAATTGGGAACCAAGTAGAAGCCCTAGAAATTGCGATGAGATTGCATGAGAAACTGATTCAAGGCACTTCTTTGGGAGTTCAAAAAATTCATGTGAAGTTGCAGAATATTTTCCTAGAGTTTCAAATCCTGAAGAAGGATAGAGTGGTTCGGACAGAGGTGCACGAAGAAATTTGATGTCTGAAATGTAAGGGTTAGGGATATGATAAAGATCACTGCCCTGTCTTCGCGAATTATGTTGCAGGAGGAGGGCCAATTACTTTGAATCCGGAAGCTCAAGTAGGGCCAAGTACAGGGCCTATGCTATGGTGTGCTATCTATAAGGTAGTTGGAAAACATGTAACAGATAATTGTCACTTTCTGTAGAAATTTGTGCAGACACCGCAACAACTCTTCTACAACTTCTGCAAATCAGTGGGCCATGATGAGCATAACTACCGTAGCTATGACTTGATGATGGAGAGAATTCCCACATATCAAATGAAGATAGAAACTCAGCCTTTGGATCAAGGCACTTGGGGAGCGTGCGGAGGATATCAGGGATGCAGATGAGGCCGAGGAGGAGGAGGACCTACGAGAGTCGGGGACAAGTCATTTGTTACAATTGTGGAGTGCCAGGATACTACGCATGAGAGTATACAAGCCTGACACGCCTGTCATTCCGATACTATACTCAATTTTATCACACAATAGAAGACTACCTTGTATTGATAGCTAAAATGTAGGAGAAGAGGGCGCAGCCTGAGCAACCTACCTAGAACCTGTAGATGATGAGGGCTGAACCCTACGAAGAAGATCCTAATGCAAATATCATCCTACAAAATGGGATGATGACTGGAAAGGATAAATAAAAACAACCTATGGAAAGTGAATGTGTCTGAAAGTCTCCAGGAAAAGAGGTTGGGTTTGATTTGGAGCATGCGAAAGAAATCTTCATGGAAGCAAAGAAAAGCTTTGCTGAGGCCTCTACCTCAGGATGTCAGGATCAGTGGTCTAAAGAAATGGACCCCTCCATGCTTACTATGTCCTTGGAGACCTGTATGAAGTTGCTACGTAATAGCAAGGCTGTGAAAAGATTATAGGAATTGATAAATAAATGTGTTAGTAAAGAAACTGCGACCTCGCGTAGTGAGAAAAATTGGTAATCATAAGGTAAGAATAGGGTGTGAGATGAGGCTCACTGTGCAAATAGGAGAATATGAAATGGACCAAGTTATTCCTAATCTTGGGTCGAATGCGAATTTTTTTCCTAAACAGACATGGGAGAGAATGGGGAGATCTACCCTGGAATGGTCTCTGATTCAATTGAGGATGCAAAATCAACAGAAGATTATCCCCATGGGAAGATTGTAGGGAGTGATAGTAGACATTGAAGGCGCAAGTGCATTGGCCAATTTTGACGTGATATAGATCGTGGATGACAGCAATCCATACCCCGCACTCCTTGGGATTGATTGGTCTATCGACATGAATGGGGTAATCAATCTGAAGAAGTGGACGATGTCATTTGAAAGAAAATCACTCCGCATGGTAGTACCTATTGACCCTACAGAAGGACCGTGCTATATTAAACCGGTCCGCGATTATGAGGAAAGCAACGATGATCTGTACCAGGTCTATAAAATAACAACACGATATCAAGATTGGGTTAATCTGATAGTTGATGGGTGCATTGCATGGGACTGCGAAATTTCTTGTACATCATATTCAGATGAAGAGTTGGAACATTGGTAGAATAGGTTGCATGAAGTATCTACACTGCGCTGTAACATGATGACTAAATTGTTGTGTTGTGTATTGTCGGAGGTAATGAGTTTTCCTTATTATGATGGTCTAATTGACGTAGATAAATTTTTGGATGTATTTGAAAGGGAGGTGCCTGAGAAGCATCGCTTCCAAGCCTTGGATTTGGCTCTGCCCGCTACACCTGCAATATGTTGGGGTATGCATAAATACAATTTTGATGGATGGCATGAATACAGAAGAATGATGAGGTTGTGATTTGGTTGCCCAAAAGTGCGACTAATAGAGAAATATGATGGGAGGAATGACTCGTGCGATCACTTAGAAAAATTAACTAATGCTTATGGAATGGAGCCGCAACCTGAGTGGGTGCATTTATTCTGTCACACTTTGGATGTAATACCAATGAATCGGTACTTGGAAATAGAGCTCCGCCATGGCACTAAAGAATGGGACATTTTGAGATAGGGATCCTTGATGACATTCAACTTTGAATATGGGTTCAAATGTATAGACGAGGTATTGTAGGAGGTCAAGGCAATGATCTTTAGAATACCGCAAGATCCTTTGGACTTGATTCAACCAGATTTGAGCACCCAGCTGCACCATTGATCTGAATTTAAACAGGAACGCAACAAATTATAGAGATAACCATAAATACAAAGATGCAGTGGAAATAATACTTCATTTCATTACTGTAAAATACTAAAATATGCTTACAAACAGAAATGGAAATAAACCAGTTAGGGCAATGGTAGCTTACCTCTGAGAAGAGATGTGGTGGCTGCATGCCTCTGAATTGTGTTACAATGAGGCTTGAAGGCCTATTTATTGTTGAGAAATAATGGAAAACCCTAAAAATCCAAAAACCTAACCCTAGAATATGAAACACCAAATTGTGGGCCCCGTTTGGGTAAATTGGTACATCAACTTCCCGGGGTCGTAACTTTGGCATACGATCTCTGTTTGACACACACAATATCTCGTTAGAAAGATCTATCCAAGAAATACAACTATGGGAAGGGCAACATTTGTCCATGTGCCCATGTTGCTACCAGTTTTCCCAAAAAAATGTCGTTTAGGGCCTCAAAACAGCTCCAGAAGTTTAGGACCTGAAAAACTTCTAAAAATAGTAAATTGTGCTATAATTAAGGAAACTTAAAAGCTGAAAAAAAACAATGGTGGGGGTCCAAGTGGACTTGGTGGGTGGCCACCAATATCCACCTAGATCATTCCTCCCCCTTAGGAAGCAATGGTCCCCATTGTGTTGAGTTCCTCCATGAGATGAGGAAACTTCTGTTGAACTTGGTCCCTGATGAGCCACTTGCCTTGGTGAAGGAGTTGGCCTACTTTGACAATTCGATACAGTTGGATATTCTGTTGGTGAGTTTTCCTAATCTCTTTGTCCATGATCCGATGAATTGCAGCTCATTCCATGCAATTTGGATTTAACTTTGTGGGTGTGAGTTGTTCTGCAACGTCGGATGTGTCTAGTAATGGTGGAAAGTATGGCCGAAGGCAGTCCACATTGAACATTGGGTGCAGACCAAGGAATGGGGGAATGTTGAGCTCAAATGAATTATCTCCCACAACCTTGGTAATGGTGTAAGGACCATATTGGAGTGGTCTGAGTTTCTGATAGGCTCTAGTAAGGCATTCCTTTTGCAAATGCAACCAGAATTTATCGCCCACCTGAAACTTGTGTGGCACCCGATGTTGATCATGTCACTACTTGTACTTGGCATTTGATTTCTCCAAAATGTCGTGGATCTGCTGGTGAATATGTTGGATGTGCTCAATGAAGCTGTTTGCCTTATCTGTTTTGGACTGGACATGAGCCAAATCTACGTGAGTAGATGAAAATGGCATGGCCACATCAATGGGACATAGTAGTTGGAATCCCAAGCCCACCTGAAAAGGGTTGTGGCCAGTCAAGCTGTGGAGAGCCCGGTTGTAGTTGTAATGAACATAGGGGAGGCTCTCATCCCATGTGCATGGATGTTTAGAGTTGTGCATGTGCAGAATGTGTACGATCATCCTGTTCACAACCTCTGTCTGGCCATCAGTTTGAGGATGGAAGGTTGTGGACTTAGTGAGTTTGGTGTCCAGCATCAACCAGAGGCTAGACCAAAATGTACTGAGAAACCTACTATCCCGATCTGAGATGGTAGACTGTGGGATCCCAAAGTGTACCCACACTTGTTCAAAGAAGAGTTTAGCAGTGGCTTTTGTTGTGATATTCTTCTTGCATGCCGCCATAATGGCCATCTGCAAGAAATTGTCGAAGACCACAAAATACAGTCATTTCCATGCTTAATAGAAGGAAGGCCCGACATGTAATCCATGGATATGGATTCCCGAGGTCGACTAGGGGTAGGCAGCGGGGTATAGAGGCCTTGCTTCTTGATGGTCGGTTTGGCAATGGCACACGCAATGCATGATCTGATGTACTTCCCGACATCCTCTTGAAGATTTAGCCAATAGAAATAATTTTGTAGTACTACCACTGTTTTCTCGACCTCGAAATGCCCATTATCCTGACTATAGTGTGCTTCCCAAATCATCTTGGCACGCTCACTTGAAGGAACACAAAGGTGACCCAAGTGGCATAACATGGCATTCTGGAGGTGAAAATATGGAACACACTGACCCTCCAAGAGTGTCTAGTATGTGTGGTCGAAATATGGGTCACTTTTGTAGAGAAGTCGCCAATCAGAAGTATCGTGGCCACAAGAGTTGATCACGGTGGCTAATGCCATGATCGGTGCTCAAATGAGGCAATCTGCAACATTATTGGTGTTGCCCTTCTTATACCTGATATTTAAATGGAACTATTGTAGGTATGTGGACCACTTCTGATGGCAATCATTATGCAATTTCCCTTGGATCTATATGAACTGCAGGGGTTGGTGGTCTATGTGGATGATTGTTTCATTCCTCAAAATGTAATGCTTCCATTGTTGGCAGGCCTAAACAATGGAATACATATCTTTTTCATAAGTGGGATACTTCCGGACTATGTCTGAAGGTGTCTCACTGTGATATGCCACTAGATGCCCGTGTTGAGTAAGGACTTCCCCAATAGCATAGTCAGAGGAATCTATCTTGACCTCAAATGGTCGTTGCAAGTCTGGTAATGCGAGCATTGGTGCTGAGCAGAGGCAATATTTCAACTCTGTGAATGCCTTTTATTGAGACTCAAACCAAAATAATTTTTCTTTCACTCCTCCCTTAGTGACTTGACTCAAGGGCCAAGTGATATGAGAAAATCCCATCACAAACTTGTGGTAGAAGTTGGCAAGACCTAGAAAGCTATGGAGCTCTATGGGAGTGGTTGGATATGGCTAATCTCGAATGACATGGATCTTGGCTGGATCCACATGCACCCCCCGTTCATCAATAATGTATCCCAGATACTAAACCTGGGTCATGCCAAAAGTGAATTTCTCCAAATTGGCCATTCATCCAAGTATACCACTACAAATGAGTTGGTGAATGGCCGAAATATGTCATCCATTAGCCTCATGAAGGTTGTAGGAGCATTCTTTAGTCCGAAAGGCATAACCAACCATTCAAAAAGGCCCTCCTTGGCTTTGAAGGCAGTCTTCCACACATCAGAGGGTTCGATTGGTAACTTGTGATATCCTAACTTCAAATTTATCTTGCTGAAATATTTTCCCCCCTTTAGTTGATCCAAGAGGTCATCAATCCATGGGATCGGGTACCTATTACGGACAGTGATCTTTTTCAACACCCGATAGTCAATACAGAGTCTCCAAGTCCCATCCTTCTTCTGTACCAACACGATTGGGCTCCCACAAGGCGATGAACTCGGATGGATGTGACCTTTCTGCAACAACTCTTGAATATGCCTCTTTATTTCATCATTCTCCATAATGGAGCGCCAATAGATTGGTCCATTGGGCAGTGGCACACCTGGGGTCAGATCAATGGAGTGCTTGACCTGACAGTGTAGAGGAACCCCTACGGGGGAGCTGAAGATGTCCTCGTACTCCTCCACGACCTTGTCCATCTGTAGTTGTTGTGCGGAGGGGCCCTGTCTGGAGATCATGGCCACTGTCTTCTTCTTTCCTTGAGGGTGTATCATCAGGAAAAGAAATTTCCCGGTTTTGGAAATGAGCTTACTGCATTGTTTTGCAGTAACCATAGAAATGGCGGTAGGTGGTGCTACCTCCGGTATCGTGTACAACTTATTTCCCAAAGTAACAATAACAGCACGGGGCCTTGATTCATACATAACATGTCGCTTCCACAAGTATGGTGGTCCTAATAATACATCACAAACATCAAGGGGAGAAATGTCACACAATACCTCATCCGTGAAGGGCTTGATGTTGTATGGAAGGTGACACTGTTTGCTTACACGAAGATCACGTCCTTGGTGAAGCCACCCGGTGGCGTACAGTTGTGGATGTGCTATGGTCAGTAAGCCCATCCGCTTGATGACCTCTGCCGAAATGAGGTTCTTTTGGTTCCCACTTTCAACAATGAAGTGTAGCGGGGAGCCCTTTACCCACATCTGGGAGTGGAATAGATGCTCCTCCTCCTCTGGGTCTTCGAGTTTCTCCTTCTGGATCTTTGTGGTGGAAACAATGGCATCGGGCTCCATATCGATAATCTGCCTCCCTTTGTCATTCCCCTTGTTGGGTTCTAACTCAGAGTCAGAACATGCATCTGATTCTGAAACCCTTAGCTCGGCCACCAGTGACTGCTTGGCCCGACACTCACTTGTGTTTTGAGTGGAGCTCTTATGGAACTCACACCACTTTCCCATGTCCTTTTTTGGCTTCGCGACGCTATTATTTGCTTGCAGCTTTGGCAAGTTGTATTGGGCCACCCCGCCTTGGCTTTGTCCTTTGTTATGAGATTTAAGGGAACCTTTCCCTTTCTTTGTATTCACAGATCCAAAGTCTCGCTTCTTCTATTTAAACTTTTGCTCGACCTTGATGACATATCGGTATGTCGTGCCAAGCGAGGAGATGTTCAGGAATTCTATTTCTTCCTGGATGTACTTGTGTAGGCAGCTATGGTATTTGAGTACCAAATGCTGCTCTGAATCCTTGATACCCAACTTTTTATGAAGGGTATGGAAAATATTGGTAAACTCCCGCACGTCTTGGTCCCTTCCCTACCACAGCGTGGTCCACTTTATGTATTGCTCCTCATAGCTTCCGACAGGGTAGTACTGCTCCTTGATGGCAGTTTGGAATGAATTCCAAATGGGTACGACTGAAAATAGTGAGCCCATACTTTCATCTTTCTGCTCACAATAGGTTTTCCACCAGTCCTTGATGTGGGGGGCCGCTTTGAGAAGAGAAAAAATAGTCTTTTCCCGACTCGAAAAATCATGAACAAAAAAATACCCTTCTAGTAGATTTAACCATTTATCTACGACATCTTTGTCTATTTGACCCTCAAAGATGGGGATTTCAAAATTAAATTGTACCTTAAAGGGTGTGGCATTTCCAGAGTAGCTGTTGGAAGCCGATGCATCACCTCTGGGTAGCTGCTGAAGGATCTGGGAAAATTTGTCCATCATCACATTCCTTTGCCGCTTGAGGGCTTCTTCAAGCAATATTTTGATAAGATCTCCTGCCCCCTCATCTTTCTTTTCATCCAGCATGGGAGGTCATCGGGATTTGTGAGGCTAGTCTTGCAAAGGTTCGACCAGTTCAAGCCCTAACTCCTTATATCCCGACCTCGTTTGGGACATGCAAAGAAAAACAGAGAAAAAGCATACCACTCTGATACCACTGATCCAAATTTAAATAGGAATGCAACAAATTATAGAGATAACCATAAATACAAAGATGCAGCAGAAATAATACTTCATTTCATTACTATAAATTACTAAAATATGCTTACAAATAGAAATGGAAATAAACCAGCTAGGGCGATGGTAGCTTATATTTGAGAAGAGATGTGGCAGCTACATGCCTTTGAACTGTATTACAATGAGGCTCGAAGGCCTATTTATTGTTGAGAAATAATGGAGAACCATAAACATCCAAAAACCTAACCCTAGAAGATGAAACGCCAAACTGTGGGCCCCGTTTGGGTAAATTGGTAAATCAACTTCCTGGGGTCGTTACTTTGGCATACGATCTTCGTTTGACACACACAATATCTCATCAGAAAGATCTATCTGAGAACTACAACTTTGGGAAGAGAAACATCAATCCATGGACCCATGTTACCCCCATTTTCCCAAAAACGTCGTTTAGGGCCTCAAAATGGCTCCGAAAGTTCAGGACCAGAAAAAACTACTAAAAATAATAAATTGTGCTACAATTAAGGAAACTAAAAAGCTGAAAGAAACAATGGTGGGAATCCAAGTGGACTTGGCAGGTGGCCACCAATATCCACCTGGATCATCCATGCATTGGAGTGCTATAATATGAATTCTGAAGAAGAAGAGGAGGATATAAGGAACATTAACATCCCAGAGGCAGAAGACCACCGCAAAGTTGAGGGGTCGTAGATAGAAAATCCAGATATCATTGTGTCGCTAAAAACTTGACAGGCAAACATTGGCATAGAGGCGAAACCAAAGTTTGCGAAGATAGGTGACTACTAGGATGATTCTACGGTGGACAAGGTCGCTGAGTTGCTCCTCAAATATCAGGATTTGTTTCCCATGAATTTTTGGACTTGAAAGGCATCATCGACAAGTTGGGAGTGATTAAAATAACTTTAAAACTAGATGTGAAGCCTGTTAAGCAGAGGCCATATCACCTCAACCCCAAATATAAGGAAAAGGTGCGTCTAGAGTTGGACAAGATGCTTGTAGCAGGTATTATTGAACCGGTGGAGTAATCTGATTGGGTGAGTCCAATGGTAGTTCAAGAAAAGAAGCAAAATGATGAAATCGGGATTTGCGTAGATCTCAGGAAGCTCAACAAGTAGACGGCCGGGTATGACTTTGATGAACTTCCTTCCTGTGATAAAGGAATGGGTGGATTGCCCCCGTGTTCGTCGGAGTCTGTGTTGATGAAGAGAATTTGGATGGTGTCATCCTTATCCTCTTCAGTGACTGTATCATTCGAAGATAAAACCTCTGAAGGCAAGACCGGGTCAACTGCCGCCTCGACCTTTTGACTTTCGTCAGGTATGGATTCAGTTGGTTTATCTTCAATGATAGACGCTTCAGCTGACCACTTGAGCGGGCCAGCTGGATTCTCAACTAACGAAGGACTTGGCAAGAGTTTTTTATATCCAGGAGGAAGTCGTAACGGTGAAACCGGACGATCTTCCAAGACTCTTTTAGCCTCGTCTAAGAAGGGACAACGGTGGAGGGCATGGTCGCCTTCGCACAATCTACAGGGAGGTCTAGTTCTCCCTTTTTGTCCTGGAACTTCACTTTCGCTAGTTGACAGTGTATTTTCAACATGGCCATCAGAGGTTGACGACACCGGATTGTGCAAACGGGGAGACCAGTCCCTTAGTATCTGAGGGATGCAGGGACAATCTCTGTGAAAGTGGTCTCCCTTGCAAATGACACATGGCGATTTAGGCCTGGTCAGTGCTGTGTGTGGATTTTCATTAGACGACACTTGTTTTCCCTTATTTTCCTTTGGATCCTTCTTCTTTTTCTCTTTCTTCTTCTTTTCCTTTTTCTCCTTAGGAACTTGGTTTTTAGTTTTACCAGTCCCGTCATGCGAAGAGGAAGGAAGAGAAGAAGAATTAGAGGAAGTAGAAGGTTGGCGGGAAATTCTGGATTCATCTAATTGTTGATTCGACTATTCAGGAATAGTGGTGTTCTGAACGACATTGGTTGAGAAGAGCCAGATCGACAGGCCAATTGTCAGTCCTGGAAGCGACAATGTGGCCATATGGGGCGCACCAACATCTCCCCAAGAGGAGAAGGGACTAGGATTTCCACCAAGGGGAATCCCTTGGTTGGTGGGCTCCATTTTCTCAACCTAAATATCTGTTATAGACATTTTTGTGCCTCGCATCATGGAGCATGAAATGTCGATAATTACAGGGATCCTCAGTCCCTAAACATGTTGTTCTTACCCCTAAAAGAACAAGGTCATCAAACAATAGCACTTCCAATCAGTTCTCCACCTGAAAACACTTCAAAACAGGCTTATTTTGGATCATGTCAGCTGCTCCACTGAGCTTCTGCGCTGGAATGCAACTGTTCCTCCTTGTACCTGCGCTGGAAGTCAAGATTAATGAAGGCTACCTGCGCTGGGCGAGATTGGCCAAGTGGCACAGTCATCCTGCAAGGTGTCAACTGCCCAGGAAGCTTCCAAACTGACACTTGGTTCATGAGATTCGCCCTGTGATGAGTAAGAGGTACTTGATCACCATGTGTAAGCAAGGATCTCCAAGTGGACTCAAGAACTGAAGATTAACTGAAGAGGGAGAGAACACAAGGCAGCTTCATGTCAGTCTCAAGCTGACTCATCCTCTCTTCTTCTATCCTATATATAGAGCTCTTCTATGAGGTCTAAGGAGGCTGGAATTTTGTGTAAAGCAAGGAGGTGCTGTTGGTTTACAGCTAGAGCTATTGGGTGATTGTTTTACTAGAGGTGAAGAGGAGAGTTCTTGCTGCTGGGGAGGTGCTGCTGGATTGGAGCCATCTATGGTTGTAACCTTCTCAGAACCCTGTTACTTCTATCAATAAAGTTTTGCATGTTCTCCTATATACTTGTATTGCATTGATGTATTGTATTTACTTGTATATTTGATTCACTCTAATCCATGCATCAGTTATGAGTACATGTATCTTGTAGTTTCCTCTCTTGTTTTGTGCAGGATCTGTGTGTAGCTGGACCGGCAAAGAGAGCAACGAGCTGGGAACAAGAGACAAAGAGAGAGGATAAGGGTCGACTAAGCGAAAGACACCAGGTTGGTTAATCTATTCTTCCTTCTCTCTGTACTTTCATAAAGGAAAATATCAAAGCTTTACTTTCAGTTGTTGCTAAAGACTGTCACCTTTAGAGTAGGGATAGGGTCATCCGCGTCGGATACTTTTCCCCACAACAAACTGGCGACTCCGCTGGGGAACCTAGTATCTTGTTGGTGTTTGTAGTATTTTGCTATTCATTTCTTGAAGAAAAGAGTACCAAATCGAAAAGCTTTTGACTATATCAAAAGCGAAGTAGAGGGGCTGCTACTCTTGCTCATTTGCTGAGAAAATTCAAGATTTGAAGAGCTTATCTACAAAAGACTCTTTACTCTTTGTGATAGCTTTTCATCCTCTTGATCATCCCTTAGCCTGTACTTGACCTATAGCTTTTTATTTCAGCAAAAATAGTGCATTTTTGAGCTTTTTTATGACCCGGAATTCCTTGTAAACGCAACTCTCGTGTCTCAGTGCAGGCTGTCCACAGGCAGTCTGCATTACAGCGCAGGTACTCCCTTCGGGAACTGCGCTGGAAGTCAATTTGACAGACCAGAGCCTGCGCTGGACCTGTTAGGCAGTGTCTCCCAGAGGTTGTCCACTGTGTCTGAGCCCTGTTTTCACTGATTTTTTGCTGATTGCTTGCTGGTCATTGTACTTGCTGTAAACCATTCTCCTTGACATTATTCCACCTCAATTGTGTGATGAAACTGTGAATGTTCTTTCAGTATTTCTTGTTTCAGTTACAGTTTCCCATTGTGAAAAGCGAACCAGTATAGCTGTGGCCTCTTAGATCCTGAACTGTAAAAGTGTCTTTGTGATCTGAAGAGCTAGTTTTATTACTGTTCATGGCTGTTTGAGTTTGTTTGTTTTTCACTTTATGGTTTGAATTCATATATTTTTAGTGTTGAAACAAGTACCTGTAAAGCGTCTTTTCATTTTAGACAAAACTTGTTTGTTTACGCTTCAAATTGAATTCGAAAGTCATACAACAGTTTTCCTTTTGTCTACATCAACATTAAGGGAAAAGAAAAGAAATACATGCATCTTGCATTTGCATTTTTGATAAGTTTGTGTGTCTGATCTAGGAGAAAGTGCATTAGTTTGTGCTTTGTGCTCTGTGTGGAAAGATATTGTTTTTCTCTCCCCTCAGTAGTTAGGATTTTCAAAGCTAAAAAGATTGTGAAAGCTTGCTTATCATTTTAGCTGCATTTAGGAATTTGTACCAATACATCTCGTGGTGATCCTGAAAGACAAACTGATAAACAAGATCAACTTAAAATATATTGAATGAATCTAAAAACGCATTGTAACATAACGCTCACAATAGAGGTCTAGGTAGAGACGTGTTCCGGCGTCGTTAAACGTAGTGACTGTCGATCTCTACGAAGGTGGGTGATTCCTCCTGAGGGACGATAGCACTAATACGGACTTGAGCTCCCGCGTACCGTCGCGTATATTGGGAGACCCCTATAGGCAATTATCCTTTATCCTTAGGAAGCCGTGTCGACCGCCCTACTGATCGCGATGCAGTGAACACAGCATTCACGAAGATCGACCACCCGTACCGTAAAACGTATTCTGTGGTTTCGCGAAAGGTTTGGCACACCCTCTGCCTAGATCTCCAGAGCAGTTTCTTTTGGCCCTTTTCAAACTCTATAACTGAAAAGGTCCAGCCGAGCATTTGTCACTTCGGGCTCGTTAATACATCGAAGGCGACTAGAGTCATCTTTAGCTTTTTCTCGACTCTTAAAACATGAAAAAGCAAAGTTGTGTCTAAAAGCGTCTAATAAAATTCATTCAATACGGAAACATAATTCCCCCTTTTGTATTTTAGTTGATCAAGTAATCCGCAACCGTGGAGGAAAGTCAATTAAAACTCCGTCGTTCGGGGAGACTTGCGAGTCAACCACCTTTGTCTCCGGAACCGAGAGTAGTACGGACGAAGCGAACTCGCTTGACCAGGTCAAAATCTCCTTTTAAAGTTGGAACGGAAGTTCCAACAACATCTGAGATTCTGGTCACTCCCAATATTTCTGGAATCCCTGCCTCTATTGAAGAAGTTCAACAGCAATAGAGGGACAGTTGTACTGATCCTAGTCTGAAGACAAGTACTTGCATAACTGAACCAGTTCCATCTGAAACCGGTCCACAGAGTCTTGTTGTTCAAACAACTGTCGCTGTCGAAGCAACCCCTTCTTCGGCACCAGAAATCTTTTACGGACCTGACGGTCTTCCTCTTCCTCCTGGTCTGATTACAATAGAGGAAATCGTAGAGGACCAGCAAGCAAATACTCCAATTCATTTTGGAGTAGGTGCCACTCTTTTTCCTTCTGCATCAGAAGTTTGTCCATCGCCACTGGAAGTTCCTGAAGAATCGTTAGGAAGTTTATTGGATAGACTTAAAATGTCTGAACAACCGTCGACATCTAGAACTGTGCCAAACGACACAGCGACAGCAGAAGCTCCTGCTGCCCATCCAACGATGTTTTCCGGCATACCAGCTGTCCCGACTAGTTCTCATCAGCTAGAAGGAGTCCACCCAGGGACTATTATGACAACTTGGTCTGTTCCAGTTTGTTCTTCCGGTATAATACCCGGTAATTCTTATGTTGAAACTAGACAAATTGATCCCTTTGGGAATCAGTTTAGACCATCCAGTCCTCAAAGGCAATCTACACCCTTGAGCTCTGGATTGTTACCGTATGGGGGGCAATATGCCCTTTCACTTCCTCTTCCGGGGGGATACCCATACGGCAGTTTTCAACCACATTCAGGTTTAACTGAAGTAACGACGAATGGTTGGGTACCTATGTTACCCCAACAACCAAGAGTTGTATATTCTATGCAACAATGTGTACCTATGTCTAGTATCCCGACGACGCCAGCAATTGTAACCGTGTCGCAAGTTCAATCGATGCCTGTTGTATGTCAACCCCAAGTTGTAATACAACAGCCTATTGACCCTGCAACACAACCACAATCGCCAACTGCCGGGACGACACAGATACAAACGGGAACCATAACCCCGCATCTTGGTCCGTCGGTTAGTGTTGCACAGCAAAACATGGCTTCACAACCATGGATGGTGCAATACCAACAACCTCAGTTTCAACAGGTGTACCAGGGATCTGAGCAACAGATCTTTACGAATAGTGGGCAACCCTATATTCAGAACGGGTTAAACCAACCACTTTACAGTGGCCAAGCCCACCAGCCGTATCAGTCATATCAACATCAGTTGCATTATGCTGGTATGCAAAGACCTACTGCTCAGGCGATTCCATCGTATCCTGGGTACGCCTCGCCAAACCTGAATCAGCAGTTGCCATTCGTGGCGACCCTAGAATTACCAGATTTACATCGATTAACGAACGATCCAATCACCTATGCCCATTGGTGGCCAGCGATTCCTCACAAACTTCCTTCGGACATTCCTAAATTCAATGGAAATCCGGGCGAAGACCCGTCGAATCATGTGATGACATTCCATCTGTGGTGTTCGTCGAATACCTTGAATGATGATTCGATAAGGCTTCGTCTTTTCCAGAGGACATTGACTGGTCCGGCGGCCAAATGGTATATTGAATTACCTAGAGCCTCTTTCGACAATTTTAGTTCCCTAGCCACGACTTTCTTAACACACTTTCAGTTACCTATAAGGTACGAAACTGGAACAGAGATCTTGACCAATTTCAAGCAGACAACAGCCACACATATATCAGATCATATACATGAGTGGCGTCGTCGTCGCAGAATGGTAAAAACCTATGTTCCAGATCAGCTATTAGTTGAGTGGTTTATAAAGTCGCTTCTGCCGGCAATAACAGAAGATGTGGCCAAGGGAGGCGTCGTAACAGAGGAGCAAGTTATTGCTCGTGCTCAATATTTGGACTTAGTATATACTCAGTCGGGCACGCTCTATGATAAGATACCTGACGCCCCCAGACCAGAATTTTCAATCCCTCCTCCTCCCGGATCGAATAGTGACTCTCATGCCGGTGATGGTGTGATTGGAACTGCAAACGCTAAGTCAACAAGGGATTCGAATAAGAAAGCTCGTAAGACTTCGAATCAAAAAGCAAATCAAGAGATTCTTGCTTCGGAGGTAAATGCTGTATCTACGGATAAAGACAAAAACTCCAATCAACCAGGAAGCAAGAAGAAACAAAACAAAGGGAAGAAGAAGAAACAAGGTGGGTCATCCCCTCAAAAAACTTCTTCAAACCCTCCTGGGCAAAGGAAACAATTTCCTCCATGTCAAATATGCGATGAAAATAATTCAACAAAGAACTGTCCGTTCAAAGCTGAGTTAAAGAGGTTCTTTAAAAGTTCCCAAACTTCAGCTGTGTTGACTGATCCATTTCCCACCCCAGGTAAAAATATGGTTGATAGTGGAAATGCTTCTCCGTCTCAAGTGCTTATGTTGTCGGTTTCTAAGCAAAATGATGCTTTGATCTCGACCAAGAATAAAGATTATGGGAATCCGCCGGTGTCGAACGACAAAGGGAAAGATCAACCCAGTAGTTCGACAACAACTTCGGCAGAAGTTGTAGCCCCCCTCACGCATGAATTAACAATAAAGCCACCTAAGGGAGTAGTACACAAGTCGACATTTAACCCTCGCGCCAGAGCGGCACAACACTATAATATAGTGGAGGATTTGGCCCAATCGCCATCTGCTATGTCGACTCTTGAGGTACTACAAAATTGTCCATCCCAAAGGCAGGCATTGTTATCAGCAATTGGTGGAGTGGATCCTAAAGATTCCAATCTTGTATCCTTTGATCACAAAGGATATGATCCTCAGTTACCAGCGCAATTAGCTTTCCTTATTCAAGTGAAAGCACTCAACAAAACTGTTCATAGAACGATTATTGATGAGGGCGCATCGACATGTATCATGTCGATGAGTTGCTGGAAAACTCTTGGATCTCCAACCTTGTCGCGATCTTCGACGACATTGAAAGCATTTGACGGTAGGTCGTACACTCCGTACGGTATCCTAAATAACTTTAAGGTTGAACTAGGAGGAAAAACAGTGGAAATTGATGTTGAAGTCATTGATGGCAATCTTGACTATAACATCCTACTGGGAAGACCATGGATATATGCCATGGCAGCTATAGTGTCGACATATTTTAGGAAGATCGCATTCCCATTTGAAGGAGGGATTACGATCGTCGACCAACAGAATTTCCTCCCTAATGGTTCACAAGTTACTGGAAGCATTCCCCTGATCCATGGGAGCGACCATTCAATACAAGATATCGGAGTAGGCTTGCTAAAAGATCCCACAATGATGGGAACTTTCGCGTTGCCACCTCCTTTCCATGTAGGGAATATCCCGTTTGTAGCAACATGCAACATGGTATCTTCGTCAAAGGTCGAAGAAGACAAAGTCGTCATGGATCATCAAGTGGTATTGCCACCTAGCCCTATTGAAATATTGTAGCAATCAATGTTTCAGGAATGGGAGGCGAGCCCAAATGAACGCTCGTCAAGCGTTTGGGTAGATAGGTCCGAAGAATATGGTACCCCTTTAGATCCATGGTCAAAAGTTCATGGGACTGACGAAGGAATCTTACAATCAATGATGATTGAGGGGGCACCATGGAATGATCACCACCATCGTTCCCTTCTTCCAGAATGTGAAGAAGAAACTCAACACGACCTATACCACCCTTCAGTATTTGAATTCCTAACAAATACTGTAAATACGGTGGATTCAGAGCGAAACCTATCCAATATTGAAGAGACAGTAGCCATAAACATCTCGACAAAATCTGATGTTGTAGAGAATATTCATGTCGGCAAAAGTTGTTCCCCTTCAGAACTGGAAATATATAGTGCTCTCTTTCGCGAATTTAGAGATTTCTTTGCATGGTGATACGATGAAATGCCAGGCATTGACTCGAGCATAGTTGAACATGAGATTAAAATGTATCCTGATGTGAAACCAGTAAGACAACGGCTTCGACAGGTTCATCCCAAGAAAGCCACTGCCATTAAGGCAGAAGTTGAAAAACTTCTCCATGCTGGATTCATCTACCCGGTTCCTCTAACCGATTGGGTATCGAATATTGTCCCTGTTATGAAAAAACAAGGGACGATAAGAGTGTGCGTCGACTATAGGGATGTAAACAAAGCTTGTCCAAAGGACAACTACCCTACACCCTTCATCGACCAGATAATTGATGAATGCGCCGGATGTGAAATCTTTTCCTTTATGGATGGATTTTCCGGGTATAATCAAATAAATATCCGCCCACAGGACCAGTCTAAGACTGCATTTATTTGTCCGTGGGGCACATTCTCTTATCGAAAATTACCCTTTGGTTTAAAGAACGCAGGGGCGACGTTTCAGAGGGCAATGAATTATGCCTTCCATGACATCAAGAACATTGTTCAACCTTACCTTGACGATCTTCCGGCTCATTCGCGGAAGCGGACTGATCATCCGCGGCATTTGAGAGCAATATTTCTACGTTGCCGACATTACAAGATAAGACTCAATCCGCACAAGTGTGTGTTTTGCGTCGGTTCTGATCGTTTACTTGGATTTGTTGTCTCTAAGGATGGGATTCGTCTCGACCCCTGTAAGGTTCAGGCAATCATTAATTTGCCTCCACCTTCAAATTTGCTTCAGATTCAGAAACTCCAAGGGAAAGCAAACTTTCTGAGGAGGTTCATTCCAAATTACGCAGAACTTGCCAAAGGTGATACTCGTCTTTTGAAAAAGGATGTACCTTTTGTCTGGGACCAGGTTGCGCAAGCTTCCTTTGACGCTCTGAAAGATTGTCTAGTAAGAGCATCATTAATGTACGCCCCGGACTATCAAAGAGATTTTAACCTGTATCTAGCTACAGCAGATACGACCATTGCGATGGTCTTAGTGCAAGAAGTCGATGGAATTGAACATCCTATTTATTATTTAAGTAAAAACTTAAATGATACAGAAAGTAAATATTCCTATGTTGAAAAACTAGCGCTTGCTGCTGTTCAAGCGATTCAAAGGTTTCGACATTATGTCCTCTTTAGGAAAACTACCGTTCTGTCAGATTGCAATCCCATGACATATATACTGTCGCGACAGTTGCTTGGGGGAAAATATTCAAAATGGATAGCCATCCTTCAAGAGTTTGATTTAGATTTTGTAAAATCCAAATCGAAGAAAGCTCTAGTTTTCGCGGAATTATTGTGCGATCTCCCATCGTCGTCCAACGATGAAACATCAGAAGAGTCATTCGTGGATGAAAATTTGTTTCTAATATCAGTAAGCGATGAGTGGTATGGAGACATCATTGTTTATCTCCAAACCCAGAAATTTAGGCCTAATACCTCACACTCGGAACAGAAGCGTATACGATACCAATCTAAAGACTACATGATCGTCGGTGATACACTTTACCATCGTGGCGTCGATACGGTTCTGAGGAGGTGCCTTACCCATGAGGAGGCGGAAAAAACCCTGAATGATTGTCATTCAGGCGCGTGCGGGGGGCATCAATATGGATATGCGACAGCACAAAGAATCTTACGAGCAGGATATTTCTGGCCAACTATGTTTAAAGATTGCATAATAGCTGTCAGAAGTTGCCATGCATGTTAGATCTTTGATAGCAAAACCAGAAGACCGCCCGCACCCTTACAGCCAATAGTTGCTGTTGGGCCCTTCGCCAAGTGGGGCATCGATTTCATGCAATGTAACCCCACCTCGACCGGGGGGCATGGGTATATTATAGTCGCTGTTGACTATTTTACCAAATGGGTCGAGGCGATGCCTACATTGGATAACACTAGTGAAACAGCTGCCCTTTTCTTTTTCAATCATGTAGTCGCCAGGTTCGGCGTTCCGCAAGCTATAGTGACAGATCATGGATCGCATTTTCGCAATCACATGATCGTTGAGTTAGCTGCCAAACTAGGGCTATCGCACGACAGCTCTACCCCGTATTATCCACAAGCCAACGGACAAGTTGAGGCAATCAACAAAGTCCTGAAGCGTATGTTGCAAAGGATGATCGGGGTTCACAAGAGAAGATGGCATCTAATCCTGTACTCAGCATTATGGGCTTACCAAACCTCGGTAAAAAACGCCACTGGGTTCACACCATTCCAATTGGTGTATGGCCTAGAGGCAGTATTACCGATCCAGTGCGAAATTTCGTCTCTTAAACTCGCAATTGACCTCCTCCCCGGAACCTCAGAAGAAGAGGCTCGTTTCCTGGAATTGATCCAGTTGGATGAAAACCGTCGTGACGCCGCTTTGGCAAACGAGGCTCATAAGAAACGAGTCAAAGCACAGTTCGACAAGAATGTCAAACCTCGCAACTTCTCTGAGGGTGACTTGGTTTTGCTTTACGACCAAGAATCCGACAAATTAGGAGCAGGAAAATTTCAGTCCTTATGGATGGGTCCCTATATTGTTAAAAGGGTGTTAGCAAAAGGAGCCTACGAGTTAATGGATTATGACGGAATACCACTGGCGCAACCCCGCAACGGGTTGTACCTCAAGCGTTACTATGCCTGAATAGTAACCTGAGTGCTTTTGTTGTATTTTGTTTTCGCTAAAGTGTTTGTTTCGGTTTAGTAATCCACCCTTCTCGTTTGTTGCAGATGTCGAATTATTCTGATACATATGTGGGATATGCCGACGGAGCGAGTTGTAGTACGCGGAATTTGTCCTCCGCAGCCTGGGCCATTTTTGATCCAAGCGGCGAGTTAGTGAGTTTCAGAGGTGTGTGTATTGGACGGTCAACAAACAATATCGCTGAGTATAGTGCGTTGATTGAACTCCTCTCTGATACCATCGCTCATGGTATACGCCGACTAATTGTTAGGCTAGACTCACAACTTGTGATACTACAACTCACTGGTATATATTCAGTCCGCAATCCAGCTATTTATCGAATGTTTCTAAGAGTTAAGATTTTGGAAAGAGAGTTTGATTCAATTCAATACCAGCATATTTCCAGAAACTTGAACACATTAACAGATTCATTGGCAAACTATGTATTAGATAGACATTTACAACATATATAAAAAGAGATGCATCGGTGCTATGCAAGTGGATCACAAATAAACTGAAATAAACTCTGAAAATCAAAATATATAAAGCTGTTTATAGTTTGTACATAATGTGCTGTAATCAAAACAAAATTGGTCATATGACCTAGAACTCAAAAAGATGCTAGGGGGCACCCTAGCCTAGTGGTGCTCATGAAAGTACGTCACGGTCTGTGCGATCATGCGCAAGAGACGAGTCCATCGTCTAGGCACGCCGATGGTGTGCCGCTGCAACTGTAAAGGTAACTCGTCAATCTGTACATCCGGAAGACCACGAGTAAGGCTCTCAACCTGCTCCTGCACAGCTGCAAGTATCTCAGTATCACCAAGGTCGCGAATAACAACTCTCCTAGCAGGCTCTGCTGCTGGGGCAGCAACTGGCGATCGTGGACGAGCTACTGGACGAACAGGACCAACATCTGCATGCACCCAAAGAGTTTGATCAGTTTTGAACAGTAACATCATAAATAAAAACAATAAACAGTGATGTGGTCAGAGTTTTTACCAATAGCGCCCCATTGCTCGCCATCCGGAAGCACCAAGTCCGGATCACCTCGGTAGTCCATACCCACATATGGATACTCAGAAAATGCTATCTCCTGACGCTCGAACCACCTAAAGAAGGACTCAGTGAAAGTAATATGAGGTTGACCAGCATGCCGGGACATATGGTCAACCCACCTCTACATGCGTGGCTCGGTCGGAGAAGGCAAATCAAGCAAGATGTACTGAGGTTGCATCAATGGGATTTTCTCCAAGACAAAGGCAGTCAGAATAGAACCAAATCCAAAGTTCTTCAGCCCCCTGTCCTTTACCTTGGTCAATTGACTTTTCATCTGAACAAGTATTGCATCACACCAGTTAAACACTTTCGGTTGGAGACACTCCAAGGCGTGCTGCATATAAGATCTGTTGGCAACATGTAAAGCTGCGCTACCGGCCATCCTACCAATAGTAAACAGAATGGACCTGAGAGACCTGTCAGTAATGTCACGGATATTGATCTTGCCGTCTTTGCTCGGCTGTGAACCTTCCCGGCAATACTGACGGATATAGTCTCTAGTGGAAGTAGTCCCTCGAGCCGTACCTAACAAAGAAATGGGAGCTCCCCGCCTTGACAACCCAGTCAAGAAGTACATGTCCTCTATGGTCAAGGGGAAGGACTTCCCCCTAATCTGGAATACTTGGTTAACAGGATCCCAAGCATTAAGCATATACTGCAGTAAAGAAATCTGTGCTCTCATGCTAGAGATACGGAAGAACTTCAGCAGGCCACAGTTCCGAAGCGCGTTCACCGTGACTGGGTCATGGAGTGCAACCATGTCCTCTGCTTCATGTTCTCGTTCTCGCCATGTAAGGGACATTTTGTCCAAAGTTCCCTACAATCAAACAAGAGAAGGAGTAAGTTCCTGATTTTGATGAAAATCTGGCGAAAAAAATCATCAAAAAACACATGCAAGGTCAGCTTTTCTAGGCCCAGCGCAGGCAGAGAGGCTTCCCCTTGCGCTGTAAGGCAGTCTGCCTTAAGGCTGCCTGAAATACAGCGCAGATTTCGAAAGGGGAACCTGCGCTGATGCCAGGGCGCCCTAATGAAACCCCTGGGGCCCAGAAACTCTGAAAAACATGCATGAAACTGAAAAAGGAAACCATGAAAGTGAAGGGCTAAGGTTTAGCTCCTACCTAGTCTAAACGGCGCCGAAAATCGTCCACAGAATCTCCTGGAATCAGCTGGTGAAAATCAAGGAAGAAGAGGCACCTCCAGAGCTCCAACAAGCAAAATGCAAATGAAATGGTAAATGAGAGGTAAAAACCCCTTTTTATGACTTTTTACACAGTTTAAAGTTAAATATTAGGGTTATAATCTCGTTTTCATGCAAATATTGTCCATTTCTAACAAAATTTGTTGCAGCAATTGAAGATGAAGTACTACATTTGAAAAGAGAAAAGCTAGTAAAAGTAAAAAATTAAATTTGACCATGAATCGAGCAGTTTTACCACAGAATTTATGCGCGTTAAAAAATAGAAAAGTGTGAGCAAAGTTTTTCCACCAAAGTTCAAGCTCATTAAAAAATGAACCTATCTCGGTAAATAACCATTGCGATCGTAAATTTATGAGCCTTAAAAAGCCTTGGTCGTGTTTTCATCCATCACCTCCATTTCATTTGGCCGATCGTTCACCCCATTATGTGTGTTTACCCCTTTTGAGGAACAGCTGCGAAGAGTGATTTCACCTAGCCATCCTTGTGACACTACCGTGATTGGAAAATTCCAATTTGTACCTGGAATCAGTTGCTATCCCTGTTTATCACTCGCTCCTCAAAAGACGAGTCTTCTTTGAGCTCTTTTCACTGACTCGTAAAATATGAAAAGTTTGCCGAGTTTTGGCCTTCTAGCTCGTTAAACGACCGGAACGCTATCCCTCCTCTAGATTTTAATCTTTTTGGACCTGAGGGATTATTGCACAAAAAGATCGAGCGCTTGTCTTGTTCGGCTCGTAAAAGTACCAAACATCCATCCCTTCTGTATTGTTTTATACTTTTTCGGACTTAAGGGATTAGATGACGAAAAAGGAATCATGGAGTTGACTTTCTGTACCTTTTCAGACTCTCTAAAAATGAAAATGACCGAGTTTTCCTTGTCGTTAGACTCGTTAAAACGATTAAATAGCGACAAACTTGTCTTTAGACGAGAACGAGTTTCCCTATCGCTAGGCTCGTTAAATCATAGCGATGGGCTTGCCCGAAGGGCAGGTTATAGAACAAGCATATGTTATCCTCCTCAAGCTTGACAAAAATAAAGAGGTACTGGTCAGAAATGACTGGGGAAAAATTGGGAGAACATCAAAGTTTAATGGTAGCAAGTCACTCTTGAACATGACACTTTTCCTCCGTACCACATCGGGTTGGGTTGTTTCATTCACCGGTCTCACCGCCATGGTCCTCGCCAAACCATCCACATTTGGGGTAATGCTACCGATCCATCGCATCAGTTTCGTTATATGTTCAAGAGGGGTCATTCTGAAAGTGTCAACCGTGTCCCATCCACTGCCATACATCATCCTTCATCCATTCATAATCGCCACCCTGAATCATATGTCACAGTTTGTTTTCGCCTCCACTAAAATCATTAGCTCCGTTCCGTGTCATTGATGTGGGATTCATTAAGGCCCTCCTTTGACGGATCGCTTCTTGTCGACTTCAGCTCATTATCCAAGAAGTTGGTCTAGGAACACCCCCATCAGTACTTTGAAGCTTGCATGCCTCAATGGCAAGTTTCTCACTTCCGGCGACAGGTATACATCAATGACCTTCGACCAGAAGATTTTGCGTGGCGTTCGACGCCAAGTCCTTTATTCACGCCACGTGAATTGTACTGCAGTACCTTGAGGGTCATCGTCATTATTGGTGATTCCTCTCGCGCTTGTTAACGGTTTTCATTATTGACCGGTAATCAAGCGATGTCTTTCCATGTTCGACTTCAGCGAAATTCTCACATGGATCGACTTGTACTTAGAGTGAAGATCGAACGAGTTTGAAGACCCCGGATCTAGTTTCATCCATCCGGGCTGCGATATATATTCAGGAAATATAAAAGCATTTGCCATGTACATCATTGCAGCAGATGATCATCCTATTCAAAGGATGATAATTTCAGCAGAAAATTATCAGTCTATCTTCAGACGATCGTCTGTCATATGTACCAAAATGTATTTATAAAAGCTGAGCATGGGAATGCCCGCCTCAGCTAGATCATGAAAATAGAATGAAAAATAATGTATTGTATTGTATTGTATTACAGGGCGCCTCCTCAGCACTGGAATGAACTTCAGACCCTCTAGATAAAGCATTTCACCCGATAAACGGCCTCATACTTTAGGGGGCAACTGTTATAGACATTTTTGTGCCTCGCATCATGGAGCATGAAATGTCGATAATTACAGGGATCCTCAGTCCCTAAACATGTTGTTCTTACCCCTAAAAGAACAAGGTCATCAAACAATAGCACTTCCAATCAGTTCTCCACCTGAAAACACTTCAAAACAGGCTTATTTTGGATCATGTCAGCTGCTCCACTGAGTTTCTGCGCTGGAATGCAACTGTTCCTCCTTGTACCTGCGCTGGAAGTCAAGATTAATGAAGGCTACCTGCACTGGGCGAGATTGGCCAAGTGGCACAGTCATCCTGCAAGGTGTCAACTGCCCAGGAAGCTTCCAAACTGACACTTGGTTCATGAGATTCGCCCTGTGATGAGTAAGAGGTACTTGATCACCATGTGTAAGCAAGGATCTCCAAGTGGACTCAAGAACTGAAGATTAACTGAAGAGGGAGAGGACACAAGGCAGCTTCATGTCAGTCTCAAGCTGACTCATCCTCTCTTCTTCTATCCTATATATAGAGCTCTTCTATGAGGTCTAAGGAGGCTGGAATTTTGTGTAAAGCAAGGAGGTGCTGTTGGTTTACAGCTAGAGCTATTGGGTGATTGTTTTACTAGAGGTGAAGAGGAGAGTTCTTGCTGCTGGGGAGGTGCTGCTGGATTGGAGCCATCTATGGTTGTAACCTTCTCAGAACCCTGTTACTTCTATCAATAAAGTTTTGCATGTTCTCCTATATACTTGTATTGCATTGATGTATTGTATTTACTTGTATATTTGATTCACTCTAATCTATGCATCAGTTATGAGTACATGTATCTTGTAGTTTCCTCTCTTGTTTTGTGCAAGATCTGTGTGTAGCTGGACCGGCAAAGAGAGCAAGGAGCTGGGAACAAGAGACAAAGAGAGAGGATAAGGATCGACTAAGCGAAAGACACCAGGTTGGTTAATCTATTCTTCCTTCTCTCTGTACTTTCATAAAGGAAAATATCAAAGCTTTACTTTCAGTTGTTGCTAAAGACTGTCACCTTTAGAGTAGGGATAGGGTCATCCGCGTCGGATACTTTTCCCCACAACAATATCAACGCAAGAAAAAGGGTACGAATATTCCGTTTAAAATAAATTTTAACGACGCTTGGACACAACTTGCTTTTTCAATTTTAAAGAGTCGAGAAAAAGCAAAAGATGACTCTAGTCTCCTTCGATTTTTAATGAGTCTGAAGTGACAAGTGCTCAGATGGACCTTTTCCGTTAAGGAGTCTGAAAAGGAACGAAAGGGACTGCTCTGGAGTTCTAGGTAGAGGGTGTGCCAAACTTTTCGCAAAACCGTAGAATACTTTTTAGGGTACGGGCAGTCAATCTTCCCGAATGTTGTGTTCAGTGCATTGCGATCAGTAGGGCGGCCGACATGGCTTCCTATGGATAAAGGTTTTATGCCTATAGGGGTCTCCCAATATATACTCGATGGTACGTGGGATCACAATCCATACTGGCTCTTGTCGTCTCTCAGGAGGAGTCACCCAACCATCAGTGAGGCGACCAGTGACCAGGTTTTACGACGCCGGAACACGTCTCTAGCCTAGACCTCTATGTTGTGCGTTAAGTTACAAAGCATTGTTAAGTTCATTCAATTTATTTTAGGTTGATCTTTCTTAGAAGTTTGCCTTTTTGGATCACCACGAGATGTAGATACAATTCCTAAATGCAGTCTAAAGATGATAAGCAAGCTTTTATATCTTTTCAACAATGAAAATCCTAGCTACAAGGGGAAAAGAAAGACACAATATTTTCTCAAAGAGCATAGAGCACACTGTAAATGCACTTTTCCTAAATCAATCCATACAAACTGTCAAAATGCAAATGCACATATGCATGTATTTGTTTTCACTTTCTTAATATTGATGCCTAAAAGGAAAGTTGTTGTACAAATTTGAATTCGATTTCAAGTGAAAAACACAAACAAGCTTCTTTTTCGAAATCAAAAAGACGATTACGACACTTATGATTTTGAAGTAAACACTTGTTTCGACACTAGAAATTCACAAATTCAAACCAAAAGACAAAAGTAAAAGCGCAATCAAATGTCAACAGCAAACAAACTTACTCCTAAGATCAAAACGACACTTACGACAGGTCTAGATCTAAGGGCGACAGTATGACTAGTTTACTTTTGGAATGGGAAACTACAAATGATGTAACAAATACAGTTTCTTTATACAACTGAGGCAGAATTAAGGCAGAGAAAAGGGGTTTTTAGATAGGTACACACACTGATAACAGGCTGCAAAAATCAGAGAGAAAACTGAGCAAAAGGAAGCAGAGAACCACAGCTGCACAGGGCAAAGGCTGATCAACGCACCTGTTATACAGAGAAACTGAATTGCAGCATAGGTAGCCCTCTCGGGACCTGCGTTGAAATGCTGAACCTCTTCACAGAGCCTGCGCTGAAGCAGAAACGAGAATTGTCTCTGGGTTCTGGGTCATGGTTTGCAGTTTAATCTATGGTTTTTGGCCGGATAAAAGCTATCAATTAGGTACAATTAGAGGGATGATTTAAAGGAGGACTAAGATCTATCACAAAGGGCTGTTAGAGCATTTGTGGATCAGCTGTTCGAATCATAAACCAATCCTAGTGGAAGGATTGAAGCAGCAGCTACTTTGCATTTGATAATGGAAAATGCTTTTCGATTGCTACTTCTTGTGTTTATGAAACAAACAATCAATAGAAACACAAATAAACTAACTAGATACGATCCCCAGCGGAGTCGCCAATTTTTTGTTGGAAAAAGTATCCATTCAGAATGCCCCTATCCCACTCTAAGGTGTGACAGTGCCTTAGCAACAAACAAGGAAAACTATTTTCGTATTCTTCTTTATGAAATGTAAACAAAGAGGAAGGATGTAACTAACCTGTGTCTTTCGCTAGTTTGTTGATCCAATCGCTCTCTCCTTTGTTCGCTTCCCACTGCCTGCTCTCTCACTGGTCCAGCTTCACCAAGTTCCTGCAAGATAAAAAAATAGAGAAACTACACAAAAGACATAGATTTACATTCATAACTAGTTTAGGATAAGATTTAACCTAAATATGCAAATATAACAAAACACCATTGATATACAAGCATATAGGAAAAACTCGAATAGTTTTATTGATATAAGAAAGTCCAAGAGGAGATACAACCAAGTGAGTCTCGATCCAGCATCTACCTCCCAACAAAGGAATCCCTTCCTCTCCTCCAACAAAGCATAAATCACCCAATGTACTAATCTCAATCTCAAACCAACAACAATTCTCTGCAAAGTACAAAATTCCAGCCCCCTGGATCTCTGGGTGAGAGACCCATATATAGATGTAAGCAGAGAGGATGAGTCAGCTTATGTTTTGACTTGTGGCTTCTCTCTGTCAGTTCTTGCTTCCACTTGGAGGTTGAGAGCCTCTTACTCATCACTAGTCGAATTCAATGAGGCAAGTGTCATTGGAGAAGATTCTGGAAGCTTCCAATGCCTTTCCACCTCGTTGAATGAGCTTGCCATTTGTCATTTCCCACTCAACGCACCATGGTAGTGCATCCACCTGCGTTGCAACGCACCTAGCCAGTGTATTTGGGTGCTTTGCAACGCAGGCAGCTAGTGGAGCCTCTGAATTGATCCTGATTTAACTAGTTTTGGGCAGTTTCTGGTGGAGAACTTCTGGGAGAAGCTGTCATTTGTTGACCTTGTTTCTTTAGGAGCTGGAACAACATCTTTAGGGACTTAGGATCCCTTGGTTTATGGACATTTTATGCTCAATTCTGTAAGGCACAAAAATGTCTATAACATAGCTGATCATAGCAATGGTGAGTGTTGAATAGGAGGAGTCTCTATGAAAGGTGGAAGAGAGAGCTTATCCCTAAGGAAGGTAGCACAATTGATGGAACTGCCATACCAGAGAAGGAAGGGTGACACAAACTATGCCAACAACCAGGTCTGGAGTCATCCAAAAGGCCAACTGTTGGAACGAATTCGCCTAATCTGGATCATCGCGAGTGTATAATAGAGCTTTAGCGCTGACATCGCTAGTAGGTAATGTAGCCAGTCAGACTGTCGGTAAAGATAGAAAATAGCCTCGCGCTGGAGCATGGAATCGGACCATCGCGGGAAATAGATGTACTTCCACACTGGAAGCGAGACTGGACTATTTAAGACCACCGTTCATCGTGTATATTAAGTCCATTCTCGCAATGAGGTAGATAACTTAGGAAAAGTGGGTCAATTGGCAGCATAAGAGAGTATTTGTTTAGTATGAGCATGTTTGACTTGGACACATGACATAGTAGAAGGACTGGGAGTGAAGGTAGTGACAAATTACTATGTAACAGATGCCCCCTAAAGTATGAAGCCAGAGAGAGTGGGAGGGGTGAAATGCTTTACGAAACTGACTGAGCTGGAACACCACCTAGAAGAACCTGCAGGTGCAAGTACAACTGATATCTCTAAAAGTGAAATACATGTATTCTAGGCATGGACGCAACCATCCAAAAGACATACGAACTAGGTCTGTGGTATGGACGCAACCATCCAACTAATAAGACCATGATAATGACAAAGGTATGGTCGCAGCCATCCATGAAGACTCAGGTATAGTCGTAGCCATCCATCAATGAGTCATGTGATAACAAACCAATCCACGCAGCCCAAACATGTGTAATCTGAGTTCGGGGTCTTGAACCCGACCGACCATAGTACACATTCTAGCATGTGAATAGAGGTGCTAAAGTCAAGCATGATAGAAAGTCGCTTGATTAGCAGTCGATGATGTAAACCGTTAACAAGCGTGAGAGAAACCACCAATAATACTAATGGTTCTCAAGGTACTATCCAGTACAATCCACGAAGTGTGAAAAGTGAGCTGAAGTCAAACACTCGTGGAATCACCCAATTGATGACCAATGATGAAAGCCGAACGTCAGGCACGAAGAACTTGCCATTGAGGCATGCAAGATCTAAGGTACCAAAAGGGGATCTCTAGATCAATCTCCTGGATAATGAGCTGATGTCGACAGGAGACGATCCGTTGCAGGAGGGCCATAATGTTTCCCCCATCAATGACACAAGACAAGGAAAAAGCAGTAGATGGTGAAACAGAGCATGAGGAGGAAAAGGAAAGGATGTAAGCTGCAGAAGGATTATACTCTTGAACATGTCAGAAACACGACTCTGGAGGGTGGCAGCATTCAGATACCAAGGGATCAAAGGCTTGATGGATACAGCACGGATCAGATGGAATAAGGCTAAATGACAACCCAAACCCATGGAAGGCCAAATGATGATGTGTGGATATCCCAACCCAACAAGAAGAAAAAGTGTCGATGTTCAAGAGTGACTAGCTGCCATAGAAAATTAAAGATGATTTCCAAATTTTCCCCCACCATTGCTGGCGAGTACCCCAGTTATTTTTGAAAAACAAGCTTGAAGGGGATAGCATATGCTTGTAATATAAGTTCGACCTTCGGTCGAATCCAACCTAGTAATAGTTTAACGAGCCCTAGGGAGGAGAAGCTCGAGTCTCATCATGGTGACGAGTCCAATGTCGTCAGGGTTTAACGAGTTCGACATAGGTAAAATTCGGAGTCCTTTTCATGTTTAGGGAGTTTGAAAGAGACACAAAAAGGAAAACTCCAGGGGGGTCCTTTTTCATAGATTTGTGTCTCTCGAGCCTGAAAAAGTATAAAATGATACTCGAAAGAACCAGTTGACCATTACGATCAAGGAGTACTTTTCGTAATTAGTGACCTCAACCGGAAAAAGTAGAAAAGCGATCAAAACCACGTCGCTTCGTAACCAATAATGAGCTCGAAACGACAAAATATCGACAATCTTTTCATGTTTATACGGTCATAAAAGAGCTTAAAGCATACCGCCTCTCATTTCGTTTAACAAGTCGAAAGGGACAACTCGGCTATCTTTTCGTCTTTTAAGTCAGAAAAGAGCATTAGAGATGACTTTACGGACCAAGTGCACATGAAGTACAATATAACTCCACTACCTGTAGCTCTGCACAAAACACGTCAAACGTAAAACCCATTTGACATAAATGATTAATATATAAGGAAACCCAGTTGAAAAAAACCAAAAACTCCAACGAACCATGCGATAAAAATGGAAAAAACCCACATTCTAAAGTAAAATTTGTAATATTTCAAAAAATTACTATAAAAAGGGTGCGGTAATTCATTTTTTTTTACCATTTGCACTGTTCATTTTACCGTGGAGCATTTGGAGCACCAACCTGAGCAAATTTCTCAAGCTGATTCCGACCTCATCTGTCCACGGTTCGCCCTGAAACCTCCACCAAGTAAGTGGACTTCTCCCTGCGCTTCATTTTAGCAGTATTTTTATATAATTTAGCGTTAGGTAGGTAAATTTAGATGGATTTTCTAGTCGGAGTCCGTCGCTCGGTCATCGTGGGTATGCTGCTCGGGTCCGCGATGACCGAGCATGATTTACATGCAACGCCTTCCGATTGTCGCGAGAATATGATGTATTCTCGCGATGACCGCGAGAAAAATGAACTGTGAACATAGTGCCATCGCGACAGTTTTAAAAATAGTCACGATGACGATGGAAAATTATTTTTTTGTGAAAATTACGAATTGAAATTTATAAACGAAGTTCTAACTCATTTTTTCTCGTCATGCAGGGCATCATGGCATTTGTTTGGCAGGAACGAACTCACGATGTCAACGATGAGGAAGCTTTTGCTGATGCTAGGTTCCAAAATGCTTTACGCGCATGTGGGTTGCTCAAATTCTTCCTTACTCTGCACCGTCGGGCCCAACCCAATTTGTTAGAGCTGATAATCCGTGCCTGGAACCCAACAGACGGAAAATTCATAATTTGGGGCCGAGATATTGAGTTCGATGCTACGGACATATATTTCATGACCGGATTGTCCCATCGTGGTGAGAGGCTGATCCTAGAGGGCCAACACCCTGGGGGCGAATCACTAGAGATGCTGATGGCACGAGTGTGCCCACTGGCACGCAAATCAAAGAGCGGGAAGGTGGCAATTCTAACGGTGGAAGACTTGGTTCTTCGTGTAGTTCTCTTTATGGTGACGAGGGCAGTGGGCTCCCAAGCCCAACAGGAGGCAACGTAGACCCAACTCCGATTGGCTCTTGAATGCCTCAATCCGACCATGTTCAACTGGGTGGAAACAGTGACGATCAACATGAAGAGACAACTTACCAACTGTCGTCGAGGAGAGATGAAACAATTCGGCTATGGGTCCATCTTGATCCCCTTTGCTTTTAGCACAGAGCAAGACCACACCTGTGTTAACTGTGGGCCTGCGGACCCTGTCAAAATTTTGAAAAACCGAAGATTTCCTCTGTTAGTCAGCTTAGTTTTTGTTTAGAAATTGTTATCCACTGCCCAAACCTGCATATAACTTGTCAGAAGTTTTCCTTAGGTTGATTTCATTAGTGTTAGGGTTTTAGGTGAAATTCCTAGGAGTTTTTCTTGTTGGGCTTGTTTTT
Source organism: Pinus tabuliformis (assembly GCA_031772625.1). NCBI lineage: Eukaryota > Viridiplantae > Streptophyta > Pinopsida > Pinales > Pinaceae > Pinus > Pinus tabuliformis. The sequence continues at coordinate 512,208,585 of CM062806.1, read as the reverse complement.
CATTTTGGTTGTGTAGTGGCTCTGAGCTTAGAAGCTGTAGGGACTTCAGATCACGTTGGTGTCTACCAGTCTTCTTATGAGTCTGACCATTTATGAAATCTCCCCTTTTTGAGGAATCCGCTTTGAGTTTTCTCTTTACAAAACTTCGAAAAGCTTGTGTTTAAAAGTTTGGATTTTCATTTTCAAAAAGAAAACAAAATTGGTTGTTCTTGACTGATTTGTGATTCTGCATAAACTGGTCCTTAACTCACATCTAGCTAAGCAAAACATCCTTAAAAAGACATCTTGTAGGCTTTGACTTCAAATAGGTTTTTATAATTTATAGATCTCAAAGTTAGTCATTTCCATAGTTTTGAGTGTTTTATAAAAAAAAAAAAAAATATCTTTTGGAAAAAGTTTGTTTTTTGTAGTGGTTGAGTGCTTTGAAATGAAAAAGGGAAATTTTTGTGAAATAACCAGTTGTCTAATTTTGAGTGCATTGGAAAAGGAAAAAGATCTTCTTTTAATTTGTTTGATTAAGAAGGATTTGTGTTTACAAAGTATTTGCATTCTCAAACTCTTTCTTAGTTATAAGTTCATCGTAGAGAAAAAGATTGTTTAAATCATCTTAGGTGAATTTTTAGTGATTTTGAGTCGAGTCTTCATACCACGAGTTTCATATCCGCACCTTTTGACTTAAACAAAAACCAATAAAAGATAACACTTAAAGTAAAATTCATCTAGTAACATTTTTATTTCTAGGGCTCTGATACACCAACTTAGCTTAGGCTAGTGTCTTGGAGTAGGAGAGTAATTAACTCTCCAAGACAGTAAAAACAAACAAGTAGTTGTATCTTGTGGTAGGGAAGAAATCCAATTGTTGCATTTATGACCTGGGAAAGCTCCTCTTAAAGGAGAAGCACGAGATCGTGTCCGAACCAATGTGGGAATAAATCCTTCCTCATTGGGAATGACGCCAGATATTCACGTATTAAAAATGGTAAACCTCGGATTAACCATTGTCGAGGAGCCTGGGGTCACTTGTTGGTAAACCTTGGATTATGTCAAGGAGCCTTCAAGGGGATTGAGCTTGCTACTCTGCCCTTGCGTGCATATCGGATCGTAGACTGTTCCCCCAGGTATATTTGTTTCAGTTGGTAACCTTAGTGGCCATATTCTTTAGGATTCTTCCTGAGGTGACAGTGGTTGGAAGATCCCATTGTACCTGGAGCAGACGTCGGCTAGACTCACTTGGATTTTCTAAGGGGTTCTCTTCACTCGAGACGGTTAAGTGGAGGAACTTGTGCTAGTCTATTCATCAAGCAGGTTGTCGGGGTAACTGTTCCAACCGCCATTTCTGTATTTAACTCTGCAACGTTGGATTTCATCACCAACTAGTGTTTTCAGTACGGAAAGTTACTGTTTGTGTGCGTTTGATCTCCTAGATTCTTTAGGCGTGTGATTCAAATTTTTTTGGTTCTTTAGAGGCTTTACGTGGTTTTCATTAAGATTTTACTTTGTTTGCGTGTGAATTAGTTAAAAGTTTTTAACCGTGGCTGAATTACCGAGGAAGTCCCATAGACTTCAGGGCCAACCTCCTGAGTTTTCACCGAGCCAGCTTGAAGGCTTGAAAGTCCTCGTAACTCCTAGAGATAGTAGAGTTGGGTCACCTGAAGAAGGAGAATCTTCTTTGATAGTACATCCTGATTTTCAAGCGTTAGTAGCAGATTATAATCCACAGTCAGTGTCTGTTTCCGAAGTTGCTGGTATATTTTCATCTACTAGTGATATAGGTGAGGAACCTGAAATATCCAAACCTGAAAGTGAATTTGCTGCTACTCCGACATCGGGGTTTGTTTCTCCAGCTTCTAGTGGTCCTGGTTCACCTAGGGTAGAAAGAGTAATCACCCAAGATCTTCCTTCTGGACTTATTGCTATTGAAGAACTTGCTACTCCGGAAGAAGAAGTAGGCATCCCTATCCCTGAAAATCAACCTGTTATTGAGCTAAGGGAGAGTGAATCAATTTTTTACAGTCCACCTAGGAGTAGTACTTGGTATCTTTCTTTGACTAATTTCTTAGAAAACCCAGGGTTAAGTTTTTCACCACCTCGCGTTCCTTATCACCCAACACCTAGAGGTTATTATCCTCCGTTAAATATGTCAGGACAGTCATCCATGTTTACTCAATCGCCTGAATCATTTTTGTACGGCGGTCCTTCTGTTCCCTCTGGGTATCAGTCCCTTTCTGGTACTTTTTCGGGAGCATCTCCTCAACCCATTGAGCAAGGTTTACTAACTGGAAGCAATGGTACTAAGCCGTTGAGCGTAGAAGACATTCTCATGATGTCAGGTTCTATTCCCAATCCTCAACCTCAAGGTGGCCAGTTACCGCCTGGGGGGCAGCCTTAATTATCGCCTGGGGGGCAACCTCAAGGACAGTACATACCTATGAGACAGTACGTTCCTCAAGGTCAACCCCAGACTCAATATGTACCCCAAGGTCAACCCCAGTATCAATTTATACCTCAAGGTCAACCCCAGTATCAGTATGTGCCTCAAGGGTATCAACCCCAAGGTCAGTACTCGAACCAAGGTTTCCAACTACCCTCCGGTCAAACATATGTGCAAGGAACGGGAAATGTACCTTTAAATTATCAATCCTACCCTCAACCTGGTTATGGTCCTCAATATTCTCAACCTGTTATGGGTCAGTACCCCGGAATGAATATTGTGTGGGATCCATCGCAAACTCAACAGGTGTTGCAGCCAAATGTACAGTTGTCATCTCAAACTAGACAATCCTTAGTTTCTAGTACACCCCAGCAACCAGTCCAGTCTAACATTCACACTTCTGTACCTTCGGTAGTTTCTCAGCCTGGGCCTAGTACACCTCATACTCCGCTTCAAACGACTGCTACAACTGCCGCAACATCTGTTCAATCTACCCCACCTACTTCTGGAGTATCGACAACTTCGGTTTCTACTGTTCCTGTATCTACTCCTCAGACATCTTTACCACCGTCTGGATCTACGATTCAAACTTCGGTTCAGATGCCTGTAGGACAACCTGGTTCAAGTACAGTTGTCACAAGTCAACCAAAATTTACTTATCAATCGTACCAGGGACAGTACCAATTCGGTCCTGCTGTGCAGCAGCCAGTCTATCAGTATCAACCGTACCCTGGGTACACTTATCAACAACCTCAACAACCCCAGTACGGTTCGGTTAATCCTGGTTTTCCGGGAGGATACAATATCCCAAATGCAATTCCTATTCCTAGTTATCCTGGATATCCTCCTCCTGGTGTTGGTCTCATGACCCAGAGTTTTAGGGACCCTAATCGTCAGTTACCGTTTATCGCAACTTTGGACTTACCTGACTTGTCGCGCCTAACAAATGATCCCATTAATTATCTTCCGTTTTGGCTACCAATGCCGAATAAGTTGCCCAGTGACATTCCTAAGTTTGAAGGTAAATCAGGAGAGGATCCATCGAACCATGTGATGACTTACCACCTCTGGTGTGCATCTAACTCCATTTCAGATGATTCAATCCGTCTTAGACTTTTCCAGCGCACTCTAATTGGTCTTGTGGCCAAGTGGTATATTGAGTTACCGCGAGGCACTTTTTATAATTTTAGTCAGTTAGCTACCTCGTTTTTAACTCATTTTTAGTTTCTAGTCCGATATGACAATGGCACGGAATTGTTAACTTCGTTAAAACAATCGACATCCACTTACATTTTAGATCATATTCATGAGTGGAGACGTCGACGGCGTTTAGTGAAGGTGTTTATTCCGGATCAGATCTTGGCCGAGTGGTTTGTAAAATCTTTCTTGCCAAAGATCACTGAAGATGTAGCTAAAGCCGGAGTTGTTACTGAGGAGCAAGTAATTTCTCAAGCACAGTACCTTGACTTGGTCTATACTCAGTCAGGTAAGTTACACGAGAAAATCCCCGATCTTCCCAAGAAAAATCAAATCGCTGCAGCTCCTTCGGGATCTCATGCCGCCGATGGTATGATTGGTACGGTTAACACTAAAAGTAAGAAGAAATCTTCCAAGAATTCTTCTCCTATCATAACCTTACCTGATTAACCAACAGGAGATTCTTCAACAGATATTTCTGCCGATATTCACGTTGTAGAGTCATCTACAGCCAAAACAAAATCAGTGGGAAGAAGAAAGGAAAGAAGAAGAATAAAACGGACAAAATCCAAAGGAGAAACCTGAAAAAACGGAATCCAATGATGAAAAGCACAAACCTCGTTATCCTTGTCTCATTTTTGACGATGAAAATTTTATAAGAGACTGCCCTCATCGTGCATAGGTTGTGAAGATTTTCAAAGGTTCCCAAACTCCTGCTGTTTTGAAGGATCCTTTTCCAGCTCAAGATAGTAAGATGATAGGTTCGTCCTCGAGCGCCAATCAAGAACCCATACTTATGATGTCCCATGTTAGGATTGCGACTCGATCGCAAGATTATGGTAGTAAAAGTCCTATTGATGGTAAAGAAGTAGAATATTCTCATTCTAATCCATCAACCTCAGCTCCCGGTTCCGATCCACTACAGATCGAGAAACCTAATCCAGACTTGGTAATCAAACCGCCTGCCAAGGGTATACTTCGAAAGTCAGCTTTCAATCCACATGCGAGAGCGGCTTAGAACTATAACATTGTTGAGGATTTATTTTTTTCACCCTCTCTTACACTAAAAAATGTCACCATGACTATTTACAGTTAGTATGGCTCTATCAACAATCATGCTATCCTCTTAGGAAAGTCTTATGCCTCTACTCTCCATGTCAAACTCCAAAAAGAGAGAAAGTCTTTATAAATGTATTTATCTCTGGGGACGCAGGTTCTCTCAACCTTACCTGCAGGTACGCACCCAATGTTCACAAAAGATGCGTCTTTGGACACTCTGTATGTAAAGGGGCAGGTGCGTCCCCCTGTAAAGGTTAAAATGCGCAAGTTTCATCTTTAAAAAGTTACTTGTGGTCATTTCTAGAGCATTCTAGAAGGTTGTTTGACGTGTATTGAGCGCCTCCAGATGGTTCATGCACTCCTACCAAAGAGGAACTTATCCCATCAATAAGGGAGCTATCCCATCCAAAGAGGGGATTATCCCATTGATGGTGGACCTGATTAACTTCCTCTTGAGCACTATAAATACAGGTATTGGGCCAGAAGGAGGGGAGGTTGAAAGCTAAACATTTCTAAGGGTAGATGCTGCAGGAATTAGGACTCCCATTTAGAAGCTTGTGAGGAGAGATTGCCATCTTTGCTTGTTCTATTTGGAAGTGGGTGAGCTTTGTCAAAGTAAAGGAGAACTCTTGAAGGACCCTAGGAGGAACTTGCACAACACCAAGGCTCAGGTTGTAATTGTTCCTTTTGTTACCTATTAATGCAAATGAGTCCATTCTTCTCAATAACTTGTTATTTATGAGTTGTTTCATATACTCCTTGGTCTATATGTTGAATATGCTTTGTTTTATGATATAATCAGGTGCTATTTAATGGTTTGACTGTTGGTGAATGCAGGTTTTAAAGAAAAGGAGGAGCTCATCCGGATCAATGAAGCTAAGCTACTACAACAGCGTTTGGTTAGAGGTAAGAGCCACACACTTGATTTCTCATATTGCAATACATGTTTAGAGAAGGATTGCTCTCGTTTGTTTTGTTTGTCATTAAAATGTCTTAGACTTCTAGGAAGGTCGGTTGTGTCCGCACTATTGACTGATTCCGTGTGACAAATTGGCGACTCCACTAGGGATCAATCCTGAAGTCGACCAAATGAATGTGGTCAGTGGAGAATCATTTTTCACATCAACCTTAGAACGGATAGCGTTTCTCGAAGTCGTGTCATCTGACGAACAACTTCGCGAAATCCTAAGTGTAGACGATCTACCATGGGAAGATCTCCATCACAGATCTTCGTTTTTACCTAAGGATGATGCTTTTGAAAACGATTTTTCATCTATATTTACCGCCGAATATGTCAAAGACGCTCAGGATCCAACGAAACATTCTGATTCAGAGTTGAATTTAGGGAATATTTCTCGTACTATTCCCATTGATATTTCAGTGAAGCCCGGAATTGAGGAGAACATTCATATAGGTGCCGCAAGTACAGAAGATGAAATCCAAACTTACAAGGCCCTATTCCAAGAATTCCGCGATGTGTTTGCCTGGTCTTACGAGGAAATGCCGGGAATCGACCCTGCCATTGTTGTTCATGAAATAAAGACCTACCCGGATGCAAAACCCGTCCGGCAACGGTTGCGTCAGATTCACCCTCGAAAAGCGGCTGCGATTAAAGCAGAAGTCGAAAAGCTGTTGAAAGCAGGTTTCATTTATGCGCTCCCGTTAACGGATTGGGTATCGAATATTGTTCCGGTCAACAAGAAATAAGGAACAATAAGAATCTGTATCGACTATAGGGATATAAATCGAGCTTGTCCAAAAGACAACTATCCTACGCCTTATATCGATCAAATTATTGATGATTGTGCCGGAAGTGAAATGTTTTCCTTTATGGATGGTTTTTCGGGCTATAATCAAATCAATATTCTACCTGCTGACCAACCAAAAACGGCATTCATTTGTCCATGGGGGACATTTGCTTATTGCAAATTACCTTTTGGGCTTAAGAATGCCGGAGCCACTTTTCAACGGGCAATGTCTTATGCGTTTCATGACATCAAGCACATTGTGCAACCGTACCTCGATGATTTGCCTGCTCATTCTTTACGTCGAGCTGACCACCTTGTCCACTTACGAGCAATCTTTATGAGGTGTAGGCATTATCGTATTCGGTTGAATCCCCACAAGTGTGTTTTCTGTATAGAGACAGGTCGATTGCTGGGATTTGTTGTTTCAAAAGCCGGCATTCGCGTCGATCCCTCGAAGGTTGAAGCTATCATCAAATTGCCTCCTCCTTCGAGTTTGCGCCAACTCCAAAGTTTGCAAGGGAAAGCGAACTTTTTACGCCGATTCATCCCAAACTACGCCGAGGTCACTAAAGGTTTTACACGGTTGTTGAAAAAGAACACTCAATTCTTTTGGGACGAGATTGCCCAACAATCTTTTGATGCACTTAAACACGCGTTGACCCATGCACCGTTATTGCATCCTCCCAACTACAACCAGGACTACTTGTGATACCTCGCAGCTTCGCATTCCACCATTGGAATGGTGTTAGTTCAAGAAGATGAATTCGGAGTGGAACATGTGATATATTATCTTAGTAGGACCTTAAATCCCACCGAGCTAAAGTATTCACATGTGGAGAAACTGGCCCTGGCAGCCGTTCAAGCTGTCCAGCGTTTTCGTCACTACATTCTTCTCTGTAAAACTACAGTCATTTCGGATTGTAACCCTATGATTTATATTTTGACAAAACAATTGCTAGGGGGAAAGTACTCTAAATGGATCGTTATCCTGCAAGAGTTTGACTTGGAGTTCGAGAAGTCCAAGTCTAAGAAATCCTTAGTTTTTGCGGAATTGATGTGTGATTTCCCGTGTGCTGACACAGAAACTGTGGCAGAGGAGCCCATTGCGGACGAATCTTTGTTTCTTATCAGTACTTTAGATCCGTGGTACGGGGATATAATCATCTATCTCCAAACCCAAACCTTTCGGCCTGAAGCTTCAAAGGCGGAACGTCGAAAAATTCAGTTTCAATCCCAGCAATACCAAATTATTGGAGATACACTTTATCGCCGGGGGGCAGACTTAGTTTTTCGGCGTTGTTTAAATCACGAAGAGGCTGAGAGGGTTTTGAATGATTGTCACTCTAGAGCATGTGGCGGTCATATGTCTGGGTATGCCACAGCTCAGAAGGTGTTGCGCGCTGGTTACTTCTGGCCATCTATGTTTAAAGATTGTATCATTGCAGTCCGGAAGTGCCACAACTGCCAAGTGTTTGATCGAAAGATGCACGCACCACCTGCTCCTCTCCACCCTATAATTGCCGTTGGTCCATTCGCCAAATGGGGTATCGATTTTATTACTTGTAACCCTCACTCGGCCGGGGGGCATGCGTATATCATCCTCGCGGTTGATTATTTTACTAAATGGGCCGAGGCGATGCCTACATTCGACGCAAGCGGCAAAACAGCTGCATTTTTCGTATTCAATCATATTATAACTAGGTTTGGTGTCCCACAAGCAATCATTACTGACCATGGGAGCCATTTTCAAAACATCATGATGACTGAGCTTACAAGCCAGCTTGGTTTGCGCCACGATAGCTCTACTCCTTATTATCCGCAAGCCAACGGTTTGGTTGAGTCTATCAACAAAGTTCTAGTTATCATGATCCGACGAACCATTGGTATTCATCGGTCGAATTGGCACAACATGTTATTTTCAGCGCTATGGGCATACCGAACCTCAGTGAAAACTTCAACAGGGTTCACTCCTTTCCAGCTAGTTTATGGCTTGGAAGCTGTGTTACCCATTGAATGCAAAATCCCATCACTCCAAATGGCTGTCGAATTACTTCCAGCTACTTCCGAAGAGGAGAAACGTCTATTATACTTAGCTAAATTAGATGAGACTCGACGTGATGCTACATTGGCAATCGAGACTCACGCGAAGTGAATGAAAGCTCAGTATGATAGAAATGTGACTCCTCGAAGTTTTTCGGAGGGAGACCTAGTGCTATTATATGATCAAGCTAACGATAAGCTAGGTGCTGGAAAATTCGTTCCTATGTGGCATGGACCCTACATTGTAAAGAGAAAGCTAGCAAAAGGGGCTTATGAGCTGGTAGATTTTGATGGGGACTCTTTGGGTAAACCCAGAAATGGACTTTACCTAAAGAGGTATTATGCTTAAATGGTGGGTATGGAGAATTTTTAGTTAGGTTAGGTTTTCTTTCTAGCTAGTATGTTTGTTAGTTCGTCAGTGTGCTTAGCTTAGAGAGTGTGTTTTTTGTCGATATTCTGGCTTATCTTGGTTTTACTCTTGATATTGCAGATGTCGACGCCTCTCCAAACATACATTGGATTTGCCGATGGTACTTGTCGTAGTACACAGAATATCTCTTCCGCAGCTTGGGTTATCTATTCACCCTCTGACGAGTTAGTTTCCATGCATGGGGTAAGCCTCGGTCAAACAACGAACAACATTGCAGAATACAGTGGAGTGGTTGAGTTATTATCCGAATCTATTTCATTTGGAATTCGACGTTTGATAGTGAGGTTAGATTCTGAACTTGTTGTATTACAACTTAATAGAATATATGCCATTAGAAATCCTGTGTTATTAAGGTTATTTTTGAGAGTGCACCTCTTGGAACGTGAATTTGATTACATTGAATATCAGCATATTCCAAGGTCTTTAAATACATTAGCATATGCAATTGCTTCTCGAATGTTAGACAGACATTTACGATAATCATGCAAGTAAATTTAAAAACATTTCATCACATATGTTAAACAAGATAAGCCGGTAATAGTGATATATATATAGATAGAAGTGTGTCAAAAAATATACATCGTCTTCGATCATAGGTTGAAAAACACCTTATGATCGGCAAAAATGATCAAGTAAAAAAAGTCAAAAATGTCACATGTGTCTACAAAGTGACTAGCCAATCACTGGTGGTGCTCCCTATACGACACCACTGCACGGGCTACCTTACACAAAAATCTCCTAAACGGCCCAGGGACTGCAACTACAAAACGCTGAAGTCTGATAGGAATATCATCTATAGTAGTCTCAGGCATATCCGCCGTCAGACGCTCTAGATCATGCTCCAACTCAACTAGTGACTCTGCAGCCGCATCCTGTGGAGCCGGTACCGGTGCAACTGGATGTCTCCTCTCAAAAGGCCGGAGGTTGGCTGGGCACCGTGGACCAACATCTGCATTTAAAAAAAAAAAATTACTGTCAGTTTTGAGACGATATATATAAAAACAAAAAATACATATAATTTGAAAACTCGTGAAAAATAAAGTACCTTTGTCATCCCATTGTTCTCCCTGTGGAAGAACCATGTCCGGATCACCTCGAAAATCTACTCCGGCATACGGAAAGTCCTGGATCGAAAAAACCTAGTCCTCTAACCAGTGAAAATAACTATCAGGGAATCGAACAACCGCCGCGCCCTCGTCAGGATGCCGGGCCATCACCGTAACCCATCGAATCAGCTTTGGCTCCCGAGGACCCAAGATGTCAACTGTGAGGTGCTGAGGGATCAGCATCGGAACTCTCTCTAGGGCAAAGCTCACAACTAGAGGCCCATATCCAAAGGTCTTCAGTTGTCCGTTCTTTACCCTAGTCAGTTGGGCCTTCATATTGGCCGACACAACATCACACCAGTTGAAAATGGTGCCTTGGTAACAGTCAATCGTCATCCGCATTTGGGACCCAGAGGCAATATGTAAAGCAGCTGTGCCGCAAATTCTGGTAACCGTGAAAGCTATAACTTTGAGTTCACGCAGATAGATGTGTTTGATTTCCACGCCTTTCGCATGGTGTGCATTGGGTGTGCACCAATCTGCCCGGAGACTAGCAAGGGATTGGCCACCCGGCCTAGTCCCGGCTAGATTGAGTTGCTCGCCTCTATTTGGCAAGCCAGTGAGAAAGTATACATCAGAGGGCTCTATCTCGAGCTGGTGCCCTCCTATGTAAAAGCATTGCTCTTGAACGTTCCATCTCTCAACCAGCCATTCCAAGAATCTCACCTGAGCCCTCATGCCAAGTATGGCCCAGTATTTATATAACCCGCATGCTTTTAGGGCATCAATGGAAGGTTGATGTTCAATTGCGGCTAAATCAACGTCCTCGTGCTCTCTTTCTCTCCAATCCAACATGGTGAGTGCCCTACACACCAAGAAACAAAGATTAGAATTCATTTGGGAAATTTTAAATGGTCGTTTGTGGAGTTTCGGGTTTCAAATTCCGCCTTTCACGGGGGACGCACCCCGCGTTCAGAACACAGAGCGTCGGGACGCAGCTGGCCTGAAGGTGGGCTACGTCCCCCGACCTTTTTCCTGTACAGGAAAAAGTCGGGGGATGCAGGTCACCCGAAGGGCACCTGCGTCCCCCGGAGAGCGCACTTTGAAACCCAAAACCCCCCAAAAATCAAAACTAAAACTTAAATCAAACTTTGAAACGGATGAAATTGAAGAGGGGGATGTTGTAAAATACCTGGAAGAGACGGCGTTCGATTCTGACGGTCGGATTCTCCGCAGCGACCACGGGAAGTTTCTTGCCAAAAGCCCTTTTTTCAACCTCAACAGTGAAATGGTAAAAATGACATGGTAAAAAGTCTTTTTATAGGTTTTTTGGATGAGTAAATGCTAGATTTGTTCATTTTTCACCATGGAAGGATGTTTTTCGATGTATTTTTGCCTATCTTAAACAGGTATGAGTAATATGTCATTTTTGTGCAGGACAAAGGGATTTAGAGGGAAAATTGTCATTTTTCACGAACCAAAATATCAGAGTCATCTTTTAAGCCCTTTTCTGACTCCTAAAAAATGAAAAGATTGCCGAGCGTTTCTTTTACACTCGTTAAAACGAAATTAAAAGACGGTCCCCTTATAGCTCTTTTCTGACCGTAAAATCAGGAAAAGATTGCCGGGTTTTTGTCGTTTCAAACTCGATACGGAAATAAAATGATGTGTCCTTGATCGCTTTTTACTTTTCAGGTCAGTGGCACTAATTATGAAAGTACTCCTTGATCGCAAGATCAAGCGGTTCCCCCAGGTATTATTTTATACTTTTTCGGGCTTGAGGGACACAAATCTACGAAAAAGCTCAACTTGGAGTCTTCTTAAGTTTTTCAGACTCTCTAAAATTGAAAAAAGCCGAGTTATCCCTATACTGGACTCGTTAAAATTTCACAGTAAAGGACCTGTTCAATTACAAACAGGAACGAACCACTCCTTCCTAGGGTTTGAATCAAAACTAGGTTGGACTCATCCGAAGGATGAGCTTATAATCAAGCATATGTTATCCTCCTCAAGCTTGTTAAAAATAAAGAGGTACTTGCCAGAAATGGTGGGGGAAAAGAGAGAAGAATGAGCCCATTTGTTACCTTTTGTCTCAGAAGAAACTTTATTACCACTCTTGGACACGACACTTTTCATTCACCTGGGTTGGGAAATCCTTTACCTCACAGTTGATCAAACCACTTTGAAAGTCTTCAGCCGGGTTCTGGGGATTAACTTTGAGTCGTTTATCACCAAGCCATCTGTCGTGTCGTTATGTGTTCAAGAGGTTGGCAAGTGAAACTTTCATCTGCAAAATACTTGTCATCCATTTGACCATCCCTGAGTCAGTCCTTACAACAACATTTCTTCAACTTGAACAATGATTTCGTGTTGCGGGCTTGCCTACAACGAGTCGCTTTCTATCGACATCAGCACATTATCTAGAGAGATGACTTAGAAATCGTCAGTACCTTGAAGTCTGCATGCATCAATGGCAGGTTTCTCGCCTTTGACGTCAGTTTACATCATTGACTTTCGATCGAAGGATTCCGTGAAATGTTCGACATCAACTCATTCATTCACATCTCATGGATTGTACTGGGTACTTTGAGAACCATTGACATTACTGGTGGTCTCTCTCACGCTTGTTAACAGTTTACATCATCGAATGGTAATCAAGTGGTTTCTACCATGTTCGACATCAACTCATTTATTCACGTGGCTAGAATTGTACCAATTTGGGAAGTAGAAATGAAGACCCTGGATCTAGTTTCCACCATCCAGGCTGCGAGGAATTTTGTATTCATTATCTAAGTAGACTAATCATAAACATATGGCTGCGCCCATACTGTGTCTACAAAAGTCTATGATTATGATGTACTGCAGGATCATTCCTGTATCAGAGTAGTTAGTCTGTTAGTTAAAAGTTTTGATCTGAGTATGGGAATGCCTACCTCAGTGATGATCTAATCTTATACATGTATTTTGTGTTGAAAATTGCAGGTTCTGACCAGGCTCTCCACGAGATAATCCTTGAAATGATAAAGCGCTTCACCCTTCCTAGATAATACAAAACCCTAATCTATTACAGGCTTCGCACTTTAGGGGGCAATCTCTTACACTAAAAAATGTCACCATGACTATTTACAGTTAGTATGGCTCTATCAACAGTCATGCTATCCTCTTAGGCAAGTCTTATGCCTCTACTCTCGATTTCAAACTCCAAAAAGAGAGAAAGTCTTTATAAATGTATTTATCTCTGGGGACGCAGGTTCTCTCAACCTTACCTGCGGGTACGCACCCAATGTTCACAAAAGCTGCGTCTTTGGACGCTCTGTATGTAAAGGGGCAGGTGCGTCCCCCTGTAAAGGTTAAAATGCGCAAGTTTCATCTTTAAAAAGTTACTTGTGGTCATTTCTAGAGCATTCTAGAAGGTTGTTTGACGTGTATTGAGCGCCTCCAGATGGTTCATGCACTCCTACCAAAGAGGAACTTATCCCATCAATAAGGGAGCTATCCCATCCAAAGAGGGGATTATCCCATTGATGGTGGACCTGATTAACTTCCTCTTGAGCACTATAAATACAGGTATTGGGCCAGAAGGAGGGGAGGTTGAAAGCTAAACATTTCTAAGGGTAGATGCTGCAGGAATTAGGACTCCCATTTAGAAGCTTGTGAGGAGAGATTGCCATCTTTTCTTGTTATATTTGGAAGTGGGTGAGCTTTTTCAAAGTAATGGAGAACTCTTGAAGGACCCTGGGAGGAACTTGCACAACACCAAGGCTCAGGTTGTAATTGTTCCTTTTGTTACCTATTAATGCAAATGAGTCCATTCTTCAAAATAACTTGTTATTTATGAGTTGTTTCATATACTCCTTGGTCTATATGTTGAATATGCTTTGTTTTATGATATAATCAGGTGCTATTTAATGGTTTGACTATTGGTGAATGCAGGTTTTGAAGAAAAGGAGGAGCTCATCTGGATCAACGAAGCTGAGCTACTACAACAACGTTTGGTTAGAGGTAAGAGCCACACACTTGATTTCTCATATTGCAATACATGTTTAGAGAAGGATTGCTCTCGTTTGTTTTGTTTGTCATTAGAATGTCTTAGACTTCTAGGAAGGTCGGTTGTGTCCGCACTATTGACTAATTCCGTGTGACACCCTCAGCAATGTCGGCTTTGTAAGTGGTGGAGTCATGTCTAGCACAACGTATATTACTTTTGTCGGCTATAGGAGCTGTTGATGTTCAGGACTCAAGCCTAATAATTTTCGATCTAGAAAATAGTACACCGTGTTTGCCTCATCAAATGGCTTTCCAGATCCCAGTGATAGTCAAAAACAGGCCTATTCATCGGACTGTGATTGATGAGGGAGCCTCAACGTGTATTATGTCGATACAGTGTTGGAGATCGCTTGGTTCTCCTTCGCTAAACCAATCCCCGACGATTCTAAAGGCCTTTGATGGCCGTGGGTTTCATCCTTTTGGCATTCTATAGGATTCGCCTATAGGGGTTGAAGGAAAAACCGTTAATCTAGATCTGGAGGTGGTTGATGCTCCTCTAGATTACAACCTTTTCTTGGGTCGAAGTTGGTCTTATGCCATGATAGCGGTCATTTCATCGGTCTTTCGGGTTATAAAGTTTCCACATAATGGAAAGATCGTAACAATAGACCAGCTGGCTTAATTTTCTTCCGACCCAGACTCTTCTGAAAGTATTCATCATGTCGGTAAAACGACTATCCCGTATAAGGATGTTGGAGAAGGATTAGTTAAAGATGCCGGTTTACTGGGAACTTTTCCTTTTCCTTCGATCAACGCATCGTCTTCATTTGCAACCATTCATATGATTACATCAGACACCATTGTTTATGATGATCCTTGGATCATTCCTTCTGAATCTGAGATAGACTCATTTGGTGATGTCATGCCTTTGAGTCCATATGAAATTGCGTATGAGGCCATGCAATCGTTTACCGACCCATCTTCAACCGAAATTGACTTCATGAATGTGGTTCGTGAGGAATCACTTTTCACATCAAGCTCGGATTTAATCACGTTTTCTGAACTTGTTCACTCTGATGAGCAAATTCGTGAAATCCTATGTGTAGATGATTTACCATGGGAAGATCTCCATCACAGATCTTTGTTTTTACCCGAGAATGATCATTTTGAAAATGAGTTCTCATCAATTTTTACGACTGAATATGTCAAGGAACCTCAGAATCCAATGAAACATCCCGATTCAGAGTTAAATTTGGGAAACATCTCTCGAACTATTCCTATTGACATTTCAGTTAAGCCCGGAATTGTTGAGAACATTCATATAGGTGCCTCGTGTACAGATGACGAAATTCAGATATATAAGGCCCTATTTCAAGAATTCTGCAACGTGTTTGCCTGGTCCTATGAGGAAATGCCAGGAATTGATCCCGCGATTGTTTTTCATGAGATCAAGACTTACCCGGACGCTAAACCCGTCCGGCAACGTTTGCATCAGATTCACCCACGAAAAGCTGTTGCAATTAAAGCAGAAGTTGAAAAATTACTGAAAGAAGGTTTCATTTATCCGATCCCGTTAACGGATTGGGTATCGAATATTGTTCCGGTTAACAAAAGCAGAGAAAAATAAGAATATGCATCGATTATAGGGACATTAATCGAGCCTGTCCAAAGGACAATTACCCAACTCCCTATATCGATCAAACCATTGATGATTGTGCCGGCAGCGAAATATTCTCCTTCATGGATGGTTTTTCCGAATACAATCAAATCAATATTCTACCTGCCGATCAACCAAAAACAACTTTCATTTGTCCATGTGGGACATTTGCTTATTGCAAGTTACCTTTTGGGCTCAAGAATGCCGGAGCAAATTTTCAAAGGGCCATGTCTTATGCATTTCATGACATCAAGCACATTGTGCAACCATATCTCGATGACTTGCCTGCTCATTCATTACATAGAGCTGATCACCTCGTCCATTTACGAGCAATCTTTATGAGGTGCAGGCATTATCGGATTTGGTTGAACCCACACAAATGTGTCTTCTATATAGAAATGGGTCGATTTCTGGGGTTTGTAGTTTCGAAAACCAGCATTCGCGTCGATCCCTCGAAGGTCGAAGCTATCATAAAATTGCCTCCTCCTTCGAGTCTTCGCCAACTCCAAAGTTTGCAAGGGAAAGCAAACTTTTTATGATGATTCATTCCTAACTACGCCGAGGTTACAAAGGGTTTTACCCGGTTGCTGAAACAAAATACTCCATTCTATTGGGATAAGATAGCTCAGAAATATTTTGATGCACTTAAACATGCGTTGACCCATGCACCGTTATTTCATCCTCCCAACTACAACCAGGATTACTTCTTGTATCTCGCCGCCTCTCATTCAACCATTGGAATGGTCTTAGTTTAGGAAGATGAATTCGGAACTGAACATGTGATATATTACCTTAGTCGAACCATAAATCCAACTGAGCTAAAATACTCACATGTGGAGAAATTGGCATTGGCAGCTGTTCAAGCTGTCCAACGTTTTCGTCACTACATTTTGCTACGTAAAACTACAGTAATTTCGGATTGCAACCCTATGATCTACATTTTGACCAAGCAATTGCTAGGGGGGCAAGTACTCTAAATGGATTGTTATCCTGTAGGAGTTCGACTTGGAATTTGAGAAATCCAAATCTAAGAAATCTTTAGTTTTTGCGGAGTTAATGTGTGACTTCCCGCGTGCTGACACGAAAACTGTGGAAGAGGAGCCCATTGTGGATGAATCTTTGTTTCTAATCAGCACTTTAGATCCGTGGTATGGGGATATCATCGTTTATCTCCAGACCCAATCCTTTCGGCCAGAAATTTCAAGATCAGAACGTCGGAAAATTCGATTCCAGTCTCAACAATATAGGATTATTGGAGATACTCTTTATCGTCGTGGGGCGGACTCTATTTTTCGAAGTTGCATAACTCATGAAGAAGCTGAAAGGGTTCTAAATGACTGTCACTCTGGAGTGTGTGGCAGTCATATGTCTGGGTATGCCACAGCCCAAAAGATATTGCGCGCTGGCTACTTCTGGCCGTCTTTATTTAAATATTGTATTACGGCGGTCCGAAAATGCCACAACTGCCAAAATTTTTGATCGAAAGATGCGCGCTCCACCTGCTCCTCTCCACCCTATAATTGTCGTTGGTCCTTTTGCCAAATGGGGTATCTATTTTATTACATGTAACCCTCACTCGGCTGGGGGGCATGCATATATCATCCTTGCGGTATATTATTTTACCAAGTGGGCCGAGGTGATGCCTACATTTGAGGCAGA
Organism: Pinus tabuliformis; assembly: GCA_031772625.1. Classification (NCBI taxonomy): domain Eukaryota; kingdom Viridiplantae; phylum Streptophyta; class Pinopsida; order Pinales; family Pinaceae; genus Pinus; species Pinus tabuliformis. The sequence continues at coordinate 512,191,331 of CM062806.1, read as the reverse complement.
TGGCAAGACAGATGCAATTTTCGTTTTCAATCATATAATTGCTAGGTTTGGTGTCCCACAAGTGATAATCACTGATCATGGGCGTCATTTTCGAAACGTTATGATGACCGAACTTACAGGGCAGCTTGGTTTGCATCACGATAGTTCAACTCCTTATTATCCACAAGCTAATGGTCAAATTGAATCCATCAACAAAGTTTTAGTTATCATGATCTGACGAATCATTGGGATTCATTGGTCGAATTGGCATAACATGCTATTTTCAGCGCTTTTGTTGGGTCCCTATAATACTAGTGATTACCCCATTACTATTGTAGTTATACCCCTTATTTATATTGTTGTACCCATGTAGTGCCCATATTGTTACTATTGTGCCACATAGAATCCCTCTATTGTTATTTTTGTGCCCTATAATATTATTGTTATGTAGGCTTTGATTGTATTGGGACCACTTAGACTCCTATATATAGAAAGGAGGTTTTTCATTTGTATCATCCAAGAATTGTTCATTTATGTAATATAAAGGAGGTTTCCCCCTCGAAGAGGCTGAATTCTAAGGCGTGGATCTCTCTTTTCTATCTTTTTGTGAGCTGGTTTCATAACATTTGGTATCAGAGCTTTGGATTCTAGGGTTTCGCTGCTCCAAACAGGTCATCGTGGCATTTTCGCTATAACTTTTTTTCTGTGATGTTTCAGAAGTCGCAATTTCAGAGCTTTTAGCGCGATATTTTCGGAGATATGATCTGAGGAAGTTGGCCTTTTTGCAGACTCCTGAATTACATTCAAAACAGGTGACCTGGGGAAAATCGTCATAACTCTCTCTCTGAGGATCGGATTGAAATTTCGTAAAAAGGTACAGAAAGAGGACGGACTGTAGTTTCTTGTGGGTGTGTTTCAGATTCAAAGGTTGAAACAGTGACTCGTGGCACGTCGTACAAGTTCGCTCTACTGAACCAGTCTAAAAGCAAGTCACTGTGGGAGATTTCACATAACTCTTCCTTGGAGAATCCAATTTGGCTCAGACTTGTGGCATTGGAAAGAGGACACAGAAGGCTACTACAGGTAGCAATTTCAGAACTGGATGATCCGAAATTACAGAGATACATCAGATTCAATATCAGGCTTCTATAAAGTGAAAAAAGGTGTGTAGTTTTTTTTTAAATTTTGTGTAAGCTTGGTTTAACAGAATTCAAAGGGCATAGTAAAGCATTATTATCGGTAACTGATGCCCCGAGGAAAGAAAATGCAAACACCTAGTAAGGAACCTGAAAGCTCTAGCATGACTCATGAAGAAGAGGAAGAAATGCTACATGATATATCAAAATTACAAGAACAAGTGCAACAAATGTCACGCTCACAAAAGCTAACAGAAGCTAAGATAAGTGGCGTGGAATCTAAGATAAATGGCGTGGAATCTAAGGTAAATGGCGTGGAATATAAGATAAAGGGCATGGAAGCTAAGATGGATGGCATGGAAGCTAAGATGGATGGCATGGAAGCTAAGGTGAATGGCATGGACGCTAAAATTGATGGCATGGATGATAAGATGGATGAATTGAAGAAGTTGCTACAAGAAAGGGTCACTAATGGTGAAAAGGTAGTAAAGGAAACTCATGATGAGAACAAAAGAAATGTTAATCATGATTCCATAGACTCTAATGTTGGATCGAAGACTCACCATGTTCCAAAAATCGATATGAGGAAGTTTGATGGCAAGGATCCCGCCACATGGATATTACAGATGGAGCAATTCTTCGATCTCAATAATGTGCAAAACACACAAAAGGTACGTATGGCAACTTTATATTTGGAACCAAATCAGTTTGTATGGTATCAATGGCTTTGTTCTCGTAAACAATTTATCACTTGGGCAATTTTTACGGAAGAATTGATAGCACATTATGAGGATACAAAAAGCAACACTTTTTTTAGCCAATTGATAAGTCTCAAACAAAAGGGTTCAATAATGGAGCACATTGAGGAGTTCCAAAAATTGAACATAAGGGTAAAAGATATTCCAGAGGAGCATAGGATTGATGTGTTCATAGGGTCTTTAAAGGATAATATCCAACATGATGTGCGCCTTTGGGAACCTGATTCATTAGAGAAGGCATTCAGGTTAGCAAGAAAAATGGAAAGCAAAATTATGGCAACTAGGAAGCATACCATTCACAACTATAAAGACGGAAGTGTTGTTGCCCATAGTCTTCCACAACCTACAAGGTTGACACCACAACAATTGGAAGAAAAAAGAGCAAAAGGGCTTTGTTACAATTGTGATAGCAAATACACAAAAGGTCATAAGTGTGCTGAGAAGAAATTATTCTACATAGATTGTGAAGAGGAAGAAGAAAAGGAGCAAGAAAGGTCAAAAGAAGAGGATATATTCCAGGAACAAAGCCTAGATGAAGAACAAATAAATCCGACCATATCTTGTAATGCATTGGCGGGAATTACCACTCCTCAAACCATCAAGATAGAAGGACAAATCAAGAAGAAAAAGGTAATAGTGTTGATTGATTCAGGAAGCACCCACAATTTTATTCATTGTAGGGTAGCAAAAGAATTGAATTGCTTCCTATATCCAGCACCAGAGTGTCAAGTGATGATTGCAAATGGAGGAACAATAAATTGCTCTGGAAAGTGCCATAATATCAAGCTATCCATGGGAGAATATGTATTGACTAGCCCAATGCTTTCCATTCCAATGGGAGGTGCTGATGTTGTACTAGGAGTCCAATGGCTACAATCCTTGGGTACAATAGCTTTTAATTTTCAAGAACTTTTCATGAAATTTTCTGTGGAAGGAAAGGAAGTTGAATTAAGGGGTATTGCAGGGAAACCAGGAAAGATAATCAGCTCTAATGGTATGACAAAGCTTCTAAAAAAGGAGCAAAGAGGTGTAATTGCACAATTATGTTCGCTAGATGTTTCCACATTGGAATCATCTATTTCTCCAGATCTCCAAAAAGTCCTGGACAATCATTCCAAGGTATTTGAGACTCCCAAAGGTCTCCCACCTATGCGTGATCATGATCATGCTATTCATCTGATTCCAGGAAGTGTTCCTCCAAACATCAGGCCGTACAGATATCCCTATGTCCAAAAAAGTGAAATTGAACGTATGGTTGCAGAAATGCTAGAGGCTGGTATAATTCAACCGAGTCAAAGTTCTTTCTCTGCTCCAGTAGTATTGGTGCACAAGAAGGATGGATCATGGCGCATGTGTCCAGATTATAGGGAGCTCAACAAGCTCACTATTAAAGATAAGTTCCCCATTCCTGTCATTGATGAATTACTGGATGAATTGCATGGATCAATTTACTTCACCAAGTTGGATCTTCGTTCAGGATATCATCAAATCAGAATGAAGATTGAAGACATTCCGAAAACGGCATTTAGAACTCATGAGGGTCATTATGAATTTTTGGTCATGCCTTTTGGCCTTACCAATGCACCTTCAACATTTCAAGGTTTGATGAATTCAATTTTCAAACCATTCCTTAGAAAATTTGTGTTAGTATTTTTTGATGATATACTAATCTACAGCAAGTCTTGGAAGGATCATGTTGAACATGTTGACAGGGTGCTACAACTATTGGAGGAGAAACAATTATATGCAAAAAGATCCAAATGTTTCTTTGGAGTCCAGGAGGTGGAATATTTGGGTCATATTGTATCTCATGAAGGAGTTAAGGTAGACCCTAGCAAAATTAAAGCCATTAAGGAATGGAAAATCCCCACATCCATAAAGCATCTGCGAGGATTTCTTGGGTTGACAGGGTATTATCGCAAGTTTGTTAAGAATTATGGGAGAATAGCAGCACCTCTAACAACATTATTGAAGAAAGCATTTTCATGGACTCCGGAAGCAACAAAGGCCTTTGAACATCTTAAAGAGGCAATGTGCCAAGCACCGGTCTTAGCTACACCGGACTTCACAAAAACCTTTATTGTGGAATGTGATGCTTCAGGAAATGGAATTGGTGCTGTTCTAATGCAAGATGAAAGACCCATTGCTTTTGAAAGTCGTCCAATCAAGGGAAAGTTTTTAAGCAAAGCTATTTATGAGAAGGAAATGTTGGCAATACTCCATGCACTTAAGAAATGGCGACCCTACCTAATGGGAAGACACTTCAAGGTAAAAACGGATCATGATAGCCTTAAATACTTTTTAGAACAAAGATTATCCTCTGAAGAGCAACAAAAGTGGGTCACAAAGATGTTGGGTTATGACTTTGAAATCATCTACAAAAAAGGGAAGCAAAATGTGGTGGCAGATGCACTCTCAAGAAAGGATGAGGATGTGGAAGCATTGTTGTGCGCCATTTCTATTATCCAACCAGATTGGATAAACGAAGCAAGGGAGGAATGGAAGAATGACGAAGAAGTGTGGGCACTTATTCGAAAGCTACAACAAGATTCCAGTACGTCTGATACATTTAGCTGGAAAAATGATTCGTTATGGTACAAAGATCGCTTATACCTCTGTAAGAATTCCCAGCTAAAACAAAAGATTCTTATGGAATTGCACACTTCTCCCTTAGGAGGGCACTCAGGATTTTTAAAAACTTACCACAGGGTTAAGAAGGAATTTTTTTGGGATGGCCTTAAATCAGATATTCAAAAGTTTGTGGCAGAATGTTTGGTTTGCCAGCAAAATAAAGTTGAAACAATTAAGACACCGGGTCTATTACAACCTTTATCCATTCCAAGCCAACGTTGGGAGGAGGTTTCAATGGATTTTATCACAGGTTTACCCAAGTCTGAGGGAAAGAGTGTCATCATGGTGGTAGTTGACAGACTTACCAAGTATGCACACTTTTGTGCATTATCACATCCATTTAAAGCCAGTACAGTTTCTACTGCATTTATGGAAACAATTCAAAAGCTACATGGAAACCCAAAGATTATTGTAAGTGACAGAGATCCCATTTTCACTGGAAATTTTTGGACAGAATTATTTTCTTGTCTTGGTACTCAGTTAGCTCATAGCTCATCTTATCATCCTCAATCTGATGGGCAAACTGAGATAGTAAACAAATGTTTGGAAGGATATCTTCGTTGCTTTGTATCTGATAAACAGACACAATGGGTCAAATGGTTGCCTCTGGCTGAATGGTGGTATAACACTTCCTTCCATACAGCAACAAAAATGACCCCATTTATGGCACTTTATGGGTATCAACCACCATCCATCACATCATATTTAAGAGAAAATTCTAAGGTTCAGGCAGTGGAACATCACATCGAACATCAACAACAAGTCCTCCAACTCTTAAAGGATAACCTCGTGTTGGCACAAAATAGAATGAAACAACAGGCAGATCAACATCGCAGTGAAAGAAGTTTTGATGTAGGTGATTGGGTATTCCTACGGCTACAACCATATAAGCAAATGTCCCTCAAGCAAGCTAAGAAGGATAATAAATTATCACCAAAGTATTATGGTCCGTACAAGGTGTTGCAAAAGATTGGTACTATGGCATACAAATTGGAGCTTCCTGCAGCTTCTCGATTGCACCCAGTTTTCCATGTTTCATGTTTAAAGAAGGTTATAGGCGACAAGCTCCCAGTTCAAACAATATTGCCAGAACTTGACGAGGAAGGAAAAATTATATTGGAACCGGAAGCAGTCACAGAAACAAGAACTCGACAGCTACGAAATCGATCAATTTCAGAGTATCTTATCAAGTGGAAGAACTTATCCGCTGAAGATTCCACATGGGAGGATGAGAATTTTATGCAGAAGTATCCAGAACTACTCAAGCGTTGAGGACAACACTTTTTTGAAGGAGAGGGGCATGTTGGGTCCCTATAATACTAGTGATTACCCCATTACTATTGTAGTTATACCCCTTATTTATATTGTTGTGCCCATTAGTGCCCATATTGTTACTATTGTGCCATATAGAATCCCTCTATTGTTATTTTTGTGCCCTATAATATTATTGTTAGGTAGGCTTGATTGTATTGGGACCCTTAGACTCCTATATATAGAAAGGAGGTTTTTCATTTGTATCATCCAAGAATTGTTCATTTATGTAATGTAAAGGAGGTTGCCCCCTCGAAGAGGCTGAATTCTAAGTCGTGGATCTCTCTTTTCTATCTTTTTGTGAGCTGGTTTCATAACAGCTTTGGGCGTACCGAACTTCAGTAAAAACATCAACAGGGTTCACTCCTTTCCAACTAGTCTATGGTTTGGAAGCTGTGTTACCCATTGAATGCGAAATCCCGTCACTGCAAATGGCCATCGAGTTACTTCCAGCCACTTCCGAAGAGGAAAAGAATTTGTTATACTTGGCTCAATTAGATGAGAATTGACGTGATGCTGCATTGGCAATCGAGACTCACGCAAAACGCATGAAAGCTCAGTATGATCGAAATGTGACCCCTCGAAATTTTTCGGAAGGAGATCTAGTCTTAGTTTACAATCAAGCTAATGATAAATTAGGCGCTGGAAAATTCGTTCCTATGTGGCATGGTCCCTATGTTGTCAAGCGAAAGCTAGCAAAAGGGGCCTATGAATTGGTAGACTTTGACGGGGACTCTTTGGGTAAACCCAGAAATGGTCTTTACTTAAAGAGGTATTATGCTTAAAGAATGGGTATGGAGATTTTTAGTTAGAATAGTTTTTCTTTCTAGCTGGTGTGTTTTAGTTTAAACAGTGTGCTTAGCTTAGAGAGTGTTTTTTCGTCATTATTCCTGCTTATCTTGGTTTTACTCTTGATATTGCAAATGTCGATGCCTCTCCAAACATACATTGGTTTCGCTGATGGTGCTTGTCCTAATACACGGAACATTTCTTCCGCGGCTTGGGTTATCTATTCGCCCTCTGACGAGTTAGTATCTATGCATGGGGTAAGCCTTGGCCAAACAACGAACAACATTGCCGAGTATAGTGCAGTGATTGAGTTATTATCTGAATCTATTTCATTTGGGATTCAGAGTTTGATAGTGAGGTTAGATTCTGAACTCGTTTTATTACAGCTTAATAGAGTGTATGCCATTAGAAATCTAGTGTTATTAAGATTATTTTTTAGAGTGCGTCTCTTGGAACGTGAATTTGATTATATTGAATATCAGCATATTCCAAGATCTTTAAATACATTAGTAGATGCAATTGCTTCTTGAATGTTAAATAGACATTTGCAATAATCATACATGTAAATTTAAAACCATTCCATAACATGATTTACAAGATAAACCGGTAATAGTGATATATATATAGGAGTGTGTCAAAAAATACATCGTCCTCGATCATAGGTTGAAAAACACCTTATGATCGGCAAAAATGATAAGCACAAAAAACAAAAATGTCATATGTGCCCACAATAGGCGATCATCCTATCACTGGTGATGATCTCGATAAGAAACCACTGCATGGGCCACCTTGCAAAGGAACCTCCTAAAAGGTCCCGGGACCCCAATCACATAGCGCTGAAGTCGAAGAGGAATGTCATCTATAGTGGTCTCTGGAATATCTCCTGTCAAGCGCTCGAGATGACCCTCCAACTCGGCCAAAAGCTTTGCTAATTCATCCTGTGGGGCTGGCACGGCTACAACTGGTTGTTTCCTCTCGTAAGACCGGAGAGCGGCTGGTCGCTGTGGACCCACATTTGCATTTCCAACTTTTGTTATCAATTTTGAGACGATGGAAAAATAATAAAAAAATTAAAATAGGAAAAATGTTGAAAATGATTTTACCTGAGTCATCCCACTGCTCTCCTGGTGGAAGAGCCATGTCTGGGTCACCACGAAAATCTACCCCAGAGTAAGGGAAGTCCTGAATAGAAAAGACCTGGTTTTCCAACCATTGGAACTACTCACTGACTCAGGTTTGAATCGAGCAACCTTTGTCCTCTCGTCCGGGTGACGGGCCATAACTACGACCCATCGCATCAGTTTGTGCTCTGGAGGAAGCCCAGCTCCAACAGTAAGGTGCTGCGGGATCAACATGGGAACCCTCTCCAAGCAAAAAATCACAACCAAAGCCCCATAACCAAAGGTCTTTAGTTGTCCATTTTTGGCCCTGGTTAGTTGGCCTTTCAGATTGGCCAACACGCCATCACACCAATTGAAGATGGTGCCTCGAAAGCAATCAACTGCCATACGCATCTGGGATCCGGTGGCAATATGTAATGCGGCAACCCCGCAAAGTCTGGTGACAGTAAATGCAATCACCATGAGTTCAGGACGGGATATGGTTTTTATGTCTATCCCTTTGTCTCTAGCCTGGCTGTTGCAGAACTCTAGCCGGAGGCTATCGACAGACTGGCCACCTGGCCTAGCCCTAAACAGAGTCAAGTCTTCGCCTCTCTTAGGCAAACCAATCAAGAAATATATTACCTCCGGCTCCATTTCGAGCTGGTGGTCACCAATGAAGAAGCACTGGTCCTGTATGCTCCATCTGTCAACCAACCACTGTAAGAAATCCACCTGAGCCCTCATGCCAGGAATGGCCCAGAATTTGTACAAGCCGCATGCCCTCAAAGCATCAAGTGAAGGCTAATGATTCCATGCGGTAGCATCCACGTCCTCATGCTCTCGTTCACGCCAATCTAGCATGATGTACTCTCTACATCAAGTATAAAGATAAATTAAAATGTTAGAAATTATTTTGTTTGGTCCATTTTTGAGAATTTTTGGGTTAAAAACCCTTGCGATGGGGACCGCACCCTCTGGGTTAGACACAATGCGTGGGACCGCACCTTGTCTACATGGAAGGTGCAGACCCCTGGCTTTTTCCCAATGGAAAAAAAGTCGGGGTCCACAGGCCAGCAGTGGTAAACCTGAGGGCCCCCGCGCGTGGGTTTTAAGCCTAAAAACCCTCCCAAAAAATGAAATGAATGACTAGAACAAAAATTGAAACGGTCAAAAATGAAGAGTAGGATGGTTTGGATTACCTGGAGAAGACGGCGTTCGATTCCGACAGTTGGATTTTCCACAATCTTTACGGGAGGTTTTCTGAACAAAAGCACTATTTTCTCACCCAAAACTCAAATGGTAAAAATGAATTGACGAAGGCCCTTTTTATAAGTTTTTTGAGTAAATAAATTGCAAATTTGTTTATGTTTCACTTTGGAAAGGTATTTTTGCGACATTTTTATCCATTTCAAACAGGTATGAGAAATGTTTGTGTTTTTGCGCAGGATAACAAATTATTCAGGCGAAATCTATCGTTTTCGACGAAAAAACATTTAGAGTCACCTTTAAGCTCTTTTCTGACTCGTAAAACATGAAAAGATCGCCGAGTTTTTCTTTTAAACTCGTTAAAACGGAATTAAAAGACGGTCCACTTACAGCACCTTTCCGACCGTAAAAACATGAAAAGATTGCAGGAGTTTTGTCGTTTCAAATTCGATATTGGTTATAAAACGATGTGTCGTTGATCACCTTTTTACTTTTTCGGATCAAGGGCACTAATGACGAAAAGTACTCCTTGGTCGTAAAAAATCAATTGGTTCTCTCAAGTATTATTTTATAATTTTTCGGGCTTGGGAGACACAAATTTACGAAAAAGGTCAACCCTGGAGTCTTCTTAAGTTTTTTCAGACTCTCTAAAATTGAAAAACGTCGAGTTTCTCCTATATTGGACTCGTTAAAATTTCACAGTAAAGGACCTGTTCAATTACAAACAGGAACGAACCACTCCTTCTTAGGGTTCGAATTTAAACTAAGTTGGACTCATCCGAAGGATGAGCTTATAATCAAGAAAATGTTATCCTCCTCAAGCTTGTCAAAAATAAAGAGGTACTTGCCAAAAATGGTGGGGGAAAAGAGGGAAAAATGAGCCTGTTTGTCATACATTGTAACCACTCTTGAACACAACACTTTTATTCACCTGGGTTGGGAAATCCTTTGCCTAAAAGGTGATCAAACCACATTGAAAGTATTCATCTGGTTTCTGGTTATTAACTTTGGGTCAATTGTCAGCAAGCCATCTGTCGTGTCGTTATGTGTTCAAGACGTCACTGCCAATAAGCCATTCATCTGCAAAATATCTGTCATCCATCTTGACCATCCCTGAGTCAGTCCTTGCAAATAAATTTCTTCAACTTGATCTATGATTTTGTGTTGTGGGCTTGCCTGCGACGGATCGCCTTCTATCGACTTCAACTCATTATCTAGAAAGATGATCTAGAAATCGTCAGTACCTTGAGATCTACATGCCTCAATGGCAGGTTTCTCGCCTTTGACGACAGGTTGCATCATTGACCTTCGATCTAAGGATTCCGTGACATGTTCGACATCAACACATTTATTCACATCTCATGGATTGTACTGGGTACTTTGAGAGCCATTGACATCACTGGTGGTTTCTCTCACACTTGTTAACAGTTTACATCATTTACTGGTAATCAAGTGGTTTCTACCATGTTCGACATCAACACATTCATTCGCATCGATAGAATCGTACTCTTTCGGGAAGTACAAATGAAGACCCTGGATCTAGTTTCCACAATCCAGGCTGCGAGGAATTTTGTATTCATTATATAATGGACTATTCATAAACAGATGGCTGCGTCCATACTGTGTCCACATGAGTCTATACTTGTGATGTTTTACAAGATCATTCCTGTATCAGAGAAGTAGTTAGTTTTCTAAGTTAGTTTTGATCTGAGTATGGGAATGCCTACCTCAACGATGATATGATCTCATATATATATCTTGCATTGAATGTTTTTACAGGTTCCAACTGGGCTCTCCACAAGATGATCCTCGAAATGATAAAGTACTTCACTCTTCCTAAATGATAAATGAAATCCTCATCTACTACAGACTTCACACTTTAGGGGGCAATCTGTTACACAAAAATATCGTCACCATGATGATTTGCAGTCAGTATGGGTCTATCATCACTTGTACTCTCCTCCTAAGCAAGTCTCAGACCTCAGCTCTTCAAGTCAAGCTTTGAAAATGGGAGAAAGACATTGAAAATCAATGAAACTCTGGTTCCGCACTTTCTCTCACTATTACCTGCGGTCCTGCACCTTCTGTTTACAAAAACTGCGGACCTGCCCGCTTTGTCCCTAAAGGTGTGGGTGCGGACCCCTGTGAAAGTCAAAAGGCACAAGTTTTATCTTAAAAAACTCACTTTGGGTTAATTCTAGAGGATTCTAGAAGGAATTTTTACGTGGATTGTTCCCTCTGAGGTGGTTCATGCATCCCAAAAGAGAAGGAGCTAATACCTTGATGAAAGGAGCTATCCCTTTGAAGGAGGGCTTTATCCCTTTGAAGGAGGACCTAGTAACCTCCCTCCATTGCACTATAAATTCAGGCATTGGGCTGGTTGCTGGGGAGGTTAGAAGCTGAACATTTTTTAGGGTAAATGCTGGTGAAATTAATACTTCCTAGTTGAGCTTAAGAGGAGAGATCACATACCTTTTTGGCTTCATTGGGAAGAGAGTGAAACTTGTCAAAATAGAGGAGACTTCTTGCTGGACCCTGGGAGGAGCTTGTGCAGTGTCAAGGCAGAGGTTGTAAAGTTATTCTTCTTTTGAATTAATACAATCAAACTCATTTTTCTCAACAAGTATCTCATGTTATTTGTTTCATGGACTCCTTGACTTTCATGTTAAATATGTTTTATGATATTGGATTTTCAGGTGCTTTTTAATTTGTTTGCCTTGTTTGTGTTTACAGATTCGCGACAAAGGAGCTCATTTGGATCGAAGGAGTGAGGGAATCCACAAACTTGCATTGGACCTAAGGTAGGCCCTAAAAACACTTGTTTTCCATTGTTTATAAAAGCATATTTAGAGAAAGATAGTGTCTGGTTGGTTTGCTTGTCATTAGGTCTTCTTTAGGTTCTAGGAAGCTTTATCTTGTCTGCAAGATCGACTTATTCCGTGTGATAGAAAGTGCTACCGTGAAGAAGATCAAGGAGGCAGCTAAGCAGGTTGTGTATAACTTGGCTGCGCAGAGAAAGAAGGATGTTGCAGAGAAGGTTCGAGATGACAAGGAATACACTACCAAGGAAAGGGCAGAGCAGGAGCAGTGCGAGACCCAGAAAGGTGACAAGTCACCTTTAATAGAAACTAAAGAGCTTACAGGGCAAGCCGACGGAGGTGAGGAAGGGCATCACACCCCCTTCATTCTGAAAAATCAAGAATTGGAACAACAAGCTAGATCGAGAAAGAAGTAGAAGGCTCTAAAAATAGAGGTTGATCCCCTAATGCTCACAGAAAGTGATCTGAATGAGATCGGTGATAAAGTCAGGAACATCACCATAGAATTATTGCAACAGTTGGAACAGTAGTACATACAAACATTGGGAGGAGTCCAGAAGGATCTTCATGAGTTTTAGCTCCAAGCAACCAAGATCCAAGTAGATGTCAGAAAAGTGAGTGGCACAACACGCAATTCGACACAAGGACAAAGTACAAGAGTGGAGTTAATTCTACGGTCATCACAAGATGTGAAAGTCTTCCACTTTCCTACAGGTTTAGTCCATGCTAACATAGAGGAATAGCATGCCCTCCTTGATAGAGTTATGAAGATGGGCCTGAACCTTTCCGCGATGCAACTGGAGTCATTGCATGCACTATTACAAGGAGTTATGGAAGAGATTCGCATCAGGGAACAATAAGCACTCAGTGTTGTCAACAAAATCAAGGTTAATAATTAATAGCTTTTCACTGAGAAGACACAGGTTCTACAGGAAAAGGAGGCACTTTAGGTGCACAGTTCACGATTGGAGTCAGCAGTCATAGAGGCATACCGAACAATGCTTGAGCTTCATATCCCCGAGGACACACAACAAGAAGCAAAGATTAGAAAATCAGTTGTTGGTGTGTGTAAGGTCAAATTCGAGGTTAGTCAAGTTCAATTTTAACTCAACATGAAGATCACCAAGCTGCAATTGAAGATGTAGCCCACGACTCTACTAGAGGTTCGGGAGCAAGGCAGAGCCACGATCCAGGAAGGAATGCCACAGTTGCAGATTGTACAACAGTATTTTAGAAAGCCATGGAGTTGGTCACCAATCTGTGGGAAGATCCAAACCTGTAGATGCTGAATACAGAGATTAGGGAGCTGTAGTAGCAATATGACAAAGTAAGGGAAACGGTGTGCTCAATTGCACCATCGTAGCACCTTGCAAAATTACATGAGGGAAAGCAGCTCCTCGCACACATAGAGGCTACACATAAAAATGAATCCTTGCTTAAGGCTAGGCTGGAGCCTTGGTTAGACGATTCTTATCATGTAACGACCATGATTTAGGATAAGCTAAAGGGCTTGCAATAGACACGACAAAAAATGAGGCTGGCCGCAAAAGGACCAGCTATAGAGAAGTTAGTTGAGGAGGTTAAGCAAGCAACCACTCAGAGTGCTGCCGAAGTTTTTGTGATTCAGGTAGAGCTGGGGGGTCTTCACAGCAAGATCATCGCACCACTTAAGTGACTTGAGGGCGATTCATGATATTTGTGTTGGGGGTCTGTTGGGATGGTGTCCCGTAGGCCAGTTTTGGGGTTAAAATAACCCAAGTTGATGTAATTTTTGTAAAAGATGTAAAGTATCCGTGATTTATGGATGCGGAGCGCATAGATGGTTAGGATTCAAAAGGGTTTTATCCCTTTGTTTATGTAAAGTTTGAGTCGGTTTTGAGATCCACCCATGGTCCGCAAACCATGGGATTGTATGTAAAAGGCTATAAATAGGTGTGTCTTAGAAAGTCTAAGGGACATGTCTATGGAGAAGAATGGATGGAGTCTCAGGGTGATAATGTAGAGAAGTGGGTCAGATAGGAGAGAAAGGTTGTGTAGCTGGGTGCGCAGATACCTAAGTAGAGTCTGCAGCTGAGTGCACGGACCCCTGCAACTGAGTGCGTGTTGGGAAAGGGTCCCCTAGAGTCAGTTTTGGGGAAAAATGCCCAAGTTTAGGCACAAAAAGCCCAAGTTTTGTTCTATAGAATGTAAAGTCTCCACAAGTTGTGGACACAGAGTGTGTAGATAGCAAAGTGTCATAAATGGTTTTACCCTTCTTTTATGTAAGTTGTGTCAGATTTTGTAGATCCACCCATGGTCCACAGACCATGGGATTGTGTAAAAACAAGAATCTTAGAGAGTCTAAGTAAGAATCAATGATGAAGATGAATGTAATGGGCTAGTAGAGAAAAGAGAGAAGAAGTATAAGAGTAGAAGAGAGGCTCTATAGTTGTGTGCATAGAGTCCTAGAGTAGAGTCTGCAGCTGAGTGCGTGGACCCCTGCAGTTGAGTGCACAGGGAATTATTGAGTCTATAAGCAGAACTGAAGTATTAATAAAATATTTTTCCAAAAATTCTTTTGTTTTGTCCATTTACTTATGTTATGAATGAATGCGCTTTTATGTTGTAATGAATGATGGGTTATGAAGTAATACTGTATTGATGTGTGACCTTAAATAATTGATGTTTTTATATGAACACACTTAATATTAACTATTTACGTGAAGCATATATTATTGCATGTTAAATCTCTCAACGCTTAGGCTGATCTGGGTAAAATACGGGATTAGGAGTAATCACAGAGGTGCATAAGTGATTGATTCACCTGTTTAGGGTTCAGGAAAGATAGTCGTGAACATTCGTGGAGGTATCGGACTTGATTGAGGGTAGTTATATCGATAAGTCGTAAGGGCTTATCGATCTACGCGAAGGTAGGTTTAGGGCATAAAAAGACATTACACTAATCTATGGGTGCAAAAAAATTGGTTCTAACATCCCCCCATACTGCTTCAGGTGAGACATTAGTCTGCGCTCCACAGATTGATCTCAAAAGGGCCAGTAGTGTAGGGATTTGTTTTACAAAACTAACTTTGAACCTAGATCAGCAACCACTAAGCCAACAAATGCTTCCATTGTCGGGACCGAGATCTACATAAAGAGATGTGTGATGTCGCATCACTCGAATCCAATAAAGAAATAAATTGAGGGGTGGTTGGATAGAAAGATCCACGAATTCGTGACACAAGAAAACAGAAAATCACGCCTGACAAAATAACAGTGGTTGGATAGGTATTGTGATGCAGGAAAGTGTTCCCTCTGTGGACAGAGGCAACCCCTCTAGCCCTAGAGTGGTTCTAGTCACAAACAAGGACAGATCAACAATAGCTTTCCTTAAACAGTCATAGTTGGAGGCCTACCTCAATCGGTGGTTGATGGAGTTCCGTTGCACTCCTCCAGCTTCTGCTTCCTTCTCCCAATGAGTGATCAACATAAAACAAAGCAAAGGAAATACAACAAAGCACGTAACCGGAAACAACAATGAACTATTTACTCACAAAGTCAAGAAGCCATGAGCTATCAAGTACATTACATACAAGACATAGGAAAACATCATTGATTGTATTAATAATGAAATAAGAGTAAGCTTACAACCAAAGTCTTGACGTCACAAGCCTTCTCAGAGGGATCCAGCCAGCATGTTCCTCAAGCATTCACTCTTTGAAGATGGATATTCCAACATAAAAGTCTCTCTCACTCATAAGTTTTACATAAGATTAAGGGCACTTCACAACCTTCCACAAGCTATCAACAATCCCACACTTGTCACACTCACACCAGCTATCTAGCAAAGCACTAACAACACTATTCAAACCAAGAATTCTCCAACTATCAACTATCCAACTAGCTGATCATATCAAAGGTGAGTCTTTAAATAGGAGGAGGAGCCTCCATGAAAGGTGGAAGGGAGAGCTTATCACCAAGGAAGGTAGCACAAGTGACGGAACTGCCACACCAGGGAAGGAAGGGCGACACAAACTATGCCAACAACCAGGCCTGGAGTCATCCAGAAGTCCGATTGTTGGAACAACTTCGCCCAATTTGGATCATCACGGGTACATAACTGGACTTCAGCATTGACAGCGCTAGTGATCAATATAGCCAATTAGAACATCGCCAAAGTTTACACATAGCCCCGCGCTGGTGCACAAAATCGGGCCATCGCAGGAACCAGATGTACTTCCACGTTGGAAATGCAGATGGACTGTTCATGAGAACCTTTCAGCGCGTATATTAAACCAATAGCCACGATGAGGCAGATAACTTAGGAAAAGTGGGTCAATTGGCAGCATAGGAGAGCATTTGTCTAATATGAGCATGTTTGATTTGGACACATGACACAATAGGAAGACTGGAGTGAAGACAATGACAAATTACTATGTAATAGATGCCCCCTAAAGTATGAAGCCTGAGAGAGTGGGAGGGGTGAAAGGCTTTACGAAACTGACTGAGCTGGAACACCATCTCGAAGAACCTGCACGCAAGTAGAACTGATATCTTTGACAGTGAAGTACAAGTAGTCGAGGCATGGACGCAGCCATCCAAAAGACATATAAACTAAGTTTGTGGTATGGATGCAACCATCCAGCTAATGAGACCATGATAATGACAAAGGTATGGTCACAGCCATCCATGAAGACTCTGGTATGGGCACAGCCATCCATCAATGAGTCATGTAATCGTGAACCAACCCACGCAGCCCGAACATGTGTAATCTGAGTTCGAGATCTTGAACCCAACCAATCATAGTACAAATTCTAACATGCGACACGACTCCGGAGGGTGGCAGCATTTAGATACCAAGGGATCAGAGGCTTGATGGAGACGGCATAGATCAAATGGAATAAGGCTAAATGACAACCCAAACCCACGGAAGGCCAAATTACGATGTATGGATATCCCAACCCGACAAGAAGCAAAACTGTCGATGTTCAAGAGTGACTTGTTGCCATAGACAATCAATGATAAACCTGCTATTAAACCCAACCTAGTAATTTTAACAAGCCCTAGGGAGGAGAAGATCGAGTCTCGTGATGGTGACGAGTCCAATGTCGTCAGGGTTTAACGAGTCCAACATAGGTAAAACTCGGAGTCTTTTTCATGTTTATAGAGTTTGAAAAAGACATGGAAAAGAAAACTCCAGGGAGGTCCTTTTTCGTAGATTTGTGTCTCTCGAACCCGAAAAAGTATAAAAAGATACTCGAAAGAACCGCTCGACCATTACGATCGAGGAGTACTTTTCGTAACTAGTGACTTCGACCCGAAAAAGAAGAAAAGCGATCGAAATCACGTCATTTCATAACCAATAACAAGCTTGAAATGACAAAGGCCCGGCAATCTTTTCGTATTTACATGATCGGAAAAGAGCTTAAAGGTGACCGCCTCTTATTTCTCTTAACGAGTCGAGAGGGACAACTCGGCTATCTTTTCATTTTTCAAGTCGAAAAAGAGCGTTAAAGACGACTTTATGGGTCAAGTGTACACATAGCTGACATAACTCCACCACCTGTAGCTCTGCACAAAGCAAGTCAAACGTAAACCTATTCGACATAAAATGAACAATATACATAGAAACATAGTTAAAAAGCCAAAACTTGACTAACCATGTAACAAGAAATGAGAAAAAACCCACATTTATAAAATATAATTATTTAATTCCCAAAAAACTACTATAAAAAGGGGTTAACCCTTTCATTTTTACCATTGTTATTGTTGATTCCACTGTGGAGCATTTTGGAACACCAAAGTTGGTGAGCTAATTTTGGCCCTGTTCGTCCACCATTCATCCTAAAACTTCTTCCAGGTAGATAGACTTTGTCCTACGCTTCAATTCAATGTCTTTTTTTGTGCATTTTCAACGTTAGATGCGTTAGTTTAGGTGGATTTTTGAGTCGAGCTCCGCAACTTGGTCATCGTGGGTATACCGCTCGAGTCCACGATGACCGAAAAAATTTACACATAACGTTCTCCGATCAGCGCAGGAAAGTGATGTGCTTCCGCAATGACCGCGAAAAAATAGAACTAGCAACCTCGCATCATCGCGTCTGTTTCTAAAACAGACACGATGACGACGAAAAATTATGTTTTTATGCAAATTACGCGTTGAATTTTGCAAATGAAGTGCTAATTTGTATTTTCTCATCATGCAGGCCACAATGGCATTTGTCTGGCAAGAACAAATGCATTATGATAACGATATAGAAGCTTTTGTCGATGTTGGGTGCCAAAATGCATTACGTGCATGCGGATTTCTCAAATTCTTCCTTACTCTGCACCTTCGATCTCAACCCAATTTACTGGAGCTACTGATCCGAGCCTGGAATCCAACAGATGGGAAATTCATCATCCGAGGCCGAGACATTGAATTTGATGCCACAGACATATATTTCTTGACCGGGCTGTCCCGTTGTGGTGAGAGGCCCATTCTAGAGGGGTAGCGACCCGGGGGTGATTCTCTAGAGATGCTGATGGCTCAAGTGTGCCCACGGGCAGGAAAATCGAGAAGTGGGAAGGTGGAAATCCCGACAGTAGATGACATAGTCCTTCATGCTATGCTATTCATGGTGACATGGGCAGCAGGCTCCCAAGCCCAACACGAGGCTTCGAAGACCCATCTCTGGTTGGCTCTCAAGTGTCTTAATCCAACCATGTTTATCTGGGCAGAAACAGTGACGATGAACATGAAGAGGAAACTTACCAACTGCCATCGAGGGGAGACAAAGTAGTTTGGCTATGGGTCGATCTTAGTCCCGCTATTGCTGGAGCAGGTGTCGGAATTGCAGTTACATGACATGGATTTGGATTTGCCCAGACCACGTGAGACTAGGGCCACATGGTGGGCACACGTTATGCCCCGAGGAGGCGGCGGACGACCAGTGGCGTGGGGGACATTGATCCGAGAGTGGCTGGAGTGCCAGACAATCTTCATTGAGGACTGGCCATATGCTGGCATGGACTTCCGTGGAGATCTCGACATGCAGCTGCCCACTGGAGAGCAGTGGGATGATGGCGGTAAGACACTTGATCATGCTATTTTTTATTGTTATTTTTTATGATGTTTTTAGATTTTTTCATGTACATGTCCTAAAGATGAACTCTATGGCATTGCAGATGTGGGACTAGTGAGACCTGTTGGGCTGGCTCCAGAGGCACAGAGGGACGCACAGGGTATTGGAGCGCTAGCCTTGGCTCCTCAAACTAATGATCTGGTGGTGACAGTGGCCCGAAACCTTGAGGGCCTGACGGCGGGGATCCAAGACTAGATGGGATCAAGGAGGTCCCCATAGCATTCCAGATTCATAGAGTAGGAGTAGTACCCAGGGTGCATTTCCTGTTGAGGCGGGTGGCACGAGTGGTGGTGTGCTATAGAGAGAATAACCCACCACAGTAGATGCCTAGGTTTCATTTCCTGCTGATGATTTTTTGAGAGACATGTGTCTCGGATGTATGGAGAACACAGACTCTATTTCGACATATACACTTATTTCTTGAGCGCCTCGGTGTGCCACATGAGATATATATATATATATATATATATATATATATATATATATATATATATATATATATATACATATTCCTATGGTTCATTATTGTGTTTTACATGCTTCTTATATGCTGCTTTGATTACATGTCACGTAAATGTCTGTCTAATACATGGTTAGCTAATGCATCAGTTAACGTGTTTAATCTTCATGGAATATGATGATATGTGATGAAATAAAAATTCCTCTCTAGTAATTTAACATGTAAATAAAACCTTAAAATTTGATGGTCTCTGACAGAATATCACCCATTGAGCTGGTGGACGACAAGCTGAGAATCCAGGTTTACAACCAATGCACGAATACCGAGATTGATTGCCTCGGTCAGTAACTCAATAACAGCACTATATTCAGTGACATTGTTTGTGGTACAACCTAGACAAACACCTTGAAGGTCTACTAACTCACCATGAGGATCGTAGATCACCCACACCGCAGAAGACAGGTTGTGAGTACTGCTCCAAGCACCATCAGCAAAACCAACGTAAGGTGCACCAGACATTTGCACAAGAGGCAAAAAGACACAATAAGTGGCAATCATGCCTACACACCAGGCCAAAACATGAAAACACACACACACACAACACACCCTCTAAAAACACACGTATGTACAAATCAGAGTGCATGAAAATCACGCATAATACTTTTTCAAGTAAAGCCCATTTCGGGGCTTATCCAGAGGATTCCCTTCATAATCAATTAGCTCATAGGCCCCTTTTTGCAAAACTCGCCTTACAATATAAGGCCCGTGCCACACGTGCTCAAATTTGCCTACCCTAGCTTATCATTTGCTTGATCGTAGAGCAGGACTAAATCTCCCTCAACAAAAGAACGAGGATGGACAGTATGCTCGAAGTGATTTTTCACTCTCTTCTTCTATGCTTCAATAGCTAGAGAGGCTAGTCGATGAGTCTCGTCCAGCCTCTCTAGGTAGAGAAGGCGTTCTTATACTAGAGTAGTGTTGGGGAGTAATTTGACGGCTAATTTCAAAGAAGGGATCTCACACTCGATTGGAAGGGTAGCCTCCAGTCCATAAACCAATTGGAATAGAGTGAAACCAGTGGCATCCTTCATAGAAGTCCGGTAGGCCCATAAGGCAGAGAACAACATCAAGTGCTAGTTAGACTTGTGCATGCCAATGGTACGTTGAAGCATCGTAACTAGAACCTTGTTGACGGCTTCTACTTGGCCATTGGCCTGAGGATTGTATGGAGTCGAGCTGTCGTGATGCAAGCCTAGCTGGGTTGTTAGCTCAGTCATCATATGATTATGGAAATTCTTACCGTGATCAGTGACGTGAGCCTGAGGGACTCCGAACCGTGAGATAACATGATTAAACAAAAATTGTGCCACTGTGTGACCGTCTTCAGATAGTGTGGGCATCGCCTCGACCCATTTTTTGAAGTAATCAATGACAACGATGATATACCCATGCCCCCCAGCCGAGCGAGGGTGACAGGTCATATAATCAATGCCCCATTTGGAAAAAGGGCCAATGGTAACAACAACGTGCAATGGAGAAGGAGGCGCACACATCTTCCGCTGGTAGATTTGGCACTCGTGATAGGAGAAAACAACAAGAATGCAATCCTTGAAGATAGAGGGCCAAAAGTACCCAGCACGGAGGATCTTTTGAGCAGTAGCATATCCGGACATGTGACCACCATAGGCGCCAAAATGGCAATCATTTAAAACTTGCTCAGCTTCCTCAAATGTTAAGCATTGTCGGAGAATAGAGTTGGCGCTGAGACGGTATAGGGTGTCCGCAATAATACAATAGGGCTAAGACTGATGGCGAATCCATCGCCGAGCATCCTTTGACACATCGGGATGAAAAGAGGACGTCTACAGATAGACAATGATATCCGCGTACCAGGGATCGAGGGTGCTGATTAAGAATAGGGTTTTGTTTAGAATATGGTCCTCTAACCGAGAGGGTGCGGTAGGAGATGGCAAAGAGAAAATCAACTCAGCAAAGACGAGGGATTTCTTAGACTTGGCAGTGGTGAAATCCAAGTCAAATTCTTAGAGGATAACAATCCACTTCGAGTACTTGCCCCCCAGCAACTGACGTGACAGGATGTATGTCATCGGGTTGCAATCTGAAACCACCGCCATAGTGCACAGTAAGATATAATGGCAGAAACGTTGGACGGCACAAATGGCGGCCAAAGCCAACTTCTCGACATAAGCGTATCGAGTTTCCATATCTAGAAGATTGCGGCTGAGATAATAAATGACATGCTTAGTGTCATCGTCATCATCTTGAACGAGAACCATGCCAATAGTGGTATCGGCATCAGCCAAATACAGAGTGTAGTCGCGATGATAATCAGGAGGACGCAACAACGGAGCAGAAACAAGGAGAACCTTGAGGTGCTCGAAGGACTCTTGTGCAACGGAATCCCATAGAAAAGGAGTGTCTCGCTTTAATAACTGCATGAAACCTTTGGCCACTTCAACATAGTTCGGAATGAATCGTCGTAAAAAATCCGCTTTGCCCTGCACACTCTGCAATTGCTACAAAGAAGTAGGGGGAGGGAGATTCAGAATGGCCTCAACTTTAAGGGGATCCAGACGGATGCCCTCTCGGGAGACGATGAACCCGAGAAGTCTGCCCAACTCAACACAAAAGACACCTTTATGAGGATTAAGCCTAATGCGGTAGTGTCGAAAGCGGAGAAAGATTTCGCGAAGGTGAGCGGGATGATCCTGGCATTTGGCTGAATGAGCTGGCAGATCATCCAGGTAAGGTTGCACAATGTGTCGAATATCATGGAATGCATAAGTCATTGCGCATTGGAAGGTAGCACCGGTGTTTTTCAAACCGAAGGGGAGATTTTTGTAGGCGAAAGTGCCCCATAGACAGATAAAGGTGCTTTTGTGTTGATCAACGGGCGTAATATTAATCTGGTTATAACCAGAAAAGCCATCCATGAATGAATACATTTCACTCCTGGAAACTCATCAATGAGCTGGTCAATGAAGGGTGTGGGGTAGTTATCTTTGGGACAAGCCCGATTAATATCATGGTAATCAACACAGACCCTAATAGTGCCCTGTTTTTTAGTCACAGGTGGTGAGCTCCAGTATTGTAGCAATAATGCTACAACTCCTGGGGCTTCCTGTCTCTCATTTTATCAACCCGGTAGTTCGTACAAACTTGGAAGCGACGGTGCTGTATGCACAAGTACTAGCTCTTGTCACAACTGTCACTTGGTCAGCTGGCACAAGTCCGCTAGGGCTCAAGCCAACTTCTATAGGCTCACAGAAGAAGCTTTATCAATGATGGATGAAAGCTAACTCAAAGGAGACTAGTCTAATTGCAGAAGGAAACTGAAGACCAATAAAGCATGGAAACTCTAGGAAACCCTAATTTGACTAGCTAGACCCTAACTATGCAAAAATATGAATGAAACAACTACCAATAATGCCATTACTTGCAGTGGACTGAAATACATGCATCTAAGCTACTTGCATCTGGAAAATCATGTTTTTGTACTTTTTCATTAAGTGGTTGGACTTATTGTGATGATGCTTTTAATTAGGGTTTGGTTGTGCAGGAGCGGTTGGAATGGAAGGAAAGCATGGACAAGGTCAGAATGGCTATGGGAGGTCCCAATAGATCCTTAGCATCAGTCCATAGAGGTTCCTCACGTTCAGAGGCTCAGCAACCGAGTGAGTGGCCTCCTACAGGATGTCTGCAGGGGATTCTACAGGAAACTCACGGGTTTCTACAGGAAGGCTGTGCAATTCTACAGGATGATTGGCCGTGGAGGTTTTGGGAGATGATGAAGTGTTGGAGTGGTGTGGGAGGATAAATGAGATGGAGATGGACCTGGTGATGGCTCAGGAGTAGGAAAATCAGATGGAGGAAGAGTGTATGCAATGGTTTGATGATTGGAAGGATGGGATCAACGAAAGTTGAAGGAGATGGAGCTATGTGGGAAATGAGAGAGTTGGAGGGTGAATGAGTGAGACAGAGGTTAAATAGAACTTGCAGATAGATCAAGAAGAAGAAGAAGAAAATGGTTTGAGAAGGAGCAGCGTAAATGAAACAAATGACTTATGCATCAAAACGAGAAATTCATTAACCTATGATAATTGTGCCATGAAACCTATGAACAGAAATGGAAAACAAGAAATGAAACCTATGCGTGGAAGTGAAATGTGGTTCGATGTCAAAAATGCATGAATGGATCTTCAATGAAAACGTTTATGTTGCAGCTTGCATGGAGATGAGAAGAACTGCTTTTCTTTTTGGTGGTTGGTCATGGACTACACCCCAATCCCTAACAGAGAGATGGCAGTGAGCCTTTACAACCTTTTTGCTGGAGCTCCAAGAGATTATATCTATCCTCCTATCAAACTTAAGTACTGAAAGCAAATCACCATAAACTAGTCCTATCTATGCTCATGAAAACGACTAAATTAACAAGCTGGAAATCCGAATTGCATGTGAAAATAAACAAACTCAAAGTGCTGGAACGAAATGCAAACACATTGCAACACTGAGGAGATCTATTGCTCTCAGGTTGGGCCCTAACCTGAGAGCTATAGCTCCTTGAGAAAACTCAGAACTAGATCAAAATCTTCCTTCTTTATTCATAATCTGATGTCATGCCAAATTGGCTTACGAAAAGGAACAAAAACTGAGCTCTAGCTCGTACTTTCCAATTACAAGAGTAATGCCAAGGTTCAAAAAGCTTCTCTACAAGGCTACGGCCTCAGTATTTATGCAAAAACGATTATCCAACAGGTGTCCTTGATTTTAGGAGCTCGGCTGTCCAACTAGAGTTTAACTGCTGATCCTGTAGGATAGTCATAACTACTGTTCCTGTAGAACAGTTTATAACTGTTGTTCCTGTAGAACAGCTGGCTGCTTCTAAGCTCGGAGGGGAGATGGATTGGAGCTCGGAGTTCTTGGTGGGAATCACGAGGAATGTCCCCAAGACCGTGGACATCCTCTCCTAAAAACCAGCAGTGCCACCTCATTGTCTCCTTGTCTCCTTTTCGTTGTCTTTTTCTCCCTTTTAATGCCAAAAACCTGAAAGCATCATGCATTAGTCACGTAGATAAAATGTCTACCCTTCTTCCTACAAACAACATGAATAAACTAAGAAATGCATGCATAAGCAGTAAAAAGTGAATGGTTTGAGCAAAGCAAGTAGGCCAAATGAGCCCAAATTATACCAAAAATTGGGGCTCATCATCACCCCCCAGCTAAACTATTTGCTCATCCTTGAGCAACTTTTCCCTGGCTCCTCATCTTTGGCCGAGAACTAGAGCCCGGAGCACGCTTTTCCCCTCCTGATTTTGGTGGTTCTGCCTTTTCTGCCGAGGGTGGCGCTTCTTCCTTTCCCATTTTTGGCGGCCCTACCTTTGCTGCCCCTGGTGGTGACGAAGGTGATGCTTCCTTCCCCTTTCCTATTTCCTTGAGCCAGGCTTCGGAAGGCGACTGGCCTATCTTTCGTGTCCAGGAAGTTATTTTTGGGCTCCCTTTTTCGGGGGTGGCTGATGTTTTAGAGGGGGTTCTTGGACTGGGTGAAGTAGGGACGTCCCCTGAAGTGCTTTGGCTGCTGGGTGGAAGCTGTGGCTTGCCCGTGGTCATCCTCTTGCTTCTCCTGGCTTCAGATGGTAGAGGGGCCTCCCTCTCCCTTTTCTCCTTCAATTTTGGAGGTGTACTGAGGGCTGCCTTACCGCTGCTGCCTCCTTTTCGAGGATGCCAGCCTTCTCTTTCTTGCATTTTGCTCTCTCAGAGCTCCTTGTAGAGGGCCCCTCCTTTTCAGATTTCGGGCTTCCTGTGGAAGACCCTGCTTTGCCCACTTCCGGGCCTCCGGTAGAAGATTCTTTCTTTCCCGCCGTTGGACTTCCTGAAGAAGGCCCTCTCTCTGCCTTCAGACTCTCTGTAGGAGGCTGTTTCTCAATGACTTTCGGGCCTCTTGTAGAACCTGTTTTTTCCAATTTCGGGCTTCCTGCAGAAGCCCTTGCCTCTGTCTTCGGGCTTCCTGTAGAAGCCTGTGTTTGCACTTTCGGGCTTCCTGTAGAAGCCTTTGTCTCCGTTTTTGGGCTTCCTGTAGAAGCCTGTTCTCCAACGATTTTTGCGCTTCCTGTAGAAGCCTTGGTCTTTGCTTTTGGGCTTCCTGTAGAAGCCTGCTCCTTACTAATCTTCGGGCTTCCTGTAGAAGCCTTTGTCTTTGTTTGCGGGCTTCCTGTAGAAGCCTGCTCCTTACTGATCTTCGGGCTTCCTGTAGAAGCCTGTTTTTCAATGATTTTTGGGCTTCCTGTAGAAGCCTGAGTTTGTGTTTTCGGGCTTCCTGTAGAAGCCTGTTTTTGCTTCCCTGTAGACACAGGTGTCTCCACTTCCGCTTGCTTGCCTGCTTGAGTTTTGCTTTTTGCTTTGGGTGTAGGTGCTGTTGAGGTGCTTGGGCTGACGTGGGCCACCTCTGCTTTGTCCATTCTGCTCTTCATCCTCTTTTCCCTTGCTGACGGGATAGGTGTGCCACCTTTTTCTTGGCCCTTCTTTTCCTCATGCCTCTTCCTTTGTTCTTCGGCCACTGCTTCGTGTTCCTCACTGCTAGAGGAACCCGTTTCTTCGATCAACATTTTAATATCCCTGTCTTTGGTCAAATTTCGGAAGGATTCCCATGAGAGGGGGACCTTATATGAGTGCAATGCATCTTCCACAAGCAGCTTAATTAACCCATGGTGGGCTATCTGATCAG
Source organism: Pinus tabuliformis (assembly GCA_031772625.1). NCBI lineage: Eukaryota > Viridiplantae > Streptophyta > Pinopsida > Pinales > Pinaceae > Pinus > Pinus tabuliformis. The sequence goes on along the minus strand of CM062806.1, from coordinate 512,165,294 downwards.
GGATGCCCTCTCTTAGCTTTGTAGCACACTCCATTAGGGACTGCAGGAGATAATAAGGGATGCTTAATTTTTTCTCTACAGGAAGGTAAATTCGGTGTCTCAACTCAGTGAGTAGCCGAAAGTGATATGCATACACGATGCTGAACCGGCCTTCACAAGTAATATATTTCATTATTTGCAAACTGACTTCATTCCAAGGTGGTGATAGACTCGTTCTTCTCACCCCGTTCTTATCCTCCGAGAATTCTTCCTCATGTGGGAAGAATTCCTTCTTTGCCTGCTGACTCAGCTTTCTCTCCTCTTTGTCCCACGACAGACCCATAGGAAGTTCTGTGATCCGACTGATATGTTCTGGGGTGAGTTTGAGGCTTAGACCTCTGAAGTTTACTGTGGCCAGTTTCTGGGACTTAGGCTGCAGAGCCTGCAAGAATTCCTCGGCTACTTCATCATCGTAGCCTTGCAGCTTATCACAAAAAGGCATCCACTGTGCTCTCGTGAAGAGCTCTACTACTGTCGGGTTTCTCCTTAGTGTATTTGAATCAGTGGGCTCTCGTCTTATAAACCCACCTGGCATGATGGACCCAGTCGTTTGAACTAAAGGTGGCAGATGCAAAAGAGATTCGGTCTATGAAGACAGAGCATGCACATACAAAATTTCAACACAGACTACTTATACCAACATCCTGTAGAACAGTAACAACGGCACAACAAACACAATTCCACCAATATCTTTATAACCTGACCATGGACGATGGTCTTGCCTCTTCTAAGAATCAGTTACATTAAGAGTTCAGGGTTACCTCCTTAATTGGCCACCTTTCTTTGCGAGGCACCCACTTTACTGTAGATGACTGCGTTCCTGTAGACTGCGTTCCTGTAGAACCGTGCTCATGTAGAACTGCGTTCCTGTAGAAGCCACGCGCAATTCTCGGGGAGGACTGTAGTTGGCCGCGCTCGCGGTGTGCTTGACCAGCGTTCTGGTAGCCAACAACTCGGCGTATCAAAATGCAGAGGAGATCAGAATAGCTAGCCGAGTTGAAGTGTTGGATGATAAATGCGTGCGCATGATTTAGCCGATTGGATTTTGAATCGGCGCAATCCGTGGCGCGGGGGATGAGCTGTCCCCGCCGAACCATTGGGCGACGTCATCCATGCTCCGCCTGCGTATTTACTTGCTGCTGCATTCAGTCCCACAAATTTGCCGCCGCCTTTCTTGTTAAACTCATGCTTCTGACGAGAGTGCTCCCACGTGCATGCCGTTCATTCTCTTTGTCGTGGCCGCCACCCAATCACCCAATTACACTTTAACTAGCCGACGTGGCCAGTCGACTGGCCATACGGTCGCTCAACCATTCAATTTTATGCTTTTCAAACAAATTCAAAGTTAGATTCATGCGATTTGATGGAATGAAGGGTGGAGACACTTACCTGCGCGCCTGCACATGATTTTTCCAATTCTCGGACGATGGTGAGCAGATCTACCTGCTGCGTGCGACTTACATAGACCCGGAAGCTCGTGGTTACAGGATGCCAACGCTGGAGTGGATGGATTTTCTTGCATGCACCCACGTTTCATCTCGGATGGCGGTGCTTTGGATGGTATCCACTCGAGCAGGTTGAACTGTTACGGGATCCCCGCGAGGGGTCTCGTAACAGTCCTTTCTCCTTGGGTGCGTGCTGCACGATGGCGGTTCTGTCTTCTCGATCACGATCCCGGAGCTCTTGATGCATGTGGTATGAGATCCCATCAGTTGTTAATATTTGGAAATGGCTTTCCCGCGAGAACTCATCGATTGTCTTTGTTTGTGCAGGGACTTGGCCGCATGTCGACACGGGTGGTGGAGCATGGTGACAGCAACGTGCAAGGATGCTTAACAGAGGCTTGCATGCATCCCAACCAAGCCATGGTCACGAAATCTCCTTTTAAGATGAATTCTGGCCGCCCGAAACTCCTACAGGAAGTTTCCTGTAGACACAGAGCTTCCTGTAGAAAGTTCGGCCTTCCTGTAGAAAGTCTGCACTTTCCTGTAGAAAATCCGCGCCTTCCTGTAGAAAGACTGCGCCTTCCTGTAGAAAGACTGCGCCTTCCTGTAGAAGATTCAAACCATGATAAAATTGCACATACCTTGAAAAACATGGGTGCTCTTGGAGGAGGTACTGATGAGGTTCCTTGACAGCATGATAAGGACCCTTGGCTGTGAGTTGAAGGGCTTCTTCTTCTCCATAGAGCATCTGCAACCTGCAATTTTTACCATATTTTGCTTATTGTGTTTTCTTTTTCTTTTTTCTTTTTTTGAAAGATAACAGGGGCGCCTCAAGGAGGTTTTCACCCATGCCATCTGCCCTGAGCGCCTCAGAGAGGTTTTTACTCAAGGATCTTTTTCAACCTTTTTTTTTTTTTTTTGAAAAGCAATAGGAGTGTCTCAATGAGGTTTTCACCCCTACTACCTGCCTTGGGCGCCTCAGAGAGGTTTTCACCCAAGGATCTTTATTTTTTTTTCTTTTTTTTTCTTTTTTCTTTTTTTTCAGATGTTTTTTCAGGGTGTGCCAGAGGCAGAGGCAGAACCCTTCTCTATGACCAATACAGATTTCTCCATAGTTTTGATAAGCTCTTGTCTTGAGAGAGGTCTCCTGTAGATATTCAATCGATGCCCATTGACAAGCATGGGAATGGCCTCCTCATCAATGGTTCGAATGAGGACAGATCCATTGTCATGGCATTTCTCCACTGTATATGGTCCTAGCCATCTGGTTCTCAACTTCCCCTTGAAATCTTTGTATCTGGAATCATACAACAAAGCCCAATCTCCCAGCTGAAATTTCTTGTCATGGAGATGTTGGTCATGCCACACCTTCCTCTGAGGTTGAACCACTTCTGAGTGAAGGAGGGCCTGCATGCGGTGCTCATCTAGGCCATTCAGCTGCAACAACCTTTCTTGTTGTGCATGGATGAGATCTAGGTCCAGCTGAGCTGCCATCCTCAAGGTGTTGTATTCAAACTCAATGGACAGCAAAGCTTTCTTCCCATAGACCAGCTCATATGGTGTTAAACCAGTGGTGGTCTTCCAAGTGGTGTTGTAGGCCCATGTGGCTTCTACCAGGCGATCTGCCCAGTCCTTTCTGCTGCTGCTCACCACCTTAGTCAAGATCCCTTCTAATGCTCTATTGGTGACTTCCACCTGCCCATTTGCTTCAGGGTGATAAGGGGTGGAAGTCCTGTGCTTGATCTTGTGATGAGCTAGGAGATCTTCAACCAGGTTGGAGGTGAACTGGCTCCCTTGATCTGTGACCAGCTCTCTCGGATAGCCAAACTTATAGAAGATGTTCTCTCTTAGGAACTCGACCACCTTTTCTTCTATTGCTGCTTTGATTGCTTTGGTCTCTGCCCACTTTGTCAAATAGTCAGTACACACAATGATGTAAGTCCTTTGCCTCGAAGAGGGGTTGATTGGGCCCACAAAGTCCATGCCCCACTTCTCAAATGGCTCAAGAGTCACTTGAGGTCGGAGAGGCATCTCATCCCTTTGGGTCGGTTTCCCCATTCTTTGGCATTGGTCACACTGACTGACATATCTTCTGACATCTTGATGAAGTGTGGGCCAATAGTAGCCTGCCTGCAGGATCTTGAAGGCAGTTCGCTTTGCTGCAAAATGCCCTCCACAAGGCCCATCATGACAAGTGAGGAGGATATCAAAGACTTCCTCCTCCCTTACACAATGCCTTAAGATCTGATCGGGGCCAAGCTTGAACAGATTGCCCCTGATCCAAGTGAATGAGGCACTTTTTCTGATGATTCTGCTCTTCTCTCTGGAAGATAGGTGTGGCGGGAACTGTGCTGAAACAAGATAGTTTGCTATATCAGCAAACCATGGAGAGAGCACTGAAATAGAAAACAGATGTTCATCAGGCATCTGATCGTCCACTGTTCCATCCTCATTTGCAGACAAATCCAATCTAGATAAAAAGTCAGCAACAACATTTTCTCTACCTGGTTTATCAACAATGGTTAGATCAAACTGTTGCAATAAAAGTAACCATCTAATAATACGAGCATTCACATCTGGTTTATTCATCAAATATCTAATAGCAGCATGGTCAGTATGTACAAAGGTCTGGTAACCAGTAATGTAATGTCGGAACTTGTTCAATGCATGGACCACAGCCAATAATTCTTTCTCGGTTACAGTGTAATTCAGCTCAGCTTTGGACAAGTTTTTGCTAACAAAGTAAATGGCATATGGAAGTTTCTGCTCAACTTGTCCTAAAACTGCACCTATGGCTTTGTTCGAGGCATCAGTGTGGATGTGGAACGGTAGGGCCCAGTTTGGACCTTTCAGGATTGGGGCTGACACCAACTTGTCCTTCAATTCATTTAAATCCCTCTGACAATCATCAGTCCATTTAAACTCCACAGCTTTTGCCAACAGACCAAACAATGGTGAGGCTAGCTTGCTGAAATCTTTAATGAATCTCTGGTAGTATCCTGCTAATCCCAAGAAACTCCAGACATCCCTTACCTTTTGAGGAGGTGGAACCCTCTTGATGAGAGCAATTTTGTTAGGATCCACCTGCAATCCTTGGGAAGAAATGGTATGGCCTAGCACGGTCCCCTCAGTCATTAGGAATTCACATTTTTCAGGACTAAGGGACAAGTTCATCTCAGTGCATTTGGTTAGGACTTTTCCCAGGTTGGACAATGCTTCTTGGAAGTTGGCCCCATAAGGAGTAAAGTCATCCATGTATATTTCCACTGCATCATGGACCAGCTCCGAGAAGATGCTCAAGACAGCTCTCTGAAAGGTAGCAGGAACATTGCATAGCCCAAAGGGAAGGACTCGATAGGCAAAGGTACCCCAAGGACAAGTGAAGGTGGTCTTATCTTGGTCTTCCAGGCTGATTTGGATCTGATTGTACCCGCTAAACCCATCCAGGAAAGAGAAGAACTTCTTTCATTCCAGTCCATCCAACACTTGATCTATGAAAGGTAGAGGGAAATGGTCCTTCTTGGTAGCTTTGTTCAGTTCTCGGTAGTCCACACAAATTCTCCATTTCCCATTCTTCTTGGGAACCAACACTAGAGGGGACACCCATTCACTATCTCAGATGGGGTAGATGAATCCGGCATCCAACAGTTTCTGCAATTCTTCCTTGACAATGCCTTTAAGGGCTGGATTCATTCTCCTCTGAGGTTGCCTAACCGGTTTACAATCCTCTTTGATGTATATATGATGGGTATAGACCGAAGGATGGACTCCTTTCATTTCCTTATAGCTCCAAGCAAAAGCATCTAGGTGGTTGGCCAACAAACTACACAGCTCCTTTTCCTGGGAAGGAGATAGGGAGGAGCTGATCCTCAATGCTTTCTCAGGGCTGAACTCCACATTCTTGACTTTGGGAGTAACAGGGTTGGTTGTACAAAGATCCACTAAGGTGCTAGCTTGGGCATCCTCCACCAACTCCTCTAAGGGTAGTGCACTGGAAGGTGGATTCTGGATCAAGGTCTCGATCAAGTCATCCTCGATTGGGGGGTCTTTTCTAGAGGTATCTAAGGTGCACAGAGGTGCTGAGTACACCTCGTCTTCTTCTCCTTCTTCCAACCACAGTGGTAAATCATGCTCTAAAGAAGGTTGGGCAGGAGGGTATAGGACTAGCTGCTTGGACATGGGACCATTTTTGATGGTCATGTTTCCTGCCCTACAACTTATGTAAGCATCTGCAGTAGCTAACCAAGGCCTTCCCAAAATGAGAGGATATCCAGTAAGCTTGGCCTTTGGTTGCAGAACCAGGAAGTCTGCAGGGTATTCCCAAGAATCAATGGAGACCATGACATCCTCCACAATCCCTTCGGGAGTCACAGTGGAGCGATCTGCTAATTGCAGCACTGTCGAGGTCTTCCTCAAGGAACCCTGAAGATTGAGTTTAAGCATGGTATCCCTGGTCATCACATTGATGGCCCCCCCCAGATCAATCAAGGTGTGGGGGATAATGGTGCCATTGATGTGAACATCTACTACAGGACTTCCAGGATCTAGGTACTTTAGGCAGATGACTTGTCCTAGCATAAGGTCAGACAGTTGTCCTATGACATTGATAGTTGAGGCATCTTTCTTCCGTCTGCCTGGGTGTTTGAAACACTTCTCCTTAACTAGCTTGTTATATATTGGCACATCCTTGATGGCTTGGAGAAGTGGGATTTTTACACACAACTGCTTGAGCTCACCCAAAAGCTCATCTTCTTCTGGGTTAGGTTGTGTGGTGGCTGTTAATCTCTCAGGAAAGGGTGGAATAGCCTTTGGTTCACTTTCCTGTTTATCTTCCTCATCCTCTGGGGGAGGAGGTTGGCGATCTGGTAGAGTCTTTCCAGATCGAAGGTTGACCTCCTGGATCTCCACAACATAGGTAGGGCATGAGGTTTCCCCAGTGTATACCTGTTACACTAAAAAATGTCACCTTGACTACTTACAGTTAGTATGGCTCAAAATCAACAGTCATGCTACCCTCTTAGGCAAGTCTTATGCCTCTGTTATCCATCTCAAACTCAAAGAAGAGAGAAAGTCTTGTAAAAACTACGTTTATCTCTGGGGTCGCAGATTCTCTCTAGCCTTACCTGCGGGGACGCAGGCCATGTTCACAAAAACTGCGTCCATGGACGCTCTGTATATCAAAGGACAGGTGCGTCCTCCTGTAAAAGGCAAAATGCGCAAGTTTTATCTTGAGAAAGTTACTTGTGGTTACTTCTAGAACATTCTAGAGGTCGGTTTGATGGAATGGATGCGCCTCCAGTTGGTTCATGTATCTCTATTAAGAGGGGACTTATCCCATCAATAAGGGAGCTATCCCACCCATAAAGGGGAATGATCCCATTGATAGTGGACCTGAATAACCTCTTTACAGCACTATAAATAAAGGCATTGAGCCAAGAGGAGGAGAGGTTGGAGCTATACATTTTCTTTGGGTAAATGCTGCAGGATTTAGGTCTTCCATTAGAACCTTTGTGAGGAGAGATTGTCTTTACATGATTCTACTTGGAAGTGGGTGAGCTTTGTCAAGGTAGAGGAAAACACTTGATGGACCCTGGGAGGAACTTGCACAACACCAAGGCCAGGTTGTAAGAGTTTCTTTGTTTCGTTATTAATACAAACTGGTTTATTTTTCTCAATAGCTTGTGTTAATGAGTTATTTCATGTGTTCCTTGGTCTGCATGTTGAATGTATGTTTTATTATATGAAATACAGGTGCTTGGTAATTGTTTGATTGTTTGTGGTTGCAGGAATTGACTTAAAGGAGGAGCTCATCCGGATCGTCAAGAACGGACTACAACAACAGCGTTTTGGAATAAGGTAAGCCTAAACACTTGTACTTTTCATGTTGTAAAAGGTATATTTAGAGAAAGATTATTCCATTTTGTCTTGTTTGTCGCTAGAGAGTGTAAACTCCTAGGGAGGTCAGTTGTGCCAGCCCAAATGACTTTTTCCGCCACGACAAATTGGCGACTCCGCTGGGGATTCCATTAATGAATGAGTCTTTTCCTTTATATGAACTTTGCTTTGAGAAAATCATTTTTATTTTCTGGTTTTTGACTGTGAGAATTAGTATTTGGGTGGCTTAGCTTTAGATTTAGTTAGCTTTGGTTTCTCTTTCTTTTTCCAGAAGGACGCACCCTCTGAGTACTGCACAGTGCGTCCTTGGACGCGCTGTTGCCGTCTGCACAGTGCGGGCCCGCACCTGTGACAACGGGTGGCCTGCGTCTTCCTGTAAAAGTTAAGAAAATTCCATTTTTTGCTTTAATTGCTTTTAGATTTTGGTTTTTCTTAGTGTTTTCTGCCCAGATCCTTTAGTACCCTGTCAAAAATTTTCACCTGAGCTTGTTCCTGCTCTTAGCTTTCATCAATTGGGTGTTTTGAGTCTCTTTCTTGAGAAATTCTTGATTTATTTTCCTTTGGTCATTACTTGGAGATTTCTCTCAGTTCTTTCACAATTTTGCATCTTTTTGCTTGTGTTTTTGCAAAAAAATTTCCCCCTCATTCGCCGGGGGGGGCTAAATTGTGTATGAGTGTTAATCGCCTTTGAGTGTTTTTATTTTATGATCTTTGGAACTCTCACCCAATTTTCTCGACTTGCACTTGATTGGTTCTTAGATTACATTAGAATCATCTTGTGTTTGAGAATTCTCTTGCATAGATCACATTTGCATAATTAGAATTCTCATTTTCAGAATATTAATGAAAAATGTGCATAGATTACATTTGCATACTTTTCAAGTGAATTGTGCATAGATTACAATTGCATAGTTTACATTCTGAAAAAATCAATTGTAGATTTAGATCAGCTTTCTTTGATTTGAATTTACACAGAAATAAAATAAAAAAATGGTTTGGAATTGATTTGCATTAGTTCTTCTTGATGAAATTAGTGCATTAGAGAATTCGTTATATTTTCTCTTAGTGATCAATTTTTTGCATTGTTGGAAGTGAATGGAAACTCTCTCCTTACCTTAGTTAGGATTCATCGAATTGAAACGATTACATTATCATATTCGATTGCATTCAGTTGAGTCGGGTCATAACACCATTGGTTTCATCTCCATTTATCCATTTGAGTAATAACAGCCTTAATAACACAGCGCTTAATTAAAATTCATCTAGTAATTTTTACATTTCTAGGGCTCTGAAGCACCAACATAGCTTAGGCTAGTGTCTTGGAGTAGGTGAGTACTTAACTCTCCAAGATAGTAAAACCAAACAAGTAGTCGATCTTGTGATAGAATCAAATCCAATTGTTACATTTACACTCTGGGAAAGCTCCTCTTAAAGGAGAAGCACGAGCTCGTGTCCGAACCAGTGAGGGGATCATTCCCCCCTCGTTGGGAACGACGCCAGACAGTACGTATTACAAACGGTAAACCTCGGATTAACCATTGTCGAGGAGCCAGGGGTCACTTATCGGTAAACCTTGGATTACTGTCAAGGAGCCGGTAAGGGGATTGAGCTTGCTACTCTGCCCTTGCGTGCTGTCGGAGTTTAGACTGTTCCCCCAGGTGTACTTGTGGCCGTTGGTAACCTTAGTGACCATAATCTCTAGGATTCTACCCAAGGTGACGGTGGAGGGAAGGTCCCACTGTACCTGGAGCAGACGTCGGCTATACTCACTTGGATTTTCTGGGGGGTTCACTTCACTCGAGACGGTTAAAGTGGAGGAACTTGGTCCAGTCTATTCATTAAGCAGGTTGTCGGGGTAACTATCCCACCCACCATTTCTGTACTGAATCCAGCGAGGTTGGGCTTCATCACCAACTAGCGTTTTTGGTCCGGAAGAATACTGTTTGTGTGTGGTTTGACTCCTAGTTTTGATAGCGCGTGTTAATTTGTTTGTTTTTACTTTTAGAGACCATAGGTGTGAATTGTGAATTTTAATTGTTAGGTGTAAATTGTGAATTGTTAATTTTAGTTATAAATTGTTAATAAAATTCACTGAAGTTGAATAATGGCAAATGTTCCGGAATTTATCAACCTAGGAACCCCTCCTAATGAGAATCCTAGTACTTTTCCTTACTTTGGAAATGTTGGTCCTCCTTATATGGCTACTTTTCCATTACCTGGATTTACAATAGGTTTACCGATATGGTTATTTTCAACTTCGTTGGCCCAAAATACTCCAATTGTTCCATCTCAACCGGATGCTTCACCTCAACAGAGTTCACCATCTCAACATCACCAACCTTCAGTTGACCCTTTACCTTCTTCGCCTAATTTTTCTTCCTCCATTTCTTCCTCTTCGCCTGGTAAAAGCCTTGATGCTAGTAACCAGGAGGCTAAGAAGAAGAAGAAAGGGAAGAAGAAGAAGAAGCAAGACAAGAAAGAAGTCAACCAACCAACCATGGTTGTTAGTGTTAGTTGTGTTGAGGAAAATTCCGACATGCATCGTAAACCCAAATACCCTTGCAGGCTTTGTAAGGGTGACCACTTCCTTGTCAATTGTCCTAGTATTCCAAAGGTCTTGGAAGTATGGTCAGAAAAATCTCATCAACTTTCCATTGATCCATCAACCAGTGATAGTCAGGTTCCTGGGAGAAAGGGTAAAGTTAGGTTTCCTTGTAAGTTATGCAAAGGGAGTCATCAAACTCACATTTGTCCTCACATGGATGAAGCCTCAACATTGTTGGAAAAACTTACTGTTCCACAGCAAGAATTTCCAACTGGTTACCGTAAACTTTCTCCCAACCTACCGTCAACTGACGGAGTGATTGATCTAATTTCAAGTACGGTCAATCACACTCTTCCATTGGAGAGTGAAACTCATGTCACTCAGGTTGATGATCCTTTAGTTGATCAAGTGGTCGATTCAATTTCACATTCGGTCGATCACACTCTCCCTTTTGAGAGTGAACTTCATACCACTCAGGTTCTTCTTGTTACATCAGATTCTTCTATGCCAGGGGGCATTTCACCTGTTTCTACAGAACCCCCTCCAAGCACTGAGGTCTTTTCCTTTGATTGGAATAGACTGACAGAACCTCGTCTTCCTTCCTCCATCCCTTTCCAAATCATTGTCAAAGCTGGTGGTAGGGACATACATCGTACTCAGGTAGATGAAGGTGCTTCTGTTAGTATTTTATCCTCAACTGTTTGGAAAGCTTTGGGTTCCCCTCAGCTTGTGCCTATTACGCAGAATCTGAAAGCTTTTAACAGAACCATTAGTGAACCTTTAGGGATCCTTCCTAAGTTTTCTATTACCTTGGAGGGTAAAACTGTCTGTATTGATCTTATAGTAGTTCGAGGTCCCTTGGATTTCAATTTACTCCTTGGGCGAGACTATGTTTATGCAATGAAAGCCGTCGTATCGACACTCTTTCGCGTGATGTCTTTCCCTCACAATGGCAGTATTGTGACTGTAGACCAGCTTTCATTCCCTAGTCTTGTCTCAACTACCAATAATATGACACCCCTAACTGTTCCTGATTCTAAAGTGGTATCTACCCTGCCACGGGTTAATTATGTGGCAACTGGTCCCATGTTTTCAGTTACCGAGGTAAGTGAGCCTCTCACTTTTGATTTAGATCCGGTAATTGACATGGAAAACTCTATGGGATTACTTGAACACGATGTTCTTATCCCTTTTGAGTCCCTTGACATGTGTTCCTTCCAGAGAACTATTCTTCCTTCTGATGAAGACCTCTTGGAAGCCATGATCAAGGAGTGTCCATTGACATGTCTTTCTTCCAGTTGGAAGCCATGATCAGTGTGTACGAGGATAGTTTGTTCCTATCTCAACCTCGTTAAAAAATGAATCAGGTACGAGGATAGTTTTTTCCTGTATCAACCTCGTTAAAAAATGAAACAGGCTAGCATGAGGATAGTTCTTTTACTGAGTCAACCTCATTAAAAAATGAATCAGCTAGATTTTAGGATATGTAGTTAGATTGTAGAAAGTAGGATTTTTTGAGGATAGTTCCTGTTACTGAGTCAACCTCGTTAAAAAATGAATCAGGTATGAGGATAGTTCCTGTTACTGAGCCAACCTCGTTAAAAAATGAATCAGGTATGAGGATAGTTCCTGTTACTGAGTCAACCTCGTTAAAAAATGAATCAGGTTTGAGGATAGTTCTTTTCTTGTGTCAACCTCCTTTAAAATGAAACAACTCCCTATTCAAGTTAAATATTGAAAGTAAACCTTCATTTCATCCAGCCAGTTGAATGCAATGAAGCCTGGGGGGCATGTACCTCGCTTTGCATCGTTATGCTGGGGGAATGCGAGCTTCTTGAGCATAGTTCCTTGTCTTGTGTCAAGCTCGTTAAAAAATGAAACAAGGGTAGGTTAAGTAGGTAGATTGTAGATAGTAGTCATGAGCATAGTTCCTTGTCTTGTGTCAAGCTCATTAAAAATGAATCAAGGATTTTAGAGCATAGTTCCTTGTCTTGTGTCAAGCTCGTTAAAAATGAATCAAGGATTTTAGAGCATAGTTCCTTGTCTTTTGTCAAGCTCGTTAAAAAATCAATCAAAGTTTTTAAAGTAGATTTTTGGGCTGACACAACTGACCTCCCTAGGAGTTTACACTCTCTAGCGACAAACAAGACAAAATGGAATGATCTTTCTCTAAATATACCTTTTATGACATGAAAAGTACAAGTGTTTAGGCTTACCTTATTCCAACGCTGTTATTGTAGTTCGTCCTTGCCAATCCGGATGAGCTCCTCCTTCAAGCCAATTCCTGCAACCACAAACAATCAAACAATTACCGAGCACCTGTATTTCATATAATAAAACATACATTCAACATGCAGACCAAGGAACACATGAAATAACTCATTAACACAAGCTATTGAGAAAAATAAACCAGTTTGTATTAATAACGAAACAAAGAAACTCTTACAACCTGGCCTTGGTGTTGTGCAAGTTCCTCCCAGGGTCCATCAAGTGTTTTCCTCTACCTTGACAAAGCTCACCCACTTCCAAGTAGAATCATGTAAAGACAATCTCTCCTCACAAAGGTTCTAATGGAAGTCCTAAATCCTGCAGCATTTACCCAAAGAAAATGTATAGCTCCAACCTCTCCTCCTCTTGGCTCAATGCCTTTATTTATAGTGCTGTAAAGAGGTTATTCAGGTCCACTATCAATGGGGGCATGTGAACTTATAACAAGCATAGTTTTTCGTTTCAAGCTTGCGTAAACATGAAACCGAATCCGAGCATAGTTCTTTTCCTGTGTCAAGCTCGTTAAAAAATGAAACAAATCCTCCTCTACTTGAGTCGAGAGTTTGACGAGATCTAGGTTAAGTTGTATATTTAGGTTAGTTAGTTTTGCATAATTTTCTTATAGTTTTAGGTCAAGTCTTTCAAATGATCTCGTAACTCAACCTTCATTTCGTCCAACTGGTTGAATGAAATGAAGTTGGGGAGCATGCACTCTAACAGTTATGCTTAGGGGGCATCAAGCACAGTTTTATCTCTGTTTCAAGCTTGTATAAAAATGAAACTAATTTGAAGCATAGTTTTTATCTGTTTCAAGCTTTTGTAAAAATGAAACCTATCTCGAGTCAATTTCAATTATTTTCAAGACTCGTTAAACTCATGAAAATCCCGAGATTATTTTGCTATTTTTTATTCTCGTAAAAAAATGAAAATGTCGAGTTCTTTCCGTATTTTCCTGCTCGTAAATTAAATTGAAAGTCGGCCATATGAGTACATTTTTATCATTTTTTCGAACTCATTAAAACTTACGAAAAAGTGAAAACCATGAGTACTTTTTTATCCCTTTTTCGAACTCGTTAAAACTTACGAAAAAGTGAAACCTCAGAGTCATCTTTTAGGCCCTTTTCTGACTCCTTAAACATGAAAAGATCGCCGAGTGTTTCTTTTTCACTCGTTAAAATGGAATTAAAAGACGGTCCCCTTTTAGCTCTTTTCTGACCGTAAAATCAGGAAAAGATTGCCGGGTTTTTGTCGTTTCAAACTCGATAAGGAACTAAAACGACGTGTCTTTGATCGCTTTTTACTTTTCAGGTCAATGACACTATTATGAAAGTACTCCTTGTTCGCAAGATCAAGCGGTTCCCCCAGGTATTATTTTATACTTTTTCGGGCTTGAGGGACACAAACTTACGAAAAAGTTCAACGTGGAGTCTCCTTAAGTTTTTCAGACTCTCTAAAATTGAAAAACACCGAGTTTCTCCTATACTGGACTCGTTAAACTTTTACAGTAAAGGACCTGTTCAATTACAAACGGGAACGAACCACTCCTTCCTAGGGTTCGAATTTAAACTAGGATGGACTCGTCCGAAGGATGAGCTTATAACCAAGCATATGTTATCCTCCTCAAAGCTTGTTAAAAATAAATAGGTACTTGCCAGAAATGGTGGGGGAAAAGAGAGAAGAATGAACCTATTTGTCACCTTTTGTCTCAAACGAAACTTTATTACCACTCTTGAACACGACACTTTTGCATTTCACCTGGGTTGGGAAATCTTCTACCTCACAGTTGACTTTGAAAATCTTTAACCGGGTTCAGGGATTAACTTTGAGTTATTCGTCACCAAACCATCTGTTGTGTCGTTATGTGTTCAAGAGGTCTGCGAGCAAAACTTTCATCTGCAAAATACTTATCATCCATTTGACCATCCCTGAGTCAGTCCTTACAGCAACATTTCTTCAACTTGAACAATGATTTCGTGTTGCGGGCTTGCCTGCAACGAGTCGCTTTCTATCGACATCGACACATTATCTAGAAAGATGACTTAGGAATCGACAGTACCTTGGAGTCTGCATGCATCAATGGCAGGTTTCTCGCCTTTGACGACAGTTTACATCATTGACTTTCGATCAAAGGATTCCGTGAAGTGTTCGACATCAAAGCATCTATTCACATTTCACGGGTTGTACTTGGTACTTTGAGAACCATTGACATTACTGGTGGTCTCTCTCACGCTTGTTAACAGTTCACATCATCGACTGGTAATCAAGTGGTTTCTAACATGTTCGACATCGAATCATTTAATCACATGTTTAGAATCGTACCAATTCGGGAAGTAGAAGTGAAGACCCTGGATCTAGTTTTGTATTTATCCAGGCTGCAAGGAGTTTTGTATTCATTGTCTATGTAGACTAATCATAAAGAGATGGCTGCGTCCATACTGTGTTTACAAAAAAGTCTATAAAAATGATGTACTGCAAGATCATTCCTGTACCAGAATAGTTAGTCCATTAGTTAAAGTTTTGAATCTGAGTATGGGAATGCCTACCTCAGTGATGATATAATCTTATACATGTATTTTGTGTTGAAAATTGCAGGTTCCAACCAGGGCATCCACAAGTCAATCCTTGAAATGATAAAGCGCTTCACCCTTCCTAGAATTATAAAACACCAATCTATTCCAGGCTTCGCACTTTAGGGGGCAATCTGTTACACTAAAAAATGTCACCTTGACTACTTACAGTTAGTATGGCTCAAAATCAACAGTCATGCTACCCTCTTAGGCAAGTCTTATGCCTCTGTTATCCATCTCAAACTCAAAGAAGAGAGAAAGTCTTGTAAAAACTATGTTTATCTCTGGGGTCGCAGATTCTCTCTAGCCTTACCTGCGAGGACGCAGGCCATGTTCACAAAAACTGCGTCCATGGACGCTCTGTATATCAAAGGACAGGTGCGTCCTCCTGTAAAAGGCAAAATGCGCAAGTTTTATCTTGAGAAAGTTACTTGTGGTTACTTCTAGAACATTCTAGAGGTCGGTTTGATGGAATGGATGCGCCTCCAGTTGGTTCATGTATCTCTATTAAGAGGGGACTTATCCCATCAATAAGGGAGCTATCCCACCCATAAAGGGGAATGATCCCATTGATAGTGGACCTGAATAACCTCTTTACAGCACTATAAATAAAGGCATTGAGCCAAGAGGAGGAGAGGTTGGAGCTATACATTTTCTTTGGGTAAATGCTGCAGGATTTAGGTCTTCCATTAGAACCTTTGTGAGGAGAGATTGTCTTTACATGATTCTACTTGGAAGTGGGTGAGCTTTGTCAAGGTAGAGGAAAACACTTGATGGACCCTGGGAGGAACTTGCACAACACCAAGGCCAGGTTGTAAGAGTTTCTTTGTTTCGTTATTAATACAAACTGGTTTATTTTTCTCAATAGCTTGTGTTAATGAGTTATTTCATGTGTTCCTTGGTCTGCATGTTGAATGTATGTTTTATTATATGAAATACAGGTGCTTGGTAATTGTTTGATTGTTTGTGGTTGCAGGAATTGACTTAAAGGAGGAGCTCATCCGGATCGTCAAGAACGGACTACAACAACAGCGTTTTGGAATAAGGTAAGCCTAAACACTTGTACTTTTCATGTTGTAAAAGGTATATTTAGAGAAAGATTATTCCATTTTGTCTTGTTTGTCGCTAGAGAGTGTAAACTCCTAGGGAGGTCAGTTGTGCCAGCCCAAATGACTTTTTCCGGGTTAAGTAGGTAGATTGTAGATAGTAGTCATGAGCATAGTTCCTTGTCTTGTGTCAAGCTCATTAAAAATGAATCAAGGATTTTAGAGCATAGTTCCTTGTCTTGTGTCAAGCTCGTTAAAAATGAATCAAGGATTTTAGAGCATAGTTCCTTGTCTTGTGTCAAGCTCGTTAAAAAATGAATCAAAGTTTTTAAAGTAGATTTTTGTTAGGTAGATCGTAGAGAGTAGTTATGAGCATGGTTCTTTGTCTTGTGTCAAGCTCGTTAAAAAATGAAACAACTCCCTTTTCAAGTCGAATCTTTACAAGATCTTGAAAGTACAGCTTCATTCCATCCAACTCATTGAATGCAATGAAGCTTGGGGGGCATGTACCTCATTTTGCGTCATTATGCTGGGGGCATGTGAACTTATAACAAGCATAGTTTTTCGTTTCAAGCTTGCGTAAACATGAAACCGAATCCGAGCATAGTTCTTTTCCTGTGTCAAGCTCGTTAAAAAATGAAACAAATCCTCCTCTACTTGAGTCGAGAGTTTGACGAGATCTAGGTTAAGTTGTATATTTAGGTTAGTTAGTTTTGCATAATTTTCTTATAGTTTTAGGTCAAGTCTTTCAAATGATCTCGTAACTCAACCTTCATTTCGTCCAACTGGTTGAATGAAATGAAGTTGGGGAGCATGCGCTCTAACAGTTATGCTTAGGGGGCATCAAGCACAGTTTTATCTCTGTTTCAAGCTTGTATAAAAATGAAACTAATTTGAAGCATAGTTTTTATCTGTTTCAAGCTTTTGTAAAAATGAAACCTATCTCGAGTCAATTTCAATTATTTTCAAGACTCGTTAAACTCATGAAAATCCCGAGATTATTTTGCTATTTTTTATTCTCGTAAAAAAAATGAAAATGTCGAGTTCTTTCCGTATTTTCCTGCTCGTAAATTAAATTGAAAGTCGGCCATATGAGTACATTTTTATCATTTTTTCGAACTCATTAAAACTTACGAAAAAGTGAAAACCATGAGTACTTTTTTATCCCTTTTTCGAACTCGTTAAAACTTACGAAAAAGTGAAACCTCAGAGTCATCTTTTAGGCCCTTTTCTGACTCCTTAAACATGAAAAGATCGCCGAGTGTTTCTTTTTCACTCGTTAAAATGGAATTAAAAGACGGTCCCCTTTTAGCTCTTTTCTGACCGTAAAATCAGGAAAAGATTGCCGGGTTTTTGTCGTTTCAAACTCGATAAGGAACTAAAACGACGTGTCTTTGATCGCTTTTTACTTTTCAGGTCAATGACACTATTATGAAAGTACTCCTTGGTCGCAAGATCAAGCGGTTCCCCCAGGTATTATTTTATACTTTTTCGGGCTTGAGGGACACAAACTTACGAAAAAGTTCAACGTGGAGTCTCCTTAAGTTTTTCAGACTCTCTAAAATTGAAAAACACCGAGTTTCTCCTATACTGGACTCGTTAAACTTTTACAGTAAAGGACCTGTTCAATTACAAACGGGAACGAACCACTCCTTCCTAGGGTTCGAATTTAAACTAGGATGGACTCGTCCGAAGGATGAGCTTATAACCAAGCATATGTTATCCTCCTCAAAGCTTGTTAAAAATAAAGAGGTACTTGCCAGAAATGGTGGGGGAAAAGAGAGAAGAATGAACCTATTTGTCACCTTTTGTCTCAAACGAAACTTTATTACCACTCTTGAACACGACACTTTTGCATTTCACCTGGGTTGGGAAATCTTCTACCTCACAGTTGACTTTGAAAATCTTTAACCGGGTTCAGGGATTAACTTTGAGTTATTCGTCACCAAACCATCTGTTGTGTCGTTATGTGTTCAAGAGGTCTGCGAGCAAAACTTTCATCTGCAAAATACTTATCATCCATTTGACCATCCCTGAGTCAGTCCTTACAGCAACATTTCTTCAACTTGAACAATGATTTCGTGTTGCGGGCTTGCCTGCAACGAGTCGCTTTCTATCAACATCGACACATTATCTAGAAAGATGACTTAGGAATCGACAGTACCTTGGAGTCTGCATGCATCAATGGCAGGTTTCTCGCCTTTGACGACAGTTTACATCATTGACTTTCGATCAAAGGATTCCGTGAAGTGTTCGACATCAAAGCATCTATTCACATTTCACGGGTTGTACTTGGTACTTTGAGAACCATTGACATTACTGGTGGTCTCTCTCACGCTTGTTAACAGTTCACATCATCGACTGGTAATCAAGTGGTTTCTAACATGTTCGACATCGAATCATTTAATCACATGTTTAGAATCGTACCAATTCGGGAAGTAGAAGTGAAGACCCTGGATCTAGTTTTGTATTTATCCAGGCTGCAAGGAGTTTTGTATTCATTGTCTATGTAGACTAATCATAAAGAGATGGCTGCGTCCATACTGTGTCTACAAAAAAGTCTATAAAAATGATGTACTGCAAGATCATTCCTGTACCAGAATAGTTAGTCCATTAGTTAAAGTTTTGAATCTGAGTATGGGAATGCCTACCTCAGTGATGATATAATCTTATACATGTATTTTGTGTTGAAAATTGCAGGTTCCAACCAGGGCATCCACAAGTCAATCCTTGAAATGATAAAGCGCTTCACCCTTCCTAGAATTATAAAACACCAATCTATTCCAGGCTTCGCACTTTAGGGGGCAATCTGTTACACTAAAAAATGTCACCTTGACTACTTACAGTTAGTATGGCTCAAAATCAATAGTCATGCTACCCTCTTAGGCAAGTCTTATGCCTCTGTTATCCATCTCAAACTCAAAGAAGAGAGAAAGTCTTGTAAAAACTATGTTTATCTCTGGGGTCGCAGATTCTCTCTAGCCTTACCTGCGGGGACGCAGGCCATGTTCACAAAAACTGCGTCCATGGACGCTCTGTATATCAAAGGACAGGTGCGTCCTCCTGTAAAAGGCAAAATGCGCAAGTTTTATCTTGAGAAAGTTACTTGTGGTTACTTCTAGAACATTCTAGAGGTCGGTTTGATGGAATGGATGCGCCTCCAGTTGGTTCATGTATCTCTATTAAGAGGGGACTTATCCCATCAATAAGGGAGCTATCCCACCCATAAAGGGGAATGATCCCATTGATAGTGGACCTGAATAACCTCTTTACAGCACTATAAATAAAGGCATTGAGCCAAGAGGAGGAGAGGTTGGAGCTATACATTTTCTTTGGGTAAATGCTGCAGGATTTAGGTCTTCCATTAGAACCTTTGTGAGGAGAGATTGTCTTTACATGATTCTACTTGGAAGTGGTTGAGCTTTGTCAAGGTAGAGGAAAACACTTGATGGACCCTGGGAGGAACTTGCACAACACCAAGGCCAGGTTGTAAGAGTTTCTTTGTTTCGTTATTAATACAAACTGGTTTATTTTTCTCAATAGCTTGTGTTAATGAGTTATTTCATGTGTTCCTTGGTCTGCATGTTGAATGTATGTTTTATTATATGAAATACAGGTGCTTGGTAATTGTTTGATTGTTTGTGGTTGCAGGAATTGACTTAAAGGAGGAGCTCATCCGGATCGTCAAGAACGGACTACAACAACAGCGTTTTGGAATAAGGTAAGCCTAAACACTTGTACTTTTCATGTTGTAAAAGGTATATTTAGAGAAAGATTATTCCATTTTGTCTTGTTTGTCGCTAGAGAGTGTAAACTCCTAGGGAGGTCAGTTGTGCCAGCCCAAATGACTTTTTCCGCCACGACAATACCTGTTGGGCCTGTCTATTGTTGGGGTTCGGGTTCGGTTGAGCAGGCATTTGAGGTTGCCTTGGAGGAGCAGGAGGTAATGGTTGAGGTTGAACTGGTGGTGGAGGCAAAATGGCAGGAGGAGTGTTGTATTGGGGCCTCCACCCCGACTGAGGTGCATTCCATTGAGGCTGTGGCTGGGTATGTGAGTGATATGGATGAGAAGTAGGTTGAGTGGGGTATTGAGGTGGATAAGACCATGGAGGAGGCATGTACCACGAAGGATGAGCAGGGGGACCCCAGGAAGGGATAGGAGTTGACTGGTTGGGGTTGTAATAAGCTTGAGATGCCCCTTGCATCCCCTGCTGATAAGGTCTAGATCCTTGTGGCCTCCTTTGGTTGAGGTAATAGAGAGGCTCTGTGGGAGCTTCGGTCCCTTGGTACATGGCTTTAAACCCAGGTAAGGTTGGACACTGATTTGTGGGATGGTCCTCCTCACAAACGAAACACACTTCAACCGAATGCAATGGACATTCGTTCTTAGGGTGCCTCCTTGTGCACCTAGGACAGAAGACAGCCAAGGCTCTCTCAGCCTCTTCTTTCTTTTGCTGAATCCTGGATGTATCAAGCTGCATGGCAATGGTTTGACTCACCTCACTCTTAAGATCTTCTAATTGGTTTGCAAGCTCATGTTTGGAGAAAGGGACACTAGTGGAGAGGTGGTTTCCTCTACCTCGTTTCCGATCTGCCCTGGAGTGGTTTCTAAACACAGTCTTGATGTCCTCATAAGGCAGTTGGTAAATGTCCCCCCCAGCTAACATGTGAAGGGTATCTAAGAGGTCTTCAGGGACTCCTCGGAGTAGGACCAACTTGAGGGATTCCGGGTCAAGTGTGCACTTGGCTCGCTTATAGCTTAGTTGGAACCTCTCCTCATAATCCTCTAAGGACTCATCATTTCCCATGGACATCCGAAAGATTTCCCCCTTTGTTTCCTTGGACCTACAGTAATCCCGGTACTTGGTGTTGAAAGCTTGCTGCATATGAGCCCAAGTAGTGATACTATTCCCAGGCAAACCCATGAACCAGTGTAGTGCTGCATCCTTGAGAGTGGAAGGGAAAAGTTTCAACTTGTGCTCATCTTTAGTATAGTCATAGGTTCTACAAAGGACAGCAAACTCAAACAAGAAGGTATCTAGATCTTCAGTGGTCAACCCATGGAAGCGAGGTAAGGCAGAGGGGCTAATGTTTTTCATTTTCATCTCTCCATTGGTCTCTCGGATGGGGAAGGCACCTTCTATTCTCTCATATTCTCTTCTATTATCAGCCATAGCTTCAAATGGAGTAGTCTCTAACTCTTCTTCTACTATAGGATCTTTGGATATCTCAGGATGTTCACCTATAGGTTCTTCTGGGTCACTGTCGCCAAAGAGGAGAGAAGGGTGACTCAGTGATGTGGTGGGGGTGTTTGGTAGGAATTTGCCTGATCTATCTCGGTTCCTATGAGGCATGAAATGGAAAAGACTTTCTTTTTTTTTTTGATTGCTTTTGCTTTTCTTTTATTTTGGTACCTACAAAACTGAGACAGATTGTTCTACAACTATTTATGAAAGATGCAAAATTAACTGAAAGCAGGAAAGAACTAATCTACTTTGCTCAAATGAAATTGCAGAAAGGAAATGCTAATCTATGAAGGAAGGAAATGCTAATCTATGAAAGCAGGAAATGCTAATCTATGAAAGCAGGAAAAGTCTATGCTACTTTTGCAGAATGGAAATGAAGTAAACTACTTAGCAGAAGGTAAGAGTAAGAAAGTAGAGGAAAAGCAACAATTGCTAATACTCTGACGCTTCCCCAACAATGGCGCCAAAAAGATGGTGAGCTCCAGTATTGTAGCAATAATGCTACAACTCCTGGCGCTTCCTGTCTCTCATTTTATCAACCCGGTAGTTCGTACAAACTTGGAAGCGACGGTGCTGTATGCACAAGTACTAGCTCTTGTCACAGCTGCCACTTGGTCAGCTGGCACAAGTCCGCTAGGGCTCAAGCCAACTTCTATAGGCTCACAGAAGAAGCTTTATCAATGATGGACGAAAGCTAACTCAAAGGAGACTAGTCTAATTGCAGAAGGAAACTGAAGACCAATAAAGCATGGAAACCCTAGGAAACCCTAATTTGACTAGCTAGACCCTAACTATGCAAAATTGTGAATGAAACAACTACCAATAATGCCATTACTTGCAGTGGACTGAAATACATGCATCTAAGCTACTTGCATCTAGAAAATCATGTTTTTGTATTTTTTCATTAAGTGGTTGGACTTATTGTGATGATGCTTTTAATTAGGGTTTGGTTGTGCAGGAGCGGTTGGAATGGAAGGAAAGCATGGACAAGGTCAGAATGGCTGTGGGAGGTCCCAATAGATCCTTAGCATCAGTCCACAGAGGTTCTTCACGTTCAGAGGCTCAACAACCGAGTGAGTGGCCTCCTACAGGATGTCTGCAGGGGATTCTACAGGAAACTCACAGGTTTCTACAGGAAGGCTGTGCAATTCTACATGATGATTGGCCGTGGAGGTTTTGGGAGATGATGAAGTGTTGGAGTGGTGTGGGAGGATAAATGAGATGGAGATGGACCTGGTGATGGCTCAGGAGTAGGAAAATCAGATGGAGGAAGAGTGTATGCAATGGTTGGATGATTGGAAGGATGGGATCAATGAAAGTTGAAGGAGATGAAGCTATGTGGGAAATGAGAGAGTTGGAGGGTGAATGAGTGAGACAGAGGTTAAATAGAACTTGCAGATAGATCAAGAAGAAGAAGAAGAAAATGGTTTGAGAAGGAGCAGCGTAAATGAAACAAATGACTTATGCATCAAAACGAAGAATTCATTAACCTATGATAATTGTGCCATGAAACTTATGAACAGAAATGGAAAACAAGAAATGAAACCTATGCGTGGAAGTGAAATTTGGTTCGATGTCACAAATGCATGAATGGATCTTCAATGAAAACGTTTATGTTGTAGCTTGCATGGAGATGAGAAGAACTGCTTTTCTTTTTGGTGGTTGGTCATGGACTACACCCCAATCCCTAACAGAGAGATGGCAGTGAGCCTTTACAACCTTTTTGCTGGAGCTCCAAGAGATTATATCTATCCTCCTATCAAACTTAAGCACTGAAAGCAAATCACCATAAACTAGTCCTATCTATGCTCATGAAAACGACTAAATTAACAAGCTGGAAATCCGAATTGCATGTGAAAATAAACAAACTCAAAGTGCTGGAACAAAATGCAAACACATTACAACACTGAGGAGATCTATTGCTCTCAGGTTGGGCCCTAACCTGAGAGCTATAGCTCCTTGAGAAAACTTAGAAGTAGATCAAAATCTGCCTTCTTTATTCATAATCTGATGTCATGCCAAATTGGCTTACAAAAAGGAACAAAAACTGAGCACTAGCTTGTACTTTCCAATTACAAGAGTAATGCCAAGGTTCAAAAAAGCTTCTCTACAAGGCTACGGCCTCAGTATTTATGCAAAAATTATTATCCAACAGGTGTCCTTGATTTTAGGAGCTCGGCTGTCCAACTAGAGTTTAACTGTTGATCCTGTAGGACAGTCATAACTACTGTTCCTATAGAACAGTTTATAACTGCTGTTCCTGTAGAACAGCTGGCTGCTTCTAAGCTCGGAGGGGAGATGGATTGGAGCTCGGAGTTCTTGGTGGGAATCACGAGGAATGTCCCCAAGACCGTGGACATCCTCTCCTAAAAACCAGCAGTGCCACCTCATTGCCTCCTTGTCTCCTTTTCGTTTTCTTTTTCTCCCTTTCAATGCCAAAAACCTGAAAGCATCATGCATTAGTCACGTAGATAAAATGTCTACCCATCTTCCTACAAACAACATGAATAAACTAAGAAATGCATGCATAAGCAGTAAAAAGTAAATGGTTTGAGCAAAGCAAGTAGGCCAAAGGAGCCCAAATTATACCAAAAATTGGGGCTCATCAATAGGGACGATATTGGAGACCAAATTTGTGAGTGGGATGGGGTAAATAAAACCAGCCTTAAGAAGCTTTTCAACTTCCTCTTTAATAGCTGCAGCCTTTCAGGGGTGCACGGGGCGTAGGCACTGTTGAAAGGGCTTAGCACCTGAATACGTAGGTATCTCATGCACCATGATGCTAGGGTCGATGCCGGGCATCTCTTCATAAGACCAGGTAAACACATCATGAAATTTGTGAAAAAAATCAGTATAGATCTGAATCTCCATCGGAGTACAAGTCACTCCAACATGGATGTGCTCGACAATCTTTGGTTTAACAGAGATATCAATTGGCTGGGTTTATGTGATGTTCCCCATGTTCCCTTCAGAAGACACTTGATAAACTTGAATGGGTTTCGGAAGGGGTTGGGATGGGAGACAAGGAGAAACCCGCTCGAGACAGGTAAGCATTTCCCAGTGGGCAGGGAGAAAAGAGGAACGATGGTGATGATCAGACCAAGGGGGTTCCTCGAGAGACATGGTCCCAATAATGGCTTCATTAGAAGGAAATATTTCCTTTAAATGGTTCGAAGAAGCATCCTCTCCAAGCCAAGGGGAAAGAGCGTAGGAGTCAAAAGCTCTGCTCAAAGGAGCAGATTTAGAGGATGGAGCTGATTCAGAAACAATCTTGACATAGTTGAGCTTGGCAAGACTCAACGGCATCTCATCGCCCCAGGGTTCTACCTGATCAACGGGGGGAAGAACCCAAGGATCAGAGCGAACAGAAATCATATTAATAGGAGTGACGTTGGGAGGTGGGAGTGAAAAAGCACCCATAAGGACAGGATCTTTAAAGAGTCCAGCTCTCACGCTCTCATATGGAACAGAGGTATGCTCCACGAAAGGCACATTGCCTTCAGAGGAAGAGGCAAAGAAGGACAGCTGGTCTACAGTGACAATCTTTCCCTAGTTATGGAAACAAATGACATGAAATAGGGATGAAGCCACGACTCACATGGCATATGTCCAGCTCTGGCCCAAAAAGAGGTTGTAAGTTATATTGGCATCAATGACTTCAACTTCCACTTCGACCATCTTCCCTTCCAAAGTAATAGGCAAACGTTGAAGTATACCATAAGGGCGAGACTCTCTCCCATCAAAGGCTTCCAAGGTCGTAGGAGACTGGCTCAAAGTTGGAGAACCAATAGCCTTCCAACAAGCAACAGACATTATGCAAGTCGAAGCACCTTCATCAATGACAGCACGATGAATCGTTTTAGAATTGATGATGACCTGAATAAGGAAGGAAATTTGGTGAGACGGTCTCAGTATATGGTTGTCGAGGTCAAAAGTGATCAGATCCCAGTCGGTCGGGTCGATGCGAGCGATCGCTGATAGCAAGGACTTCCTTTGAGAGGGGCAGCCCTGGAGAACTTCTAGAGCAGACATAGCTAATGAAGCCTGGGCTAAGTCCTCAATGATGCTATAGTGCTGAGAAGCATGAGCATTAGGGTTGTAAGAAGATTTCTGGAGTACACCTTTAGGAGGGGGTCAGATGGTCGTCTCAGTGCTAGGTCCCTCAATATGGAGCAGACCAGAACTGGACAGAGGAGTGCTAGAGGGAACCTCGGGCTCTTTTCCGGCAGGCGATAGATACTCTTTTGCTTGAGTACTAATGTGGACGGGAATTGTCCCAGCCATAAACACTTGAGAACCAAAGGGAGAAGAGGATTGTGATGGATCAACCACCATTTGTGTTTGCTGCAAGGGAAAAGGCTCTTTGAGCATGACAGGAGTCCCAAGAGCACCTTTCAACAAACGACTAACTTCAGACCACCTCAGGCAGTCTTTGGTATAGTGATCCTTGTCACAGATAAGGCAAGGATACTTGGGCTTGCGCTTGGTACCTTCCTCGGGTGGAGGTTTAGGGGAATACTGCTTTGGTTGATTAGCTTTATTTTTTCCTTTTCCCTTCGTCTCTCCTTTCGAGGATTTGTCCGTCGTGGTGGACTGGATGGCGTTAACCTTGGAAGTATTACTCGAATTGGATATGGCCTGTGGGGTATTTCCATTTGAAGCATTCTGATTTTTCTTCCCAAGGTTCGAAGGTTTCTTAGAAGGCGGATTAACAGAACCAATGACACCATCAACAGAGGGTTTCAGCGTAGCTTTGGAAGTTCCGGGTCTCGGAGCATTAGGAAAATAATCATATAACGTACCAGACTGGGAATAAACCAAGTCAAGGTACTGAGCATGCGCAATGGCTTGCTCTTCAGTTACACATGCTCCCATAGCAATGTCCCGAGCTATTGGACCAACGAATGAAGTCATAAACCAGTCAGTCAACAGCTGATCGGGAATCCAAAACTTAATCAAATAGTGATGTCGTCTCCATTCGTGAATGTGATCGGAGATGTGTGTGGCTGTAGTTTGTTTTAAGGATGTAAGGAGAAGTGTGCCCGTTTCATATCGAATCGGCAACTGAAAATGAGTTAAAAATGCCATAGCCAACGAGTTAAAGTCCTAAAAAGATCCGCGAGCTAATTCGATATACCACTTAGCAGCAGAACCAGTGAGAGTCCGTTGAAAAAGGAGAAGGCAGACTGAATCATCAAGCCATGAGTTGGATGAGCACCATATATGTTACGTCATAACATGAGCCTAAGGATCTTCTCTATCTTTGCCATCAAACTTGGGACAATCACCTGGAATTTTAGTTGGAACCGGCGGCCAATATGGATTATGAAGGATAGGATCATTGGTCAGTTTGGACACATCCGGTAATTCCAACATTGCTAAAAAGGGTAATTGAGGGTTAAAGGACATCTGAGGCTGCGGGTAGGAGGTAGTACCAGAGTTCCACCCAGCTGTCGGTTGCCCCCAATGGTTTTGTCCAGGAGGACTAGGTCCATAAGGGTTTTGCCCATAGGGATTTTATCCATAGGGGTTATAGCTATAACTGGATGGTTGACCCTGGATTTGGCGCCTAGCATTCCATTGATTACCAACTTGGCCTGCAGGAGCAACATACTGTTTCTGGTAATTCTGATAAGGATTCACCTGTAGTTGTTGATAATTTTGGTACGGGGAAAATTGGGTTTGCCATTGGGATTGCTGGAAACCATAAGGCGGTTGGGCTCCAAACTGAGCCTGGGAGCCAGGCTGCATTTGATAAGCAGGTTGCGATTGGGATCCAACCTGCATTTGAAGACTGGATTAGGTCTGGAGCCCAGAATGGGGCTGAAAACCGGGTGGAGCTTGAGAAGCAACAATCATTTGAGTGCCCGATTGAGCAGGCCCAGAAGGATGTCCTTGAGAAAATTGAGGTTGAGCCACCTAGCTAGAAGGTTGACCTAGTTGAGATTGAGATTGACCCATTTACCCAAAAGGTTGAACTTGCTGGGTATTGGGTTTTTCTTACACAACTAAGGGCTATCCTGATGGACTGGATGGCTGAGCAGACTGGACAGTTGGTTGACCTGATTAGATTTGAGGCTGACCAACTTGTCTAGATGGTTGACCAGACTAGACAGCGGGTGGGCCTTGCTGAACGTAAGGCTGACCGACCTGCCCAGAAGGGTAGCCTTGCTGGGCACCAGGTTGGCCTTGTTGCATGTAAGGTTGTCCCGGATTACCAGAAGGTTGCCCGAAATAAGTAAAAGATGAACCACCAGAGGCCGAAGATTGTCCTTGGAAGGGTTGTCCTTGTGGGCCTCCAGGTTGCCCTAGATAAGGTTTTCCGTAATATTGCTGCCCATAGGAGGGCTGCGTGTAAGACAGCTGACCTTGATGCGGTGGTCCTTGAAAATTTGCAGGGGGTAGTTGGCC
This sequence comes from Pinus tabuliformis, assembly GCA_031772625.1. Lineage (NCBI taxonomy): Eukaryota > Viridiplantae > Streptophyta > Pinopsida > Pinales > Pinaceae > Pinus > Pinus tabuliformis. Next base: position 512,137,832 of record CM062806.1, on the reverse strand, counting down.
ACCATGATAACCGATGGTACCCCAAGCAACGGATAAGGGGATCGTGACCTCAACCGCAGGCTGAGATGGCAAAGGTCCGGGGTAATAAATATGAGCTCCTCGAGAATCGTAATAATGAAACAGACCTTTGGGGTATGGATTCTGAAGAGCCTGTAAATATTGATCGTACGCCTCCCCTGCTGGAATGGAACCAAAAGAAGGTGGGGCATTCAGTGTAGGATCAACAACTTTGGATGTAGATGTCGATGGACCACTATTTTCCGATCTAGGGGAAGGTCCAGAAACAGTGGTCACAACAGAGGATGTAGTGACGACACCAACAACAGGGGCTGAAGAAGCCACACAGACAGTTGGAATAGTTGGGATTGAGGTGACAGACACATTGTGAATTTGAGGAATAAAGACTCCGAAGTGGGAGTGATGGTACGAGACCACATGGAACTTGTAAGGGGAGTCCTAGAACCTATGACATCCCTTAAAGCCCTATAGCACAAAGGTAGCATGACACCGAGAGGGGTGACACTGAAGGGTGGAGTTTCTGTTGGGATAGAAATTTCACTACTCATCGCAACGGATTCTTCACTCGTGATGGGGGATGTGTCATCCATGTCAGAAGAAGACATTGGGACCGAAACAATAGGAGGAGTACCGGGAATATCTTCTTCGAAAGGCTCCCAAATGGGGTTCCAATGAATATCATAAGACTTGTCTTTTAGAGCGCGAGAGTTAATCGGTTGGATACTCGGAATAACAGGGAGAGTATCACTAACAACCGGTACCTCAGGAGCAATAGAAGAGGGAGACCCTTGGTCACTTGGAACGGGAGATGGGATCGATGATTCCACCAAGATGATTCGATTCAAAAATCCTAGGAAAATTTAACAAGAAAGAGCCCCACTCAAGCTAACGCAAACAATATCTAACAAGGTAAATGTGATCATGGTCGAATAAATTTTAAGACACAAGAACATAACTTGACCTTTTCATCTTTAAATAGTCAAGAAAAGGACCAAAAGATGACTCTAGTCACCTTTGAGTGTTTAATGAGCCTGAAGTGACAGTGCTCAGATGAACCTTTTCTTTTAGGGAGTCCAGAAAGGAGCAAAAGTGGCTACTCTGGAGAAGTTAGGCAAAAGGTTTACTAGACAACCCATAAAACTGCATATACACTCTTGGCAGTTATATGAAAACCAAGGACTTTCCATATGGCAATCAATCTTCCCGAATGCTGTGTTCGGTGAGTTATGATTTGTAAGGCGGCAGACACGGCTTCTTATGGATAAAGGATGATAAACCTAGTGGGGTCTCCCAACATATACTCGACGGTACATGGGAGCACAATTCCGTACTAGACCACTATCGAGTCACAGAAGGAGGAATCACCCAACCTTGAGTGGAAACAAAAGTGAGTAGGTTTAACGACGTCGGAGCACATCTCTAGCCTAGACCTCTAAATAGTGTGCGTTATGTTCCAATGCATTATTAGATTTATTCAGTTCATTTTAGGGTTGATATTGGATTATGTTTCATTTTTCAGGCCTTACCGTGTGTATACAACAAATCCTAGGATGCAGCTAGAATGAATGAAATATCATTTTTCTTCAATGAACACCTACCTACGAGAGGGTAGAGAGATTATTTCAAAACCAAGAAGACCAAGCCAAATGCAATCACACAATGCATACAATCATCAATTCCCACAGTGCATGAGAACTACTAATGAGAGATTTAATCATTTACTTTCAATATGCAAACTTGAAGTGAAAATTCACTTTCACTTTCGTTCACTAAATGAATGCAATCCTTTGATTTTTTTTCTTTTAATGCTTTAAATTCAAAGAAGCAAACAAGCAAGTGTGAAAATAGTGGTTGACCCAAACAATTGTAATCTATGTTTGGTAGCGAAAAGAGATCGAATCAATGCCAAATATCAATTCAATAACAATCACTAAACAATCAACCAAAAACAAGCAAAGAGGAAGGCTCAATCAAACCAACAAGAAGCTGCAAACGAACCTTGAGCAAACTGGCAACCAAGCCAACTGATTTCAAGGAACTTGAAATAATGAACTAGGTCACATAGGAAAACAAACAAGATTCATTCAACAAAGCTCACAAAAGAGTGCCTTAACCTATAAACAGTGAAAAACAAGTTATCAGGCAAGTGAGAAAAGCAAGGGACTAGCAGGACTAATGGACTCAGGAGGCAGAATTGAGGAAATCAATTCTACGGCAATCAGCACGGGTAATACACAAGAAACAAGCGCTGATATAGAACTAGCCGCAACAACAGAGCGATGTCAGCATAGAAGTACATGACTTTTCCGTGATGATCGAATTTTCAGAACCGTCGCGACTGTGATGCATAAATACGCGATGCACAGAATATTCCAAAAGGGCGAGCGCGATGACAATGCGATTGTTAGTTTTAAAGCTGTGATGATGTTTAAAACAATGACAGGCCAACCCAAAACTCGCAAATAAAAAGCAGTCAATCCTTCAATCCAATAGGGGTATTTCCTAGATCAACCCAGGAAACTCAAAAGACCGATAACTAACCCCCAAACTTCAAAAGAGACCAAATCAAAAATCAAGACAAGAGCAAACAAGAAAAGAACAAAGGCCAAGGTCCCCAGCAGAGTCGCCAATTTGTGATGCAGGAAAGTGTTCCCTCTGTGGACAGAGGCAACCCCTCTAGCCCTAGAGTGGGTCTAGTCACAAACAAGGACAGATCAACAATAGCTTTCCTTAAACAGTCATAGTTGGAGGCCTACCTCAACTGGTGGTCGATGGAGTTCCGTTGCGCGGCTCGAGCTTCCGCTTCCTTCTCCCAATGAGTAATCAACCTGAAACAAAGCAAAGGAAATACAACAAAGCACATAACCGGAAACAACAATGAACTATTTACTCACAAAGTCAAGAAGTCATGAGCTATCAAGTACATTACATACAAGACATAAGAAAACATCATTGATTGTATTAATAATGAAATAAGAGTAAGCTTACAACCAAAGTCTTGACGTCACAAGCCTTCTCAGAGGGATCCAGCCAGCATGTTCCTCAAGCATTCACTCTTTGAAGATGGATCTCCCAACATACAAGTCTCTCTCACTCATAAGTTTTACACAAGATTAAGGGCACTTCACAACCTTCCACATGCTATCAACAATCCCACACTTGTCACACTCAAACTAGCTATCTAGCAAAGCACTAACAACACTGTTCAAACCAAGAATTCTCCAACTATCAACTATCCAACTAGCTGATCATATCAAAAGTGAATGTTTAAATAGGAGGAGGAGCCTCCATGAAAGGTGGAAGGGAGGGCTTATCACCAAGGAAGGTAGCACAGCTAACGGAACCGCCACACCAGGGAAGGAAGGGCGACACAAACTATGCCAACAACCAGGCCTGGAGTCATCCAAAAGGTCGACTGTTGGAAAAAATTCGCCCAAACTGGATCATCGTGGGTACATAACTGGACTTTAGCACTGACATCGCTAGTGATCAATATAGCCAGTCAGATCATCGCCAAATTTTACACATAGCCCCGCATTGGTGCACAAAATCAGGCCATCGCGGGAATCAAATGTACTTCCGCGCTGGTAGCACAGATGGATCATTCATGAGTGCCTTTCAGCGCGTATATTAAACCAATAGCCACGATGAGGCAGATAACTTAGGAAAAGTGGGTCAATTGGCAGCATAGGAGAGCATTTGTCTAATATGAGCATGTTTGATTTGGACACATGACACAGTAGGAAGACTGGAGTGAAGAAACTGACAAATTACTATTTAACAAGTATTTGCACATAGAGATACATGAAATTTTCTTCTATTCCTTCCCGATTGAACTATACAAGTGGATCGATCAATTGGAAGACAGCCAGGGAAGGTGTAGGCTTGACGGTCCAATATTGTGGACCCTGGAGCTAGTGCGGAGATTGGAAGCCTCTTAAGATAAGATTGCATGCATTTTTTATCACTGGCTTGATCACGTCATAGGAGGATTTGTGACAGAAATCATGGTTGATACCTCAGTCAGATACAGTGAAGCGGAGTGACGCTTCTTCAAGGGGTCACGAGGTAAGTATTTAAGATCTTTGAATACTTGGATTAAGATGCTCTTGAGTGAAAAGTAAGTTATGCATTACCTTGATGTTTGAAGCCATGCGTAGTGGAAAGTTCGTCAGGGATAGAGGGAGAATAGGTCCTGAATATAGCTCGTTGATTCAGCCTCCTCTGCGTGACGATGAAGGAGAAGCACAGGCTTCACCGCAGAGCATTGTCCAGTTAATAAGGAAGGGGTTCCCATGAATACCTCATCTTCCCACACCACCTCCACCTTCACCTCCATAGCATACACCTTTGCCCACACTTCCACCACCTCTGCCACCGTTCAATATGTCGAATGCAATGAAGTTTCCCATTTTCAACGGCTTGGGAAATGAGGATCTGGACCAATTTTGGTTCGTTGTGAAGGCCGTATGGACAACCCAGAATATTACAGACGATCATATGAAGAAAGTGCAATTTGTTACTGCTCTACAAGATCACACGTTGACATGGTACATTAAGTACTGCACTGATAACCCGATGGCATCGTTGGCGGACACTTAGACCGCGCTAAACAAGGAATTCAGTAGGCCTAACTCTGAATTGCAACCAGTCGTTGGATTCAAGGAAATCATGATGAGGCCTGGCGAAACACCCTAGGAGCTAGATAAGAGATTGAAATGTCAGATCCGTGAAGCTAACATGAATCTTACAAATGAGCAACATCACGAATGGTTTGTAGCTTCATTGTTACCCCATCTAAGGGTTGCTTTATCGTAGCAAAAAATTGGGAACCAAGTAGAAGCCCTAGAAATTGCGATGAGATTGCATGAGAAACTGATTCAAGGCACTTCTTTGGGAGTTCAGCAAATTCATGTGAAGTTGCAGAATATTTTCCTAGAGTTTCAAATCCTGAAGAAGGATAGAGCGGTTCGGACAGAGGTGCGCGAAGAAATTTGATGTCTGAAATGTAAGGGTTAGGGATATGATAAAGATCACTGCCCTGTCTTCGCGAATTATGTTGCAGGAGGAGGGCCAATTACTTTGAATCCGGAAGCTCAAGTAGGGCCAAGTACAGGGCCTATGCTATGGTGTGCTATCTATTAGGTAGTTGGAAAACATGTAACATATAATTGTCACTTTCTGCAGAAATTTGTGCAGACACCGCAACAACTCTTCTACAACTTCTGCAAATCAGTTGGCCATGATGAGCATAACTACCGTAGCTATGACTTGATGATGGAGCGAATTCCCACATATCAAATGAATATAGAAACTCAGCCTTTGGATCAAGGAACTGGGGGAGCGTGCGGAGGATATCAGGGATGCAGATGAGGCCGAGGAGGAGGAGGACCTACGAGAGTTGGGGACAAGTAATTTGTTACAATTGTGGAGTGCCAGGATACTACGCATGAGATTATACAAGCCTGACACGCCTGTCATTCCGATACTATACTCAATTTGATCACACAATAGAAGACTACCTTGTATTGATAGCTAAAATGTAGGAGAAGAGGGCGCAGCCTGAGCAACCTACCCAGAACCTGCAGATGATGAGGGCGGAACCCTATGAAGAAGATCCTAATGCAAATATCATCCTACAAAATGGGATGATGACTGGAAAGGATAAAGAAAAACAACCTACGGAAAGTGAATGTGTCTGAAAGTCTCCAGGAAAATAGGTTGGGTTTGATTTGGAGCATGCGAAAGAAATCTTCATGGAAGCAAAGAAAAGCTTTGCTGAGGCCTCTACCTCAGGATGTCAGGATCAGTGGTCTAAAGAAATGGACCCCTCCATGCTTACTATGTTCTTGGAGACCTGTATGAAGTTGCTACGTAATAGAAAGGCTGTGAAAAGATTATAGGAATTGATAAATAAATGTGTAAGTAAAGAAACTGCTCCTAAAGGACCTCGTGTAGTTAGAAAAATTGGTAATCATAAGGTAAGAATAGGGTGTGAGATGAGGCTCACTGTGCAAATAAGAGAATATGAAATGGACCAAGTTATTCCTAATCTTGGGTCGAATGCGAATTTTTTTCCTAAACAGACATCGGAGAGAATGGGGAGATCTGCCCTGGAATGGTCTCTGATTCAATTGAGGATGCAAAATCAACAGAAGATTATCCCCATGGGAAGATTGTAGGGAGTGACAGTAGACATTGAAGGCGCAAGTGCATTGGCCGATTTTGACGTGATATAGATCGTGGATGACAACAATCCATACCCCGCACTCCTTGGGATTGATTGGTCTATCGACATGAATGGGGTAATCAATCTGAAGAAGTGGACGATGTCATTTGAAAGAAAATCACTCCGCATGGTAGTACCTATTGACCCTACAGAAGGACCGTGCCATATTGAACTGGTCCGCGATTATGAGGAAAGCAACGATGATCTGTACCAGGTCTATAAAATAACAGCACAATATCAAGATTGGGTTAATCTGATAGTTGATGGGTGCATTGCATGGGACTGCGAAAGTTCTTGTACATCATATTCAGATGAAGAGTTGGAGCACTGGTAGAATAGGTTGCATGAAGTATCTACACTGCGTTGTAACATGATAACTAAATTGTTGTGTTGTGTATTCTCGGAGGTAATGAGTTTTCCTTATTATGATGGTCTAATTGACGTAGATAATTTTTTGGATGTATTTGAAAGGGAGGTGCCTGAGAAGCATCGCTTCCAAGCCTTGGATTTGGCTCTGCCCGCTACACCTGCAAGATGGTGGGGTATGCATAAATACAATTTTGATGGATGGCATGAATACAGAAGAATGATGAGGTTGCGATTTGGTTGCCCAAAAGTGCGACTAATAGAGAAATATGATGGGGGGAATGACTCGTGCGATCATTTAGAAAAATTGACTAATGCTTATGGAATGGAGCCGCAACCTGAGTGGGTGCATTTATTCTGTCACACTTTGGATGTAATACCAATGAATTGGTACTTGGAAATAGAGCTCCGCCATGGCACTAAAGAATGGGACATTTTGAGATAGGGATTCTTGATGACATTCAACTTTGAATATGGGTTCAAATGTATAGACGAGGCATTGTAGGAGGTCAAGGCAATGATCTTTAGAATACCGCAAGATCCTTTGGACTTGATTCAACTGGATTTGAGCACCCAGCTGCACCATTGATCTGAATTTAAACAGGAACGCAACAAATTATAGAGATAACCATAAATACAAAGATGCAGTGGAAATAATACTTCATTTCATTACTGTAAAATACTAAAATATGCTTACAAACAGAAATGGAAATAAACTAGTTAGGGCGATGGTAGCTTATCTCTGAGAAGAGATGTGGTGGCTGCATGCCTCTGAATTGTGTTACAATGAGGCTTGAAGGCCTATTTATTGTTGAGAAACAATGGAAAACCCTAAAAATCCAAAAACCTAACCCTAGAATATGAAACACCAAATTGTGTGCCCCGTTTGGGTAAATTGGTACATCAACTTCCCGGGGTCGTAACTTTGGCATACGATCTCTGTTTGACACACACAATATCTCGTTAGAAAGATCTATCCAAGAAATACAACTATGGGAAGGGCAACATTTGTCCATGTGCCCATGCTGCTACCAGTTTCCCCAAAAAAATGTCGTTTAGGGCCTCAAAACAGCGCCAGAAGTTTAGGACCTGAAAAACTTCTAAAAATAGTAAATTGTGCTATAATTAAGGAAACTGAAAAGCTGAAAAAAAACAATGGTGGGGGTCCAAGTGGGCCTTGTGGGTGGCCACCAATATCCACCTAGATCATTCCTCCCCCTTAGGAAGCAATGGTCCCCATTGTGTTGAGTTCCTCCATGAGATGAGGAAACTTTTGTTGAACTTGGTCCCTGATGAGCCACTTGCCTTGGTGAAGGAGTTGGACTACTTTGACAATTCGATACAGTTGGATATTCTCTGTGTCCATGATCCGATCAATTGCAGCTCATTCCATGCAATTTGGATTTAACTTTGTGGGTGTGAGTTGTTCTGCAACGTCGGATGTGTCTAGTAATGGTGGAAAGTATGGCCGAAGGCAGTCCACATTGAACATTGGGTGCAGACCAAGGAATGGGGGAATGTTGAGCTCAAATGAATTATCTCCCACAGCCTTGGTAATGGTGTAAGGACCATATTGGAGTGGTCTGAGTTTCTGATAGGCTCTAGTAAGGCATTCCTTTTGCAAATGCAACCAGAATTTATCGCCCACCTGAAACTTGTTGTGGCACCCGATGTTGATCATGTCACTGCTTGTACTTGGCATTTGATTTCTCCAAAATGTCGTGGATCTGCTGGTGAATATGTTCGATGTGCTCAATGAAGCTGTTTGCCTTATCTGTTTTGGACTGGATATGAGCCAAATCTACGTGAGTAGATGAAAATGGCATGGCCACATCAATGGGACATAGTAGTTGGAATCCCAAGCCCACTTGAAAAGGGTTGTGGCCAGTCAAGCTGTGGAGAGCCCGGTTGTAGTTGTAATGAACATAAGGGAGGCTCTCATCCCATGTGCGTGGATGTTTTGAGTTGTGCATGTGCAGAATGTGTACGATCATCCTGTTCACAACCTCTTTTTGGCCATCAGGTTGAGGATGGAAGGTTGTGGACTTAGTGAGTTTGGTGTCCAACATCAACCAGAGGCTAGACCAAAATGTACTGAGGAACCTGCTATCACGATCTGAGATGGTAGACTGTGGGATCCCAAAGTGTACCCACACTTGTTCAAAGAAGAGTTTAGCAGTGGCTTTTATTGTGATATTCTTCTTGCATGCCGCCATACTGGCCATCTGCAAGAAATTGTCGACGACCACAAAAATACAGTCATTTCCATGCTTAATAGAAGGAAGGCCCGACATGTAATCCATGGAGATGGATTCCCGAGGTCGAATAGGGGTAGGAAGCGGGGTATAGAGGCCTTGCTTCTTGATGGTCAGTTTGGCAATGGCACAGGCAATGCATGATCTGATGTACTTCCCGACATCCTCTCGAAGATTCAGCCAATAGAAATAATTTTGTAGTACTACCACTGTTTTCTCGACCTCGAAATGCCCAGTATCCTGACTATAGTGTGCTTCCCAAATCATCTTGGCACGCTCACTTGAAGGAACACAAAGGTGACCCAAGTGGCATAACAGGGCATTCTAGAGGTGAAAATATGGAACACGCTGACCCTCTAAGAGTGTCTAGTATGTGTGGTCGAAATATGGGTCACTTTTGTAGAGAAGTGGCCAATCAGAAGTATCGTGGCCACAAGAGTTGATCACGGTGGCTAATGCCATGATCGGTGCTCAACTGAGGCAATCTGCAACATTATTGGTGTTGCCCTTCTTATACCTAATATTTAAATGGAACTGTTGTAGGTATGTGGACCACTTCTGATGGCAATCATTATGCAATTTCCCTTGGATCTATATGAACTGCAGGGGTTGGTGGTCTATGTGGATGACTGTTTCATTCCTCAAAATGTAATGCTTCCATTGTTGGCAGGCCTAAACAATGGAATACATCTCTTTTTCATAAGTGGGATACTTCCGGACTATGTCTGAAGGTGTCTCACTGTGATATGCCACTAGATGCCTGTGTTAAGGACTTACCCAATAGCATAGTCAGAGGAATCTATCTTGACCTCAAATGGTCGTTGCAACTCTGGTAATGCGAGAATTGGTGCTGAGCAGAGGCGATATTTCAACTCTGTGAATGCCTTCTATTGAGACTCAAACCAAAATAATTTTTTTTTCACTCCTCCCTTGGTGACTTGACTCAAGGGCCAAGTGATATGAGAAAATCCCATCACGAACTTGTGGTAGAAGTTGGCAAGACCTAGAAAGCTATGGAGCTCTATGAGAGTGGTTGGATATGGCCAATCTCGAATGACTTGGATCTTGGCTGGATCCACATGCACCCCCCGTTCATTAATAATGTATCCCAGATACTAAACCTGGGTCATGCCAAAAGTGAATTTCTCCAAATTGGCCATTCATCCAAGTATACCACTACAAATGAGTTGGTGAATGGCCGAAATATGTCATCCATTAGCCTCATGAAGGTTGTAGGAGCATTCTTCAGTCCGAAAGGCATAACCAACCATTCAAAAAGGCCCTCCTTGGCTTTGAAGGCAATCTTCCACACATCAGAGGGTTCGATTGGTAACTGGTGATATCCTAACTTCAAATTGATCTTTCTGAAATATTTTCCCCCCATTAGTTGATCCAAGAGGTCATCAATCCATGGGATCGGGTACCTATTACGGACAATGATCTTGTTCAACACCCGATAGTCAATACAGAGTCTCCAAGTCCCATCCTTCTTCTGTACCAACACGATTGGGCTCCCACAAGGCAATGAACTCAGACGGATGTGACCTTTCTGCAATAACTCTTGAATATGCCTCTTTATTTCATCATTCTCCATAATGGAGCGCCAATAGATTGGTCCATTGGGCAGTGGCACACCTGGGGTCAGATCAATGGAGTGCTTGACCTGACAGTGTAGAGGAACCCCTGCGGGGGGGCTGAAGATGTCCTCGTACTCCTCCACGACCTTGTCCATCTGTAGTTGTCGTGCGGAGGGGCCCTGTCTGGAGATCATGGCCACTGTCTTCTTCTTTCCTTGAGGGCGTATCATCAGGAAAATAAATTTCCCGGTTTTGGAAATGAGCTTACTGCATTGTTTTGCAGTAACCATAGAGATGGCCGTAGGTGGTGCTGCCTCCGGTATCGTGTACAACTTATTTCCCAAAGTAACAATAACAGCACGGGGCCTTGATTCATACATAACATGTCGCTTCCACAAGTATGGTGGTCCTAATAATACATCACAAACATCAAGGGGAGCAATGTCACACAATACCTCATCCGTGAAGGGCTTGATGTTGTATGGAAGGTGACATTGTTTGCTTACTCGAAGATCACGTCCTTGGTGAAGCCACCCGATGGCGTACAGTTGTGGATGTGCTATGGTCAGTAAGCCCAGCCGCTTGATGACCTCTGCCGAAATGAGGTTCTTTTGGCTCCCACTATCAATAATGAAGTGTAGCGGGGAGCCCTTTACCCACATCTGGGAGTGGAAAAGATGCTCCTCCTCCTCTGGGTCTTCGAGTTTCTCCTTCTGGATCTTTGTGGTGGAAACAATGGCATTGGGCTCCATATCGATAATCTGCCTCCCTTTGTCATTCCCCTTGTTGGGTTCTAACTCAGAGTCAGAACATGCATCTGATTCTGAAACCCTTAGCTCGGCCACCAGTGACTGCTTGGCCCGACACTCATTTGTGTTTTGAGTGGAGCTCTTATGGAACTCACACCACTTTCCCATGTCCTTTTTTGGCTTCGCAACGCTATTATTTGCTTGCAGCTTTGGCAAGTTGTATTGGGCCACCCCGCCTTGGCTTTGTCCTTTGTTATGAGATTTGGGGGAACCTTTCCCTTTCTTTGTATTCACAGATCCAAAGTCTCGCTTCTTCTATTTAAACTTTTGCTCGACCTTGATGACATATCGGTATGTCGTGCCAAGCGAGGAGATGTTCAGGAATTCTATTTCTTCCTCGATGTACTTGTGTAGGCAGCTATGGTATTTTAGTACCAAATGCTGCTCTGAATCCTTGATACCCAACTTTTTATGAAGGGTATAGAAAATATTGGTAAACTCCCGCACGTCTTGGTCCCTTCCCTACCACAGCGTGGTCCACTTTATGTATTGATCCTCATAGCTTCCGACAGGGTAGTACTGCTCCTTGATGGTAGTTTGGAATGAATTCCAAGTGGGTACGGCTGAAAATAGTGAGCCCATACTTTCATCCTTCTGCTCACAGTAGGTTTTCCACCAGTCCTTGATGTGGGGGGCCGCTTTGAGAAGAGAAAAAATAGTCTTTTCCCGACTCGAAAAATCATGAACAAAAAAATACCCTTCTAGCAGATTTAACCATTTATCTACGACATATTTGTCTATTTGACCCTCAAAGATGGGGATTTCAAAATTAAATTGTACCTTAAAGGGTGTGGCATTTCCAGAGTACCTGTTGGAAGCCGATGCATCACCTCTGGGTAGTTGCTGAAGGATCTGGGAAAAGTTGTCCATCATCACATTCCTTTGCCGCTTGAGGGCTTCTTCAAGAAATATTTTGATAAGATCTCCTGCCCCCTCATCTTTCTTTTCATCCAGCATGTTAGGTAATTGGGATTTGTGAGGCTGGTCTTGCAAAGGTTCGACCAGTTCAAGCCCTAACTCCTTATATCCCGACCTCGTTTGGGACATGCAAAGAAAAACAGAGAAAAAGCATACCACTCTAATACCACTGATCCAAATTTAAATAGGAATGCAACAAACTACAGAGATAACCATAAATACAGAGATGCAGCAGAAATAATACTTCATTTCATTACTATAAATTACTAAAATATGCTTACAAATAGAAATGGAAATAAACCAGCTAGGGCGATGGTAGCTTATATTTGAGAAGAGATGTGGCAGCTACATGCCTTTGAACTGTATTACAATGAGGCTCGAAGGCCTATTTATTGTTGAGAAATAATGGAAAACCATAAACATCCAAAAACCTAACCCTAGAAGATGAAACGCCAAACTGTGGGCCCCGTTTGGGTAAATTGGTAAATCAACTTCCTGGGGTTGTTACTTTGGCATATGATCTTCGTTTGACACACACAATATCTCGTCAGAAAGATCTATCTGAGAACCACAACTTTGGGAAGAGAAACATCAATCCATGGACCCATGTTACCCCCATTTTCCCAAAAACGTCGTTTAGGGCCTCAAAATGGCTCCGAAAGTTTAGGACCAGAAAAAACTACTAAAAATAGTAAATTGTGCTACGATTAAGGAAACTAAAAAGTTGAAAGAAACAATGGTGGGAATCCAAGTGGACTTGGCAGGTGGCCACCAATATCCACCTGGATCAGCCATGCATTGGAGTGCTATAATATGAATTTTGAAGAAGAAGAGGAGGATATAAGGAACATTAACATCCCAGAGGCATAAGACCACCACAAAGTTGAGGGGCCGTAGATAGAAAATCCAGATATCATTTTGTCGCTAAAAACTTGACAGGCAGACATTGGCATAGAGGCGAAACCAAAGTTTGCGAAGATAGGTGACTACTAGGATGATTCTACGGTGGACATGGTCGCTGAGTTGCTCCTCGAATATCAGGATTTGTTTCCCATGAATGTTTGGACTTGAAAGGCATCATCGACAAGTTGGGAGTGATTAAAATAACTTTAAAACTAGATGAGAAGCCTGTTAAGCAGAGGCCATATCACCTCAACCCCAAATATAAGGAAAAGGTCCGTTTAGAGTTGGACAAGATGCTTGTAGCAGGTATTATTGAACGGGTGGAGGAATCTTATTGGGTGAGTCCAATGGTAGTTCAAGAAAAGAAGCAAAATGATGAAATCGGGATTTGCGTAGATCTCAGGAAGCTCAACGATGCGTGCGTTCATGATCCTTTTCGAACTTCATTCACAAATGAAGTATTTGATAATGTTGGCGAGTAGGAAGCATATTCGTTCACTAATGGGTTCTCCGAATACCATCAGATAAAGATTGTGCTATAGGATGGGAGTAAGATGACCTTCGCGACTGAGTGGGGATGCTTTCAGTATATGGTAATGCCTTTTGGGCTTAAAAATGCGTCGACGATCTTCTCATGCGTACTCATCACGATGTTCAAAGAGTTCATTCACAAATATTTTGAGGTATATTTTGATGATTGGACAATATTTGGACTGGTAAAGTGCCATGTAGCTAGTTTGCGCTTGATGTTGGATACATGCCGAAGGTATCAGATCACGCTAAACTTGAATAAATGCTTATTTTGCATCCCTTTCGGAATCTTGTTGGGTCATGTGGTATGCAGACAAGGATTAATGGTGGACCCTACTAAGATCACGTTATAATTAATTTGGAGTTGCCAAGAAGTGTTAAACAGTTGCGCGCAATAATGGGTCATAGTAGATACTATCGGAAGTTCATCAAGAGTTATGCCAGATTACCACACCGATGGAAAAGTTATTAAAGAAGGATGCTACATTCTGTTGGGATGAAGAATGTCAGCAGATTCTAGATGTATTGAAAGAGAAAATGGTCACCGCGTCGATCCTAGTCTTCCTGGATTGGAAGAAGGAATTTCATGTGCATGTGGATGCGTCATGTATTGCATTGGGATAAGTGTTGACGCAAGCCGATGAAGGAGAATTGGATCACCCTATAGTGTTTGCAAGCAGGAAGCTGTCTAAGGCTGAAAAGAATTATTCGACGATAGAGTGCGAAGGGTTGCCTATGGTGTACGTGCTTTAGAATTTCAGATATTACTTGCTAGGCAGACACTTTAAGATGTACGCAGACCATTCTACATTAAAATACCTAGTCAGCAATTCTGTGTTGGGGGGGGAATATGCAGGTGGTTACTGTTGTTTCAAGAGTATGATTTCAAGGTAATTGTGAAGCCAGGACGATTGAATGCAGGGACAGACCATCTATCATGCATTGAAATGGGAGAGGATCCCACCAATTTGGAGGAGGGGTTGCCTGATGCGCATTTCTTTGCAATGCGCATAGTAGATAATCACTTTGTAGACATTATCCACTTCCTGATTACAGGAATGGCTCCAGAAGGATACATGAGTCAACAAAAGAAGGAATTGGTGGTGTGCACGGTATACTTTTCTGTTATTGCAATCCACTTGTATAAGATGGGATCGAATGAGATACTACGACACTATGTGCCTTGTTTTGAATGAAACAATATCCTAGCTAAAGCTCATGGAGGGGCTGCGGGAGGCCATTATGGAGGAAAAGCAACAACGCAAAAGATTTTACGTGCTGGGTTGTAGTGGCCAATGTTGCATAAGAATTCCAAAGCATATTGTAAGGCATGTGATGCACATCAGGGAATAGGCAGGCCATTGAGGAGGGATGAGCTACCTTTGAATCTGCAGGTATCATTGCAACCATTTGAGAAATGGGCAATTGATTTTGAAGCACCAATTTAGCCTCCAGGAAATAAGACAGTTGTGCAGTATATCATCACCATGATTGAGTATTTGACCAGATGGGTGAAGGCACAACCCATGAAGGAATGTAAAGGGTAACAACCATGAAGTTCTTATTTGAATATGTGTTGACTAGGTTTGTTTGTTCGAAGATTTTAATGAGTGATCACGGTAGGCATTTCCTCAAGGAAACGATCAGTGCGCTGACAAAAGAATTCCAAGTTTATCATCAGAATAGTACATCATATCATCCTTAGGCCAATGGGATGGTTGAGGTGTTTAATAAAATATTGGAGGGTGCACTGAGAAAGGTTTGCAAAGCACGGAGGAATGATTGGGACGTATGCGTACTAGCAGTATTATGGGTTTATAAAACTACTTATAAGAAGCTTACTGGTTAGACACCTTTTAGGTTGGTCTATGGCATACAGGTTATGATGCCTATGGAGTACATTGTGCCTAGTTTACGCATAGCATCTTTTACAGGAATGGCGGACCGCGGAGCCTTATAAGAAAGGCTCGTGCAACTAGCAGAGCTCGAGGAAGCTAGATTTTTGGCTAGATTCCATCAGCAGGTTCAGAAGGAACACGAAAAGGCATGGCATGATCAGCACTTCAAACTGTTCACCTTCAAGGTAAATGATTTAATTTTATTATATGATAGTAAGTTTGAAAATTTTCCAGGGAAATTTCAGATGCATTGGGTGGGACCCTATGTTATCAAAGATATTACCGATGGCGGAGCAATTCACCTCGTGAAATTGAATGGAGATCCATTTCCGGAAAAGATAAATGGAATCTGATTGAATCCATACACCGGGGATCCAGCTCAATGACTAGAAGACGGTAGAATAGTCTTAGCGCTCCAGGTAGCTGCAAGGAGGCACAAAACTATAAACTACAATGCCTGGTTTGTAGAGCTACATGACAAGGGGTCTGCACGAAATAGGAGGGTGTCACAATACCAGAAGAAGTGCGAAGGGAGTTGTGCTATAGGGGGGATACCACGCAACGCAGCCAGAAAGTGACCATTACCATCATTGTTCATGATTTGACTGCCAAGAGATGGTTAAGAGAAGCGAGGGGCCAACATTTAAGGCATTTAAGGCTGAATTTAAGGGTGAAATATTTGAATATATGCTGCCACTCTAGCATTTATGCACGGATTTTGGGGGAAACGGTTGAATTTGAATTCAAAATCGCCTATAAATTATGTGTGGTTGCCCAACGAGAAACACTTTGCATTTTGAGAATTTCTAAGTTGAGTTGTCGATTGCCTATGAATCGCTTGTATTGGGAGGATTTAGTCACGAGCCCTGCATTTTCTAAGTTATCATAGGTAAATCAGACATTCATCCTGGAAAAGATGCTAGGACCAAGCCCCGCGGAAACCATGAGTACTGGTGGAGATGTCACTTCTGAGGGAGAGGCTCCTGAAGTTGTGAGTGTTGAGGTCCCAGCAGCAATGCCTACAGCACTGAGGTCGCCTAGGCCAAAGCTTACGCCAGTGAGAGAGGTCCCTAAGCCGAAGAAAAATAAACAAAAGAAGTCGGCGCCAGTGCGCGAGTCATCGAGGAAGCATGCCACTACACAGGCCCAACGGAAAGAAAAGTCGATTGCAAAGGAGAAGGCGAAAGTGGTGGACCTGGAGGTTGAGGAGGGTGCAGAAGCCATCAACATTAAGGGGTGGACCCTATATCTAGGTTGTCAGAGTATATCCCTCCATTCATGGGCAAAGTGAAGGTCCTGAAGGACCCAGATACGGGACAGTTCCTCCTCAACACACCCCTGTCCCCTGTTACTAGGGAACATCAACTTTGAAGGTCCATTCTTGGCGCATGTTATCGCTCTATGATTTTTAAGATTGGCAAGAGAAAGGATCATAAAGGATACATCAAACCACTTTGGAATCTAATATCTAGCCATTCTGGGCTCAGAGTGGGCTCTCTCTGTATATTTTGATATTTGATTTTTCTTTCTAGTTTTTTAATATTTTAGGCTAGTTATATATATATATATATATATATATATATATATATATATATATATATATATATATATATATGATTGTTTGATTGGTTGGGGTAGATCTTGTTTAAACCTTTTCCATTGGCCTATGGAGTCAAAGGCTGGATTGTAGCATCAAATTTTTAAGAGCATTCACAAGGCTAGCTAACTATATCTACTAGATCTTAAAGCGCAATAATGAATGAGATGATAGAATAATGAAATCAGTAGTGGTTAAAAAGAAATTAAGTATTTCTTAACCAGACTTCAGAGGAAAACACTTATATAGTAAACACAGATAGAAATAATGTGCTCCAACAACATATCTTACTCTAAAATTTTTGTTTTACTACAAGATTGGAGAAATGCATAATGAAGGAAACAACGAAACATTTAACGCAAAAAGAAGAACAACACCAAATAAAAATATCTCAAGTATCTTGCAAACGATCCTTTATCATTGATGCTCCAACTCCAAAAATTACAGTGCTCCAAATGAAAAGTTTTTTCTTTTTAATCACTAGGTGTTATATGGAATTTGTACCTACGGCTAAACACATCTTCCCTAAGTGGGTAGCTACACTTAGAACAATAGAATTAAAGAGTTTAACATTTTCCTATGATAGATAGATAAGGCAAAGGGACATACTTGTGATCTTTCGCTTCCCTTGATCTCCTTTGAATTACTCTTGTTGCTCCCTCTCGAATTGAATCTGCTCAATTGGTACCTGCAAACAGAGGACGACAACAATCAAAGCATACGATCTATCTACTATAAACAAATGGAATCGAAAGCATTTGCATATATAATCATCATAGATAAAGACAAGAATATGGGAAAAGGAGTAAACATATTTATTAATGATAGAAGGAGGAGTTACAACCAAAGTAGTTTGATCCCATGTCACTCATCTAGCTTTAGTTCCAACCTTCATCACATCAAAACCACACCAATCCAGCAGCATAACATAACGTGATTATGATTCAACTCTTAAACCAACAGTATTTCTCTACAATCTTCAAAGTCCAGCCCTTGATCACTATGATGAGTTGTCAATTTATAGCGAAATGGAGGTGGTTTTGTCATAATTTGGGCATTGAATGGCTTTCCAAAATTGGAATTAGTTTCAATGGAGGAAAGGATGAGAGAATAGGAGGTTAATTGATCCATAGCCTATCCAAATTCAAGCTCATATGATGGGATATGAGCTGGGATCCTTCTAGAATGATCTAGAATGAAGGAATATTCGCAAAACCCTATGCAAATTTCACTCATTCTTGCCCAGTGCAGGTGTAACTGGGCCTAAGTGCACTGAAGTGCACCCCTAATTGGGCCTACCTACACTGAAGCATAGTTACCCCTGACCAAGGTTACGCTGGTGTCCCAAGGAGGCATTTCAACGAGGGCTTATGCCAGGAAACTTTCATGGATGGAAGCTTTCAATGTGATGACTTGTCTAGGGCATGTAGCAATTGAATTAGGGTTTGATGAGCCCTAATAGTACTGATCTAAATGTCGGGTGTGATGTGCCCAAATAGACTTGTAACAACTACCCCCTAAAGCATGAAGTCGAAAATGATAATGTTGAGTGATATGATTTATGATGTGATGAGGAGGCTCTGAAGCAGATGGTGACTTGCATCGATTACAATACATAATATCATGATATCTTTGAATTTCTCATGAATCGTTGAGGTAAGGCATACCCATGCTCAACATATAAAATTTTCATTACAAGTACATAAATCAGATAGTCATCTATAGATATAGACCCATGGTAGGATGACCATCTGTGTATAGCCATCGTACAGATTGTTATCACTCCAAAATTTGTTTTGAGTTGATGAGAAAGAAATGATAGAGGTAACCACAAACCTACTTTGGATATTAGGATCTAGCCTTCCTAATGCTCAGAGAGGGCTCTCTCTTTATGATTTAACTTTGTTTAGTTAATTGATTTTAGGCTAGTTATGATTGTACTTGGGTTTTGATTTGGATTTGGTGGTGGGATCACTTACTTAGATGGACAGAGGGGTGTCTTTTACCATTGGGCTATGGGGTCAAATGTCAAGCAAACAAGACTGGATCAAGTTCTAAAAATAGTGTCTACAGGGCAAGATAGCTGAGTTACTTCAAATCTTAAGGCTGGATGGTGAAATGGTTTTCAATCGGATCCCAGGAGAAATTGAGGGTTCCTTAGACCAGATGTTGAATGAAGTGAAAGAGATCAGCCAGGATGGGAGAGAAATTAAGGATTCTCATATCCGGATATTAGAAGAAAACATAAAAATGACTCACTGTTCAAGTCAGAGTATTCTTAAACAAATTATGAAATAAATTTCCAGTTAATTCATTCACTTTAGATAACATTTAAGTTTGTGAGATACATAAGAAAATAAAAAATTTGACAAAGAAAATACTTCATTGTAATAGCTCAACACATGAATCCTATAATGCAATATCTTTATTACTCAAACCAGTCTGTCGATTTAAAAAAAATTGGTACAATAACCCTTAGGTTTATGATCAATACAACTCTAAAAATGTATAGCAGTCCACACTCAATACTTCGAATTATGAAGTATTTATACAAAATATCCCTAAATATCTTGGGAATTAATCTAGGTGAAAGAAATATCTTCATGCAAGAAGATAGAGACAGATGTTAAACTATTGTATGTTGTCCTTGTTTATTAGGTTGTGTTTTCTTTATGCTCTGATATTTTGATGTTTATTCTCTGCCTTGTTGTTGGTCTTCACGTTGGCTCTTCTTTGTTCTTTGACCTTTCAACTGATACACTTTCACCTGATACTCTTTCATCCAGCTGGCCTGTTACTTTTCTTTTACTGTGTTGTTTTGACCCTGACTGTACATTTTTACATTTTGACTGTGTATTTTTACAGTAAGTCATTCAATTTCTCCCATGTGTCTGCATCTCGTAATTGGATATTTACCATCTTCCTGTAGATTTCATCTGCCTCAGTGTATTTGGAAAAAGTGGGTTTATTTACAAAAAGGTGTTTTACCTCATGCTAGAGGTAAAACAAGTTCTCAAAGGTCTGATATAGGACCTTGCCAGTAGGCATCCCCTTCATAGAGGAAGTATTTACCTGATCTCTGGCCACCTCTCTAATTCTTCTATTATAATCCTCTTCTGGCATTAATTTATCATTTATTACTAAGGGATTTAGCCGACCTTTCTGCCTCAAAACATAAAATTTAACCATGAATTTGTCTATAGCCAGCTGCATGTTTTAGCACTTATCTTCCAGGTTCATCATCAAATTCCTCTTGGTGAGGACCTTTTTTACCTCTAGTATTGTGCCAGTCGTGTCAGGTATCTCCAATTCCTGCAATTTTGTTGGCTTGTTGGGGCCTGACCCAAGTTCAGAGTTAATTAGTCAAATAAATCCAAGTACTACTGGCCCTTTCGACAACAATCCGGTGAACGCGGACTGAGGTCTCACTTGAAGTAGTATGGGAGGGTGCTAGAACCAGGTTTCCGCACCCTTGAGATGTCTAAGAGGTTCAACTGGTCCTAGAGTTCGTCCCTACATGCAGGTCGCTCCACCACTTCCCTATCTCTTACGCCCTGAGACTGCCTTCATGCAGCCCTAACTATGGTCTGTGGAGTTTCCGCACTGCTAGAGCCATGCTCTAGGCTATTACCCGTGATCTTACTTATCTTCTTATATCAGTTAATTACCTTCACGTAATTGGATTTTTATATTATTGTTAGTTATACAAACCATTCTAGTAAGTTCGCGTAGCATATAAACAGTATATTTGCAATTTATACCTAATCACACATTAAAATAGGAAAAGATGCACATAAATATGGTAAACTTTCTCTTTATTAATTCTTCCAATGGTTACAGACTTGACCTACCCTGCGCACTCAACTGCAGGGGTCCGCACACTCAACTGCGGACTACTAGGCCTCTACGCACTCAGCTACAGAGCCTTCTCCTACTCTACAACCTTTTACACTTCGACACAATCACTTAGACTTATCATGCTTCCGTTGTTTCTCCCTTTCTACACTTAGAGCCTCGCACTATTTATACAATCACATGGTCCACGGGCCATGGGCAGGTCTATCCAAACAAAATTACATTACAAAAACTAGGGTGGAAAACCCTGTGATCTACTATGACTTCGTGCTCTGCATCCGCAATTCGCGGAGCTTTTACAAAAAGATTCGATCAAAACTTGCACTTTAAGCCCCAAAATTTGCCTTGGGGGTATTCCATGCCCAATAGGCCCCCAACACAAACATCGTTACTCACCCTCGAGTCACTCTGTCAGCGTCGAGATCTTTGCACAGAGTCCTTCCAATTTTGCTCAAACTGCGGCAAGGTCGTTAGCGCACTAAGCTGCTTCCCACTGGATCTGCTACATGCGTTGCTCTGAGACTGCGGTGTTGAAAGTGCTTCTCTGCATTTGTGCGTGTATCTCCTGCATGTGTTTATAGTCTCGCGACTTCTTCCGGATCCTTGGAGCGCAAATACTGTGCTTCTGTCGGCTAGAAAGATAGCTGGGTCACCTATGTAGGGCTTTAGTCAGCTGCCATTCACTTTGCATCGGAAATGTTCACCATTTAGTTTGACTAGAAATCTAGCACTCGCAAACTTAGGGGATCAATCAACGCTCGACACAAAATAAACAGGGCTCTGCTCAATAGCTTAATTCGCAAATGACCAAATTTTTTTGTTGGGCAGCCCTTTGTAATTTATAGCACCTTTTGAATTTTAATTCGACCATTCCCCCCAAATCTGGTTCATTAATGCTCCCTTGGAGGCATATGTTCCCAAATCTTGCCCATAAATTATGTCTTAAATGCCTGTCACCCGCTCCATTTGGCCTCAAGTCGAGCATCCCATCGTGAATAGTGACTTCAATAGTCATTTTCTGGCTAACTTGCACGGCAGTGCAACCCCCCGTGCACGGTCACAGACCTTGTGACTCTTTGCTTCTGTGTGTAGCTCCAACGTCGTGCACCTCCCCAGAAGAGTATTTTATAGTCCCGCGCTTCCTTTCAACTTCCTGGAGTCCTAAGACTGTACTTTCCTCAGCTGTTCAGGTGGCTATGCCACCTGTATAGGATTTCCTCTGGTCATCCATCATTCTTCCTGGGAAATATCCACCCTTCAATGCTCCTAGCAGCGTCACGCACCTTATCATCTGTACTGCACCACTCTGGTTACTTTTCTTAGTAATACTTGGTCCCAACCAACGCATCAGACTGATCAATTCATGGCAATAGGCCTCAAACCTCTTACCATGATTGTGCGCATCCTGCCTTATCACCCTGGTCTTTTTACCGAGAAAATATTCCTTTATCGTGTCTTCCAGTTTCTTAATTTTCGCTTCTATGAGAGCGCTTTTCTTCCTTAATCGCACCCTTTCTTTCTCATGTTCTTGGAGCTTAAAATTTCCCTGTTGGACTTCTTCCTCAAGTCCCAAGTGTTCCACTTCTTTTGGTCGTACGATCCCTTCTTTCAGGGTTCCACGAACCGTTGTATCTGTTGGTGCTGCCATGAGAAAACTAGGCATTTCATGCTCTCTGGGGCTTACAATGTTTACCTCATATTCCAGCCTCAGAGGTGCCTACACCGATAGGTTCTTGCACGTGGTCCTATAAGCCCATAGAAGCATTGGTACGTGCAGGTCCCAGTTAGTCCACTGTGCCTGGTGGACTCTGTTCAGTGCTTCGCATACTTTGTTAAAGGCTTCTACGTAGATATCCTTTAGCGCACTTAGTCTTTCCATACTCCGTGGCTCCAACCGGGGGGATCGTTTGTGCCATTGCCTTGCCCGCACCTGCTTATTAACCATGTCTCCTAACGCGAAGACTATGTGCATCCACGCAGGTTTCGCACCATATGCCTGCAACCATCTGGATAGGTGGGCGCACGGACCATTCCGTCTGGCAATATTGTCTATTAATCACATCTGAGGCTTCCCAAACCACATGTGCATCATTTTTCTATAGTCATGCTAGTCCTCAAAACTTCTTTGGTGTGTACCCCACCATCTCGCGAGCACAACATGCAGTACCCATTTTAACGCTTCGAACCGTTGCAGTTCTGGCACTTCTTTTTCAAGTTTGTTAAGGAAATCATCCACCTCTCTTAACCCATCATACGTAGGCAGATCCCTTACCTCCATTGATATGTAGCGTAACAATCTCACCATCATGCTACAGTTGACCATGGTTACCTCGTGTAACTGGTTCTGCCATCGTTCTATCTCCTTGTCGGAATCTGATGTGCGAGAGATTTCATGTTCCCATGAGATTCGTCGATCCACGGTTAGATTTACCTAGTCTGACTCTCACGTGGTGATCTTGTAGATGCAGTCCAGATCGTTGTCGCTATCATAGTCATGCACTGGCTCTATGTAGCGCGATCCTTCTGTGGGGTCTAAGGCTACCATTACGCGTAGTGACTTTTTCTCAAAGATCATCTTGTGCTTCTTCAAATTTATCACTCCATTCATGTCAGTGACGCAGTCTATTCCCAATAGCATGGAGTAGGGATGGTTGTCATCAACAATCTCTATTACTTCGAAATCTGCTAGTGCGCTTACTCCTTCAACATCTACTGTGATTCCCTCCAATCTCCCCATAGGTAGGATCTTTTGTTGGTTCGTCGTTCACAGTGGGATGGGAGACCATTGCAACACAGGCCTACCCATGCGCTCCCATGTTTGTTTTGGCAGGACGTTCACGTCTAATCCTAGATCCAGAATCACTTGGTCCATCTCATATTCCCCAGTCTGCGCAGTCAATCTCATCTCTCTTCCTATTCGCGTCGTGTGTTTCCCAAGATTCTGGACTACGCGGGGTTCTCCTGGCGCGGTCCCAATGCATCTAGTTATGAGTTCTTACAGTCCCTTTACAGCCTTTTGGTCACGCATCAGCTTCATGCATGTATTTGAGAATGTAGTGAGCATCAATGGGTACATTTCTAGCTCTAGTCTATCTTTAGTTCCCAAAGTGGAGGCCTCCGTGAAGCTCTTCTTACTTTCCATGAAGGTCTCCTTAGCGCACTCCAAATCAAATTCTGGTTCCTTCGTTGGAGCCTTGCGAACCTAGGTACCTTCTTCAGGTTGCTTGCCTTTGTCGTCCCCTATCATAATTCCACTCCCGAGCACGATATTTACGTTCGGGTCTTCCTCGCGTGGCTCAGACCTCGTCATTTGCAGGTTCTGAGTTGGGGGAGGTTGGAGTGTTCCCTTATTGCGCAACCTTGCTATCAATGTGGGACAATCCTCTATCTCATGATCAAACATTGTGTAATACAAACATGACGGCCACGTTGGATTTGTGCAATCACGGGCATAATGTCCTGGCCCTCCGCAATTGTAACATATTAACTATCCGCGACCTCTTCCTGGTCCTCCTCCACCTCAGCCTTGTCTGTGCCCCTGAAATCTAGCTCGCACTATCCCTGTGTTCTGGTCATGGGGTCACATTTCGGCTTGAACCCTGTAAGTAGGAGTCATCAGCTCATAACTTCTATAGGTGCATTCATCATGCCCCACTGATCTACAAAAATTACAATACAACTGTTGTGAATTTTGTGTATACTTTTGTAATAGATGGCAGTTATCTGTAGCATGCTTTCCTCCTATCTGACAAATTGCACACCATAATGCAGGCACCACACTTGGTCCTACTTGTGCCTCCAGTCTCAATGGCATTGGTCCTCCTCCTGCAACGTAATTCATGAACAGCAAGTAGTGGTCCTTGTCATGCCCCTAACCCTTGCATTTTATGCACCATACCTAATCGCGCACCTCTGGGTGAGATGTCCTATCCTGTTTCAGACTTTGCATCTCAAGGCACAAATTTTTCAATTGTGCGTGGATCTACTAAACTCCCAGGTTAGGATTTTGTATCGGGGTCTTGTGCAATCTCATCACGGCCTCCAAGTCGTCGGCCTAGGTGGTTAGCCTTTATTGTGACAACACATTCCGTAGATGCGGCGTTAATGATGCTACAAACTATTCGTGGTGTTGCCCATCTGTTAATGTCATGTTTGCTTCGCCACTTGTGAACTTCAGTCTTTGATCCAACTCCCACGGTGTTTTTCCTGGTAGCATTGTGATTTCCTTGAACCCAATGATTGGCTGTGCGTATGACTTCAGCCTGCTAAATTCTTTTTTTAGTGCCGCTTGGATATCTGTGATCCCCATATTCGGATTGTCATTGGAATTCTTAATGTACCAGGTCAGTGCGCGATCCTGCAGAGTGTTGACCAACATTGCCTTCTTTATATTGTCATCCATGACTCCCTGTGCTTCCCATACAGCTTTTATCACTAACCAAAACTGGTTCGAATCTTCATTCCCTACTCCCTTGAACACTGGTAGCTTTATCGCGCTTTCCATACCGCTTCGTGGTGGTGGCAGGGTTGGTATGGGCGAAGACAGGGGTGAAGACGGTGAAATTGGTAGTGGTGTAGGTGGAGGTGGTATGTGCAGAATCCTCTGCCTTATCAACTGGATCGTACTTCATGGGGAGACTCTTGCGATCTCTTCCTTGTCTCCTCGCGGAGGTGAAATCAAGGGGCTAGTTTCTAGTTCTGCACTACCTTCGTTCCTATAAATTCTCCCACTTCTCGTAGCCCCGCACATCAATGTATTCACATAATCTTCTTTTCACACAATAGCATCTTAATCCAAGTGTTTAGAGATTTAACGTACTTACCTTGCGCTCCTTTGAGGAAGTGTCGCTCTTCCTCGCTATAACTGATTGAAGTATCTACCACAAATTCGGTGATGAATCCTCCTATAATTCGATCGAGCCATTGATCGATAGCGCGCATGATATTATCTTCCGATGCTTCCAGTCTATGCACCAATTCTGGAGTCCACACAATTGGTTTGTTGAGTTTACACCTCCCTTGGATATCTACTAGCTTTGCAATCCAGTTGTACAACTCAGTGGGGAAGGATGCAAAGAAAATTTCGTGGATCTCTATATATAAGTATAATTCTAGCCACTCTTCCTTTGATAGCCATGGATTCATGTTTTCCTGTGCCGCGAACTTGTGAATCTTCATGTCCAACCAATCTTCAATTCCTTTCTTTGTCGAATTCTAATGATACAACATCAGACATCTCTTATGCAGATCCCAGTCCTAGCAATGGAACCATTTTTTGGCTTGTTGGGGCCTGACCCAGGTTGGATTTAATTAGCCAAACAAATCTTGGTACTACTGGCCCTTTCAGCAATAGTCCGTGGAGTGCAGACTGAGGTCTCACCCGAAGTAGTATGGGAGGGTGCTAGAACCAGGTTTTGTCACCCTTGAGATGTCTGAGAGGTTCGACTGGTCCTAGAGTTCGTCCCTACGTGCAGGTCACTCCATGCACTTCCCTATCTCTTATGCCTCGAGACTACCTTCGTGCAGCCCTAACCAGGGTCTGTGGAGTTTCTGCACTACTAGAGCCATGCCCTGGGCTATTACCCATGATCTTACTTATCTTCTTATATTAGTTAATTACCTTCGCGTACTTAGATGTG
The DNA here is from genome assembly GCA_031772625.1 of Pinus tabuliformis. Lineage (NCBI taxonomy): Eukaryota > Viridiplantae > Streptophyta > Pinopsida > Pinales > Pinaceae > Pinus > Pinus tabuliformis. Next base: position 512,111,237 of record CM062806.1, on the reverse strand, counting down.
TTATATTATTGTTAGTTATACAAACCATTCAATTAAGTTCACACAGCATATAAATAGTATATTTGCAATTTATACCCATCACCCAATAAAATAGGAAAAGATGCAAAGAAATATGGTAAACTTTCTCTTTATTAATTCTTCCAATAGTTACAGACTCGACCTGTCCTGCGCACTTAGCTACAGGGGTCTGCGCACTCAGCTGCGGACTACTAGGCCTCTGGGCACTCAGCTACAAAGCCTTCTCCTACTCTACAACCCAAAGACACCTTTTACACTTCAACTCAATCACTTAGACTTATCATGCTTCCATTCTTCCTCCCTTTCTACACTTAGAGCCTCACTCTATTTATACATTCCCATGGTCCGCGAGCCACGGGTAGGTCTATCTAGCTGACATTACATTACAAAAAATAGGGCGGACAACCCTGTGACTCTATTATGACTTTGCGCTCTGCGTCCGCAATTCACAGAGCTTTTATAAAAAGATTCGGTCAAAACTTGGGCTTTAAGCCCCAAAACCTGCCTTGGGGGGATTCCATGCCCAACAAATTCATATTTGTTTTTGGAGTTAAGGATGTGAAAGATCCTAGTGGCTTCCTCTGGCTTGTCTCCCAGGTCTATTTTAACTCTCTATATGGCTTCTGTAGCCTCTTTTACTAAGTCACTTTGCTCAAAAATTACTTGGATGGATGGCCAAATATCATTGACAGAGTCAATGATATTGGCCCATAACTATTCCTTGGCTTGGCCAAGTGCTTCCTTTAAAGTCAATTCCTTCTCCAAACTTTTTATCCTTTCATTCATTCTAGTTGCCTTTTGTACTTCTTCCTTGTGCATAATCTGTGCAAGCTTATTGTCATTCTCCAGACTGGTTATTTTTTCCTTAAGCTTGTTTATTTATGTGGTCTGAATGGACATGTCTTCCATTGCCTTGACCAACTTACTTGCCTCATCAACTAGCTGAGCTGCTATTGTTGTTGACCATGTTGCTAATGTAGACGCTATAGAAGCTGGGAGGGCTATAGCTAGTGGAGCTGTAAGAGCCAATGAAGATTCCAAGGTGGGGGGAACTACTATGGTGACTGTTGGAATGACAGTAGCAGGGGCAGTCTCAAGACTAGCTTGTTTTAACTGTATCAAGTTGTCTAACTCCTTCTCCATTTCCTTCAGTTGATCATTAAGTTGGAGAAAAAGGTCCATCATCTCCTCCTAATGAGTTTGGATCTCAAGGACCTCTTTTGTCTGTGGGTTCTCTGAATGAGGAAGTTTTAGTTGTTTTTTGAGAGTAGAAATGTCCTCATTCTTTTTCTTTATTAACTTTTCAGTAGCCTTGATATCATGGGGATCATGTCCCAACTCAATTACCAAGTCCTCCAGTGACTTGATCCTGTTGTCCTTGGCCTATGAGGAGGCCTCTTCCAATTTGTACTATGCTATAATATTATCTAATGAACTTTGTAGCTTATATGCAGCCATAGCTTTACCTGTGAAGGTGGAGTAGATCACCTCACCTTCCTACTTATGGAACTCAATTTGGTCAATGGGATGAACATCCTTGGACAAAACCTCAAAATCTACTTTTCTATAGTTTGTTGATGTCTTTGGTTGCTGGACTGTAGGATGCATGAATGACATCTGCATTTTTCCTATTTTTATGTCAAAGGCTAACATCAACCTGCTTTGATTTGCTGGTGTCTACTTCAAGTATTGGGCATAAGTTTTAGCCTTCAACTTCTCATTCCTCAACTTGATTTCCTTATAACTGTCCTTGATATCCTTCTCTTTATCCACGGACCTGGTGAATGAAGAGACCTCGACATTAAGCTGTCTCTCAATAAGTTGAGTGTTAGATGTTGAGGGATGATGTGTTTCTCCTGAAGCTATTATGCCTTTGATTCTTTCCACTATTGTATCAGTGTCAGTTATTTCCACTGAGTCAATGGTGTCTTCCAGTTCAGTTATAGGATTAAGCTTAGGCTTCTTCCTGTAACTGATCTTAAATTGTTCACCTATGGTTTCCATAGATGAACTGGAACCTTCTTCCCTATTTCTCTTTGGGTTCTTGTCTTCATTTGCTGGAGTCTGTAAAATAGAAGGAATATTCATTGGTTCTCCTAGTTTTGGAACCTGCAAGAAGGAACTTTCATCAATCTGTTTTTCTACATCAATCAATGTATTCTCTACATCAACTACAGTGCTATCCATGTCAATTAGAGTGTTTTCCAACCATTTTGATTGGCTGGAAAACCTCTCAATGTCTGGTCTGGGATGATGGATGAAAGGTCCCAATTTGACCTTGATCCTTAGCTTATTTATGACTCCATGAGGGTCATACTACCACATAAAGTTGTTCTTGAATTTCATTTGTTGTAGAATCTTATCTACCTTTGGTCCAGCTTCTCTGGTATTACAAATGAAGGGGCCCAATGATTTTTCAATTTGAATTGGGCTTTCTTCCTAGATGCTAGGAAGTTGACTTCATAAGAATTGATAATCTGCCTAAAGTATTCTACTGCAAATATCCTCATGGGGAGGTATTTGGGCAGTTTGTAAGGGGCAAGTTGGCATCCATATATTCTTATCTCTATGTGGTTCTGGTATAGATACCAATCTCCCACCTTACTGTTCTTTGCCAACTGTAACACCCTTTTGATCTCTTGACTGATTCTAGGTTGAGGGCTACTGGTTAGCATATTCATAACTGGATGGAAAAATAAATCAATGAAGTATTTGTAAGTAAATACAGTGCAGTTCTTTTGGATCAAGGGTGTCCAATATATAAATGACCTTGGGTTTCCTTTGGTGTCCAATTTCTTAATGTTGACAGGGAATTTGTCTGACTGATAATATAAAAACACGTGGAACAATACATATGAGTACTTGAAGACTCTTTAGTTGGTAGTCTGCTGAATTGCTCATGCATTCTATCTGCTATGAACTAAGCATAGTTGTAAATTATAGTAGGAGGCTTTCTTGGGATAAATATGGAAAGGAAAGCCAAGACAACCTCATCCACATGCTCTTTTGTGGTATATCCTAAAATGCAAGAGAGCATGGTAATAATCTATCTACCTCTCTCAAAAAAATGGTGGCAGCATAAGGGAGACTATCTGTGGGAGTATGGCATTCCTTTATGATGAAATTTTGGAAAATTTTGGCTATTATGGGAAGGTCTAATTTGGTATAGAGGTCCAGCAAGCCTCCAATAGATAGTGGGATCTCATTTGGGCTTGGCTAGACCTGTAGCATTTGGTTAATGGATTCTGCAGTGATGGTAAACAACACTTGCTGGTCAGGGGTGACAATGGCTCTTTGGCTGGGAATGTAGCAAGCATGACAGAAGTGGATGATTTCTGGGAATGGGTGTACTTATGGAAACAAATACTTGGTAAAAGTAGACTCCCAAAGGTGAATGTCATCGTTTTGGTTCAATAATTTGTTCTTACTCCAACAGTGGAGCTTTAGAAGGTAGGCAGGGGAAGCCATATCCTTTATTTGGAAATCTTTGTCTGCTAATGCAAGGTGGTTGATGTCCAAGTGAGGGGTTTGTAGAGGTCTCATGTCCAGAGAGGTTTGGGAAGCCATAATTGGGTTTAGAGATATGAATTACGCCTGTAGTGGTTTCAAGAGTGAGGTTTATAAGCACTAGTAGAGCGGGAGGGTAGTTACAGTCTGCAAAAGAAGGGTTTGGGTATACAAATAAATTTCTCCTCAATTTAGGAAAGTTTCTTAATTAATTTGAATTAATTAACCATTCAATTTTAACTATGCATTTTCAAATTCACAGGGTTATTCTGGTCTTTTCCAAGAATACTTGGAAATCGATGGTTTGACGTGCAGATTGGGTTTAGTGGTGAATGTAGAGGGTACTGTGGCTTCAATTGTCAACTGGTTGCTTCAATTGGGTATCTGGAGCTTCTTCAGGTGGCAGAAGGTGGTCATATTGGTCACAGAGGTTTTAGGGTGTCGCAAATGGTTGAGTAGCAATTTACAGTGAAAATGCAAGAAAAGAGCGAATTAGGGCTTTTTCATCCTTTTAACGGGTAACGGTCACATTTTGGCGTGGAAATTATAAGTGAACAGTGGGCAGTTTCTGGTTTAGGTGGGGAGGTGGTTTTCTGGGCCATCCCACCACTTTTGGAGGGTGAGCAATATTTTTGACGAGCACGCGATCTAGCCTGGGGTTGCCATGTAACAGAACAGTGCCCAGACAAAACCGTGAATATCACGTGCTCTCGGGTTGTTATCGATCGAACGATGAACCTGAGCGATATGGATGTATACCATCGGATCTAGGGGTAGGAGATTGGAGGGCTATCGTGCAATTGAGTTACATAGGGGGATTTGGGAAAGGGATTTGCAGGGCCTGGGATTTAATTATAGTTAATTGTAATTATTTAACCAAAAATGTCGGGATTTTCAATACAAACATATGGTTAATAAAGTGGGACCATGGGTTATGTGGCGGGGGTTTTTTAACTACACCAAGGGTTGGTGGATTAAAATGGGTATCAGGGAAATATGAAGTGGGGAAGTTAATTAGATAAAGTAGGGGCATAAAAACTTAGGATAAGGGGGTTTTTGTGGGTTTTCAAGGGGAAAAGGGAAATTAATAAGGGGGGAAAGTAATATTTGTAATGGAGAATGGGTTTCACACTAGGGAAAGGGGTTTTGGAAAGGGGGGGGGGGGTGATTTTTGAAGGGTAATTTCTAGGGAAATGTGTGAAACCAAGAGTAAAGGTCAAATGAGGGGAAAAAATGGTATTTATAAGTGATGAAGGGATAATGGGGAAATTAGCAAATAAGCATGTGGGGGTGTAATAAAATGAGGGGAAATTAGTAAACAAGCTTGGTGGATATCCTTTATTTTCTCATATTTTCTCATGCACATGAAACATAGGATTAAGCATGATAAATGTGCTTTTGACTCAGCAACCTTGTGCATTTGCAACCTTTCTTCTACCTACCCTTTGTTTACCCTAACATTTTTTCTTCATTTCATTTGGGTGCATTCGAGCTTGCTGACCCTTTATTTCCTTTTCTTTTGACAAGCAAACTATCTAATTCTAACCTTATAACTTCCAATGGCTCAAATTAAACTTATGAGCTCATTTTTATTCTCTACCTAACTATTGATCTTCCAAGGTTAAACAGTTTGGCTAAATATTCATTCTCTATCTATTAAAATGAAATTTAAAACATGAATGAGTCAAGATTAAGCTATTTGACGATCATGAATTGTGGCATTTCTTACAAGCTGCACACAACCTTATTTCGCATAGTGAATTTAAAAGTAGTGGCATTTGAATTTTCACACTTTCATGATCTGTTTTATTTCCTTTTGGGGTTCATATTTTCACTTTTTTGATCTTTTTCTTTCTTTTTGTCCTTTGATTATTCTTTTAGGACATACCCTCTTTACATTTTTTAATTTTTAATGTGGAAAACATTTTGCAGAAAGCCAAATTATGTACAATATTACAAGACTAACCATAGCCAATTCAAAATTATGAATCCTATTATTATAGGACCCTAACATAGATGATTTAGTACTCTCCTGAAATCACAGCTTGGATGGATTAAACTAGATCTGGAGTCTTCTATCTCATCTGATCATTCTCTCAAGTACGAGTCTAACCATGTGAATATGTGATCCGAAGTCGAACATGGGAAGACACCATTTGATTACCAGCCAATGATGTAAGCTATTAACAGACGCGAGAGAAATCACTGATAATGATAATGATCCTCAAGGTACTACAGTACATTTTGTATGGTGTGAATAGATGTTTTGATGTCGAACACCATACAAAGTATTTCAGTTGAAGGCCTGTGATGTCAACCTGTCGTCGGAAGCGAGAAACTTGCCATTGATGTATGCAAGCCTCAAGGTACTGGAAGGGTGTTTCTAAGTCAACTTCTTGGATAACGTGTTGATGTCAACAAGAAGTGACTAGTCGCAGGAGGGCCTTGATGTATCCCCCATCAACAACACGAAATGAGTGTAATGATTTTGAAGATAGAACGTGACTAATGACACAAGGTTCAGGAATGGCAATCATGAAAATGAAGGTTTATGAGTATTGCAAAGGATGAATTTTACTGAGTGACTTCTCTTGACATGTCAGCGAAACTAAATGAATTGGCAGCATTGCCCCAAAACCAAAGTGATGGACGGTGTGATAGACCATAGGTAGGATAACCATCAAGCAGATAACTCAACCCAAATAGTCACAAAGATGAAGTGAAAGTGTCATGTTCAAGGGCGACCTACTACCATAAAGTGGTTTACCCCTTTTCCCATTTTCCCCAGTCATTGCTGATCAGTACCTCTTTATTTGTTTTAGACAAGCTTGAGGAGGATAACATATGCTTATTGTATAATTCTACCCTTCGGGTGAATTTATCGCTATGTGATGTTTTAACGAGTCTAGCGACAGTGAAACTCGGTCTTGTCATGATGAACAAGTTTGTCACTATTTGATGTTTTAATGAGTTTAACGATAATGAGAAATCAATCATTTTCATGTTTAGAGAGTTTGAAAGGGGACAAAAAGAAAACTCCACAAGTTCTTTTTCATAAATTTGTCTCTCAAGTTTGAAAAAGCATAAAATAATATAAGAGAGAACCTATTAACCATGTTCAATCAACGTATTCCTTTTTCATAAGTAATCTATATTAGTTCGGAAAATGGTTAAACTTATTTTGATTAGATGTCATTTCCAATCCATTAACAAGTTGAAAAGGACAAGCGCTCAGCAATCTTTTCATATTTCAAGAGTCTGAAAAGAGCTTAAAGAGAACTCTAGTTAGAGGAACGAGTGGTGGCTAGGATAGAAATTGGTTCCAATGATGTTGGAACTTCTCAAAACATGTTGATTTATGTGAATAGGCTGGCCAAGCAGATAATGCCGATGGAAGGAGAAAAACCAAGGCTCATATGATGGAAGAGGCTGATAGAATGGCAATCATGAGGGTTAAAATGGAAATGGGTTCATTTTTACACAAGCTTGAACCATAGGGAACTATGCTTGGATTTAGCTTCATGTTTACACAAGCTTGAAACAAAAAACTATGCTTGGATTCAATTTCATTTTTACACAAGCTTAAAATAAATAAATATGCTTGAATTAAGTTTCATGTTTACACAAGCCTGAAATGAAAAAATATGTCTAAGATTGGTTTACATGCCCCCACCATGATGACTCGATTCTAGGTGCATGCCCCCCAAGCTTCATTGCATTCACCTAAATAGACTACTCGTGGCTATCAAGAGGATGGAATGAAGGTTCATTTATGAGATCAAGTGAAAGACTCGCCTGGGATTTTACGAGATCTAATCGAAGACTAGAATTGAAACTTTGCTCCAAGGAACCTTGTTTCATTTTTTAATGAGCTTGACACAACACAAGGAACTCTGCTGTAGGACCTATTTCATTTTTTAATGAGGTTGACACAGTAAAAGAAATATCCTGATATTCCTTGTTTCATTTTTTATTGAGTTTGACACAAGACAAGGAATTATGCTCATATTCCTTGTTTCATTATTTAATGAGCTTGACACAAGACAAAGAACTATACTCATACCCTTTGTTTCATTTTTTAATGAGGTTGACAGAAGACCAGGAAATATCCTCATAATTACTTTATCATGACCCATAAGAGGTCATGACTTCCAAGGGGTTCCATCAAATGGGAGAACAATGCTCTAGAAGGGATACATAGCAAGGAATCCATTAGAGAGATCTAGTTCCAATGCCCCCAGTACCTAATGCACAACATCACTGAATTGATCATCATTTGACATAGGCATGGAACGGGTTGCCACATATTTGGCCCATGGTGGAGAAGATACCATTGGGACAAAAGGACCATTTAGGGAAGATGATTGACTGGAATCCATATTTGGACCGGGAAATGAAAGTTGGTCAACGATGACAATTTTGGCTTCATGTAAGAAAAAAATCACTCGAAAGAGTGTTGAAACAATAGCTCCCATGTCATAAACGTAGTCACACCCAATAAGTAAATTGTAATCTAAAGGGCCTAGGACTACCATCACATTGAGATAAACAATTTTTCCTCCCAAAGTAATAGGCAACTGAGGAAGGATCCCTAATGATTGATTAGTTCCTCTGTTAAAAGCCAACAGATTCTGGGTAACGGGTACAAGTGGCGAAAAATCAAGCAGTTTCCAAGAACTGGAGGAAAGGATACTCACAGTTGCACCTTCATCTATAATAGTTCTAGGTACAATCGTATTACAAACCTGTACTATGATCTGGAAAGCCACATAAGAAGGAAGACGACATCCTACCAGTCGATTCCAATCAAAGGAAGTGACTAGACTACTTGGAGGGGGTGCCATGCGGAAAGAGTCAATTTTGCGGACAAAACCGACCTCCCTAGAAGCTAAGGCTTTCTAGTGACAAACAAGACAATCAAGCACTATCTTTCCCTAAATATGCATTTAAAATACAGGCAACCAGGTGTTTAAAGCATACCTTTAGTCCAACGCTGTTTGTAGTAGCCAAGCCTCTCCGATCCAGATGAGCTCCTCCTTCTCTTTGAAACCTGCATTCACTAACAAGAAAACGATTACATAGCACCTGAATAACTCATATAATAAAACATATTCATCATAAAGACCAAGGAGTATATGAAACAAATTATATATAACAACTTGTTGAGAAAAATGAACTTAATTGTATTAATTGGAAACAAAAGAAACCATTACAACCAGTGCCTTGGTGTTGTGCAGGTCCCTCCCAGGGTCCAGCAAGAGTTCTCCTTTACTTTGATTAGCTCACCCACTTCCAAATGAAGCTAAGAAAGGATAGGAATCTCTCCTCTCAAGCTCTATAAGGGAGTCCTAATTTCAGCAGCATCTACCCTTAGGAATGTTCAGCTTTCAACCTCCCCTCCCTCTGGCCCAATGCCTGTATTTATAATGCCTTGGAGGAAGTTAATCAGGTCCACCATCAATGGGATAAGCCCCTCTTTCAATGGGATAGCTCCCCTCTTGATGGGATAAGTTCCTCTTTCTTTGGGATGCATGAACCATCTGGACGTGCTCAATACACGTCAAACCATCTTCTAGAATGCTCTAGATTCGACCACAAGTAACTTTTTTGAAGTAAAACTCGTGCCTTTTGACCTTTACAGGAGTACGCACCCACCCCTTTACAGACAGAGCGTACAAGTACACAGGTAATGTGAACTTGAGGTACGTACACGCAGGTAAGGTTAAGAGAAACTGCGTAACCAGAGTTAATTGACTTTTTAAGGACTTTCTCTCTTTTTTGGAGTTTGACATGAGGCGCAGAGGTATAATACTTGCCAAGGAGGATAGTATGACAGTTGATGGAGCCATACTAACTGCAAATAGTCATGGTGACAAATTTTAGTGTAATAGGGGGTACCGTAGGAATGGGATAATTACCCCCTTGAGTTACAAGAATGGGAGGATTTTCCTCCTATCTTAATGGAACAAGAGGATTACTTCCAAACTCATTGGAATCTAAAGAAACGAAAAGAACCTAAGTGGTATCATACTCACTCTCTATAGAAAAGGAACGGTTAAATGAAGGTGAAATCGGGTCAACTGTTTCCTCGACCTGTGATTGGCCAGGTATAGACTCATGGGATTCAAATTTAGAGAGAGTGGGTTTGACCAATGGTTGATTTGGGTAAGTCACTTTATCAACTAGTGAAGGATTTAGTGAAGGATTAAGGGAAAGTCTCTTGTAACCAAATGGAAGTCCCTGCAGAGAAGCAAGACGATTATCTAATACTTTTTTGGCTTCATCCAGATAGGGACAAAGGTTAATGGGGTGATTCCCTTTGCATAACCACTAGCGAAACTTAACTTTACCCTTCTTTCCATGAACTTTACTACCACTAGTTGATGGTGTGTCACCAGCATGATCTCAAGAAGTTGATGACACGGGATTATGAGAACGAGAAGACCATTCTTCAAATATTTTAGGAATACCAGAACAATTTCGAAGAAGATGGTGTCTTGTACAAAGTTTGCAAGGATATTGAAATTTGTGAGGCTTATCAAACGGTTTCTCATCAGAAGTTGCATTCGACGTAATGGTTGCTTGGTTGCCCCCCTGCTGAATTTGTTTCTTCTTCTTCTTCTTATTGTTGGGCGTGGGATCCCCCAAGGGAATTTTTGGGGCTTAGAGCCCAGATTTTGGTCAAAAGTTGTAACCCTGATGTAAATACTCCGCATTTTGTGGGTGCAGAGCACATAGTTTGTAAAAGAGTCACAGGGTTGTCTGCCCTCAATTTTCTAATGTAATATCGACTGTAGAGATCTACCCATGGTCTGTAGACCATGAGATTGTATAAATAGAGCGAGGCTCTAAGTAGTTAAGACATCTAAGGATCATGGAATCTAATGATGGAATAGAAGCATAGCAGAAGATGTAAAGTGTAAAGCTGAGTTTTTGGGTCGTAGAGTAGGAGAAGGCTCTGCAGCTGAGTGCGTAAAGGCCTAGTAGTCCACAGTTGAGTGCGCAGACCCCTGCAGCTGAGTGCGCAGGGCGAGTCGATTCTGTAACAATTGGAAGCAATAATAAAGAGAAGTTTATATCATTTCTGTGTATTTATTTCATGTTTCATGGATTGAATGTATTAGGTATGAATTGCACTTCTACTGTTTATATGATGCGCAGATATATATAACTGTGTTATTTAGGTGAATACCAGATAGAATATCTATTTATGTGAAGTTAACTAAGATCGGTAAGAAGATAATTAAGATACGCGGTGTAGTTTGGGGAAGTAGCACAGGTCATTGCCATAGCAACATGAAAGCATCTCAGCCCTTGGTTAGGTTGTGCTGAAGCCAATTATAATGGATCATGAAGGTATTGAAGGTCAGAACATTGCGTGAAGTGACCTATGTGAAGGTAGGCATAGTTGGACTAAATCAACACCTCAGACATCTCAAGGGTGTAGAAACTTGGTTCCAACATCCCCCCATACTGCTTCGAGTGAGACTTCAATCCACGCTCCGTGGGCTGATGCCGAAAGGGCTAGTAGTGTAGGGATTTGTTTGGCTAAATAACTCCGAACCTGGGTCAAACCCCCTCAAGCCAAAAAATGGTTCCATTATCAGGACTAGAATCTACATAGAGATGTTTGATGTCGTATCATTGGAATCCAACTAAGAATGAAATTGAAGGCTGGTTAGACAGAAGAATTTACGAGTTCATAGCACAGGAGAACAGGAATCTACGACTATCAAAAGAAGAGTGGTTAGACTGCTACCTATACACAGAGATCCACGAAATATTCTTCGCGTCTTTCCCTACTAAGCTATACGAGTCGATCGTGAAACTAGCAGATAGCCAAGGAAGGTGGGAACTGGACGATCCTATTGTGTGGACCCCAGAGTTAGTGAGAAGGTTGGAAGCATCAGAGGATCAGATCAAGCACGTCGTTGATCATTGGCTCAATCGGATTATAGGAGGATTCATTATTGAGTTCACGGTTGACACCTCAGTCAATTATAGCGAGGTAGATCGATGCTTTCTCAAAGAACCACAAGGTAAGTACATAAAGTATTTAAATACTTGGATTAAAATTCTATCATGTGAAAAGAGGATTATGCAGTTTCATTGATGTTCGGGGCTATGCGAAGTGGAAAAGCTTATAGGAACGAAGGAAATAAGGGACCAAAAAATAACCTCTCGATTTCACCTCCGCGATGGGACGAGGAAGAGCTCACGAAGGTCTCTCCACGAAGTGCGATCCATTTGATAAGGAAACTAATTCCGTGAATACCACCCCCACCCACACTGCCACTAGCTTCACCCCCATCACCTCCATCTTCACCCATACCACCTCCACCACCACCGCAATTCAATATGGCAAGAACAGTGAAGTTGCTTGTGTTCAAGGGATCGGGAAATGAGGATCCAAAACAATTTAGGTTCGTTGCAATAGCCATATGGGAAGCACAAGGAGTTACAGAAGAAAATATAAAGAAAGAGACATTGGTCAGCACCCTGCAAGATCGAGCACTGACCTAGTATATTAAGCACTCCATTGATAATCCAAATGTGGGAATCGCAGATATCCAAATTGTGCTAAATAAACAATTTAGTAGGTCGCTTTCTGAAGCACATTCGATCATTGGATTCAAAGAGATCATGATGCTACCAGGCGACTCCTTGGGAGTTGGATCAGACGTTGAAATGTATGATCTGCAAAGCTAATATGAATTTGACGAATGGACAACACCACGAGTGGTTTGTAGCTTTTCTAATGCCACATTTAAGGAGTGCGCTATTGTAGCAAAAGATAACAACTTAGGCAGAGGCCTTAGAGATCACGATGAGCCTGCATGAGACCCCGATGCAGGATCCTAACTTGGGTGTTCAGCAGATCCACATGCTACTGAAGAACTTATGCCTTGAGATGCAGAGTCTGAAACAGGATAGGACCGCTCAACCCAAAGTGCGTGAAGAGGTGTGGTGCGTAAAATGAAAGGGTCGGGGTCGTTTGGCAAGGACCATTGCCCGCTCTTGGAAAACTACCTCGCCGGAGGAGGACCGATTCCTTTCAGGACAGAAGTGGAAGCAGGACCTAGCGCGGTGCCTGCTTTGTGGTGCGAGATTTGTCAAATAGATAGAAAACATTCCACTGAAAACTGCCACTTGTTACAGAAGTATATGCAAAATTCGCAGCAGTTGTTCTATAACTTTTGTAGGTCATTAGGAAATGATGAGTGCACTTGTAGAAGCTATGGGTTGATGATGAATAGAACTCCCACCTATAGAGTTCAGGCCAAAACGTGGCCCCTTGACCAAAATACAGGAATGACGCGAATAGGATTTCAGGGGTGCGGATGAGGCCGAGGAGGAGGAGGACTTGGAAGAGGTTGCGGACATGTGATATGCTACAATTTTGAAGGGTCGAGACATTATGCCCGCAATTGCATGAACCCGACATGCCTGTCATGTTTGTATTACACCTTGTTTGATCATGAGACATAAGATTGTCCTACACTGATAGCTAGGATATGGGACAAAGGAGTGCTACCACCTCCCCCAACTTAGAACCTGCAAATGATGAGGTCTAAGCTGCACTAAGAAGAACCTAATGTAAATATTGTGCTCCACATTGAAATTACGACTAGAGATGATAATGGCAAACAACCCGAAGAAAGCACTTGGGTTCGCAAAGCTCCGGCGAAGGAAGCAGAATTTGATTTGGAGCGCGCCCGATAAACTTTTATGGAAGCTAAGAAGAGCTTCACTGATGCCTCCACTTTAGGAAGCAAATACAGATTGAAGCCAAAAATGGACCCATCGATGCTCACGACGTTCCTAGAAATGTGTATGAAGTGCTCCGAATGTGAACATTGTGCTCTGAAGTCGAATTGCGATGGGAGATGACAAAGGAAAACATCTAGAAGATAGTAGTTGGGTTCGCAATGCTCTGGCGAAAGAATAAGAGTTTTATTTGGTCCGCACTTGGGAAAGCTTCATGGAAGCTAAGAAGAGCTTCACTGATGCCTCCACTTCAGGAAGCAAAGATAGACTGGAGCCGGAGATGGACCCATCTATGCTCACAATGTTCCTGGAAACATGTATGAAGTTATTGCACGACATAAGGCTGTAAAAGGATTATAGGAACTCATTAACAGATGTGTTGGGACCGCAACAGGAGAACCGCATGTAGTTCAGACGATTAGAAAGCATAAGACAAGGATGGGAAGAGAGATGAGACTTACCGCGTAGATTGGAGAATACAAGATGGATCAAGTCATCCTGGATTTAGGATTGGATGTGAATGTTTTTCCGAAATAGACATGGGAGTGAATGGGGAGACCTATGCTGCAATGGTCTCCTATTCAGCTGCGAATGGCAAACCAACAGAAAATAATACCCATGGGATGATTGCAGGTAATAATCATCGATATTGAGGAAGGAAGCGCACTGAAAAAATTTGAAGTAATAGAGATTGTTGATGAAAGCAATCCCTACCCCACACTCTTAGGAATTGATTGGGCCACTGACATGAATGAGGTGATTAATCTGAAGAAGCGCAAGATAATTTTTGAGAAGAAGTGTCTACGCGTAATTATACCCTTGGACCTTGTTGAAGGATCGTGCTATACGGAGCCGGTGCATGACTATGAAACTGATGATGATTTGGACAACATCTACAAGATAACTGCACAAGAGAAGGACTGGGTAAATCCCACCGCGGATGGGTGAATTTCATGGGAGCACGAGAGCTACTATACTTCATATTCTGATGAGGAGATAGAGCGATGGTAGAATCGATGACCAAATCACTGTGTTGTGTATCGATAGAAGTGAGAGACCTACCTACTTATGATGGTTTAAGTGAGGTAGATACTTTCTTAGATAAATTTGAAAGAGAAGTGTAGGAAAAGCAACGCTTCCAAGCCTTGGACTGGGTACTGCGTTCTACACCCACGAGATGGTAGGGTACGCACTGTTGGAGAGGTAAATCCCCTCTACGGATAGAGGCGGTCCCTACTAGCCTAGCAGGGGTCTAGCAACAATCACACAATGCTGCCACGCATGTTCCTAGTTACAATTAAACAAGAAGTAAAGAGCACCTACTTGGATTCCTGCGCTGTCGTTTGGCGAAGAGATGTTGCCTTCGCTCCTTCGCTTCAGCTGGTCACAATCCTCCGCGATCTCCGCGAATAGATACCTGCACACACGAAGAGAAAGCAAACGCAAGCTTGAAATCTAGTAAAAGTAACCATATGCCAGTCAGAAAAGACATAATTCACATTTACCCATTGCATAGACAAACGAGAATGGAACAATAATAGCAGTCATCTATTATTAATCAGAATAGAGAAGAATACAACCAAATGTTCTGACGTCGGTAACCTTCTCAGGAGGGATCAGTCAGCATGTATCTCAAGCATTCACCTTTGAGGATGGTTCTCCCAAGACAAACAACTCTCTCTCTCTCACACAAATGTCACAAACAAACTTCCCCAAGCAATCAATCACTTCCACCCCTAACACACCAAACCTATAGCAGCAATCTGAGCACTACAAGCTCTGTACAATCCAAGCTATTCCAAGCTAAGTCTAACTAGTTCCAACTAGCTGCTCATGGTAATGGTGAGAGTTTATATAGGAGAAGGAGTCTCCTAAAAAGGTGGAAGGATGAGCTTATCTTCAAGGGGAGTTGTTGGAAAGGGTCGAACAGACATGCCATAGAAGGGAGTCGACATTCACAAAGCTAACAACCAAGCCTGGAGAGATCTGGAAGGCTGGTTGTTTGAACAAATTCGCCCAAACTAGATCAGCGCGGATTATAGGGAGACTGCCGCGCTGTCAGCACATATCAATAACTGAAAAAGTCATGTCAGCGCGGAAGAACACGGGAAAGGCGCGCTGTGCATCATCGCGGAAAAGTGATGTTCTTCCGCGATGGCAGCGCACAGAATACACTGGAAGGCGCCTGTCATCGCGGTTATTTTAGGAACAGACGCGCTGATGCACAAAACTTTGGAAAAATGGGTTTTTAGGCCAGTTCAGGGATCAAACACTTAGTGATTATGAATTCTGGGCATAGCAGGGTGACTGACAGGAAGGCAGTGATAAATTACTGTGTAACAGATGCCCCCTAAAGCATGAAGACCGAGAGAGTGGGAGGGGTGAAATGCTTTACAACACACGCCGAACTGGAACACCACCAGGAAGTACCGAAAATCTCTGACAATCAAATACATGCAGTCTAGGCATGGGCACAGCCATCCAAAAGACATGCGAGAATGGTCTATGGTATGGACGCAGTCACCCAGCTGAAGAGACCAGAATAATGACAAGGTATGGTCGCAGCCATCCATGAAGACTCAGGTATGGGCGCAGCCATCCATCAATGAGTCATGTAATGATTATCCACAAAATCGCAACCTGGACCACTGTGAGCAAGGATCCAGGGTCTTGCGCTCCATCTCGACCCGAACAGAGTACAAATCCAAGCATGCGAATACATGGGTTGAAGTCGAACATGCATGAACATCGTCTGATTACCAGTCAATGATGAAAACTGTTAACAGACGCGAGAGGTACCACCAATAATGACAATGGCCCTCAAGGTACTATAGGTACAATCCGTGGCGTGTGAATCAATGAGTTGGTGTCGAACACCCACGGAATCGTTCGATCGAAGGCCAATGATGTAAAACCTTGCGTCGAACATGAAGAACCTGCCATTGAGGCATGCAGGCTCCAAGGCACCTGGAAGAAGTCTCTAAGTCACTTTCTCGGATAATGAGTTGGAGTCGACGAGAAAGGACTTTGATTGAAGGTGGGCCATGATGATTCCCACATCATCGACACGAGACAGAGGTATAATAGTTTGTGATGAGATAGCGAACGAGGTTGCATTGTGGCAGAGGACAACTTCTCTTGAACATATAACGGCACTGTAACGGGTTTGGCAGTACTTGATATCAAATGAGCAGCGGATAAGATGGTGACGGCAATGAACAGATGAGAGGTCGAATAGGATATCCCAAACCCATGGAGGCTAGTGAAAACAAGATGAGATGACCCCACCCAGACACGAAACAGTGGAGTGCCATGCTCAACAGCGACGTACTGCCGAGACGACTGTAATCATAGTTCCATTTTCCCCACCTTTGCAGGCAGGTACCCCGATTATTTTTGGATGACAAGCTTGACGGGGATAACATATGCTTGATGTGTGTCATGTTGACAATATCCAATGTCATTGAGTGTTTAACGAGCCTGACAAAGGAGAAACTCGGCTTCTTTTCTTGTTTCGAGAGTCTGAAAAGAATGCGGAAAAGGAGACTCCAGGGGGGTCCTTTTTCGTACAGTTGTGTCTCTCAAGCCTGAAAAAGTATAAAACTATGCTCGAAAGAACCGCCCGGTTGTTACTACCGAGGAGTACTTTTCATGAATAGTGTCTCCGACCTGAAAAAGTAAAAAAGCGGTCGAAAACACGTCGTTTTAGAGCCAATATCGAGCGCGAAACGACAAACACCCGGCGATCTTTTTGGTTTGACGGTCGGAAAAAGAGCTTAAAAACGACCGTCTTTCATTCCTTTTAACGAGCTGAAAGGAAGCTCGGCTATCTTCTCTTGTTTAACGTCGGAAAAGAGCTTAGAGACGACACTTTTGGGGATCACATGAATGGTGGACCGGCATGACGAAGCTGCTATTCCTGTACCTGCACAAGGGCACTACCTGCATAAATCCATTCGATATACGTAAAAACACATTAAAACATGCTTAAAACAAAACCAGGACTAGTTTTATGGTTAAAAATGGTAAAAACCCAAAAAATATGGCAATTTAGGAGTTTTTACTATAAATAGGGGGGAGTAATAAGTCATTTTTACCATTTTACTATTTGGAGTGTGAAGAACGTGGAGGAGCCAAAAAGTTGACGGAGCGATTTCCAGCCCGTACGGAGACCATTTTCAGATCCGCTTCTTCCAGGTAGGTTCTCGTTCCCTTGCCCTGCATTCTGGTTCATTTTAGTAGGTTTTTAACGGTCGAATTGGCCCAATTGGGCATTTTTTATTTGCATGGATGCGCCCTCGGTCAGCGCGGAAATCGCCCACGGGGTCGCGCTGACCGAAAAATAACAAACGTGGCCAACTTCGGGTCAGCGCGGAAAAGCCGTGTTCTTCCGCGCTGACCTCGCATTTTTTACAAAGAGCTGCCATTGTCAGCGCGGCTGTTTCTAAAACAGCCGCGCTGGCGCGGAAAAATTTTGTTTTTTGAAAATGAACGTGAATTTTTTCATGGAAGCACTTCTAACTTGTTTTTATGGTTTGTGCAGGACATCATGGCCTTTCAATGGCAAGAGAGAGTTCACGATGTAGAAGATGTAGCTGCTTGGGGAGATGTGAATTGCTGCAATGCCATGCGGGCTTGCGGATTCATGAAATTCTTCCTCACGCCGCGTTTGAGGGCCCAGCATGATCTTCTGGAGCTGCTGATCAGGGCGTGGAACCCGGTGGACCAAAAATTCACCATCCGTGGTCACGACATTGAGTTTGACCACATGGACATCTTTTTCTTGACTGGGTTGTCGCGCCGAGGTGCGAGGCCCATCTTGGAGGGGGAGCGACCTAGCGGCGGTACCCTGGATGATCTGATGGCTCAGGTTTGCCCGGGGGCGGTGAAAACGCGGAGCGGGAAGTGCTCGATCCCCTCTGTGAGAGACATAGTGCTGCGCACCATCCTGTTCATGGTGACCCGGGCAGCGGGTAGCATGGCGAACCATGAGGCGTCCAAGACCCATCTCCTACTAGCTCTCGAGTGCCTCGAGCCTACCGTGTTTGATTGGTGCACGGCAGTGTCCAACAACATGAAAAGGCAATTTAGCAACTGCCGTCGCGGGGAGACGAAGCAGTTCGGCTACGGATCGATCCTGGTCCCGCTCATTCTGGAGTGAGTACCAGCCATGCGGCTACAGTCTATGGCTGTGGATGCCCCCAGGGATCCTCGAGAGACGAGGGCCTCACGATGGGCTCGTATCATGCCACGTGGGGGTGGCGGCCGGCCACATAGCTGGGGGGCATTTTTCAGAGACTGGCTGGATCAGCAGGAGATCTTCGTGCAGGATTGGGCATATGCGGGGATGGATTTCCGCAATGATCCTGATTTGGTGCTGCCTCCGGGTGAACAGTGGGACGATGCAGGTATGACACTTTTTGTCTTTTTGAGTTTTGTATTGTTTTTTAATTTTTTATGTACATGTCCTAATAAATGTCTTGTCATGCAGATGTGGGGCCCACTAGACCGATTGGGCTGGCTGTCATGGCACGGAGAGAGGGCCCGGGAGCCGGAGCTTTGGCCTTAGCCCCTCCAGGGGCCAACACATCGGAGACTGTGGCTCGCAACCTTGAGGGGTTGCTGGAGGGGGTGCCGGACTACCAGGGGGTCGAGGAGGTCCCCGTAGAGCATCAGATTCACACAGTGGGTGTGGAACCCAGAGTACACCGCCTTCTGAGGCGGGTAGCACGAGCAGCTGTGTACTACAGAGAGCATCATCCAGCTGACTAGTCATCTAGGTTTTATTTCCACTGTTTATTTTGAGACATTATGACTCAGATGTATTGAGATTTTGGGACATGCACTTCTATTTTTGAGCGCCTTAGTGCGCCACACGATATATATATATATACATACCGATTTTTGGATGAGTCGTTGTTACATGTGATGATGTGTTCTTTTGTGTTATGCGTTTATTCAGTACAATTTGTGATCTTATGTATGAATTTGCACGACACTTGACTCATGGATTTTATATTTTTAATGCAAGCTTAAAAGCACACACATGCAAACTCTGCTTGAAATGATTTATTTACATATGCTTATGGTCTTACTATGCTGTCTATGCTTTCTTGTATGAGGTTTATCTGTTACGCAAATGTCTATCTAACACATGATTTGCCAATGCATCAGATAACGTATTTAATCGTCTCGGAATGTGCTGATAAGTAATGTAATCAAAATTCCGTTCTAACAATCTTACACGTAGGTACAACCTTAATATGCGCTGGTCTCTGACGGAATATCGTCCGTTGAGTTGATGGACAACCAGCTGGGAGTCCAGGTTCACCACTAGCTCTCGGATGCCGAGATCAACCGCTTCGGCAAGTAATTCGATTACAGCGCTGTACTCGGCAACGTTGTTAGTGGTACGACCTAGGCAGACACCCTGAAGGTCTAACAACTCTCCGTGAGGATCGTAGATCACCCATGCTGCCGAAGACAAATTACAAGTGCTACGGCAGGCACCATCAGCGAAACCAACATAAGGGGTATGAGACATCTGCGTAGGAAAGAGAAAGCATAATAAGGGGTAAAACACGCCTTCAAACCAAAGCAAAAAGAAACTCATGCACTAAAAACTCAAAAACACGTGTATATACAAAGTGAATGTGAGCAGCTATGCATAGTATTTCTTCAGATACAGCCCATTACGGGGCTGGTCAAGAGGATTTCCTTCATAATCAATCAACTCGTATGCGCCCTTTTGTAAAACACGTTTCACGATGTAGGGACCTAACCACATGGATTCGAGTTTTCCTGCCCCCAGCTTATCCTTAGCTTGATCGTAGAGCAGTACTAAGTCTCCCTCAACAAAGGAACGAGGATGAATATTCTGATCGAAGTGAGCTTTGACTCTCTTCTTCTGTGCTTCGATAGCCAGAGAGGCCAAACGACGAGTCTCGTCTAACCGTTCTAGGTACAGAAGCCGTTCCTCCACCGGAGTGGTGTTGGGAAGCAACTCGACAGCTAATTTTAATGAAGGAATCTCACATTCGACGGGAAGGGTAGCCTCCAGTCCATAGACCAGTTGAAACGGGGTGAAACCGGTGGCATCCTTCACAGAAGTCCGGTAGGCCCACAAGGCCGGGAAAAGCATTAGATGCCAGTTCGACTTGTGTATATTGACGGTGCGTTGAAGCATGGTGATCAAAACTTTGTTCACGGCTTCGACTTGACCGTTAGATTGAGGATAGTACGGTGACGAACTATCTTGCCGCAAGCCTAGCTGGGTCGTTAACTCTGTCATCATATGATTTCGGAAATGCTTTCCGTGATCTGTAACAATAGCCTGAGGGACTCCGAAGCGAGTGATGATATGATTGAATAAAAACTGCGCCGCTGTGTGACCGTCTTCGTTTAATGTAGGCATCGCTTCGGCCCACTTGGTGAAATAGTCCACGGCAACGATAATGTACCCATGCCCCCCGGCCGAACGAGGGTTACAGGACGTATAATCGATGCCCCATTTGGCAAATGGACCTACGGTTACGACAGGGTGCAGTGGTGCAACAGGTGCACGCATCTTCCGGTGGTAAACCTGGCACTCATGGCATGCGCGTACAGTAAGGATGCAATCCTTGAATATAGAGGGCCAGAAATAACCAGCGCGAAGGATCTTTTGAGCGGTAGCGTATCCGGACATATGGCCGCCACAAGCGCCGGAGTGGCAGTCATTCAAGACTCGCTCATCTTCCTCGAGGGTTAAGCATCGGCGAAGAATAGAATCGACGCCGAGGCGGTACAGGGTGTCGCCCAAAATGCGATACGGCTGAGCTTGGTGACGGATCCGTCGTCGAGCATCTTTCGATGTATTGGGACGAAATGAAGATGTTTGTAAATATACAATGATGTCCCCGTACCATGGGTCGAGAGTGCTGATGAGAAAGAGCGTTTCATCCGGAATCTGCTCCTCTGAATGAGATGGTGCAGACTGAGATGGTAAGGAACAGAGCAGTTCGGCAAAGACCAGTGATTTCTTAGACTTGGCGGCAGTGAATTCCAAGTCGAACTCTTGGAGGATTACGATCCACTTTGAGTATTTTCCCCCCAGCAACTGACGTGACAGAATATAGGTCATGGGGTTGCAGTCAGAGATAACGGTCGTTGTGCGCAACAAGATGTAATGACGGAAAGATTGGACGGCACAGACAGCGGCCAATGCCAACTTTTCGACATATGCATAGCGAGTCTCCGTATCCAGGAGGTTGCGACTAAGATAGTATACAACGTGCTCTGTGCCATCGTCGTCATCTTGCACTAAAACCATGCCGATGGTGGTATCGGCAGCGGCCAGATAAAGGGTGTAGTCACGGTGGTAATTCGGAGGTCTTAGGAGCGGAGCTGAGACCAGAAGGTCTTTAAGACGCTCAAAAGATTGTTGAGCGATAGCGTCCCAATGAAAGGGCGTGTCTCGCTTTAGTAATCGCGTGAAACCCTTGGCCACCTCGGCATAATTTGGGATGAATCGTCTAAGAAAATTAGCTTTTCCCTGCAAGCTTTGTAACTGCTGTAGAGTGGCAGGGGGAGGAAGATTCAAAATGGCCTCGACCTTAAGGGGATCCAGGCGGATGCCCTCCCGGGAGACGATAAACCCGAGTAGTCGGCCGGATTCCACGCAGAAGACACACTTATGCGGATTGAGTCGAATACGGTAGTGTCGACAGCGAAGGAAGATTTCGCGTAAATGAGATGGATGGTCTTGGCGTTTAGCTGAATGAGCGGGTAGGTCATCCAGGTAAGGCTGTACGATGTGTCGGATATCATGAAAAGCATACGACATCGCACGCTGGAAAGTGGCGCCGGCATTTGTGAGACCGAAAGGTAGCTTCTTGTAAGTGAAGGTGCCCCAAGGACAAATGAAGGCAGTCTTGTGCTGGTCTGCGGGGGCTATGTTGATCTGGTTGTAACCAGAGAAGCCGTCCATAAATGAATAAATTTCGCTTCCTGCGTAATCGTCGATAAGCTGATCAATAAAAGGCGTAGGAAAATTATCTTTTGGACAGGCGCGGTTGATATCGCGATAGTCAACACAAACCCGAATAGTGCCCTGCTTTTTATTGACAGGAACTATATTAGATACCCATTCCGTGAGGGGAATGGCATAAATGAAACCAGCTCTAAGAAGTTTTTCAACTTCGGCCTTGATGGCTGCAGCCTTTCGAGGGTGCACTGGGCGTAAACGCTGACGAACAGGCTTAGCCCCAGGATAGGTAGGGATTTCGTGCTCCACGATACTGGGGTCAATGCCGGGCATTTCCTCATAAGACCATGCGAAAACATCACGAAATTCACGAAATAGATCTGTATAAAGTTGAATTTCCTCGGGAGTGCATGTGACTCCAATGTAAATATTTTCGACAACCCCTGTTTTGACAGAGATGTCGATAGCCAGAGTCTGCGTAATGTTACCCATGTTCCCTTCCGAAGACACTTGATACAACTGGATAGGCGTTTGGAGAGGGATATGTGGGATACATGAAGCAAACTTTCTGAGACACGTGGCCATTTCCGAATGAGGAGGGAGAAACGAAGAGCGATGGTGATGATCGGACCAAGGGGGCTCTTCGGGAGACATAGTCTCGATGATAGCCTCGTCGGAGAGAAATGATTCCTTCAGAGGATCCGAAGTGGCCGTCTCTCCCAACCAAGGGAAGAGGTCAGGTGAACCGGGAACGCTGCTTGGAAGAGCAGGTTCAGGGGTTGAAGCCGATGCAGCGACTATCTCGATGTAGTTGAGCTCGGCGGGGCTCAACGGCATCATCTCGCCCCAGGAGTCTTCCTGATTCACGGGAGGGAGAATCCATGGATCAGAATGGGCTGTGATCATGTTAACGGAGGCAAGATTTGGAGGTGGGAGGGGAAAGACTCCCATTAAGGAGGGATCTTTAAATAATCCGGCACCCACACTCACTAGCGATTTGGAGGTATGCTCCACGAATGGTACATTCCCTTCAGAAGAGGAAGCAAAAAAGGACAGCTGGTCTACTGTGACGATTTTCCCTTGATGGGGGAAACGAATGACACGAAATAAGGAGGAAGCCACAGCTTACATGGCATAAGTCCAGCTTCGTCCTAGGAGGAGGTTGTAAGTGAGATTAGCGTCAACGACTTCAACCTCGACTTCTACCGTTTTCCCTTCTAAAGAGATAGGTAAACGCGGGAGGATACCATGTGGATGAGATTCTCTTCCGTCGAAGGCCTCTAGGGTGGTGGGAGACTGGCTCAGAGCAGGCGAACCAATAGCCTTCCAACAAGCAACCGACATGATGCAGGTTGAGGCTCCTTCATCAATGACAGTACGGTGAATCGTCTTGCCTTTGATGAGAACTTGTATAAGGAAAGCCACCTGATGAGGCAATCTCTGCGTGAAACCTTCGAGGTCAAAAGAAATTAAATCCGAATCTGCCGGGTCGATGCCACCAATCGCTGATAGCAGGGACTTCCTCTGGGAGGGGCAGCTCTGGAGGACTTCTAACGCGGACATAGCAGACGGAGCCTGAGCTAAGTCCTCGACAATGCTATAATGCTGAGCGGCATGAGCATTGGGGTTATAAGATGACTTCCTGAGTACACCTTTGGGAGGGGGTCGGGGGATCGTCTCGGTGCTGGGCCGTTCAATGTGAAGAGGGCCAGAACTGGACGTGGGAGCACTGGAGGGGACCTCTGGCTCCTTCCCGGCTGAAGATGGATAATCTTTCGCTCGAGTCGTAATATGGACGGGAATGGTTCCTGCCATGAATACTTGAGAACCGAACGAGGAAGAGGATTGGGAAGGGTCTGCCACCTGATGAGTCTGCTGGGATGGGAAAGGCTCTTTAAGCACGGCAGGGGACCCTGAAGCACCTTTTAGAAGCCGACTAACCTCGGACCGCCTGGGGCAATCTTTGGTGTAGTGATCCTCCTCACAAATGAGACAGGGGTACTTAGGCTTCCGTTTGGCTCCTTCCTCGGAGGGAGGTTTAGGAGGGTTCTGCTTAGGTTGTCCGGATTTTTCTTTGGCCTTTCCTTTCTTTTTGCCTTTCGAGGATTTATCTGCCGCGGTGGACTGAACGGCATTTACCTCGGAGGTATTCCCAGGAATGGATGGGCTCTGAGAAGCATTCTCGTTAGAGGCGTTTTGTTTCTGCTTCCCAGAGTTCGCGGTCGATTTCTTACTTGATGAATTCACGGAGCCAATAACCCCATCAACAGACGGTTTTGGTGGAGCTTTGGTTTGTCCGGGCCTCGGGGCATCTGGCAAATAGTCATACAAAGTACCTGACTGAGAATACACTAAGTCGAGGTATTGAGCTCGCGCAATTGCTTGCTCCTCAGTTACACACGCCCCCATTGCAATATCTTTGGCAATTTTAGGGACAAAGGACGTGGTAAACCAGTCGGTCAGGAGTTGATCGGGAATCCAAAATTTAATCAAACGACGGCGCCTTCTCCATTCATGGATATGATCGGAGATGTGCGTTGCCGTATCCTGTTTCAGAGACATGAGCAAATTAGTCCCAATCTCGTACCGAATGGGCAACTGAAAATGAGTCAGAAAGGCCATAGCCAACGAGTTAAAGTCTGAAAACATGCCGCGGTTAAGTTCAATGTACCATTTTGCGGCCGAACCAGTGAGAGTCCTCTGGAAGAGGCGAAGTCGAATAGAATCATCAAGCCATGAGTTAGATGAACACCAAAGGTGATAAGTCATTACGTGGGCCTGAGGATCCTCTCCGGCTTTGCCGTCAAACTTTGGACAGTCACCTGGTATCTTGGTCGGAACCGGTGGCCAATATGAGTTATGCAAAATAGGATCGTTTGTTAACTTGGACACATCGGGTAGTTCCAACGTAGCCAAAAATGGTAGCTGCGGGTTGAAGGACATCTATGGCTGAGGGTTCGAGGCGGTATTAGGGTTCCACCCAGATTGGGGTTGCCCCCACGAACTTTGTCCGGACGGACCCGGCCCGAAAGGACCGGGCGCGTAGGAACTTTGTCCCGATGGACCTGGTCCAAAAGGACCTGGCGCATAGGGGGTTTGTCCGTAGGAGTTTTGTCCATGTGCGGATGACTGTCCCTGTGTTTGCCCCCCAGCTCCCCATGAATTAGCAGCTTGCCCGCCAGGTTGACCATATTGATAATTTTGATAGGGAGTGACCTGTGGTTGCTGATAATTTTGGTAAGGAGCATGCTGATTTTGCCCCTGGGGTTGCTGGTAGCCATGTGACTGCTGGGTCCCATACGGAGCCTGGTAGGCAGGCTGCGTTTGGTACGAGGGTTGATAACCTGTTTGAGTCTGAGGCCCAGAGTAGTGTCCTTGAACCGGCTGAGGTTGGACCATACGTCCCGAAGGTTGACTTGGTCGGATTTGAGATGGACCTGGTTGGTTAGCAGGATAGCCCTGCTGGACGCCAGGTTTTCCATGTGCCACCAAGGGTTGTCTTCGCGGAACAGGTGGTTGAATTGGTTGGATAGCTGGTGGACGCCGAGGTTGGCCAGCTTGTCCAGGTTGACGATGAGGGTAGACCCCGGGTTGATTTGGCTGTATAGACGGTTGGCCCGTTTGTCCCCCACCGTAACCGGGTTGGGAAGAGGGTTGGGCTTGCTGTACGGCAGGCTGCCCTCCTTGGTATATGGGCTGAGCAGGGGGTTGCCCGCCTCGCCCAGAAGGATTCGTGATTTGAGGGGCAGGTGGGCCCTGTTGAACATAGGGTTGTCCACCCTGCCCAAGGGGATACCCTTGCTGGACGGCTGGTTGATTTGAAGGATTGTAAACTGAGCCAGTTTGTCCAGAGGGGTACCCTGGCTGGAAACCAAGTTGGTCTTGAAAAGACGGTTGCTCTGGCTGCCCAGTAGGTTGATTCTGATATGGATATGGTGGACCTCCAATGTCCATAGGTTGTTCCTGGTAAGGTTGACCTTGTGGGTGCCCAGATTGTCCTGGGTCAGGCGGGCCATACAGTGGTTGCCCCTGGGGGGGCTGCACGTAGAATGGCGGGCCCTGATTGGGTGGTCCTATGGGCTGCCGAGGAGGGTCTCGGTTTCCAAAGTACTTAGTAGTGTGGTCATACATGACATTCAAAGATTCCTCGTTTTCTTCAAAAGGGCGACGAGGGAGACCTGAGATTTCCTCAAGAAACTCACCATTTTCATCATAGAAGAAGACAGGACCATCGTAATCTGGGTCCGTTATAGGTTCCCCATAAGCATCATACGGTCCTGATCCTGGAATGCCTCCAACAAAAGAACCAGCTTGAGGGACTTCAGACGAGGAAACCGGTACAGCACTGATGACCGGAGTCGAGCATGCTATACAAACAGTAGGTTGAGTGGGAACTGAGGTGACGGGCGGGTTGAGTTCTGTCGTGAGGGGTGGAAAAAGGGGCTGCGAAACAAAAGGGCCGATGGAGGCAGCGAGACTAGGATCCCATATAGTGGTAGAAGTTGTTCTAGCGGCATACCTATCCCTCAGCGATTGATATCGTGAAGGGACGGGAGAGGAAGCCGGGATCGGGGTCTCGATGTCTGTGACCACGGGTGTCTCGATGTCTGTGACCGCAGGTGTCTCACCTGTACTGGAAGCTGCCCCCTCCATTGGAGATGACATACCTAAAGGGGTGCGGGGGGTGCGGGGGGTATCCCAATCTTCCTCCCAGACGGGATTCCAATCCTCTAAGTAATCTGGGTTGCCTGGGGAACGTGCGTTGATAGGCTGGATGCTCGGAACAATGGGAAGAGTACCGCCTACAACTGGTGCCTCGGGGGCAACAGAGGATGGAGGACCTTGATCACTTATACCAGAGGTTGATGGGTCAGCCAGGATGACCAGACCCCTTAGAACTCCTAAAGGAAACTACCGATAAAAACCTACTCAAAACTATCGCACACAAGATCTAGAAAAGGTGATGTTATCGTGGCCAAATTAATTTTAAGACGCAAGGACCAAACTTGACCTTTTCATATTTCAGGAGTCGAGAAAAGGACAAAGATGACTCCAGTCTCCTTCGAATGTTTAATGAGCACGAAGTGACAAGACGCTCACAGGCACCTTTTCGTTTAGGGAGTCCGAAAAGGATCAAAAGCGACTGCTCTGGAACTCTAGGTAGAGGGTGTGCCAAACTCTTCGCAAAACCACAGAATACTTTTTAGGGTACGGGTGGTCAATCTTCGTGAATGATGTGTTCACTGCATTGTGAATCGTAGGGCGGCCGACTTGGCTTCCTATGGATAAAGGATAAAAGCCTAGTGGGGTCTCCCTATATACTCGACGGTACGTGGGAGCGCAGTCCGTGTTAGACCACTATCGAGTCACAGAAGGAGGAATCACCCAACCTAATGTGAAACAACAGTGACTATGTTTTAAGACGCCGGAACACATCTCTAACCTAGACCTCTAAATATCTGCGTTTAGTTCCAATGCGTTTTTAGATTCATTTGGTTCATTTTACAGTTGATCTTGAGATTAAGTTTCGATTTCAAGCTCTATCGTATGTTCGCTCACAATTACTTAGATGCAATCTATATGCAAAAGAGATTCGTTTCGTTCGATGAATTCTAGCTACGAGAGAGCAAAGAATTTCTTAAACCAAACCAAATGAATACAAAAAAACAAGTAGCTAAATGCAACTAAAGCGAGGAAAGGAAACTTTTCTTTTGGAAATGCAAGTCAACGAAATGTTCTTTTCCTTTTCGAATTTTTTAAAGCAAGCTACCAATTTGATTTCTTTTCAGTGGCATAAAGCACCTAAAGGAATTTGGAGGAACCTAAACACCAAGTAAACTACTTAATGAGAGCACACAAAGTTCCCGAAACACTCAACCAAAGTTTCAAAATCAAAAGAAAACAAAGCAATGCACGAGCCACGTGATCTAAGCTCTGCAAAACAAGCAAGGATCGCAAACAAGGAGGAAGCGAAAAAGACCGCTTGGAAGCACAATCCAAAACACTCTAACAATCACTGAACAAATGCGAAAACAAGTCTAGAACGAGCTGGTCAATCAAGCAAACAGAGATCCTCACGGGAGGCTTGACACACACACGGCCACTAGATGTCCTAGGGTTCAGAGTGCGAAATCAATAGAGAAAAGCAAACATCCGACGGACCAGAGTCACAACCAGTCGATTAGAGACTCAACACAATCCAGCAATTGCAAAAGTAAGGATGAAAACATGAACCAAGCAGCGAGAAGGGAAGGTATTTGCAAACTCAAAACCGAGCAAAACGAAACCCTATGAAGCTGAGTTCCGTAATCAAATAGTTCAAAGTTCAGACAGTGAAAAACAAGTCATTAGACAAGTGGAGAGAAGAAGGGAAAGTCACAGCAAGAGGTTCAGGAGGCCAATTTGGTCAAAAATGAGATTTTCAAGCTCAGCGCGGGTAGCCTTCAGCAACTTGGCGCTGACAGGGGGAGGCCTTCAGCAACTTTGCGACGTCAGCGCGGAAAGACAGGGAAAAAGCGCGTTGTCTCGAAAAAACGAGGTCAGCGCGGATATAAGGCACACAGACGCGATGACCGAAATCACAAAGAAGAGGGGGCGCGATGTCAGCGCGGAAGAACACGAATAAAGTGCGCTGCCCTTGAAAACGAGGTCAGCGCGGCTGTTAGACGTACAGGCGCGATGAAGAAAAAACCAAAGAACAGGGTCGCGATGTCAGCGCGACTGTTCCGAAATAAAACGCGCTGAGAGCAAAAAACAAGGAAAGCCAAAATAAAAACTTCCCAAACCAAAGGCAGGAGCTTTTCAATAATAAAAATGCTTCCCAGAAACACCCAGAAAGTTCATAAGCAACAAAGACAATCCCAACAACTCAGAAAGAGGTCAATCAAAACCAAACACAAAAGTGGACTCAAGAGACAATAAGGCCGATCCCCAGCGGAGTCGCCAAATTGTTGGAGAGGTAAATCCCCTCTACGGATAGAGGCGATCCCTACTAGCCCAGCAGGGGTCTAGCAACAATCACACAATGCTGCCACGCATGTTCCTAGTTACAATTAAACAAGAAGTAAAGAGCACCTACTTGGATTCCTGCGCTGTCGTTTGGCGAAGAGATGTTGCCTTCGCTCCTTCGCTTCAGCTGGTCACAATCCTCCGCGATCTCCGCGAATAGATACCTGCACACACGAAGAGAAAGCAAACGCAAGCATGAAATCTAGTAAAAGTAACCATATGCCAGTCAGAAAAGACATAATTCACATTTACCCATTGCATAGACAAACGAGAATGGAACAATAATAGCAGTCATCTATTATTAATCAGAATAGAGAAGAATACAACCAAATGTTCTGACGTCGGTAACCTTCTCAGGAGGGATCAGTCAGCATGTATCTCAAGCATTCACCTTTGAGGATGGTTCTCCCAAGACAAACAACTCTCTCTCTCTCACACAAATGTCACAAACAAACTTCCCCAAGCAATCAATCACTTCCACACCTAACACACCAAACCTATAGCAGCAATCTGAGCACTACAAGCTCTGTACAATCCAAGCTATTCCAAGCTAAGTCTAACTAGTTCCAACTAGCTGCTCATGGTAATGGTGAGAGTTTATATAGGAGAAGGAGTCTCCTAAAAAGGTGGAAGGATGAGCTTATCTTCAAGGGGAGTTGTTGGAAAGGGTCGAACAGACATGCCATAGAAGGGAGTCGACATTCACAAAGCTAACAACCAAGCCTGGAGAGATCTGGAAGGCTGGTTGTTTGAACAAATTCGCCCAAACTGGATCAGCGCGGATTATAGGGAGACTGCCGCGCTGTCAGCACATATCAATAACTGAACAAGTCATGTCAGCGCGGAAGAACACGGGAAAGGCGCGCTGTGCATCATCGCGGAAAAGTGATGTTCTTCCGCGATGGCAGCGCACAGAATACACTGGAAGGCGCCTGTCATCGCGGTTATTTTAGGAACAGACGCGTTGATGCACAAAACTTTGGAAAAATGGGTTTTTAGGCCAGTTCAGGGATCAAACACTTAGTGATTATGAATTCTGGGCACAGCAGGGTGACTGACAGGAAGGCAGTGATAAATTACTGTGTAACATGGTAGGGTACGCACAAAGGAAGCTTTGACGACTGGCGCAAATGTAGAAGGATGATGAGCATATGATTTGGGAAGCCTAGGGTGCAAGTGACAGAAAAGTACAATGGACGGGATGACCCATGCGTGCATCTGGCCAAGTGGGCACAGGCATATGGAGAAAAGCCACAACCGGAATGGGTGTACCTATTTTGTCATACCCTCGCTATTATACTGATGAACTAGTATATAGAAACAGAGCTTCACCATGGGAATGATGAATGGGATGTCCTACATGAAGGGTTCATACTGACCTTCAGCTCTAAGGATGAATTTGATTGTATTGAAGACGCACTACAAGAAGTAAAAGCTGTAATCTTTAGGATTCCATACGATCCTGTAGAACTGCACAGCCTGAATGGGCTACTCAGTTAAGTTGTGCACTAGAGTGTTATAATGTAATTGGTGAAGAAGAGGATGAAGATCTGTGGAAAATTAATATTCCAGAGATAGAAGACCAACATGACGTTCAAGGACCACAAATTCAGAACCATGACATAACCGCGCTAATGAAGACTAAGCAGGTGAATAGTGGTGTTTGGCACAAGATCCCCCAAGGCATTAATTGGGGCTTAGAGCCCAAGTTTTGACTAAGTCTAATATAAATACTCCACGATGTGTGGGAACAGAGCACAAAGATTGTAAATGAGTCAGAGGATTGTTCGCCCTCATTTTTGTAATGTAATGTCAGCATGAGAGATCTACCCATGGTCTGTGAGCCATGGGATTGTATAAATAGAGAGAGGCTCTAAGTTTTAAGGAGACATGGAATGAATGACAATGAATTGAGTCTGATCTAAGTGAGTCGCTGGGTCGTAGAGTAGGAGAAGGCTCTACAGCTGAGTGCGTAGAGGCCTAGTAGTCTGCAGCTAAGTGCGCAAACCCCTGCAGCTGAGTGCGCAGGACGAGTCAAGTCTGTAACCATTGGATAAATAATAAAGAGAAGTTTCTTATCATTCTGTGTATCTTTTTCCTATTTTGTATATTGGGTATGAATTACAATTTTACTGTTTATATGTTGTGCGAACTTATATGAATGTGTTGAATAAGTGAACGTAAGATGAGTATCTGTTTATGTGAAGTTAACTAACTCTTATAAGGAAGATAAGTAAGATACATGGTGTAACTTGGGGAATTAGCGCAGATCGTTTTCTTAACAGCGTGAAAGCACTACAGTCCCTGGGTAGGGTTGCACGTAGATAATTATAACAACTCGCGAAAGCATCACAGGTCAGAAGAGTGCGCAAAGTGACCTGCGTGAAGCTGGTTCACATTTGGACTAAAGCGACATCTCAGACATCTCAAGGGTGTTGAAACATGGTTCTAGCATCCCCCCATACTGCTTCTGGTGAGACCTCAGTGTGCTCTCCATGGGCTGTTGCCGAAAGGGCCAATAGTATAGGGATTTTTTTGGCTAATTAACTCCGAACCTGGGTCAGGCCCCATCAAGCCAACAAATGGTTCTGTTGCCGGGACCGGAATCTGCATAGAGATGTCTGACGTCACATCACTGGATTCCAACTAAAAAGGAAATCGAAGGCTAGATTGACAAGAGAATTCACGAATTCGCAGTGCAAGAGAAAAGGAATCTGTGACTGAAAAAAGAAGAGTGGTTATACTGCTACCAGTAAAGAAAGATCCATGAAATTTTCTTTGCATCCTTACCTACTAAGTTGTACAAGTGGATCGTGAAGCTAGCAGATAACCAAGGAAGGTGAAAGCTTGACAGTCCTATTGTGTGGACCCCTAAATTAGTGCACACATTAGAAGCATCGTGGGATAAGATCACGTGCATTGTTGATCATTGGCTCGATCAGATTATAGGAGGATGTTGGGCATGGAATCCCCCCCACAACATGTTTTTGGGGCTCGAAGCCCAAGTTTTGGTCAAATGTATTGTAAGACTCCGTGAAGTATGGATGCAGAGTGCGATGTGGATGGTTGAGTCATAGGGTTGTCCACCCTAATTAATGTAAACTAATGTAAAGTAATGTTGGCCTACCCATGGTCCGCAGACCATGGGATTGTATAAATAGAGAGAGGCTCTAAGTTGTAAAATAATAAGGAATCAAGTCATGGAGTTTTGATAAGAGATTGAGTCTGTAAAGTGCGTAAGTGTGTCTTGGGTCATAGAGTAGGAGAAGGCTCTGCAGTTGAGTGCGCAGAGACCTAGTAGAGTCCGCAGCCAAGTGCGTGGACCCCTGCAGCTAAGTGTGCAGGTTGGATTCAAGTCTGTAATCAGAGAAAGAGATAATAAAGAGAAGCTTTATTCCAAACTTGTGCATCTATTCTTGTCTTACTTCTATGCATTTATATTATTTTGTTTATCGTGCACACTTATATGAATGTTGAACTCTGTTAAGAATAATTGGCCTAACATGGATAAGCTAAGTAATTGAATGATAACAAAGTAAGGATAAAGAATTGGGGTAATAACTTAATCGTGCCACGAACAGGGGTGCGCGAAGGCAGCATCATAGGCTACGATGGACATTTAGTTGCATGGAGAAACATGCGCATAGGGTTAAATCGTGAACCACCAAAAACCATCAGACATCTCCAGGGTGTGGAAACCTAGTTCTAGCACCCTCCCATACTACCTCAGGTGAGACCTCAGTACGCGCATCGCAGACTGTTGCCGAAAGGGCCAGTAGTTTTGGGATTTGTTTGGCTAAATCACCTCCAAACTTGTGTTAGGCCCATACAAGCCAACAAATGGTTCCATTACTGGGATCAGGATCTATTTAAGGGATGTCTGATGTCATGGCACTGGAATCCAACGAAGAAAGAAATTGAAGAGTGGTTGGACAAGAAGATTCATGAATTCGCGATGCAGGAAGACAGGAACCCACGAGTATCAAAGGAAAAGTGGTTGGAGTGCTACTTATACATGGAAATTCACGAAATTTTCTTTGCTTCCTTTCCTTCTGAGCTATATGAGTGGATCGTGAAACTAGCCGATAGTCAGGAAAGGTCCAAGCTAGATAAACCGATAGTGTGGACTCCGGAAGTAGTGCGCAGATTAGAAGCCTTAGAAGACAAGATCGCGTGAGCTGTGGACCATTGGCTCGATCGAGTTATAGGGGGGTTCATCACTGAGTTCGTAGTATATACGACCGTCAGCTATAGTGAGGCAGAGTGACACTTCCTCAAAGGACCGCGAGGTAAGTATATTAAATCTTTGAACACTTGGATTAAGATGCTATTGTGTGAAAAGAGGGTTATGCGACTGAATTGATGTTTGGAACTACGTGAAGTGGGAGGACCTATAGAAACAAAGGTAGCATAGGGATAGAAAATAACCCCTTGATTTGACTACGATGCGAAAGCATGGAAGAGCTCACGGAAGTTCACCAAGGAGCGCGTTCAGTCTGATAAGACAGCGGATTCCACGATTACCACTTCCATCTACACCGCCACCCGTCTCACTGTCTTCACCTCCATCTCTACCCACCCCATCTCTACAACCCTCGTAGTTCAGTATGGTGAGCGCGATCAAACTTCTGGTATTCAAAGGAGTAGGAAATGAAGACTCGTACTAATTTTGGTTCATCGTGAGGGCAGTATGGGAAGCACAAGGAGTTGTGGATGACCATATAAAGAAGGCTACATTGGTAATCACATTACAGGATCGCGCCATAACATGGTACATTAAACACTCAAATGATCATCCAAATGCAGGGATTATAGAGATCCAGGCAACGCTGAATAGGGAATTCAGCAGGCCAAAGTCGAAGACACAATCAATTATTGGGTTTAAATAGATCGCGATGCTCCCGGGTGAGACTCCTTGGGATCTGGATCAAAGACTGAAGAGCATGATTCACGAAGCTAACATGACGTTGACAGATGCACAACATCACGCATGGTTTGTAGTGTCATTATCACCACATTTAAAGATGGCGCTGTCACAGCAAAATCTTTCCACCCAGGCTGAAGCGTTGGAGATGGAAATGAGATTGCATGAGACCCCTATACAAGATATTGGTTTGGGAGTCCAACAAATCCACATGCAACTACAAAATTTGTGTCTGGAAATGTAAAGCTTGAAATAGGACAGGACACCTCGTCCAAAAGCACGCGAGGAGCTTTGGTGCATAAAATGTAAAGATAAGGGGCATGATAAGGACCATTTTCCAGTTTTCATGAACTATTTAGTGGTAGGAGGACCAATGCCATTAAGACAAGAGGTGCAAGCAGGGCCTAGCACGGGGCCTACATTATGGTGCACGATCTATCAAATAGGAGGAAAACACAATACAGATAATTGTCACCTATTGGAGAAGTATGCACAGACGTCGCAACAATTGTTCTGTAACTTTTGGAAGTCACCTTGCAGAAGCTAGGAACTAATGATGGACCGAACTCCTGCCTATAGAATGCAAACTAAGACGCGAGCCCTTGATCTGAATGCAGGGATGGCGTGCACTGGATTTCATGGGGGCGACCAACGATGGGGAGGAATGGGTCTGGGAATGGGTCGCACACAACTAATTTGTTATAATTGCAGGGGGCCAGGACACTACGCCCAAGATTGTACGAATCTGACCAAACCATCGTCTTTGTATTGTACTTAGTTTGATCATGAGGTGGAAGACTACCCTACATTGATAAAAAATATATGAAAAAAAGGGGTACTCCAACCTCCCCCAACTCAGAATTTACAAATGATGAGTTCTAAACTGTGCGAAGAGGACCCAAATGTAAACATAGTGCTTAGAAGTGGTATCACAACCGAAGATGATAAGAGTAAGCAACCTGAGGAAAGTGTGTGGGTTCGCAAGGCTCCTTCAAAGGAACCTGAATTTGATTTAGAGTGCGTGAAGGAGACATTCATGGAAGCTAAGAAAAGCTTCACAGAGGCCTCCACTTCAGGTAGTAAGGACCAACCAGAATCAGGGATAGATCGTTCAATGCTCACTACCTTTCTGGGGACATGCATGAAATTGCTGCACGATAGCTGTTATAGACATATTTGAGCACTTCAACCCCAATCTTATATGTTGACAAACTAGGGCTCTTTAACCCCTAAAAGTGTTGTTTCATACCCTAAAATATCATGGTCAACTGATTACATTATTCCCCAAAAGTTCCACATGAAAAACCATCCAGAATTGGCCTAAAATGGACCATATTGATTGCTCCACTGTCAGGGTGTGATCCATACTGACTTCTACACTAGCCAGGTGCGATGCATACTGAAAAGGCCTTTTGTGGGGTGCGATGAGTGAGAATGGACAAATTTCCAAGACAGTTTGCTAAGTGGATGCTCATGGAATCTTCTAGAAACTTCTCCTATGACACTTGCCTCTTTGAATTCACCAAGGGATGAGTAAGAGATCCAACAAATCTCCAAGTGGAACCAAAAACAACAAGTGGAATGACACTTATCAAAACCCAAAGATGACTCACACCCTTGCATACATCTATAAATGGATCCCTCATCTAAGAGATCTAGGGGGTTGGAATTTTGTAATTTGTAAGGAAGTGCTGATAGTTTGTGTCTGAGAAAGAGCATTGTATTGTTGGGTGATCTTGATTTTCATGAGGTGAAGAGGGCTTTGATGCTGGGAGGATGATGCTGGATCAGACAGTTGGGTTGTAATTCTCCCTTTTATTTAATAAAGTTCTTTGAGTTTTCCTCCATACAATTGTGTATTTGTGAATGCCATTGTATGTTCATTGTATTTCTGATTCTGTAATGCTTATGATATAA
Source organism: Pinus tabuliformis (assembly GCA_031772625.1). NCBI lineage: Eukaryota > Viridiplantae > Streptophyta > Pinopsida > Pinales > Pinaceae > Pinus > Pinus tabuliformis. The sequence goes on along the minus strand of CM062806.1, from coordinate 512,075,130 downwards.
TAGATCAAGATGCTTTGATGGTGTTTTGTTACTTTGTTTCTACAGGTATTCTCTAAGCAGGATAAGTAGGAGAGGAGGTGCAAGCTCTGTCAAGTGGGAGAGAGATCAAGCAAGGAGTTAAGTGAAAGATCTAAGTTGGTTCCTTTGCCTCTCTCTTATCTATCATACATAGAGGAAATCACAAATTTCTTTAAACTGTTTGTTTCTAGGGTAGCTGCCAATCCTAGAGGGCTAGTAGATCGAAAAGACACTAGTTTTCCCAGAAACAATAGCAGGGCAGTAAAAGGACTACAGGATCTTATCACTAGGTGCATAAGGTCAGGAGAACCATGCGTAGTCAGAAAAGTTAGAAAACTTGCATTGCGCATAGGAAGGGAATGAGGTTCACTGTGCAAATTGGAGAATACGAAATGGATCAGGTGATTTTGGATTTAGGATGGGATGCAAATGTATTACCAAAAAAAACATGGGAATGCATGGGCAAGCCCACATTGCAGTGGTCCCCTATTCAATTATGAATGGCTAATCAGCTGATTATCTTACCGACGGGAAGACTGCAAGGGGTAACAATAGATATTGAAGGTGCAAGTGGACTGGTGAATTTTCAAGTGATAGAGATTGTCAACAATAGCAATCCCTATCCTGCACTCCTAGGAATATACTGGGCCACTGATATGAATGGAGTCATCAATTTGAAGAAGCACAAAATTATTTTTGAGAAAAAGTCACTGTAGGTTTTAACCCCGTACAGAAATTACCTGCATATGAATTCTAAATCACAGAAAAATAAACAATGCGAGAGCATAACACATAAAACACATATACACAGAGATTTTCCCCTGGATCCCAAAAATGGGACTACCAGCTTGATTTTTCATTATATTCCTTTCAATGTTACAATACATATTTATACATGCCGAAGCATCCAATACCATGGACCGAAAACCATCGCGTCCAAAACCATGGACCGAAAACCATAGGTAGGTTCGCCCAACCTAATATAGGGTCCAAAAATTTTTTCCCGGGGCGCTACCCCGGACCCCATAGAGGGGGGCTACCCGCCCCCCTCAAACCCCCCAGACAGGGGGGGCTGCCACCCCCCCTGTGACCCCCCTGTTGCGCAATCGACGCAACGAAGGGGGGGCTCCGCCCCCCCTCTAACCCCCCGGTTCACTACATGGGTTAGTCGTGGAAAGAATATAACACAACCCAACAATCTCCCACTTGTTGTTTTCTTTCCACAGGGGGCCACAGGAGAGCTTAGTCATTTTTCCAGCCCTGAAATGCCCATTGTTTCTCTACACCAAGAGAACTTCTCAGAGCTCACAGATTTTGTCAATGCATCTGCAGTATTCTTCAAAGTGTCCAACTTTACCAGCAACACCTTTTTGTCTTCTATCATATCCCTCACAAAGTGATACTGAACATCAATGTGCTTTGTCTTTGAATGATAAGCAGGGTTCTTTGCCAAGAAAATTGCACTTTGGCTGTCACAATCTATTCTTATAGCTCCCTGTACTAACCCCATACTTGAACACAATCTCTGCAACCAAACTGCTTCCTTGCTTGCATGAGTGGCTGCCATGTATTCTGCCTCTGTAGTTGATAGTGCCACTACAGATTGTTTCTTACTCATCCAACTGACTGCACCTCCAAATAGGTTAAACACATACCCACTTGTAGATCTTCTATGATCTAGATCTCCAGCCCAGTCTGCATCAACAAAGCCATGAATATCCAACACTCTGTTCAATCATGGTCTTCCTTGGTAGCACAAACCATAATCACTAGTGCCATGCAAATACCTGAAAACCCGCTTCACTGTTGTCCAGTGCTCCTTCCATGGTTTTGACATAAACCTGCTCAATACTCCCACTGCATGTGCAATGTCTGGTCTAGTACAGACCATTGCATACATCAGGCTACCGACTGCACTTGCATATGGAACACGGGACATGTCCTCTTCCTCTTCTTGTGTCTTGGGACACTGTTCAACAGATAACCTCACACATACAGGAATAGGAACCTTCACCGGTTTACTGTCCTGCATATTAAACCTCTACAGTATTGTCTCGACATACTTCCTCTGGTTTAACCAAATCTTCCTCTTTGCCCGATCTCTTTTAATTTCCATGCGCAAAATATAGTTTGCAGCACCAAGATCTTTCATGTCGAATTTGGAGGACAATTGGGTCTTCAAATCCTGGATAATTTCTTTGTCATTTCCAACCAGGAACATATCATCCACATACAAGACCAGATAAATAACACGGTCACCAATCAATTTAAAATACACACAGTGATCTTCTTTGCTTCTGGTGAAGCCAAGTCCCCGTATAAATGTATCAAATTTCTGATACCACATCCTTGGTGACTGTTTTAACCCATACAGAGACTTCTTTAACTTGCATACCAGTTCTTTCTTACCCTTCACTGGAAAGCCTTCAGGTTGCTTCATGTAGATTTCCTCTTCAAAATCCCCGTGAAGAAATGTTGTCTTCACATCCATCTGTTCTACCTCAAAATCAAAAGCAGCAACAACAGATAAAAGTAATCTAATAGAAGTTGGCTTGGCAACAGGAGAAAAAATATCACCAAAATCAATTCCCGGCACCTGGGAATAACCTTTTGCTACCAACCGAGCTTTGTATTTCTCCACCTTCCCTTCTGCATTTGTCTTCTTTTTGAACACCCATTTGTTGCCAATGAGTTTCCTTCCAGCCGGCAACTCCACCAGATCCCAAGCCTCATTCTTGTGCAAAGATGCCATTTCATCAACGATGGCCTCTTTCCAGAGTTTTCCATCCTCTGAATCTACTACTTCCTTCACAGTTCTGGGATCATCATCAATAATAGACAAAGAAAAATTTGAACAGAAAGCAGAAGGACTATACCTTTCTGGCTGCCTTCTTTCTCGAACTGATCTTCTCACAGCCAGAGTTTGTGGCTCTTCATCTTCTGATTCCTCCTCTACTGCAGAGTCTGATTGTTATGAAACCAGCTCACAAAAAGATAGAAAAGAGAGATCCACGCCTTAGAATTCAGCCTCTTCGAGGGGGCAACCTCCTTTACATTACATAAATGAACAATTCTTGGATGATACAAATGAAAAACCTCCTTTCTATATATAGGAGTCTAAGGGTCCAATATAATTCCAGCCTACATAACAATAATATTGTAAGGCACAAAAATAACAATAGAGGGATTCTATGTGGCACAATAATAACAATATGGGCACTACATGGGCACAACAATATAAATAAGGGGTATAACTACAATAGTAATGGGGTAATCACTAGTATTATAGGGACCCAACATGCCCCTCTCCTTCAAAAAAGTGTTGTCCTCAACGCTTGAGTAGTTCTGGATACTTCTGCATAAAATTCTCATCCTCCCATGTGGAATCTTCAGCGGATAAGTTCTTCCACTTGATAAGATACTCTGAAATTGATCGATTTCGTAGCTGTCGAGTTCTTGTTTCTGTGACTGCTTCCGGTTCCAATATAATTTTTCCTTCCTCGTCAAGTTCTGGCAATATTGTTTGAACTGGGAGCTTGTCGCCTATAACCTTCTTTAAACATGAAACATGGAAAACTGGGTGCAATCGAGAAGCTGCAGGAAGCTCCAATTTGTATGCCATAGTACCAATCTTTTGCAACACCTTGTACGGACCATAATACTTTGGTGATAATTTATTATCCTTCTTAGCTTGCTTGAGGGACATTTGCTTATATGGTTGTAGCCGTAGGAATACCCAATCACCTACATCAAAACTTCTTTCACTGCGATGTTGATCTGCCTGTTGTTTCATTCTATTTGTGCCAACACGAGGTTATCCTTTAAGAGTTGGAGGACTTGTTGTTGATGTTCGATGTGATGTTCCACTGCCTGAACCTTAGAATTTTCTCTTAAATATGATGTGATGGATGGTGGTTGATACCCATAAAGTGCCATAAATGGGGTCATTTTTGTTGCTGTATGGAAGGAAGTGTTATACCACCATTCAGCCAGAGGCAACCATTTGACCCATTGTGTCTGTTTATCAGATACAAAGCAACGAAGATATCCTTCCAAACATTTGTTTACTATCTCAGTTTGCCCATCAGATTGAGGATGATAAGATGAGCTATGAGCTAACTGAGTACCAAGACAAGAAAATAATTCTGTCCAAAAATTTCCAGTGAAAATGGGATCTCTGTCACTTACAATAATCTTTGGGTTTCCATGTAGCTTTTGAACTGTTTCCATAAATGCAGTAGAAACTGTACTGGCTTTAAATGGATGTGATAATGCACAAAAGTGTGCATACTTGGTAAGTCTGTCAACTACCACCATGATGACACTCTTTCCCTCAGACTTGGGTAAACCTGTGATAAAATCCATTGAAACCTCCTCCCAACGTTGGCTTGGAATGGATAAAGGTTGTAATAGACCCGGTGTCTTAATTGTTTCAACTTTATTTTGTTGGCAAACCAAACATTCCGCCACAAACTTTTGAATATCTGATTTAAGGCCATCCCAAAAAAATTCCTTCTTAACCCTGTGGTAAGTTTTTAAAAATCCTGAGTGCCCTCCTAAGGGAGAAGTGTGCAATTCCATAAGAATCTTTTGTTTTAGCTGGGAATTCTTACAGAGGTATAAGCGATCTTTGTACCATAACGAATCATTTTTCCAGCTAAATGTATCAGAAGTACTGGAATCTTGTTGTAGCTTTTGAATAAGTGCCCACACTTCTTCGTCATTCTTCCATTCCTCCCTTGCTTCGTTTATCCAATCTGGTTGGATAATAGAAATGGCACACAACAATGCTTCCACATCCTCATCCTTTCTTGAGAGTGCATCTGCCACCACATTTTGCTTCCCTTTTTTGTAGATGATTTCAAAGTCATAACCCAACATCTTTGTGACCCACTTTTGTTGCTCTTCAGAGGATAATCTTTGTTCTAAAAAGTATTTAAGGCTATCATGATCCGTTTTTACCTTGAAGTGTCTTCCCATTAGGTAGGGTCGCCATTTCTTAAGTGCATGGAGTATTGCCAACATTTCCTTCTCATAAATAGCTTTGCTTAAAAACTTTCCCTTGATTGGACGACTTTCAAAAGCAATGGGTCTTTCATCTTGCATTAGAACAGCACCAATTCCATTTCCTGAAGCATCACATTCCACAATAAAGGTTTTTGTGAAGTCCGGTGTAGCTAAGACCGGTGCTTGGCACATTGCCTCTTTAAGATGTTCAAAGGCCTTTGTTGCTTCCGAAGTCCATGAAAATGAATCTTTCTTCAATAATGTTGTTAGAGGTGCTGCTATTCTCCCATAATTCTTAACAAACTTGCGATAATACCCTGTCAACCCAAGAAATCCTCGCAGATGCTTTATGGATGTGGGGATTTTCCATTCCTTAATGGCTTTAATTTTGCTAGGGTCTACCTTAACTCCTTCATGAGATACAATATGACCCAAATATTCCACCTCCTGGACTCCAAAGAAACATTTGGATCTTTTTGCATATAATTGTTTCTCCTCCAATAGTTGTAGCACCCTGTCAACATGTTCAACATGATCCTTCCAAGACTTGCTGTAGATTAGTATATCATCAAAAAATACTAACACAAATTTTCTAAGGAATGGTTTGAAAATTGAATTCATCAAACCTTGAAATGTTGAAGGTGCATTGGTAAGGCCAAAAGGCATGACCAAAAATTCATAATGACCCTCATGAGTTCTAAATGCTGTTTTCGGAATGTCTTCAATCTTCATTCTGATTTGATGATATCCTGAACGAAGATCCAACTTGGTGAAGTAAATTGATCCATGCAATTCATCCAGTAATTCATCAATAACAGGAATGGGGAACTTATCTTTAATAGTGAGCTTGTTGAGCTCCCTATAATCTGGACACATGCGCCATGATCCATCCTTCTTGTGCACCAATACTACTGGAGCTGAGAAAGAACTTTGACTCGGTTGAATTATACCAGCCTCTAGCATTTCTGCAACCATACGTTCAATTTCACTTTTTTGGACATAGGGATATCTGTACGGCCTGATGTTTGGAGGAACACTTCCTGGAATCAGATGAATAGCATGATCATGATCACGCATAGGTGGGAGACCTTTGGGAGTCTCAAATACCTTGGAATGATTGTCCAGGACTTTTTGGAGATCTGGAGAAATAGATGATTCCAATGTGGAAACATCTAGCGAACATAATTGTGCAATTACACCTCTTTGCTCCTTTTTTAGAAGCTTTGTCATACCATTAGAGCTGATTATCTTTCCTGGTTTCCCTGCAATACCCCTTAATTCAACTTCCTTTCCTTCCACAGAAAATTTCATGAAAAGTTCTTGAAAATTAAAAGCTATTGTACCCAAGGATTGTAGCCATTGGACTCCTAGTACAACATCAGCACCTCCCATTGGAATGGAAAGCATTGGGCTAGTCAATACATATTCTCCCATGGATAGCTTGATATTATGGCACTTTCCAGAACAATTTATTGTTCCTCCATTTGCAATCATCACTTGACACTCTGGTGCTGGATATAGGAAGCAATTCAATTCTTTTGCTACCCTACAATGAATAAAATTGTGGGTGCTTCCTGAATCAATCAACACTATTACCTTTTTCTTCTTGATTTGTCCTTCTATCTTGATGGTTTGAGGAGTGGTAATTCCCGCCAATGCATTACAAGATATGGTCGGATTTATTTGTTCTTCATCTAGGCTTTGTTCCTGGAATATATCCTCTTCTTTTGACCTTTCTTGCTCCTTTTCTTCTTCCTCTTCACAATCTATGTAGAATAATTTCTTCTCAGCACACTTATGACCTTTTGTGTATTTGCTATCACAATTGTAACAAAGCCCTTTTGCTCTTTTTTCTTCCAATTGTTGTGGTGTCAACCTTGTAGGTTGTGGAAGACTATGGGCAACAACACTTCCGTCTTTATAGTTGTGAATGGTATGCTTCCTAGTTGCCATAATTTTGCTTTCCATTTTTCTTGCTAACCTGAATGCCTTCTCTAATGAATCAGGTTCCCAAAGGCGCACATCATGTTGGATATTATCCTTTAAAGACCCTATGAACACATCAATCCTATGCTCCTCTGGAATATCTTTTACCCTTATGTTCAATTTTTGGAACTCCTCAATGTGCTCCATTATTGAACCCTTTTGTTTGAGACTTATCAATTGGCTAAAAAAAGTGTTGCTTTTTGTATCCTCATAATGTGCTATCAATTCTTCCGTAAAAATTGCCCAAGTGATAAATTGTTTACGAGAACAAAGCCATTGATACCATACAAACTGATTTGGTTCCAAATATAAAGTTGCCATACGTACCTTTTGTGTGTTTTGCACATTATTGAGATCGAAGAATTGCTCCATCTGTAATATCCATGTGGCGGGATCCTTGCCATCAAACTTCCTCATATCGATTTTTGGAACATGGTGAGTCTTCGATCCAACATTAGATCTATGGAATCATGATTAACATTTCTTTTGTTCTCATCATGAGTTTCCTTTACTACCTTTTCACCATTAGTGACCCTTTCTTGTAGCAACTTCTTCAATTCATCCATCTTATCATCCATGCCATCAAATTTAGCATCAATCTTAGCTTCCATGCCATCCATCTTAGCTTCCATTCCCTTTATCTTAGATTCCACGCCATTTACCTTAGATTCCACGCCACTTATCTTAGCTTCTGTTAGCTTTTGTGAGCGTGACATTTGTTGCACTTGTTCTTGTAATTTTGATATATCATGTAGCATTTCTTCCTCTTCTTCATGAGTCATGCTAGAGCTTTCAGGTTCCTTACTAGGTGTTTGCATTTTCTTTCCTCGGGGCATCAGTTACCGATAATAATGCTTTACTATGCCCTTTGAATTCCGTTAAACCAAGCTTACACAAAAATTTAAAAAAAAAACTACACACCTTTTTTTCACTTTATAGAAGCCTGATATTGAATCTGATGTATCTCTGTAATTTTGGATCATCCAATTCTGAAATTGCTACCTGTAGTAGCCTTCTGCGTCCTCTTTCCAATGCCACAAGTCTGAGCCAAATTGGATTCTCCACGGAAGAGTTATGTGGAATCTCCCACGGTGGTTGCTTTTAGACTGGAAGGTTGTGTACAATCCGTCCTCTTTCTGTACCTTCTTACGAAACTTCAATCCGATGCTCAGAAAGAAAGTTATGACGATTTTCCCTAGGTCACCTGTTTTGAGTGTAATTCAGGAGTCATCAAAAGTACCAACTTTCTAAGATCATATCTCCTAAAATATCGTGCGAAAAGCTCTGAAATTCGGACCCAAGGTTCAGCGCGATGTCTTCTCAAATGGGTTTTTTTTTGCGACTTCTGAAACATCACAGAAAAAAAGTTATAGCGAAAATGCCACGATGACCTGTTTGGAGCAGCGAAACCCTAGAATCCAAAGCTCTGATACCAAATGTTATGAAACCAGCTCACAAAAAGATAGAAAAGAGAGATCCACGCCTTAGAATTCAGCCTCTTCGAGGGGGCAACCTCCTTTACATTACATAAATGAACAATTCTTGGATGATACAAATGAAAATACCTCCTTTCTATATATAGGAGTCTAAGTGGTCCCAATACAATCAGAGCCTACATAACAATAATATTGTAGGGCACAACAATAACAATAGTGGGCTTCTATGTGGCACAATAGTAACAATATGGGCACTACATGGGTACATCAATATAAATAAGGGGTATAACTACAATAGTAATGGGGTAATCACTAGTATTATAGGGACCCAACACTGATTCTTCCTCATTTAGCTCAAACTCTATCTTCTCAGGTTCCTTTGGTTGGACTTCATGTTTAATAACATCTTTTACCTCTCTGAACACCACATCTCGGCTGTACACAACCTTCCATGTGACTGGGTTCCAAAGCTTATAACCTTTTAAACCATCCTTATACCCAATAAAGATGCACTTTTCAGATTTACTATCCAATTTGGTTCGTTTCTCCTTTGGAACATGTACATATGCATCACATCCAAATACCCTCAGATGTGAAAGAGAGGGTTTCTTACCAGTCCATAATTCTTGTGGAGTCTTATCCTCCAACACTGATGAAGGTGACCTGTTGACCAAGTAACATGCAGTATCCACCGCCTCTGCCCAGAATTCCTGTCCTAACCCGACACCACTGAGCATGCTTCTTGCCCTTTCCATCAACGTCTTGTTCATTCTTTCTACGACTCCATTTTGCTGAGGTGTATATGGAGTATTCTTCTGTTGTGCTATACCACAACTCTTACAGAATTCTTCAAATTCCTTGCTGCAAAACTCTCCACCATTATCTGTCCTCAACACCTTTATCTTCTTCTCTATCTGATTTTCCACCAGAGCCTTAAATTATTTAAACCTGTCAAAGACTTCAGATTTCTTCTCAAGGAAATATATCCATGTATTCCTTGAGAAGTCATCTATAAATGATACATAGTACACAGACTTACCCAGTGATGGAACCTTTACAGGTCCAAACACATCACTGTGCACAAGCTCTAATATCTGTTTCTCCCTCTTAGCACCAGAGGGGAAACTCACCCGATTCTGCTTCCCATATACACAATTTTCATAGAAATCAAAATCCAGAGAGCTATTACTCATACCTTCTACCATACCTTTACCATGAAGTATTCGAAGGCCCTTCTCTCCAATATGTCCAAGCCTTTGATGCCACAGCATGGTCTTCTCTCCAGAGACCACTAGATTTTCAGCTCCACTTTCAGGAACCACAGAACTATTGCACCCATCAACAACAGTGCTACCTTGCAGCTTGTATAGAGTTCCAGTCTGAACTCCCCGCATCAATACTAGTGCTCCCCAAACCATCTTGTAGGTATCCTTCTCGAACACTGTTTTTACACCTGCATCATCCAACTTGCTTACAGAAATCAGATTTCTGGCCAATGCAGGAATATGTAGAACACCCGGAAGTGTTCTAACCCTTCCACCTTGCAACTTCAACTTTACTTTTCCAAGACCAATGATTCTAGCCTTCCTATCATCTCCTAAGAAGACATCACCACCATCGTATTTCTCATACTCGCAGAACCACTCTCTACGGGGAGTGAAGTGAAAGGATGCACCTGAGTCAATCAACCATGCCTCATGATCTACATGTGTACTTGAAGAAGCCAAGTACACATCCCCACCTTCATCTGAGGTGGTTTTAGCCTCTGCAGAAGGAGAATCATCTGATCCCTTTCCTTTATCAAGAGCTTTATATTTACAGTCCCTTTTGAAGTGCCCTTCCTTTCCGCATTTCCAGCACACCATCTTTACAGGTTTTCCTAGAGATTTAGATCTCCCTCTAGATTTAGATCTCCCACTCGATGACTTATTTTTGTTTCTATTCTGGGACCGTCCTCGTATAGACAAGGCATCACCATTCTGGCTCTCCATATTTTTCCGTCTCATCTCCTCCGTCAGCAAGGCTGAGACTATTTCATCAAACTGCAAAGCCGTTTCATTGCTACCTATTGCAATAACTAGACTATCCCACGAATCTGGTAGAGAACACAACAAACTGATGCACTTATCTTCATCTGAAATTTTAATATCAACAGACGCTAACTGACTTACCACAGTATTAAATGCGTTCAGATGCTCTATCACCGAGTCTCCATCTTTCATCCTCAGGTTATACAGCTTTTTCCGCAGGAACAGTTTATTCACCAGAGACTTAGATTGGTACAAAGTCCCTAACTTGTCCCACAAAGCCTTCGCCGTAGCTTCCTCTGATACATTCAACAATACTGAATCTGAGACACACAATATTATTGTGCTCTTTTCCTTCTGATCCAACTTCTTCCATTCTTCATCAGTCACTCCCGTTGGTTTAGTACCTCGATCTACCGTGATCCACTGATCTTTGTCCACCAACACATCCTCCATCTTGAGTTTCCACAACTCAAAACTCTGACCATTGAACTTCTTGATCTCTATCTTTCTGCTGCTCGCCATCTTCTTTCACCACCGAATCGATCTCGCAGATCTCCCACTAAACAGGGTCTACCACAGGCCCGAGCGAAACCCCTCAGCAACAAAGGCGTCCCGTTGAAGCCAAACAAGCTCTGATACCAAATGTAGGTTTTAACCCCGTACAGAAATTACCTGCATACGAATTCTAAATCATAGAAAAATAAACAATGCGAGAGCATAACACATAAAACACATACACAGAGATTTTCCCCTGGATCCCAAAACCAGGACTACCAGCTTGATTTTTCATTATATTCCTTTCAATGTTACAATACATATGTATACATGCCGAAGCATCCAATACCATGGACCGAAAACCATCGCGTCCAAAACCATGGACCGAAAACATAGGTAGGTTCGCTCAACCTAATATAGGGTCCAAAAAAAAATTTCCCGGGGCGCTGCCCCAGAACCCGTAGAGGGGGGCTACCCGCCCCCCTCAAACCCCCCAGACAGGGGGGATGTTGCCCCCCTGTGACCCCCCCGCTGCGCAATTGGCGCAACGAAGGGGGGGCTCCGCCCCCCCTCTAACCCCCCGGTTCACTACGTGGGTTAGTCGTGGAAAGAATATAACACAACCCAACAGTCACTACGCGTCGTCGTATCGCTCGACCCTGCCAAAGGAGCGTGATACATTGAACCAGTGTGTGATGATGATCTCGATTTTATCTACAAGATAACTACGCGAGAATAGGATTGGGTGAATCCAACTATAGATGGTAGGATTTCGTGGGAGCGCAAAAGCTCCTACACCTCAGATTCGGATGGAGAAATAGAACAATGGCAGAATAGGCTGCACGAAGTAACAACGCTCAACTGCAATACAATGATGAAGTCACTGCACTGCGTGACAATAGAGGTACACAATCTTCCAATGTACGATGGGTTAACCACGTTGGAGGAATTTCTGAAAAAATTTAAGAGTGCAATCCCCGAATAGCAGCAGTTCGATGCGCTGAGGTGGGCACTGCGTGCTATGCCCACAAGATGGTGGGGTATGCATCAAGAAAGTTTCAGAGCTGGCACGAATGCGAAAAGATGATGCGCCTATGATTTGGAAAACCTGAGTTAATGACGAGAGCCGGTTGCGGAGGACAAAACAACTTGTGCACCCACCTTTCCCACTGGGTGTAGACCTATGGCATGAAGCTTGCCCAGTGCACATCAGTCTTAGAATATAAAATCAGACCAAATCACAAAGACGGGTAAAGCGAAGCGTGTCGTGGGTTATACACGAAGAATCATTCGACAGGTGTGCAAAGTACTGAACAAGGTTCACCAGGTGCGACGTACCAGCTGGGACCTACGCGTTCCAGTGATCCAATGGACCTATAGGGCAATGTGCAAAACCTTGACCACGAAACCAATCCCAAGGTTGTGGAATGAAGAAGAGACCATAATCTCTAAAGTACCCGCAAAGGTAAACCCACCCAAAATAACACTTACAGATATGACGATGCACGAAGACCAAAACGAAGAAATCACATAGATACGTGAGCTAGAATATGAAAGACTTCAAGAAGCCATCCAGCAAGGGAACTGTAGACTTCGTGAACTTGAAAAAGATTAGGTACGGCTATGAAGGGAAAGCATGTTGATGGACGCAGAGGTTAGGAAGCTGGAAACCGAAGTAAAGGAAGTTTTTTTCGTTGAAAAACCAAGGGTTGTATAGCAAGGTGTGCACAACCAGGGTCATAAGTGGGAGAACTATCATCAAGAATTAATGAGTCTACTACCATGGCTCAGACCGCATATCACACAACGCAGAAATCAGGAGAGCACGCTACAACCAGTAGAGCGCGCGGCGAGAACAACGAAGGATTTTTCGCAGACCATCCTGAGGGGCGGAATGAAGCTCCGCACAGGTGGTGCGACCACCTAACTAACCGTTGGAAGAACAGACTCAGTGCTCCAGGTAGTTGAAAGAGAGCACGAGACTATAAAATAGTTTCTGGGGGAACTGCGCAACAAGGGAGGTGCGCGCGCAAAGTCAGTGTGTCACCAGGTTCATGTCTACCCACAAGGGGTGCGCTGTCGTGCAGGTAGACTGGGAAGTGACTGTTGGTGTCACTGTTCATGACGAGATGTCTAATTTAAGACAGCAGTTATGGGCCAGATTTTGGCAAATCTTCCACCAAGGAAGCATTGATGGCTCAGATTTGGGGGGAATGATTGCATTTGAATTCAAAAAGCACTATAAAAATCCAAGGGCTAGCCATGAAACAACACTTGGTCATTTGATATTTGAGCGGTTGCAGAGTGTTGAGCGCCGAGTGATATTAGAGCCTTTAAGTTCATGAAAGATTATATCCAGTGCATACAAGATGACAGCTATGAGGCTAGGTGTGGGCTTTGTAGAAGAAACCGCAGGCGAGGCCGTGCAACCCCATATAATACACAATGATCCCAGAGATGCTCGGGTTGTGCCAGAAATCCCAAAATCACCTTGGATGTCGAGACCGAAGAAAGACAAAGAGACGATGGAGCCAGTGCGCATGTCCCCAAGGAATCCGCGGTTTAGCAAATTGTCAATGGAAGAAAAGGGCAAGGCCATCACTGTGGAATCAGAGGAAGAGGAGGAGGACTTACAGGACCTAATTGATGAAATAGAGAAAGGGGAAGACATGGAGGAGGACGGCTCGCCAATGAGTTCTACAACGAAATTACCCACATATGTCCCTCCATGAAAAGGGAAAGCTAGGGTACCAAATGACCTGGAGGCCACGAAGAGTGCGCTCCAGACCCTGCTCCTCCCTGATGGAATCACCTTTGAGGGTCCGCTCCTAGGTCATGTGCCTACTCTAAAATTTGAAGATTAGGACCTCGCGGACAACAAGAAGTTCTTGCACTTAGTGATGGAGAGCTTGATGAAACAGAATTTAGAAGGGCCAGTGATCATGTTGGAGCCACGGAAATGGTTGCACGGTGTGGAGAAGGCTAGGTTACTTCATCTGCGATGGATACCCTATTTCCACCGCGCGCCCATCACCATTTTCATCATCAGACAGCTGCTTTGCCTGGTGCATGATGGGTATTTATGGCTGGATGAGCCTATTCCCATCACGGTCGACCTCATCCAAAGAATTTCTTGGATTCCCTCTAAGGGAAAGGACCCCGTGACGTTAGCGAGAAAAAGCAACGACTTGGCTCTCGCGGAAGCCATGAAGACCAAGTATAAGCTGGAAAAGAAGAAGTGAGGCTATGCAATCACCAATATCAAAGATAAAGGGGTGCGTGTAGCTAACCAGCTCCTGGCTGGCAAGTTGATGAGGAAATTTCATGTCGTTGAAGTAATAGCGCTGATGGTTGCATTGGTCGAGCAGTGCATGGAGGGGGTCAAGTTCAACTAGGCAGAGTTCCTCTGCGAGGAATTTTTTATCAATTGCAAGGAGGCCCAACAACAGGGTAAGACCTTCTACTATGTGTGGTTGCTCTTATCTATTTTGTTGGTAGCAGACGAACTGCCAAAGGACAGTCAGTTCCCGAGCATAGCGCATGACTTACCAGAGGCCGTGAAGCACACTTTGCTCTGGGCCACCAAGGATGTGAAAAGGATTCACAAGACTAAGGTTTTTTGGGTGCTCATGGAGGTGAGCAATTGGATGTGGATAAATAGGAGGTTGCATTTTTCCCCCACAGTGCACACTAGTCTGCAAAGCTTTGCAGACTTCAAAGCAAAAAATCACAACATTTACGTCCGGGCGCAAAAGTATCTGGCACAGTAGTGGACAAAGCTCCCATTCATCGCCACAGATGATGCGATCTTCATGGTATTAGAGTGATGGCCTTCTGAATGGTGTGCCCCGAACTTGGTTGAATTTTAAAAGGAAGCAGCACAGTAGAAGAAGGATGAGGCCAAGCTATGCATCACGTAGCTGGCCAAGGAAAGGTGCAAAGAAAAAGCAATAGCTAAGGTCAGGACAATCTGCGAAGCGGAAAAGGTAGCCATGGCACAAAAGAAGGTTGATGAAGCTGCAACAGCAATGACTAGAACATCGTAGACAGTCGAGACCACAATAGCACAGGAGGGCCACAGAGTGTCTACAGGGCTGGGGGCAGAGGACACAGACCTAGCAGAAGAGTGTGCGGACCCAAAAAACACATCGACTCAACTAAAATGACCACGCGTCTCTAAAATATTGGGTCCGAGGAAAAAGGTCAAGGCCTCGAAGCTAGCCATAAACCTGATCATGCTAACAGAGGGTGACCTTTATGACATCGGCGAAACAGTTCACGATGTCACCAAAGAAGCGCTCCAAGAAGTGATGACGGAGTAGTAGACTGTGTTGGGGGCGCTAAGGGTGTAGTTGCAGGAACTACAGGTGCGGCCCCCATAGGAAAAAACCATGGCCACATACGTCACAGTGGGCACATCAGCGACATAAAAAATGCTACACGCAAGGATGGCCAACACTGTAGTGTTACCGAAAGGCACGCTAGCAGCAGCAAATGAAGTCGATAGAGCTGCGGTGAGCAGGATCAAGGGACTAGGCCTAAATTTGGCTGCCCTTCTACGTGAAACACTATACCAGCTGCAGGATGGAGTAACCATAGAGCTTTGCGCCAGGGAAGGCCACGCGCTACAGATAATGAGTGAGCAAAAGATAAACATTGAACAGCTCAGCCTGCAGCATGATGAACTGGTGGCACAGAATCAGGGATTGGAATAGGTGGTAGATGACGCATGCAGAGGTGTCCTGAAACTGACCATTCATGTAGATCTACCAGTAGTGGGGCGGATCCACAGTTTGGCGGCCGATGTCTACGAGGCCAGAGCAGAAACGACCAAGGTTTAGCTGGAGCTGAATCTGCAAATCATCGAGCTGTGGTTGAAGGCACAACCTTTCGCACCCCCAGAAGTTAGAGAGCAGCGTGCCAGTGCTATCCAAATAGGGCTGGAGGAAATTGGACGGGTGGTACAACATTGTATCGGTATGTTGGATCAAGCTTTTAGCATACTCACATCCTTGCAAGAGGATCCCAACATACAACACCTGGAAACAAAGGCACGTGAACTGCAAGAGCAGTATGACAATGTCTGAGGGACTGTGCAGGCAGTCGTCCTCACTCAACAGCTCACAAAAATGCAACAAGCACAGGCACTAAAAGCGCAGGTGGACACCACAACACAGAAAGAAGTAGTTCTAAAAGTGCACATCCAACCATGGATTGATGAGGCCTTCACCATTATAGTGGATATTGAAGGCAAACTTGTGCAGATGCACAAGGTGTACACGTTGAGACAGGGGTTCGAGCCTGCTAACGAAGCTTCAGAGGACTGCTTGCAACACGTACAACAAATAGCAGAGCAGTGCGTTGTAGACCTCCGAGCAGTGCAGGACCTGATAGAAGGACTTCGTGCCAAGATCACCACACCAACAGAGTGACTCGAGGGAGAGTCACGATGTTTGTGTTAGGGGCCTATTGGGCATGGAATCCCCCCCCCCCCCAACAACATGTTTTTGGGGCTTAAAGCCCAAGTTTTGGTCAAATGTATTGTAAGACTCCGTGAAGTATGGACGAAGAGTGCAATGTGTATGGTTGAGTCATAAGGTTGTCTTCCCTAAGTAATATAAAGAAATGTTTGCCTACCCATGGTCTGCGAACCATGGGATTGTATAAATAGAGTGAGGCTCTAAGTTGTAAAATAATAAGGAATCAAGTCATGGAGTTTTGATAAGAGATTGAGTCTGTAAAGTGCGTAAGTGTACCTTGGGTCATAAAGTAGGAGAAGGCTCTGCAGCTAAGTGCACAGAGACCTAGTAGAGTCTATAGCTGAGTGCGTGGACCCCTGCAGCTGAGTGCGCAGGGCAGAGCCAAGTCTATAATTAGAGAAAGAGATAATAAAGAGAAGATTTATTCCAATCTTGTGCATATTTTCTTGTCTTATTTCTATGCATTTATACTGTTTTGTTTATCGCGCACACTTATATGAATGCTGAATTCTGTTAAGAATAAATGGGCTAACACGAATAAGCTGAGTAATTGAATAATAACAAAGCAAGGATAAAGAATTGGGGTAATAACTTGATCGTGCCACGAATAGGGCTATGCGAAGGTAGCATCACAGGCTGCGAAGGATAGATAGCTACGCGGAGCAATGTGCACGCAGGGTTAAATCATGAACTACCAAAAACCGTCAAACATCTCCAGGGTGCAGAAACTTGGTTCTAGCACCCACCCATACTACCTCGGGTGAGACCTCAGTCTATGCACCGTGGACTGTTGCCGAAAGGGTCGATAGTTTCAGGATTTGTTTGGCTAAATCACCTCCAAACCTGGGTCAGGCCCATACAAGCCAACAAAGGATTCATTACTGAGTTCGCGGTAGACACTTCGGTAAGCTACAGCAAGGGCGAGAAATGCTTTCTCAAAGGACCATGAGGTAAGTACGTTAAGTCTCTGAACACTTGGATTAAAATGTTATTGTGTGGAAAGTGGATTATGCGAATACATTGATGTTTGGGGCTATGGGAAGTGGGATAATTTACAGAAACAAAGGTAGTGCAGAACTAGAAACTAGCCCCTTGATTTCACCTCCACAAGGGGACGAGGAAGAGCTCGTGAAGGTCTCTCCATGGAGTGTCATCCATTTGATAAGACAAAGGATTCTGTGCATACCACCTCCACCCACACCACCGCCCATTTCACCGACATCACCTCCATCTTTACCCGTACCACCTCTGCCACCCCCGCATTTTAATATGGCGAGCTCGATAAAGTTTTTTGTGTTCAAAGGAGTGGGAAATGAAGATCCAGATCAGTTTTGGTTCGTGGTAAAAGCTGTATGGGAAGCACAGGGAGTGACAGATGATAATATCAAGAAAGAAAAATTAGTTAGCGCTCTACAGGATCGCGCGCTGACCTGGTACATTAAGCACTCTAGTGATAACCCAAATGCAGGAATCGTGGTTATCCAAGTTATGCTAACTAAGGAGTTTCGCAGAACGAAGTCAGAAGTGCAATTAATCATTAGGTTCAAAGAAATCACGATGCTACTAGGTGATACTCCTTGGGAGTTGGATCAAAGGCTGAAGTGCATGATTCGCGAAGCTAATATGACCATGACAAATGGACAGCACTGCAAGTGGTTTGTAGCATCACTATCGCCACATTTGAGGAACACGTTGTCACAGCAAAGGTTGACAACTCAGGCCGAAGCCTTAGAGACCATGATGAGGCTGCAAGAGACCCCCATACAGGATCCTAACCTGGGAGTTCAACAGATCCACGCGCAGTTGAAGAACCTATGCATTGAGATGCAGAGTCTGAAACAAGACAAGACAATTCAACCAGAAGCACGTGAAGAAGTGTGGTGCATAAAATTTAAGGCTTAGGGACATGACAAGGACCACTGCCCAATGTTCACGAATTATCTCGTAGGACGAGGACTGATGTCGGTAAGGCCAGAAGCGCAAGCATGATCGAGTGCAGCAGCTGCTTTGTGGTTAGTGATTTGTCAAATAGGAGGAAAGCATGTTACGGACAACTATCATCTGTTGCATAAGTACTCACAGAATTCGCAAAAATTGTTCTGTAATTTTTGTAGATCAGTGAGACATGATGAGTGCACCTATAGAAGTTATGAGCTAATGATGGATAGAACGCCTACCTACAGGGTTCAGGCTAAAATGTGACCCCTAGACCAGGGCACAGGGATGGCGCGGGCCGAATTCCAAGGGCGCGGACGACGTCGAGGTGGAGGAGGACCTGGGAGAGGTCGCAGACAGCTGTTATGCTACGATTGCGGAGGGCCAGGGCACTATGTCGGTGATTTTACGAATCTGACACATCCATCATGTTTGTACTATACCTTCTTTGATCATGAGATGAAGGATTGTCCTACGCTGATAGCTAGGATACGCGACAAAAGAAGGTTACAACCTCCCCTGACTCAAAACCTACAAATGATAAGGTCTGCGCTGTTATCACTTAGATTTTCCCTTAGAAGTTATCAAAAGAAGGGACACTCCGAGGTAACCACAAACCAATCTTTTAAGTACAGAATCTAGCCAATCTGTACTCAAAGAGGGCTCTCTTTGTATGATTTAGCTTTGTTTTGTGAGATATTAGGCTAGTTATGAAAGGTTGGGGGGTTTTGATTTTGCTTGGTTGTGGAATTTGAGATCAGATGGATAGAACAAGGTATTTCAGGCCATTGGGCTATGGAGTCAAGTAAAGGATGGCTTAACTGGATCAGGTTGATTAACAAAGGAGAAATTTCACAGGGCAAGATAGCCAAACAAAAGACAAATGATAGTTTCAAATGGGTGATATGGTCTTGAACAGGGAGGAAGGGCAACTAAGAATCCGTCAATAGGGTCCAAGATGAGGGAAAGTGGGTGCTCATTAATAAAAAGCAATTAAGAATTCTTTGTCAAATGGTCACAGTGATAAACTATGAAAGCAGGGAGTAATTGATAATTCTCTACCTATAATAGCATTAAGAATATAAATGATTTTAAAGATAGAATGCAGTAAAGCTCTTTCTGAAATATAACTTTTCGTTTATCATTCAAATATGAAACACATATGGATATTTATTAAACCAGAAAAAGTGTAAAAAACACGATATAGAATACTTATTTGTTTCTCGTTTGACACAGTTATCCTGTAAAAGTCCTTTTCTTTATTACTTTGTTCCAGCTAGCCATATAAAAGTTGTTCAACAGCACTTCAATTCCAAAAGTATATTGTCTACATAAATGTCTAAGAATCCACCCCTAATACTTCGAATGAAGAATTATTTATACAAATATTTACATCAAAATATCTCCTAAATAAGATAGATATGTTCTAGGGAAACTAAATATATTTTACATGAATATAGAGACAGATGGTCTAGAATGTAGAAAAAAAATGTGAACTGACTGTTGCTGTCCCTATTTTTGTTGAAGGAGCTGGAGGCGGGTCCTATGAGTACGCATCTTGCTGTCGTGCTAGTAACTCTGTGTTGGACATCTGATTTTATCTTTTCACTGATACTCTTTACCTGTTCACCATTTTTCACCCTTTTTACCAAAATTTACTGTGGTAATTATTTCTCTTTACCTCACTTAAGTCATGGTAATTTACAAGATGTCAGTCATGCTGGACCACCAATCATCTTTTGGTATTCTTGTTCTTGTCAGCTTCCTGTAGATTTCATCTGCTTCAGTATATTTCACAAAATTGGGTTGCACTAGGAATAGGTGTTTCACTTCATGTTCAATGTAAAAAAGGTTCTCCAAACCATCATAGAGAACTTTCCCTGTGGGAAATGCCTTGACTGTAGATGAACTGGCCTGACTGTTAACTTGCTGATGCAACTTGTTGATGTAGTCTATCTGAACCATTAGCTTGTCATTGATGACTAAAGGACTTGGGAGTCCTTTACTTTGTAAGATGCCAAATTTACTCATGAACTCATCGATATCTTCCTGCATACTTTGACATCTGCGTTCCAAGCCTTGCATTAGATTCTTTTTGGTCAATACTTTCTTTATTTCGAGGATGGTAGCAATCCTATCCTCAATGTTTAATTGCTCCAACTATTACTTGTTTCTATTGTTTAGAAAATTGATTAGATGGATTTCCTCTTTAGGCTTTCTACCCAATTCCTCTCTGGTCCTTTGAACTTCTTCAAGAGCAACCTTAACCAAATCAATTTGTTCAAAAATAATTTTAATGGATGACCAAATATCATTGATGGAATCAATGATATTGGTCCACAATATTCTCCTAATCTCTGTCAAGAGCTTTTCAAATGTAAGGTATTTCTCTAGTGCTCTAATCTGTTGGGTTAAGCCTTTGTTTTTCCTCATCTCTTCTGCAAAATTGATTTTTGATACATCATATTTCTGCTCCAAAGTAGTGAATTTCTCTTTCACATTCTTTAGCTCTGTGACTTGGGGCCTCATCTCCTCCATGGATTTAACCAAGTCTTCTGTACTTTGTGTTGGTGTACCTATCTATGATGTACCTGTAACTTCTGTGGGTGCAGTTGTTGCCAAAGGAATATTTGGTGCTAAGGCTGATGCCAATGTAGAAGGGATTGTTGTTGAAACTATAGGCACTACAGTCTGGGGCTGTGTGGTCGACTCACTCTGCCTTGACTGTACTGCTTTCTCTAATTCCTACTCTATTTCTTTTAATTGCTCATTTAGCTTAAGGACCAAGTCCATAAGCTCTTCTTCATTTTTCTTCTCAATCACTTCAGCAGTCTGAGGGTGAATGAGTGGTGGCAATTTCAATTGTTTCCTAAGTGCAACTATATCTTCATTTTTCTTCTTTATTAAGCTTTCTGCTGCCTTGATATCTTTTGGGTCATGGCCCAACTCAATAATCAACTCCTCCAATGATTTGATTCTGTTGTCTTTTGCCTGTGAGGAGGCCTTTTCTAGTTGCAATTGGGTAGTAGTGTTGCTCAGTGAATTTTGCAACCTATGTGCCATCATTGCCTTGCTAGTCAGTGTAGAATAGACCATCTCTCCTATTTGTTTGTGCAGTTCTATCTAGTCTATTGGGTGGATGTCTTTGGCCATGACTTCAAAGTTAGTCTTGAGATAATCTGCCAAGGATTTTGGCTGTAGCACTGTGGGTTTTAAGAAACTCATTTGCATTTTTCCCTCTTTGATGTCAAAAGCTGACATCAATTTGGTTTGATTTGTAGGGGCCATCTTTAAATATTGAGCATAGGCTTGGGCCTTCAGTTGCTCATTCCTAGTCTTGATTTCTTTGAATTTCCCCTTTATGTCTATAATCTTTTCAGAAGAAGATCTGAGGGATGAAACTTTTGTGCTCTGTTTCCTTTCCAGTTCTTGCTTCTGTGAGCTTGAAGGTGTCCCACCTATTGGGGATGTATGTAGATTGTCTGCTCCTTCCTTCCTCATGCTCTATGTGGTTTCATCTATGAACTCCTCCTTTGAATAAGGATTCAACCTTTGCCTCTTAACAAAGTTTTGATCTGTAAGTATGCTAGAAGGGGTAGCTACTTCCCTATCTCTTTTCCTCATTTAGAGGAGTCTGCACAACTGGGGGATTTCCCATGTTAGTCTGAACTGGATGTGGCTGTGGTAGAGCTCTTTCTTCAGAGATTTCAGGCTGCTCTGATATCTCTAGTTGTTCTGATGCTAATGGTTGTCCTTGTGATTGCTTTGTTGTGGGAGCACTGGTTTCCTGGGCTGGCCTTTGGGAAGACTCAATATGCACCTGTACAAAAGAGTCCAGGTCAAGTCTCTTCTCCAAATCTTTCATTACATTCTCAACTTCAACTTTATCACTATCTTCCTCTATCAATGTCCCTTCTCTCCATTCATCTAAATTGGCATATTGTTCTATCTCAGGAATTCTGTGATGGATGTAGGGTGAAAGCTTATGTTTTGTCCTCCTGTCACTAATGAAACCATGAGGGTCATAAACTCAAGCAAAGATTTTCTTTAGTCTCATTGTTGTTTCTATGATTTCTTCTGCTCTTTTCCCTGCTTCTCTATTGTTGCACACAATTGGGCCTAAGTGATCTTTGATCCTCAATTGGGCTTTCTTCTTTGCCTTGGTGAAATGAATTTGATCAGAGTTTAACATTTACCTGTAATATTCCAGGGCAAACAATCTCATAGGAACATACTTAGGCAGCTTGAAAGGAGGGAGTTCACAACCATAGATTTAGATCTCAGTGTGATTCTGGTACCAGTACCAGTCACCTATCTTGTACTGCTTTGACAGTTGAAGGATTCTCTTGGTATCATCACTGATTCTTGGGAGAGGATGTCTTGTCAACATGGTGGTTACAGGATAGACAAATTGATCTATGAATTCATTTTATGAATGGGGAGAAGTGTATGAGTATTCAAATATGGAAGTCTAGAAAATGACTAATCTGGGATTACCCCTAGTATCAAGCTTATTCATAGAGAATGGGAATTTGCCAGTTTGGTAATACAGGAAGAGGTGATAAAAGCCTGTGGAATACTTGAACACTCTCTCATTTTCCAATCTCATGAACTGATCATGGATTTTGTGAGTTATAAATGTAGCATAGTCATACTTGGCAGTAGGGGGCTGGCCAGGGGTGAAGATAGTCATATAGGCAAAAGTCATTTCAGCCGCATATTCATTGTTTGAGAAACCAAGAACACAGGTAATCATGGTAATAATATCCCTCCCTAAGCTTGTAAATGCAGTTGTCATGTAGGGTGGAGGGTTTTCTGAAATGTATTGCTCTAGCATGAACATTTGGCAAACTCTGGCAATCTCTAAGCTGGAAAGTTTGGAAGATTTGTCAAGTAAATCAGCAATAGACAGAGGGGTAAGATTTTGACTAGGTTGCAACTGCAATATTTCGTTGATGGAGTCTGCTGTAATGGTAAAAACGTTTTGCTGGTCAGGGGACATCACAGCTCTAAGATTATGGTTATAATCGGCATGGCACTGGTGAACAATGTCTGGGAAAATGTGCATTGAAGGGAATTGGTACTTTGGGAGATTTGATTCCCATAGACCAATATTGTCAACATTATTGAGGTAAAGGTTCTCGTATTTACAATGCAGTCTCAAGGGGGAGTCATCAAATGTGAGGTCCTTGATTTGTAAATCTTTATCTGCTAAGAGTAGATAATCCAAATCTCTATGAGGAGTAGTGATAGGAGGTACACTGAGGGCTACGGGGGCTTCCATTTATGGTTCTTGTGGATTCAAAGATGGAAATGGGGTTTTTGAGTGGGATAGGTGAAACAGAGGGTCCTGGGAGTCTTTAATTTGAAGTTCTACAACTGAATTACACTGAATTTTAGGGTTTTCAAAGTAATCATAGAGGAAATTAAGTATTTATAGGGTTTCAGACAGGAAATTGGTAAATATTTGTTAATAGAGTGACTAGAAATGGAGTATTGGTTCACTGGGTGCAAATGGCAGACTGAAGCAGGGTCGGACTGCAATCTTTGAGGCAGTTGATGGTTGCAGTACGAGCTTGTTGAATTCACGTTCTGGTTGCATGCATGAATTTTTAGAACAATAACAGAAAAACAGATTAAATTTGTTTTTTGTGCAAAGTCAAAGTTTTTGGCAGGTTTTGTGATACGACAGGTGGCGCCAGCGGGGAGGCGACTTGATGTTCTTTCATTAGTGGGAGGCGGTAAGCGGGTTTCATCGCACCGCTTATGGGTGGGAAGTGGTATTTGGGGGAAGCAGTGTGATGCCATACGTCTTTCGACACGTAGCATCGGCACTGTACATGAAACCACTCACATCGCGTGCTAAATGTCGACCAAAAGGTCCGCGCGATACGAGCGAAGGCCGGTTGATATGAAGGATCCGATTGGACGGTTGTCAGGGTAATGACGTGAATGAAGGATAAGAGGTGCAGGCCCGATAATAATTAAAGGATTTAATAGTATCGGGGGTGATTTGATTGGTTGGGAGAGTTATTAATTAGTCCGAATGACTAAATTAATCCTCATTAAATGGTGGCAGGGTCGGGTTCTTAACCAACTATAGATTAGTTAATTAATCCCATTTGTTATTTGTTTTATGGTTATACTTAACCATTGGGGCGGGATATATAATAATTTGGGGTTTTGCATAGCATAATAATACAGGCGTCGGTAATTTTATTTTATTTGGGAATTATATAATAAAACATTAATGGTTTTATGAGGATTTATTTCAATTTCCCTAAGTAAAATAGGATTTTATGTAGGAAAAGTTTTATCAAAGAAATGAGTGATCTTATGGGGGGGGGTAATGTTGATGAAAAGGTCTTAAGTACTTTAGGCATTTCCAATTATTGGGCTGAGGGTCCGGTCACTCCAAAAGTCAGAGAAATGCTCTGAGGCCCTCTAACCATGGCAATTACCTTTATCACTTAGGGATTTAGTGAATATTTTAAGGGAATGAGTAGGGAAGTTAATTATTGTGACTTTGAATGTTGATGTGCCTTCCATGTGATACATGCCTTTGCCTAGTGATGAAAATTAAAAGGTTTGTGAGCATTTAAACTTAACATTCACCACACATTTATTCTGCAACCATTATCTACTTACCCTACCTACTTTATCCTAGAATTTTCACTTCTTTATTAGGGTGCACTTAGACTGGCAAACCCTTATCAAATTTTCTTTTCTTTTACATAGTGATACCTATCTAAATTTAACCTTATTACATCCAAGGGCTCAAATTACACTGTTGAGCTCCTTTTATTTACTCTAAATATCTACTTATCTGCCAAGATTACACTGTTTGGTCAGATCTTTATTCTCTACTTCTAAAACATGAAATTGAAAATATGAACTAGTCAAGCTTAAACTATTTGACTATTCATGAATTGTGGCATAGGTGACAAGCTACACATAATTTTTATTATACAAAAGTAAAAAAGTAGTGGCATTTAGACTTGCACACTTTCATGGTCTTTTCTTTCTGTTGGGGTTCATTTTCTTTCCTTTTTTGACCTTTTCTTTAATTCTTTTTGTCCTTTTATTCTTTTCCTAGGACATACCCTCTTTAAATTTTTGAAATTTTTTATTTTTCACAAAATACGGAAACCATTTGCAACAAGCAAAGGTATGAAAATATTTCAGAGCTAAACCAAGTCAATCATGATATATGACACCTATTGGTATAGGGGCATAACAATGGCTCCACTTGGGGATGGCTTTCCCTGGGGAAAGTCAAGAACAATAGATCAGTGGCCTTTGAAAAATTGTGATTGTGCTCTGCAATATTCATTTTGCCTGATGCTTTATTCATATGTATGATAGTAATGCTTCTGGAGCTTAGGGCCTTCTCTTCGGGCTTCAACTTCACAATCTTACCATCCAATCAACACTGACATTTCAAAGGATATATTATGTACAGTTAGAAATCTAATCAGAGTTAAAAACTAGGATCAAAGTAATGTTTCAACATCCGACCATTAACTGGTCCTCCTTCAAGTTCTGCACCATCCAACTCTTTAAGAAAATATGCATTGTTTCCTCTAAAAGCATATAGTACATATGGCCCTTTCCACAAGAAATCAAACTTTCCATGTTTTCCTTTGTCCTCCCTTCTAGAATCCCATCTTAACACTTTTTCTCCAAGGTAGAAATCTTCTGCCTTGGTCCTTCTATCAAATATCTTCTTGAGTTTTTCTTGTAGTACTTGAGATCTCTGGTACACCTCCTCCCTGGTTTGCTGCAAATGGATGGTCTGGTTTATCATTCTCTATATATCATTTGGTTCCACTTGATTTTCTTGCAGTAATTTCATGACAGAACCCCTAAAGATGAGGGAAAAATAGCCTCCATGCCATATACTAGCTCATAGGGACTGGTTCCAATGGATTTTTTGGTTGTAAGCCTGTCTGCCCACAAAGCATTGATCAATTTTTTGTTCCAAGTTTTCTTATTTTCTTCCAATAGTTTTTTGATGATATTAATTAGACTCTTGTTGGAAGATTCTGCAATTCCATTCCCTTGAGGATAGTAGGTTGTGAAATGACCTAGTGTGATGTGATACTTGTTATAGAAAGTAATCATTTTCTTTGACTTGAAAGCTGCAGCATTATCAGTAATGATTTTATCTGGGCAACCAAACCTAGACAAAATATTGGCCTCTAGAAATCCTATGATGACAGTGTATGTGGCTTGTCTAGAGGGAATGGCTTCTATCCATTTTGTAAAATAGTCAGTTGCAGTGAGTATCCATTTATGTTGACCAAAATAGGGTGGATGAATTTCTCCAATGAAGTCAAGACCTCATTGTTGAAAAGGTTTCTCGGTGGATATAGGTTTCAATGGTAAAGGTAACAATTTTATTTTTCCTTCAAATATTTGGCATTTGTGGCAGGAAGTTACAAATTTCTTTACATCTGCAAAAAAGGTTGGCCAATAAAATCCATCTCTTAGAATTTTGTCAGCAGTTGACTTCCAATAGAGGTGTCCACCATAGTCCCCTGCATGAAATTCTTGGAGAACCTTGTCAGCTTCTTCTTTCAATAGACAATTTAACAAAGTGCCTTCATGTTTTTTCCAAAATAAATAATTATCTAAGATGCAAAATTTTGAAGACTTCATTTTCAAAATTCTATTCTTGGTTCTGGACAACCCTGGTGGAACCTGCAGGTTTTGTAACACATAAATAATATTAGCATACCAAGCTAAATCTGAAAAGGCTTGGCTAATTTGTGGAATTGCCATCTCCTGCTCATTATCCAGCTCTGAAATGAGATTTATGTCTAGGGCTTGGCAATTAGTTTCTGCCATGAGTTTAGCCAATCCCTGACCTTTAATTAGCTTAGTGGGTTTTATCTCTAAATCATATTCTAAGATAGTAGCTATCCACTTTCCTCTTTTGCGATCAATTCCATCTTGAGTCAGGATGTCTTTGACTACTGCATTAGGAACATAAGCTATTATATGAGAATATAAAATATAGACCCTGAAATCTTTAAGAGCTTTTACCAATGAAAAAGCTTGTTTCTCCATTATTTTTTATTTTAACGATGCATCTCTAAGAGCTCTACTAAAAAATGCTACGGGTTTTTTGCATCCTTGATCATATTTTTGTAGTAAAACTGCAGCTATGGTGTGTTCTGATGCAAAAGAAAAAATGATGAAGTCTCTATCAAACTGTGGGCTTGTGAGGACTGGTGTTCTTGTTAAGGCTATTTTGATTTCTTCAAATGATTGTTTAGCCTCAATTGTCCAATTAATGGTTGAATCCTTCTTTAACATGTTATTTAATGATCTAATGAGTTCAGCTAAGTTAGAAATAAACCTCCTTAAAAAATTAATCTTTCCTAAAAATGCCTGCAACTCTTTAATGTTTCTAGGATAGGGAATTTGTAAAATAGCTTCAATCCTGGAAGGGTCAATTCGAATTCCATCCTTAGAAATGATGTGACCTAACAATTTTCCTTCCTCCAAACCGAAAAAACACTTCTTTAAAAAGACTTGCCTGAGATGCTCCAAGTGCTGCTGATCTGATTTAGAAAAAACAGTGAGATCATCAAGATATATAACAAGAAAATCATGAATTTCTTTTCGAAGGCAATGTCCATTGCTCTTTGAAAAGTTTCTCCTGCATTTTTTAGTCCAAAGGGCATTTTAATGTAGATGAAGGTATCCCATGGTGTTGTAAATGTTGTTTTCTCTTGGTCATCAGGATGAACTAAGATTTGGTTATACCCTGAAAACCCATCTAAAAGTGAGAGTCTGGAAGAACCAATTACACTTTGCAATATATGGTCCATTTTGTGTAACGGGTAGTTATCTTTCAAAGAGACCTTGTTTACATTTCTTAGGTCAACACATAATCTTATTTCACCTGTTTTCTTTCTAGTAGGTTCCAGATTAGATACCCATTCTGAGAACCTAATAGGGGCAATAATCCCTGCTTCATACATGCATTTGATTTCTTTCTCAATTGACGGTAATAACACAGGGTTAATTCTTCTGAGTTTTTGTTTAAAGGGATTTTGATTTTCTTTCAAAGGTATAGTGTGCTGAATAATAGAGGTGTCACAAGATTTCAAATCTTCATAACTCCAGGCAAAGACATCCTTGAATTCCCTCATAAGTTCAACATACTTTAGCTTCTAATGCGGAGGTAGAGATTTTGACAATTTTATCAATTTGGGATTATCATGTGTTACTAAGTTATACCCTTCGATTTCTGCCTTTAAAGGTTCCATTTTATGTTTCTTTGGAATGTCATTAGAGTCGAACAAATCTTCCAGAGGGGTCAATCCTTTGGGTAAATGATTGTCCTTTAGGTTGATAACCTCTATTTCTTCTTCGTTAATTTCATCTAGGTCCATTTGTTTCAGGTCTTGAATTTTTGTTTGTGTGAATTTGGTCGGGTGAAGAATATTTATTAGATTCTCTTCCGAAATGTTAATTTCTACCTCATTTATTTGATTAGAATTATTAGTTTTATCAACATCTATTTTGAGGTTAGAAAATTCCTCATCTAAAGTTAAAAAATTATTAATCTTCTTATCACTATCAAAAACCTGCCAGTTCTTAAGATTATCAGGGATGGCTAGTCTGTGCCTAATCTCAGCAGTATAGTGATGATTAGGTTGAAAAGGTAATTTGCAGGTGCTGGAAAACATGGCCAGATTGTGGGCTTGCATGTTATGTTTTCTGGGAATAGTTGCAAGTTGGGTTTCCAAAAAAGTGTTGAGGATTTCTATGACTGTTCCTCTGTAATATCCTAGTCTAGCATCCCTGGTTGAGTAAGTCCCTTTAATCTATTTAACTATTAATTCTGAATCTCCCATGATGGACACCCTTATAGCTCCTAATCTTTTAACAAGTTTAAGACCTAACAAGAGAGCCTCATACTCTGCCATATTATTGGTGCATCTAAAATTTAATCTGTAGGCATGGCCTTCAGCATGATCATTTTCTAAATTGTACACCCAAACTCCTGCTCCTGCTCCTAGTTTATTTACCGAGCCATCAAACTCTAAATGCCAAAGGATTTCATGTTCATAATTTGTATCTGGGGTAGTGGGAACTTGCTTAACCATGGAATTTGGGTCTTCATTGTCATCTGATTTTTCTTTTTTGTTTGATATTTCCTGGATATGAACAATTGATTTATCTTTTTCAATTTCTTTTGGTTCTGCTGCTAAAACCTCTAAGGTATTTGAAGGACTGGTTTCTGCATTGTAAAGAATGAAAGAATCCATATCAGAGTGTACTGAGTAGATGGGGAAATTGTGGCATTTTTCCTTACTACTTACTACATATTTCATTAATGTTTCTCTGTATAGTTTCTTGGGTTGTCCAAAAACCGATATAGTGGCATATAACATATCTAGTTGAAGAGATCCCTGAAGCTTAGCACCCCAGGATCTTGACAACAACATGCCATATTTG
The DNA here is from genome assembly GCA_031772625.1 of Pinus tabuliformis. Taxonomy (NCBI): domain Eukaryota; kingdom Viridiplantae; phylum Streptophyta; class Pinopsida; order Pinales; family Pinaceae; genus Pinus; species Pinus tabuliformis. The sequence continues at coordinate 512,045,268 of CM062806.1, read as the reverse complement.
GGTGGTATATCAGCTACCACTATGTCCATTAATATTGTTTTTGCAGGATATTGAACCAATGAAACAAATAAGTCTTTTATCAATCCTAAACATCTCACTTGGCTGGAATCAAAAGAAAATAAATCTTTGTATGGTCTAGTGATGTCTAGGTATATCTTTTCCAAGACAAATTTGGGCATAAGGTTGTGAGATGCACTAGAGTCAAACATGGCATTGTGAAGAATCTTATCATGTATGTTTAGGCTAACATAGAAGGGAGGAATTCCTCCTTCCAACAATTTCCCATTCACTTCTGTTTCAAAGACTAACTCAGGTTGGTCATTATAAAGATTAACTGAATCTTCAGTTCCAATAATTTTCAATGATCTATTGATTTGAGTCCGGCAAACATCATGTTTAGCCAATTCAGATAATGGAACAGAAATTTTCAGCTTGCCAACTTCTGCTTCCAAATTAAAGGATTTTTCTATTTGGGCTCTAGGATTTCGAGCAGTTGTATTTTCTATGTCTTTCTCCTTTTCAAGATTACAGTCATGATTTGTTGATTCTCCTAAATCAACCTTTGGAGGTTCTTCCACAATTTCCTTGGAGGGAGGGGAAGTGGATGCATGTTTATTGTTTGGTTGATTATCAGAGACATCTTCAATTATGGGGTCAGGAGGATTAGTGTTTGATCTAGAAAGAATTTGCAATGGTCTGTTTATTGTATTACCTTTTTTGGGCTGATTTGGGACTGTTTTATTGTTTGTTTTAGGGACATTGATTTTCCTACTTCTTAGATTGTATTGCTTGTGCACCTCAAATATAGCTGAGTCATATCCCTGCCTAAAGTCGAAAGATTCTCCTGATTGGGTTTTAAATTGTTTTAAGTATGTGAACCTCCTGATCATCTTGGGATAAGAAAACTTCTTCTTCATTATCAAAACCCATCAAATTGATTTGAGTATCTTCTTCTGGGCCTTCAGAGTGAGAAGCTTCTGCATAGTTCTCCTGGAAAGGGGGTCTAATGTTTTGGTTAGGACCATTCTTTCCAGTGTTTTGGTTTTGATTTTTCCTAAAATTATGATTTCTCCCTAGATTAGTTTGCTGGCTATCCCAAGGAGATTTCCTTTCAATTATCTCCACCCTATCTCCTAGTCTATCCATTCCTTTAATTATGGCATCTAGTTTTTGTTCGAAGGGTGAACTTTCTTCTTTTAATGGTATCCTTCTTTCACTCCTAGCTTTGGATCTCTTAGAGAGAAGGTTGGCTTCAACGCTTACTGTTATGCTTTGCATATCTTCCAATGTAGGAGGGTTTCATTCTCTCAGCTAGAAGGCCATATCAGAATCAAATCCATCGGGGAATTTGATTAAGGCTAAGCTAGGGGGAGGCCTTAGGTCAAGGGGAATAGCACTATACACACTATTAAATCTAGTGCAATAGTCCTGCACAGTTTCTTGTGGTCCTCTTTTGAGATTCTCGTATTCAGATAAGATCTGAAGAGGGTCTTTTCTTTTCTCCCATCTGTTCAGGAACTGTTGGTAGAGGGTTCTTAGACTGTCTATGCTATTGGCTGTTAAGGTTCTGAACCAGGTTCTAACATCTCCAGTAAGGCTTTGCACAAAAATCCTCATTTTCACATCAGCAGTGTCTATTTCATACATTTCGAAGTAATCAATCATTTTCCTAGTATGTTGTTGGGCTGTATAGGTTCCAGTGCCATCAAAGGATGTGATCTTACTTTGATAGTCTTGGGGCATGGCACCTAAATTGGTTGGTAGTACCAGGGGAGTATATCTGTTGGCCATTGCTGCAGGTAGTGTTGAAACAAAGGCTGGAGTTGGGGTAACAATGGATGTTTGAGGTGTGGATGGAGGACTAGGGGTTGAAGTCAACTGTGGAGTGGTTTGAGGTTGGGAAATATGAGGGACAGATGAGGAGCTTGCAGAAAAAGAAGTGACTATAGAAAGGTTAGGAGTTCCTTCAGTGGTAAGATCAGATTGAGGTGAGTTCTGCAAATGTTGATCAATTAAAAAATTAGCTCTTTGGATCTCGAATTCTATGATAAACTCTGGGTCTTGGACTAGCTCTATTAATTTAGAGTCGGATGAATTCTGAAACAGAGAGGTTTCAAAGTACTCATCAAAGGGTAGGTCTTCTAGGTAAAGCCACTTAGCAGGACAAGATTGAGATCTAAAGATGGGTCGAGGGCTAACAGAGCTTTCTTGTCTTCTAAGTATTCTGGGGATCAAATTGGGGTTCTCAAACACTGGGGGTGGATTAGGGTCAGGATTAGCCCTAGTGTATCGAATCCTTTCTGAAGCCAGATTTTAGGTTTTTCGTTTTTTAATTTCTTATAAAGACATCAAAATAACTTCTATGAACTCCTTAAGATGCATATAATCAAACTTTGTGTTTCTTAAAGATGTGTTTTGACTGAGGAATTGGTTTCCCCAGTGGAGTCACCACTATGTTATCACTCATATTTTCCCTTAGAAGTTATCAAAAGAAGGGACACTCCGAGGTAACCACAAACTAATCTTTTAAGTACAGAATCTAGCCAATCTGTACTCAGAGAGGGCTATCTCTTTATGATTTAGCTTTGTTTTGTGAGATATTAGGCTAGTTATGAAAGCTTGGGGGGTTTTGATTTTGCTTGGTGGTGGAATTCGAGATCAGATAGATAGAACAAGGTATTTCAGGCCATTGGGCTATGGAGTCAACTGAAGGATGGTTTAACTGGATCAGGTTGATTTAACAAAGGAGAAATTTCATAGGGCAAGATAACCAAACAAAAGACAAATGATAGTTTCAAATAGGTGATATGGTCTTGAACAGGGAGGAAGGGCAACTAAGAATCCTTCAACAAGGTCCAAGATGAGGGAAAGTGGGTGCTCATTAACAAAAAGCAATTAAGAATTCTTTATTAAATGGTCACAGTGATAAACTATGAAAACAAGGAGCAATTAAGAATTCCCTACCTATAATAGCATAGAAGAAAACATTAAGAATATAAATGATTTTAAAGAAAGAATGTAGTAAAGCACTTTCTGAAATATAAATTTTCGTTTATCATTCAAATATGAAACACATATGGATATTTATTAAACCATCAAAACTGTAAAACACAGGATATATAATACTTATTTGTTTCTCATTTGACACAGGTATCCTGTAAAAGTCCTTTGCTTTATTACTTTGTTCCAGCCAGCCATACAAAATTTGTTCAATAGCGCTTCAATTCCAAAAGTATATTGTCTACATAAATGTCTAAGAATCTAACCCTAATACTTCGACTGAAGAAGTATTTATACAAATATTTACATCAAAATATATCCTAACTAAGAGAGATATATTCTAGGGAAACTAAATATCTTTTACATGAATATAGAGACAGATGGTCTCGAATGTAGAAACAGAATGTGAACTGACTGTTGTTGTCTCTGTTTTTGTTGAAGGAGCTAGAGGTAGGTTCTATGAATATGCATCTTGCTATCGTGCTAGTAACTCTGTGCTGAACATCGGATTTTATCTTTTCACTGATACTCTTTCACCTGTATCTGATACTCTTTACCTATTCACCATTTTTCACCCTTTTTACCAAAATCTACTGTGATAATTATTTCTCTTTAACTCACTTTAGTCATGGTAATTTATAGGATGTCAGTCATGCTAGACCACCAGTCATCTTTTGGTATTCTTGTTCTTGTCAGCTTCCTGTAGATTTCATCTGCTTCAGTATATTTCACAAAATTAGGTTGCACTGGGAATAGGTGTTTCACTTCATGTTCAATGTAAAAAAGGTTCTCCAAACCAACATAGAGAACTTTCCCTGTGGGCAATGCCTTGACTACAGATGAACTGGTCTGACTGTTAACTTGCTGATGCAACTTGTTGATGTAGTCTATATGAACCATTAGCTTGTCATTGGTGACAAAATAACTTGGGAGTCATTTACTTTGTAGGATGCCAAAGTTACTCATGAACTCATCGATAGCTTCCTGCATACTTTGACATCTGCGTTCCAAGCCTTGCATTAGATTCTTTTTGGTCAATACTTTCTTTATTTCGAGGATGGTAGTAGTCCTATCCTCAATGTTTAATTGCTCCAACTGTTGCCTGTTTCTACTGTTTAGAAAATTGATTAGCTGGATTGCCTCTTCAGGCTTTCTACCCAATTCCTCTCTGGTCCTTTGAACTTCTTCAAGAGTAGGCTTAACCAAATCAATTTGTTCAAAAATAATTTGAATGGATGACCAAATATCATTGATGGAATCAATGATATTGGTCCACAATATTCTCCTGATCTCTGTCAAGGGCTTTTCAAATGTAAGGTCTTTCTCCAGTGCTCTAATCTGTTGGGTTAAGCCTTTTTTTTTCCTCATCTCTTCTACAAAATTGATTTTTGATACATCATATTTCTGCTCCAAAGTAGTGAATTTCTCTTTCACTTTCTACAGCTCTGTGACTTGGAGCTTCATCTCCTCCATGGATTTAATCAAGTCTTCTGTACTCTATGTTGGTGTACCTGTCTGTGATGTACCTGTTACTTCTATGGGTGCAGCTATTGCCAAAGGAATATTTGGTGCTAAAGCTGATGCCAATGTAGAAGGGACTGTTGTTGAAACTATAGGCACTACAGTTTGGGGCTATGTGGTCGACTCACTCTGCCTTGACTGTACTACTTTCTCTAATTCCTACTCTATTTCTTTTAATTTCTCATTTAGCTTAAGGACCAATTCCATAAGCTCTTCTTCATTTTTCTTCTCAATCACTTCAGCAGTCTGAGGGTGAATGAGTGGTGGCAATTTCAATTGTTTCCTAAGTGCAGCTATATCTTCATTTTTCTTCTTTATTAAGCTTTCTACTACCTTGATATCTTTTGGGTCATGGCCCAACTCAATAATCAACTCCTCCAATGATTTGATTATGTTATCTTTTTCCTGTGACGAGGCCTTTTCTAGTTGCAATTGGGCAGCAGTGTTTCTCAATGAATTTTGCAACCTATGTGCCATCATTTCCTTGCTAGTCAGTGTAGAATAGACCATCTCTCCTATTTGTTTGTGCAGTTCTATCTAGTCTATTGGGTGGATGTCTTTGGCCATGACTTCAAAGTCAATCTTGAGATAATCTGCTAAGGATTTTGACTGTAGCACTGTGGGTTTTAAGAAACTCATTTGCATTTTTCCCTCTTTGATGTCAAAACATGACACTAATCTGGTTTGATTTGCAGGGGCCATCTTTAAATATTGAGCATAGGGTTGGGCCTTCAACTGCTCATTCCTAGTCTTGATTTCTTAGAATTTCCCCTTTATGTCTATAATATTTTCAGAAGAAGATCTGAGGGATGAAACTTCTATGCTCTATTGCCTTTCCAAATCTTGCTTCTGTGAGCTTGAAGGTGTCCCATCTATTGGGGATGTATGTAGACTCTCTGCTCCTTCCTTCCTCATGCTCTTTGTGGTTTCATCTATGAAATCCTCCTCTGAATAAGGATTCAACCTTTGCCTCTTAGCAAAGGTTTGATCTGTAGGTCTGCTAGAAGTGGTAGCTACTTCCCTATCTCTTTTGCTCATTTAGAGGAGTCTGCACAACTGTGGATTTCCCATGTTAGTCTGAACTGGATGTGGCTGTGGTAGAGCTTTTTCTTTAGATATTTCAGGCTGCTCTGATATCTCTAGCTGTTCTGATGCTAATGGTTGTCCTTGTGATTGCTCTGTTGTGCAAGCATTGGTTTCCTGAGCTAACCTTTGGGAAGACTCGGTATGCACCTATACAAAAGAGTCTAGGTCAAGTCTCTTCTTCAAATCTGTCATTACATTCTCAACTTCTACTTTATCACTATCTTCCTCTATCAATGTCCCTTCTCTCCATTCATCTAAATTGGCATATTGTTCTATCTCAGGAATTCTATGATGGATGTAGGGTGAAAGCTTATGTCTTATCCTCCTGTCACTGATGAAACCATGAGGGTCATAAACCCAAGCAAACATTTTCTTTAGTCTCATTGTTGTTTCTATGATTTCTTCTGCTCTTTTCCCTGCTTCTCTATTGTTGCACACAAATGGGCCTAAGTGATCTTTGATCCTCAATTGGGCTTTCTTCTTTGCCTTGGTGAAATGAATTTGATCAGAGTTTAACATTTTCCTGTAATATTCCAGGGCAAACAATCTCATAGGAACATACTTAGGCAGCTTGAAAGGAGGGAGTTCACAACCATAGATTCAGATCTCAGTGTGATTCTGGTACAAGTACCAGTCACCTATCTTGTATTGCTTTGACAGTTGAAGGATTCTCTTGATATCATCACTGATTCTTGGGGGAGGATGTCTTGTCAGCATGGTGGTTACAAGATAGGAAAATTGATCTATGAATTCATTTTATGAATGGGGAGAAGTGTATGACTATTCAAAGATGGAAGTCCAGAAAATGACTGATCTGGGATTACCCCTAATATCAAGCTTATTCACAGAGAATGGGAATTTGTCAGTTTGGTAATATAGGAAGAGGTGATAAAAGACTGTGGAATACTTGAACACTCTCTCATTTTCCAATCTCATGAACTGATCATGGATTTTGTCAGTTATAAATGAGCATAGTCATACTTGGCAGCAGGGGGCTGGCCAAGGGTGAATATAGTCATATAGGCAAAAGTCATTTCATCCACATATTCATTGTTTGAGAAACCAAGAACACATGCAATCATGGTAATAATATCCCTCCCTAAGCTTGTAAATGCAGTTGTCATGTAGGGTGGAGGGTTTTTTGAAATGTATTGCTCTAGCATAAACATTTGGCAAACTCTGGCAATCTCTAAGCTAGAAAGTTTGGAAGATTTGTCAATTAAATGAGCAATAAAAAGAGGGGTAAGATTCTGACTAGGTTGCAACTGCAATATTTCATTGATGGAGTCTTTTGTAATGGTAAAAAGGTTTTGCTGGTCAGGGGACATCACAACTCTGAGATTAGGGTTATAATTGGCATGGCACTGGTGAACAATGTCTGGGAAAATCTGCATTGAAGGGAATTGGTACTTTGGGAGATTTGATTCCCATAGACCAATATTGTCAACATTATTTAGGTAAAGGTTCTGATATTTACAATGCAGTCTGAAGGGGGAGTCATCAAATGTGAGGTCTTTGATTTGGAAATCTTTATCTGCTAAGGGCAGATAATCCAAATCTCTATGAGGAGTAGTGATAGGAGGTACATTGAGGGCTACGGGGGCTTCCATTTCTGGTTCTTGTGGATTCAAAGATGGAAATGGGGTTTTTGAGTGGGATAGGTGAAACAGAGGGTCCTGGGAGTTTTTAATTTGAAGTTTTACAACTGAATTACACTGAATTTTGGGGTTTTCAACATAGTCACAGAGGAAATTAAGTATTTACGGGGTTTCAGGCAGGAAATTGGTAAATACCTGTTTATAGAGTGATTGGAAATGGAGTACTAGTTCACTCGGTGCAAATGGTGGACTAGAGCGGCGTCAGACTGCAATTTTCAGGGTAGTTGATGTTTGGAGTACGAGCTAGTTGAATTCACATTCTGGTTGCATGCATGAGTTTTTAGAACAATAACAGAAAATGGATTGACTTGGTTTTTTATGCAAAGTCAAAGTTTTTGGCAGGTTTCGTGATATGTTAGGTGGCGTAAGCAGGGAGGTGACTTGACGTTTTGTCATTAGCGGGAGGCGGTAAGTGGGTTTCATCGCACCACTTATGGGTGGGAAGTGGTATTGGGGGAAGCAATGCGATGCCATATGTCTTTCGACATGTAGCATCGACACTGTACATGAAACCACTCACAGCGTGTGCTAAAGGTCGACCACAAGGCCTATGTGATATGAGCGAAGGCCATCGGATCTGAAGGATCCGATCGGACGGTTGTCAGGGTAATGACGTGATTGAAGGATAAGAGGGGCGGGCCCGATAATAATTAAAGGATTTAATAGTATCGGGGGTGATTTGATTGGTTGGGAGAGTTATTAATTAGTCCGAATGACTAAATTAATCCTCATTAAATGGTGGTGGGGTCGGGTTCTTAACCAACTACAGATTAGTTAATTAATCCCATTTGTTATTTGTTTTACAGTTATACTTAACCATCGGGGCAGGATATATAATAATTTGGGGTTTTTCATAGTATAATAATACGGGCGTGGGTAATTTTCTTTTATTTGGGAATTATATAATAAAACATTAATGGTTAATATGACTAAATGAATGGGAAGCGCTAAGTCCAAAGTTTTCCGAAAGTATTTCATCATATAACATATTGACTTAGGCTAAAGTGTATAAGAGGGTTTTATGAGGATTTATTTCAATTTCCCTATGTAAAATAGGATTTTACTTAAGAAAAGTTTTATCAAAGGAATGAGTGATCTTATGTGGGGGGTAATGTTGATGAAAGAGACTTAAGTACTTTAGGCATTTCCAATTATTGGGTTGAGGGTCTGGTCCCTCCAAAAGTCAGAGAAATGCTTTGAACCCCTCTAAGCATGGTAATTACCTTTAGCACTTAGGGAATTAGTGAATATTTTAGGGGAATGAGTAGGGAAGTTAATTATTGTGACTTTGAATGTTGATGTGCCTTCCATGTGATACATGCCTTTGCCTAGTGATGAAAATTAAAAGATTTGTGAGAATTTAAACTTAACATTCACCACACATTTATTCTGCAAACATCATCTACTTACCCTACCTACTTTATCCTAGCATTTTCACTTCTTTATTAGGGTGCACTTAGACTGGCAAACCCTTATCAAATTTTCTTTTATTGTACATAGTGATACCTATCTAAATCTAACCTTATTACATCCAAGGGCTCAAATTACACTCTTGAGCTCCTTTTATTTACTCTACCCATCTACTTATCTACCAAGATTACACTGTTTGGTCAGATCTTTATTCTCTACTTCTAAAACATGAAATTGAAAATATGAACTAGTCAAGCTTAAACTATTTGACTATTCATGAATTGTGGCATAGGTGACAAGTTGCACACAATTTTTATTATACAAAAGTAAAAAAGTAGTGGCATTTAGACTTGCACACTTTCATGGTCTTTTCTTTTTTTTGGGGTTCATTTCTTTCCTTTTTTAACCTTTTCTTTATTTATTTTTGTCCTTTTATTCTTTTTCTAGGACATACCCTCTTTACATTTTTTAAATTTTTTATTTTTCACAAAATATGGAAACCATTTGCAACAAGCAAAGGTATGAACATATTTCAGAGCTAAACCAAGTCAATCATGATATATGACATCTATTGGTATAGGGGCATAACATGAGCCACACGAAGAAGAACCTAATGTAAATATCATGCTCCGAAGTGGAATTACGATGGGAGATGATAAAAGCAAATAGCTTGAAGAAAGCACTTGGGTTTGTAAAGCTCCAGTGAAGGAAGCAAAATTTGATTTGGAGCGCACTCGAGAAACGTTTATGGAAGCTAAGAAGAGCTTCGCTTATACCTCCACTTCAGGAAGCAAAGATAGGTCAAAGCCAGAAATGGACCCATCGATGCTCACGACATTCCTGGAAACGTGTATGAAGTTATTGCGCGACAATAAGGTGGTAAGGGGACTACAGGAACTCATTAAAGATGCACTGGGACTGTGCCATGAGAACTACGTGTGGTCCAGAAGATTGGAAAACACAAGGAAAGAACATGAAGATAAATGAGTCTAACTGTGCAGATTGGTGAATATGAGATGGACCAAGTAATTCTGGATCTAGGATCGGACACAGACGTTCTGCTAAAGCAGACATGGGAGCGCATGGGGAGGCCTATGCTGTAGTGGTCTCCTATTCAGCTACACATGGAAAACCAACAAAAGATAATACCCCTAGGGCGATTGCAGGGAATCATAGTAGATATTGAAGGAGCAAGCATGCTAGCCAACTTTGAGGTGATAGAGATTGTTGATGACAGAAATCCTGACCCCGTGCTATTAGGAATCGATTGGGCCACTGACATGAATGGGATGTAGTGATATCTTTGGACCCTAATGAGGGATCATGCTACACTGAGCCAGTGCGCGACTATGAAAGCAATGAAAACTTAGATTGCATCTAGAAGATAACTAGGCGATAGAAAGACTGGGTAAATCCCATTGCAGACGGGAGAATTTCATGGGAGCATGAAATCTCATGTACTTCAGAATTAGATGAGGAGATAGAGCGATGGTAGAATAGGTTACATGACATAACCACGTTGAACTGTAACAAGATGACAAGGTCACTGTGCTGCGTATCGATAGAAGTACGAGATCTACCTACTTATGATGGAATAGGCGAGGTAGATGTCTTCTTGGACAAATTTGAAAGGGAGGTACCGAAGAACCAATGTTTTGAGGCCTTGAATTGGGTACTGCGCGCTATGCCCATGAAGTGGTGGGGTATACAAAGGAAACTTTGATGACTAGCACGCATGCAAAAGGGTGATGCGCACCTGGTTTGGGAAGTCTCGGGTACGATTCACGGATAAATACAATGGACAGGATGGTCCGCGTACACACCTGTGCAGGTGGGTACAGGCGTATGGTAAACAACTTGCGTGGATACACATGAGGTTCGCGACGAGAGATACGGTCTATAAACATGTGTTGGGGGGGGAATGCAAAAGGCTCCTTTAGTTGGAATGGCAGTGTATGGAAATAACGACCGCGCAGAAGGGTATCCACGCAAAGGCCTATAACGAAGTATGCATGGCACTGAACAAGGTATGTATTACGTCACGAAATGATTTGGACCTGCACGTACCCGTAGTCCTATGGGCCTATAGGACGACCTACAAGAAACTGACGAAACAGACGCCTTCTAGGCTAGTTTGTGGAATAAACGCTCTACTTCTGATGGAGTATCGAAGGCCTAGCCCATGCATAGCTACACCTACGGAGGTAAAGGATCACAGAGCCTTGGAAGAAGGGATCACGTAGTTAGAAGAGATTGTAGAAGAGTGCTTGGGACTTGATGAAGAGATTCAACAAGGTGATCTTAGGCTCCAAGATCTCATGAATGAAAGAGTCCAATTGAGAGAGAAAAGCGCCATGGCGGAAGAGGAAGTCAAGAAGCTGGAGGAAGGAATGAAAAGGGGTTTTCTTGATAAAAAGACTATGGGGATAAAACATGATACGCATGAATACGGTGAAAAATTTGGATATTACTACTGCGAACTGATAAGTTTGGTGTCATGGATCCGGTCATATGTTACTAAGAAGATCATAGATGGTGACATGATGCAAATGGTAAAGTGCACAATGCAGGTAGTAGAGTCAAAAGACAAAATTTTCCTAGAAAAAGTAGTTGATGATCACGCAAAACCATATACAGGTGGCGCGACCACCCGACTAGCTGTAGGAAGCACAGTCTTAGTGCTCTAGGTAGTTGGAAGGAGGTGTGGGACTATAAACTACTCTACCCGAGAGCTACGCACTGTCAGGGCTGCATGCGGGAGTGAAGTGTCACAAGGTCCACGACAGTGCAAGGATAGTTGCGTTACTGCGCGGGTTGGCTGGAAAGTTACCATTATAGTCACTATTCATGACGTGATGCTTGGTTTGAGACCAAATGGAGTGGGTGGCAGGCATTTAAGGCGAGTTTTATGGCCAAGATTTGGGAAAATCTGCCGCCAAGGGAGCATTAATGGACCAGATTTGGGGGGAACGGTCAAACTCGAATTCAAAAAGCGCTAAATGTTATAAAGGGCTACCCAACACATAACACTTGGTCATTTGAGAATTGAGCTATTGCGCGCCCTGAGTATTCAAAACTGAGACCTATTTTCCCTATGGAGAGTGTTGTTTGAGCACCCGATTGAATAGTTGAGAGATTTCTGGACGAACAAGATGGCAACGTCTGAAGAAGCCAGGGAAATCGCAGAAATGACCGGTGAAGAAGCTACGTAGGCCATGACCATAGAAGATGCCCTTGAGAACGCTGGGATTGTTGTAGAAATCCATAAATCACCACGCACACCGAGACTGAAGAAAGATAAACAGCCCATGATTCTGGTGCATGTGTCCCCTCGAAACCCACTGCGAACTAAATTAACAATGGAGGAAAAAGGGAAAGCAGTTAACCTGGAAATCGATGAGGAGGAAGAAGACCTTGAGGATATCATAATAGAAGAGGACAAGGACAAGGGCATGGAGGAAGAAATCGAGGGTGTGGTCCCTCTAACCAAGCTACCCGCATATGTCCTTCCGCAGAAGGAGAAGGAAAAAGTGTCCAAGGACCTGGATGGCAGTAAAAAGCCCTCTGTAGACTCCGTTGTTACCTAATGATATCATTTTCGAAGGAGCACACTTGGGAAGCATACTAATCCTAAAGCTCGAAGATTGGGATCTCGTTGACCACAAGAAATTCCCTTACTTGGCAACCGCACACCTCATGAAGCTAAAGAAACACATCCCGGTGAGAGTCATAGAGTTGGAGCCACGCAAATGGTTGCATGGGTTCAAAAAGGTAGGGTTGTTGAACTTTCTCTAGGTTCCGCATTACCATTGTGCCCTAGTGACTATATTCATCATCAAGCAACTGCTCTACCTGGTGCATGATGGGTTTTTGTGGCTGGAGGAACCCATCCCCATCACAGACCACCTGATCCATCAAATTACCTGACTCCCGTGTAAAGGAGAAGACCCCACAGAATTTTCGGAGGGTAAAAGGAGTGATTTGGCCATCACAAAGGCCATGAAAAAGAAATATAAGCTAGATAAGAAAAAGAGGGGTTACGCGATATCTAGTATCAACAACAAGGCAGTCAGAGTTGCGACTCAGATACTAGCAGGTAAGGTCATGCGGAAGTGTCACACAGATGAGGTGCCTGCACTGGTAGTTGCACTTACCAAGTAGTACGCAGAGGGGGTCTAGTTCAACTAGTCCAAATATCTGTGCAAGGAGTTCTTAGAGAATTACCGCAAGGCACAGGAACAGGGGAAAACCTTCCACTATGCATGGCTCTTGTTGTCCATAGTGCTGGTGGCTAGCGAATTGCCCGAGGACATCCAATTCCCCACAATTGTGAGGGATCTCCTGGAGGCCACGAAGTACGCTTCGCTGAGGGCTGCTAAAGACATGCACTAGATCCACGACAGTAAAATATTCTAGGTGTTCATGGAGATGAACATCAGGATGGGGATTAACCGCAAGCCATGGTTATCACCCACTGTCTGTAGTAGCCTACAAAGTTTCACAGAGTTTAAAGTAAACTTTCATTATATCTACCTCAAGGCACGCAAGGACCCTTCAAAGAAGTGGAACAAACTACCATATATGGCCACAAATGATGTGATCTTCGATGTACTTGAGACGTGGCCACCGGAATGGCGCACTCGAGCCACCTTCACGGTGGAAGCAGAGAAGTCTACTGCATAGAAGAAGAAGGAGGAAAAACTATGTGTGGCACAATTGGCGGAAAATAGAAGAAAAGAGGCAGCAATAGCAAAGGCACAAGAGGTGTGAGACACTACGTAGACAACAACAAAACAGAAAAAAGCCATAGCAGAAGCACAGAAGGCAGCAGAAACGGAGCGCGAGGGTCAGAAGTCGCCTTCGCCTGAGTAGGAGCAAGAGATGGAGATAGAGATAGAGGAGGTCAGCGCAGACCCATAGACAATATTGAAACAGTTTAAGTGCTAGTGCCTAAGAGAGTAGGTGGGGTCACACAAGAAGGTAAAAGTGTTTAAGATGTCTATGGACCCAATCACCCTTACTGAGGGGGATCTACACGATATAGGAGAGACAGTGCACGATGTCACCACAGAGGCCCTCCAAAACTTTACGAAGGAGAATCAGATTGTTTTGTGGGCCCTTTGAGCATAGATTTAGGAGTTGCAGGTGCGCACTCCTCAAGCTGGTACTCTCTCAACCAACCTCGCAGTAGGAATGGCCGCAGCCGAGGAAATGTTGCATGCTCGTACGACCAACACAATAATGCTGCCAGAGGGGGCACTAGTTACAGCAAATGAGGCTGATAGACCTATGGTCAGTGCATTGAAAGGAATAGGGATCAACATGGCTACACTCCCCCGGGAGACACTCTATGTTCTGTAGGATGGGATTACTATAGAACTACGGGCTAGGGAGAGTTGCGCGCTGCAGGTGTTGAGTGAACAAAGGATCAACATGGAGCAGTTGAGCTCTCATCACAATGAGATTGTGTCTTAGAATAGGTAGATGGTACAGGTAATTGAAGAAGCCTGTCAGATGGTTCCTGAGCTAGCCATCCGAGAAAAAGCACAAGCAGAGGCATGCATCTAGAGGTTAGCAGTAGGGGTGCGCGAGGCGCGAGAAGAAATGGCCAAGGTTCAGCTGGAGCTGAACCTCCAGATAGCAGAGTTGTGGTTGAAGGCACAACCTTCAACTCCTCCATAGGTGAGGGAACAGTGCACTGGCGCCATCACAATGGGCATCGAAGAGATCAGCAGTGCAGTGAAGGACTGCACCAAAATGTTGGAAGAATCGTTCGAGGTTCTCACTGCTCTGCAGGAGGACCTGAACATACAGCACTTGGAGACAGAGGTGCATGAGCTGCAGCAATAGTATGACAACATAAAAGGGACCGCGCAGATGGTGGCCCTTACACAGAGGCTCGCACGAATGCAATAGGCCAAGGCACTTAAGGATCAGGTAGACGCGGTGCAACACAAAGAAGTAGTTTTGAAGGCACGCATCCAACCATGGATTGATGAGGCCATCATCATCACAGCACCAATTGAAGGCAAGCTTGCACAGATGCAAGGGACACAAGTGCAAATACAGGAAAGTAGTTCTACAATTTCCGAACAGCGCGTCCAGGAGATACAACAGGAAGTGGCTCAGTGTATTGCTGACCTCATAGCGGTTCGAGAAAAATTGGCAAGTCTTCATGCGAAGATCTTTGCACCAACTGAGTGACTCAAGGGCAATTCATGATGTTTGTGTTGGGGGTCTATTGGGCACGGGATCCCCCAAGGAAAGTTTTGGGGCTTAGAGCCTAAGTTTTGACTAAGTCTAATCTAAAGACTACGCCACTACAAGAAAAAAGGACATTGGTGAGGGGCAAAAAATGTCACCATAAGCTCATTGGTACGGTCAAAAGAGCCTTCGTCACCAAAAACTGAACGTCATCAAAAGTGGCGTCACCAAAAGTATAGGTGTTGTAGTGACATTCAAAGTCCGTCACCAATAATGATTTATAATGATGGATAATGACTATCACCATTTCATATGAGCAATGGTGACAGACCATAGCCTCCGTCACCAAAAATTGAACTTCACCAAATGTGGCGTGCCCAAAATTATAGGCGTTGTAGTGAAATTCAAAGTCCGTCACCAATAATGATTTATAATGACAGATAGAGACCGTCACCATTTCATATGAGCAATGGTGACGGACCATAGCCTCCGTCACCAAAGGTGGCGTCACCAAAAGTATAGGTGTTATGGTGACATTAAAGGTCCATCACGAATATTGATTATAATGATGGATAGTGGCTGTCACCATTTCATATGAACAACAACGATTTATTGTGATGGATCTTTCATGGCCATCACTATTGGTGCATATATATGGTGACATTCATTGACCATAACCAAAAGCCGCATTACCAGAAGTATAGGTGTTGTGGTGACATTCAAGGTTCATCACGAATAATGAATATAACGACGAACATCGACCATCACCATTTCATATCAACAACAAAGATTTATGGTTACAGAACTTTGAGGTTCGTCACTATTTATGCATATATATGGTAGCCTTCTTTGACCGTCACCATTTCATATTTTGGTGAGGGTCGTAAAATGTCACCAAAGCTCATTAGTGATGGTCAAAAGCTCATTCCATATGGATATCAGGGCATGATGGAATTGAACCACCAACCTCCTGCTTGTAAAGCAAGTGCTCTTCCATTGAGCTAGCACCCTATAAAGAATTAGAATTTTAAAAATTAGACCTTGAAACTTCATAAATTGTAAATTCTACAACTTTCAATAAATTAAAGTCTCGACAATATTTTACTAAAGCAAAGCAACATCGAAGCTGCAGGTCAATACTTAATGGTTATCAAAGTTATGAAAAGTAGGTGGAGGGAAAAATAATTATGTATAAGATAATCAATATGTTCAGTTGAATACTCAATTAGAAGTGAAACTCTGAAGACATTTATAATCTATAAATGACCTATAACTAGAAAATGCACCAAATATTAGAAAGGAAATGTCATAAGTTGATAACATATGGAAGAAGAGCATTGATGAAGACAGATGCAATATGTTATAGGTTTAGTGAAAGAAAAATCTCAATGTTGTTGTTGTTTGGCGTTTAGATATTTGAATGATATCTAAACTTCTGTGCAAATGTAATACAGATCTCCGCAAACCATGAACGACATATGATAAAAAAAAAATTATCTATCTATATATATATATATATACATACATACATACATACATATATATATGTATGTATGTATATATCTATATATATATATATATATATATATATATATATATATATATATATATATATATATATATATATATATATATATATATAGATATATATATATATCCCCTTTACATAAACCAACATGCAATTTTGAATTTCACAAGTCCGCACTCAAAACATGACAGCAACCAAGAAATAAAAGAAATTGACTTAGACAGAAATCAATAACTTCACCTTCATTCTTGAGTTGCTTATATTTATTTGAACTTGACTCGTGACATTCTCTATTTGACAATGAATCAAAACCATCACTAGTATTAAATTCATCGAACATGGACTTTGGATATCCCACTAACATCTGCGTTTTTGTTTCCATGCCTGAAAACCATGGAGTTTCCGGTCGATAGTAGAATAAGATGTGCGTTTGCTGCTCAAGAACACATTCCTTATTAACCATTGTTACCTGACAGAAACCAAAGGGACAATACAATATCAAAGTACACAAAATCCCCTACCAAAATATAATCATAACTTAGCAAAGAAGTCTAAAAGATTTTCTTAATTAATAAACTTTTTATTTGGAAATACTGTTTCTTTAGATTTAAAAAAGACTATGTTGTACAACACTTCTATCTATTTATCCAGGCAATTACATCATAGCACATGTCACACAGTAGCAATCTACAGTACCTAAAGTAAAAAGACAAATTTGCTCAAGAAAATAGATTTATAAAATACCTTTAAAAACTATAAGTTTGTCATAAAAGCTTTAATTAATTTAACAAAAAACTAGTTGGAGTTTGAAAATCAAATTCATTCATAGGAAATGAATAGGACAATGGTCAAAGTCGTTATTCATACAAATAAAGCTAGAGTCACTATTTCCATTACAGATAACTGAAATTTTGGCAGTGGTCTAATAATTAGAGCTTATTTTCTGGGAAGACTCATCAATACCATCATTTTTTTCCACGGTCTGTTGTGTCTCTAGATCCATATCAGATAGCTTTCCATTCTCAAGTTCTACCTTTCAAGTATTGATTTCTAGCTCACCCTTTAAAACACAATTCTACCACTCCATTTTATTTTGTTTTGTCAAGAGAATTGGCAGGACCTTCCCATCCTCTATTTTACATAATCAATAACCATACATCAATGATATAAAGAATAACAGATACACAACAAAGGCCAAAGATGTTCTTGTTGTATACCTATGTTCTAGGACTCATCTGACCTTACTAGTGCAAAGAGCTCACCCTGAAAAATAACATTCATGTGGAATTTACAAAACTTTTTTAAATCAAGCTCCAAGTAAACCAATCAAAATATGAACATCCTTCTAATCAATAAAATCTCTGACTTAAAATAAAAGTGGCCTAGAATTGAATGTTATATCAACCATGTCAAGTAACTAACATCGGGTGAGAAATAAAATCCATGCATATTGGATTAGTGAAATAATTGATCTAGTAAAGCTCAAAAACAGATGACTTAGAGCTAAGAAATGCAAATAAATGACTTAGAACTAAGACATGAGGTTGCCCTTTCAACCCTATCGTTAAATAACTCTTCTTTATGTCACTTACCATTAAACTTTTTCTGATACTAGGTGGAAGTGGTATTGTAACATTAACCTTTGATCGTCTATTTCCATGACTACTTCTCAAGGTCTGCTCCATTACCAGCATTTGGGGCTAGATAAGATACATGCAAAAACCATTAACATGAAAATGAAATCTACATCCTTGTAAAAAAATGGGAGGAAAAAATATATCCACAAATTGAAATAGACTGTAGGATACCTCATTCCTGCAACATGCTTATCTTGTCATGAACAATAAAAAAGTAAATCAAGAAAAATGTAATTTCTACCACATTTTGACAATGAAATCTTTTGCATATTCTATGAACAATTTATGAAAAAAGTTAGCTAAATCTTGTCAGCATCAAGATTATAGTAAAACATAAAGGAACTACCCAACACATATATAATCCTAAACATAAGTATCTATACATATAAGTATTGTTTAGATAATCTTTCGGCAAAATCACATGACAAAAAATTGGTTATGTGATTTTGCCGAAGATTATCTAAACAATGTTATGGATCACAGAAGTCTAAACTCCATATAAGTATTTATTGAGGACATCGTATTTTGTGAAAATATGGAAGTCAAATCTTGAAATAACACAATTTATGGTACCACTGCCTTACGAAGTCCATTCATTTAAGTATTTACGAAGTCCATTCAAGAATTTATTCAAACTTCAAAGTTCAGACAATTAACATGTAGCCTAAAAAGGCTCAGATTTGAAAAGGAGATAACCCAAAGATGTAGAGTATATATCTCACATTTATATATCCTAATTTCCAGACATTGAAATGAAACATTTTAGCATACTATTGTGAATTCAGCCCAAAATGTTAGAAAACAATATTGATGGTTATTTTTCTAATATAGAAGTTTTATACATGCATTTATTTAAACAGTTAGCTTGAAATCTCAAACATATCTAAGGATGCACATAATACGTTGCATCTTTAGCACTGGTGTGTGAACTTGAGACAACGAAATCCAACATTTAACAGTTTCCCTACAATATGCACTAGCCGAATAGGTGAACAATAGTATTGTAGGTATGTGTTATGAATATATGTATTGCAGGCCAATAAGACTATGGTTGGAATAGTCATGTCCAACCCTTCCAAGTTTGCCTATAATTTGCACTGCTCTAATAGGTGAACAGTAGAACTGTAGGTGTGCATTATGTATCACTTACCTAAATCCAACACCTTCAGCATAGAAATTTCAAAGAATATGTCCAGAACTGGTAGGTAATTTGCAAAATGAAAGAGTTGGCTTGATTGTTTCTAGAGAAGACTAGATTTTTACATTGTTCAATGTAAATCCATGACACTTTTCCAAGCTTAGATGGAACAAAAAGGAACCAAGCTAGAAGGTTATTTAAAGAATCCTTACTTAGCCAGGGTAAAATGCTAGCCATTTTTTGTCAAAAATCATAAATGTAAAAACTTTAAGAAATTCAATGAAGAGACTATAGAAATGTTCTTATCAAACCACTAATGTAAACAAATATAAGAAATATTTCTTTGCAAAAGAGATATTCATGGTAAAATTAACAAGAAAGTGACCTTTTATCATAGTTAATGCACTAGTGCTCATGTCATAGTGTCCCAGGGCATGCTAGGGACTACAGGGAGTGCTCATGTACATCTAGAGAAGAGGTGGGGAGACATCGAGCTGTAGTCAGGAGGAGTATAGGAAATGAGGGGCAGATCCCTGAGGTACTCAACCTCTTGGATTATACTTTGCTATAGGAGCCCTGAACAGAGAGTAGCAGGACTGGCAGATGTGGGTAGAGACGGATGCAGATGAAGTAGTAGAGAGTGCTACAGTGCAGGAGTCCCTAGGTAGCGCAAGGCTAGCAGGTTGCAATAGTGTGAGCCCTAGTTGCCATCACAAAGGAGCCCTAACTGTAGTCATGAAGGGAGACCTAACCGCAGTCTTGAAGGAGCTCTATCCACAGTTGAAAAGGAAGCCATAGCCATAGTAAAAGGCAACCCTAACCACAGTCAAAAGGAAGCTTAGCCACGACAAGGGAGAGGCCTATGACGCAATCTAGAGAGAGACCTAAGATGCAGTCAAGAGAGGCCAGATACAAAACAAAAGGAAGGTTCTCATCCATAGAAAAGGAGGCCCCAATCCATAGCAAGAGGGAGGCCCTTATCAACCATCAAGAAGAATCATATAGCCATAGTGAAGGAAGGTTTAAAGCATCACTCAGAGAGGCCCTAGATGCAGTCAAAGGGAGGCCCTAGCCACTGCAAGAAGGAGCCATAAGACAATAAGAAAGAAGCCCTAGAAGCAACATGGAAGTCTTATGTTTTGTTGTAGGTACAACGTGTTAAAGAGAGGTTGTTTTGAGTGTTTTTCTTGGGTGCTCATGTAGGGAGAAGGCCGAATTTTGAAGTTTAAGATCACAGCAAGAAGAGGCATTCAACGTGGGTGAAATAGGGTTGTTCTGGAGCCATTCCAGGAAGACTGAAGGGCTAAAAATAGGTTGAGTATCTTGCTTGAAGCTTCAACTAAAGGGTGAAACTCAACTAAAGGATGACTTAGATTAATAAAGTTCATGTTGCCCTTTTACAATCAGATGCTTATGAGCAAACCCAACTCTTATTATTGGGACTTATCCCAATGTCCTGATAGGTGTGATATAGAGGATGAATATGATCTCCCTTTCTCCATTGCATTCCTCCCACCTTGAAAATCATAAGGGGACATAATGAATTTCATATACACATACTTAATAGATATGTATTCCCAATATCTTGCCAACTGCTAGTTGCACCTGCTTGAGCTAGGCTCAAGAAATTAGTCAATCTGGCGCATGCATATCCCTACTTATTCTCCACACGCCTCTAGGTGGATCCCTCTATCCCTGCAATGCCAACAAAAGGGTTTGGGTATGGTAAGGGTTGCTAGCTAGTTTTTTTAACCTTTTTATTTACA
This sequence comes from Pinus tabuliformis, assembly GCA_031772625.1. Classification (NCBI taxonomy): domain Eukaryota; kingdom Viridiplantae; phylum Streptophyta; class Pinopsida; order Pinales; family Pinaceae; genus Pinus; species Pinus tabuliformis. The sequence goes on along the minus strand of CM062806.1, from coordinate 512,024,320 downwards.
TCTATTTTCGCTTGGCCTTACCCTACTCTCATCTCTATGTATTCTCAAATTAAACCAACTACACAATCATAAATTTTGTTCTTGTGTGGTATCTCAAAATACTTTTCAAACATAAAATTACAACGTACTGTCACAAGGAGACTACTCATGGTTTAACATATAAAACTTGACATCTTACATTAACAATTTCCTTTTACGTGATGCCAGTCTTCTGCCCAGGCCTTAGAACCATGGCTAAAGGGGTGTACTACATGACCGGGGGTTTGCATTGCTAGTAAACTTAATTATAACTAATTATGAGAACAAGATAGAATTGTTTAGATACCAGATTGCTTAAATTAAAGATTAGCTTCCTATATGAATTACAGTGCACTGATAGAAACAGAGATAGTTTCCAACAAAAATCACCCAAAAAAGCGGCAAAAGTCATAGGAGACACTTATTTCACTTCTTCGGTGCTGGTCTTCGAAGACCTCCACCATCATCATCACTTACACATTCATCCTCTTGCACCTAAAGAGCTGCAGGTGCCACTCTACCCCTGTTTCTTGAAATCTCTCTGATAGGAGTCTTTGTAGCCTTCTCAGAACAAGGAATCATAAGTGGACTGGTTCTGTGAGGCATCAACTCCTCACCACTTTCAACAGCTTCCATCATCAACTTCCAGTCTTTAAAATCAACCTAAAAAACCATTTGGTTGTAATAAGCTTCTCCAGATGCCATTTCTGTAGCTTAGGGAGCATTTCTGGGGACAAAACAATGTCTTCCATTTTCATCGACATTTATTTCAACTCTACGATCCTTTACTAGAAATTATAACACAAATATGTTTTCTACTATCTGGGAAAATGATATTCTATTTAGAACCAAATTCTCTAATAAGGCTTTCTTCTGTTTTCACAAAATGTTAAATATGATTGCCCTATTCTTGTATGTTTCTAATTTTTCATCTTTCGGGGACTCTTTCACTACTTCAAGTCGAGTGATTTCTGTCGGCCTAGTCTGTTTTCTCTATATTATAGCTTTCCTTTCCTTGGGTTCATTATCCATTACTCCAAGCATAGCGCAAATTCCTGCCGCATCCTGGAAAACAGAAGTAGCTAAAAGCCCAAGATTTATCCATGATATTTGGGTTTGATCGTCATTTCCCTCTAAAGACTTACTTCCATATTCCTGGTTACTATAGTTTCTTAGAATATCACTACTAATAAAATCAACTGGAGTAGCACCATCATTGTTTTGTGATCTGTTAACAGTAGCGAGGAGTGTGGATGTGTGATCAAAGAGTGTATCAACATCTGCAACTTGCTCGTGAGGTCTCTGAACAAGATTGTGCAAGCTTTCCACTTTGCTAATTATAGCCTCAAATTTACCAGATTCTACTTTTAAAATATTTTCTCTCTCCTTGGCAATCAAAGTCTTGAGGGCATGATAATGGGACCTTAATATACGGTGTTGCACCATACTCTAATTGTTACCACTACATGTAGTAGCATCTTCTTTCTCTCTCGGGGGCTTATTGTGGCCTTGTTGTGATCCTTTTATCCCACGAGAGGAATCTTGCAGTGTCTGACTCAATGTTTAATCCTCTTTAACTCTAGCTTGGGCACCAAGCCTTCTACCCATACTTTTTATCACTTGCTTTTGGCATTGAGATAAATGCAAATATTCAACCAAAGTTGGAAGGAAGGGCTTGAAATTGAGATTTTTGATTGAAGAACTATCGTGAAATGGAAAGGGAGCAAGAAAATATTTTCGTGTTGCATTGAAATGAGGGAGGGCATGGAGTTGTGATTTCCCCTACCCTGAGAAGTCTGCTTTGTAATAGAAGAGGGATGAAGGCTCACTATAGTGGATACAAAGTCCTAAGACATATTCATTGTCGAATGAAATGCGTAAGTGCAGTGTGCCAATTAAGCGTGAGGATTGGGAGAAGTGACACATGTGGGAAAGTGGCCATATTATTGAAGAATTGCTTACATTAAGGAAGGACATCATTTGAATATGGTAAGAATATCAATTCTAAATGGTACTCATGGTTCCCTCACCCTTCAATCTGAGAAATTTAGCGTGGAGAGTTTCCAACACCACTTGCTCATGTACATGAGGGAGTTTACAATTTGTATATCTTTGTCTCAATCCCATGGCGAATATATTTGTGTGAGGATCCACTGTTTCCTAATCCATATGTTGGATCCTTTGCTGAACTTGAGATTTATAAGGAAATATCTTTAGATATCCAGAATGTCTCAGAAATTTATTTGAACAATTATTTTCTTGCAACAATGTTTATTGATGATAAATTGCTTGGTGATGTACACATGCATAGAAGAGTGTGACTAATGGCATGGATACTCGGCCTTTCAGGTCGAAATGGCCACCTCTAAAGATAATATTTGGAATATCCTTTGAGCGTTTCATTGAGATGGCATCTAAGAGGTTGGAGTGAAGACATCAAGGAACTCTATATTTTCACATATTCCAACTAAATCGCCAAACATGCAAGAGAAACTAAAACCAGGGGTTATATAAGTAATAGGCCCAGTGTATAGGAAACCCATGATTTTAGAGGAATATTTCCACATTTAATAATTGGATGAGGATGAATATTTATGTTAAACTATGTGTTGTTATTGATATGTTTGGACGTTTTGGGTGAACACTTGGCCCGTCTTCAAGAACATCCAATAACTTTCGAGTCCAAGACAGATTTAAATAGATCATTTATCAAATTAGTTGTCCAACTATGAAAGGCAATCAACTTTTGAAAGAGATACATCATAGTACTATCAAAGCAGATTGTGGACCATGTTAGAAAATGGATCAAAAAGGTTTTCTGAATGTCTGCTAAAATTTGACATTTAGCATTTTCTTAGCATTTTCTTATCAACTTTCATGGAGGCAAAAAGTGATAGGAGAAACTTGCACAATAATGGCGGCCACTAGAATGAGAAACATGATGAATTAACAAAATGAAATATGTTGCTATTATGACACATGGGAAGATACTTATTACTCTCAATGTGTTTGTACAAGAAAAATAGCTTTTTTCCTTTGAGTATAGTTGATGTATGGTAATGTAGCAGTTGTTTCCCCGCTGTAATAAAACAAATATATATCCATCTCAAGGTGAAAGAATAACACCAGTATATCTCCGAATGATATGGGTTATGTGTTGTGCTCAAGAACTAGGAAAGTCTCTATCAGTCATAGTGCAATGAAGCGAGGGGTTCGGGTTTTCGTGCCAGTCTTGTCAAAGTATATCGATACAAGTGATGAGAAAACATATGTTCAATTCCCTGGAACATATCTTATTTTCATTACTTGTCCAGGATAAATCCATGGCCATAGTTGAGAAACATAATCAAAAGAAAATAAATATGTAGTTTATTTAAAAAAATGTGGCATGAGCGGAATACATATGTGCAAAATTACAAAATGAAAAAGTCAAAATTCTATATAAAAATTTTAAATTAAAAAAATTTCAAATAGTTGCAGGAAGTTTAACGAATCCAACTGCCCAACACTCATCCAATGGCCATTTGAGGAGGGTCGAAGCCATCCATCAATATGAAGAGATCTATAAAAGCAAACAGGGGATTTGAAGAAGGGATTCCTAATTTTTCATACTTAAATGTTGTCCGATTATTGAGAAAAGGCATGACGAGTCAATGAGGGTTTCCCTTTTGTTTTTGTTTCAATCTAGTTTAATGCTTAGATTTTTGTTAATATGATGTCATTGGTGGACCTTAATATGTCGCGTTGCACCAAACTCTGATTGTTACCACTGCATGCGGTAGCACCTTCGTTCTCTCTCGAGGGCTTACTATGGCCTTGTTGTGATCCTTTTACCCCACGAGAGGAATCTTTCAGTGTCTAACTCAATGTTTCTTCCTCTTTAACTCTATCTCGGGTACCAAGCTTTCTACCCATCCTTTCTATCACCTACTTTTGGAGTTGAGAGCAATGCAGAAATTCAATCAAAGCTAGAAGGAAGGGCATGAAATCTATGTTACTAGAAACCAGAAAGGGGAAACAAAATGAGAAACAACAACGGGACAAGAAACGGAGTTTGGAGGTTTCACATTCAAGAAACAAGGAGAGAGAAAAAACAAGAAAAATATGAAACATAAAACCAAGCATTTGTTTCACATTCAAGAAATGAGGAGAGAAAAAACAAGAAAAATATGAAACATAAAACCAAGCATTCATCATTAACATTCTCCAATACTATGTTTCATAGGTAGTTGCTCATAGGCTTTAGCTGCTCACATGGGCCATTCCTTAATACTTATAGTGATCAACAAAGCTTCCATTGCTCACATAAGCCATTCTTGAATACCCATGTTTGATCCTCTAGGCTAGCAAATACAATAGTGAAGAAACACTTGGCACCAAATTCAAGTTTGATTTAGCCTTTGTATTTTCCAGATGAGTACATGATCCCTCATACATTGTATATATTCTTGGATGTGACTTGAGTGGACCTCAAATTTGGGATCTATTGTAGCATTTTCCACACAGTTATTGGGTTATTTTTTTCATGGTTGGGTAACAAGATGGTGGAGATTGATTTGATCTCCATTGGATATAGAGCCAAAAATAGAGGGTTGTCTCGAACTATTGCCTATTTCAAAACCATAAATACTACAGCATGTGTTTGAAGACAAAATCTAAAGATAAAACTTTCAAAACTTTATCTTTAATCCATTATAATAGAAAACTAATCTTTATAATAATAAAAATAATATTTTTTAAGAGTATAGTTGAGCTAGATATTAAATTGCTAGTTTGTGAGAAAAAAAATTAACTAAATTATTTAACTACTAATTTATAAAAATATCTATAAAATATCTATATACATTACTAATTTATAAAAGAGATTTGATCCCTTTAGGGTGTTGGTATATAAAATTAGATGGATCGAGGCTAGTATATATTATTTACCATAATTATTGTTAAAGTGTATAATTGTTGTCTCATAATTGTATTTGCATTGATTAAATGATTAATATATGTACTCATGTTTTATATTAATTATTTTAATGCATCATATATATGGTTTTGTATAGTAAATTTAGTTTTATGTTAAATTTTAATAGTTAAATTTAGATATTCATTCTTGATATTAGTTATTTTTTATTAATTTTGATTTTATTCTTTTGGATACATTAAAATTTGTTATCTGAGTCAATGTTTCTAATTAACAAGCGTGGTTGATCAACATAAATAAGTGAAATAAATTATTAAATTGTGATTTTTTAAATTTATACTTAGTTAAATATTATACATAAATATCACTTGTGGTTATAACATACCAAACCATTCATTTTTAGTTGTAACTTAAATGTGATTATGTTAAAATAACTTTAAAAAAAATGTTATCTCCCATGGTTAGAACTTACCAAACCATTCTTTTTTAGTCCCTAGATTTGTTTATGTTAAAATAACTTTTGAAAAAATGTTATCGCCAATAGTTTTGTTATATTCCATGGTTTTGTACTTTATATTCATTTAATTTACTAGTTTTTGCACATGGTTTTGTTAGATTCCATGGTTTTGTACTTAATATTTATTTAATTTATTAGTTTTTTCTCATCAATTTTATTTCATAAATTAAAACTAGCAAGAGAGACCTTGAAGTCTTGAAAAGAAATGTCATAATCTAGGTATTTTATTCTAGGCCCCTCTTAATATATTTTTGGTTGTTAGATTTTTGTGCCAAGAGACCCTTTCCACCTGGGGGATATGTTATAATATTTGGCATTTTAACTCAGTCAAAATAAAACAAAATCAAATCAAATAAAAAAAATTAAAAAACATAAAATTCTCCAGCGCATGGTTTTCTTTTCTTGTCCATGGTTTTTTCCCATGGTACTCCTAACCCATGGTTTTTGTCCATGGTATTTTTCTGCAATGTAGCCTATTCAAAGGCTAATAAATAAAGCAACCTATATCCATTTTAACTATGGATCAAGCATTGAGAGGATCAAATCTCTTCACTTAAAGAGGTTTGTAGCTCAAGAGAGAGAGAGAGAGAGAGAGAGAGAGAGAGAGAGAGAGAGAGATTTGGTCTCTCTCTCGACTCGATAGAGATAGATCTACGCTAGTTATTTATAAATGAAGAGGAGTGTTTTCTTGTAGTAGTACTCCTATTTGTTTTGTATTTAAAAATTATTAAATGATGGATTTCTATTTTGTATTTTGATTTTTTAGACTTGTTTATTTTTGTAAATTTACAATTATTTCTATTACTATTTTTATGTAATTATGAAGCTTTCCATAAATATCATAGTTGAAATTATGTTTCTATTATAGACATATTAATCAATAGCTTGTTGCTGTTAAGCTTTATTATTGCAAATTACCCAACATAATCTTTCTTATCACCGATGAAAAAAGTATTTATGGGATAAAACTATTAATGGGATGGATAATAGATAATTATTATTTTTATATATTAAATTAATGTTTTTGGTTGATGATGTTAGCCTCCTGTTGCAACAGGTTTCATCTTTCATGATTGACATTTTTACATGTCAAATATGTCATCTTTCATGCTGCAAGGTTCCATATTTCCAGAAGGAGACCAAAGAAGAAGGCCATGAAGTGTGCTGATCCAAATGCTACTGTTGTACTCCATTTTGATGAGTTGTTCCACTTTTTGAAGAGTTTTCATTTAAAGGAGGTCCAAACAGTGTAATCTTGGTCTCCCTAGGTTTCAATTTACTGTTTTAGAATATAGAGAATCTATCTGTCCAAACAGCTTAATCTTGGCAAATTTATAGATAGGTAGAGAATCAAAGGGACCCAACTGTTTAATCTGGGCCTTGGTAGAAATAAGTGTAGAAGTTAGATAGGAAATCAGAAAAAGAAAAAGAAAAAATTGTAAATATGGGTCTGCTAGTCTAAGTGCACCCAGTTAAAAGAAGAAAAAATGTTAGGAAAGTAGCTTGGGTAGGTAGCTGTGGTTGTAGAATGGTGATCTATGATCATTTTTGTGTTCCAAACTGTTTTATCTTTTCAGGTCACAAGTGCAGGCAATTTTCATTCAGAGGAGATCAAAAGCTGAACATAACTAACTTCCCCCTCTTCTTATTCCCCAAACCATTTACTGACTTCCCAAAAGAGGCCAAGATCTGCTTGAGCCTCTCAGTTTCATCATGCTCCATAACACTTGCCTTGATGAAGATTTGCTTCATTCAAGGATTTCATTTCATTCTTTTCAAAGTTCTTTTCCCCCAAAATAGCCCAAGGTCTCTTGCCTTGGCGTTTTTTATCATCTCCATATTAACTCCTAACCCTACTATATAGCTCCCTAGTTTCTTTCCCCTCCCCTTACTAAAAACTATGTACATAATCCCCGTATGTAAATACTCACTCCCAGGCATTATAGCCATAATTCTACTAAGTCTGGGAAATCACAGTCCATCTGGGGCTGTCTTTAGCCCATCCGAGTCATTAAGGAGCTAGTTTGACATCTGGTCAGCTAGTAACCTCTTCCCTAGCCCGAAAAACCCCTCAAAAACCTTCAAAAACCCATATCCCACCCTTATCCCTAAGTCCGAATGTGGATATATTAACCCACCCCTTTTAAAACACTTAAAAACCCATTTTCCCTAAGTCTAAAAACCCCCGCCGCGCCATATGCAATTTGGAATATTCCTGGATCCCCGACTGTTAACCTTCCGCCAGTTAGCTCTCCCGTCCACCGTTGGATTGGGCCCTCCCCATCCGACGGCCCTCGCCGATTTCGGAGTGGCCCCCATGTCCGGACGTTAGCCTCTGAAATCGCAGCACTTTTCCCTCCGTACGAATTACACGTGGCCGTTTCTGATTGCATCGGGAGGGCTTTGACAGATACCGCTCCCGTACCAAAAGCGGTCCGACGGAAACCACTTACCGCCGTCTGCCATCCTGCGTCAGCACCCCACCCGCTGACGTCACCATTCCACTGCGGCCCCCTGCCACCGTGTTGCGCCACGTCGCCTTCCCTCGTTGGCCTCCTGTCGAGTCACCCTTGCCACGTAACCTACACCCATGTCTCCGCCACGTCACCGTCCCTCCACGTCATCATGCTGACGTCACCCGCCGTACAATGTCCCGTCATGCTGACGTCATCAGCACTTTTTGGGCGCAAAGGCACGAAAATCGCACTTCGGAGCCCCAGAATCAAATTCTGAGGCAGTTTTTGATGGCGATCGCTCATCGCAGGATTTTTTAGGCCAAAGTGGGGAATCTTCAGGGAATCTTTAGGGAATCTTCTTATTCTGCAGCCCCAGCAAGCCCGAAAGGCGCATTTTTGACCCGTTTTCTTCACAAAGCTTTCAGGAAGGAGCGCAAGACAGTTTTGAAGTAGACCGAGAGCCGAGCAGCGGCTATTAAAGTTTGATTTGACTCACAGCAAGGAGAGAAGCAGCCCAGTTCAGTTGTCAAAGTGTATCAGAGGAAAGAGAAGCAACAAAGTGTACCAATTACATTGTTTAATGAAGACCCTCAGTTCCCAAAGCAGCTTAACATTCAATGGCTGCCAACAAAGTCACATCAGGCAGCGGAAGCCCATCCTGGCTTTCTAGTCACAATTAAGGCATTAAAGGCCACCAAGCAGCAAAAGAATAGAAACCCATGCACAGTTATTGCAGAGACAACTGCACCAAGCCACCAAGGATGCCACATTTACTCAATTTTGATACGGCGGCCTTCAGCGCAGCCATAGATATTTTTAGCATTTATTTCCTGATAAAATTAGGTTAAAACATTCGTTTCTTTTAGACCTATCTTAGGTCAAGATGTAATAGACAATTTTCACTATATATACCACCCTCTGCATTGTCTCAAGGGTTGGTTGGTTGATAATTTCCATCAGAGACTCGCTGTGTAAAGCTGTTATCTTCTATAATCAAAGATTGTTTAAAAGCTTGGAGAACCGACTATCTGATGTGTTACTACTGGTTTGCAAGGAATAAACATGGAATTCATGTGCTGTGATATGAATCAATAAGTGTTTCTCCCCTCTGTTATTTTCATTTCATGTATGCTCAAGTTGCAGAACAAAAGATTAGTCTAGAATTTGCTTAAATGCACTCTATATTCAGTTTATGTGACTTCTTAATGTTTTCTTCTTGATTTAGGCATAAATATGAACTCCTTTATTGGCTCATATTTGCTCTATTTCACAAATGAATGACTGTTAACTAGGAATTCTTGACTGCTCCTAGCTGGGTTTATTCATCTTCTATGTGCTAATCTATTTGAGAGATTCTTAGTTGCCTCTCTTTTCCTTATCCCTCACTCCATCCCTTTAAATTTAAAGTTGTTTCATATACATCTACCTTGCTCTATGTTTGTCTTGTGACCAAGAAAACGCACCAGCAATCTCACTCTTTGACTCCACGCCCAATGGTTCGAAATTACCAAAATATTCTCTGCCTCTCTGTTTGAAAGTATTCTCCTTCCCACCAAATTCCAAACCAAACCCTTGAACCCAATACCTAGCCTAAAATCATCATCAACAAAGCTAAATCAGAAAGAGATAGCCCTCTCTGACTGCAGCTGGGCTAGAACCTGCAGTCCAAAGTTGGTTAGTGGTTACCTCGGCTGTATCCTTTCCGGATTTTAAGGACAACCTGAGTGATAACATAATGGCGACTCCACTGGGGACTTTCCTCAGATAATTTCACAAAGTTTCACAAAGAAGGTAAGAAAGCTCCGCTGAGACCATAAATCAAGTTTTCCAATTCCAATTGCTGTCCACTCTTTAAACTACAGATGAAGCCTGAATGCCAGCCAGGAAGCCTTTGAAACTGTTCTTTGCTTTGCATTAACAGAAGTAAATAAATGCTGCTTCAGTCAATCTTCATGTTAGTTTAAATTGTAGATAGTTGTCCCAAATTTTGATCAGTTATTTGCTATTACTAAAAAACATCCACAAGAAAATACCAAAAATAGGATTCAGAAGCTGGCTCCTAAAAAGAACCTACGACATACAAGGTCGAATCCAGATCCAGACCCTCCAGCTATTTTTGAGAATCCCAACCTAATCCTGAAGATCCTTAGGAAGCGAGAAAGTCAAGAAGACTTTGCTGATTTGAGTTCTGAAACAGCTCGGCCAAGTGCTGTTCCAACTCCAGTCAAGGTCCTATTTCGGTCAACCCCTGCATCCCCTTCTTCATCATCCACATCTCAAAACACCCCTTCCACACCTTCATTCGCTGCACATATTCCCATTACCACTAGCTCCGTTGTTCCAGTTATCCATGTTATCCCAATCGTTCATGTTGTTCCGTTTATCCCCATTGTTCCACATATTCCTACTAACATGGCTAATAGATATGCACCCCTGCAATTGCCTACTAACGCTGCGGCTTTACCTCAAGATTACCAATCCAAAATCACATATTTTGATTCCACTGGTCCTTTCACAGCCATTCAGCATGCCAAAAAGTTGCAAGATTATTTTGAAAACTATGAAATAGATGATGAAAGCATAAGAATGAGAATTTTTGTTCAGAGCCTAACAGGTGATGTAAGAACTTAGTTCAGATCACTTGCTGCAAATTCCATAACCACTCCTGATGAGCTTTACCTATCTTTTACAAACAGATGGGAGAAAAAGAAAGATCCCTTGCACATACTAGCTGAATATGATACAATTAAACAAGGTCCCCAAGAGACTGTGCAAGATTCAACAATGTATATAATGCATACCGCAGAATTTAAGACCTCCACCCGACCTCGCATTGTACAAATTTCCTGATGGTTTTGACCCTGATATGGCATATCAGTTGAAAGAAAGAGCTCCTAAAACCCTTGAAGACGTGCAAAAGGTTGTTGTCACGGTAGAAGCCAACTTAATCGCCAAAAGAAATGGAGCCCAAATGGAAAAGAGAACCACCTTTAAGGAAGAACCCTCAGCCTTTGACCAGAAGCTTGATGCTATCATTAATGGCCTGCAAAGACTAGGAGAAAGAGTAGAACATGTGGAAATAAAAGCATCATGGGAAGGAAAACAGTCCAATCCCATAAGAAACCCGAATTTTAGGAAAACACAGAACATAAATGCTGGTAGGCCTAACCAAGACCAAGACATCAGACCCCCTTTCCAAGATAACTATGTAGAAGGATCTACTTCTAGTCAACCCATAGAAGACGATCACATGAATTTAATGGATCTAAAGGGTGAGCATCAAACTCTCCTGACACAAGAAGACCAAGATGAACATGACTGCAATCAATTTCAGACTAAAACAGGTGAGTCTTTCGATTTTAAACAGGGTTATGATACTGCTGTGTACGAAGTACACAAACAATATAAACTCAGAACTAGGACCATTGACATCTCTGAGCCTAGTAAATCAAAAGAAAGCAAACAGCCCAACAAAATTAAAAACAAGGTTGTCATAACAGAAACAGCTGATACAACTGCCTCAAACCCAAATCAAGTGACTGTAGAAGACATAACAGACACACAGCCTTCTGTTGATCAGCCTCTGCCATTTCCTTCCCCTGAAGAAAGCTCAAACAGCGTCCCCAAAAGCACTCCTGAAGTTGTAAAACCGAAAGCTAAAGATTCCCATAACGCTGATAAGCGAGAAGAAACCGCTGATAATTCAAATGAAAAGGGAAAAACTGCCATTATCAACACCAAGACTCCACTGGAAAAGCCATTTAACTTGGAGACAGAAATAGGAAAACTTAAGATAGCCATTCCTCTTTCAGAACTCGCTAAACATGATGTATATAGGCAACAAATTCAAAAATCACTTCAGCTCCCAGAAAACAAAGATGATGTAAATGTTTTGGATGATACTCCTGAACTGCTGTTTGGCCCAGAAGTTAATGGAAAGACAACACAAGGACCTGTCCCGCCCTTTTATATCAGTTTGCACATACATGACAAAGTTCTGCATAACGCTATGTTTGACTCAGGGGCATCACACAACCTTATGCCCAAAGCAGTTATGGAAAAGCTGAACCTTGATATCACAAGACCTTACAAAGATTTGTACTCATTTGACTCAAGTCAAGTGAAATGTTTAGGCCTCGTCAAAGATCTGTGTGTCTCCTTAGTCCAATATCCCAACAAGACCATCCTCATGGATGTAGTGGTGGCCGATATCCCACCAAAGTACGGTATGCTCCTCTCAAGATCATGGGGAGAAAAGCTCCAAGGATCCCTCCAATTAGATCTCTCCTACGCCACCATTTCAGTCTTTGGGCAACCAAAGAGACTGTACAGAGAAACGCTGATGAAATATGTAGTGAGTAGTGAGAGCAAGCCTGAAAATTTTCCCATATACTCAATCCATTCCGATATGGATTCCTTCATTTTATTCAATGATGATACAAATGTTCCAATTGATGGTGAGCCCATGACTCTAGAACAGCAAATACACATCAATGAAGAATCAGCTGCACATACACAAGAAACTGTCAAAACAATTATTGCATCCAGCACGTTAAAAGAACCTCACCAAACAGAAATTTTAGAGCTGCCCAATCCTAACTTAGCTCAAACTCTTAGCACTATCCACCAGCCAGAAAACACATGGCACCTAGAGTTTGATGGCTCTGTTAACAAGTTAGGGGCAGGGGCAGGTGTCTGGATTTACAACACATATAACAACCATGCAGAAGGACATGCCTACAGACTGAATTTCAAGTGTACAAATAACATGGCAGAGTATGAGGCTCTGCTGTTGGGCCTTAAACTCCTTAAAGCTATAGGAGCTGTAAAAGTGTCTATTCTAGGTGACTCTGATTTAATAATACAACAGATGAAAGGTAATTTTGTTACCAATGACAATAGAATGAGAGCCTACAGGATGGCTACTACCAACATACTCAATACATTCGCCCAATCCAAACTCGACAAGATTTCAAGGAGTCATAACATTCACGCGCATAGCCTGGCCACTTTTGCAAGTACATGTAAGCTCCCTTTTGGGCCAAACCACCATTTCACAGCCGAAATAAAACATAGGCCCACTGTCCCAAATAACGTTACAGACTGGCAAGTATTTGAGAACGATACCCAAATTAACAATTTCCTTACTCTTGAGCATGAGTTTTCAGGCGTCAACATTGACATGGATGCCATGACAGATCCAGAACAGCAAACAGATGAAAATCAACATGCTGTGACAATTGCAACAGCTAATCAGATCCTGAAACCAACTATTTTTGACAGCGAAAACATCGAACAGCTAAAGCAAATATGCTTAGAAGAAACAGACAAAACAGAGGCAGAGGTCATTGACTTGAAAGACAATTATTTGCCTGCTGGCCTAACCCCACTAGAAGATATGTTTGACTCTAATGATGTCCCTAAAAAACCAAAACTGCAGCCTATAAACACTGAAATAGAAGAGCACAACATTGGGACACCAGAAAGACCAAAAATGATCAAACTGTCTAAAAATCTGCCACCTGACCAAAAACCCAAGTACATTGATTTATTCAAAGAATTCCAAGATGTATTTGCTTGGAGCTATGAGGATTTGAAATCCTATGACACTTCTGTAATCCAGCACACGATTCCATTGAAACCCAACCAAAAACCCTTCAAGCAGAAACTGAGAAGAATTAATCCTATGCTTCTTCCCCCGATTGAGAAGGAAGTAAAGAGGATGTTTGAAGCAGGCATAATAGCACCCATTAGATTTTCCGAGTGGGTGTCCAATCTGGTTCCTACAAGAAAAAAGACAGGTGAAATCAGACTCTGTGTAGATCTCAGGAATTTAAATCAAGTCTCCCTAAAGGACCACTATCCTTTGCCCAAGATGGACCACATCCTGCAAAGAGTAGTGGGATCATCTAGAATTTCTCTGCTAGATGGTTTTTCAGGTTTTAACCAGATCCTTGTTCACCCAGATGACCAAGATAAAACAACTTTTACCACACCCTGGGGAACATTCAAGTATGTAAAGATGCCATTTGGACTGAAAAACGTTGGTGCAACCTTTCAACGAGCAATGGATATTGCATTTGCTAAAGAAATACATGACTTTCTGGTTGTCTATCTTGATGACTTAACCCCATTTTCCAAATCTGACGAAGAACACCTCAAGCATCTCAGGCAAATTTTCATGACATGCAGGAAATATGGTATTTCCTTGAATCCCAAAAAGTCCCTATTTGGCCTTGAAGAAGGCAAGTTGCTTGGCCACATCATATCAAAAGACGAGATCAGAATTGATCCTGAAAGAATACAGGCCATCCTCCAAATTCCATACCCTAGAAACATAAAAGAGCTACAAGCATTCCTTGGGAAAATCAACTTCTTAAGAAGGTTTATTCCAAACCTGGCCGAATTAATAAGAACATTGAGCAACATGCTGAAAAAAGACGCCAAGGTAAGATGGTCCCTTGAAACGAAACAAGCATTTGAAAGCATAAAAACAGCCTTGACCCAAACCCCTGTCCTAACCAGCCCACAGTTTGACAAAGATTTTATTATATTTTCATTCGCCTCAGATCACACCATCGCTGTCGTCCTGTTACAAAAAGATGAAGAAGGAAACGAAAAACCAATCGCATTCTCAGCCGTGCTTTAAGAGATGCCCCTCTGAAATACCCAATAATGGAAAAACAGGCCTACGCACTTGTCAAGGCCATCAAGGATTTTAGGGTGTACATACTGTATTCACACGTGATTGCCTACGTCCCACACGCTGCTGTTAAAGACATATTGACCCAAGACGGACTAGAAGGCAAACGAGGCAAATGGATCGCAAGCATCCTTGAATATGACATCGAAATAAAACCAACCAAGTTGATAAAGGGACAAGGTTTAGCTAAACTCATGTCCGAAACAAACTTTCAGGCCTTAGACATTAACCAGCTAGACAATGAACCGGAGCTGGCGACTCCACAGATCAGTGAAATATTTCTGCAATGCCCTTGGTACACTGATATATGTCATGTATTGTTAAACCTGTGTGCTCCCCCAGGATATACCAGAACAAAGAAAAGATTTTTAAGAATGAAGGCTTTGAAATTTTGTGTTTTAGATGGTGCATTATTTTGGAAGAATCATGAAGGTATATTGCTTAACTATTTAACCATGAATGAAACTAACAATGTCATGAAGGAATTTCATGCAGGTGACTGCGGAGGACATCTTTACTGGAAATCCACTGCTGATAAAATTTTGAGAGCTGGTTTCTATTGGCCCACCCTTTTTGCAGATGTTAAAAAGTTTGTTGTTTCATGTCACAAATGCCAGATTTTCGAAGGCAAGAGAAAACTGTTGCCCCTGCCCCTTAAACCAATCTCCACAGAGAAACCTTTTCAACAATGGGGCCTAGACTTCATTGGAGAAATTCACCCCTCTTCCTCAGGCCAACATAAATGGATCCTAACAGCCACCGATTATTTCACCAAGTGGGTTGAAGCCATTCCCTGTAGACAAGCCAATGACACCATCATTATCCAATTCCTTGAGTGCAATATCCTTTCTAGATTTGGCTGCCCTGAGAAAATCATCACTGACAATGCCGCTGCCTTTAAGTCCAAAAAGATGATCAATTTCTGCCATAAGTTTCATATCACCCTAGGCCACTCTACAGCTTATTACCCTCAAGGTAATGGCTTGGCAGAATCTTCAAACAAGAGTCTCATCAACATCATAAAGAAGGTGCTAGAAGAAAACAAGAAGAACTGGCACAAAAAGCTGGTAAATGCCCTATGGGCAGACAGACTTGCAACAAAGAAATCCATTGGGATGAGCCCTTACGAGCTTGTATATGGCATGGAGGCCAGATTCCCATCATCCCTGGGCATCCCAACAATCAGACTGTTACAAGAGATTCAGGCTGAACCAAATGACATTCAAAGAAGAATTAATCAGACAATTCACCTTCAGCAAACCAGAGAGCAAGTTTATGACAGAGCACAAACTTTGCAAGAAAAGCTCAAAAGGATGTTTGATAAGAGAGCTAAGGCTGAGGATTTCTACATGGGTGACAAAGTTCTAAGGTGGGATTCACGAAGAGAAGACAAAGGCAAACATGCCAAGTTCGATTTTTTATGGAAGGGGCCATTCGTTATTTCTGCTATTCAGGGAAATAACACATATTTTCTCAGATCTATAGAAGGCGACAATGCTGAAGAAGGCCCTGTGAATGGCCGTATGTTGAAGCATTACCACGATCCATTGTGAAAAAGCATGCCACTTAGCTTTGTATATATATTTTGTACAGTAACATTTTATATATATTAGCACTCTGTTTTTATTTCAGCAGGCCGATTGTTCAAGGAAAAGCAGTAAATTCATGAAGGCACAGCAAATGCAAGTTTCCTGGTTTAGAGGAGTTCTGCCTCTGTACCAATCTCAGAAATGCAGCAAGAACAACAATGTCTCAGCAAAGCAATTCAGGTCAAAGAGAAGCTGTTTTGCACTTGTAATTCTCAGGCGAGAAATTGTTAACAATGAGGAGAATTTCAGCAAGTATTTTTAGGCCAGAACCAAAGAACATACATCGGTATCGATCCATGTTCTTCAAAGATATATTTTCAAGCAACACTGTATATAAAACCCAGCACGCAGAAGAAAGCAGGCGTTGCTAAAACAGTTCACAAAATTCACTTGAGGAGAAGGTTGTTTTATCACAGGGTCTCATGTTTTTAACAGCCAGAGAAAAGAAGTTTTCAGTTCACAGTGACAACAGAGATCAAGGCAGTCTCACCTAATATTATTGACTTTTCACAAGGAAAAGCCATCCCCAAGTGGAGCCACTGTTAGCCTCCTGTTGCAACAGGTTTCATCTTTCATGATTGACATTTTTACATGCCAAATATGTCATCTTTCATGCTGCAAGGTTCCATATTTCCAGAAGGAGACCAAAGAAGAAGGCCATGAAGTGTGCTGATCCAAATGCTATTGTTGTACTCCATTTTGATGAGTTGTTCCACTTTTTGGAGAGTTTTCATCTAAGGGAGGTCCAAACAGTCTAATCTTGGTCTCCCTAGGTTTCAATTTACTATTTTAGAATATAGAGAATCTATCTGTCCAAACAGCTTAATCTTGGCAGATTTATAGATAGGTAGAGAATCAAAGGGACCCAACTGTTTAATCTGGGCCCTGGTAGAAATAAGTGTAGAAGTTAGATAGGAAATCAGAAAAAGAAAAAGAAAAAATTGTAAATATGGGTCTGCTAGTCTAAGTGCACCCAGTTAAAAGAAGAATTTTTTTTAGGAAAGTAGCTTGGGTAGGTAGCTGTGGTTGCAGAATGGTGATCTATGATCATTTTTGTGTTCCAAACTGTTTTATCTTTTCAAGTCACAAGTGTAGGCAATTTTCGTTCAGAGGAGATCAAAAGATGAACATAACTAACTTCCCCCTCTTCTTATTCCCCAAACCATTTACTGACTTCCCAAAAGAGGCCAAGATCTGTTGGTGCCTCTCAATTTCATCATGCTCCGTAACACTTGTCTTGATGAAGATTTGCTTCATTCAAGGATTTCATTTCATTATTTTCAAAGTTCTTTTCCCCCAAAATAGCCCAAGGTCTCTTGCCTTGGCGTTTTTTATCATCTCCATATTAACTCCTAACCCTACTATATAGCTCCCTAGTTTTTTTCCCCTCCCCTTACTAAAAACTATGTACATAATCCACGTATGTAAATACTCACTCCCAGGCATTATAGGCATAATTCTACTAAGTCCGGGAAATCACAGTCCATCTGGGGCTGTCTTTAGCCCATCCGAGTCATTAAGGAGCTAGTTTGACATTTGGTCAGCTAAGTAACCTCTTCCCTAGCCCGAAAAACCCCTCAAAAACCTTCAAAAACCCATATCCCACCCTTATCCCTAAGTCCGAATGTGGATATATTAACCCGCCCCTTTTAAACACTTAAAAACCCATTTTCCCTAAGTCTAAAAACCCCCGCTGCGCCATATGCAATTTGGAATATTCCCGGATCCTCGACTGTTAACCTTCCGCCAGTTAGCTCTCCCGTCCACCGTTGGATCGGGCCCTCCCCATCCGATGGCCCTCGCCGATTTCAGAGTGCCCCCCACGTCGAGACGTTAGCCTCCGAAATCGCAGCGGTTTTCCCTCCATACAAATTACACGCGGCCGTTTCTGATTACATCGGGAGGCCTCTGACAGATAGCGCTCCCGTACCAAAAGCGGTACGACGGAAACCGCTTACCTCCGTTTTCCATCCTGCGTCAGCACCCCACCCGCTGACGTCACCATTCCACTGCGGCCCCCTGCCACCGTGTCGTGCCACGTCGCCTTCCCTCGTTGGCCTCCTGCCGAGTCACCCTTGCCACGTAACCTGCACCCATGTCTCTGCCACGTCACCGTCCGTACATGATGACGTCATGCTGACGTCATCCCTCCACGTCATCATGCTGACATCACCCGCCGTACAATGTCCCGTCATGCTGACGTCATCAGCACTTTTTGGGCACAAAAGCGCGAAAATCGCACTTCGGAGCCCCGGAATCAAATTCTTAGGCAGTTTTTGATGAGCGATCTGTGCCTGGAGCAGATCGCTCATCGCAGGATTTTTTAGGCCAAAGTGGGGAATCTTCAGGGAATCTTTAGCGAATATTCTCATTCCATAGCCCCCAGCAAGCTCGAAAGGCACATTTTTGACCCGTTTTCTTCACAAAGCTTTCAGGAAGGAGCAAGACAGTTTTGAAGTAGACCGAGAGTCGAGCAGCGGCTATTAAAGTTTGATTTGACTCACAGCAAGGAGAGAAGCAGCCCAGTTCAGTTGTCAAAGTGTATCAGAGGAAAGAGAAGCAGCAAAGTGTACCAATTAAATTGTTTAATGAAGACCTTCAGTTCCCAAAGCAGCTTAACATTCAATGGCTGCCAACAAAGTCACATCAGGCAGCGGAAGCCCATCCTGGCTTTCTAGTCACAGTTAAGGCATTAAAGGCCACCAGGCAGCAAAAGAACAGAAACCCATGCACAGTTATTGCAGAGACAACTGCACCAAGCCACCAAGGATGCCACATTTACTCAATTTTGATACGGCGGCCGTCAGCGCAGCCATAGATATTTTTAGCATTTATTTCCTGATAGAATTAGGTTAAAACAATCATTTCTTTCAGACCTATCTTAGGTCAAGATGTAATAGACAATTTTCACTATATATACCGCCCTCTGCATTGTCTCAAGGGTTGGTTGGTTGATAATTTTCATCAGAGACTCGCTGTGTAAAGCTGTTATCTTCTATAATCAAAGATTGCTTAAAAGCTTGGAGAACCGACTGTGTGATGTGTTACTACTGGTTTACAAGGAATAAACATGGAATTCATGTGCTGTGATATGAATCAATAAGTGTTTCTCCCCTCTGTTATTTTCATTCCATGTATGCTCAAGTTGCAAAACAAAAGATTAGTCTAGAATTTGCTTAAATGCACTCTATATTCAGTTTCTATGACTTCTTAATGTTTTCTTCTTGATTTAGGCATAAATATGAACTCCTTTATTGGCTCATATTTGCTCTATTTCACAAATGAATGACTGTTAACTAGGAATTCTTGACTGCTCCTAGCTGGGTTTATTCATCTTCTATGTGCTAATCTATTTGAGAGATTCTTAGTTGCCTCTCTTTTCCTTAGCTCTCACTCCATCCCTTTAAATTTAAAGTTGTTTCATATACAACTACCTTGCTCTATGTTTGTCTTGTGACCAAGAAAACGCACCAGCAGTCTCACTCTTTGACTCCACGCCCAATGGTTCGAAATTACCAGACTATGCTCTGCCTCTCTGTTTGAAAGTATTCTCCTTCCCACCAAATTCCAAACCAAACCCTTGAACCCAATACCTAGCCTAAAATCATCATCAACAAAGCTAAATCAGAAAGAGAGAGCCCTCTCTGACTGCAGCTGGGCTAGAATCTGCAGTCCAAAGTTGGTTAGTGGTTACCTTGGCCGTATCCTTTCCGGAGCTTAAGACAACCTGAGTGATAACAGATGATATTTAATATTATAGATAATCTAATAGTTGATAAAAGTTTCTATAATATGGTTTTATTGAGAGGTTGTAAATGAGACCAATGGCAAAAA
Source organism: Pinus tabuliformis (assembly GCA_031772625.1). Taxonomy (NCBI): domain Eukaryota; kingdom Viridiplantae; phylum Streptophyta; class Pinopsida; order Pinales; family Pinaceae; genus Pinus; species Pinus tabuliformis. The sequence continues at coordinate 512,004,288 of CM062806.1, read as the reverse complement.
AAAATTATGTCCCAATATTTATATAAAATAATAAATTAACTAAATTATTTAACTACTAATTTATAAAAATATATATATAATATCTATATACATTACTAATTTATAAAAATATATGTAAAGAAATCTTATACATTTAAATTTATAATTTTACATAAAAATACACATTTTAAATATTAGATACAATCACTAAATCCACTTTTAAATAAAAGCAACACAAAAATAACAAAAAAAATTGTAAAAACTTAACAATACAATACTACACATCAATGGCTACAATTAAGAAAATGACATAACTTTCACTAATAAAATCCCCAAATAGTCAATGTTGTTAAAGATATATTAAGCACTATTGCAAGGTGTTGTCACTAGGGAGAACGCCCAACCTACTTGCAACAAACCTGTTCCATTAGCACCTAAGCTATATATGGTTGACTTCTAACCATAGACCATGAAAATGGCTTTGAAAACCTACTTGCAACAAACCTGTTCTGTTGGCACCTAAGCTATATATGGTTGAATTCTAACCATAGACCATGAAAATTCCTTTGAAAACTATCCAGAAAACCAAACTCTGCCTATCACTATTTTTATGTAATTATGAAACTTTCCATATTTATCATAGTTGAAATTATGTTTATATTATAGACATATGAATCAATAACTTGTTGCTCTTAAGCTTTATTATTGCAAATTACCTAACATAATCTCTCTTATCACCGATGAAAAAGGTATTTATGGGATAAAACTATTAATGTGATGGATAATAGATATTTATTATCATTTATATATTAAATTAATGTCTTTGGTTGATGATATTTAATATTATAGATAATCTAATAGTTGATAAAAGTTTCTATAAGATGGTTTTATCAAAATCCTTTTCTAATCATTTGAGAGGTTGTAAACTAGACCAATGGCAAAAAAATTATTATGTCCCAATATTTATATAAAATAATAAATTAACTAAATTATTTAACTAATAATTCATAAAAATATATAAAATATCTATATACATTACTAATTTATAAAAATATATATAAAGAAATCTTATACATTTAAATTTATAATTTTATATAAAAATACACATTTTAAATATTAGATACAATCACTAAATCCACTTTTAAATAAAAGCAAAACAAAAATAACAATTTTTTTTTTGTAAAAACTTAACAATACACTGCTACACATCAATAGCTACAATTAAAAAAATAACATAAATTTCACTAATAAAATCCCTAAATACTCAAAGTTGTTAAGGATATATTAAGCACTATTGCAAGGTGTTGCCACTAGGGAGAACGCCCAACCTACTTGCAACAAACTTGTTCTGTTAGCACCTAAAGTATATATGGTTGACTTCTAACCATAGACCATGAAACCAGACTCTGCCTTTTATGATTCATGTCGACGTCCAATCAGAACTTGTTCCGTTAGCACCTAAGCTATATATGGTTGACTTCTAACCATAGACCATGAAACCAGACTCTGCTTTTTATGATCCATGTTGACGTCCAATCGGGAGGAGACACATATTGCAAATGAACCAGATTAACGTTTTCCATAAAACAGTTTCAAGAAACAAACCGTTTTTGGAAAACCTAGTTTCTTGCATTAAAAAACGAAAACTACCATATAAAACACTATCGTTCCATTTTTTATACGGTTTTTTTCAGAAGCGAATGCTTCCGTTCCGTTTCTGGTAATAGAGCTTGAAATTGAGATTTCGGATTAAGAACTGTCGTGAAATGGAAACAGAGCAACACAATATTTTCGTGTTGCATTGAAATGGAGGGCAAGGAGTTACCTTGAGAAGTCTGCTTTGTTTTTTTTCCCATTGTTTTCCTGTTGGGTTTTGCCGGTTTTTGTAATTTCTGGTGTGGTATACTACCAAACTACTATAAAATTTCAGCGTATATTTAATATAAATTTCATTGCCAATATAGTAATTGTGGGGCTAGGTCATTTGAAGCTAAATTCTTGAAAAAACAAAACCCAAATAACCTAATTTCAGGTGAAAAAGTTGGTAGATTGTCTGAAGCAATTGAATTAGAGGAAGGAATTAAAGGAGAGAAAGGGTACCTGTGCAAGTATTTTCTTGGGCTCTTGAAAGAAGACCAAGGCTTCTGATCCTTCCATTGTGGTCCAAATTTGCCCAACGAAAATAGATCCATGTTTTGTGAGCAAGCCATTGAAGAGATCCTCCTCAATCTTATCCCTCAACGCATCCAAATTCAACCATGAAACAATAACTGCTAGCGAATCACTTCAACATTTCATGTGAAAATATAAAACAAATTTGCAAATCAATTCTAAGAATGGAAATCGATCTAGAAACCCTAAATATCGATCCAGCTACCTGTACCTGTTTCCATATAGCCATAGATCAGATTGTTTTTTCAACTACTCAACATTCATTCGAATACACTAAGGCAGGGAAGAAAACTTGTTCTGGTCTTTCCTTTTTTTTCAACTACTCAAGATTCATTCGAATACACTAAGGCAGGGAAGAAAACATGACATAATGGTCTTTCCTATTTTTTCAACTACTCAACATTCATTCGAATACACTAAGGAGGGGAAGAAAACGCGGCAAAATGGTCTTTCCTTTTTTTCAACTACTTAACATTCATTTCGAATACACTAAGGCGGGAAAGAAAACGTGCCTAAATTAAATTTTTAATTTGGATGATTGTTAAAATTTTTAATTATAATTATTTATTTTTTTATAAATTTTAAAAAACATTATATTTTATGAATATATCAAAATGTGTGGAATGTATATTTTCTTATCTTATTGTATACTCATTTCAAAAAATTATATTTTTTATTTTTGCAAAATTACAAAATAATTAACCATGTTGTAAGTTGTAATTTTAAACAAATTTAGATTTGGATTTTATATAATTAAACAAAAAAACTATAAATATTTTTTTATTAATGTTTAACTATGTAATACTAATATCATGGGTTTCCATGTTATTTAAACAAATGAGATTTGGTTTTAGAATTATTATGTCAAACTTTACAGCTAAAAATTAACTTTTAACAATGCCATCTTTTATAACCAATTTGGATGTAGTTCATTGTTATGGTAATAAAAAATGAATCTCATGAGTCCTTGTTGGGCATGGAATCCCCCCAAGGCATGTTTTGGGGCTCAAAGCCCAAGTTTTGACCGGATGGTGTTGTAAAGCTCCACGAATTGCGGGTGCGAAAAGTATGTTAGAGTCATAAGGTTGTCCGCCCTAGTTTTGGAATGTAATGTCGGCCTAACCCTGGCCCGCAGACCATGGGACTGTATAAATAGAGCGAGGTTCTAAGTGTAGAAAAGAGAAGAGGTAGAGAAGGAAGAGGAGAAAGAGTCTGAGTGTCTAAGGGTGTCTTTGGGTCGTAGAGTAGGAGAAGGATGTGCCTCTGGGTGCACAGAGGCCTAGTAGTCCGTAACTGTGTGCATGAGCCCCTGCAGCTGAGTGCGCAGGGCAAATTCGAGTATGTAACCAAAGAAGGGATTAATAAAGAGATGTTTGATATCAATTTGTGTATTTGTTTTTGGATTAATGCATGTTTGATATAAATTGCAAATATATTGTTTTTTTACTACGCACACCTATATGAATGCTTTGATGTTGTTAAGTATAACTTAAAGCACTCAAGTAGGCTAAAAGAATCAAGTAACTATGGAATACTAGTAAGGACTTGGATGATGACAGTGTTTGGCCCCCGAGTAGGGTTGCACGAAGGCAGAATCTCAGGCTGCGAGACATAGGAAAGTGTGCATAGAGAAGTGTGTGCAAGGTCGAACCACAGACCTCTTGAACCCATCAGACATCTCCAGGGTGTGGAAACCTAATTCTAGCACCCTCTCGTACTACTTCAAATGAGACCTCAGTCCGCGCTCTGTGGACTGTTGCCAAAAGGACCAGTAGTACTGGGATTCGTTTGGCTAAATCAACTCTAGACCTGGGTTAGGCCCCAACAAGCCAACAAATGGTTTCATTTTCGGGACTGGGATCTACATAAGAGATGTCTAATGTCGTACCATTAGGGTTTGACAAAGAAAGGAATTGAAGAGTGGCTAGACAGAAAGATTCACGAGTTCACGGTGCAGGAAAACAGAAATCCGCGAGTATCAAAGGAAGAGTGGTTAGATCGCTACTTATATACAGAAATCCATGAAATTTTCTTTGCATCCTTCCCCTCTGAATTATATGAGTGTATCGCGAAGCTGGCAGACATTTATGGAAGGTGTAGGCTCGACAAACCTACTGTGCGGACTCCAGAGTTGGTGCGCAGACTGGAATCATCAGAAGAAAAGATCATGCACTCAGTGGACCATTGGCTGGATTGAATTATAGGAGGGTTTATCACTGAGTTAGTGGGAGATACTTCGGTCAGCTATAGCAAGGCAGAACGACGCTTCCTTAAAGGACCGTGAGGTAAGTACGTTAAATATTTGAACACTTGGATTAAGATGCTACTGTGTGAAAAAAATGGTTATGCGAATAAATTGATGTTAGGGGCTATGCGAAGTGGGAGGATCTACAGAAACGAAGGTAACAAAGAATTAGAGACTAGTCCCTTGATTTCACCTCCGCAGGAGAGTGAGGAGGAGCTCACGAAAGTTTCACCAAGAAGTGCGATTAGTCTAATAAGAAAACGAATTCCACACATACCACCCCCACCTACACCACCACCAGTTTCACCATCTTCAACCCCATCTTCGCCCACACCACCTTCGCCACCACCACAGTTCAATATGGCGAGCGCAATAAAGTTGTTGGTGTTCAAAGGAGTAGGAAATGAAGATTCAGACAAATTTTGGTTCGTAGTAAAGGTTGTATGGGAAGCACAGGGAGTCATGGATGACAACATAAAGAAAGAAACGCTGGTCAGTGCTTTGTAGGATCGTGCACTGACATGGTACATTAAGTATTCCAATGACAACCCAAATGTAGGCATCGCAGATATCCAAGCTGCGCTAATCAGGGAATTTAGCAGGCCAAAATCAGAGACACAGTCGATTATTGGATTTAAGGAAATCGCGATGCTTCCAAGTGAGACCCCCTGGGAGCTGGATCAGAGACTGAAGTGTATGATTCATGAAGCCAACATGACCTTGAGCCACACATGGTTTGTAGCATCGCTAACGCCGCATCTAAGGACCGCGTTGTCTCAACAGAAGCTATCCACCTAGACCAAAGCATTGGAGATCAAAATGAGACTACACGAGACCCCGATACAAGATCCTAACATGGGAGTCCAACAGATCTACGCGCAGTTGAAAAATTTGTGTCTTGAGATGTAGAGTTTGAAACAAGATAGGACAACTCGCCTAGAAGCATGCGAGGAGGTATGGTGCTTAAAGTGCAAAGGCTAAGGACATGACGAGGACCATTGTCTAGTCTTCGCGAACTACCTGGCGGGAGGAGGGCCGATGCCATTGAGACCAGGAGCACAAGAAGGACCGAGCGCGACACCTGCATTATGGTGTGCGATTTGTCAGATAGGAGGGAAGCATGCTACAGATAACTGCCATCTATTACAGAAGTATATGCAGACATCCCAGTAGTTGTTCTGTAATTTCTAGGGGTTAGTAGGCCATGATGAGCATACCTGTAGAAGTTATGAACTAATGATGGATCAGACTCCTACCTACAGAGTTCAGACTGAAACACAAGCCCTTGATCAAAATGCAGGGGTGGCACGCACTGGATTTCAGGGGCGCGGACGAGGTCGCAGTGGAATGGGACCAGGAAGAGGTCGTAGACAACTGATCTGTTACAATTGCAGAGGGTCAGGGCATTATGCCCGCAATTGTACAAATCCAACGAGAGCTTCATGTTTATATTGTACCCAGTTTGATCATGAGACAGAGGATTTCCCCACACTAATAGCGAGGTTGTGCGATAAAGGAACACTCCAACCTCCCCCAACTCAGAATCTGCAAATGATGAGGTTTGAGCCGTGTGAGGAGGACTCGCATGTAAACATCATGCTTCGAAGTGGTATTACGACAGGAGATGACAAGGGCAAGCAGCCCGAAGAGAGTGCGTGGGTTCATGAGGCTCCAACAAAGGAACCAGAATTTGATTTGGAGCGCACAAAGGAGACAAAATAGAACTAGAGATGGACCCATCAATGCTCACTACCTTTCCGGATACATGCATGAAGCTACTGCGCGATAGCAAAGCTGTGAAGGGACTACAAGAGCTCATCGCTAGATGTGCTGGACCAGGAGAACCCCGTGTAGTCCAAAAGCTCAGAAAGCACTCAACACGAATAGGAAGGGAGATGAGATTGACTACGCAAATCGGAGAATATGAGATGGATCAAGTGATTTTAGACCTAGGATCAAATGTGAACGTCCTGCCAAAATAGATGTGGGAGCGCATGGGCAGGATTGCATTGCAATGGTCTCTTATTCAATTGCGATGGTGAACCAAAAAAACATCCTACCAATGGGAAGATTGCAGGGAATAACTGTAGATATCAAAGGTGTGAGTACGCTTGTAGATTTCAAAGTGATAGATATTGTTGATGACAACGATCCCTATCTCGCGCTACTGGGAATAGATTGGACCACTGACATGAATGGAGTAATAAATCTAAAGAATCGCAAGATGATTTTTGAGAAAATGTCACTGCGTGTAGTGATACCTTTAGACCCTATGGAAGGATCGCGCTACACAGAGCTGATGCATGACTGCAACAGTGACGACGATCGGGATTGTATCTACAAGATAACCGCATGAGAGCAGGATTAGGTGAATCCAACAATGGATGGCAAGATTTCGTGGGAGCGCGAAAGCTCCTGCACCTCAGATTCAAATGAAGTGATAAAAATATGGCAGAACCAGTTACACGAGGTAACTACGCTCAACTACAACATGATGATAAGGTCACTATGTTGTGTAGCAACGGAAGAAAGAAATATGCCTATGTATGACGGGTTGAATGAGGTAGATGATTTCCTGAACAAATTTTAAAAACCAGTACTAGAACAGCAACGTTTCGACGTGCTGAAATGGCCACTGCACGCTTCGCTCGCAACGTGGTGGGGTACACACCAGTAGAATTTTGAGGATTGGTGGGAATGTAGAAGGATGATGTGCCTCCGATTTGGGAAACCGCAGATGTGGCTAACAGATAAGTATGACAGATGGGATGATCCACGTGCACACCTCATGAAATGGACCAAGGTCTACGGGGAATAGCCACAACCAGAGTGGGTGCACCTATTCTATCATACCCTGGATATCATACCCACGAATTGGTATAATGAGACGAAGCTCCTCCATGGCACAAGATAATGGGACATCTTACGCGAAGGATTCCTGTTAACCTTCATGTTTTAGGATCGTTGGTGGGATACTGTTGATGATGCGCTGCAAGCAGTAAAAACAACTATCTTCAAAATACCTCAGGAGCCAATGGAAGTGTTGCAGCCAGAATGGGTGACCCAGCTGAGCTGCGCGCTAGAATGTTACAATGTAAACATTGACGAGGACGACAAAGATCCACGAAAAATCAACATTCCAGAAATAGAAGGCTATCACGAGGTTCAAGGACCATTGATTGAACATCCTAACATCACCACACCAGTAAAAACAAAGCAGGTAAACATTGGGACGAAGGCTGAATCGAAGTATGCAACGCTCAGTGACTATTGGGATGATGCCACAGTGGATAAGGTCGCTGAGTTACTCCGCGAGTACCAAGACTTATTCCCAACTAATATCACGGACCTAAAGGGGATCGTTGGCAATTTAGGGATGATGAAGATCACCCTAAAAATCGATGCAAAGCTGATTAAGCAGAGGCCTTACCGCTTGAATCTGAAGTACAAGGAAAAGGTTCGCATGGAATTAAAAAAAATGCTCGCAGCCGGAATTATTGAGCCGATGGAAGAATACGAGTGGGTAAGCCCTATGGTAGTACAGGAAAATAAGCAGAAGGGTGAAATAAGAATATGCATGGACCTCAAGAAATTGAATGATGCCTATGTACACAACTCATTCCCAACCCCGTTCACAGATGAAGTATTGGAAAATATTGGCGGACAAGAAGCATACTCTTTCACGAATGGGTTCTCAGGGTACTACCAGATCAAAATTGTGCCGGAAGACAGGAGCAAGACGACCTTTGCAATGAAATGGGGCTACTTTAAATACATCGTTATGTCGTTTGGGTTGAAGTAAACGGCAGCCATATTTTTGTGCATAGTTGTTGTCGCATTCAAAGAATACATCCACAAGTTCCTGGAGGTCTATCTGGATGATTGGACTATCTTTGGATTGGTTAAGCATCACGTAGCAAACTTACGCTTGATACTGGATACTTGCCGATGACACCAGATTGCGCTGAACCTTAAGAAGTGCACATTCCTTGTTCCCTTTGGGAACCTATTGGGACATGTGGTCTGCAAACAGGGACTGATGGTGGACCCCGTGAAGATTGCAGTGATTCTAAATTTTGAAGCACCGTGAAGTGTTAAATAGTTGTGTGCTACCCTGTGACATATGGGGTACTACAGGAAGTTCATCAAAAGTTATGCCCAGATCACCGCACCGATGGAGAAACTGTTGAAAAAGGATGTCACGTTCTACTGGAATGATGATTGCATGAAGAGCCTGGATGTACTAAATGAGAAATTGGCCTCCACGCCCATCCTGGTCTTCCTAAAATGGGACGTGGAATTTCATGTCCATGTTGACGCGTCATGTATAGCATTGGGAGCGGTACTAACACAGGAGGGTGCAGAGGGATTGGATCACCCTATTTCGTTCGCAAGTCACTGGTTGTCTAAAGCCGAAAAGAACTATTCCACCACCGAATGGGAGGGTTGGCTATGGTGTACGTGCTCCAAAAATACTGGCACTATTTACTGGGAGGACATTTCAAGATGTATACAGACCATTCCGCGCTTAAAAACTTGGTCAATAAACCTATGTTGGGGGGGTGCATCTGTAGGTGGCTCTTATTGTTTCAAGAATATGACTTTGAGGTTGTGGTAAAGCATGGTCGACTAAACGCATGACCGGATCACTTGTCACGTGTTGAGACAGCAAAGAACCTACTACTTTGGAGGAAGGATTAACTGATGCACAGCTCTTTGATGTGCACGTCACGGATGGACACTTCGCAGATATCATCTACTTTCTAAAAATAGGGACTGTGCTGAAGGAGTACTCCGTTCAACAGAAGAAGGAATTGGTGGTGCGCGCGATAGACTTTTCTTTCATTGCGGGGCACCTATACAAAATGGGTAGTGATGAGATATTGCGAAGGTACGTACCTGAATTTGAACGAAGTCAGATCCTCGCAGAAGCACATGGGGGCGCTACAGGAGGACACTATGCAGGACGAGCAATAGCACAAAAGATTCTTTGCGTAGGGTTGTGGTGGCCAACCCTTCATTAGGATTCAAAGGCACACTGTAAGGCCTGCGATATTTGTCAAAGAACCGGTAAACCATCGTGAAGGGATGAGATGCCTTTGCATCCACAAATGACACTACAGCCCTTCGAAAAGTGGGCAATCGACTTTGTGGGACCTATTAAACCCCAGGGAAAAATGGGCGCGCGATACATCATCACCACGACGGAGTACCTGACGCGCTGGGCAGAAATGCAACCAGTGAAAGATTGCACGGCTGCTACAGCTGCGAAGTTTTTGTTTGAACACGTGTTGACCCGATTTGGATGTCCGAAGATCTTAATGAGTGATCGCGGTACACATTTCCTGAATGAAACCATCAGTGCACTCACAGAAGAGTTCTAGGTGTATCATCAGAAAAGCACACCATATCACCCACAAGCCAATGGGACAGTAGAAGTGTTCAACAAAATACTAGAGACTACACTAACCAAAGTGTGCAATGCGTAGCGAAACGATTGGGACCTACGCGTACCTGCAGTACTATGGGCTTATAGGCACGAAAAATTTTAAGAACCCCCCTAAATTTATATGTATAATAAATGAGTGAATCCCCATGGTATATAGGAAAAATGGAAGGCGATTTTATCAATAATATAATATGTATATATAATTTTTTTTGGCGAATCTTTTACTGAAATATAAAATCTTGTAAGATCTTGGTGAATCTTTCCCTAAATAATAAAACTTTGTAAAGTCCTGGTGAATCTTAACATTCTGAACTCTTAATGGCCCCACACTTTTTTTCATTCACAGTTTATGAGCTTAGTACCGAGACTATTGATTTTCCTAAAGGATCGAGGCAAACAAACGAAAAGGATGTTGATATGTTTGCTATCGTCAATGAATTAGCTAACAAATTGGACAAGTAAGGCTAGGCAAGAAGATAATGAGGGAAATTATGTTCACTACCAAGGGAAATGGAGAGATAAATTGGGAAAATACACTATGTCATGTTAGCCATAGAAAAACTGGCTTTGAATCTCGAGCTACTAGGAAATGGCCTCAAACAAAAAAAACTCAGTTATAGGGAACATAGGAAAGGGAAATTGTGGGAATTTATTTAGAATGTTAAGTTTAACCAGTCAATAACATAGTTTATTTCCATAAACCATCAATGGTCCTTTCCCTGTTGTAGGGCTTAAAGTGGAGCACTTGCATGTTGCATGTTTTCATGGATGCTTAATACCTCACTGCAAGAGGTTTGAGATGTATTGAAATATGTGGAATTTATTTTGTCACTAGACACACATGATACTTGGCTTAGTTAACAAGCCTTAGTTTTACAAATTGGGCCATTTTGTAAAACTTCACCTTATTCTATCATTGAGGTTTTTTTCTATGAACAACCCTTTATAAATTGATATAGTATGATATTTTACCCTACAACTATGATTATGAAACTAAGAAATGTATGCAAATCCTTTTATTCATTGAAAATTGGTAATGATTATTAACTTACTATGATTGAAAATGTGATTCTTACATGAAGGCATTGAAGAAACTTATTGTCCATCAGGATCCTAATATTCTTACAATTGCACTGAAATGATTCCAAGTTCTATTTTCCACCATTTAATCCATGTTTTCACATTGTCCTAATGTTATCTTGGTTCATACAGTTCGTAACTTTTTTATGGACTTTACTCTTTAGTTCTTACACGAACATTTTATGAATATTCAAATTGGGAGGTTTGGCAAGTTGAACAAGAGGGTAACATTCCTTGAAACACTGGATCTATCACCTTAGGAGTGTGGAAAGGGAAATGGTTTGCATATATACAGGCTTTATGTTATTGTTGTTGTGCACTTCGAGATGTTAAATGCCTCCTTTTTTGGGTATTATGTTTGTTATGTAAAGGAAATGCATGGATCATGGTATAGAATAGATGGGGTTATTTTTTAATTAAAAAGTCAACTATAAAACTCCATCTAATCATGAGATCACATGACTATCTCTATTTTAGTCAATGTGTATGAAATTAGTGTTGATAATACTACTTTGGTTGGAAAGCCACGAAGAGGATGAAGGTCAAGTAAGTGTTTAAAGCTATCATCTAACTTTAAACTACTTGATTACTCTTACGATTTTCATAGAAGCATGTGGAAAAAATAAAATGATTTTTTGTTTTGTTTTGTTGACTTTATGAAAACTTTTGACATTGTGCCTAACATATGAAAGACAATGGAAGATCTAAAGTTTCTTTTTGGATTAGGATTGTTTGTAGTAAGGTTGTATTCTAATTTCAAGAATAGTGATTTTTTATTAATAGAAACCTATTGTAATCTAGAGGTTAATCAAGGATGTCATTTATGCCTTACTCTATTTGGCCTCAATATTGACAAGTTAGAAGTGTATTTAGAGAAATCAAGTTGCGTTGGAGCTACCTTCAGTAGAATAATAATCATTGTTCTTTATGCATACGTGATTATTCATTTAGAAGGGATCCTCTCCAATTTTGAAAAACAACTAAGAATTCTTAAATATTTTTTAAGCTAGTTTTGTAATGTTAGTGAATTGACAACATGATCAACAAATCTATGCACATCCTCTACCCTAAGTTTGTGTATAACAATAAAATCAAGGAGGAAATTATTTTGTACAAATATATTGAAGTTCACCTATATGACAAGCTCAATTTGAGCTATAATATGGAAAGAATGATTAATGGAGATTGAAATCTCTAATTTGGCCTTGAGAACAATTGTGGGAAAATAAATCTATGGTTTTGGGAAAAAAAGAATATCCTCTTTAATATGCTTGTTATGATATTTATATTATATCATTATAACGTTGGAAGTTGTCACATTTTCAAAGAAATTTGGAGAAAATCAATCAAATCTAGACGTTTTTTATAATTAATAAAATCTTAAATATAAAACAATATTCCATATCCAAATATTCTTTTAGAGGTTGGCCTTTCATCCATTGATCTTATATCATTATAACGTTGGAAGTTGTCATGATTGAATTTAGATAAAATCAATCAAATCTAGAAGTTTTTTATAACTAATAAAATCTTAAATTATAAAACAATATTCCATACCCAAATATTCTCTTAGAGTATGGGCTTTCATCTATTAATAATAAGGCTATGTTTAGCTAATTAATTACAAGCACAAAAAAATCAACATAAACACAAAGGATTCCTAGCATTGCTTCAAATAGCAATGAAAATCAACAAGACATAAGAGAGGGTGATGTAGGGGCATTGATTCTTGGCTTAGCCATTAAATGATAGTCATGGGAGGTCTCTTTAAACTATTGAGACTACCAAAAGTACTATAATAATTAAAATTAATGCGAAGTTGTAGTGTAATTGATAGTTTGAGAATCGAACAAAGTTAGTGTACTATAAGAACTTCATAAGCTCCAATTTAGAAGATTAAAATTAACTTTTTATTTAGGCATCTTAAAAAAGTTTTACATTTTCAGTTCTTTAAATAACAAGAAATGTTGCAGAGCAACAAGTCCCTACCAGAGATTCTAAAAATATATAGAATCCTCTCGAGATGCACTGTTAATACAAGGGAATATATATATATATATATATATATATATATATATATATATATATATATATATATATATATATATATATCAAGGAATATTCTATATATTAATTCATATAAATGAAGATGCATATAGAGGTTTATTTATGCTCATCTAGAGAACTGAAGAAATAACATAGAAAAAAAACTTTAGGCCAAGAAAATAGCATGAAGAGTATCATGTAGCCTATCAATTATGAAAGTATAAAATAATTACATATAATGAATGGTTAAGTTCCTTCATGATGTAAAGTAGAACTAAAACTACGGGTGCAAGAAAAGACAATTGTGACTAAAAATAACATTTAATCAGTATTCTAGTCCACCTATATAGTCTCTGGAAAAACTTTAGGACAAGAAAATTGATGCAAGAGCATCTAGCTGACGGGTTATTGATGAGCCCCAAATTTGGTAGCTTGTTGGGCTAATTTGGCCTAATTATCCTTGTTCAATCCTTCATTTTCATAGCTTATGCATTATTTTTCAGTATGTTATGTCATTTGTACGAATAAGGGTAGTCACTCTTCCTAGGTGGCTAACACGTGCTCATTTCAGGTTTTTTGACACATGTTGGAGCAAAATTGAGCAATCATGGGCTGGAAGACAGCCAAGCTTGGGGTGAGGATTCGTAGGGGGGTTGTCTATGGCATTAAATAGCCTTCCTTGGGATCTTCACCCCCAACTCCGAGCTCCAAAGGCCACCAAAACCGGATCTAGAAGGCAGCCAAGCAGATTTTGGAAGAAGTTGTCCACTCACAATTTGGGCAGCGAAGTCCCATAGATTTAGGAGGCTAGCTAGGGCCCTCGTGGTGTATAAATGTTAAGGCCTCAGCCTTCGTGAGGGACTTTTGGAAACCATTGCATATTTTGCACTACAGTGCTGCTAGCTTTACTTTGTTCTCTTGTAGCCATTGTGGCATAACTCTTGACTTATGACTATTTTTTGATAATGAGAAGCAATTCGATTTTATATCAACTCTGAGTTTCCCATAGGAGCCATAGCTCTCAGGATTGGGCCAAACAGAGAGCCTAGGGCCTCCTTCTTTGTACTGTTACCTTTCCTTATGCATCATTTTTCTCCTTTTATGCATTTGAAACATATTTCTGTTGGACAGATTTAGGTGTGTTGGTTAAATAGGTCACTGTTTATGAATAGAATTGATTTAGATGTTTAAAATGGATTGGTAGGATAATAACAGGAAGAAGCTCCAAAAAAGGGGTCAACAACACTCTCTGTTTCACCTCATCCTTATTGGATCAGGGGCTGGAACTGAAGGAACAGTGTTGCCCCAACAAAAACACTAGTTTGCTTGACCATGCAATCCTTATTGTACTGTTTTCATTTGCAGAACTTAATTATGGGTTTAGATCTCTGAAATGTTCTCTGCATGATTGATGTACATGGTTTTCTTTCCCAATAACACTGTTTTTCATTCGTTTTATTGACAGTTAGAGTAGATTAGCTAGGACTTTGATTATTTGTAAGACGTTGTTGATTCGGTTAAATGTACATTGTGCAGGGCATCTCGACCACTCTCTCATCCGTCTAAGCCTCATCAGAGCTAGTTGTTCCATCTCCTAGCTAGGTTCCTCGTCTCACATCTGTCCTCTTGCCCACGTAACCCTACCTTTTTGTGCAATCATTATTTCAGCCTCCTTTGAGCCAATTCAGCCATCTACACCTTCTCGCCACTTACATCCACTAGTCCCTGGGCCACTACCAGACCCCTATCCTACCTCCATATCCATTAATGCATCTCCCCTCACTCACCCATCCACCAAAATCCAATTTTTAAACATCCTGTAGAAATTTCTGAACATCCTGTAGAAAATCCTGAACTTCCTGTAGAACCCTTGCAGACTTCCTGTAGAAGCTCACAAATGAGGTTCCTTGAGAGCCAAACTTTGTGAAACTCTCTAGAAGGGTGTTAGGGACTCCTTAGACCCTCTCTGAACCTTCCCAACCTCTTCCAAGCATTTCTCCTCCTTGATCCACCCCTGCACAGTAAAAAGCCAGTCAAATGCACATGCATGAAAACTCTAATAAGTTATTCAAAAATGCAAAAAGATGTTTTCTTCAGGTAGAGGTAGTCTAGACACATGTATTTTACCTTCATAGAAGTAATGGCATTCCTTCCAGTAGTTTGCATTCTCTCTCTTGCATCAGTAGGACTAGCTAGTAGAACTAGGGTTTGTGTTACTTTTTGGCTTTCAGTTCTTTCCGCAAGTAGATTAGCTTCCTTTGAGTTAGATTTCATCCATCAGTCAAAAAGCTTCTTCTAAGAGCTCATAGAAGTTGGCTTAAGCCCCTAGCAGGACTTCCGCCAGCTAACCAAGTGACAGCTGCGGCAAGAGCTAGTACTTGTGCATACAACACCATCGCTTCCAAGTTTGTTACGAACTACCGGGTTGATATAAGTAAAGAAGGGAGTCCCATGAGTTGCAGAATTATTGCTGCAATACTGGAGACCACCATCTTTTTGGCGCCAATGACAGGGAAGCGTCAGAGTATTTGTGATTGCTGCTTTTCTTCTATTTTCCTACTCTCGCCTTCTGCTAAATAGTTTATTTCATTTCCATTCTGCAATTTCATTTCTGCAAAAGTAAACTAGACACCTCCTACTTTCATAGATTAGACTTTCAATTCTGCAAGCGTAACATAGAATTTCAATTTTTCAAGCGTAAAATAGAATTTCAATTTTGTAAGCGTAGTCTAGTATCTCTTTCTCGCAATTTGATTTCAGCAGAATAGATTAGACCTTTCCTGCTTTCATTTCAATTCTGCATTTTCATTCCCGCAAAATATATTCTAGTTAGTTGCAATTCCATCTGTTTCAGTTTTGCAGGTACAAGAAGAGAAAAAACAAAAGCAATCAAAAGTCTTTCCATTTCATGCCTCGTAGGAACAGAGATAAAACCGGCAAATTCTTACCCAATACCCCCACCACATCACTGAGTCAACCTTCTCTCTTCTTTGGTGGCAGTGATCCAGAAGAACCTATAGGTGAACTTCCTGAGATATACGAAGATCCTATAACAGAAGAAGAGTTAGAGAACACTCCATCTGAAGCCATGGCTAAAAACCGAAACGGTAGAAGAGAAGATGAGAGAATAGAAGGTGCCTTTCCCATCCGAGAGACCAATGGAGACATGAAAATGAAAAACATAAGCCCCTCCGCTTTACCTCACTTCCATGGGTTGACTACTGAAGACCCTGATACCTTCCTGTTTGAGTTTGTTGTCCTTTGTCGAACCTATGATTATACAGAAGATGAGAAAAAATTGAAACTCTTTCCCTCTACCCTCAAGGATGCAGCACTACGTTGGTTCATGGGTTTACCTGGAAACAGTATCACCACTTGGGCTCAGATGCAGCAAGCTTTCAATACCAAATACCGGGACTACTGTAGGTCCAAGGAAGCCAAGGGAAAATTCTTTTGGATGACCATGGGAAACGATGAGTCTTTAGAAGATTACGAGGAAAGGTTCCAACTTAGCTATAAACGGGCCAGGTGCACACTTGACCCTGAATCTCTAAAGCTGGTCCTACTTCGAGGAGTCCCTGAAGACCTTCTAGATACCCTTCACATGCAAGCTGGAGGAGATATTTACCAACTACCTTATGAGGATATAAAGACTGTGTTTAGAAACCACTCTAGGGCAGCCCAGAAAAGAATTAGGGAAACCCACTTTCAACTAGTACTACTTTCTCCAAGCATGAGTTTGCTAATTAGCTAGAGGACCTCTAAAGCGAGGTGAGACAGACCATTGCCATGCAACTTGATACATTCCAAATCCAGCAAAAGAAAGAGGAAGCTGAGAGGGCTTTGGCCATCTTCTGTCCCAGGTGTACAAGGAAGCACCCTAAGAACGAGTGTCCAATGCACTTAGTAGAGGTATGTTTCGTTTGTGAGGAGGACCACCCCACAAACCAATGCCCAACCTTACCAGGATTTAAAGCCATATACCAAGGGACTGAGGCACCCACTGAACCTCTCTACTTCCTCAACCAAAGGAGGCCGCATGGACCTAGACCTTACCAGCAGGGGACCTAGACCTAGACCTTATCTGCTCCTATGCCTTCTTGGGGTCCCCCTGCTCATCCTTCCTGGTCTGCACCTCCTCCATGGTCTTACCCACCTCAATACCATACTCAACCCACTACTCATTCGTTTCACTCACATGTCCAGCCACAGCCTCAGTGGAATGCACCTCAACCAGGGTGGAGGCCCCAGTACAACACTCCTCCTGCCATTTTGCCTCCACCACCGGCTCAACCACAACCATTACCTCCTGCTCCTCCAAGACAACCCCAAATGCCTGCTCAACCGAACCTGAACCCCAACAACCGACAGGCCCAGCAGGTATATACTAGGGAAACAACATGCCCTACCTATGCTGTGGAGATCCAGGAGATCAACCTGCGATCCGGGAAGACTCTTCCAGATCGCCAACCTCCTCCCCCAGAGGACGAGGAAGATAAACAGGAAAGTGAACCCAAAGCCATTCCACCCTTTCCTGAGAGACTAACAGTAACCACACAACCCAACCCAGAAGAGAATGAGCTTCTGGGAGAACTCAAACAGTTGTGTGTGAAGATACCACTTCTCCAGGCCATCAAAGATGTACCGATATACAACAAATTGGTTAAGGAAAAGTGTTTCAGGAACCCAGGCAGGCGAAAAGAGATGCCTCAACTATCAATGTCATAGGGCAACTGTGTGATCTTATGTTGGGGCAAGTAATCTATCCAAAGTATTTGGATCCTGGGAGTCCTGTAGTTGATGTCCACATCAATGGCACCATCATACCCCACACCTTGATTGATCTAGGGGCTGCCATTAATGTGATGACCAGGGACACCATGCTCAAACTCAACCTTCAGGGTTCCTTAAGGAAAACCTCGACAGTCCTGTAGCTGGCAGATCGCTCCACCGTGACTCCCGAAGGGATTGTGGAGGATGTCTTGGTCTCTGTTGACTCTTGGGAGTATCCTGCGGACTTCTTGGTCCTTCAACCAAAGCCAAAGCTTACTGGATACCCCCTTATTTTTGGAAGGCCTTGGTTAGCCACTGCGGATGCTTACATAAGTTGCCGAGCGGGAAACATGACCATCAAAAATGGTCCTATGTCCAAGCAGCTAGTCCTATACCCTCCTGCCCAACCGCTGTTAGAGCATGGCTTACCACTTTGGTTGGAAGAAGGAGAAGAGGATGAGGTATACTCTGCACCCTTGTGCACCTTAGAAACCACCAGGGGAGGTCCTCAAACCGAGGATGATTTGATTGAGACCTTGATTCAGAATCCACCTCCCAGTGCATTGTCCTTAGAGGAATTGGTGGAGGATACTCAAGCCAGTACCTTAGTGGACCTATGTGTGACTGATACGACCTCTCCCAGAGTTAAGAATGTGGAGTTTGGTCCCGAGAGAACTTTAAATATCAGCTCCTCCCTATCCCCTTTCGAGGAAAAGGAGCTGTGTAGCTTGTTGGCCAGTCATCTAGATGCTTTTGCTTGGAGCTATAAGGAGATGAAAGGAGTCCATCCTTCAGTATGTACCCATCACATCTACATTAAAGAAGATTGTAGACCAGTCAGGCAACCTCAGAGGAGAATGAATCCAGCCCTTAAGGACAGTGTCAAAGAAGAATTGCAAAAAAATTTGGATGCAGGATTCATCTACCCCATCTCGGACAGCGAATGGGTTTCCCCTCTAGTGTTTGTACCCAAGAAAAATGGGAAGTGGAGGATCTGTGTGAAATATAGAGAACTGAACAAAGCCACCAAGAAATACCACTTCCCTCTGCCTTTCATAGATCAAGTGTTGGATGGAATGGCAGGAAAGAAGTTTTTCTCTTTCCTAGATGGGTTCAGCGGGTATAATCAAATCCAAATCAGCCTGGAGGACCAAGATAAGACAACCTTCACTTGTCCTTGGGGTACCTTTGCCTACCAAGTCCTTCCCTTTGGGCTATGCAACGCTCCTGCCACTTTCCAGAGAGCAGTATTGAGCATATTTTCTGAGCTGGTCCATGATTCAGTGGAAATCTATATGGATGACTTCACTCCTTATGGGTCCAACTTCCAGGAAGAATTGTCCAATCTGGGAAAAGTTCTAACCAAGTGCATTGAGATGAACCTGTCCCTCAGTCTTGAAAAATGTGAATTCCTGATGACTGAAGGGACCATGCTAGGACATACCAAAATTGCTCTCATAAAAAAGGTTCCACCTCCTCAGAAGGTAAGAGATGTTCAGAGCTTCTTAGGCTTAGCGGGATATTATAGAAGATTCATTAAAGAGTTCAGTAAGCTAGCCTCGCCATTGTTTGGCCTCTTAGCAAAAGATGCTAAGTTTAAATGGATTGACGACTGTCAGAGGGCTCTGAATGAATTAAAGGATAAGTTGGTGTCCGCCCCGATCTTGAGAGGTCCAAATTGGGCCCTACCTTTCCACATCCACACTGATGCCTCGAACAAAGCCATAGGGGCAGCCTTAGGACAATTTGAACAAAAACTTCCATATGCCATATACTTTGTCAGCAAAAACTTATCCAAGGAATAAATGAATTATACTGTAACTGAGAAAGAGTTCTTGGCCGTAGAACATTCCCTGAACAAGTTCTGACACTACATCACTGGCTATCAAACATTTGTACACACTGATCATGTTGCAATTAGATATTAATGAATAAACCTAATGTGAATGCTCGTATTATTAGATGGTTACTTTTGTTGCAGCAGTTTGATTTGACTATCGTTGACAAACCAGGTAAAGAAAATGTTGTTGCTGACTTCTTGTCTAGATTGGATTTACCTGCAAGTGAAGAGGGGACAGTGGATGACCAGATGCCAGATGAACATCTGTTCGCTATCTCAATACTCTCTCCCTGGTTTGCTGACATAGCAAACTACCTGCTCTCAGCACAGTTCCCTCCGCATCTATCCTCAAAGGAGAAGAGCAGAATTGTGAGGAAAAGTACCTCATTCACTTGGATTGGGGGCAACTGGTTTAAACTTGGCCCCGATCAGATCTTAAGGCGTTGTGTAAGGTAGGAGGAAGTCTTTGACATCCTCCTAACCTGTCACGATGGGCCTTGTGGAGGACATTTTGCAGCCAAGAGGACTGCCTTCAAAATTCTACAGGTAGGCTACTATTGGCCCACGCTTCATCAAGATGTCAGAAGATATATCAACCAATGTGACCAATGCCAAATGATGGGGAAACCGACTCCAAGGGACGAAATGCCTCTCCAACCTCAAGTGACTCTTGAGCCATTTGAGAAGTGGGGTATGGATTTTGTGGGTACTATCAACCCTCCTTCAAGGCAAAGGTCTTACATCATTGTGTGCACAGACTATCTGACAAAGTGGGCGGAAACCAAGGTAATCAAAGCAGCGACAGAAGAAAAGGTGGCTGATTTTTTAAGAGAAAGCATCTCCTACAAATTTGGCTACCCAAGAGAGTTAGTCACCGATCAAGGAAGCCAGTTCACCTCAAACTTAATTGAAGACTTGCTCGCTCATCACAAGATCAAGCATAGGACTTACACCCCATATCATCCTCAAGCAAATGGGTAGGTGGAAGTGACCAATAGAGCATTAGAAGGGATTTTGATTAAGGTGGTGAGCAGCAGTAGAAAGGAGTGGGAAAATCGCCTGTTTGAGGCCACTTGGGCTTACAACACCACCTGGAAGACCACAACCGGTTTCACACCTTATGAGGTGGTCTATGGGAAGAGAGCTTTGTTGTCAATCGAGTTCGAGTACAACACATTGAGGATGGAAGCTCAGCTGGACCTAGACCTCAGCCATGCTCAACAAGAAAGGTTATTGCAGCTGAATGGGTTAGATGAACACCGAATGCAGGCCCTCCTTCACTCAGAAGTGGTTCAACTTCAGAGGAAGATATGGCACGACCAGCACCTCAATGACAAACAATTCTAGCCAGGAGATTGGGCGCTGCTGTATGATTCTAGACATAAGGATTTCAAGGGGAAGCTTAGGACAAGATGGCTAGGACCATATGCAGTGGAGAAGTGTAATGACAATGGTTCTGTCCTTATCTGGACCATTGATGAAGAATCCATCCCCATGCTCGTCAATGGGCACCGACTAAAGATCTATAGGAAACCTCTTTCGAGGCAAGAGTTCATCAAAACTGTGGAAAAATCAGTGCTGGTCATAGAGAAGGGTTCTGCCTCTGTTTTGGGCATACCCTGAGCATCATTATATATATATATATAAAAAAAAAATTCAAATAAAAAAGATCCTTGGGTGAAAACCTTTGTGAGGTGCCCAAGGCAGATGTTAGGGGTGAAAACCTCATTGAGGCGCCCCTGCTGTCTCTCTGAAAAAGAATTGGAATAAAAAGATGCGTGGGTGAAAACCTCTATGAGGCGCCCAAGGCAGATAGTAGGGGCGAAAACCTCATTGAGGCGCCCCTGCTGTCTCTTAAAAAAAAAAAAAAGAGGGAAGAAACAAAAAGAAAGGAAAAGAAAAAGAAGAAGGAAGAAACAGAAAAAACAGGTTTAATCTCTGGAAATTCTTGCATGTTGCAGGCACACAATGCAAAAACGAGGCCTCTCAACTCAAGGACAAGGGTCCCTACCAAGTTACCAGGCGACCTCACATACACTCCCTCCATGAACACTCATTTTTTTCCAGGTTTGGACACAATCTGGTCATGGGTTAGCCTTCTATAGGAAGCTACATGACTTTCTACAGGAAGTTCTGTATTTCTACAGGAAACATCTTGTAGAGCCTTTGGGCGGGCCAGGATCGATTATGAAGAAGAATTAGAAGCTTGAAGCCCATTGAGGAGGCATGCAACCACTCTTATCTTCCATCCTTCACCTCCTTTCACCACCATTGCTGCTATATGGCCGAATATACCTGCACAGTCATCCCAGAACTTTGTTTTGTCAGAGAAAAAAAGATTTTTTTTAGCAGGAAATAAAGCATGCAGAGGCTCGCACACCTTACCTGTCAAGGCAATCTCATGACCCTGCACTTGTGAACGTGACTCAATTATTTTGACATGCACCCCAGGAGGAGAAACGGCTACAGGATGTCCTACAGGAATACTGTAGCACGTACCATGGAGACACCAGCAGCTCATGAAACCGGTGTATGCAGCCTACACCACCAGGAAATCGGGTCTTAAGGCCTCGTAGCCAGTAGCAGCCAATGAAGAGTAGCTCCAGCACCCGTACACAAAGCAGCAGCAAGCAAATCCAGCATTCCTCGTCCTGAAGCCTAAAAAAACCCACGTCCATGGCCGCACAGGTAAGTGCCGAACCTTATTTCGTCAAATTACATAAGCTATACTCTAAATGTGCACGATTGTGAGAATGAACGGATTGAACAAGTCGGGTAGCCATTCAACTAGCCACCACAACCAGTCTGACGGCCTCGTCGGATCCGAATGGCCTTGGTTATGTCGAAAAGACGGGAAATTGACACGTGGGAAGTGTCCAGTCAGAGAGAAGCGGCAGTATAACAGGAATGGTGGTGGTGAATGCAGAGGGAAGGATTCAACGGTTAGGGACATGCTGCAGAATGATGGCTGTGACGTCGGCCAATGGATCGACTGGGACAGCTCACCCCCACGCCATGAATTCCGCAGCAATTCAAAATCGGCCGGCTAAATCACTTATGATACACTGTAGTCATTTACTCACAACCGTTTGGTAGCCGAGTATGTGTCCTCAATCCTTTGAAGGTTGTTAACCCGAGTTCTCAGCCTGTTCCAACGTCCTGTTGCTGCTCAGAAAGTCCAGAACCACTGTAACGTTCTCCAGAAGCCGTGCACGATTTCTACAGGAAGTTGCGCTACAGGAAGCCTAGCATTGCGGGGAAGCTTGGATTGTTCACGTCGAGGGTGGCAATTCTTAGTGAGGTAGGCCTGAACATAACTTTCCCATGCACATAATTCAAAAGGTGGTGAATTCGAAGTGTTGAGAGTGTGAATCAAGTCTGTTTATGAATTCAAAAGCCGTTTTCTTATCGCTGCATGAAATTGTCGTCGTAGTCTGCATGCGAGATTTTCTCCAGGGTGTTGAATTAAAATTGAGCCACTGTCAAGGCTCATTGGTGGGAAATTGTGAATTTTATATGACTGTGTGCATAACAGAGACATAGCTCTGCGCTCTGTGTAGAAAAAACCCGAAGCTCTCCTTCTATACATGAGCAGGCAAGTTCAGAACAACAAAAACAAGTTTTTTACCATGTCGGGAGGGTTCATTAGAAAAGAGCCTTCGAACTCCAAGAAATTACGGGAAGCCCCTGAGGTGGTGGACTTGTTTTCCCGTGCACACTGGATGTCATTCTGTGACAAGCTTCAAGGTCACGATGACGAAATTACAGAAGAATTCCTAAGGTCCTTGAAGCCGAAGTCAAAGACATTGGCCATTGTCAACTTCAGAGGATTGACCCTTAGGCTCACCCCACAGTTCATTAGCAGAGTAACTGATCTACCGATGGGGGTACCCTGGGATAAGGAAGAGAGGAAATTGGGTCAGAAAGCTAAAAAAGAGTTCTTCTTGCCAGAGGAACAATTTTCAGAGGACAAGAACGGAGTTCGAAGAACTAGCCTACAGTCGTTCTGGAGTGAAGTCAGCCTCCAAATTATAAAGTATATTATGTGTGAGGGGCGATTTAGCATCGTGTATGGCTATCACTTCCAGTTTCTCACAGAACTCAGGCACCAAATGGACCTACCCTCAGAGCAGAAGTTTAGCATTCCTTACTTCCTCCTGCAGTCCATGATTGAGTGTGCCACCAAACTGAGAGAGGGGACACCAGACCAGCTAGCCCATCATGGGCTTATCAAGCTCCTCGTGGAAGATGCACTCCACACTTACACCGTCCCTCTCTCCTGGGAAACTTTTCAGAATCTGTCTAAGGGTGATGACAACAGAATTTTGGCCGAGGAGCTCACTTCCTCCAGTAGCGAGGAGAAGGAGCACACTCAGGCAGAGAAGAAAGTTAAAGGACAAGAAACCCCGGGAAAAACACTAAAGAAAGAACAAAAGGGAACACAAGAAAAAAGCCAAGCTGCCAAAACAGGGGGTGGTAAAATTACACCAACACCCAGGGAGAAAAGACTACAGAGAAGGGTAGAAAGGACTGAGAAATTCCAAGCCAGTGAGGGCACCCCTAAGGCAGCCTCAGCCAAGCTAAAGGAAAAAGCACCCTCCGCCAAGTAGGCTAAAACGGTGCCATCTGCTTCTACAAAAAACCAAAAGGCTATTTCTACAGGAAGTTTAAAAACGGCTTCTACAGGAAGCCAAAAACCAGCCACTACAGGACTTTCTACAGGAAGTCCGGAAAAAGGAAAGCAGAAGGAGAAATCGGCTGAAATTCTAGCTAGGGAGGTAGCAGCCATGCTGGCCACCCTAGGTACCTCTCCCAAGCCAAAGGAAAAATGAAAGAGGGAGACTCCTCTGTATTTCAAAGCGAGAAGAAGTGTAAGAATTAAAACCGGTAGACCCCAACCTCCATCCAAAGACCCAATTACCATTGAAGATACCCCTACCTCGCCAAAGGATAATTCCCCCTCCAAAGAATCAGTCACTTATGAACAGGGGAGCCCGAAGACATCTACCTGGAGGGAGATAATGGAAAGATTGGCTTCAAAAACCTCTCTACAGGATGCTGAATTTGTTCTACAAGAAACATTGGCCAGGCTCAAGGATACCGAAAGAATGGAAGGAGAGGCAGCCAAATCACCACAAAAGGAAGAAGAGGTAGAGCACATTATGGAACCTAGCCCCCAGCCTAGCTTGGGCTCTTATTATAACTTCTTGGAGGCCGGAAAAATCATTCCACAGAAATTCACAGTGTCGCTTTTCTTTGCACTAGAGGAAGAAAGAGTGAGGACCCACACATGGATGAGAATATCCAAGTCTAAAGGAGTAGCAGATATAGGTCCCTTGGAGGAACAACTCAAGGAGGCAAGAAGAGAATTGGCTATGGAAAAACATGTGGGAAACTGCCAGCGAGTATTTCTACAGGAAGAAAATGAGCAGCTCAAACGACAGCTACAGCTACAGGGACAGAGGAAAGAAGAGGACACAACAGCCAAGGACACCACAGCAGAACCCCAAGAAAAATAAGGAGTGCAAGCTGATCTTGAGGAACTAAACCGGAAACTACAGGAAAGGGAATTGCAAGCAGGCATACAGATACAATCTCTAAAACAGCAGATCCAATAAAAGGAGGCACAACTGGCCTGCATGGCCAGTTGGGCAATGGATGCTCTGCAATGTAGGCAGCCGGCCAAATCCTATGGCCTATACCTAAGAGATCAGTGGCTACAATTCCAAATTAACACATTGGCACAGAGGGGTATCTCCCAAATCCAAAACCCCCAGCAGTTCATGGATTTATGTAACAGTAGTTCATTAGAAGACAAGGCCAAGCGATCAGAGTTCTACCTACATAATTTGGTCCTTCCAAATGTAACCTCATGGGACCCCAACATAGCAGTATGGGATATGCAGCTGATGGAAATGACCTCATGGTTAAACCACGAAGAAAAGAGAGCAACAGAGGTCAGAAATTTCATGAATCGGGAACTACAT
Organism: Pinus tabuliformis; assembly: GCA_031772625.1. Taxonomy (NCBI): domain Eukaryota; kingdom Viridiplantae; phylum Streptophyta; class Pinopsida; order Pinales; family Pinaceae; genus Pinus; species Pinus tabuliformis. Next base: position 511,978,717 of record CM062806.1, on the reverse strand, counting down.
GAACCACTGCTGATTAGAGCAGAGCCAGGGGACCCCACAACATTGATATCAACCCACCAGCACCTAGCAACCAACTCTCAGGCTTTATTAGAGTACATGGATCAGCAGGCTCAAGCCATAGCACACTTCAAGGATATGGAGTGATTATTAGGGGACAATTGTGTTCATGCTTGCACCCGTAGGTGGAACACATTGTCCCACAACCTCAAAATCAGGGAATATCACACTCCAACTAGAATGAGGGAGGCCTTGGCACGAGTGCCTCCCTACAAGAAGTCTATGCAGAACCTCTAGGCCAGCTGGATCGGCCTCAAGCTAAGTCCACCTTTGCTTTTGGGATTGTTAGAAGGAAGCATAGAAGAAGAAGAGCATAAGCAGTGGGAAGAGGTGGAAAGGAAGGCCGGATTCCATGATAGTGAGGAGGATACTACTTCAGAAGCCTGGGATGTGAGGGTGGCGATTAAAGCAATGAAAGACGAGGAGCTGGACTAGTTGCTCAGAGGATGAGCAACCCTTTTAGCAGGGGGTGATGATGAGCCCCAAATTTGGTAACTTGTTGGGCTCATTTGGCCTAATTATCCTTGTTCAATCCTTCATTTTTCATAGCTTATGCATTATTTTTCAGTATGTTTATGTCATTTGTACGAATAAGGGTAGTCACTCTTCCTAGGTGGCTAACACGTGCTCATTTCAGGTTTTTTGACACATGTTGGAGCAAAACCAAGAAATCATGGGCTGGAAGACAGCCAAGCTTGGGGTGAGGATTCGTAGGGGGGTTGTCTATGGCATTAAATAGCCTTCCTCAGGATCTGCACCCCCAACTCCAAGCTCCAAAGGCCACCAAAACCGGATCTAGAAGGCATCCAAGCAGATTTTGGAAGAAGTTGTCCACTCACAGTTTGGGCAGCCAAGTCCCATAGATTTAGGAGGCCAACTAGGGCCCTCGTGGTGTATAAATGTTAAGGCCTCAGCCTTCGTGAGGGACTTTTGGAAACCATTGCATATTTTTCACTACAGTGCTGCTAGCTTTACTTTGTTCTCTTGTAGCCATTGTGGCATAACTCTTGACTTATGACTATTTTTTGATAATGAGAAGCAGTCTGATTTTATATCAACTCTACTACTGCGGCAAGAGCTAGTACTTGTGCATACAGCACCATCGCTTCCAATTTTGTTACGAACTACTGGGTTGATATAAGTAAAGAAGGGAGTCCCAGGAGTTGCAGCATTATTGCTGCAATACTGGAGCCCACCAGTTATCATGATGAAAGGTTGTTTTGGTCTCTGAGAGGATTGAAGAGGAATTTGTTAAGTGAACACTGTAGTTGTTTTTTTTTATGTTGTTTTAATTTAATAAAGAACAGTATGTAGGAAGGTAGAGGATTAATTAGGTAAATTGTTGCAAGTAATTAATTTTATTTTCATGTCAACCTTTACAAGATTGTAACGTAGGACAATAAACATTTTTTGGAACTAAAAATGTATAACCAACAGAATGTAATCAAGAGCAATTGGAAGGAAACAATTCCATACAATCATTTAAAAAGAACAGAACACAATTGTAAGAGGTTTGACTTTTTGGAGAGAGAGTGAAAAAGCTAATAAAATATCTGTGAGCACACAGAAATTTTTTCCAATATCCTATAACTGTCTATCTATCTGTCATTCTGTTCAATTTCCAGAAACAGTGAAAGTCTAATCTCTGTTTTGTTCTACAAGCATTTACACACATATGTGTTTCTAGTTACATTGATTCAAGTAGGCCTACGAATCTAAACGAGTTTGTAGACATAAGTAAAGAACATGTTGCAGAAACAAGGGCATACAATCCCTGAATCTATCAAACATCCAAGCGCAAAGGAATCTTGGATGAGTTTACATAATTCAAGCATCAAACTAAAGATAAGATGCAAGTATTTCCGAACAACAAGCCAAACAAATCATACAGGTGTGCCTGAAGAGTAAACCCTCTTGTTTCATTTATAAAATAAGCACGAGAAATCTTTGTTCAAACATATATAGTTCCAAAACCTGTTTTAAATATACATGCAGTCCATATAATAACACTATACAAGGTTCAAAGGGTACCATAGCATGCGGGCCTAGAAACCCTATCAGCAAAACAGACCCTACAACAACTACCCACCAGAGTAACCGTGCAAGCCAACGGCCTATGACTACATACAGTCGACGGTCTCAAATAATTGAAACAAAATTACTGTAACCCTAGCCTATGACAACAGAACACAAGTGACAAGGAAAATAGGGAACAACCCTACCCGGGTCTAGCCAGAGCATCGAGGTGCTAAAGTCCAAAACCCTCCAGGACAAATACACCTGCAACGACATACATTAACCAGAGGTTGTGAGTAATATGTGGCAGAGAAAGTAAAGACCGAAGAAAAGAATGAAACTAGAGTTTGCGTTTACCCCATCTCGGACAGCGAATGGGTTTCCCCTCTAGTGTTGGTACCCAAGAAAAATGGGAAGTGGAGGATCTGTGTGAAATACAGAGAACTGAACAAAGCCACCAAGAAATACCACTTCCCTCTGCCTTTCATAGATCAAGTGTTGGATGGAATGGCAGGAAAGAAGTTTTTCTCTTTCCTAGATGGGTTCAGCGGGTATAATCAAATCCAAATCAGCCTGGAGGACCAAGATAAGACCACCTTCACCCCTCCTTGGGGTACCTTTGCCTAGCAAGTCCTTCCCTTTGGGCTATGCAACGCTCCTGCCACTTTCCAGAGAGCAGTATTGAGCATATTTTCTGAGCTGGTCCATGATTCAGTGGAAATCTATATGGATGACTTCACTCCTTATGGATCCAACTTCTAGGAAGAATTGTCCAATCTGGGAAAAGTTCTAACCAAGTGCATTGAGATGAACCTGTCCCTCAGTCTTGAAAAATGTGAATTCCTGATGACTGAAGGGACCGTGCTAGGACATACCATTTCTCGCCAAGGATTACAGGTGGATCCTAAGAAAATTGCTCTCATCAAAAAGGTTCCACCTCCTCAGAAGGTAATAGATGTTCAGAGTTTCTTAGGCTTAGCGGGATATTATAGAAGATTCATTAAAGACTTCAGTAAGCTAGCCTCGCCATTGTTTGGCCTCTTAGCAAAAGATGCTAAGTTTAAATGGATTGACGACTGTCAGAGGGCTCTGAATGAATTAAAGGATAAGTTGGTGTCTGCCCCGATCTTGAGAGGTCAAAATTGGGCCCTACCTTTCCACATCCACACTGATGCCTCGAACAAAGCCATAGGGGCAGCCTTAGGACAATTTGAACAAAAACTTCCATATGCCATATACTTTGTCAACAAAAACTTATCCAAGGCATAAATGAATTATACTGTAACTGAGAAAGAGCTCTTGGCCGTAGAACATTCCCTTAACAAGTTCCAACATTACATCACTGGCTATCAAACATTTGTACATACTGATCATGTTGCAATTAGATATTTAATGAATAAACCCAATGTGAATGCTCGTATTATTAGATGGTTACTTTTGTTGCAGCAGTTTGATTTGACTATCGTTGACAAACCAGGTAAAGAAAATGTTGTTGCTGACTTCTTGTCTAGATTGGATTTACTTGCAGGTGAAGAGGGGACAGTGGATGACCAGATGCCAGATGAACATCTGTTCGCTATCTCAGTACTCTCTCCCTGGTTTGCTGACATAGCAAACTACCTGGTCTCAGCACAGTTCCCTCCGCATCTATCCTCAAAGGAGAAGAGCAGAATCGTGAGGAAAAGTACCTCATTCACTTGGATTTGGGGCAACTGGTTCAAATTTGGCCCCGATCAGATCTTAAGGCGTTGTGTAAGGGAGGAGGAAGTCTTTGACATCCTCCTAACCTGTCACGATGGGCCTTGTGGAGGACATTTTGCAGCCAAGAGGACTGCCTTCAAAATTCTACAGGTAGGCTACTATTGGCCCACGCTTCATCAAGATGTCAGAAGATATATCAGCCAATGTGACCAATGCCAAAGGATGGAGAAACCGACTCCAAGGGACGAAATGCCTCTCCAACCTCAAGTGACTCTTGAGCCATTTGAGAAGTGGGGTATGGATTTTGTGGGTACTATCAACCCTCCTTCAAGGCAAAGGTCTTACATCATTGTGTGCACAGACTATCTGACAAAGTGGGCGGAAACCAAGGTAATCAAAGCAACGACAGAAGAAAAGGTGGCTGATTTTTTAAGAGAAAGCAGCTCCTACAAATTTGGCTACCCAAGAGAGTTAGTCACCGATCAAGGAAGCCAGTTCACCTCAAACTTAATTGAAGACTTGCTCGCTCATCACAAGATCAAGCATAGGACTTACACCCCATATCATCCTCAAGCAAATGGGTAGGTGGAAGTGACCAATAGAGCATTAGAAGGGATTTTGATTAAGGTGGTGAGCAGCAGCAGAAAGGATTGGGCAGATCGCCTGTTTGAGGCCACTTGGGCTTACAACACCACCTGGAAGACCACAACCGGTTTCACACCTTATGAGGTGGTCTATGGGAAGAGAGCTTTGTTGTCAATCGAGTTCGAGTACAACACATTGAGGATGGAAGCTCAGCTGGACCTAGACCTCAGCCATCCTCAACAAGAAAGGTTATTGCAGCTGAATGGGTTAGATGAACACCGAATGCAGGCCCTCCTTCACTCAGAAGTGGTTCAACTTCAGAGGAAGATATGGCACGACCGGCACCTCAATGACAAACAATTCTAGCCAGGAGATTGGGCGCTGCTGTATGATTCTAGACATAAGGATTTCAAGGGGAAGTTGAGGACAAGATGGCTAGGACCATATGCAGTGGAGAAGTGTAATGACAATGGTTCTGTCCTTATCTGGACCATTGATGAAGAATCCATCCCCATGCTTGTCAATGGGCACCGACTAAAGATCTATAGGAAACCTCTTTCGAGGCAAGAGTTCATCAAAACTGTGGAAAAATCAGTGCTGGTCATAGAGAAGGGTTCTGCCTCTGTTTTGGGCATACCCTGAGCATCATTATATATATATATATATATATATATATATATATATATATATATATATATATATATATATATATATATATATATATATATATATATATATATATAAAATCAAATAAAAAAGATCCTTGGGTGAAAACCTTTCTAAGGTGCCCAAGGCAGATGGTAGGGGTGAAAACCTCATTGAGGCACCCCTGCTGTCTCTCTGAAAAAGAATTGGAATAAAAAGATCCTTGGGTGAAAACCTCTCTGAGGTGCCCAAGGCAGATAGTAGGGGTGAAAACCTCATTGAGGCACCCCTGTTATCTCTTAAAAAAAAAAAAAAGGAAGAAACAAAAAGAAAGGAAAAGAAAAAGAAGAAGGAAGAAACAGAAAAAACAGGCTTAATCTCTAGAAATTGTTGCAGGTTGCAGGCACACAATGCAAAAACGAGGCCTCTCAACTCAAGGAAAAGGGTCCCTACCAAGCTACCAGGCGACCTCACATACACTCCCTCCATGAACACTCATTTTTTTCAAGGTTTGGACACAATCTGGTCATGGGTTAGCCTTCTACAGGAAGCTACAGGACTTTCTACAGGAAGTTCTGTATTTCTACAGGAAACATCCTGTAGAGCCTTTGGGCGGGCCAGGACCGATTATGAAGAAGAATTTGAAGCTTGAAGCCCATTGAGGAGGCATGCAACCACTCTTCTCTTCCATCCTTCACCTCCTTTCACCACCATTGCTGCTATATGGCCGAATATACCTGCACAGTCATCCCAGAACTTTGTTTTGTCAGAGAAAAAAAGATTTTTTTTTAGGAGGAAATAAAGCATGCAGAGGCTCGCACACCTTACCTGTCAAGGCAATCTCATGACCCTGCACTTGTGAACGTGACTCAATTATTTTGACATGCACCCCAGGAGGAGAAACGGCTACAGGATGTCCTACAGGAATCCTGTAGTAGCTGATCCGGCTGGAGCACGTACCATGGAGACACCAGCAGCTCATGAAACTGGTGCATGCAGCCTACACCACCAGGAAATCGGGTCTTAAGGCCTCGTAGCCAGTAGCAGCCAATGAAGAGTAGCTCCAGCACCCGTACACAAAGCAGCAGCAAGCAGATCCAGCATTCCTCGTCCTGAAGCCTAAAAAAACCCACGTCCATGGCCGCACAGGTAAGTGCCTAACCTTATTTCGTCAAATTACATAAGCTATACTCTAAATGTGCACGACTGTGAGAATGAACGGATTGAACAAGTCGGGTAGCCATTCAACTGGCCACCACAACCAGTCCGACGGCCTCGTCGGATCCGAATGGCCTTGGTTATGTCGAAAATACGGGAAATTGACACGTGGGAAGTGTCCAGTCAGAGAGAAGTGGCAGTATAACAGGAATGGTGGTGGTGAATGCAGAGGGAAGGATTCGACGGTTAGGGACATGCCGCAGAATGATGGCTGTGACGTCTGCCAATGGATCGACTGGGACAGCTCACCCCCACGCCATGAATTCCGCAGCAATTCAAAATCGGCCGGCTAAATCACTTATGATACACTGTAGTCATTTACTCACAACCGTTTGGTAGCCGAGTATGCGTCCTCAATCCTTTGAAGGTTGTTAGCCTGAGTTCTCGGCCTGTTCCAACATCCTGTTGCTGCTCCGAAAGTCAGAAACCACTGTAACGTTCTCCAGAAGCCGTGCACGATTTCTATAGGAAGCTGCGCAACAGGAAGCCTGGCATTGCGGGGAAGCTTGGACTGTTCACATCGAGGGTGGCAATTCTTAGTGAGGTAGGCATGAACATAACTTTCCCATGCACATAATTCAAAAGGTGGTGAATTTGATGTGTTGAGAGTGTGAATTAAGTCTGTTTATGAATTAAAAAGCCGCTTTCTTATCGCTGCATGAAATTGTCGTCGTAGTCTGCATGCGAGATTTTCTCCAGGGTGTTGAATTAAAATTGAGCCACTGTCAAGGCTCACTGGTGGGAAATTGTGAATTTTATATGACTGTGTGCATAACAGAGACATAGCTCTGCGCTCTGTGTAGAAAAAACCCGAAGCTCTCCTTCTATACATGAGCAGGCAAGTTCAGAACAACAAAAACAAGTTTTTTACCATGTCGGGAGGGTTCATTAGAAAAGAGCCTTCGAACTCCAAGAAATTACGGGAAACCCCTGAGGTGGTGGACTTGTTTTCCCGTGCACACTGGATGTCATTCTGTGACAAGCTTCAAGGTCACGATGACGAAATTACAAAAGAATTCCTAAGGTCCTTGAAGCCGAATTCAAAGACATTGGCCATTGTCAACTTCAGAGGATTGACCCTCAGCCTCACCCCACAGTTCATTAGCAGAGTAACTGATCTACCGATGGGGGTACCCTGGGATAAGGAAGAGAGCAAATTGGGTCAGAAAGCTAAAAAAAGAGTTCTTCTTGCCAAAGGAATAATTTTCAGAGGACGAGAATGGAGTTCGAAGAACTAGCCTACAGCCATTCTGGAGTGAAGTCAGCCTCCAAATTATGAAGTATATTACGTGTGAGGGGCGACTTAGCATCGTGTATGGATATCATTTCTAGTTGCTCACAGAACTCAGGCACCAAATGGACCTACCCTCAGAGCAGAAGTTGAGCATTCCTTACTTCCTCCTGCAGTCCATGATTGAGTGTGCCACGAAACTGAGAGAGGGGACACCAGACCAGCTAGCCCATCATGGGCTTATCAAGCTCCTCGTGGAAGATGCACTCCACACTTACACTCTCCCTCTCTCCTGGGAAACTTTTCGGAATCTGTCTAAGGGTGATGACATCTGAATTTTGGCCGAGGACCTCACTTCCTCCAACAACGAGGAGAAGGAGCGCACTGAGGCAGAGAAGAAAGTTGAAGGACAAGAAACCCCGGGAAAAACACCAAAGAAAGAACAGAAGAGAACACAAGAAAAAAGCCAAGCTGCCAAAACAGGGGGTGGTAAAATTACACCAACACCCAGGGAGAGAAAAGACTACAGAGCAGGGTAGAAAGGACTGAGAAATTCCAAGCTAGCGAGGGCACCCCTAAGGCAGCCTCAGCCAAGCTAAAGGAAAAAGCACCCTCCGCCAGGCAGGCTAAAACGGTGCCATCTGCTTCTACAAAAAACCAAAAGGCTATTTCTACAGGAAGCCAGAAACCAGCCACTACAGGACTTTCTATAGGAAGTCTGGAATAAGGAAAGCAGAAGGAGAAATTGGCCGAAATTCTAGCTAGGGAGGCAGCAGTCGTGCTGGCCACCCTAGCTACCTCTCCCAAGCCAAAGGAAAAATGAAAGAGGGATACTCCTCTGTATTTCAAATCGAGAAGAAGTGTAAGAATTAAAACCGGCAGACCCCAACCTCCATCCAACGACCCAATTACCATTGAAGACACCCCTACCTCGCCAAAGGAGAATTCCCCCTCCAAAGAATCAGTCACTTATGAACAGGGGAGCCCAAAGACATCTACCTGGAGGGAGATAATGGAAAGATTGGCTTCAAAAACCTCTCTACAGGATGCTGAAGCTGTTCTACAAGAAACATTGGCCAGGCTCAAGGATACCGAAAGAATGGAAGGAGAGGCAGCCAAATCACCACAAAAGGAAGAAGAGGTAGAGCACATTATGGAACCTAGCCCCCAGCCTAGCTTGGGCTCTTATTATAACTTCTTGGAGGCCGGAAAAATCATTCCACAGAAATTCACAGTGTCGCTTTTCTTTTCACTAGAGGAAGAAAGAGTGAGGACCCACACATGGATGAGAATAGCCAAGTCTAAAGGAGTAGCAGATATAGGTCCCTTGGAGGAACAACTCAAGGAGGCAAGAAGAGAATTGGCTATGGAAAAACATGTGGGAAACTGCCAGTGAGTATTTCTACAGGAAGAAAATGAGCAGCTCAAACGACAGCTACAGCTACAGGGACAGAGGAAAGAAGAGGACACAACAGCCAAGGACACCACAGCAGAACCCCAAGAAAAAGAAGGAGTGCAAGCTGATCTTGAGGAACTAAACCGGAAACTACAGGAAAGGGAATTGCAAGCAGGCATATAGATACAATCTCTAAAACAGCAGATGCAATAAAAGGAGGCACAACTGGCCTGCATGGACAGTTGGGCAATGGATGCTCTGCAATGTAGGCAGCCGACCAAATCCTATGGCCTATACATAAGAGATCAGTGGCTACAATTCCAAATTAACACATTGGCACAGAGGGGTATCTCCCAAATCCAAAACCCCCAGCAGTTCATGGATTTATGTAACAGTAGTTCATTAGAAGACAAGGCCAAGCGATCAGAGTTCTACCTACATAATTTGGTCCTTCCAAATGTAACCTCATGGGACCCCAACATAGCAGTATGGGATATGCAGCTGATGGAAATGACCTCATGGTTAAACCACGAAGAAAAGAGAGCAACAGAGGTCAGAAATTTCATGAACCGGGAACTACATGAACCACTGCTGATTAGAGCAGAGCCAGGGGACCCCACAACATTGATATCAACCCACCAGCACCTAGCAACCAACTCTCAGGCTTTATTAGAGTACATGGATCAGCAGGCTCAAGCCATAGCACACTTCAAGGATATGGAGTGATTATTAGGGGACAATTGTGTTCATGCTTGCACCCGTAGGTGGAACACATTGTCCCACAGCCTCAAAATCAGGGAATATCACACTCCAACTAGAATGAGGGAGGCCTTGGCACGAGTGCCTCCCTACAAGAAGTCTATGCAGAACCTCTAGGCCAGTTGGATCGGCCTCAAGTTAAGTCCACTTTTGCTTTTGGGATTGTTAGAAGGAAGCATAGAAGAAGAAGAGCATAAGCAGTGGGAAGAGGTGGAAATGATGGCCGGATTCCATGATAGTGAGGAGGATACTACTTCAGAAGCCTGGGATGTGAGGGTGGCGATTAAAGCAATGAAAGACGAGGAGCTGGACTAGTTGCTCAGAGGATGAGCAACCCTTTTAGTAGGGGGTGATGATGAGCCCCAAATTTCGTAACTTGTTGGGCTCATTTGGCCTAATTATCCTTGTTCAATCCTTTATTTTTCATAGCTTATGCATTATTTTTCAGTATGTTTATGTCATTTGTACGAATAAGGGTAGTCACTCTTCCTAGGTGGCTAACACGTGCTCATTTCAGGTTTTTTGACACATGTTGGAGCAAAACCAAGAAATCATGGGCTGGAAGACAGCCAAGCTTGGGGTGAGGATTCGTAGGGGGGTTGTCTATGGCATTAAATAGCCTTCCTCAGGATCTGCACCCCCAACTCCAAGCTCCAAAGGCCACCAAAACCAGATCTAGAAGGCATCCAAGCAGATTTTGGAAGAAGTTGTCCACTCACAGTTTGGGCAGCCAAGTCCCATAGATTTAGGAGGCCAACTAGGGCCCTCGTGGTGTATAAATTTTAAGGCCTCAGCCTTCGTGAGGGACTTTTGGAAACCATTGCATATTTTTCACTACAGTGCTGCTAGCTTTACTTTGTTCTCTTGTAGCCATTGTGGCATAACTCTTGACTTATGACTATTTTTGGATAATGAGAAGCAGTCCGATTTTATATCAACTCTATTACTACGGCAAGAGCTAGTACTTGTGCATACAGCACCATCGCTTCCAATTTTGTTACGAACTACTGGGTTGATATAAGTAAAGAAGGGAGTCCCAGGAGTTGCAGCATTATTGCTGCAATACTGGAGCCCACCAGTTATCATGATGAAAGGTTGTTTTGGTCTCTGAAAGGATTGAAGAGGAATCTGTTAAGTGAACACTGTAGTTGTGTTTGTTTATGTTGTTTTTAATTTAATAAAGAACAGTATGTAGGAAGGTAGAAGATTAATTAGGTAAATTGTTGCAAGTAATTAATTTTATTTTCATGTCAACCTTTACAAGATTGTAACGTAGGACAATAAACATTTTTTGGAACTAAAAATGTATAACCAACAGAATGTAATCAACAGCAATTGGAAGAAAACAATTCCATACAATCATTTAAAAAGAACAGAACACAATTGTAAGAGGTTTGACTTTTTGGAGAGAGAGTGAAAAAGCTAATAAAATATCTCTGAGCACACAGAAATTTTTTCCAATATCCTGTAACTGTCTATCTATCTGTCATTCTGTTCAATTTCCAGAAACAGTGAAAGTCTAATCTCTGTTTTGTTCTACAAGCATGTACACACATATGTGTTTCTAGTTACATTGATTCAAGTAGGCCTACGAATCTAAACGAGTTTGTAGACATAATTAAAGAACATGTTGCAGAAACAAGGGCATACAATCCCTGAATCTATCAAACATACAAGCGCAAAGGAATCCTGGATGAGTTTACATAATTCGAGCATCAAAATAAAGATAAGATGCAAGTATTTCCGAACAGCAAGCCAAACAAATCATACAGGTATGCCTGAAGAGTAAACCCTCTTGTTTCATTTATAAAATAAGCACGAGAAATCTTTGTTCGAACATATATAGTTCCAAAACCTCGTTTAAATATACATACAGTCCATATAATAACACTATACAAGGTTCAAAGGGTATCATAGCATGCGGGCCTAGAAACCCTATCCGCAAAACAAACCCTACAGCAACTACCCACCAGAGTAACCGTGCAAGCCAACGGCCTATGACTACATACAGTCGACGGTCTCAAATCATTGAAACAAAATTACTGTAACCCTAGCCTATGACAACAGAACACAAGTGACAAGGAAAACAGGGAACAACCCTACCCGGGTTTAGCCAGAGCATCGAGGTGCTAAAGTCGAAAACCCTCCAGGACAAATACACCTGCAACGACATACATTAACCAGAGGTTGTGAGTAATATGTGGCAGAGAAAGTAAAGACCGAAGAAAAGAATGAAACTAGGGTTTGCGTTTACCTTGTAGAGACATGTCGCAGTCATTGCAGTCATCTAGGGTCACTCTGCTCATGAAGGAGCAAGTGTGTTAGTTTAACAGCGTGAAGAGAGGGAAAGACTGATAGCATAGAACAAAAATCTTACCTTTGCATTGCTGAAGAAGCTGAAGCCAAGACCCTGCGACCGCATCCTGTTCACAAAACCGAGGAATACAACCAGAGACTCAACAACAGTCACATAGAAGGATTCAAGACCAAAAGGAGTCGCACAACCCAGCAAATAACCAACATTGACATTGTACACAGAGAAATCTCAGAGTCCAACAAGCAAACTAAATATTCATAACTCGACAGAAAGATCAAATGCAAACAAAGAAACAATAACAGAATAACGAGATTCAAAACAAGTGTTCATTACCAGACGGAGGAGCCGATGAGTTTTCCAGGTCAAGAGCCGAGCCAGTGTACCAGAGCAGCATAAATGTGCACAGAGAAAACCGCGCAGCATAACCACATTATAGAGCTCTCAACCCTCAACAGTTCACATGCAAAAATTACCTGGAGATAGGGTTTGAGACCCTCATACCAAAGCGGGGTGACAAATACAAGGAGTGGACACTTGTCCATTGTTCGTGAGCGCAAGTACCAATCATAAGTGCAGACCCCAAATCCATTTTAAAATCATTACAATCAATCTTCAAATGAACCAACATTATATGTAATCTAATTTCCCATCATTAATTTCATTCATAATAATATTATTGACATTGGTTAGTGTGACAAGGGCGGGTTGGACCCATCAAGTGGTATCAGAGCAGGAAGTTGAAAGAGTTAGGATATGGAAGTTGGAAGACGAGGACGTGGGAGAGGTGTGTGCAGAGTAGCAGATGAAGGACTGCGGGAAGAAATAAGGATCCTTATTGCTTTTTTAGAGGCAGTGGAGGCAGGAAGGAGAAGGGATCCAGAAATAGGAGATGACAGCGAGGAGGAAGCTATAGTTGCAATAGACAGATCAAATGAGGAAGGGTTGGAGATGAGATTGCTGAGATTGGTTCTGTTGGCCAGCAGCAAGCCCAAACCGGAGATTCCTAACTACGATGGCAGCTTGTCCACGGAAGTTCTGTTGGACTGGGTAAGCGAGTTGGACAAGTATTTTGAAAGTGAGGAGATCAGTGAGGACCGAAGAGTCAAGTTTGTTGCAACCAAATTGAAGGGACACGCAGCCCTATGGTGGGATAGTGTCCAAGCAGAGAGAAGGACAATGAACAAGCTACTGAAAAAGAAATGGTCAAGGATGGTGGCCAAAATGAAAGGCAGATTTCTAGCTAAGGATTACCAAGTTGCACTTTACCGACAAGTATAGAATTTAAGACAAAACGGGATAATGGTAAGGGAGTATACAGAAGAATTCTACCAGGTGAACTTGAGATCTGGTTATACCAATGACACTCCAGAGAAGACAGAAAGATACGTAAACGATTTGAGACTAGAAATACTGGATGAAATTAGTATTCTTTCCCTAAGAAATATAGAAGAAGCCTATCAGAGTGCTTTGAAGGCTGAAGAAAATATTACTAGAAAACAAAATGCTAGGAGAGGATGGGGAACCGGCAGAGGACGAGGACAGTCCTATGGCAGAGGACAAACTGCCAGTAATAGTAAAGAGGGCAGTAGCTCCAAGGCTTCAGGAATAGCAGAGAAAGGAGACAGCACTAGAGGTGGCAGGCCATATCAGCGAGGAAGAGGGAATGACCGAGGTAGAGCAACTAATTTCTAGTGCTACAGGTGCCACAAGTGGGGGCACAAATCTTTTGAATGGCCTGAATCAGAGTAAGCTGGCCAAAGGGGAACATTTGTTGCAAAACCTAAGGAAGCTGAGGCACCACCCCATGAAGTAGAAAATGTAGCGAAAATGGGGGAGGCCTTAGTTCTAAACAAAGTATTGCTGAAGCCAGCCAAGGAAATAGTTGAACAGACCCAACGGAAAGAACTATTCTGGACAGTTTGCAAATCACACGGAAAGTGCTGCAAATTTATCATTGACAGTGGGAGTACAGATAATTTGGTTTCCACCGAGATGGTGGAGAATTTGGGATTGAAGCGGCTTAAGCACCCCACCCCTTACAATGTGTCATGGCTGCAGAAAGGCCACCAGCTATTGGTTGATGAACAGTGTGAGGTTGAATTTCACATTGGTAGGAGTTATCTGTGATATTATGCCAATGGACGTGTGTCACATACTGCTAGGAAGACCATGGCAGTATGATCAGAAGGTGGTACACGATGGGAAAATGAACTGCTACAAGTTTGTTAAAGATGGAATCAAGCATACGCTTGTACCCATCAAGGAAGAGGAGACAGTAGAAGCAAGCGGGATGAAAGCATTGTTAGTAGGTGGAAAACAGTTTGTGAAACAGATCAAGGAAAGTGAAGTGAATTATGTTGTTGTGAGGAGGGCAAAGACAGTGCTGTTGCACACAGAAATATCTGATTTGCCTACAGAAATTCAAGAGATGCTGCAGGAATTCAGAGACATTGTAGTTGATGATTTGCTGGACAAGTTTCCTCCCAAAAGAAGCATCAGTCATCACATCGACTTCATACCCGCAACAAGCTTACCAAATAAGGAAGCATATCAAATGAGCCCCAAATATAATGAAGAGATCAGGAAACAGGTGCAGGAGTTGCTAGATAAAGGGCTGATAAGGGAAAGCTTGAGCCCTTGTGCAATACCAATAGTTCTCACTCCCAAGAAAGGAGGAGAATGGCGGATGTGCACGGATTCATGGGCCATCAATAAAATCACCATTAGGTACAGGTTTCCTCTACCAAGGATGGATGATATGATGGATTTCCTAAGTGGGGCAGCATATTTCACGAAGATTGATCTGAAGAGTGGCTATCATCAAATCCACATCAAGGAAGGAGACGAGTGGAAGACAACCTTCAAGACTAATGAAGGGATGTACAAGTGGCTAGTCATGCCGTTCGGTTTGAGTAACGCCCCTAGTACTTTTATGAGGTTGATGAACGAAATGCTGAAAGAGTTCATCGGCAAGTTTGTGATAGTGTACCTTGATGACATATTAATTTTCAGCAGGACTAAAGAGGAGAACCTTCAACATGTTCGAAGAGTGCTGGAGAAATTGCAGCAGAATAAACAGCTGATAAATTTGAAAAAATGTACTTTTCTACAAAGGGAACTAATTTATCTAGGCTTTGTAATTGTAGAAAATGAGTTAAGATGGACCTAGAAAGGATTGCAGCAATCATTAACTAGCCATCTCTGAAAAATCTTATTTGAGGTACGTAGTTTTCATGGGCTGGCGAGTTTCTATAGCAAATTTATAAGAAACTTTAGTGGAATCTGCGTGCCTATGCTAGACACTATCAGAAAGGCCAGTCAACCTTTTTGTTGAACCTAGGCAGCAGAGGACAGCTTTTAGCTCCTGTTGGCGAGGTAAATCCCCTCTGCGGATAGAGGCGATCCCTACTAGCCCAAATGGGGTCTAGCAACAATCAAACAACGCTAACACGCAGGTTCCTAATTGCAAATCAAAGACCGATAATGAGGGCCTACCTGGATTCCAACGCTAATATTTGTAAAAGAGTCGTCACTCTCGTTCCTTTGCTCCAGTTGGTCACAATCCTCATGATCCTCGTGAACGGACACATGCACATGCAAAGAATGACACAAACACAAGCATAAAATCCAATAGATGCAACTATATATCAATCAGAAAGGATATAACTCAATCATCATTACAAAAGACAATAAGAGTGGAACCATGATGATAGTCGTCTATTATTATTGATAAACAACAAAGAAGAATACAACCATAGTTCTGACGTCAAATCCTCCTTTGGCTGGGTGATCAGCAGCACATGCCTTGCAAAGCTTGTTGGGAATGGGGAACAAGCCTCTCTCTCCTTGGTTACTTGGACAAGAATCTCCTCACTTAAGATTTAGCCTCATGGGAATGGATAAGACCCTTTGTAGCATAAACTTGGCAATTCTCAGACTTTGAGACCCTAACTTGTCAAAGGCAAAAGGACAAGCTTTTATATATAGAGGAGAAGGTGTTAGTGTTATCCACAAGATTCATGGGATTGGCTTTATCACTAAGAAGCTTCCATGAGAGGTGGAGAACTACTACCCTCCTATGGAGATTCGAAGCCAAACTGACCCAACTCAATATAGATTCAGTTCATGAGTGGGTTAGGAAGAACCTTCGCAAGTTGGTTTGTTAAAAACTTTACCCAACTGGGCTGGCGCGAGTGTGACTCTGAGACAGAGCGCCAGCTGGTGCGCCCTCTTTGGAGGATTTCCCCCATTGGCGCGAGTGATACACAGTGGAACCGCGCCAATGGAAAAAGGGCTATTTTTATGGGTATTTTGCAGAAGGTGTCTTTAGGGCATATGAAGTACATACTCAAGGGGATACAATGCAAGTGTTTTCAAGTTATGTCACTTCTCACAGGTCCTGGAATAAGTCCTCCAATGTGTGGGAGAAGGGGTAACAGGGACGGTGACAAATTATTGTGTAATAGATGCCCCCTAAAGCATGAAGCCCGAGAGAGAGAGGGGGGTGAAATGCTTTACAAGAACATAGCCAACTGAAAACACTGCCGCCGGAGAACCTACATGAAGAAGTACAACTAATATCTCAAGTACATGATGTATGTGGTATGGGCGCAGCCATCTATAGCAGAGTACATAGAAATCCAGATCCAAGGTATGGGTGCAGCCATCCAGTAAGGATCGATAAGTAGACTCAGGCATGGTCGCAGCCATACAGTGACTGAGTCATGTAATGATCATAATAATCCACAAAATCGCAACCTGGATCTCAACAGACAAAATCCAGGGTCTTGCGCTCCATCTCGACCCGAACAAAGTACAAGTTCAAGCATGCGAATATGGGAGTCGAAGTCGAACATGCAAGAACATCGTCGGATTACCAGTGAATGATGAAAACTGTTAACAGACGCGAGAGGTACCACCAATAATGACAATGGTCCTCAAGGTACTATAGGTATAATCTACAGCGTGCGAATCAGTGAGCTGGCGTCGAACACCCGTAGAATCATTCAATCGGAGGCCAATGATGAAAACCTCGCGTCGAACACGAAGAACCTGCCATTGAGGTATGTAAGTTCCAAGGCACCTAAAGGGAGTCTCTAGGTCAACTTCCTGGATAATGAGCTGAAGTCGATAGGAAGTGACCTTGATCGAAGGTGGGCCATAATTTTTCCCACATCATCGACACGAGACAGAGAAGGATAAGATGTTTTGTGTGAGGTATCAGAGGGAGGTTGAGTATTCTGCAGAGGTCAACTTCTCTTGAACATATTGGCTGCACGACAGTGGACTTGGCAATATTTGATATCAAATGATCAAGGGTCATGGTGACGAGGTAATGAGCAGATGAGAAGTCAAACAGGATAGCCCAAACCCACTGAGGCAAGTGTAAAAACAAGATGAGATGTCCCCACCCAGACACGAATGCAAACAAGTGCCATGTTCAAGAGCGACATACTGCCGACACGACAATAATTGTGGTTCCATTTCCCCACCATTGCTGGCAAGTACCCCAGTTATTTTTATCAACAAGCTTGATGGGGATAGCATAGGCTTGTGAGGCGTCATTTCGATGGCATTCGATGTCATTAAATTTTAACGAGTCTGACAAAGGAAGAACTCGGTGTCTTTTCATGTTTAGAGAGTCTGAAAAGACAGCGGAAAAGTAAACTCCAGGAGGGTCCTTTTTCGTAGAGTTGTGTCTCTCGAGCCCGAAAAAGTATAAAACAATGCTCGAAAGAACCACCCGATCATTACGATCGAGGAGTACTTTTCATGAGTAGTGATTTCGATCTGAAAAAGTAAAAAAGCGATCGAAATCACGTTGTTTCATAACCGTTAACGAGCCTGAAATGACAAGGGCCCGACAATATTTTCATCTTTACATGGTCGGAAAAGAGTTTAAAGACGATCGCCTCTTATTTCCGTTTAACGAGTCAAGAGGGAAAACTCGGCAATCTTTTCGTCTTTAAACGGTTGGAAAAGAGCTGAAAGTAGACCTCCATTTTTATTCTCTTTAACGAGTCAAAAAGGGAAAAATACTCGGCAATCTTTTCATATTTTATGAGTCAGAAAAGAGCTTAAAGGTGACTCGTCCTAGAGGAACGTGTGGTATAAAGGGTAGCAACTAGTTCCGGTAATGGTGGAACTGCTCAAAACATGTAATGGTCAAGAGGCTGGCTAATAAAACCACTCATCGCTGCGGTTCCTCAGGAAAGGAAAAAAACCAAGTGAAAGCATACGATCGGCCAAAGAGATGGTGGCAATGGAATGAAACAACCAAGGCTCATCTAGTAGAATTTAGCAGATAAAACGACAATCACAAGATGTGAATTAGGTATGGGTTCATTTTTACACAAGATTGAACCATGGAGAACTTTGCTTGGATTCGGTTTCATGTTTACACAAGCTTGAAATGAAAAACTATGCTTGTTATGAGTTCGCATGCCCTCAGCGTAATGACGCAAAACGACGTACATACCCCCCAAGCTTCATTACATTCAACAAAGTGGATGGAATGAAGGTTCACTTTCGAGATCTTGGAAAGACTCGACTGGTATTTTATGAGATCTTAATCAAAAGACTCGATCGGGAAAGGGAGTTGTTTCATTTTTTAATGAGGTTGACACAGTAAAAGAACTATCCTCATAACCCTTGTTTCATTTTTTAACGATCTTGACACAAGATCAGGAACTATGCTCGAACACCTTGTGTCGTTTTTTAACGAGGTCGCCACAAGATAAAAACTATCCTCGAGACACCTAGTTTCATTTGTTAAGGAGCTTGACACAGGATAAGAACTATTCTCCACCAGACCCTGTTTCATTTTTTAAGGAGCTTGACATAGGAAAGTGAACTATGCTCCGGGACGTGTTTCATTTGTTAACGAGGTTGACACAGGAACAAACTATCCTTAGACCAAACCTAGTTTCATTTTTTAAGGAGCTTGACATAGGAAAGGAACTATGCTCCGACCAAACCTAGTTTCATTTTTTAAGGAGCTTGACATAGGGAAAGAACTATGCTCCGACCAGACCTAGTTTCATTGTTTAAGGAGCTTGACATAGGAAAGGAACTATGCTCTGCCCAAACTTCATCATAATGAACAGGAAGTCGGGGCTTCCAAGAGTGCCTCTCCCAGTGGAAGGAGCACATCGCGGAAGTCAAGACCCAATGCCCCCAGGACACTATGCACGACGACGGCATCATTACTAGATACAAGCATGGGATAAGTAGCCACGTAGTTGACATGCGGTGGGGCAGATACAACTGGTGGATAAAAACCAGGAGGGGGTGACAATAGCGCAGGAAGGACCGGGGGACTAAAGAACGATAATTGATCTATAGTCACAATTCTTCCATCGTGTGGAAAACAAACCACACAAAAAAGTGAAGAGACAAGGGCCCCCATGGCATAAACATAGTCATGGCCAAGGAGAAGACTGAAATCTAGAGCACCTTGGACAACCAGCACATCCATATAGATGGTTTTGCCTCCCAAAGTAATAGGAAATTTTGGGAGGACCCCTAGAGGTTGACTGGTTCCCCCGTCAAATGCTAACAGATTCTGTGTGACCGGCCCAAGCTGCGGGGAACCTAAAGCTTGCCAAGTAGTGGACGGCATGAGACTGACAGACGCACCTTCATCCAAAATAGTGCCAGGTACTGCCTTATCATAGGCAAGTACTGTAATCTGGAAAGGCACATGGGATGGAAGGCGGAAAGCAGTCAAGTGACTCCAGTCGAAGGAGATGGCCAAACTACTTGGTGGGGGAATCGTATGATTGCCCCCATGCTCTATAGGAACCGAAGAAGGACTTTCAGGAGCAGCTGGGATAGGAGAGTCATTTCTGGACTCAGGGGAATCTGAGGAGACAAGAAGAACATGGGCATGATGCTCTTCCGAAACAAGGTGATTGACGGGTGGTGAGCTTGAGTCGACACTCTTTTCAACCAATGGTTGTTCTAGAACAGGTTTGGCACAGCCTGGTTCGGGAAGAGGAGCCTGGACAAGAGAAGAATCTAAGGCAATCTCTTTGTCAACAAGGAGAGGGTCTGAAGAGAGCCTCTGATAACCAACAGGAAGTTGGGGTGGAGAAGCTATAAGACTTTCCAAAACAGCGGAAGCTTTATCCATGAGTAGACAAAGGTGAAGGGGATGATTGCCCTCACATAGTCTATAGGGGATTCGAATCTTCCCTTTCTTCTAAATGTTGTCAGTTGATAGGGTGGTATCGCCATGAGATTTAGAGGACGATGAGGGATGAGCCGGATCGCGAGACCATACTTCAAGGATCCTGGGAATGCCAGGACAGTCACGAAGAAGGTGGTCATCCTTGCACAATCTACAAGGAAATTTGACCTTCCGCGGAGGAGCAGAAGGTGGCTCAACTTGAGTTGTACTTTTAACCTCTTGCTTAGGAGACTTCTTCTTCTTCGTCTTCTTCTTCTTCTTCTTGGCCACCTGGTTACTTGAATCCAGACTTTCATCAGGCAAAGTAGAAGATGAGGATGCAGAAACAGGCGAAGAAGGGGAGAGGTCCACCTTAGGATCAACATGATGTTGTTCGAGTTGAGGAACTGATTGACCAGCAGTTGAGATGGTAGGGACCAGAGAGGTTGAGAACAACCAAACAGGCAACCCAACAGTTAACCCAGGAAGGGACAACATTGCCATGTAAGGAGCACCAACATTTCCAAAAGGAGGAAAATGACCAGGATTCCCGTCAGAGGGGAGTCCTGGGTTGGTGAACTATGGAAAAGTTTCCATCACAAACGAGAAATAACCCTACTCAAACTAACGCAAACAAGATCTAACTGGGTAAATGTGAATTGTGGCCGAATAAATTTTAAGACGCAAGGACATAACTTGACCTTTTCATTTTTTAAAGAGTCGAGAAAAGGACAAAAGATGACTCTAGTCGCCTTCAAATGTTTAGTGAGCCTGAAGTGAAAAGTGCTCAAATGAGCCTTTTCTTTTAGGGAGTCCGAAAAGGATCAAAAAGTGACTACTCTAGAGAAACTAAGCAAAAGGTTTACCAAACAAATCCGTAAAACTACATATACACCTTGGCAGTCATATGAAAACCAAGGACTTTCCGTACGACAGTCAATCTTCCCAAATGCTGTGTTCGGTGTGTTACAGCTTGTAAGGCGGCCGACACGGCTTCCTATGGATAAAGGATGATAACCTAGTGGGGTCTCCCCATATACTCGACGGTACGTGGGAGCTCAAATCCGTGTGTTGGATAGGTAAATCCCATATGCGCACAGAGGTGATCCCACTAGCCTAAAACAGAACTAGCCACAATCAATTCACGCTGCTACGCAAGTTCCTAGTTGTACATTAAAGGTTAATTAAGAAGACCAACCTGGAGTCCAACGCTAATATCGAAGCAGAGTTGAGATTCCCGCTCCCTTGCTCCAGCAGGTCACAATCCTCGCGATCCTCGCGAACGGACACCTGCACATGCAAAGGAAGTACAGATACAAGCATAAAATCCACCAAAGTACAACTATATTTCAGTCAGAAAGGAAATAAATCAAACATCATTATAGTAGACAATGAGATTGGAACCATAACAGCAGTTGTTCATTAATGAATAATAGACGGGAAAAGTTACAACCAAGGTTATGACATTGAACCTCTCCTCTGGCTGGGCGAGTAGCTATGTGTGTCTTGCAATATACCTCCTCTCCGGCAACATAACCTCTCTATGCTTCACTATCACTCACGACAAGCATAATCACAACTAGCATTCCTCAAAAACTAGCTTGTCTAATGCATGAGGACAGACATTTATAGATGGAGAAGGGAGGAAGATTCAATGAACCAGGACACCCATTGTGGATTGGCATTATCTCTGAAAGGATAGATGTCAAGGATAGATGATGACTCTCGACCTCTATCCGATGGATTTTACCCTCAAAAGACTTCGTGATCTGAAGGGAAAAAACACATGGGCGCGCGTTTGTCAAAAATCATTACCAAACTGGGTTGGCGCGGGTGTTGTTCTATGACAGAGCGCCAATGGTCGCGCCCCCTTTTGAGGATCTCAGTGATTGGCGCAGGTAAGACACTGTGGACCTGCGCCAATGGAAAAAGAGCACTTTTCAGGGATAATTTGCAGAAGGTGTCTTCAGGGAACATGAAGTACATACTCAGGGGAACACAATGCAAGTATTTTTGGGTTATGTCACTGCTCACAGGTCCCGAAATGCGTCCTCCAATGTACGGAAATGGGGCGATAGGGACGGTGACCAATGGTGACAAATTACTGTGTAACAGATGCCCCCTAAAGCATGAGGTCCGAGAGGGAGAGAGGGGTGAAATGCTTTACAAGAACACATATAGCTGCCGCCGAAGATCTGCATTGAGAGGAATGACTGATAGTTCAATTACATGATGTACATGGTATGGTCGCAGCCATCCATAAGAGAGTACATAAATAATCTAGATCCATAGTATGGACGCAGCCATCTGGTTAGGATCAATGAATTGACTCAGGTATGGTCGCAGCCATCCAGTGAATGAGTCATGTATCAAGAATCACGCCTGGATTACAACAGACACAATCCAGGGTCTTGCGCTCCATCTCGACCCGAACAAGAGTACAAGTTCAAGCATGCGAATATATGAGCTGAAGTCAAACATGCATGAACATCGTCTGATTACCAGTCAATAATGGAAACTGTTAACAGACGCGAGAGGTACCACCAATAATGAAAATGGCCCTCAAGGTACTATAGGTACAATCTACGGCGTGCGAATTAATGAGCTGGCGTCGAACACCCATAGAATCATTCGATTAGAGGCCAATGATGAAAACCTCACGTCGAACACGAAGAACCTGCCATTGAGGCATGCAGGCTCCAAGGCACCGGAAGGGAGTCTCTAGATCAACTTCCTGGATAATGAGCTGAAGTCGACAGGAAGTGACCTTGATCGAAGGTGGGCCATAATGTTTCCCACATCATCGACGCGAGACAGAGAGATAATGTTGTGAATCAAGATCATGTGAACTATTAGATGGAGGTTGTTTCTTTTCAGAGGTCAACTTCTCCTAAACATATCGGCCGCACGACAGCGGAATTGGTAGTATTTGACATCAATGGATCAGAGGTCATGCTGACGAGGCAATGAGCAGATGAGAGGTCAAATAGGATTACCCAAATCCATGGAGGCCAGTGAAAAATGAGATGAGATATCCCCACCCAGACACGAAAGCAGACAAGTGCCATGTTCAAGAGTGACATACTGCCGACACGACAATAATTATGGTTCCAAAATTTTCTTTTTCCCCACCATTTCTGGCGAGTACCCTGATTATTTTTACCAAGCTTGATGGGGATAGCATATGCTTGTGGTGTGTCATTTTGACAAAATCCGATGTCATCAGGTTTTAACGAGTCTGACAAAGGAAGAACTCGGCGCCTTTTCATGTTTAGAGAGTTTGAAAAAATAGCAGAAAAGGAAACTCCAGGGGTGTCCTTTTTCCTAAAGTTGTGTCTCTCGAGCCTGAAAAAGTATAAAACAATGCTCGAAAGAACCGCCCGACCATTACGATCGAGGAGTACTTTTCATAAATAGTGATTCTGACCTGAAAAAGTAAAAAAGTGGTTGAAATCACGTCGTTTCATGACCATTAACGAGTTTGAAACGACAAAACCCGGTAATCTTTTTATGTTTTAACGGTCGATAAAAAGAACTTAAAACAACCGCCCCTTATTAACGTTTAACGAGTCAAGAGGAATAACTCGGCAATCTTTCCCTTTTTAAACGGTCAGAAAAAGAGCTGAAAGCAGACCTTAGAGTAACCTTTTCATTTATTTTACTGAGCCTGAAAAAGTAGGAAAATGAGCTCGTTTTGTTGCTTAAGTTGCACCAACCCCTGTCATCATACAAAGAACAGCGTAAAACCCACTTTGACATAAATATATTCCAAAAATACTCAAAAAATATCATTCTTAATGTATTTTTAGGTCAAAAAAAATGCTATAAATAGTGAAATGGTAAAAAATAAATTTACTTTTCACTTTTTATCTTGTGAGTTTACCATTGGAGGGTTTTGGGTGCAAAGTTCAAGTGTTGATTGCGATCAATCCAGGAGACCATTCGAGCCGCCGTCTGAAGCAGGTAAGAGGCCTCATCCTTAGCTCTATTTTCATTCCATTTATTCAGTTTTCCATCCACAGAATGATCCTCTGCAAGGGGGATTGCAAAAACTAGGGTTGCGCCCATTGGCACGAGTTTCCCGCGCGGGTTCGCGCCAATGGGCTATTTTCCTAAAAGGAGGCGCGACATTTTCGCGACTGTTCTGAAAACAGTCGCGCCAACCGCGCGAATTGATTTTCCAAGAAATCCCACCGTTTGTTTTGCAATTTTTCTCTGATTTTGGTTTCATCAATGATCTAATGATGACATCTTCGGATTTTTGGTTGCAGGGATTGGTCAGAATGGCTATAGAATGGAGAGAAAGGGAACATGAAGCCATAGATGCCATGGCATTGGAGGATGATGCATGCATGGATGCTTTGAGAGATTGCGGCTTGAAGAAATTCTTCCTTACCTCATATTTACGTGCACAACCTGAGTTACTGAGGTTTATTGTGGATGCTTGGGACACGGAAGATCAGGTATTCCGCCTGAAGGACCAGACATTGGAGTTGGATGTCTCCGATGTCTACTTTATTACTGGACTATCACGGCGGGGTGCACGACCCATCTTGACTGGAAGCAGGCCTTCCGGGAAAAGATGGGAGAGGTGATGGCAAGAGTTTATCTTGGGGCACAGACTGGATCCAACAGTGCCAAGGTGGATATTGTCACTATTCTGGACCTGGTGCTACGAGTGGTACTATTCACTATCACCCGGACGGCTGGGGTACAGGCACCCCATGAGGCCAGCAAGAATCACTTGCTGCTGGCAACTGAGTGTCTGCACCCTACACTATTTGATTGGGCCACGATGGTGACAACAAACATCAAAAGGCAGCTTACCAAGTGTAAGCGTGATGGCAACAAACAGTTTGGATATGGATCCATCATAGTATCATTTTTTCTGGAGCGACTACCGATATTCCGGATCCAGGGAGGTCTAGTGGCAGATCCATTGCCACGGGAGCCAAGGTTGGCTCGATGGGCACCACTCATGCCCAGAGGAGGAGGGGGCCAGCAGATGGCCTGGAGGCCCGAGTTCTTCATCTGGCTCCGTCACCAGATGATCGTCGTAGAGGACTGGCCCTATGCGGGCACTAATTTCACTGGAGATCTCGATCTCCCATTGTCTGCAGGGGAAGACTGGGATGAGGAGTTATGTAAGAACTCTCTGTGTTTTTTATTTTTTTATGTATTTATGTTTTTTTTGGTAATACATGCCATTCTCTGACAACAACTTTGTATGCAGATGTCGGTGCAAAACGACCAGCTGACTTGTCTCATATAGCACGAAGGGCACCTGCTGCCGACCCTCAGGTAGAGGGTGATGCGGATGATGACCTAGTACAGAACCTCGAGGCACTTACTCGAGGGATCCCAGATTATGGCAGATTGGCAGACATGCCCAGAGCTTATCAGAGGCACACGGTGGGAGTGTCTACTCATGTCCATCGTCTGCTGAGACGTGTGGTGCGAGCGGTGACATGCTATCATGAGCATCACCGTGGTTAGACGCCTAGGTTTCATTTTTGCATATTTTTGAGAGACATGTTGTCAGCGGCCGTATGGGACTTGGACATGTATTGTTTTTGGGTTATGTAATGCGCGTGGTGCAAACATTATGACACACACGTATATATATACATATGTCTATGGTTTACTATTGTGTTTTCATGTGCCTGCTTATATACTGTTTTGATTACAAATTATGCAAATGTCTATCTAATACATGATTGGCCAATGCATCAGATAATGTGTTTAATTGTCTTGGAACATGTTGATATGTGATAAAATCAAAATTCCTTTCTAACAATCTTACACGTAAATACAACCTTAGAATATGATGGTTTCTAACGGAATATTGCCCATTGAGCTGGTGGACAACAAGTTGAGAGTCCAGGTTCACTACCAATGCGCGAATGCCGAAATTAATTGCTTTAGCAAGTAGCTCGATTACAGCACAGTATTCGGCGACATTGTTAGTAGTATGACCTGAACACAGACCCTGACAATCTATTAGCTCACCATGAGGATCGTAGATCACCCATGCCGCAGAGGACAAATCGCGAGTACTGCGGCAGGCACCATCAGCGAAACCAACATAAGGTGCATCCGACATCTGCACAAGAAGCGAAAAACACAATAAGTGGTAGCCATGTCTTGAAAACTGACACACACACACAACACACTAAAGTACATGTATATACACGATAAAATGTACTAGCGTCACGCATAGTACTTTTTCAAATAAAGCCCATTTCGGGGCTTCCCAAGAGGGTTTCCTTCATAATCAATCAGCTCGTAGGCCCCTTTCTGCAGAACTTTCTTGACAATGTAAGGGCCTAGCCACATAGACTCGAGCTTTCCTGCTCCTAGCTTATCTTTTGCCTGATCATAGAGCAGAACTAAGTCTCCCTCAACGAAAGAACGTGGACGGACGGTCTGATCGAAGTGAGTCTTGAATCGCTTCTTTTGCGTTTCGATGGCCAAAGAGGCCAAGCGACGAGTCTCATCTAGCCGTTCTAAATAAATAAGGCGCTCTTCTAACGGAGTGGTGTTGGGAAGTAGCTCGACAGCTAATTTCAATGAAGGGATCTCACATTCAATTGGAAGGGTGGCCTCTAGTCCATAAATTAGTTGAAATGGAGTGAAACCAGTGGCATCCTTCACGGAGGTTCGGTAAGCCCACAAGGCAGGAAACAACATCAAATGCCAGTTAGACTTATGCACGCCAACGATACGTTGAAGCATTGTAACCAAGATCTTATTGACAGCTTCAACTTGACCATTGGACTTAGGGTAGTATGGAGTTGAACTATCGTGTTGCAAGCCTAGCTGGGTTGTTAATTCCGACATCATATGATTACAGAAATGCTTTCCATGATCGGTGACGATGGCTTGAGGGATGCCGAATCGCGAAATAACATGATTGAATAAAAATTGCGCCGCTGTGTGATCGTCTTCAGTTAATGTAGGCATCGTCTTGGCCCATTTAGTAAAGTAATCGACGGCAACCCATGCCCCCCAGCCGAGCGAGGGTTACAGGTCATATAATTAATGCCCCATTTTGCAAAAGGGCCGACGGTGACAACAGGGTGCAATGGAGTAGGAGGCGCTCGCATTTTGTGCTGGTATATCTGGCACTCATGACAAGAGCGGACGGCAAGGATGCAATCCTTGAAGATAGAGGGCCAAAAGTAGCCAACACGAAGGATTTTTTGGGCAGTAGCATATCCGAACATATGTCCGCCACAGGCACCAGAGTGGCAGTCATTCAAAACCCGCTCAGATTCCTCGAGAGTAAGACAACGACGGAGAACAGAGTCGGCGCCGAGACGATATAATGTATCTCCAATGATACGGTATGGTTGAGATTGATGACAAATCCTTCGCCGAGCGTCTTTATATACACCCGGGCGAAAGGAGGACGTTTGCAGATATGTGATTATATCTCCGTACCATGGATCGAGGGTGTTAATGAGGAACAGGGTCTCATCCGGAATTTGAGCCTCTACATGCGAGGTTGAGGAAGAAGATGGCAAAGAGCAAATTAACTCAGCAAACACAAGGGATTTCTTAGAGTTGGCAGTGGTAAATTCCAAGTCAAACTCTTGGAGGATAACAATCCACTTCGAGTATTTGCCCCCCAGCAACTGGCGTGACAATATATATGTCATGGGGTTGCAATCAGAAATCACGGTAGTTGTTCGCAGCAGGATATAATGACGGAAACGTTGGACAGCACAAACCACGGCTAAAGCCAATTTCTCGACATAAGCATATCGAGTTTCCATATCTAGAAGGTTGCGGCTGAGATAATAAATAACGTGTTCAGTGCCATCATCGTCAGCTTGAACAAGAACCATGCCGATAGTAGTGTCGGCGGCGGCCAAATACAGCGTGTAATCGCGATAATAATTCGGAGGACGGAGTAATGGAGCAGAGACAAGGAGACCCTTGAGACGCTCAAAAGATTCCTGAGCAATGGTATCCCAATGAAAAGGGACATCGCGTTTTAATAACCGTGTAAAACCTTTGGCTACCTCGGCATAGTTTGGAACGAAACGACGTAAAAAATTTGCTTTACCCTGCAATCTTTGCAATTGCTGTAAAGAAGCAGGGGGAGGAAGATTCACTATGGCCTCGACTTTAAGGGGATCCAAACGGATTCCCTCTCGGGAAACAACAAACCTGAGAAGTCGGCCAGATTCAACGTAGAAGACACATTTGTGAGGATTAAGCCTAATTCGATAGTATCGACAGCGAAGAAAGATTTCGCGAAGGTGTGTAGGGTGGTCCTGACGTTTGGCTGAATGAGCAGGGAGATCATCCAGGTAAGGCTGTACAATATGTCGAATGTCATGAAATGCATAAGACATTGCACGCTGGAAGGTAGCACCGGCATTTTTAAGACCGAAAGGGAGCTTCTTATAGGCAAAAGTCCCCCATGGGCAAATAAAGGCAGTTTTGTGTTGATCAGCGGGAGCAATATTGATCTGGTTATAACCAGAGAAACCATCCATAAAAGAATGCATTTCACTTCCGGCACACTCATCAATAATTTGATCAATGAATGGTGTGGGAAAATTATCTTTAGGACAGGCTCTATTTATATCACGATAATCGACACAAACCTGGATTGTACCCTGTTTTTTGGTTACAGGGACAATATTAGAAACCCAATCTGTGAGAGGAATAGGATAAATAAAACCGGCGTTAAGAAGCTTCTCTACCTTGGCCTTAATCACTGCAGCCTTTCGGGGGTGTACAGGGCATAAACGTTGATGAATAGGCTTAGCACCTAGGTACGTGATTATCTCATGCACCACTATATTAGGATCAATGTCGGGCATTTCTTCATAGGACCATGCGAAGACATCACGAAATTAGCGAAAAAGTTTGGAATAAAGTTGAATCTCCTCTGGAGTACAAGTGACTCCAATGTGAAGATGCTCGACAATGCCTGGTTTGACAGAGATGTCGATGGGTTGGGTTTGCGTAATGTTTGCCATATTCCCTTCAGAAAACACCTGATCAATCTGAATAGGCGTTTGAAGTATTTGTGATGGGAGACAAGGAGCAAACCGCGCGAGGCATGTCAGAAAATGCTGCTGGGCAGGTAGAAATGAGGAACGATGGTGATAATCATGCCAAGGAGGTTCCTCTAGAGACATGGTCTCAATAATGGCTTCGTCGGAGAGGAATGTTTCTCTTAAGGAATCCGAAGAAGCCTCATCTAGAAGCCCTGAGGATGGAGTAAGCGTAGAAGAGGGAGCCGAGGCAGCAATGATTTCAACATAATTAAGCTCGGCAGGACTCAACGGCATCCGGTCGCCCCAGGAATCTACTTGGTCTGTGGGAGGTATGATCCACGGGTCAGAACCAGTAGTGATCATATTGACAGAGGCGATATTTGGAGGAGGGAGCGGAAAAACACCCATAAGAGCAGGATCTTTGAAAAGTCCAGCTCCCAGACTCTCAGATAATTTGGAGGTATGCTCCACAAACGGGATGGTGCCTTCGGAAGAAGAAGCAAAGAAGGATAGCTGGTCAACGGTAACGATCTTCCCTTGATGAGGGAAACGAATGATACGAAAGAAAGATGAAGCGACAGCTTGCATCGCGTATATCCAGCTACGTCCGAGAAGGAGGTTGTAGGTTAGAGTAGCGTCAACAACTTCAACTTCCATCTCGACCGTCTTCCCTGCCAAAGAGATGGGTAAACGTTGGAGTATACCATAAGGACGGGACGCTCTTCCATCAAAAGCTTCCAAGGTAGTAGGAGACTGGCTCAGCGTTGGAGATCCAATAGCTTTCCAACAGGCAACAGACATGATGCAAGTTGAGGCACCTTCATCAATGACTGTACGATGAATTGTCTTGGAATCAATAATAACCTGTATTAGGAAGGCGATTTGGGGAGGCAGTCTCTGAGAATGGCGTTCTAAGTCAAAAGTGATTAAATCCGAATTAGCCGGGTCTATGCCACCAATGGCAGATAGCAAGGACTTCCTCTGAGAAGGGCAACTCTGGAGAACTTCTAAAGTGGACATAGCTGACGGAGTCTCTGCTAAGTCCTCAACGATATTGTAGTGCTGTGCAGCACGAGCATTCGGGTTGTAAGAGGATTTCCGGATTACTCCTTTTGGAGGGGGTCGAAGAGGCGTCTCAGTGGTAGGTCTCTCAATGTGGAGTGGACCTGAACTGAACGGAGGAGCACTAGAGGGAATCTCAGGCTCCTTCTCGGCAGATGGCGGATAATATTTCGTTCGAGTACTGATATTTATAGGTATCGTACCAGCCATAAACTCTTGAGAACCAAAGGAAGAGGGACGCTGAGAAGGGTCAGCCACCATTTGAGTTTTTTGAGTTTGTTGAGTGGGAAAGGGCTCTTTGAGCACTGCAGGAGTCACAGGGGCACCTTTCAACAAACGACTAACTTCGGACTGCCTCGGGCAGTCCTTGGTATAGTGATCCTCATCACAGATAAGACAAGGATACTTGGGTTTGCGTTTAACGCTGTCCTCGGTTGGAGGTTTAGTGGCTTCCTGTTTGGGTTGTTCTGGTTTATTTTTCGCTTTCCCTTTCTTCTTTTCTTTCGAGGCCTTATTTTCCGTATTGGATTGGACGGCATGAACCTCGGAAGTGACATTTGAAACGGGTAGTACCTGGGAAGGTTGTTCATTTGAAGCAGTCGATTTTTGCTTCCCAGGGTTCGCGGGATTCTTCTTTGAGGATGAACTAATCGAACCGATAATACCGTCAACAGTTGGTGTTGGCGGGGCTTTAGATGTTCCTGGTCTTGGGGCATCAGGCAAGTAATCATATAATGTACCTGATTGAGAATAGACTAAATCGAGGTACTGAGCGTGCGCAATAGCTTTCTCTTCAGTGACACAGGCTCCCATGGCAATATCCCGAGCTATTGGAGGAACGAACGAAGTCGTAAACCAATCGGTAAGAAGCTGGTCGGGAATCCAAAATTTGATCATACGTCTACGGCGTCTCCACTCATGGATATGATTAGAGATATGCGTAGCCGTCGTTTGTCTTAAGGAAGTGAGTAGGTGTGTACCCATTTCATATCGAATGGGTAACTGGAAATGAGTAAGAAATGCCATAGCCAAAGAATTGAAATCCTGAAAGGACCCGCGATTAAGTTCGATATACCACTTAGCGGCAGAGCCAGTGAGAGTCCTTTGAAAAAGGCGAAGCTGAATTGAATCATCAAGCCATGAATTGGATGAACACCACAAGTGATAAGTCATGACATGGGCTTGTGGATCTTCATTAGCTTTACCATCAAATTTCGGACAGTCACCAGGAATTTTAGTTGGAACCGAAGGCCAATAAGGATTATGAAGAATAGGATCATTGGTCAATTTGCACACATCCGGTAATTCTAAAGTCGCTAAGAATGGTAATTGAGGATTGAAATACATTTGGGGATGCTGGTAGGATGAAGCACCAGGGTTCCAACCAGGTGGTGGTTTCCCCCATGGACTTTGTCCGGACGGATTTGGCCCCATAGTGTATTGGCCGTAGGGATTTGTATTTTGCCCCCCAGCATAAGGATTACCAAACGATGCTGCAGATGCGCCATATGGATGTTGATACATCTGCGAAGGATTTGCCTGCAGTTGTTGGTAATTCTGGTATGGGGCGAACAAAGGTTTCCCTTGAGGTTGCTGGTAACCATACGGTGGTGGGACTCCAAATGGAGTTTGAGCACCAGGTTGGGTTTGATAAAAAGTTTGAGCTCCAGCCTGCATGTGAAGACCAGATGGGTTTTGGGGTCCCGCTTGGGGCCACGGACCGGATTGAGCAGCGCCAGTAGGTTGTCCTGTAGGTTGGGTTATCTGGCCAGACGGATAACCTTGTTGATACTGAGGTTGGCCTACCTGTCCAGAAGGTTGTACCTGCTGATATTGAGGTTGGCCTACCTGCTGGGATTGGAGTTGTTGTTGCGCAGCTGAAGGTTGTCCTAACAGACTAGATGGCTGAGAGGGCTGGGCAGTTGGTTGGCCCAACTGTGTTTGAGGCTGACCAGCTTGCCCAGAGGGTTGAGAATACTGGACAGTAGGCTGACCAAGTGGTTGAGTAACTTGTCCAGATATTGGACCATACTGGACATTGGGTTGATTTAGATTAGGAAAGGATTGACCAGTGTGTCCAGTAGGCGAACCTTGCTGGATGCCAGGTTGGGCTTGTTGCATAGAAGGTTGACCTGGGTTACCAGTAGGTTGAGAGGTGAAAAACGGACCACCAGAGGCAAAAGGATTTCCTTGAAAGGATTGATCTTGTAGGTTTTGCTGAGGTGGTTTGTCGGGTTGTGCATACGAAGCTTGACCACCATGGAAAACGGTGGAACTCCAATCGATAGACAATGGAACTGAAACCTCAACATTCGGTTGACCCATCAAATACCCATGAGGTGGTAAATACTGATCGTATTGACCTTCAGGTGGGGCATTCAATGTAGGATCAAAACCTCCGAATAAAGATTGACTAAACATAGGAGTCGATGAAGTCACAGATACCGTTGGAGCGGTTGTGACTGAGGTAACAGATGTACTATAATTTGGTGGAGTCAAAAGCCCCGTGTTAGAAAAACTGAGTTGTGACCAAATAGAGGTTGGAAAGGGAGAAGACAAAACATGGCTTATTGCTCTGTAACCTGGAGGTAGCCTCTCAGCAGTAGGAGTGCCACTGACAGGTGTAGAGAGCATTGCGGTGGTATTTTCACCACCTGGCATATTGGATTCATCAGTCGTAGTAGGGGATGTGTCTTCCATGTCGGAAGGAAATGGAGGTGGTGGAACCCGAGGAGAAGTGTATTCCCAAAAAGGGATACCGTTTTCAGAAGGTTCCCAAATAGGGTTCCAATGAAACTGATAAGTCTCGTCGCCCGGAGCACGACAATTGAGCGGTTGTATACTTGGAACAATAGAAAGAGTTTCACTCACAACCGGTATCTCGGAAAACGAAATTGGTAATTCCGCCAGGATGGGACTTCACAAAACCCCAGGCAATCTAACGAGACAAGACCCTACTCAGACTAATGCAAACAAAAGCTAACCGGTTAATATGTTATCGTGGCAAATAAATTTTAAGACACTGAACTTGACCTTTTCATATTTTAAGAGTCGAGAAAAGGAAAAAAAGATGACTCTAGTCTGCTTCGAATATTTAATGAGCACGAAGTGACAAGAAGCTCACTGGCACCTTTTCTTTTAGAGAGTCCGAAAAGGATCAAAAGTGACTGCTCTGGAGAACTAGGCAAGAGGTTTACCACACAATCCGTAAAACTACTTATACACCTTGGCAATCAGATGAAAACCAAGGACTTCCCGTACGGCAGTCAATCTTCCCGAATGCTGTGTTCAGTGCATTACGGCTTGTAAGGCGGCAGACTCGGCTTCCTATGGATAAAAGGTTTTAATCCTATAGGGGTCTCCCAATGTATACGCGACGGTACGTGGGAGCACAATCCGTACTGGCACCTATCGTTTCACTGTGGAGGAATCACCCAACCACTCGACGGTAAGCTACCAGGTTTAAATACGCCGGAACACATCTCTAACCTAGACCTCTAGAATGTTTGCGTTAGGTTCCAATGCGTTGTTATGTTCATTTAGTTTATTTTAAATTTTATCTTCAATTATGTTTCAGTTTTTTGGTCCTACCATATGTGATCTCTCAAAACTTCCTAAATGCAAACTACATGCCAAAATTATGTCATTTCATTCAATGAATTCTATCTATAGGAGGGTTGAGATTTTTACACAAACGAAATGATCACTCAGCAAACAACAAAGATCCTAATGCAGCTAATAACAAGAAATGAAAATTTTTTCTTTTTCTTTTTAAAAGAAACAAATAACAATAAATGCTAACTAATATGATGCAAAAGATCTTTTGTTTTCATTCTTTTAAAATGGCATGATGCATTTAAACAAATCTTAAGAGATATTCACAAGTATAAACAAACCAAATTCACTCAATGAAATAGAACCAATTCTGAAACACCAAGATGAACTATCCAAGCAAGGAGAAACACAAATACTTTTAATGAACCATGTGATCTAAGTTCAAATGAAGTCAAGTAAAATCCAACAAACTAGAAGTGAACTGCTCGAAGCACTGAATAACAAGCTTTAACAACCACTAGATATGTGCGAAAAACAACCAAAAGGTTGACTGGAAAATCAAAGAACCGGCACTTCCCATAGAAGGCTCGACATGCAAAGTCACTAGATGTTCTAGGGCTGGAATACAAAGTCGATAGAAATAAGCAAACAACTGAAGGATAAATGCACAACCAGTCAAACAGAGTTTCAACACACTCCCAGAAGCTGCAAAAGATATAAAAAGACAAAAATCTGAGTCGAAAGAGCTTCCAACAAACACACAGGCAAAATTCACAGGGCTGGCGCGACTGTCAGCCTGCAACTTGCGCTACCAAAAGATTGGCGCGGGTTGCTGTTGGGAAACATGCGCCAACTGGCGCGACTGTCAGAGTAAAAAACGCGCCAACAAAGCTTGTCGGCTTAAAAAATAAATAACACGACCCCAGGTCGGGCCGACAGTGTTCAGATGGATCAAACAGTAAATAAAAATCTCAAAACCGACCCAGAAAGCTCATTCACTCAAGCAAGCAAGAGAAAATTAACATGCAAGACAAACTCCAAATAGCTTCTCCCTAGCGGAGTCGCCAAATTGTTGGATAGGTAAATCCCCTCTGCGGACAGAGGTGATCCCACTAGCCTAAAATGGAACTAGACACAATCAATTCACACTGCTACGCAAGCTCCTAGTTGTACATTAAAGGTGAATTAAGAAGACCAACCTGGAGTCCAACGCTAATATCGAAGCAGAGTTGAGATTCCCGCTCCCTTGCTCCAGCAGGTCACAATCCTCGCGATCCTCGCGAACGGACACCTGCACATGCAAAGGAAGAACAAATACAAGCATAAAATCCACCAAAGTACAACTATATTTCAGTCAGAAAGGAAATAAATCAAACATCATTATAGTAGACAATGAGATTGGAACCATAACAGCAGTCGTTCATTAATGAATAATAGATGGGAAAAGTTACAACCAAGGTTCTGACGTTGAACCTCTCCTCTGGCTGGGCGAGCAGCTATATGTGTCTTGCAATATACCTCCTCTCCGGCAGCATAACCTCTCTATGCTTCACTATCACTCACGACAAGCATAATCACAACTAGCATTCCTCAAAAACTAGCTTGTCTAATGCATGAGGACAGACATTTATAGATGGAGAAGGGAGGAAGATTCAATGAACCAGGACACCCATTGTGGATTGGCATTATCTCTGAAAGGATAGATGATGACTCTCGACCTCTATTCGATGGATTTTACCCTCAAAAGACTTCGTGATCTGAAGGGAAAAAACACATGGGCGCGCGTTTGTAAAAAATCATTACCAAACTCGGTTGGCGCGGGTGTTGTTCTGTGACAGAGCGCCAATGGTCGTGCCCCCTTTTGAGGATCTCAGTGATTGGCGCAGGTAAGACACTGTGGACTTGCGCCAATGGAAAAAGAGCACTTTTCAGGGATAATTTGGAGAAGGTGTCTTCAGGGAACATGAAGTACATACTCAGTGGAACACAATGCAAGTATTTTTGGGTTATGTCACTACTCACAGGTCCCGAAATGCGTCCTCCAATGTACGGAAATGGGGTGATAGGGATGGTGACCAATGGTGACAAATTACTGTGTAACACCGTGCTAGACCACTATTGAGTCACGGAAGGAGGAATCACCCAACCTTGAGTGAAACAAAAGTGACTAGGTTTAACGACGCCAAAGCACGTCTCTAGCCTAGACCTCTAAAAAGTGTGCATTATGTTCCAATGCATTTTTAGGTTCATTCAGTTCATTTTAAGGTTGATCTTGTATTAGGTTTCAGTTTTCAGGCCTTACCGTATGTAATCTCCCAAAATTCCCTAAATGCAAACTATATGCCAAAATATGTCATTTCATTCTATGAATGCTAGTTACGAGAGGGTTTGAGGGCTTTCACGCAAACGAAATGATCACAAAACAACAAAGAACTTCCCTAATGCAGCCAATGGAATTTAACACACTTTTCTTTAAGATCACTAATCACTAATCAAAATGAAAAGTTCTAACTCTCATTAACTAATACAAAGAAAAAGAGAATTTTTCTTTTGTTGATGGCAAAGTGCATTAAACAAACTTTGAGAAATGATAACAAACAAATTCTATTCAATACAAGCACATTCAGTTCCCTATATCACAAATCAAATTG
Source organism: Pinus tabuliformis (assembly GCA_031772625.1). Taxonomy (NCBI): domain Eukaryota; kingdom Viridiplantae; phylum Streptophyta; class Pinopsida; order Pinales; family Pinaceae; genus Pinus; species Pinus tabuliformis. The sequence goes on along the minus strand of CM062806.1, from coordinate 511,942,337 downwards.
TTGTGGAGGTAAATCCCCTCTGTGGACAAAGGCGATCCCTACTAGCCCAAATGGGGTCTAGCAAAAATCAAACAACACTAACACGCAGGTTCCTAATTGCAAATCAAAACTCCAAAGAACAAGAAAAATCCCAAAGACACCAATGAGCCGTGTAATCTAGGCTCAAAGTGAGACAAAGTGGAATTCAAGTGAAAACACCCAAATAATGCAACAAAACGATTTACAACCACCAAACAAGTGCAAGGGAGCAATCAGAGAGTTGACTAGACTACTAGAAGATCAAAAAACCTGAGGAAGGCTTGACACACAAAGCCACTAGATGCCCTAGGGCTAGAAATGTGAAATCGATGGAAAAAATCAAACACCCAAAGGGTAACGATCAAATCCAGTCAAATCACACTCCAACACACTCAAGTATTCTAAAAAAAGTACCTAGAGCAAAAACCAAGCTCAGAGGGCTCATAGCCAAGCAATCTTCAAAATTTCCCAGGCCTGGCGCGACTGTCAGGCCAAAAAAAAAGCCTTTCTGGTATTGGCGCGGGTTGTCAATGTGCAACATGCGCCAACTGGCGCAACTATAACGCTATAAAACAGTGCCAGCTGAGTTTCCTATGGAAAAATAAAAACAAACGAGCCAAAGCTAAGTCAACAGTACCCAGGTACACCAAGGGGCAAGAAGCAATATAGGGATTCAACCCAGAAAGCTAATCAAGTAGGAGAGCCCAAGAAACAAGGCAAGTTCCAAGCCATTCAGCTTGTAAACCAAACCAGAGATGGACTGAAGTGGCGTTGATCTACTTTGCTAATGCGGAGCAATAGCGTTTCGAAGGTTATCTGGCCGTACTTCAGACTCTGTCCAAAGTTTACAAATCAAACAACAAGACAAAACAAACAACAAGGCAAAAAGCCAACTCCCCAGTGGAGTCGCCAAATTGTTGGCAAGGTAAATCCCCTCTGCGGACAGAGGGGATCCCTACTAGCCCAAATGGGGTCTAGCAACAATCAAACAATGCTAACACGCAGGTTCCTAATTGCAAATCAAAGACCGATGATGAGGGCCTACCTGGATTCCAACGCTAATATTTGTAAAAGAGTCGTCGCTCCCGTTCCTTTGCTCCGGCTGGTCACAATCCTCATGATCCTCGTTAACGGACACCTACACATGCAAAGAACGACACAAACACAAGCATAAAATCCAATAGATGCAACTATATATCAGTCAGAAAGGATATAACTCAATCATCATTACAAAAGACAATAAGTGTGGAACCATAATGTTAGTCGTCTATTATTATTGATAAACAACAAAGAAGAATACAACCATAATTCTGATGTCAAATCCTCCTTTGGCTGGGTGATCAGCAGCACATGCCTTGCAAAGCTTGTTGGGAATGGGTAACAAGCCTCTCTCTCCTTGGTTACTTGGACAAGAATCTCCTCACTTAAGATTTAGCCTCATGGGAATGGATAAGACCCTTTGTAGCATAAACTTGGCAATTCTCAGACTTTGAGACTTAGAATTTGGAACTTGGAGACCCTAACTTGTCAAAGCCAAAAGGACAAGCTCTTATAGATAGAGGAGAAGGAGTTAGGGTCATCCACAAGATTCATGGGATTGGCTTTATCACTAAGAAGCTTCCATGAGAGGTGGAGAACTACTTCCCTCCTATGGAGATTTGAAGCCAAACTGACCCAACTCAATATAGATTCAGTTCATGAGTGGGTTAGGAAGAACCTTCGCAAGTTGGTTTGTTAAAAACTTTACCCAACTGGGCTGGCGCGAGTGCAACTCTGAGACAGAGCGCCAGCTGGCGCACCCTCTTTGGAGGATTTCCCCCATTGGCGCGAGTGATACACAGTGGAACCGCGCCAATGGAAAAAGGGCTATTTTTATGGGTATTTTGCAGAAGGTGTCTTCAGGGCATATGAAGTACATACTCAAGGGGATACAATGCAAGTGTTTTCAGGTTATGTCACTTCTCACAGGTCCCAGAATAAGTCCTCCAATGTGCGGGAGAAGGGGTAACAGGGACGGTGACAAATTACTGTGTAACTGCTCCTAGAGAGGAAAATTACAAAAAGGCCAATTCTAAGGTTACCAGATTTTAATAAGCTTTTCTAGGTTAGATGCGATGCAAGTGGTATAGCTATTGGTGTTGTAGTCAGGCAAGAAGACAAACCTGTTGCATTTTTCAGCGAGAAATTGAACGAAAGCAAGCAGAAGTATTCCTCATATGACAAGGAATTTTATGTTGTCGTCCAAGATTTAAAGCATTGGAGACACTACCTGTTGGGGAGTGAATTTGTGTTATTTTCTGATAATTCAGAGCTGCAATATGTAATAAAATAGCATAAATTGAACCACAAGCATGCCAAATGGGTGGAGTATTTGCAGAGTTTCACCTTTGTGTTGAAGCACATCAGCGGGCAGGCCAACAAGGTGGTGGATGCACTGAGCAGAAGAGCCTTGCTCTTACAAGAAAGTACAATACAGGTGTTGGGTTTTGAGAATTTGAAAGATTTGTACCAGATCGACATGGATTTCAAAGAGGCCTATGAAGCCTGTCAAAATCCCATGCTGAGGAACAAAAGTCCATGGTTGGACTACAACTTGCAGGAGGAACTACTATTTAGAGGGGGACAGCTATGTATTCCTGATTGTTCGATGAGAGAAATATTATAAAGGAGAAGCATAGTGGAGGCCTAGCCGGACATTTTGGCACAGACAAAACTTTGGAGCAGCTCGGACACTTCTATTACTGGCCAAGAATGCGAAGGGATGTACAACGATATGCGAATAGGTGTAAATTTTGCCAATTGGCGAAGGGACATAGTCAAAACACCGGACTTTACACACCACTACCTATTCTAGGTAGACCATGGGACTCAGTCAGCATTGACTTTGTCTTAGGACTACTTAAACACAGCGAGGTTATGACTCAGTGATAGTGGTGGTAGACAGGTTTTCGAAAATGGCACATTTCATCCCTTGTCAAAAAACTAGTGATGCCACTCACGTAGCTCACCTGTTTTTCACGGAGATTGTTAGATTACACGGCCTACCCAGATCTATTGTTTCTGACAGGGACGTAAAATTCACGGGACACTTTTGGCGCACCCTATGGAAGAAGTTGGACACACAGTTGAACTTCAGCTCTTCATATCATCTGCAGACTGACGGGAAAACGAAAGTGGTGAACAGGAGTTTGGGAAACTTATTATGGAGCTTGACTAGGGAAAATTCACGGTTATGGGATCGTGCGCTCGCTCAAGCATAATTTTCTTATAACGATTCACCAAACTGCAGCACTGAACACGGTCCATTTCAGATCTTGTACGACATGCATCCTCATGGAATACATGAGTTACAGGACTTGGGAAAGTTGGAGAAGAGAAGTGTTGATGGGAAAGATTTTGCTGAAGCGATGAGTGAACTACACGAACAGGTGAAATCAAAGTTGCAAGACAGCATTCAGAAATACAAACAACAAGTAGATCTAAAGTGGTGAGAAGTCCAATTGAATGTAGGTGATGAAGTCCTTGCACACTTACGCAAAGAACAGTTTCCTAAGGGCGCGTATAACAAGCTAAAATTCAAGAAAATTGGTCCCTGCAAGATTTTGCATAAATTCTCAGCCAATGCTTATGAGATACAACTGCCACTAGATATAGGCATATCACCTATTTTCAATGTGGTAGACTTGTTCCCATATATTGCCAACCCGGAGGAAGACAGTGTGGTACGGCCAGAACAGGACACCCAAGTTGGAGACAGTTCTTGGATGAGGAACATGCCTTCAAATCAACCCCATGAGATCGAGAAGATTCTCGACACACAGGTAGCCAAGAGGACTCGCAGGAAGGACTATCTGCGATACCTTTTCAAGTGGAAGAACCATCCAGTCAAGGACAGCTCGTGGCTCAACGCAGCACAGATACAGAAGGCGGGTTATTCTGTGGAGGAGCTCATGGAACGGAGCCATGACTTTTTTCTTACCCCGGGAGCCTGATGCAAGAGCATCTAGCTGATGGGTCATCATCACGAAACGTTGTTTTGGTCTCTAAGAGGACTGAAGAGGAATCTGTTAAGTGAAAACTGTAGTTGTTTTTGTTTATGTTGTTTTTAATTTAATAAAGAATAGTATGTAGGAAGGTAGAGGATTAATTAGGTAAATTGTTGCAAGTAATTAATTTTATTTTCATGTCAACCTTTACAAGATTGTAACGTAGGACAATAAAAAGTTTTTAGAACTAAAAATGTATAACCAACAGAATGTAACCAACATCAGTTGGAAGAAAACAGTTCCATACAATCATTTAAAAAGAATAGAACACAATTGTAAGAGGTTCGACTTTTTGGAGAGAGAGTGAAAAAGCTAATAAAATATCTCTGAGAACATGGACATTTTTTCCAATATCCTGTAATTGTCTATCTATCTGTCATTCTGTTCAATTTCTAGAAACAGTGAAAGTCTAATCTCTTTTTTGTTCTACAAGCATGTACACACATATGTGTTTCTAGTTGCATTGATTCAAGTAGGCCTACAAATCTAAACGAGTTTGCAGACATAATTAAAGAACACGTTGCAGAAACAAGGGCATACAGTCCCTGAATCTATCGAACATACAAGCACAGAGGAATCCTGGATGAGTTTACATAATTCGAGCATCAAAATAAAGATAAGACGCAAGTATTTCCAAACAGCAAGCCAAAAAAATCATAAAAGTATGCCTGAAGAGTAAACCCTCTTGTTTCATTTATAAAATAAGCACGAGAAATATCTGTTCGAACATATACAGTTCCAAAACCTCGTTTAAATATACATACAATCCATATAATAACACTATACAAGGTTTGAAGGGTATCATAGCATGCAGGCCTAGAAACCCTATCCGCAAAACAAACCCTACAGCAACTACCCACCAGAGTAACCGTGCAAGCCAACGGCCTACGACTACATATAGTCGACGGTCTCAAATCATTGAAACAAAATTACTATAACCCTAGCCTATGAAAACAGAACACAAGTGACAAGGAAAATAGGGAACGACCCCACCTAGGTCTAGCGAGAGCATCGAGGAACCGAAACATGTGAGTAATATGTGGCAGAGAAAGTAAAGACCGGAGAAAAGAACGAAACCAAGGTTTGAGTTTACCTTGTGGAGATAGGTCGCAGTCATTGTAGTCACCTAGGGCCACTCTGCTCATGAAGGATCAAGTGTGTTAGTTTAACAGCATGAAGAGAGGGAAAGACTGATAGCATAGAACATAAATCTTACCTTTGCATTGCTAAAGAAGCTGAAGCCAAGACCCTACGACCACATCCTATTCACAAAACCGAGGAATACAACCAGAGACTAAAAAACAGTTGCATAGAAGGATTCAAGACCAAAAGGAGTCGCACAGCCCAGCAAATAACCAACATTGACATTGTACACAGATAAATCTCAGAGTCCAAGAAGAAAACTAAAGATTCATAACTTGACAGAAAGATCAAGTGCAAATAGAGCAACAACAACGGAATAACCAAATTCGAAACAAGGGTTCATTAGCATATGGAGGAGCTGATGAGTTTTCTAGGGCAAGAGCCGAGCCAGTGTACCAGAGCAGCATAGATTTACACAAAGAAAACTGCACATCATAACCACATTACAGAGCTCTTAACCCTCAACAGTTCACATGCAAAAATGACCGGGAGATAGGGTGTGAGACCCTCATACGAAATCGGGGTGACAAATCCAAGGAGTGGACACTTGTCCATTGTTCGTGAGCGCAAGTACCAATCATAAGTGCGGACCCCAAATCCATTTGAAAATCATTACAATCAACCGTCAAATGAACCAACATTATATGTAATCCAATTTCCCGTTATTAATTTCATTCATAATCGTATTATTAACATTGGTTAGTGTGACAAGGGTGGGTTGGCCCCATCAAAAATGGTATTAATAGTATCATGTAGCCTATCAATTATGAAACTATAAAATAATTACATATAATGAATGGTTAATTTCCTTCATGATGTAAAGTAGAACTAAAACTAAGAGTCCAAGAAAAGATAATTGTGACTACAAGCAACATTTAATCAGTATGCTAGTCCACCTATATAGCCTCTGGTGGCTCTGTCTCCTCTTAGAGTCTATAAATTCTAGATCAACTAGTTTTTCTACTAACATTGATGCCTTATTGTAAAATCTCTTAAAGCTATGCATGCTTTCTTGTTGATCTTTTGAATGTTTATGAAAATTTTTCCTTTCACTGTTTTAAGATGTCACTATATTTCTTTATTGTACAAATATATTTCTTTATGGGTTCTTGTGCTCCTTGGTAAAGGAAATTTTATAGCTCAAGGCACTAGCCAAGACCAACTTCCTCTCGAGATGCACTGTTAATACAAAGGTAAAAGATATTTTCTAGCTCAAGGCACTAGCCCGAGCCAGCTTTGATATATGTGACCTCTTTGTGGGGATTCACCCACCTTGCTCCCTTAGGTTTCCTCCTGGTAACATAGTTGAAGGATCACCAGACTTGCCCATCTGCCTACTACCTTAGACACACTTTATATGCTAGACATAGTGAATGAAAAAGAAACAATATAGAACACACAACTACACAGAAGGAAGAAACATTTAGATTGCCTTAGTACTTGGCAAGAAATGACTACATCATTACAAGACCACTTGGATGTCAATACATAATCTAAATAATGGCACTAGTTGGAGTGTTTATTTGCATTAACAACATGGAAAAGAAACACCAGTGTTTCAAAGCACGCTTACAGGAAAATTGTAGCATTCCAAGATTATTTGCTGACAGCATCTGAACCTCATATAGCGTTCCAAGATTATTTTATCAGAACATCTGAACCTCATAGCAATGGTGGGGTAACCAAGGAACCCAAATCTTGAAAGAAATCTCATACCAAATCTGAGAAAAAAATGAAAAAGGAAAAAATCAAAATCTGTAAATTGGAACAGTTGCGAAAATGCACAATTGCACTTCTGAACAGTGATAAAATAGAAGCTACTTTCTCCTAGGTGAAGCAAGTGATCAGTAAGGGCTAGTACTCCATCCATAAATAAGGTTGTTTGGTGAAGGCTAAGTAAATAAAGGTATGTTTGGCTGGTCTAACATGTAGCATAAGGGGTAAGGTAAAAGGTTAATATATGTCGTCTACCCTACTGATCAGATTCATGGCTTCAGCAACAGGTTGGGCCTCTAAACTGCTGCATCAAAATAGAAATAATAAGCATATTTCCAAAATATCCTATTCAATCCTTATATAAGTCAAACTCTAATGAGGGATTGGTCTAGAGAGTTAGCTATTGTGATATCTATAGATAACTTTACCATGAACTATGAAGTGAGATAGAAGCAATATCGATAAATAGATCTACAAGCCTCTATTCCTCATAGGAAAATTCACTGAACAGACAAATTTACTAAATTTTTTGAACAACAATACCATAAGAAGTGTAATTAAAAGGATATTGAAGCTCTGTAAAGAGTGACAATATATACATAATAATCTTCAGTTTCTATTGATAGTTTGAAAAAACAATTCAAAGTCGCTGCAAAAATGTGTTGAGTTTGTCAATGTGAGTTTGGTTGATTAGTAAATTGGGGGTGTTAAAATCCCTCCCACCACGGTTCAAATCCCGCAACAGACATGATCATCTCTCACGAGCTAGCGTGCATGTGTTTGAGGGTTGTTTGTTGTAGTTGATCCCAGGTGCAACTTCCGAGTGACTTTGGAGAAACAGATAATCCCTAGCTACTCTTTGTCAAAGAATACCTGACTAAGCATGTGAGACATAGGTGTTTCATTGTACTAAATTCTCATAATGGAAAAGTTTTTCTTGCTTGTGTTGGGTTGTGGTTAATAAAGTGAGGGCATTGCAATGCCTCCCACCAAGGTTCAAATCCTCCGAGAAACATGCTCACCCCACATGGGTTGGTGTGCTTGTGTTTGAGGGTTGTTTTTTGCAGTTGATCTCAAGTGCAAGTCCTGGGTGAATTTAGAGTAATGGATAACATCCAGTAACTGCCCTTTGTTAAAGAATCGCTGACTAAGCATGTGAAACATAGGCACTTCATTGTACTAAATTCTCATACTGGGAAAGGTTCTACTTTCTTGTGTTTACCCATACATAAAAAAAATGTGGATTTCGATAACTTTGAAGATCCATCTGAATTGAACTAAATAGGTGGTACAAGGAAGGTTTTAGTCAAGTTTCTAGATTTCTGTTTACTAGAACAAATCATATTTTAGGAAATTGGCACACGACTGTAACCCTATTGCACCAAACTTAGAAGCCAACATAACTCTATAACAAGGAGTAGAGGAAAAACATATGAAAGGGGAAAAATCACATGCATGGGGTAAAGGAAAATCTTGCTCAATTAAAATTATGGAAATTGAGAACCTGTTTAACAGAGATGTGGCCCATAACATTTATATTTAGTACATATAATATTTTTCTTGTTTTTTTGGGTAACTTGGACCATTACAAAATTCCAGCTATAAAGGACATGCTTATTCTATACACAACAAGACAGGTTCTAAACTTTTAGCCAATGTTAGCAGGGTTTATGACAAAGAGGGATAAATTTTAATCATTCTTCTACCAGATCACTTTTGTGTTGAACTTCAGGGCAAAAATACATCTCAGATATCTTCAATCCCTTGAGACCTTGAATTTTTTTCAATGAAACCTTAGATGAGATTATCCCTAAAACAATTTTGTCAGACTCTCCCAAGTCTAAGTTGACTCCTCACTTTGAATATATCTCAGATATCTTCAATCCCTTGAGACCCTGAAATTTTTTCAATGAACCCCTTAGTTGAGATTGTCCCAAACCAGTTTTATCATACTCTCTCGAGTCCAATTTTACTCCTGACTTTGACTCTCTTTGAGGAAATGGAATCACCTTAGCACATCTGAGTCTATACTCACGATTTTGATCCCTAAATATGATTCAAAATCACAAATCAAGCAAGTCATATTGACTTAACGAGTCTAATTCAATCATATTTCTATAACAGATACAAAAAACAAAAAGGAATACTTGTTTGTTTATTTTCCTGGCCCAAGTTTATAACAGCCAACCAGCAGACCTATCAGCTATCCAGAGCCCGTGGTGTTTGTTGTATGCAATGTCACCTTTAAACTTTGAAACAAGTTATTACTAAAAAAAATCATTATGTGCAAATTTAGATCTTTCATATTAATGAAAATATCATTTTCCTTTAAATTTGGTGAATCATTAATTGTTTTAGTTCTAAAGTCATCCCTTGAGTTTTTCCCAAGTCCAAGTCAACTCTTATGCTTGGACCTACCTAAATCATTCTCAGAGATGAGTCTGGTTACTTTGCACCAAACCTTCTTTCTACCCGGACCATTTTGCATATTTCCAATCTTTTTCACTGCTTTTATGTTCTTCAGTATTTCATCCTTTCTATCTTCCTCTATTATAGAATGTATATTAGATCTATATAGCCATAAAACCTAATTCAACTAGGTCAGATGCTTAGATTTCATCTGCCTTTGAAACAAGACAGGAATCATTTCTTCAATTATTCTGTTATTTTGATAGGAATGACAAACTAAGATTTTGATATTGTGAACCTTTCTTGATAAGACTCAGAATTAATGCCACTTGTAAATGAGAGAATATAAACTTTCCATAGATATATGGTTGGCTTCCAGAATAGCAAGTCCAGTTATGCAAAAGCCTCTGAATGGCTTACCTATCCCCTAGAATGAGGCTTTCACATTATACATAGATATAATCAGTTCCTATAGATGAAGCAACCACTTTATTATTAAATCTCTCTAGAACCAATATTGCTAATATGGATTTCTAGAAAAAACTTAAATTTTCATATTACATTTGCATTTGATCAGGTCTAATATGTGAAGCTGGAAATAACCAAAATATACCTATATCGGTTGCACTTTTTCTAGGATAAACATGTACGACCAACAAAGTTAAAACTAACTATAATGCAGGAACATATTTTCAATGTCAGTATTTGTGCATCCAAGAATTAGCAGAACTGATGAAAACTCACAAAAAAACATTGTATAAAATTTCATAATTGTAACAAAAAATCTAACATTTTCAAACAGAGATGGATGAAGCATATCCAATACAAATTGAAGATGAAATAAAAATTAACAGCAAACCCTTTATGCAAGGTAACTTGGAGAATTCCATTACCTTGAAAAAAAATGTCTAGGACACAAAAAAGAATAGTATTTAACCAAAAAATTGGCACTTCCTAAATATACTCAAATACACAATTAAATGTGAGATAATAGCATTATCCCGCTTCCATTGTGCAAAATTTGTTTTGGCATGGCACATTGTGGTATAATAGAAGAATTTAAGTAAACCTTCAAAATTCACATCACAGTTTTAGCTTGGCATGTCTGAGATAATAAGGGGAGATAAGTAAGCTCCTAAACAATAAGCATAGAAGTGCGCTGGATTCCAATTGGATCCCAACTAGATTATAGTACAGTCTAAGGTAGTTGAGCATCATAAATGAAAAAATTATTGCACCCATTTTTGTTGATGATCTTAACCGTGCATCCAATCATACGTAGTGACAGTCAAACCTTAGGAACATGTTTTGTCCTAAACGATTTCCTCAGATATCTCCAACTGGATTCCTTGTCTGAAGCATGGCAGTGACTATTCCAAGATGAACATGGAGCAGGAACGACATACATAATAGCGGCACTACATCATTGACATGTCAAAAACATTCTACATTTGCATGCTCTTTAAAATAGATCCAGAGAAAATAGTCTCTATGCTAGGAATAAACCATATAAAATGAAATAGGTTACCAAAATTAGACTTAACTTTCCATGATATGCAATAAAAGTACAAGCCAAAACTTTTGAACTAGATCCTACAGAAACCTACCATTTCACAATGTTTGTGAGGAAGTGTACTTATGAAGGAAAATTTTGCACAGAGATGCCTTGGGTGAGGATAGTCTCGACATGCAATCTGCAAAGTTCAAATAATTGAGTAAGAATCGACCACATAGACCCTATGAAAAGAAATTGTAAATGCATTCCACTAAAATATTTACCTAAATATTGTAATATGGCACTCTCTGTAGTGGTGGTAGGTGGCCAAACTGACTGTAATTTTTGAAAACAAATATCAAGTTATGGATTACTGTTAGTTAAAGAAGACTTGCCATGTTGTCAAAAAAAATTTAGAGGGTCAAACAGATAAGATGAAAAATGATCCTAATGGAATATGTTGGTCAAATGGAAGAGTCACTAATGTGATTTAACAGGGGACAATAGTTGTATTCTAATTAGCAAGGGCTAGTCTCAAACCTACTCAAAAAAAAGGATTAGCTTTACTAATGTAGTCTATCTTAATATGTGGAGAAACAACTTGTCTTGTTTTAAATACAAAATTCCATTAATACCAAAAAAAGCGTTAAAATATAGGTAGACATATGAACCTTAGGATTTCTTGTATAAGTATTTTAAATTGATGACATAGTGGCATAGGTTTCACAAAATACCAAGTTTCCCTATGTAATGTACCTAGGGAGGGTATGCATTGTACTCAAGAAGGTACAATACCTAGGGAGTATTTACTAGTACCACCCAAGTTCTCACTTGGTGCAAAAGTCCAAATCACAAGTGTGAGACCCCAAGGGCAACTTAGGCAAGCTACCCATTACCACTTTAATAACCTTGCCTTTCTCACTTCAGACTAGGTGAAGCCTAGTGGAGCTTTCCTATGGTTGAATCAGCTCAATGTCTGTAGTATGAAGTGGGAACAAGAGAAAGCATAGAAACCAAAAAAAAAAAAAAGGAAAAAATGTTTTTGGATTCTATGTTTTGAGGTGGTGGATGAAAGGAAATGGGAGCACACATTTTATGTCAAAGGGAGAATCTAAAGAAGGATTAGGGGCTATAAGCAGACAAGGTGACACAATCTATAGTAGCCCTAATTTGGTTACTAGACTTACAAGTCTGATGGTTGAGAGTGTCTACTTAAGATTCACTACTCAAGGGAACAACTTAGGGTGGCCCCTATCAAAGACTATCTACAAAGGCACTATATCAAGTGATGTCATAACCCTAATGTTTTCATCTTGAAGGAAATTAACACAAAAGGAATTGGGAAAATGGAGGGAAAACCTACACGTTAATCCTTTCCAATGCAACAACATTGCTCTTCTATAGCCCTATGTTGACTCCGGCATCCATAAACCTGCAAATAAAGTTCAAAATGGTGCACCTAGAAAAACTTTTTCCACACATATACAAATTTGTATGTACGACATACCATAACTTAGACAAACCATAAAACCCCTTTTCCAAAATCTTGGATCCTTTCTACTTAGACGTTATTTCATTCAACAAAATTCCCAATTACAAATGGACAAAGCAAACTCTTACAGAGGTTTTATCTCAATGCTCTTCTACAATAAAATAATATTCTCCTTATGTGTATCAAGTTTCAACTAGTTCTTAGCGTGGTGCCAATGTACTTTGCAAGAGGGGTCTCTCATTTGTGTACATTTGAATATGCATATCCAAGTGCAAATGTGGGGAGGGGTGGAGGGGGGGAGGGGGATGGAAATAATCCACCCACATGAGCTAATGGGCTACTAGAAAATGCATAATGAATAAATTGCCACCTCAAGGATATTATCTTACCCAATCTACACACTCTCAACCTTCAAGCAACAACATCAACATAAAGTAAGTCAAGTTGCAAGAGAATGTCAAGAGAAGCAAAGGCATTTACACCCAACAAGAACCCCAAAGTGGTCTGTCACTTTGAAAAATTTCTAAATATTCCTCTAGCCATCATGATTATCCAACACATGACAATGATGGATAGTTGATCCTAATCCCACAACTGAAGGCTTGGGGCTTCCTTCCAAGGATGAATACTCTCCTCCTCGAATGGGTTTAATTCTTGCAACATCATGGTCTATCCATTGACTCTTGCCCAATGACCTGGTTGTTTATATGTTTGTTGCTTTATGATTTGGGCTTTATGGAATTTTAGTTTTGGAGACCTTGCATGGCCTTTTTTAACTATATAGGCCCTTTTCCTTACAGTTTTAGCTTGTGGTGGTTACCTCACTGTCGAGCGATAAAAATGTATCTTTTTAACTCCTAATTACCTTCACATTAATTGTCAACCCAGGGACAAATTTTTATTCCAAGAGTGTACTCAGTCTGAGGCGGCTATTTACTCAAGAGTAATGTTATGAAAGATATAGTACAGCGCTCGAAATAAAAGAGTAAATGGATGCTCAAAATGAGATCTACTTACAGCAAAGCACTTTAAGACTTAAATCATGCATTCAGAAAACTATAGCAAATGATCAGTCAAGGGTACAGTAACAGTAACTCATCCCTTTGTAAACTGATGTAGCTGAAGATAATCAAGGAACAGATCATCAATCTGGGAACTAGACAACAAATTTCAATGCCCACTACAGTTTCAGATCGTTCTTCACACCAAAGAAAAGATAATGCGAAAAACAGGAAATGGAACAGCAAATAAGAAAATGTAACAACAACTGAATTTAATGAGCAACAACACCTTAATCTACAAGAATAAGTGCAGCAATCGTATCCTATAGAAATCAAATGGAAATCCCCTATCTTTATAGATGAATCGAATAGCACACGGTAAATAGAACAACACTGATTAATGATAGAATATGGAACAATGCTTGAAAGCCAAATACAAATGCATAATAACTTAACACACGACACTCCTTAATAGTAATCTAATCTTGGTAATCCAGTTATCAATCTTAGTTATAAAGAATACGACTATATTTTGTAATGGAACAACAACGTCAATAGATTCAACAATCGCAAGGAAATATAATCTCTAAGATGAATTCAGTAATACCAATTAATAAGTGTTACAACACGGATACGCTGTAATTGAACAACAATTCATTCTGTAAGGATCAGCAACATTATATCAATGATTAAAAGAACAACAATGCATTACCAAGTCAAGATGAATCAATATGACATTCCTGTCATAGAGAACGATATTACTCAATTGAACATAAATTAGATATAACAGAACTGTGATGTAAAATAATAAAACATACTAGATTACCGAATAAAGCTGATAAGAAAAACCACGCATAAACCAACAAGATAATATACAGCAGCAGCACAATCCACCAGATTCTAGGCCCTTAATCGCCAGCGGATGCTGCTGGACTACTTCAGACGAGAGGAATGAACAACAACTCTCAAATCATATATTAATCATCAAATTGTGAAATCATTACAACAGCAAAAGCTTGAGAATTACAACATGCAACAATCCCTTCTTCCTCCTATCCTATCATGAATAATCCATCATCATTCTTGAATTTCTAATTCTGAATCCTTAATTCTCCATCTTCATTTTTCCATCATTTTTCCATCCCCATCTCTGATCTTTGTTTTCATTTAAATAGAGAGAGATCAGAGAGAAGTTACAACAGAGATAATTACAACATGATTTATATTACAAAATTGGATTGTTTCTAACCAATTGATCAACAAGAAAATATAGTTCCATCTATCTTTCAACAAGAGCAAGGTGAATTTGGCTTTGCAGCTGAGATTTGGAAAACGACCACACAACAAATCTGATAAAATTGTGCTCAAAGAACCCTACGTTTCTCTCAATACAAATCGAATTTGGGCAAACCGTTCTTCATTAAATTTTATTTGGTCCGTTTTGGACAAAACCCATGTTCCAGATTTTCCATATTATTTTCCATTTGATCATAATCTCAACCGCAAAACTATCACTTCTTATTCTAGCGAATTTCTGAGTTGGCACTTTTAATGATCAAATCTTCAATCTGGAAATTACCTTGGAGGCTAAAAATGGTGAATAATGTTACAACCAATTTATTAAAACTATCATTGATAAAATGATACATAATCATCAATTTATTAGAAATAAAGGAGAATAAATAATATTTTTACATAAGAGCATAAACCATTGTAAAATAGAATTATATGATAAATTATGATAAATGACGTGATGAAGAATGGTCAAAATAAGTGGAATAAGCGTTCAAAAGTGATAATAATAATGGCATATTAACGGCCCAACATACCCCCACACTCAATATGTTGCATGTCCTCATGCAACAAAAACTGAATATATTGCATGTCTTCATGCAACCCAAAGACAAAACCCATGTGTTAACCAAGCAATAAAAAAAAATTGTTCATCCCAGGTCATGAAATGGATAGAACAAATGAATTCTTCCTTAATTAATGAGAATTCACTTTTAGCAATCTTGATGAAGGCATAACAATGAAGTTGCAGCAAAATATGATATAAGTGACATCAACCTTCATTTACCATTCTCCCAAAAACTACAAACCAGCTTTTGTTGAAACGCTGCAAGTAAATTTGTAATATATGAATGCCTCTATGATCCAAGAATCAGATCGTTTTGATGCATGGATCATGAGATATAAACAAAATGGTTGTAGGTGATAGTGCATGATTTCCGAGATTTTACGAAGTAATTTATTTTGAAATTATCTGGGTATGTGTATTTTAATAATACGTCTGTGTTATCCAGAAATCACAAGAATTGAGTTCATAGTTTTAAAAATATGTGGAAATCAATTTCTACACTGAAATTGTATGCCTTGAGAAAGAAAGTAGAAAACATCCATCATGCATAGCAATTCCTCCCCCTCTCTGAAAAATTAGCATGCCCTCATGCGATGCTAGAAAACAAATAGAGGTGGTTGCTACCAGCTGTTGAATTCTATGCTTGGTGTAAAACAACATGGAATAAGGGAGGTGTTGAGAATAAATAAGAATAACAATGGATGATAAAGAATATGGATGACATGGTCATAAGAAAAAAATGAATGAAAGCGACACTTCCCCAAACCGGAAGATGATATGCCACTGAAAAATGGGAAGTGGTAAAAATGTGAAATGAAGGATGATAAATAATGCTCAAAATGGATTTTCATGAAATTATCCCAAATTCGTAATAAATCTGAAAATTATGTTATTTTACCTCAAGTTGTACCTCCAAAAAGAAAAAAGTGGAATGACATATATGGACTGGCAGTTGTTAAAGCTGATGTAGGCAGAGTTGGTGCTGAAAGTGATGCAAAAGGTGGAATCCAGGCAAGCACATCATGTCTGAAGAATTGTTCACGTTCGCGAGTTGCTCGAGCATCTTCTGTTAGTTGCAATAGTGTGGTCATGATGCAAATAGAGTTCTGCCCATACTTGTTTTCCTGTAAACAAATCACTATTTTGCATACAATATTCTTGAATCCATAGTGTGAGTGTTGAATATCAATAGATTAAGATGCATGCAAAAATTTCAATCAAAAAACTTTTGTATACATGCAATACTAATATTTTGTCAAATCAACAAGTTATGGCAGAGTGCAGTAATCATATCGCATGCAATCCCATAATGCATACATTCCCCTGTCCAATTGGAAAAGGGATTCCATGACCATAAATCATATGAAAGGTGTTGTGCTGATGACAAGGCAAGGGAGTGAACAATATAGCAGTAAATGAAGTAGAGTACACATATCAATGATAGGACGGTGAGAGTTATGGTTATTATGAGAGCAGAGTGTGTAAAGATAGTTATGAATAAGAGATAGGACGCTTTGGATTGATGATAAGTTATAAAAAAGAGAAAAATAACAACAATATGCCAAAAATATGCTTTGTCGATGGTATTCTAGCTGAAAAATGATGTGACTGATAAAATAATTTCTCATGCGTAAAGGTTCAAAATAGGGAAAAAAATTAAGGAAATAACTTCTCTGAAAAAAAAAAAAAAAAAAACGAGGGTATTATAGTAATAATTGACGATAAGATATAACTTCAATACCATAAGCAGAGCCTCTGCTGCCAGCAGGCGTCCATAGCTTTGGCAGGTTGCTTTTTAACCCATATGAGCCAGGATCCTCAATTTATAAATGGAGAGTTCCAGTGTTGTTCTACAGAAGAGATCAGTGTGCTAGCATGGTAATCAGATAACCACACTGCCATTCACTGTAATGTAGCAAAAGTGATCAGGCCAGCTTGTGATGAGGCCTCCTGTTCTAAGGATAATTTAACTATCCAATGGATCATAACCCTGGTGTGGTGGCCATAATGGGAATGTCACTTTGTTACAACCTTATGAACATAGTAGGCTGGCTCTTGATGAGACCCCCTATCCTCCATCTGCGAACAAAATTTTGTTGTTATTACACATTTTTATAATAAAAAGAGGGAGGTTCAATACTCCTTAAGAGCAGGGATGGTGGAAGAAGTTGAACATGTCAATAGAAAAAAAACATACCCATAATCCCATTTAGTACAGACAAAGAAGTGGGGTGTAACATGATGGCGCATCTGTTGTGGGTACAGAGAGTCATAGGTTCAAATCCTGTCACCTTTATGCGGTACCGACCGAGCACCATCATGTTACACCCCACTTTCTTCATAAGATCCTCCTCTTTTATGGCATTAAGCGGTCAATATGCGGGGAAGTATTTCGTGACAGGAAAGCTTTTTCAGGCCCCATTCTCTTTCTCATTTTGTCAAAAAGTAGATTTCTCCCTATCCATTCGTTCTTGAAGTATGAAATTAGATCCTGGAGCTGCGGAACTCACTACTCTATTAGAAAAGAGAATTACCAACTATTGTACCAATCTACAAGTTGATGAGATCGGTCGAGTGGTATCAGTTGGAGATGGTATTGCACGTGTTTATGGATTGAACGAGATTCAAGCTGGGGAAATGGTCGAATTTGCCAGCGGTGTGAAAGGAATAGCGTTGAATCTTGAGAATGAGAATGTAGGTATCGTGGTATTTGGTAGTGATACCGCCATCAAAGAAGGATCTCTCGTCAAGCGCACTGGATCTATTGTGTCTGTTCCTGTGGGAAAGGCCATGTTAGGTCGTGTGGTTGATGCGTTGGGAGTACCTATTGATGGTAAAGGGGCTTTAAGCGAGCACTTACTCAGACGTGTCGAAGCTAAAGCCCCAGGTATTATTGAACGTAAATCTGTGCACGAACCTATGCAAACAGGGTTAAAAGCGGTGGATAGCCTGGTCCCTATAGGCCGTGGTCAACGGGAACTGATAATTGGGGACCGACAAACTGGAAAAACCGCTATAGCTATTGATATCATATTGAACCAGAAGCGGATGAACTCAAAGTCAAAGGCTGATAGTGAGAAATTGTATTGCGTCTATGTAGCGATTGGACAGAAACGCTCGACCGTGGCACAATTGGTTCAAATTATCTCGGAAGCAGATGCTTTGGAATATTCCATTGTCGTAGCCGCCACCGCTTCGGATCCTGCTCCTCTGCAATTTCTGGCCCCATATTCCGGGTGTGCTATGGGAGAATATTTCCGCGATAATGGAATGCACGCATTGATAATCTATGATGATCTTAGTAAACAGGCGGTGGCATATCGACAAATGTCATTATTGCTACGCCGACCACCAGGCCGTGAGGCTTTCCCAGGGGATGTTTTCTATTTACATTCCCGTCTATTAGAAAGAGCCGCTAAACGATCGGACCAGACAGGTGCGGGTAGCTTGACCGCGTTACCCGTCATTGAAACACAAGCTGGAGACGTGTCGGCCTATATCCCTACCAATGTGATCTCCATTACAGATGGACAGATCTGTCTGGAAACAGAGCTATTCTATCGCGGAATTAGACCTGCTATTAACGTCGGCTTATCTGTCAGTCGCGTCGGGTCTGCCGCTCAGTTGAAAGCTATGAAACAAGTATGTGGTAGTTTAAAACTAGAATTGGCACAATACCGTGAAGTGGCCGCCTTTGCTCAATTTGGGTCAGACCTTGATGCTGCTACTCAGGCACTATTAAATAGAGGTGCTAGGCTCACTGAAGTTATGAAACAACCGCAATATTCACCACTTCCTATTGAGAAACAAATTATAGTTATTCATGCAGCTGTAAAAGGGTTTTGTGATCGAATGCCACTAGACAGAATTTCCCAATATGAGAGAGCCGTTTTAAGTAGTATAGATCCTGAATTACTACAATCCATTCTAGAAAAAGGTGAGTTAACCCACGAAATAGAGATGGAACCGGATGCTTTTTTAAAAAGCGTAACCCTCTGCTGAGCCGGAGTGGCCAGACGAGCGAAGGAGCACATTTCATATTCTTTTAGCCACGGCTGCCTATAGAAGGGAAAAACATTAGTGACCTGACTGAGTGAAGGGTTATACCCTCTCCCGGTGGTCGAGCCCCATTGCCGGTCCTATATTTCTTCCCCTCAAAGAGCATAGCGAAGGGTTCAATTTACTTATTGGGTGGGGGGGCTTATGGTCGAGCCTGCTTCCGCATCCTGAAAGTTTGAGGGGAATAAATAGTAGGTCCTCTCCCTCTCCTTAACAGTCGAGCCGATGGCGGCCTTATTAGTCGAGCGTGCTACGCACCCTGACGGACCTTATGGTCGAGCCTGCTTCCGCATCCTGGTAAACCCTTCTTGATAAGGTAAGGGTACTTTTCTTTCTTCCCCTCAAGGAGCTCAGGCTTTGAGGGGAAGAAATATTGGTTGGTTGGATTGAAGGATCTGGTCAAATGCTGGCTCCCGGGTGAGGGTGATTATTTTCGGAGTTTCTCTCCCCCTCTAAGAACCACCCTCACCCGCTTAAGAGAAAGAGACACTGACTGGTGGGGGGGATCAAAAAAACGGCTACGGGTCCGATAGTCATTCTTTTCTATAGAAGCGCAGAGAGGGGAATAGTTGCCCCTACATTTAGATTCAAGTTATAACTTTCCCCTATTTCAGAGTATTTCCTCTCCTTATCAGTCGAGCCCCCTGTCGGGTCCTCAAGTAACTGCCCGTTACAACTAGTATTCCTCAGGCTATATAAAAGTGTTACAATAGAATAAAAGCGCAAGGTGTGAAGCCGCTTGTCCCTCCGGGGGGCAAGGAAAATAAGAAAGCGGAGAAAGGGTCTTGATTGCTTGCTCCGGATGCCCATGTTCATTAGTAGCACCTCCACCTGGCCTTCTTTCTGCCGTTCAATCCAACCCTTTCTACACCTACCTTGACCTCGGAATGAAAACTAAACGACTGACCCCTTCCCTTTTTCGGAATGAAAGCATAGCATCGGATGGTAGCCCGTTGGAGCCTTTCCCTACAGGGGAATCTGGTAATCTGCCAGTCAATGAATTTCCTTAGAACATCTTTTTCATAGTCGTTACGTCAGTCTGTTAGCCAATCGATGAATGCTCACCCGGACCAGGGAGGAGGGCATCTAAGAAGCAGTCAATCAATGAGTTGGCCCCGGATCAATATGTATCTACTATAGTTTCTCTGCCCCGGCCCCTTCGTTGGGAAACGCCCCAACAAACAAGGGTTCATTGATTGCCCGTTCCATCACGAGAACTATTTCTCCGTCTTATATTGGAGAAGCACCCATCCAGCAAGGTATGCCCGTTGAAGCAATCAATAGCAGCATCGGCCGGGATTAGTCATCTCAGCACCGCTAGTTCAATAGCTAGCCATATTTGAGCCGCAGCCCAAGAGCATAGATTGGGTGCCCCACTATAGAATATGACCTCCAGCTGGGGAAGAAAAGAATGTTCTCGAAGCGAAACATTTACCATTTCTTTAGCTTGGTTAGCTGCAGAGTTGGATGTTTCCTTGCACTAGGAAGCGCAAGCCCCTCCGGGACCTTGGGAACCTCATACCTACAGCCTTGCTGGTAACTAGCCTTGGGAACATATGTATCAGACCTACTCTTACCCTCCTTACACTCTTACTTTGGACCGCCTCATCCACCTCTTGGAAACTTACACTCCATACTGCCTCCGAACAAACCTTGACTTACTACCCTTGACTACCCTTCTTGCCTTCCGCTTTATTTCCGCTTTAATAAGTCCGTATTATGCCCCATTCAATCCGCCCACATTCAGTATGCCCCGTACCTATAAAAGATGAGATGGTATTAACGAAAATGGCGACTGAGGCTGTTTTCTATAACCGGTAGCCAACCCCAAGTGGCCTACCCAGCTAAGAGCGTTAATTGGGCTAAATCCTGGGGCTTGCCCAGTATGGAGGGGGGATAACGGGGTCCCCGAGTTGGCTGTTGTGGGCTGACTGCATGCATGGGGGCTGGATAATTATGGGTACGAAAGCGGGGAATGGTGGGGACGTGATCTGTTTACTTATCAGAACGTGATCTGGGGAATTATTTGTCTAGCCACTGTATTTTTTGTATTAACCTCAAATTGTGTGAATCATTATATATAATCTTTGTAATTCAATCCATTCAGGAACCCTCACCATATGAATAGTGAGTGACCCCTCTCCTCTCCTTATCAGTCGAGCCCCCTCTCCTCTCCCTTGGGGTCGAGTACCTAAAGGTCCTCTCCTTAACAGTCGAGCCTGCTTACGCATCCTTATTAGTCGAGTGTGCTAACGCACCCTAAAGGGTCCTCTCCCTTATGGTCGAGCCTGCTTGCGCATCCTTGACAGTCGAGCCCCTCCGGTCCTCACCATCGGAATAGTGAGTGGCTCCGCCCCTAAGTAATATGGGGCCCTTTGTTCCGTAAATGCAAGTGAGTTTGGGGAATGGGTGCTATGACCTACTCCACGCTGCTGGGGGGGCTACATCATCCGTCCCCTCTGGCCGCTCATACCGGCCAGCAGCATCAGCATAAAATAATTCTCTTGGTAGTTGGCCGTTGTCCTCCGTCCGTTGGACCACCCCACCTCAAATATATGGGCCATCAATCAATCACTATCCGGCATCAGCCACTGTTGTCTGTTGTCCACTGGACCGCCCCTCTCTGTAGATGTGGGCAATCAATCACTATAAAGCATCAGCCACCTGCCTTACCTGACTGGCATTCCCTTCCTAGCGTGAATGAAACCATGTGTATGGCGATGATCCTCAGGTGCATCATATATAACGCTTGTTCATTCATTCCATCCATCCCTTTTTTTATGTATCGAGATGATATAGAGTCCTCCTAATTGGACCCTAGCTTTAAGCCATGATTGTCCACCCACTCGGTCCAGTCCAGTCCAGGCTGGAATAGCTTTCTCTCATAAGCCAGTCGCTAAGGCACGCTTAGAAGGGAAGGCAAGTAATAAGGTAAGTCAAGTTGGTAGAGCTCTTTTCACTTGTTGGTCGGGGAAACATAGATATTGCTTAAGTGCGAAAGGTTGACGCTTAGGTATTATGCCTGGTTGCACATAGTAGGTAGGTAGAGTAAGAGAGGAATAGTGCCACTGCTACTACTATGATTCCTCAAGCAAGTGTTATGGAAGCCTGTGTGCCGTATGCCCACCCGTCCAACGGCTCCTCTATTTATTGTAAGCCCTTCTTCCATCCGAAGTGGGGTAAGTGAGGCAGGCTGTATGTCTAGGTGGGTAGAACAGTTGGTAGCACTAAAATGAGCACAAGTGGGCTGGCTCCATATCCTGGCAATGCTGGCTTGCTGTCGGAGTTTACTTGGGGGGGAGATCCTTCTTGTTTACTAGTTTTAGCGTCCGACCTTGTCGTCTAGTTTTACCAAGTTGTGCCTATGGGAACGTGGGAAACATAAGAAATATTCTCATTCGGTGGATCGCGATAGTCTTCTCTCGTTGTTCGGTGGATGGGGGCCTTACCCTCTATTGGGTATGTGGTTATGGAAGACTTATCCTTCCTCTCCAGTGATGTGGTCCTTCTCTATGGGCCAGTGACGAGGGGACTTATCTCTTGGGCATCCTTCCTGTGGTGAACTTCTCTCTTGTCTGTTGGCAACTTGGAATGGTTGAGTTTGGGAAATGTTTGCTAAGGATCACTTCCCCC
Organism: Pinus tabuliformis; assembly: GCA_031772625.1. Lineage (NCBI taxonomy): Eukaryota > Viridiplantae > Streptophyta > Pinopsida > Pinales > Pinaceae > Pinus > Pinus tabuliformis. The sequence goes on along the minus strand of CM062806.1, from coordinate 511,919,464 downwards.
TGTTCCACTCCGATACGGCAAGCAGCATCAAAAGAAGATTCATTTAGAAAATAAATCTGTTTAACTAAAACAAAGAAGGTATATTGGTAACATGGCTAAATATTGATTCGCTCATATGTAAGCAAGCCTGGCTCAAAGTCTTCCGGTGGGAACATGGGGGCACGTGGCATTATTACAGCAAACATAGAGGCAATTACAAGAAGGCAGCTTTGTGCAGGAAGTTATTTAACGGCAGCTTCAGTGAATGGAGTCTATGTGCAGCGAGCGGGTGAATGGCTTCGTGCAGGGAATGGCACTATGGGAGTTCCCATATTAACACCAGAAGGGATTAAGACAAGTTGTTCACAGACGTGATATTTATTTAGCCAAGTGCTGCCCTATCATATGCAATAGAGATGTACCCCATCGCCATACGGCAGAGGAGATGGCCCCCAAGTTCCCACATACCGGAATCACCTTCACCACATGCCTCGGTCAACAACCAAAAAAGGGCAGTAGAACGCATTTCTTATTATAAAGTCTGGGGTTCAGGGGGTCTGCCAACAAACTCAAATATTGATCCAGGTGGTGATCCGGAAGTCGAGAGTCCATGCTGCTGGTACTCAATGATGCTACTCGATGCTGTCGATGCCGGTACTCAATGCCAGTACTACACGCTTTCAATGCCAGGTTTCTATTTACTCAATCCCAAGAGGCGAAACAGTCGATCCAGTCGATCATTCCCAGGAGGTACCGATTGATGGTTGCCGATAGATAGCCCCCGTTTCAAATACCCGGAAAATATACCCTCATTCCCAATCATAGCCCATAGCAGCCATACCTCGACCTCACTTAATGCTATGGAACACACGTACCTCGAATGGATCCATCCATGGCGATCATTACTTACGATTCACCTGTTTTGAGAAGTTGATGAGCCCTTGTATAATAACATATATAATGCAACCTTACTGACCCTTCATCTTTCAAGAAAGGCGTTCCCCTGATTCACCTGCATTCCCTAGATTCCCCGATACAAACGCTTTCCCCCATTCATTTGCATACCGCATCCCGCCCGCATACCAGTCTCCCTCCCGTTCTCCCGCATACCCGCTTTCTTTTCAATCCGCACCTGCATTCAATGTGGTTGGTGGGGCGCTCCGGAAGGATACAAACTTACCCGATAGAGAAGGAAGGATCCGTCATAGTTGTGATTCAGTCAGTTATACAGAGTTTTTTTTGTTCAAGCCCCGTTCAATACGCAGTCTCCCATTCTTACATTCCCCAGTCAATCCCCATTCTGTTCGCATTCCCCCATCCACACATTCTCGCATTACCGCCTACCATACCCCATTCAGTACGCCTGCCTTCCACCGTCACCCAGGAGAGCCCAGTACGTGTAAGGATGGATGGAAGGAGGATACCACACAGGAAGGACACATATTGTCGAAGAAGGAAGGACCTTTTAGTTATTTTCATTTGATACTCTTTGAAAAACCCGGCGGGACTAAGATGCCGGGGTAGGGAGGTCTTCGATATTAGTGGGACGACGGACGGATCCTGACTTATGAACCGAGCATGTTTGTGAGGGAGGTGGTCACCGATTATGAGTTTCAATTCATTTGGTGGATTCATTAAATCGACGGACAACATAGTGTGACGTGGAGCCAACGGAAGGAGCGAAACTGACCCAAGAGAGAAGGACATAACAGTAAGTTACCCATAGATTTGTGATTCTGTAAGTTACCCAGAAGTGAATTGTCCATCCATTGGCCAAAACCATCTCTGATGTATGCTGTTTCCGTCTGTTGGCCCTTGAGCTACTCACCTCAAACTATGTTATCAATCAATTGAATAAATTGAATCAATCAGTGCCGGTGCGCCTCTCTCAGAAGACTAATTAGTTTTTCCTCTGTCCGCTCCTTCCGGCCAGCATCTCATCATCAGACTAATCCAATCCAATCTGTTTAACTCAATGGATCTGAATGAGTACTAAATGTGCAACCTCATTGTGTAACCTCAACATATAACGTAACTTCATCGGGTAACATCATTGTGTAACCTACCCCTATGTGTACCTTTATGTGTCTCTGTAGGAGTAGCCCCATGGATTAGGCCCATTGAGTCATTTATTAGTCCCCTGTAGATTAGGCCCCTCCCTATGAGTAGCCGTAATAACTCCTGTTCCGTATTGATCAGTAAGGCTGCCAATGCTCAAGCTGTCATTCGTCCGTCCGTTGGACCACCCCTCTCGAAGAATATGGGCCCTAAATCAAGATCTCTCCAGGCAAGCATTTCCCACTTCCTCCTTATTGGCAACCACTGGCTATTAGCAACCTCCTTATTGGTTCCAAAATGGAAAAGAAGACATCGAAACCTGGCATTGAAACCTGGCACTTCCTTCATTGAATACTAACATCGAGTGGATCAACTATTGGCAGACTGGCAATGACGGGCGGGGATGGGCTATTGGTTCACAAAAAGAAAAGAAGGCGTTGCCTCTTGGGATCGACTACCTGCAATGATAACTGTCAATGACTGGTGGTTGTCTATGAGTGTATGTATGATTCTAAGCGGGTGCATCATATATAACGAGCTTTAGTAAATCACTCTTGGTAAGGTATAACAGCAAATAGCTCTGTCCCATCCATGCACATAGTAAATATTCACCGTACATAGTTTTTATTGGCCCGCCCCCTGCCCCATCCACTAACTGCTATTAAACTCCCTAACTAACTGTAGCAACACGTATGTCTAGCCATTGTATCCTCGTATGGCGGCATGGGTTCCTTCCTTCATATACTCTATACGCTATGATGAAGGGGCAAGGGAATCCTGGTTATTGTAGAGAAACGAACTTAAAGGGCCTATTTCAGTAATAAGAAAATCCATTTATGTGCCCCGATGATGTTGGATTCCTTCCTCGAACCCCTCAAAATGAAGAGCGGAGCGGGAAAAACACCAATATGGTGGAAAAGGTTTTTCAATCTGGTCGGTCCCACAACAAAACAAACATGGATTCCATTGGTTGTTTATTTAGGGAATGGGATAGGGAATGGGAAGGTCCCGGAGGGGCTTGCGCTTCCTAGTGCAAGGAGGATCACCTCTTTAATGGAAAAGGTAAACGTAAAGATGCGCGATATGATAGATTATTGCGATGTATTGATTTTATGTCTGTTGAATCCTCAATATGACTGTGGGTACTTTTACTAGGAGGGACTACGCCAAGGGACTCAGCAATGTACAACACTGGCTATGATGGGAACTATGACAAGAAGGGAAGGGGTTTATCAACAATGATCAAATCAAAGTACTCCCTGAAAAGTAATTCCCCGTCTATCTCTCGGCAATGCCAACTGGTTTCTGACTATCTCCTGGCTTCTATCTATCGGTGACCCTATATCTGTCAATTACTTCTGGCAATGAGGGGCTCTGCTCTATGGAAACAACTATTACTGGTTGTTTATCAATTTGTCACGCTAGCTAATAATATAAAAAGGAAGGGTCGAAGTCGACAGCGTTAGCGACGAGCTAAAGCTATGTTAATACCTAGTTACCATACTTATCTTCTTCACTTCAGGCTCTGGGAGAAAGGAAAGGAAGGGAACTAGTTTCAAATGACAAGAATGGAGACTTAGTAACTTACTTACCTTAAGACCTTAAGGCACGGAACGGCATTCAAATAATGGAGACAAGAGCTTATTCGCTAGAGCTAAGGGGACACAAGTGGAAAGAAATGCTCTTACTTATATTGGTTCTATCGGTTCAACCTGCAGCAGACACCATTACCGATACCCAGTTGTACGTGCCCAATTGTCTACAGGTGGCGATGCTGGTAGTCGATCCAAGAGGTGATCCAGGTGTTGATGCTAGTCTTTTCCAGTCGGCAGTATGAGCAAAAAAGGTGCAGCTTAGCATTGAAGTCTCATTGCTTGAACCCCTGCTCAGTGCTCAATCTAAGCGCTCAATCCCCCATGACCTTTTGTACGTGACCAGTTATCAATTTATACTCGCATATCTATGCTTCACTTTGCCATTGTAGTAATTTGTCATCTGAATATGCAATCTTTAGCTCTGGGCTTTCTCTTGTTCAAAGAATGGATAAAAAAAAACCTCTCTAGCTTCTTCGCTTACGCTCAGGGGACTTATTCTTCGCTTTAGCTTTTGGCATGGGGGATGAGAACATGACAGGTAACAAACGTGGGATAACCATCACCTAATTCCTGGGCACGGGGGATCTACGGCTGGTCACGTCCAACTGGTAACAGGGAATTATCTCCGATGGGTGAGCCTATAAAAAATTACCTCATGTCTATGTCTAATGCGTTAATACCATTGGTAAGGGGGTAGGCAAGTTGTCTCTGCTTGTAGTGCTGTTGGGATTCCTACTGTCCTGTCTTATACAGGTGCTTATGGTTCAGCAGCTCAGTAGTAACTGTGTTCCGTCAGGTTCAATGCCTTTCTTTCCCGATAGGGTCCTTCCCGATAGGGTTTTTCATTTCTTTTTCCCTTATCTTACGCTTCTTACTAAAGAGAATAGGCGCTATAATGAGGATCCTTATTACCTCAAGTGAATGCAATGACGACGATGGATGAGTTAGGGTGCCCTACATAGGCAGGTCTAATTGGTCTTTACCTTCTACGCTTATGGCTCACTCTTGAATGAAAGTGATTAGGTAAGTACTAGTAATAAAATATATATATATATATATATATATATATATATATATATATATGTTATTGCGATCTCTACCTGACCCACCTCACCTGTCTCACTTGAATCTACCTCACCTGAGCCTGTTTCACCTGACCCTGCCTGAAGGTAAAGAACGGTCCAGCTTTATATAGATTGGTATAAATAGAAATATGCTCGCTAGGCAAGTCATTTAAGCAATCATCAGTGCTATTAGTATCCTACCCTGAATTAACTATGAGGATGCTGATGAAAGTACACGTCGTCCCTTCAAATAAGGATTGGTGAAAGTACGTTATCAATATCAATATATATGAGGCGAATCAATCAATAAATCAAGCTTTGTAAAGGTCCCTATCTGACGGCTAGTACGCCTTACGCTTACGAATGCTCACCTAATGAAAGAAAGTAGTTAAGTCAGTACCAGCCACTAATAAGATATATTGTCTTTCGGTCCCAACCTGAACCAACCTCGGTCCCCACCTGAGCCCGCCTCACCTGCCTGAGCTTACCTGATTCTGCCTCACCTGAGCCTACCTGACCTGATGGCCCAGCTCTAGCGAAGCAATAGAAAAGAAGGTCCCGGAGGGGCTTGCGCTTCCTAGTGCAAGGAACGTAGTGCTTGCTTGACGTTAGGAAAGCAAGGAACGCTACCTTTCATAAATATAAGATACTCACTTGCTCAAAGAAAGAATGGGAGATGCTCACTTGAAGGAGGATTGAGGATGCTCACTAACTCACTTGAATGAAAACCAATCTTAATCTTATTCAAAAGAAGCTTATACGAAAGCAACTAAATGAATGGTTTATAAGCAGGAATAGTTTCTTTCTATAAGGAAGGAGGAATGACTCTGCTCTCTAGAACCTGTGACGGGAGGAATTGCTCTTTGGAACCTGTGACTCTCACTTGGCCCAATAAGCAAAAAAAGATATATATATATATATATATATATATATATGTTGCTTTGGTCTCCACTCATTTGATTACCCCGCTTTTCGCAAAGCAATATAAAGCAGGCTTAGGGGGCACTATAAGAAAGAGATACTCAATCAATAATAAAGTAATAAGAAAGATGCTCACTTCTTGAAGAATTGAGGATGCTTACCGCTTGAAGGATAAAGTAGGCTCACGTGAAAAGTGGTTATACGCCATCAAGACTTCACATTCCAACTTTGGGTACGAAGGAACTTAAGTAAAGAGGTTGAGCAAAGGAGCTTAAGCGAATGTCTAAAACTGTCTCAATTTACCTTCTAACGCATTCTATCGCCACTTACAGTCCACCCTTGACTCGTTACCCTGTGACTCGTCCATCATATGCTTCGGCTTTTCAAGAAAAAAGAAAAGAGTTATGGGGAAACCATCCTCTCATCCTACCATGAAGTGCCAATAAAAACCATCCTACCATGAGTACCGATCAAGTGGGTGCTAATCAAGAGAATCCAATATAAATGAACTGGCTATCAATGAACCTGGCCTAAAGTTGATTGCTTTATCACCGCGTAATAGTTTTCTCACTGCGTAAATGTAGGTCGAGCCAATAAGTACTCTCGAGAGTTGGTTCACCTTTTTCTATTTTACAAATCCCTCATAGGCGTTACCCGACCCTCATAGGGGGCTGTAGTTAGGGGGGAGGGGGGGTCAGTAGCAATGCTTGGCGGCTGGTATGCTCATTCGGTTCTGGCTGGTAGGGTGGGAGTTACTATGCTTATTCAGCGGGGCTATGTTGGCTATGCGGGTGTCCCCTTACCTGTGTTGTCCCTTGCTGTGTGTGGTGTATGTGGATTCGTCAGATGTTGCTTGTTGGTGGTGGGAAATTTCTTCTTTTTAGAAACAAACAGGCCTCCCTTGCCCTCTAAAGCGCAAGCCCTCCGGACCTTTATTACTTTTTGTTTTCGTCTTGCTCTTATAAAAGGTTATTTCTGGCTTCTGGCAAAAGGGAAAAGGGTAAAGGCTTCTGTCTAAAGGTTCCAAGATTCAAGGCATCTGGCAAAAGGCTCCTGGTTATTCCGTCCTAGTGTTAGGTGAGGCTTGTAGGACTTGTCTGAAGGTAAGGCTAAGGGTTATATGCTCTTGGCTTTTGGCAAAAGGTGGCATCTGTTTCACTTTTGTACCTGTCATCTGTTGAAAGGCAAAAGGCTAATTCAATCCTCCTTTCTGTTGCCCTTGTTGATTCTCTTGATGAAGGCAAAAGGTGAAGTCCAAGGCTAAAGGTGATAGGCATCTGTTTCATGAATGGCATCATCTGTTGATAGGTTCGATACTCCTTCCTTCCCGTCCTACAAGGTTACAGCAATTTCTTCATTCTGAGAATATTCCCTGGCAATGAGCACTGGCAATGAGATTGGGAATGATCGGCTCTCTCTGTTGGCAATGACTAGGACTTCCTGGTAAGACTTGGCTGGCAATGCCCTTCAATGACTGTCTGGCAATGACCCGGCTGGTAATGAGGCAATTGGCTGGCAATGGCCCTTCTGTCAAAGACTGTTGACTGCCATGACTGGTGCTCTCTGTTGGCTCCATCCGTCGAGGTTCTATCAGTTGTCCCTCCGTCCGTGGTACCGGACCACCCCTCTTATACATAAGACTGGCAATCAATCAAATAAATCCAGGCAGTTTGTCAGAATCCTAATCATCCTCCAACTACTTACTCCTACACATAAAAAATTGGACTCTGCTCCTCGAACTGTATATCAACGTAAGTAACACAATATGATTCGTGTAGTCCCTGGTGGGTAAGCCTCCTCCAACAGGTCGATCCAACTTCCTCTACAGATCCAACTGGCCTTTATCCTGTTCCAACTGCTACTGCAACAGGTCGTCCTACTGCTCCAGGTCCTACGGGTGGTCCAAAAGACTATACAGGTCCTCCTCTGATAGATAGGGGCTTCCTCCCTGAGGTTCTGGGCCTATACTTTTAGATACCTCCATAGTGTTATAATAGTGACTTCTCCGTTGCTCCTTCTCCATAACTAACGGCGGCACGAAGATGGCAATTATATATATATATATATATTGGAAATTGTAACGTGAGCCTTGCCTTAACGTGGTAATTGTAACGAAGGCCTTAACGTGGTAGCGGGGAATCAACATTGGTGGAGAATCAACTTCGAAGGTGTGTTGATCCATAAAGGTCATCCAAGAATGTAGGGAGTTGTTAGTCGTGGGGAAGGGAGTATATAGCCGTAGGGAGGGTATAACATAGGAAGGATGGAATGAACGAATTGAGTTAGGCATCAGTAATGGAAGGAAGAGATAATTGTGGGTCACTACTAACAGAAGGAAATAGTTGGTTAATATATTATTATATTAATAACTTTACACTTATAGGTAAATGCTTAATACGATTATGAAATATGTTGCCTATAACTTTTCAATTCAATTTCCCGTGTGGTCTCACCCGTCCTCTTTAGGCGTTGTTGGGGCTTGCCTTCTTACTTGCCTATGTGTTCGCGGTCTTATCCTCTCGTTCCCAAGTGTGGGCAAGCACTACCCGGCAAGAACTAAGTATACGGTGGTGAACACATCGACGAGCGGTTCTGGAGCTAAGGAACGGGTGACGGGAAAGCTAAAGCGCCTAACGGCATACACCACCTTCGTATGCTGGTTCGGTATGATTCAGTAGCGGATACGAGTCAATGGCAGGAAGGCGAAGCTGTGCCTCCATTCAGAGTATTTCTTCTCTGGGCCAAGGAAAGAGATGAAGGGCCGGTCTGTTTAAGGGCCTTTCTCTAGGACCTTTATTCCCTATCCTTTTCTGTTTCCCTATCTGTAGACAGAAGGAGGCGGTAGGCGGTAGACAGATCTGCTCTTGTATGCCTGATTTGTGTACTAACAAGGATAGAGATTTTTGTATTCCAATATGCCGCCAATATGCCAGTATGCAAATATGCCTTTGTATGCCTAATTTGTGTGCTAACCTGTCTGTTTCCCTATCTGTATCTGTTTCCCTTCTGCCTCTGTTTCCCTATCCGTCTCTGTTTCCCTATAAATGAAACCATTCATAAAATTCACAATAGAGGTTTGAGTGGGTACTGCTACTTACTTATCTTAGAAGCACCGGATTCATTTCAAATTAGCCTAGGGAGAAATTGTATTTGCTTCCCATGCTTTCACGATTGCTGGATTACATGGCTGGACTGGATGATGGTCTATCAGAGAGCCTTGTTGGATGGGCTTCCAAACCAACCACTTGCTTGAGGTTGAGGAATGAAATAAGGGAGGGATCACTATTTCTATTATTGTCGGGGCGGGGGGGACGAGCTTCCAGATACGGATTGATGAATGAAGACAACCAACATTGCCAGTAGATGCTTTGCCAGTAGATGCTTATGGAAGTGGCACAGGAACCACACTTGGATCGTACGTTGAAACTCCATGTTTCATTTAGCCACTTTGGTTCATTCACGCTAGTCCGGTAGTCCCAGTAAGGGAAGGAGAAGGATTATGCCCGCCCGGAGATATCTTGATTCAGCGACCAGACGAGGAGGCTGATCTGTCCATCTATCCCTCCTAGCCCCATGCTCAGTAGATAAATTATTGTTTCGGAACCACAGAAAAGAAAAGCTTATCAGCGTAGGCCAGATAGATAGGAATACCAGCAGTGGATTTTCATACGTAAGTAACCTCCAACTCCAAATGATAGTTTCGTGTAAGCATCGCCTTGCTTGACAGCACGTTCTCGATAAACACTCTCCATGCGCTTCGATAAGAAATCATTTCCGGTGTAAGGACCCCAATCAATCAGACCTTCCAGCGGTCAGTAGCGGGTTTGGTGATGCTCTCGAAGGATCATTATTAATGGTATAATCAGTGGGGTCATGTTGCTAAGCTAGCGGGTTTTGCTTTCGAGCGAGTGATCAGTTCGCTGGTATGCTTTCTAAATAACTCCATTATAAACCCTCTACTGGCAATCTCGCTCCTTCAATGACAAGTTTGAAACCCCCTTCACTGTCTCCCGCATCTGGGAATGCGAGCTGTCTTGGTATTCTTCACAAGGCAACCAACATGAATAAATAAATGCATTTTATATAATGAATCCGGGTTCAGAGGACGGACCTTTTAGAACTAATCCTTCTATTGGGCTCTTGGGCACAAGGTCTCGAACCGAAACGATTGTCGATATGTCGAATCTTCAAGAAGGTCCCTAAACGGCATAAGTTGCTCCATCACCCCCCGGGCGGGTACAGTGACCTTTTGAAAGGTAGAATCTGGAGAATATGAACTCATCACATCAATATGATTTTGGGTACGTTGCTATGAGCTGCTCTGGTGCTCGATCTTGGGTGTTAGGTGCGGGTGGCAGAGTTAAGAAGCTTCGGCTCGGCTCCATCCAAATCCCTTGGGGGCGAAGGAGTGTTATCCGGCATTCATTCAGTCATCCCCCGCCCGGTCTTCAAGCTGTGATATAATGTCACCATTACCAAGACCGGTAGCGAGTAGAATTGGCTAACTCCCATCTTCTTGAATCAACTTCTGGCTAAGCATCCTTCGCCCGGTAGCTTCATTCTGTCTCTCCATCCCTGCCTTGTTCTTGTCCGTTGCCTATGAATGTGGAGATGGGTCGTATCGATGATTGATAATGGGTACCTGCCCTGCTTCTCTTTCCTTTGCTCACCTTTCCTGCCAAGACGAAACGGATATTCTATTTTATTCCCTCAAAATGAATGAAACAATGAGGATGCTTAAGCAGGCTCGACTGATAAGGAGAGGACCGGCAGGGTGCGTAGCACGCTCGACTAATAAGGATGCGTAAGCAGGCTCGACTGTTAAGGAGAGGACCTTTAGGTGCTCGACCAAGAGGACCTTTAGGTGCTCGACCATAAGGGAGAGGGAGAGGAGAGGGGCTCTCAATCTAAGGGAGAGGAATTTATTTCAATGTCACTGAATCCATTCGTGGTGTTGGCATGTTGCTTGGGTGTAGGTGCCCTCCCTGCCCAGTCAATATCTATCTAGACAAGGAAAGAAAGTTGATTAGTGAAAGTTTGACCAGCCCAGCCCAATGGATAAAGCTAAGGGTAAGGCTTCGCGTGCTGTACTAGCAACTACCAAAGGTGCGAGGTTTCATTACCGACGTTACCACGCTCTCCTCCAGTCAAATCAAAATATCCGTAAAGAAACTCAGATTTAGAATGAAAGGTTAAGCTACCCAGCCACTTAGCGTTAAAGAAAGTTGGAAGTTAGTGAAAGCCCTCCCCGTGTACTGAACCTTCCCTTATCTACTGGTGGGGCAGGCAGGAAGTTCGAGAGAAGGTCTCGATCAGATCTCAGGCAGGGAGATAAATCGATCACAGGTAGGTGGTAACTGCGGGCTTTCGGTGAAGGTCCCTAGGTCTTGGTGGGCTGGTTGGTGTAGTCCCGTCTTGTTGGGAAGGTTGGTCTAGTTCCGTGGTTCTTGGTGTTTGGCACTTGTTGGTAAGACCTGGTAAAGCATGCACTTATTCGTAAGAACTCCGAATAATCCCGATTTGCGGAGAAGTTAGGAAGGATGCGTAAGCATGAATGATACCGCTCGATACGATCACACAGAAATCCATAGCGACGAGACATACACTTTATGCTTCCACGATACACATTTTTCGATTCCCAATAGCCCCAAGAACATAGCTTTATTATTATTTACGTTATTATTCTTATTCCCACTTACTTAGATTTTTCAATGGCTCAAGTACACGCAAGCACCATACCTGCTCTACCTATACCGCCCGCATACCTACATTCGAAACAGCACCGACATTGATTCACCAAACAATTCACCACCGACATTCATTACAATTCTCCACCATCCCTAGCGAACATATCCGTATCCGTAGTTCCCAATAGCACTCAGTTATGCCTACAGCCCTGTTCCCTACTGCTCACGGGTATCTACCTGTTCTCTCTTCACCCAGCCCAGTTGAGCCTTGCTTTTCTCCTTACGGCCATACACATACAGTTTTCTTCACATCCAGTCCCTACAGCCCTCAGTTCCACCTACCTGCCTGCCTGCCTGTGATCGATCTATCTTACCGCCTGCCTGATCTCTCTCCACCTACTGATATATTCTCTCGACCTACTCGACCTTGGCACCTCACGAACCATCCCACCCTCGACACCCAGAGTGAATCAATCAGTTCACCTGATGCAGTTCCACCTACTGGATCTCTATCTTGCTCACTTCGACCTGTGATCAATCTCTCTCTTGGTGGTATCTTATTTCGAACCTTCTCTCGAACTTCCTGCTAGATAGATCTTGCCGCCTGCCTTCTCTCTTGTCTCTCTCTGCCTGATATGCCTGACTGATCTCTCGATTGAACGGGGGCTTCTCCTTTCTCCCATCTAGTGGGGAACATGTAATGGGTGGAGAGTTAGGGTAATAGTTGCTACCACCTAACGCTGGGCACATCACCTGAAGACACTACCTGACCCGTGTGAATGGCTTAACCCGAACTGCATGAAAGAAACAAGCTGACCAGATCTGAATGTCTCTTATGCGTATGACGTATGGTCGATCCTCAACTGTTGAATCATGTATAACGAGCATTATTAACTCTCTCCTGGTGTGGAGTCTCGCTAGCATACCCTGTTCCATTCATGCACATAGCAGTCGTTCACAGCACATAGTCCCTCCCCTTGTCCCACCCACAAGCTATTTCACTAACTCTAGCAACACGTCTATCTCCTCTACCATACTCTATCCTCTCGAAACAGTTATAGCAGATCAAGGTGCTCCTAAAAGCAATTGAATCAATCCCGCCTAGCATAGAGAAACGTGACGAAAATGTAATATTCTATAATCAAAAAATCACTTTGAGTACCCCTAAACCCGAGGTTTAGCTAAATGAAAACATCAAATGATAAGTTTTTAGAGATATTCTTTAGAGCAAACTTAGTGATTGGAGAGCAGAGCTTGGATGGGCACTCAGAGCTTTTGTATTGACCTTTAGCCTATTGGCTAACTTTTCGTTTGACAGCAACAAACAACTTTTGCGTTTAGGCCTCTTCCGCTATGCTCCTTCTTATTGAGCTAGCTGATATGCCATATTTTCTTTATTCACACTTCTTTTATTATAGATCTTATTTAGGTGGTCGGACCCCTGGACGACATCGACTGAAAGGAAGGAAAGGTGTCCACAAGGTTGGATTAGATCTCAGACCCGTATCCTTTCAAGTTTTATACTAGCTCACCCATCCATCTTCGGGAAGGACAGACATACTCCCGGACCCTTACAGTCAGTCCTACAAGCCTGAATGTTGACAGAACAGCCCTCCCTTTCCCTTCCTGAAGATTTACACCTCCCTAGTGGAGAAATTCCTACTTCAAATAGACGCACTCCTAGTCAATTGGAAATTGAGAAGGGGGCCTACTTGTTTTGGTGTTGGTCCTGTTTACTTGTTTAAGTTATCGCTGCTAGCTTCAGAGCCCATCCCAGGAGAGAATATAATAGCAAGAAGCCTTGGAGCAAGGGAATAATTCCTTAAGCCTGGGAGCCTTGCTATATTCTCATAGCCTTAATCCTTTTTCGAAAGTCAATTCTCCGAGCTCTTTCGGAGCAATTTCGGAGTAGCTGCTTAAAACACCTAATAAAATAGTTTTGGATTTCATGATTTGATACCTTTTGCTGCTCGCTCTGGCCTCTAAGCTCTCTGAATATGGCCTTTAAGCGGTAAATTCGGTACAGAAAGGTGGCATAGTCACTGAAAGGTGGGGCATCATCTTCTGCTGGAGAAAGAGTTAAGCATTGCCCTCTCCCTATCAGTAAGGAAGGCCCGGAGAGGCTCGAAGGGACTCGACTGAGGTTACGAAGGAGAGGCCCGGGAACCAGCATGGGATTAAGATGATCAATCAATATCATGTTCAACAGAAAACAATGCAGTAAAGTAGTATATAGATAATTGTGTCCATTTTGAAAAGAATCTATCATCAAAGAGTTGTCCTATTAAAGATCATAACGTGAATGATATTAAATCGCTTCAATAGAATCCATAAATCTTATCCTCATAAAAGTAGTGTACTTCATGCCATGAAAGAGAATCAGTAAAATGTGGTTGAGATGAACTAGGAATAATCCCACAAGAAGAAGGAAGGGCTGCTCTCGAAAATACTCCCAAAGTGTTGCTTCTTTGAAGAAATAGCAAAAACACTCAAAAAAAGTGTTGTTCCTTGTAGGGAACAACAAAGGAAATGCACACCAGAAAGCAAAAATACACATGAAAAAGTGTGAAAATGCAAATTTCATTCTTTTGGAAAAAGGAACAGCAAAAACACAAGTGTCGTTCCTTTGGAAAAGGAACAACAAAAACGCAAGTTCCGTTCCTTTGGAAAATGAACAACAAAAATGAAAAGTGTCGTTCCTTTGGAAAAAGAACAGAAAAAACACAACTGTCGTTCCTTTGGAAAAGGAACAGCAAAAATGAACCGTGAAAAAGGAACAGCAAAATGAACTGTGGAAAAAGAACAGCAGAATGAACTGTGAAAAAGGAACAGCAAAATGAACCGTGGAAAAGGAACAACAAAATGAACTGTGGAAAAAGAACAACAAAATGAAAGTGAAAAAGGAACAGCTGACAAAAAAGGTACTGTTATTTTGAAAAAGGAACAACAAAACGAAAATGTTGTCCCTTTGGAAAAGGAACAACAGAAACAACAAAAGTGCACACAAATGATGTGCCTTCAGAAAAGGAACAGTAAAATGCATAAGCATAAAATGCAAGCACGCAAAGAATGAATTAGTTGTTTACTGTATTGATGCTGAGGATGGGTTATAGTTTGAATGAAGCAACACCTGAAACACAAAATATAAGAGAAATCAAAAAAGAAACAACATTTTATTTAAAAATAGTATGTAAATAAATAAATTAAGTTACAACAGCTATGATATTATGTAAAAAAAAAATGATCTCTTTGAAAAATGTTTTGGCAGCAAAGACATGACATGAATCTTCAAATGGAAATAAATTCTTCATTTCTTCTATTAAGAATCCTTTGGGTAATGAGTTAGATGAAATTCCTTTGCTTCATTAAAATTTCTTTCAAGAATTACTTGACCATAAATTGAACTTCTTTTTCTCCTAGGACCTACAAAAAACGAGTATCTATCTGCAATAAAACATTAAATCATGGAGAAAGAGAGGTGCGCAGGCTCCCCTAATCCAAGAATTATTCAAAAAAAAACTAAGTAGTTACTCTGTAGAAAAAATCCACAGAGAAAATAACAAAGTAAGATTTTTTTGTCGGGAGAGCAGTGGCCAATCATGCTAACCTGCAGTGTTTTAATCACAACTTCTTTGTTTTTTGTCCAAATTGAGTGATTCCAAAGCCATATGAGAGCTAATTCAAAGTTATATCTCCAATAGAAACAGGTTTTTAAAAATTCATTGATATGATATGTCTATTCTAGATAGAACAACCTGCATAACGGAGTCATTTTCGATTACCCAGCTTAGACCAATAGTTGGTATTTTAAGCATAAATTTTTCGTTTGATGTCGGATTTGAATGATTAAAATTGGAAATGAAAGTAGATTCATTTATTTATCTCGAATAGAAACATTTTTTTAAGACAAGAAAAATTGATAGGTCAAATAGTCTAAGGAGCAGCAGGAAAAACAGAGTTTTAAGAGTGCTGATTTACGATAGACAGTCAGTATTTTGATCATAACTTCCCCATACGATATCGAAAATGAGTGATTATAATTGCCTTGTAAAATAAATTCATAGGTGAATCTATCATAGAAACAGCTTTTAAAAATTCATTCATTTAGACCTCAAAAAACTGACTGTCCCAACTCTGTTCTTGCACTGCCCGCTAGACACCCTGTCAATGTTTTGGTTCTAACTTTGTCGTTTCAAATCCAAATTGAGTGATTCAAATTGGGTTGGAAAGTAGACATCAAGGGCTACGTAGGATAGAAATATGTTTTAAAAATATAGCCATTTGGTCCCTCAAAACATGACTGTCCCGACTGTTTTTCTAGAAATTTCATCAAGCCCGCAAGCCAAAAAATATGATATTCAAGCATTTTTTCATATTGATGATAAAAATGAATATAAGTGTTTGCAGAATTTTTATTTGTAATATAATTCATCTACATACACAAATAAATTGAAATATTTCTCACCGATGTTGATTTCGATAGCGTGTTGCAACAAAGAAACAACTATTTTTACAAAAAAACAAAATGCATTTATTTATTTCCTTATTTATTTTATTCTCTACACTAACCTATTTTGATTTGAAAAACAAATATGACTACGTATATGAGTACTTCCAGTGGAGCCATCTTCGAAATAGGGCTTCATGTATGCACATACCCAAATTTGAAAAATGCATATTAATGGATATTAGGGTATGAGAAGCCATCTTCCCTTGAAGAAATGGTATCAAAAATTGTTGAAGCATAGAGTGATGTTGCAAACAAGTGATGGAGGGAAACCAATCTTCAATATATCCTTTACTTTCTTGATTTCCCATAGCCATCATACCATGGAGTTTTTGAGCTTTTAAATTGGCTTGTTGATGCAAACTAAAAGAAACCTCATTTTCTTCCATAGCTTCTACAATTTTTGAATTTGAAACATTCTGAATCTCATTGTAAGTTTTTTCAAATGGTGCATGTGAGATAGAAAGGGTGGGAAGGGTCGAAAAATTTTGCAGTTCAACATTGTAAGCATGTTGTACTGGTTTATTGTGGTGTTGGGCAGGAAATTGTGTACAGAATGGAGCATTTTGATGATGTAGATGATTGGGTTGTGTGAATGGTTTTGATGGGCAAGCAAGATGTTGTGGAAGAGCTGGTGAAGAATATGGAGAATGTGTTTGTGCTACAAGATGAGGGAGAGTAGTCATGCAATCATAAGGTGAACCATGCCAAACTTGTAGACAAGATTGGTGGTGGTTATATTGAGATTGACATGGCTGCCCTAACACATTAATATTCCATAATGGATTATGCAAGTAAGAAAATGGAGAAGAAGTGTTTTGAATCATACCTGTAGGCCATGATTTCCATGGTTTTGACCTTGTTGCAGCTTCCTCATCTCTCTGATATGCTACTTCCATCCTAGATGAGAAAGGGTGAGTATCTATGGGATGCTCCTTTCGGTCATGAGGGCAAAACACTTCATCAAACTCTTCATTTTTATGAACCTGCAAAACATCCAATTTTTCATTTAGAGAGCTAATAAAATCAACTTTAAAATTTTCAAATAAAGCATTGATTTCAGCTCTTATGTCTCCTATTCTTGTAGCCGATTTGGAAAAAAAAGAACAAACATCTCTAAAATTCTTACCAGCCTTGGAGATTCCTCTTGAATACCTTATGCACAATTCACAAACATCATCATATGAAAACTGAAAAACATCACCTTTTCCTATCAGATTTAAGAGTTCTAAAAATTCATCTTTGATTCCTTTAAGAAGGAGTGTTTTTAAGATCTCTTTTTGCAAATACTTATGCTTTGATTTTTGAAGGTTGTAATGAAATCTATCTACATAGTCCTCCAAGCTTTCATCTTTCCCTTGTATCATATTGAAAATATCTTCAATGGATTTGCAATAGTCTTGGTACTTCTTCAAGAATATGTTCTTCATGTCCTCCCATGTTTGGATGCAGTTCCCACCTAGGCTCATGAACCATCGGAGAGCTGCTCCTTTTAAAGTAAGAGGAAACACTTTCAACCTTTGATCATTAGTACAATAATCATATCCTCTACAAAGTATTTCGAACTCAAATAAAAATGTATTTGGATCTTCATTTGGTAAACCATAAAATTTTGGTAGAGAATATGGGGGAGTTATGTGCATTCGTGTCACTCCTCCTAAATCTTTGATAGGAAATTCAAAAGTAGAAATGTGAGCCATTTCTTACCATAGTAGAAGATGTTCTTCATGTGTTTATTTGAGGCTCCTTCTTCAAATGTTCCTGTCAATTGGTTAGTGAAACGGGTGGTGCTTACATCACCACTTGAGTGAAATCATGAGATTTGTTTTTCAAAATTTCTATTTTTTTTAGTCATTCACATAAAAATTAAAAGATCAATTTCTACCCAAAAAAATTAACAAATCTGTCGGAAAGCGGGCGGAGGAGCAGGGCTGTTACATGCTTCGTACGTAGGTTCTTACCTTCCGTTTTTAATACCCAATTCTCTCCTAGCATGCACTCATCATATTCACACTACTCTTTAAAAATGGCTACACTCTCCCCGGCAACAGCGCCAAAATGTCGAGCAACAAAAAGGTGTATTTTTAACTCCTAATTACCTTCACATTAATTGTCAACCCAGGGACGACTTTTTATTCCAAGAGTGTACTCAGTCTGAGGTGGCTATTTACTCAAGAGTAATGTTATGAAAGATGTAGTACAGTGCTCAAAATACAAGAGTAAACGGATGCTCAAAATGAGATCTACTTACAGCAAAGCACTTTAAGACTTAAATCATGCATTTAGAAAACTACAGCAAATGATCAGTCAAGGGTACAGTAACAGTAACTCATCCCTTTGTAAACTGATGTAGCTGAAGATAATCAAGGAACAGATCATCAATCTGGGAACTAGACAACAAATGTCAATGCCCACTACAGTTTCAGATCGTTCTTCACACCAAAGCAAAGATAATGCGAATAACAGGAAATGGAACAACAAATAAGAAAATGTAACAGCAACTGAGTTTAATGAGCAACAACACCTTAATCTACAAGAATAAGTGCAGCAATCGTATCCAACAGGAATCAAATGGCAATCCCCTATCTTTAAAGATGAATCGAATAGCACACGGTAATCTGATCTTGGTAATCCAGTTATCAGCCTTAGTTATAAAGAATACAACTGTATTTTGTAATGGAACAGCAACGTCAATAGATTCAACAATCGCAAGGAAATATAATCTCTAAGATGAATTGAGTAATACCAATTAATAAGTGTTACAACACGGATACGTTGTAATTAAACAACAATTCATTCTGTAAGGATCAGCAACGTTATATCAATGATTAAAAGAACATCAATGCATTACCAAGTCAAGATGAATCAATACGACATTCATGTCATAGAGAACGATATTACTCAATTGAACATAAATCAAATATAACAGAACCATGATGTAAAATAATAGAACATACCAGATTACCGAATAAAGCTGATAAGAAAAACCATGCATAAACCAAAAAGATAATATGCAACAGCAGCAAAATCCACCAGAGGCTAGGCCCTTAGCCGCGAGCGGATGCTGCTGGGCTACTTCAGACGAGAGGAATGAACAGCAACTCTCAAATCATATATTAATCATCAAATTGTGAAATCATTACAACAGCAAAAGCTTGAGAATTACAACATGCAACAATCCCTTCTTCCTCCTATTCTATCATGAATAATTCATCATCATTCTTGAATTTCTAATTCTGAATCCTTAATTCTCCATCTTCATATTTCCATCCCCATTCTGATCTCTGTGTTCATTTAAATAGAGAGAGATCAGAGAGAAGTTACAAAGAGATAATTAGAACATGATTTATATTACAAAATTGGATTGTTTCTAACCAATTGATCAACAAGAAAATATAGTTCCATCTATCTTTCAACAAGAGCAAGGCGAATTTGGCTTTGCAGCTGAGATTTGGAAAACGGCCACACAACAAATCTGAGAAAATCGTGCTCAAAGAACCCTACGTTTCTCTCAATACAAATCGAACTTGGGCAAACTGTTCTTTGGTGAATAATGTTACAACCAATTTATTAAAACTATCATTGATAAAATTATGCATAAGCATCAATTTATTAGAAATAAAGGAGAATAAATAATATTTTTACATAAGAGCATAAACCATTGTAAAATAAAATTATATGATAAATTATGATAAATGACGTGATGAAGAATGGTAGAAATGAGTGGAATAAGCGTTCAAAAGTAATAATAATAATGACATATTAACGGCCCAACACTCACCACCATTTTTTTTGTAAAATAGATGTCAATGGAAATCTGAAGAATTTTATCCAATTGCAAAATGCTAAAATATAAAGGACATTATATCATCCACTAAAGTAATTGCTCAAACTTCATGGGACCTGTTATGCTCCCATACCAATAGGTGTCATATTTCATGATTGACTTGATGAGCTCTGTAATATGTTCATACCTTTTCTTGTTGCAAAGGTTTTCCATATTGTCAAAAAATCAAAAAATTTAAAAAATGTAAAGAGGGTATACCTTAAAAGAAAAATCAAAGGGTGAAAAGAATAAATTGGTCAAAAAAGTGAATGAAATGAACCCCAAACAAAAATAGACCAAGAAAGTGTGCAAGTCTAAATGCCACTACTATTTCATTTTCTGTAACAAGCAATTGTGTGCAGCTTGTTAAACTCATGCCACAATTAATGAAGAGTCAAACTATTTAAACTTGGCTCATTCATCTTTCAATTTTATGTTTTAGAGATAGAGAATAAATATTTGACCAAACGATGTAATCTTGGCAAATAAGTAGATAGGTAGAGTAAATAAAAAGGAGATCAACAGTGTAATCTGAGCCCTTGGATGTAATAAGTGCAGACTGAGGTAGGCTTGCCAGGTAAAAGAAAAAATTGATAATGGTTTGCCAGTCTAAGTGCACCCAAATAAAGAAGAAAAAAATGTCAGGTTAAAGTAGGTAGGGTACGTAGATGGTGTTGCAGAATGATACTTGTGATGAAAAATGCTTCTAAATGTGTTGATCTTTACTTTTATCACAAGTGCAAGGCAGATATTACACTTGATGCAGTTCAAGCAAGACAAGGTCAAATAACTAATTTCCATTCACATTTTTCCCTAAAGGTTTTACTAATTCCCCCTAAAAGTATTAAGGCCTTTGAAAGTCAAAGGGGCTCAGAGCATTTCTCTGACTTTTGGAGGGACCGAACCCTCGGCCCAATGTTCTAAAAGCCTAAGTACCCATAAATCATCCATCCATCATTCATTTCATTTCATAAAGATTTCCTAAGTGAAAAACCTATTTTACTTAGGAAATACATAATATCACTTGAAAACCCCTTTTTCTCACTTTAGCCTAAGTTTTTATGTGAATTTCAAACATTTTCTTAGCGCTTATTATCATTTTATTTCATATTAACTTTTAACAATTATTATATAAATCCCGAAAAACATTAACCCATTTCCCGTATTATATAACTTTGTGAAACCCCGACATTTTAGATATATCCCGCCCCAGGTTGAATACAGCCTTAATTGTCATTTAATGAAGGGTTAATGAATTTAATCTGTAATTCGTTAAAGCCTTAACTCCCCGCCGCATCATATGGGATTAATTAACCATTTGGGTTAATTAATAACCATCCCCCGACCAATAGAAATTCCCCCGATACGATCAAAACTTTGTTTATTATGCCGGGCCCGCTGCATTAAATTCCCGCCATCTCCCACACCCATCAGTCGTCCTATCATCGCCTTTTCATCCAACGGTTGACGGCGATATTGCAACCCCCTTGGTGACCACGCTTTAACTCGCAATCACCAGGTGGTTTTCCACCGTACCTCCGCCACGCGTTGCACTGCCAACATGCTTGCTCGCCCCCAACCCGAAACTACCCAGCCTCCAAAAGCAGTGCGATACAAACCACTTACCACCCTCCGCGTAACGACAAAATGTTCCATCACACTTAGGGCATCCACCCAATAAATGCCAAAAAGTCCCGCCAACCTTAATTTTGTTAAAAACAACGATAAAATGTCATTTTCATTGTAATGCTCTGCACACTGTGCTCCCATGCAAAATAACATCTAGTCAACTGTTCGAGCATCCAGCCCACCACCCGGCCAAGAAACTCTAGCATCGTGCTCTACAGCTCGTCATTCATTCTGCAATTCCACAACTTACCTCCTTAATCCAGGTATTTACCCAATTTACTCCGCAAACCTGTAATTTCAGTTTTTACTGAAAATTCTACCTGAGAAAGCCAAAATTCAAGTTAAAGACAGTCTGTAATTACCATAAAAAGACCCCTAAACCTACTGTTTAGTCCAATTTTCCATAGAAAACCCGAATTCCAGTTTGAATACACAAGAACCAAATATGGAGACTCCCATAGCCCTAAATGTCGCACCCATAAATGCACCCCATAAAGATTTAGATTATCTACCCCTGGCTGACAAAGATTTTCAAATAAAGGATTTATCTAGTGATAGGAACCATCTTCAGGCCTTCTGCCAAGTCAGGGATAGCTATCTAAACAACTCTGATATTTTTGGATTATGGGAATCTAACCTTCCCATGTATTTCCTTCCCTCAATCCATGTTTTCCCAGACATCATTCATCAATGTTGTGCCAACTATGACCCTGTCCATAGAGCAGTTATGTCCCCATTCCAAACTGTTCTTTTTCCCATAACTGCTAAGTCCATTAATGAAATGATACAGTTCCACTCCACTCAGCCCCTTGCTCCTCTTTCCATGGGGTATCTACTTGAAAAAGCTTCTCAATTTCCCAAATCAGAGATAACCCGCATTGCTCAGATGTTCATGAAACCAAAGTACCAGCCTCAAGGCCCACCTCCCTATCTGTAGACTTGTTTCACTGAAACTGGAAGACTCATTGTTGACATGATATCCCTAATCATGGGATTTAAATCCAGTGAATTTTTTGATGATATCACCCTAGTTCTATTGTCAATGTTTACTCCAGGACAACCCCCTACTGTCAGATATGACTATGCCACTTTCATTGCCAACAAAATCCATGATCAATTCATGAATTTGGATAGGGAAGGAGTTTTCAAATACACTTCTTTTATATACCATCTTTTGTTATATCATCAGCCAGACAGCTTTCCTTTCCCCATCAGGAAATTGGACTCAAAGGGAAATCGAAGGTCTGTGATCTTTTGGAGTTCAGTCTTCCATAATACCTATGAGTCCCCTTATACCTATAACGAATTCATTGGCTTATTTGTACATCCAGCATCCACTCTGTTGATAGGAGCTCCCCCTCCTAGGATTACTTGTGGCATGAAGAAGATTCTGCAGCTCTCTAAACAGTACAAGATAGGTGACTCGTACATGTACCAAAATCACACAGAAATCAGAATGTATGGATGTAAACTTTGCCCTTTCAAGTTGCCTAAATATGTGCCCATGATATTATTTGCTCTAGAGTATTTTAGACAGATCATCAATGCAGACTTAGTCCATTTTTGTAATGCAAAGAAAAAGGCTCAGCTAAGAATCAAGAACCAACTAGGCCCTTTTGTCATCAATTCTAGGGATGCATGGCAATAAGATGAAAAGATTTTAGAAGACAACCTTAGATTGAAGAAGAGTTTTTGGTGGGTGCCATATGACCCAAATAGTTTCATATGTGACAGAAGAACAAAGAACAGGCTATTAGTGTATATACATCATAGGATCCTAGAAATTGAACAGTTTGCAAATCAGGATGAATGGGTAGAAGGGACCCTAATAGAAGAAATTAGTGAGCAAGAAAAGATGGAAAATGCTATGAAAGATCTTGAAAAAACCCTTGACCTGGACTCTTTTGGATAGATATCATTCAAGCTACCTCAACAATCAGGAATTGGTACATCCTCTACCAGAACTTCTCAATAGCCTGCACAGGAAAACAACATACCAATTACAGGAACTTCCAAAGGCAAAGAAGTAGAGACCACAGAGCAGCCTACAATGACAGATCAGCTTAGGATAGAACAGAGTCAAGTACAAATTCCTCCAGCCCAAACTAAAGCAGCAAAAATTACAGCATTGAAAACTCCTCTAAATGAGGAAAGAAACAAAAAGAGGGATAGAGAACAACCACACCTATCAGTGGACCTGCAGAACAACTTGGAGCAAAGAGACAAAGACTGAGTCCTCTTTCAGAAGAGGAAATCATTAAAGAGACTACTGAAAGTCTAAGAGGTGAAAGAACAACCATCCAGCAAACTCCACCATCTACTAGCTCACAAAGGCAAGAGCTAGAAAGACAGCACAGTGTAGAAGTATCATCCACCAGGCCACAAAGAAAACAGGCCTCAGACATTAAGAAGACATTCACAGAGATAAAGGCCAGGAATGACCCAATAAGGCTTCAAATTTACGGTCAGTATCTGAAAATGGCCCCCACAAACCAGCAGAGATTAATGTCAGCCTATGACATTAAAGAAGGAAAAATGTTAATGAGTTATTTTAAGCCAAAGGTGCAGCAACCCCAGTCGGCAGCAGATTACATCAGAACAAACTTGGAGGTCCTAGCCAAAGATATTCATCCTATGGACCAAATTGAACTTCACAAGCAGACTGGGGAAATGGTTTATTCCACACTGACTGACAAAGCAATGCTAGCCCATAAGTTACAAAATTCCTTGGACAACACAACAGCTCAATTACATTTGGAGAAAGCCTCTTCTCTGGCCAAGGATAACAGAATCAAATCATTAGAAGAGATCATCATTGGATTGGGACATGATCCCAAAGATGCTAAAGGCATAAAGGCACTAATAAAAAAGAAAGAAGAGGACATTGCTGCCCTGAGGTAACAGCTAAAGCTACCTCTTTCAAGGCATCCATAGACTGCAGAAGTTATACAATAGAAATCTGAAGAGGAGATGATGGACCTACTCCTAAAACTTAATGAAAGATTGAATGATACAGAGCAGGCATTAGAAAAAGCACTGAAGGAAAAGCAGGGAGAGTCGACCTCCCAGCCTCCTGAGGTAATCCCCATAGTCTCAACTGCAGTCCCCTCCACACTTGGAACAGCATTAGCTCCAAATGTCCCAGCAGCCACAACAGAGGTAATCACAGGTACATCAACAGCAGGAACAACACCAGGCAGCAGTACTAATATGAGCACAGAAGAATTGATAAAGGCCATGGAAGAATTGAGATTACAAGTTACAGAGTTGAAACAGGTAAAAGAGCAATTGGCTAAGGCAGAGAGAAATTATGATATCTCCAAGATAAGTGTTGTGGAAAAAACTAGGGAGATTAAAGCCTTAGAAAGTAAAGTGAAAACATTAGAACAAGAGCTCACTTTTGATAAGCCCTTGGCAGAAATCAAGAAAATCCTTTGGGCTAATATCATTCAGTCTATAAATGAAATATGGCCATCTATCCAAGTGATCTATGAGCAGATTGACTTAGTAAAAACAACCCATGGAGCAATTCAGCAGACAAGAGCACAGTTAGGTAAAATGCCAGAGGAAGCCAATCGGCTTATACATTTTTTGAATAACAGAAATAGAGAGCAGCTGGAAGAACTTGGCATCTCAGATAGGACAGACACCATTTTGGAAATCAAAAGAGTTCTAACCAAGAGAACTTTGATGCAGAACTTAGAGAGAAGATGCCAAGATATGCAAGTGGAAATCAATTCTTTTATGGAGAAGTTCACAGTTTTGCAGAGTAAAGGGCTACCAAGTCCTTTGGTCATTAATGATAAGTTAATGAAACACATTGATTATGTAGATAAATTGAATAAGTATGCTAGCAATCAAGCTAGCTCATCATCAAGTGCATCAGGAGTGAAAGCACTTCCCACAGGCCGAGTTCTCTATGATAGCTTAGAGAACTTATTCTACATTGAGCATGAGGTAAAACACTTATTCACCATCCAGCCTAACTTCTTCAGATATACAGAGACTGATGAAACTCTCAGGAAACTTCAAAAGCACAAATTTCCAGAGCAGAAATGGTGGGAAGATATGTTAGAAATTTTGTAAATTTATCTTTGGTAAAATGTAAATTTTGGGCTATTTACCATGGTGAGATAAACAGAGATGAATGGGGGTCAAACAGGTCAAAGTGTATCAGAGCAGATATCAGTCAAAATAGGGCAGCCAGCACAAAGTTACCATACAAGACAGCAGCAAGCCAAATTCTAGGGCCTGCCTCCAGCACACTCAGCAATTAAAGGAACAGCACAACTTTAGTTTACCTTTCTCCTATTTTCGAGACCAAGTTGTCTCTATTTTCGTGTAAAATATAATTAGTCATCACTAGAGTATATCTCACTCTGTTATGAGATATTTTGTATAAATACCCCCACAATTGGAGTATTGTGGGTGGATTCATATACATTGCTGTAATATTGGTTTTTTGGAATAAAGTGTTGATTGGATCAAATTTTCATATGGCTTGCTGGATAAAGAATTGAAGCAAAGGACTTTTCACAGATTTCTTGAATCAAACACCAGATCAATAAGTCATCTATACCTTGTGTTTTAAAGTTTTCCTTGTTTCTTATATCATCTATGTTCATATCTGAATGATAAATAAAAATGATTAATTCGGAATATGCTTGATTGCACTCTGTCTTCAAAAGTTATCATTCTTTATGTTTTCATCTGAAATAGAATAAACAGTGAAACCTTGATTGCTCCTGTTTTCTATTTCTTTCACTTTGACTATTACTTAAAGAATACTTAATTGCTCTTTAGTAGTAATCAATTCAATTCTCTTTTTCAAATAGGTTGAAGGATTCTTAACTACTCTTCACCCATTTGAAACCATTCCATTTACTCTAAGTCTCTGTTTGTTCTCTGTTTGACCATCTTGCTCTGTAAAACCATCCTTTGTTAAGAGAACAAGTCCAGTTAAGCCATCTTCCTTGACTCCATTAGCCCAATGGCTTAAACTAGCCAATCCTAACCCTCTGCTATTGAATCTCACCACCCAAATTCAAACAAACTCCTAAACTTCACAACTAGCCTGATACCTTTCAAAAACAAAGCTAAAACTTAAAGAGAGAGCCCTCTCTAGATGCAGATAGGCTAGAATATGTATCTAAAATATTGGTTTGTGATTACCTCGGCCTCCTTTCCCCTTCTTACAACTTCTGGGAAAACCTGAGTGATAACAGGACCCTGGGTAAAAAGGAATGAAAACCCATCTTAATATATTATGAAAATACCTTGGCATGAATACCT
This sequence comes from Pinus tabuliformis, assembly GCA_031772625.1. NCBI lineage: Eukaryota > Viridiplantae > Streptophyta > Pinopsida > Pinales > Pinaceae > Pinus > Pinus tabuliformis. The sequence continues at coordinate 511,892,906 of CM062806.1, read as the reverse complement.
ACATGTATCTCTCCCTTTTCATTAACATGTGCAATATATGGTGTTTTCCTAGCCCCTTCTGAGTTCGCAATCACAAATGAGTATTTTATTCTCATAACTCAATGCTGGAAAAATAAAGGAGAGACTATTTATATGAAACCCTTACGATTATTATTTTTGGGTATTGTTCCACCAAGTTTTCCCTAAGGAATTTATTACAGAGAATCTTATTGGTGATTACATTGTGTGGCCATTTCCGTTCTTATTCTCTTGCTACAAAAAGGCACAAGGTGCTTATGAATCCATTGCCCACTGATTTAGAGATTAAATGGTTTGGATCAACTATTGGTGAGTTCTAGGATCCTCCAAATGTGAAAAAGGTTGCTACCATCTCCTGAAATTCTGTGACATTGAACAAAATTTCTAAATAAAGTTTTGTTCAATAGTCCTGAAGAACTAGAACCACCACAATCCAGCTACACCAATGGTGCAAATCCTTAGAAAATGTGGCAAAATAATTTTTTTTTAAACATGGTATACTTGATCATGTTACTTATACAGGTTTCCATCTATTTTACCAGTATCCAAAGAGAAACTCACTAGTGAGATGATGCAGGCTACGCTACAACAGGCCAATAATATTTTTATCCCCACAAATAATATACAGGTTAGGGTACAAAACCTAGATCTTTGAAATACTCGTGCTCCTAAGCATTACAAGCAATGATGCATCCAAAAACACCAAAAGTCTCATTTCCAAAATTCCTACACCTTTTTCTAACTGCAAACACATCTGATGTCAATTGGGTCTAGCTCCACTAGTTAGGTGGAATGATTTTTATCCTCCCTACAATGGTTCTATTCCCGCTAATGACATGTTGATATGGCCTTTGGCCCTAAGGAATTTGCTTAAACCCGGGTGCCATCCTCAGAATGGGGCAAAGTTCCCTAGGTTTTCTTAGGATATATTTTGCAAAAATCATTTTATTCAATTGGGTCTAGCCCAAGCAATTGAGGGGGAATGTTATCCCTCCACACCCAGGACCAATTCTCACAAGTGACATGTTGACCTCTTAATGAATGTATTTTTGATTGCCCCATGCCCCAAATAATTTGGGTTTACCCCAGATACCATCCTCAGAATGAGAAGAAGTTCCATGATATATATTCCAAAAAAAAAAATTGTAAATTGGGGCTAGACTGGGTGGTTGTGAGAAGTGTTAACCTTCCAATATTAGGATATACATGAAATGAAATATATGTGGGAGATTCTTGTTTGAATTGGAATGGCAGCTCGGGCTGAGAACAACATGAGGTAAGTGTTTAAAACTAGAAAGAAACGTATTCCAGATAAAGTGTTCCACCCTAGCCTAGGAATGACATTTTTAAGGGTTCACATGTGTGCATACAAAACACCTCACCCCACCTCAAGCCTCGCACTCCACTATCTGAGCAGATCTTCCATGATGTCAAGTAGTAGGGGGAATTAGCACTAGTGGAAATTATAATTCCTCCCTACAGAACTCGGCTGAATTTGTAGAGGTATAAAGTCACAGGTAAGCACTATCCATAACAACATATCGCAAGGTTCCAAAGGGATTTTGAGTCATCAATTTTGAGTGAGATGTGTGTCCAATCATTTCTTTGTAATTCGTCAATCTAGCTTTTATAGGACTTGAACCATTGAATCTGGCTTCATCGGATATCCCTAACCCTAACCCTAACCCTAATGAACCTAGTGGATATCACCATCACGTGTGGATAACACTGCTTCAAATACAAGACCTAGTAGGATAGACTGAACACATGAACTCATGCACCAAACACACTTAGAAAACTACACCATTCACAAAATAGACATTCATGCATGCCCTCCCCTAGATGGGTATTTGTTCCTTCCTAATTGAAGACAATACATTCATACATGTGCCTCATCTAGTGATCCTACTAAACTATTGAGCCTCCATTAGAGGATCTCTTATGGGCCCTCTACTAAACATCAAATTTCCTCTGTACAAGTTGGAATGTATTTGTTGAAGGATGATGTTGTTGCCGAAGGAGAACAACTACTGAGAAATAGGTAAAATCTAAGACTACCTCCACTCTTGTATCAGATAAAAGTAAAAGTGTTGTCAAATTAAGCAATATTTTTAAGCAATTTTCTCTTCGTATATTCAGCAAGCCAAAAATGAAAAATATTATATCATATGTGAGTACATGGAGCCGTTAGAAATCAGTCTACTGACATAGACTGAAATAGAGTAAAACCCTTTTACAAGGCCTATGGTACCAAGTGCAACATCTAGTTTAATCACAATAATATTCATTGGCTTGTAGCAATCTTCTTCTGGAAAAAAACTAAAAGAGCTTTATTATGCTTTGAATTTCAAATGCTTGTTAAAGGATCAAGTGGTAGCTGCAAAGAACAACTCAAACTGGGTGATATCAAAACAAAATAATTTAGTATTTCCAAGACAAAATAACATTACTGATGTATCTCTGAATTCCATGAAAACAAAACAATTTGATGTATTGAAATGATATTAGGAGATTAGTAAAGAGGATCAAATTAAGTGATGTTATGGCCATACCATTGTATCCATTTACGCTTCGAGCGAAGAGACTCAGCAACACCAAGAACATTGAGTGCCCTCCAAGACAATGTAGTCCTTGTGGTTTGTAGAGAGTCTTCTCACTCTAACATCAGGCTCTTCAAACCAACTCTGCACAAGGTCATTACAAATGTAAAAAATTAGCAAGACACAAATTTGGTAGTAAATATGACCAAAAGAAGAACTAGTGCAAACAATTTTCACAATCCTGCTTTTGAAACCAACATTATAATCTCCTTAGCATTATGATTAGCTATTAGTGTTCTTCCCAAGTCAGCGAACTCAGCTCCACCTTGACAAAGTGTAATTGCATAAAAGGAATGTCGGTCTCATGCCAATAGGTCTCCTACGATGAATGCGCAGGAACCTAGTACATAGACCATTTTTCTCTTCACTTAGCTACCTAGGGCTTATTTCCCTTTCCAAATATCAATAATTCTTTTCCAAGAAAACATAAAATAAGAATAATATTTTACTATATTATAAAAGGTGAAGATGCTGAAATCATGCCACAAAGTGAAAGGAAATCAAATATATTTCCTCAAACCACCAAATATATAAAGAAAACAACAACAATTATAAAAATGAAACTAGATATGTCAATCTATGCATGAAATGAGTCAAGCGACTAAAAAAATCTGACCAAAACAAACCAAAAATTTCAAACTTGACAAAATCCTCTAAACAAGCAGCAAACAAACCGCTAAAATTTTCTAAGATATCAGAGCTAGACATCAACACAATTTCATGTACTTGAATAAGCCCATTGTTGTTTAGCGTTAGACTTCTTAAATTAGTTATTTATCATTTAATACTAGGACACTGTCTATGTGAAAAGAAATAGGTCCCAGCCTCATCAAATTCGACTTCATTTCCAATCAAAGATCAAATCTGAAGGACACTAACTCGTTACTCTTGGATGGTGCTAAAGTTAAATACACAAAATAACAAAAAATAAAGATATGATAAACAAATAGACCTGCAAGATTGTATTGGTCGAATGTGACAGGGACACCAATAACTGAGACTAGGGAGATTTATAGAATGCGGTAGTTACTACTGTGTGTCTATTGTGCAATTAGTGGTATGGTGGAGAGACCTACCAAGAAGGGACGTTGGTCTCGGGAAAGTATAGTAGGGAGATCCATAGAGAATTTATGTAAAAGGAAGATGAGAAGTGTTGTCTTCAAGTTGTTTATGTTATCGTAGAATTTTGTTGGTGATAAGTGGTAACAAAACACTTACATCAATAGGTAAAAAGTAAATTCAGGGCATGGGTTGGACTGACTCATGTTATCTCATCCATTAATGGTCCTAAGGACATGTGTGGAGCCAAAAAACTTAGTACCTAAAAGACTTGAAAACATGGCTGACAAATGACTAACAAGAAATGGCTAACAAATGACTTGAAAGTCTTATTAAATTTGTTATTTATGTGAAAAGAAATAGGTCCCAACCTCACCAAATCCAGCTTTATTTCCTGTCACAAATAAGAAACAAACAATGTAATGATTAAATATGAAACATCAATCTTAAAATAACACACATCAAAGTAATGTCGTTGCAATGTTACAATGAAAAATACAAATATAGAACCTATTTTTACCTGAAGTTGACATATAGTAATCTTGCATGATCAATGGAACATGTATACCAAAATAAGAGTCCTAGGGTATTTCAATTTCCCAGTTCTCATCTTGGTCCTCATTTTCTAAATTGTGAACATGATCTTCTCTAAATGAACTGTCATTATGAGCCTCCAAAAAATTATGTTCTATATCAAGTTCATTAGAGAGATTTGTTATATTGTTTTCTCCCCTTCTATCACAATCTAATCGCCAAAGAGTTAGCGCTCTTTCATATGGAAAATTGTCAATGTCATACTTTGTTACATATAATCTTAAACATGTATCCACATGTTTATCAAGCTTGTTCCTCAAATTTGACTTCAAGAATGATAATGCACTAAACATTCTCTCATCCTCCACTGATCCCAAAATCATGGTTTGACACAAATCTGCTAATTTGAAATATTCTGATATGTTTTCTTGCAGGTATTGGTAGCACTTAAAGTAGTCCATAATCTTGTTATAGCATCATTTTCATTAGGATTCTCCAAACAAGGATATGGCTTCCACATTGTTTCGTCAAAGAGTCCACCTTGTTGTTACAATTTTGATGAATCTAAAATACCTTCAATTTGTTCTCCATGTATCGAGACTTTCTTGCAAAAATGGTCTAGTAAACATTTTAATCTTTTTTGAAAATCATCTTTTAAATTTCTTGGACATTGACAATTGTTCCAATATTGAGGGTATACCACACACATGGCCTCCAACAATTCATCTCGAGGAAATCATTCTCTTATCTCTAATGATAGTGATCTTGCAACTATCAAATTTTGTCTCACTGAAATCACAATATTATCAAATTGGTTTCTTGACACGGGGCAATCTTTGGTGATTCATCCCGTCTTACTAATATAATGAAAGGGAACCATATACCCACGCACTACAATACATAATATCCCTTTTTCATCAAACATCAAAAAAATTTCAATATTTTCTATATTGATGATCTTAGTCCAACTTTTAAACTCTGGACTAGTAAAAGAGTCTGGCATCGTATACAAATTATCCAATGCAAGACATGCTGACTTTCTCACATTTGTGTATTCCGCAATAAACATTGTGCAATTCTGAGACATTTTCACGAGGACATTCATTTCATGTAGCATAGGAAGAATTCTATCCAATGTCAATAATGTCTCTATATTAGTTAGTCGAGAAAGAAGATCTTGAGCTTTGTCTACATTATAGCGATTTTCATACATCAACCCTATCAAAGATTTGAACTCACTAAATAGTCTTTGAGCTGGTCCTTTTAATGAGATCCATCTTGTATCAACATCTTTTAGTAGTTTTTTTCCATCCGTAATACCATCTTCAAATTGTTGAAACTCTAAATATCGTTTGGGACTACGAGAAAAGTATGCATGAGTCTCACGTACTAGATCTTCAACTTTTGAAACTGATGGAAACTTGCTTACTATTTTAAATGCAAGATTCCTCCTATGAGCCATACAATGAATATTAAGCATATATGGTGAAGTTGATAGTTGTAGCCTAACACAAAGGCCATTCCTTTGTCCTTGCATTACCGCTGCTCCAACACATACCAACTTTTTTGCAATCATTAATTGATCCATACCACTTTCCTTTAATCCATTAAGAACAAGTTCATAAATATTTTCAGCTGTAGAAGTCTCTCTCATCTTATTAATCCCAAGTAGATAGGAATTCTTAATATGGTCATTAACCATATAAATTCTCATGCAAATCCATGAAGTATTATCTATAGTCGTAACCTCATCTAAAGACAATGCCAAAAACCTAGCATTTGCAATCTTCTCTTTCAAATCATCCTTTTCTACTTGAGCTAGATATCCTGCCCATCCTCAACCACTGGTTACAAACCAATGAGAAGATGGAAAGTTTGGTACTTGAAGAAAAGATAGAAATTTCATGTGACTAGATAATTTGTCATAGGACGACCTTTAGATAAGATGTGAAATACAATGATCAATTGTATCGTCTTGGATAACAAACTTATTTCCATCGTCTTTTCAAATAGAGATATTATGGTTCCTCTACCTGCCTCAAGTTTCCTCTTACTTATTAAATATTTTTTATATTCTTCGGCATATTCAACATGTCAACATTCCTCAGAAGATTTCCATCTAACAATAGATTTCTCTTTACCATTTACAAATTTCTTTTCATACAACTTTCTTGCATGCTTTTGTACCGTATCTAGCTTCATCTGAAATTTCACTACCTTTTGAGTTTTCCAACTACACGCAATACATCTAACTTGTCGTAAAACCTCATTCTGATTTGTAGGAGGTATTTCTCCAATAAATGGAAAACTTGAGACCCAATTTTCTTGGAATCATCTCCCTATGGTCCACTGGCCTCTTTTGCTTTTCTGCGAATGGATTGTGTCACTTTCCAAGGAAACCTTTAACATTTTCATCACCAATTTCTGTTGAAACTGCATTTATCTCACACTAACCACTTAAGGAACCTATTATTTCATCCATCGTATGGATATCAAATGCATTTCCACAAGAGTTAACCTCTCTCTCAGTAACAGATTGTTCAAAGGAGCTTGAATCATGAAGAGAATGTGTATTTTTGGATGGAGCCTTTTGAAAGTATGATAATACATCTGTTTGCCTTGATGGTTTCTTCCCATGATTATCTTTTGACATCTCACTGAATATTCCACAAGTAAAATTTCAAATCGATCTACAAACCTACATTAACAGTTTCCAAGCGTTGAGATATGCTTCATATAAATTCACTTGTTCATAGAAAATAGAATTGTACTTTGCAAAAGAATTGTTGAGTCAACATTGAAAGAACATATATCAGAAATTGAATTTTGAGGCAAAATGGAATTTCACAAAAATTATTTAACAATGATAATGGGAAACTATTAAATTTTAAGACATAAAATATAATAGCTCATTTGTATAACATTCAAACAACATCACTTATGTGATCGGAATGAAAAATGTCTCAGGACGGAGAACGAAATAGGTTTTTGCTCCCTGGCTTCTGCTCGAATGGCGCCGCCACGAGGCTGGGGTTCCTTGCCCCGACATGCAGGGACGGTGGCCAAGGCGAAAATGCCTTTCGGAGTGGACCAAGTAACGGATGAGAAAAGCTCACCTACTAAAAGTTAAGCCTTCTTTCTAACCAATCACCAATCTTAGGAAGATGAGACTTCAAGAGAAACAATCAAGTCTGAAGATATAGGAGTTGATGGATGCCATTGCTCAGTTGGCTTGGCATTCTCTGTTTTATAAATCAAACAGTGTAAGTGTAACTATTTTGACGAGTTCGGAAGGTTTAAGCATGTCTATTTCCCATTTTGGGAAAAATGGTGAACATTGAACCTTAGCAAATAACATAGATCCAGAATTATCAAAACCTACATTTTGCTTTTTATGATCAAAGCAAACCTTTGTCATTGAAGGATCTCCTTTATGATATACTAGTCAAGGGTAAAGCTGGCCAAGTTTCTTAGTGATAAAAACATAATCTTATATGGTCTAGTTAAGAAAAATATTCAAATTCTGCTTGGCTTCTTGCTAAAGATATTTCCTCAAGAGGTTTTTCATTTTGCAGCATTCACAAAAATTTTACAATCTGGAGTGTCAAAGAAAGCTATCTCAGGAATGTTCTCAACTATGATCAAAAGTCTAAAGACCTACATATTTTTACTCACATCTAAGTGACAACAATTTTCTCATGTAATTCTTCTTAATGTCAAATTTCTCAAGGGGTTGTGCTCCAAGTGGGCTATTAGAGCCTGCCAACCCTCAACTTCAATGATCAAAATATTCTAGGCAATACAGTCAGTACAAAAGAAATATATTATATAGATATAGTGTCATCGTGCAATACCTGCCAATAGAAAAATTTAAGCCTAACCAACTTGTAGGATGTTGCAAGTTGTTATCACTCAGGTTGTTCCCTGCCTCCTGAAGGGAATACGGCTGAGGTAACCACTAACCAATATTTTAGCTGCCGATCCTAGCCTACCTGCAACCAGAGAGGGCTCTCTCTTTGTAATTTAGCTTTGTTTTTGGAGTATTTTAGGCTAGTTATTATGCACAAGTTTTTGTTTTGAGTTTGTTGGAAAGTAATTTCAGGTGGAACAGGGATACAAGTAGGAAACAGTTTCTTCCATTGGGTAGATGGAGTCAGAGTGAGTGAACTGGTGAAGTGTTGAAGTATTCATTTGGTAAAAGGAGTTTGCTACAGAGCAGGGTAGTCAATTTAGGAGAAATTTTGATATCTGAAATGGTGAAATGAAGTCAGTGAGTGAAAGGCAATCAAGAATCTTTCATTATGGTTGTAGAGAGAAAGTGCATGATGATTACTAAGGAGCAATGAAGAATTCCTAAGCAACATTTAGAGTGAAAGAACTAATGCAAATAGGAGCAATTAAGAATTCCTATTTAAGATTAATTCTGAAGAAAGCATATACAGTAGCTGAGATTGAACACAGAGTGCTTTTAGGCAATTTCTGTGCTATTCTTCTTCTATGCTACCAAGTTTATGGAACATACATAAAATTGCATACATAGAAGACATAAAAACATAGAGAAGAGAGACTTATTGATCCATAAACGGTGCAAGAATTCTGTAGCATTTCCCAGAGCATCAATTCCACATTCAGATGGTTCAACACAGTGAAATTCCAACAACCTTTGTATTATACAGCTTCGATAACTTACATTGCAGTTCAGAAATGAAATTACCAACCCCAAATACATTCTATGGGGGGGGGTATTTATACAAAAATAAGATATAAAATATCTTATGGATGAGTCTTCATGCAATAAGTTCCCTTACCAACTATTTAAGGAAGTAAATGAAATAAATAAATGTTGTAGGAATTGTTGGTGTGCTAGCTATCCACTTTGTCAGGGAAATTTGACTTTTTTGGACCAACAAAGTCGACTATGGCAGCGTCTTTAATATGCGGTTGCTGGGTTTCGCTGTACTACTGTCTTTACTGTGTCACCACTTTGTTGTCATGTTCTTGGCCTACATACTTGGCCTTTTTATAAAATTGTTGTAGTCATATTTTGACTTCTTTTGCTTGTTGTCTTCATGCTTTAACCGGTGGTTTGTGCACCCAATTTCGTTGACCTGTAGCTGACCAAAATCTGAAGCTGATCAAAAGAGGGAAAAGGACTGAAATTACCTTGGCAAAACCTCCAGCATTGCTTGCCACCAATCTTCTGTAGGCAATTGATGCCTTTGTATCTTTATTAATGTCTCATCTGCCTCGGTATATCTGTAAAAATTGGGCGGGACCTCAAACAAGTGATTAATCTCATACTCAATGTAAAATAAGTTTTCCAATTTGTCATAAAGGCTCTGTCTAGATGGAGGTCATGTTTCTTTAGAGGTACTTGAAGATGTTGAGATTGCAACAAGATGATGGAGCTTAGTGAAAAGAGTCACCTTCACTAAGTGGGCCCGCAGGCAAATTATGGCGCAAGTTCTATTTTTGGATCCCAGCAGGGATGATCATAGTAGGAGTGACCACAGGAGGGATGATCATAGCAGGAGTGACCACAGCAGGAGTGATCACAGCAGGAGTGACCACAGCAGGAGTGATCATAGCAGGAGTGATCAAAGTCTATTTTTAGACTGGCTGCCCAAAATAGAAAAGTCAAATATTATTGTCTCATAATAATATTTGGACTATAAACTTGATCTTATTCTCTTGGAGCACTTCAGTTTGAGTGACAGAGGTGGCACATGCAGCTGTCAGAAGGAAGTACGATTTTCTTATGAGTCAGTTGAGTTGTTGCATGCATGACTTTAGTTAGAACTCAATCAGTTGAGTTTGGTGGAGTTGATTGTGGAGTTGATGGAGTTGTGTTCAGTTTGACTTGGTTAAACTAGTTGTAGTTAGTCTAACTGCAAATAGAATAATGATGAGTTGTTAAACTAATTATTAACTCATAATGCAACTAATGAATACATCAGTTAACTCAGTTGCATGTCAGTGCATGTTCAGTTCAGCAGGGACAAGTGTTAGAGAATCAGATTGCTATCAGTTGTGACTATAGTTGTGCATCAGATCTTGCACAATCAAGGGATTGAGTATGCCAATGAGTTTTCTCATATATTTGCCCAGTATTATAGCCTCTGCTCACGTCTAACACAGTGTGAGTGATTCGTTGGAGGTGAAATACGAGTTTGGTAAACCATTCTCATTAATTCTTGAGCAGGTATTGAGCAGTGGAGGCAAGCAAGCAATGGAATAGATTTGGAGATCAGATCTTAGTTGTATTGTGTGTAACAGGTGGATCTGGTACTGGATTGCTTGTGATAAGCATTGTACTTTGTAATGTTACATGGTCTCAATCATTAATATACAGATAGTTGGGGTTTTTAGCGAGATGCTTTCCCCGGGTTACATACTGTGTTAATGTGTGAATGCTCTTGATGTTTTATTGTTATTGATGCTACTAAATTGATGATCAACGTAGAGGAGCTTATGTATTGTGTATGTATTCCGCAATAGTACATGATCAGGATAATCTCTATTGAATATGTGTTAAATTATTCAAAATTTCTACATGGTATCGGAGCTGTTGATCATCAGATCTACTATTCAGGAAGTATTTACATTCTATTTCTTCAGGCAGAGTCTGTAATCGGGCCAGGTAGCCTCTGGGTTCATCCTTCCTTTGGAAGGTGAGATATCTGGTGAATGCCCATATAGTCAATCTCTGTACGAGAAATATTGTGTTCTCACGAATCTTAGATCTGAGGCGGTTGAGTTGGTTGTTGGTGGAATTCAAATTTGAAGCAGTGTTTTCTTGGTGGCAACGTAGCGATGTCTTTCAACGGATTGTGATTAGAGTATGCTATTGAGGGCAGCTCAAACTATATTGCATGGAATAACAGGATGGAGGTAGTATTTGATGATAACGGGCTGAAGGAGTTCATAGATACGGATGTCCCAAAGCCTACTGATGCTACTCAAGTTGATGCTTGGCAAAAGAAGACCGCAAAATGTCGAAGGATTCTGTTGGAGGGCGTGATGGATCACATTGTGTCCAGCCTCCATGGAAAGGCTACTCCATATTTGATGTGGAAATCATTAACAGAATTATTCCAAAGCAAGAGCGATCAGAGGAAGCTGGTGCTCAAAGATAAACTTAGAAACATCAAATGCGAGAAGGGTGACAGTATGCCCAAGTATCTCACGAAGTTCACTCAGTGTCGAGATGAGCTGGGAAGTGTGGGGGTTACTGTCGATGATGAGGACTTGGTGAGCTTGGCTCTCCTTGGTCTTCCGAAGAGTTGGCATTCCTATCAGGACTCTGTCAATGGTTGGGAGAAATTGCCAGGATGGGAAAGACTATGGTCAAATCTTGTGCAGGAGGAGATCAGGCGGAGTACCAGGGACGGATCTTCGTCAAAGGGAGATGATGAAGAGAATTGTGCTTTGGCTGCCAAAGCAAAGAAAGGGAAGAACAAGAAAGATTCTCAGTCTGGTGCGAAAGGCAAGAAGCAGGATATGTCCAAGGTGAAGTGTTTTCACTATCACCAGCACGGACACTATGCCACTAATTGTCCGCAGAAGAAGAAGAAAAAGCAGGCTGCTGGATCTTCAACAGGAGAGGCTCTAGCCTCACAGTTTGAGTTTGATTTTTCATTGATCGCATGCTTGGTTTCAAGTGTGATGGGATCGGTGTGGTTCTTGGACAGTGGTGCGTTTTTTCACATGACGAGAGATAGAGATTTGTTCTCTCATCTGGAGGACAAAGATCTTGGAGTGCACATTGAGATGGGCGATGATGCTAGATACAGTGCGACCGGTATCGGTACCATTTCCTTTGAGAGGGAGTCTGGTAAACCCTTCGTATTGAAGGAAGTCATGCATGTTCCAGGATTGAAGAATAATCTTATCTCAGTGGCGATGTTAGAAGACAAGGGGTATGATGTTGTTTTTAGCGAGGGAAAGGCCTTCTTGTGCAGCAAGACAACTGGTGAGACCCGGAAGATAGGGGTTCGAGTGAGGAACCATTATCAGTTGCATGTAGATGGATGCGCAGCAATGGCAGGCAAGGCAGAAGGATTGGTGAGCCGGGATGATGGCAAGTTGTGGCACAGGAGATTGGGTCACCTTCACCATGGAGCCTTGAAGATACTGCAGCAGATCACTATAGGGATTCCTAAAGGCACACTTGCACAGTCAGATCAGTGCAAGGGGTGTACTTTGGGGAAGTTTGTGAAAGCCACCTTTTACAAGAAGGATAGTTGCGCCACGACGATCCTTGAGAGAATTCACACAGACGTGTGTGGACCTTTCTTTGTTGCTTCGACAGCAAAACACATGTATTATGTGATTTTTGTTGATGATTTCTCTCATAAGTGCTGGATCTTCTTCATGCAAAAGAAGAGTGAGACATATCCAAAGTTCTGTGAATTCAAAGCACTGGTCGAGAAGGAGTCGGGGAAGAAGGTGAAGGGTCTTAGGAGCGATAATGGTGGTGAATACATCTCAGACGAGTTCAAGGATTTCTGCAAGGCAGAAGGGATTCGTAGAGAGCTCATAGCTCCCCATAACCCACAGCAGAACGGGGTAGCTGAGCGGAAGAACAGAACGATTGTGGGTGTTTCACGGGCAATGTTGCATGATCATGGCCTACCCCTTCACTTGTGGGTGGAAGCATGCAATACAGCAGTTTATGTGCAGAACCGTTGTCCTCATTGGATACTTGGCATGAGTACACCCGAGGAGGCTTATTCTGGTAAGAAGCCTGATCTTTCTCATTTGAGGATTTTTGGTGCTAACGTTTACATGCATGTGACGAAGGATGCCAGGAAGAAGTTGGAGCCGACCGCAGAGGTTGGGATATTTGTGGGGTACACTGATACGCCCCACAACTATCGTGTGTATTTGCCAGACAGTGGTAAAACTGTCATGCGACGGGATATAAAAGTTCAGGAGGAGAAAGCCATGAAGTGTTCGCTTGAGAGGGAGCTACACTTGCATGCAGATGAGGAGCTATTAGTTCCTAAGGATGAGCTTCAGGACGTGGATCAGCCACAGGATGAGGTTCATGGAGTGGAAGAGACCACTCATGCAGTGCCAACCATCAGAGGGTGAAAGCGCTTGACAGAAGCTGAGCGACTGGCTCAAGATGCAGAGAAAGTTGTAGGACCACCTACAGCCCAACGCAGGCAGAGACAGTCACCTAATCGGTACACTGGATACATGGCTCTTATGAGCAAGTGTGTTGTGACTGAACCATCCTCTTTTGAGGAAGCTATGGAGGATCTCGCATGGGTAGACACCATGGTGGAAGACTATGATTCTATTGTCAGAAACAGTGCATGAGAGATTGTTCCTAGACCGGAAGGGAAATCAGTGGTGGGTTCAAGATGGATCTACAAAGTTAAGCAGGCAGCTGATGGGAGTGTGGAGAAGTACAAGGAAAGATTTCTTGCCCGAGGCTTTTCACAGATAGAGGGGATCGATTATGAGGAGACCTTTGCACCTATTGCAAGGTATTCCTCCATACGGACGATTATTGCTCTCTTAGCATAGATGGGATGGCACATTCATCAGATGGATGTGAAGACTGCGTTCCTCAACGGAGTCATTTAGGAGGAGGTGTACATTGAGCAACCCGAAGGCTTTGAGGTCTTCAGCAGCGAGTCGCATGTATGTAGGCTCAAGAGAGTGTTGTATGGGTTGAAGCAAGCACCATGTGCTTGGTACACATGGATAGGCAGCTATTTCACAGGACTTGGATTCTCCAAGAGCGAGGCGGATCCTAACCTATACCAGATTGTGGTGGAGGGTAAGTTGCTTATCATTGTACTGTATGTTGATGATTTGATTCTAACGGGTGATGAGTTGTTGATACTGTCATGCAAGAAGGATATTGCTATAGAGTTTGAGATGAAGGATTTGGGCCTCCTTCACTATTTCCTAGGATTGGAAATATGGCAGCACAGTGGTGGACTGTTTGTTTCTCAGGGCAAGTATGCTCGGGAGATACTGGAGAAGTTCAACATGCATGGCTGCAAGCCTGTTGATACTCCTCTTCCTGGAGGTTGGATGAAGGAGGATGCCACTTCGGGAGAAGAAGTGGATGCCACTGTTTATCGACAGTTGGTGGGGTCGCTGATGTATTTGGTCAATACACGACCTGATATATGCTATGCAGTTAAACAGCTTTCACAAGCTATGGTTAAGCCTACCAAGCTCTTCTGGAAGGCGGGCAAGCATGTATTGCATTACTTAAGAGGCACATCTGTATATGGTTTGTGGTACAAACAGGAGGATGAGGTGAAGCTATGTGGCTTCACGGATGCAGATTGGGCAGGGAGCCCAATGGAAAGAAAGAGCACATCAGGAGGGGTCTTCAGTATTGGATCGACAGTAGTTTCTTGGTACAACAGGAAGCAGAGATCCGTGGCACTCAGTTCAGCGGAGGCCGAGTATATGGCAGCAAGTTTGGCTGCATGCGAGGCTATATGGATGAGGAAAGTCCTGGTTGGTTTGTTCGGTTCTCATTTGGATCCTACTGTGATTTATTGTGATAACCAGAGTTGCATTAAACTCTCAGCTAATCCAGTATTTCATGATAGATCTAAGCATATGGACATCAAGTACCATCATATTAGAGATTGTGTGCAGCGGAGGATCATGTTGCTTTCATACATTCCAACGGAGGATCAGGATGTTGATATTCTGATGAAGGCTCTCACCAGGAGCAAATTCGAGTACCACCGAGGCAGGATAGCGGTTGTTGATAATCCATATCTTGTCGAGAGGGAGTGTTGAGGTTGCAACAAGATGATGGAGCTTAGTGAAAAGAGTCACCTTCACTAAGTGGGCACGCAGGCAAATTATGGCGCAAGTTATATTTTTGGATCCCAACAGGGATGATCACAGCAGGAGTGACCACAGCAAGGATGATCACAGCAGGAGTGACCACAGCAAGAGTGATCACAGCAGGAGTGACCATAGCAGGAGTGATCACAGCAGGAGTGATCAAAGTCTATTTTTAGACTAGCTGCCAAAAATAGAAAAGTCAAATATTATTGTCTCATAATAATATTTGGACTATAAACTTGATCTTATTCTCTTGGAGCACTTCAGTTTGAGCTACAGAGGTGGCACATGCAGCTGTCAGAAGGAAGTATGCTTTTATTATGAGTCAGTTGAATTGTTGCATGCATGACTTCAGTTAGAACTCAATCAGTTGAGTTTGGTGGAGTTGATTGTGGAGTTGATTGTGGAGTTTATGGAGTTGTGTTCAGTTTGACTTGGTTAAACTAGTTGTAGTTAGTCTAACTGCAAATAGACTAATGATGAGTTGTTAAACTAATTATTAACTCATAATTCAACTAATGAATACAGCCGTTAACCCAGTTGCATGTCAGTGCATGTTCAGTTCAGCAGGGACAAGTGTTAGAGAATCAGATTGCTATCAGTTGTGACTATAGTTGTGCATCAGATCTTGCACAATCAAGGCATTGAGTATGCCAATGAGTTTTCTCATGTATTTGCCCAGTATTATAGCCTCTGCTCACGTCTAACACAGTGTGAGTGATTCTTTGGAGGTGAAATACGAGTTTGGTAAACCATTCTCATTAATTCTTGAGCAGGTATTGAGCAGTGGAGGCAAGCAAGCAATGGAATAGATTTGGAGATCAGATCTTAGTTGTATTGTGTGTAACAGGTGGATCTGGTACTGGATTGCTTGTGATAAGCATTGTACTTTGTAATGTTACATGGTCTCAATCATTAATATACAGATAGTTGGGGTTTTTAGCGAGATGCTTTCCCCGGGTTACATACTGTGTTAATGTGTGAATGCTCTTGATGTTTTATTGTTATTGATGCTGCTAAATTGATGATCAACGTAGAGGAGCTTATGTATTGTGTATGTATTCCGCAATAGTACATGATCAGGATAATATCTATTGAATATGTGTTAAATTATTCAAAATTTCTACAGAAGATGCTGTAATTTGATTTGAAACATAATTATTTACCCTTGTGGCATACTGTTCACGGGTCAGCAGTCTTCTAGTTCTGGTCAATAGGCTGGGTAATCCTCTGCTCTGCAATGCTGCAAGCTTTAGCTTGAAATCATCTACTTCTACCTGCATTTCCTGACACTTTCTTTCTAGAATTTGCACAAAATTTCTTAGGTTCAGCACCTTTTTTGTTGTCAGAACAGTATCTATCTTGTTACTGATATCTAATGCTGCTATCTCCTCTTTAGTATGAGTGTTCAGGAAATGAATCATTTTACTGGCCTGCTCAGGCATATTTCCCAATGCTACTCTAGCCCTTTGAGTTTCAAATTGGGCTAGGCCTATCGATTCTATCTGTTCATGCATGGTTTCGATCAATTTCCATTGCTCAGTGATTGATTGGCCAATTTTGGCCCACAAAATCTTCTTTATTTTAGCTAGAGTCTTGTCCAAAGTCAGCTCCTTCTCCAAGGCTTTTATTTTGTCATTCAAGGCCTTAATTTCCCTTGTTTTTTCAGCTACTGTCATCTTGGACTTATCGTAGCTTGCTTCCAGCTTGGCCAACTTTTCCTTGGCCTCTTTCACCTCTGACACCTGACCTTCTAGCTCTTTGACAGCTTTCATCATTTCATCCATGCTCATGCTAGATTCAGGTGTTGTTGTTGTTGCTGCAACATCTGTGGTTGTTGTGGTTGCTGGGATAATAGGAGGGATCACCGCTACTTGTGTAGGAGGAATAGTAGCAACAGTTGGAGTTGTTTGAGGTGGCTGGGAGGTCGACTCTCCCTGCTTGCCTTGCAGTGCTCTCTCCATCTCTCCCTCCATCTGAATTATTCTTTGGTTCATTTGCATCAGCAGATCCATTGTATCCTCAGCTTCTTTCTCTTGCACAAATTCTGTTGTTTGTGGGTGCATAGTTGAGGACGGCCTCAATTGCTTTTTCAGTGCAGCAATATCATCGTCATTTTTCTTCATAAGGGCCTTGATGGCTTTGGCATCCTTCTTAGGATCATGCCCTAGATCAACAATGATTTCTTCCAAAGTCTTTATTCTGTTATCTTTGGCAGAGGAAGACATTCTTTCCAAATCCAACTGAGTGTTTGTGTTTTTCAATGATTCCTTCAGTTGATGAGCCAGTGTGGCCTTGTCTGCTAGGGTGGCATAGACCATCTCACCCGTTTGCTTGTGCAGCTCTATCTGATCCATCGGATGTATGTCCTTAGAGAGGACCTCTAAGCTTGTCTTGATATAGTCTGCAGCTGTCTGGGGCTGTGGTATCTTGGGCTTGAAATGACTTAGTATCATTTTCTCCTCTTTAAAATCATAGGCTGCCATCAATCTTTGCTGTTTGGAGGGTGTTGCCTTGAGAAACTGATCATATAACTGTACTCTCAACAGTTCATTCTGAGCTTTGATTTCCATGAAAGTTGATTTGATGCTAGGTGGTTGTTTGGTTTGCTGCCTTGAAGAAGAGACCTCCATACCATGCTACCTCTCTTGTTCTTGCTGGAATGAGCTGGTAGCTATTTTCTGGCTTGTTTCTCTTCTCAGACTTTCTATGACATCTTTAGTGATTTCCTCCTCAACTTGAGGATCAACTCTTTGTCTTTTGGCTTCCGGTTGTTGTGTTGACCCACTTGGAGGTGTGGTCTCTTACCTATCCCTCCTTTTACCTCTTTCCTCATTGGTAGGAGTTGGTAATGCTGGAATCTGTGGTGGATCAGTCTGCTGTGGAGGGGCTTGCCCTTGACCTTGTTCTTTTGAGGTGGTGGGTTGTTCCATCACTATTTCCTGCCCTGCATCCATTGGTTCCTTACCTTTAGCTATACCTGTTGTTGGTGTAGACCGTTGTTAGGCAGCTTGTGAAGCTGCAACTGTAGATGGACCTTCTCCAACTTGTTGTGGCAGTTTGAAAGTTACCTGGTCAAAATAATCCAAGTCAAGATTTTTTTCTAAATCTTTGACATTTTACTCCATAATTTCTTCTTGGGTAAACTCCTCAACTAATGTCCCTGCCACCCACTCATCTTGGTTGGCATATTGTTCAATTTGTGGGATTCTACAATGATCATAGGCTATCAGCCTATATTTTACTCTTCTGGCACTGATAAAGCCATCTAGGTCATAAGGAACCCACTAGAAACTCCTTTTCAACTTGAGCTTCTGCCCCAATATTTGGTCAGCATCTTGCCAACCTTCTTTTTTGTTCATGAGAAAGGGGCCTAGTTGGTCTCTGAATTTCAGGTGAGCCTTCTTCTTGGCACTATGAAAATGAGTTAAGTCTGAATTGATGAGTTGCCTATAATACTCCAAGGCAAAGAGTCTCATTGGCACATACCTTGGGAGCCTGTAGGGACAGAGCTCACAGCCATAGATCCTAATGACAGTGTGATTCTGGTAAAAGTACCAGTCACCTATTTTGTAGTTCTTTGAAAGCTGCAATATTTTCTGCATGTCATAGGATAGTCTAGGAGGAGGAGTTCTCATTAGGAGACAAGAGACTGGATAAACAAATTGGTCAATGAACTCACAGTAGGAATATGGAGAGTTTTTAACCTCATGAAAGACTGATGACCAAAAGATAACAGACCTTCTTTCACCCTTTGAATCCAACTTTTTGATGGGGCACTGGAAGCAGTATGGCTAATAATACATGAACAAATGATAAATGTATGATGAGTATTTTAAGACTCCCTCCCTATCCAGCTTCAGCAGTTGGTCATGTATCTTGTTAGAGATGAATTTGGCATAATTATACTTGACAACAGGGGGTTGTCCTGGACTATATGCAGACAATAAGACCAAAATGGTTTCATCAATGTGCTCACTTGTTTTGAAACCTAGTAGATAGGAGATCGTATCAACTAGCAACTTGCCCACTTCATTGAAGCACACATACCGAAAAGGAGGTGGCCCTGTAGGCTGGCAATCTGCTCTCATGAATATTTTGGCAATTCTGGCTATCTCTGAGGTGGAGAGTTTGGGACCTTCATCAAGAAGATATTTTATTGAAAGAGGCATTAGAAGTTGAGTTTGCTTGAAGTTAAGCATTTGGTTGATTGAATCAGGAGTTATTTAGAATAGAATTCTCCCAGATGGAGACTTTACTTCTCTTTGATTTGGCTCGTAGTTTTCACAGCAGAGGCGAATAATTTCAGGGAAAATGTTTACAGAAGGGAAGAAGTAAATGGGCAAATTAGACTCCCATATCCCATACATATCACAGTTGTTCAGGTGACTATTTCTTAGCTGACAGAAGGTCTACAAGTGGTTTCTGTCCCCAACCAAATCTTGAATAAGATGGTCCTTATCAGCTAGAGGCAATGCTTCAAGTTCTTTATGAGGTGCATTTAGAGGAGTAATGTTCAAGGCAGCTGGGGTGGCTTTTTCTGTGTTTATACTTGGAATGAGAACTAGGGCAACAACAGACTGATGAAAACTGCTTCTGAGGATTTGCAAAGGAGTTGTAAAATGAGCTTCAATATTTGACTAGCCTTCACTGTCTGTAGCTATGACAAAAGAGGCAAATTTTGAGAGTTCAAATAGGCTTTTCTTTTGTTAATGAATTCCCTGGATTGAGAAGCTGTGTGGGCAAACTGCAAAGGTAAAAGGGGATGATTTTGGCCAAATGAGGGAAGTTCCTGGAGGGGATTTTGGCAAAAGTAGTCAATGCACGGGCAGTATGAAGATTCTCCCGGCAAAACTAACTTAAAAATGATTTTTTAACGGTGAATTTGCAAATGGGCGCAGGTTCGCAGGGTTTCTTTTGAACAGGGGATTTATGAATGAATTTTGGGTAGAATTTAAGTGCAAAAGTGTCCTTGGTTTGGGTATTCGTAGGTGCTCAAGCAGCTAAAATGGAGAAAACGGCGAAAAAAAAGGGGTTAACAGGTGAAATTTCGGGCAAATACCTGGTTTTATGGCACAGAGGGTGCTTGAGCAGGTTCTATGGTGAACTGCGAAGTTGAATTTGTAGGCGGCAGTGGCTTGGCTGATCAAATTCAAGCTTGGGCGGTAAATCAACGTAAAACGGCATGCACAGCACTCCCGAACTGACCAATGAAAATGAAAGAAAACGGTCGTTTTCGCGTAATTTTATGAAAATATGGGACTTTGGCGCTTTTGGCACTTTTTGGCGATGACATCAGCATGATGTCATTTGGCGGGTAGCGGGTACGGCACAGTGACACAGCTGCTGACTCAGACAATGACGTGGCAGAGGACACGCTGGCAGGGTGGTGATGTGAGCAGGTGAGGTGGCAACAGCATAGGTGTTATAGACATTTTTGTGCCTCACAGCATGGAGCATGAAATGTCGATAATTACAGGGATCCTCAGTCCCTAAACATGTTGTTCTTACCCCTTGAAGAACAAGGTCAGCAAACCACAGCACTTCCCATCAGTTCTCCACCTGAAAACACTCAGAAATAGGCTATTTTTGGATCATGTCAGCTGCTCCACTGAGCATCTGCGCTGGAATGCAACTGCTCCTCCTTGTACCTGCGCTGTAAGTCAAGTTTAATGAAGGCTACCTGTGCTGGGCGAGATTGGCCAAGTGGCACAGTCATTCTGCAAGGTGTCAATTGCCCATGAAGCTTCCAAACTGACACTTGGTTCATGGGATTCGCCTTGTGATGAGTAAGAGGTACTTGATCTCCATGTGTAAGAAAGGATCTCCAAGTGGACTCAAGGACTGAAGTTTAACTGAAGAGGGAGAGGACACAAGGCAGCTTCATGTCAGTCTCAAGCTGACTCATCCTCTCCTCTTCTATCCTATATATAGAGCTCTTCTATGAGGTCTAAGGAGGCTGGAATTTTGTGTAAAGCAAGGAGGTGTTGTTGGTTTACAGTCATAGCTATTGGGTGATTGCTTACTAGAGGTGAAGAGGAGACTTCTTGCTGCTGGGGAGGTGCTGCTGGATTGGAGCCATTGATGGTTGTAACCTTCTCAGAACCCTGTTACTTTTATCAATAAAGCTTTGAATGTTCTCCTATATACTTGTATTGCATTGATGTATTGTATTTACTCGTATATTTGATTCACTCTGATCCATGCATCAGTTATGAGTACATGTTTCTTGTAGTTTCCTCTCTTGTTTTGTGCAGGATCTGTGTGTAGCTGGACCGGCAAGGAGAGCAAGGAGCTGGGAACAAGAGACAAAGAGAGAGGATAAGGATCGACAAAAGCGAAAGACACCGGTTGGTTAATCTTTTCTTCCTTCTCTCTGTACTTTCATAAAGGAAAATATCAAAGCTTTTCTTTCAGTTGTTGCTAAAGACTGTCACCTTTAGAGTAGGGATAGGGTCATCCGAGTCGGATACTTTTCCCCACAAAAAACTGGCGACTCCGCTGGGGAGCCTAGTATCTTGTTGGTGTTTGTAGTATCTTTTCTATTCATTTCTTGAACCAAAGAGTACTAAATCGAAAAGCTTTTGACTATATCAAAAGTGAAGTAGAGGGCCTGCTACTCTTGCTCATTTACTGAGCAGATTCATGATTTGAAGAGCTGATCTACAAAAGACTCTTGTACTCTTTGTGATAGCTTTTCATCCTCTTGATCATCCCTTAGCCTGTACTTGACCTATAGCTTTTTATTTCAGCAAAAACAGTGCATTTTTGAGCTTTTTATGACCCGGAAATCCTTGTAAACGCAACTCTCGTGTCCCAGAGCAGGCTGTCCATAGGCAGACAGACCAGAGCCTGCGCTGGACCTGTTAGCCAGTGTCTTCCAGAGTTTTTCCACTGTGTCTTAGCCCTGTTTTCACTGATTTTTGCTGTTGATTGCTGGTCATTGTATTTTCTGTAAACCAACTTTCCTTGACATTATTCCGCCTCAGTTGTGTGATGAAACTGTGAGTGTTCTTTCAGTATTTCTTGCTTCAGTTACAGTTTCCCATTGTGAAAAGCGAACCAGTATAGTTGTGGCCTCTTAGATCCTGAACTGTAAAAGTGTCTTTGTGATCTTAAGAGCTAGTTTTATTACTGTTCATGGCTGTTTGAGTTTGTTTGTTTTTTACTTTATGGTTTGAATTCATACATTTTTAGTGTTGAAACAAGTACCTGTAAGGCGTCTTTTCATTTTAGACAAAACTTGTTTGTTTACGCTTCAAATTGAATTCGAAAGTCATACAACAGTTTTCCTTTCTGTCTTACATCAACATTAAGGGAAAAGAAAAGAAATACATGCATCTTGCATTTGCATTTTGATAAGTTTGCGTGATTGATCTAGGAGAAAGTGCATTAGTTTGTGCTTTGTGCTCTGTGTGGAAAGATAGTGTCTTTTCTCTCCCCTCAGTAGTTAGGATTTTCAAAGCTAAAAAGATTGTAAAGCTTGCTTATCATTTTAGCTGCATTTAGGAATTTGTGCCAATACATCTCGTGGTGATCCTGAAAGACAAACTGCTAAAAAAGATCAACTTAAAATATATTGAATGAATCTAAAAACGCATTGTAACATAACGCTCACAATAGAGGTCTAGGTAGAGACGTGTTCCGGCGTCGTTAAAAGTAGTGACTGTCGATCTCTACGAAGGTGGGTGATTCCTCCTGAGGGACGATAGCACTAATACGGACTTGTGCTCCCGCGTACCGTCGCGTATATTGGGAGACCCCTATAGGCATTTATCCTTTATCCTTAGGAAGCCATGTCGGCCGCCCTACTGATCGCGATGCAGTGAACACAGCATTCACGAAGATCGACCACCCGTACCGTAAAACGTATTCTGTGGTTTCGCGAAAGGTTTGGCACACCCTCTGCCTAGATCTCCAGAGCAGTTTCTTTTGGCCCTTTTCAAACTATATAACTGAAAAGGTCCAACCGAGCATTTGTCACTTCAGGCTCGTTAATACATCGAAGGCGACTAGAGTCATCTTTAGCTTTTTCTCGACTCTTAAAACATGAAAAAGCAAAGTTGTGTCTAAAAGCGTCTAATAAAATTCATTCAATACGGAAACATAATTCCCCTTTTTGTATTTTAGTTGATCAAGTAATCCGCAACCGTGGAGGAAAGTCAATTAAAACTCCGTCGTTCGGGGAGACTCGCGAGTCAACCGTCTTTGTCTCCGGAACCGAGAGTAGTACGGACGAAGCGAACTCGCTTGACCAGGTCAAAATCTCCTATTAAAGTTGGAACAACAGTTCCGACAACATCTGAGATTCTGGTCACTCCTAATATTTCTGGAATCCCTGCCTCTATTGAAGAAGTTCAACAGCAACAGAGGGACAGTTGTACTGATCCTAGTCTGAAGACAAGTACTTGCATAACTGAACCAGTTCCATCTAAAACCGGTCCACAGAGTCTTGTTGTTCAAACAATTGTCGTTGTCGAAGCAACCCCTTCTTCGGCACCAGAAATCTTTTACGGACATGACGGTCTTCCTCTTCCTCCTGGTCTGATCGCAATAGAGGAAATCGTAGAGGACCAGCAAGCAAATACTCCAAATCATTTTGGAGTAGGCACCACTCTTTTTCCTTCTACATCAGAAGTTTGTCCATCGCCACAGGAAGTTCCTGTAGAATCGTTAGGCAGTTTCTTGGATAGACTTAAAATGTCTGAGCAACCATCGACATCTAGGACTGTGCCAAACGACACAGCGATAGCAGAAGCTCCTGCTGCCAATCCAACGATGTTTGCCGGCATACCAGCTGTCCCGACTAGTTCTCATCAGCTAGAAGGAGTCCACCTAGGGACTATCATGACAACTTGGTCTGTTCCAGTTTGTTCTTCCGGTATAATACCCGGTAATTCTTATGTTGAAACTAGACAAATTGATCCCTTTGGGAATCAGTTTGGACCATCCAGTCCTCAAAGGCCATCTATACCCTTGAGCTCCGGATTGTTACCGTATGGGGGGCAATATGCCCTTTCACTTCCCCTTCTGGGGGGATACCCATACGGCAGTTTTCAACAACATTCAGGTTTGACTGAAGTAACGACGAGTGGTTGGGTACCTATGTTACCCCAACAACCAAGAGTTGTATATTCCATGCAACAATGTGTACCTATGTCTAGTATCCCGACGACGCCAGCAATTGTAACCGTGTCACAAGTTCAATCGATGCCTGTTGTATGTTAACCCCAAGTTGTAATGCAACAGCCTATTGACCCTGCAACACAACCACAATCGCCAACTGCCGAGACGACACAGATACAAACGGGAACGATAACCCCGCATCTTGGTCCGTCGGTTAGTACCGCACAGCAAAACATGGCTTCACAACCATGGATGGTGCAATACCAACAACCTCAGTTTCAACAGGTGTACCAGGGATCTGAACAACAGATCTTTGCGAATAGTGGGCAACCCTATATTCAGAACGGGTTAAATCAACCACTTTACAGTGGCCAAGCCCACCAGCCGTATCAGTCATATCAACATCAGTTGCATTATGCTGGTATGCAAAGGCCTACTGCTCAGGCGATTCCATCGTATCCTGGGTACGCCTCGCCAAACCTTAATCAGCAGTTGCCATTCGTGGCGACTCTAGAATTACCAGATTTACATCGATTGACGAACGATCCAATCGCCTATGCCCATTGGTGGCCAGCGATTCCTCACAAACTTCCTTCGGACATTCCTAAATTCAATGGAAATCCTGGCGAAGACCCATCGAATCATGTGATGAAATTCCATCTGTGGTGTTCGTCGAATACCTTGAATGATGATTCGATAAGGCTTCGCCTTTTCCAGAGGACATTGACTGGTCCGGCGGCTAAATGGTATATTGAATTACGTAGAGCCTCTTTCGACAATTTTAGTTCCCTAGCCACGACTTTCTTAACACACTTTCAGTTACCTATAAGGTATGAAACTGGAACAGAGATCTTGACCAATTTCAAGCAGACAACGGCCACACATATATCAGATCATATACATGAGTGGCGTCGTCATCGCAGAATGGTAAAGACATATGTTCCGGATCAGCTATTGGCTGAGTGGTTTATTAAGTCGCTTCTTCCTGCTATAACAGAAGATGTGGCCAAGGGAGGTGTCGTAACAGAGGAGCAGGTTATTGCTCGTGCTCAATATTTAGACTTAGTATATACTCAGTCGGGCACGCTCTATGATAAGATACCTGACGCCCCCAGACCGGAATTTTCAATCCCTCCTCCTCCCGGATCAAATAGTGACTCTCACGCCGGTGATGGCGTGATTGGAACTGCAAACGCTAAGTCGACAAGGGATTCAAATAAGAAAGCCCATAAGACTTCGAATCAAAAAGCAAATCAAGAGATTCTTGCTTCGGAGGTAAATGCTGTATCTACGGATAAGGGAAAAAACTCCAATCAACCAGGAAGCAAGAAGAAACAAAACAAAGGGAAGAAGAAGAAACAGGGTGAGTCATCCCCTCAAAAAACTTCTTCAAACCCTCCTGGGCAAGGGAAACAATTTTATCCATGTCAAATATGCGATGAAAATCATTCAACAAAGAACTGTCCGTTCAAAGCTGAGTTTAAGAGGTTCTTTAAAAGTTCCCAAACTTCAGCTGTGTTGACTGATCCATTTCCCACCCCAGGTCAGAATATGGTTGATAGTGGAAATGCTTCCCCATCTCAAGTGCTTATGTTGTCGGTTTCTAAGGAAAATGATGCTTTGATCTCGACCAGGAATAAAGATTATGGGAATCCGTCGGTGTCGAACGACAAAGGGAAAGATCAACCCAGTAGTTTGACAACAACTTCGGCAGAAGTTGTACCCCCCCTCACGCATGAATTAACAATAAAGCCACCTAAGGGAGTAGTACACAAGTCGACATTTAATCCTCGTGCCAGAGCGGCGCAGCATTATAACATAGTAGAAGATTTGGCCCAATCGCCATCTGCTATGTCGACTCTTGAAGTACTGCAAAATTGTCCATCCCAAAGGCAGGCATTGTTATCAGCAATTGGTGGAGTGGATCCTAAAGATTCCAATCTTGTATCCTTTGATCACAAAGGATATGATCCTCAGTTACCAGCGCAATTAGCTTTCCTTATTCAAGTGAAAGCACTCAACAAAACTGTTCACAGAACGATTATTGATGAGGGCGCATCGACATGTATCATGTCGATGAGTTGCTGGAAAACTCTTGGATCTCCAACCTTGTCGCGATCTTCGACGACATTGAAAGCATTTGACGGTAGGACGTACACTCCGTACGGTATCCTAAATAACTTTAAGGTTGAACTAGGAGGAAAAACAGTGGAAATTGATGTTGAAGTCATTGATGGCAATCTTGACTATAACATCCTACTGGGAAGACCATGGATATATGCCATGGCAGCTGTAGTGTCGACATATTTTAGGAAGATCGCATTCTCGTTTGAAGGAGGGATTACGATCGTCGACCAACATAATTTCCTCCCTAATGGTTCGCAAGTTACTGGAAGCATTCCCCTGATCCATGGGAGCGACCATTCGATACAAGATATCAGAGTAGACTTGCTAAAAGATCCCACAATGATGGGAACTTTCGCGTTTCCACCTCCTTTCCATGTAGGGAACATCCCGTTTGTAGCAACATGCAACATGGTATCTTCTTCGAAAGTCGCAAAAGACAAAGTCGTCATGGATTATCAAGTGGTTTTGCCACCTAGCCCCATAGAAATATTGTAGCAATCAATGTTTCAGGCATGGGAGGCGAGCCCAAATCAACGCTCGTCAAGCGTTTGGGTAGATAGGTCTGGAGAATATGGTACCCCATTAGATCCATGGTCAAAAGTTCATGGGACTGACGAAGGAATCTTACAATCAATGATGATTGAGGGGGCACCATGGAATGATCACCACCATCGTTCCCTTCTTCCAGAGTGTGAAGAAGCAACTCAACACGACCTATATCACCCTTCAGTATTTTAATTCCTAACAAATACTGTAAATACGGTGGATTCAGAGCGAAACCTATCCAATATCGAAGAGACCGTAGCCGTGAACATCTCGACAAAATCTGATGTTGTAGAGAATATTCATGTCGGCAAAAGTTGTTCCCCTTCAGAACTGGAAATATATGGTGCTCTCTTTCGTGAATTTAGAGATATCTTTGCATGGACATATGATGAAATGCCAGGCATTGACTCGAGCATAGTTGAACATGAAATTAAAATGTATCCTGATGTCAAACCAGTAAGACAACGGCTTCGACAGGTTCACCCCAAGAAGGCCGCTGCCATTAAGGCAGAAGTTGAAAAACTTCTCCATGCTGGATTCATCTACCCGGTTTCTCTGACCGATTGGGTATCGAATATTGTCCCTGTTATGAAAAAACAAGGGACGATAAGAGTGTGCGTCAACTATAGGGATGTAAACCAAGCTTGTCCAAAGGACAACTACCCTACACCCTTCATCGACCAGATAATTGATGAATGCGCCGGATGTGAAATCTTTTCCTTTATGGATGGATTTTCCGCGTATAATCAAATAAATATCCGCCCACAGGACCAGTCTAAGACTGCATTTATTTGTCCGTGGGGCACATTCGCTTATCGAAAATTACCCTTTGGTTTAAAGAACGTAGGGGCGACGTTTCAGAGGGCAATGAATTATGCCTTCCATGACATCAAGAACATCGTTCAACCTTACCTCAACGATCTTCCGGCTCATTCGCGGAAGAGGACTGATCATCCGCGGAATTTGAGAGCAATATTTCTACGTTGCCGACATTACAAGATAAGACTCAATCCGCACAAGTGTGTGTTTTGCGTCGGTTCTAGTCGTTTACTTGGCTTTGTAGTCTCTAAGGATGGGATTCGTCTCGACCCCTGTAAGGTTCAGGCAATCATTAATTTGCCTCCACCTTCAAATTTGCTTCAGATTCAGAAACTCCAAGGGAAAGCAAACTTTCTGAGGAGGTTCATTCCAAATTACGCAGAACTTGCCAAAGGTTATACTCGTCTTTTGAAAAAGGATGTGCCTTTTGTCTGGGACCAGGTTGCGCAAGCTTCCTTTGACGCTCTGAAAGATTCTCTAGTAAGAGCATCATTAATGTACACCCCGGACTATCAAAGAGATTTTAACCTGTATCTAGCTGCAGCAGATACGACCATTGCGATGGTCTTAGTGCAAGAAGTCGATGGAATTGAACATCCTATTTATTATTTAAGTAAAAACTTAAATGACACAGAAAGTAAATATTCCTATGTTGAAAAACTAGCGCTTGCTGCTGTTCAAGCGATTCAAAGGTTTCGACATTATGTCCTCTTTAGGAAAACTACCATTCTGTCAGATTGCAACCCCATGACGTATATACTGTCGCGACAGTTGCTTGGGGGCAAATATTCAAAATGGATAGCAATCCTTCAAGAGTTTGATTTGGATTTTGTAAAATCCAAATCGAAGAAAGCTCTAGTTTTCGCGGAATTATTATGCGATCTCCCATCGTCGTCCAACGATGAAACATCAGAAGAGTCAATCGTGGATGAAAATTTGTTTCTGATATCAGTAAGCGATGAGTGGTATGGAGACATCATTTTTTATCTCCAAACCCAAAAATTCAGGCCTAATACCTCACACTCGGAATGGAAGCGTATACGATACCAATCTAAAGACTACATGATCGTCGGTGATACACTTTACCGTCGTGGCGTCGATACGGTTCTGAGGAGGTGCCTTACCCATGAGGAGGCCGAGAAAGCCCTGAATGATTGTCATTCAGGCGCGTGCGGGGGGCATCAATCTGGATATGCAACAGCACAAAGAATCTTACGAGCAGGATACTTCTGGCCAACTATGTTTAAAGATTGCATAATAGCTGTCAGAAGTTGCCATGCATGTCAGATCTTTGATAGCAAAACCAGGAGACCACCCGCACCCTTGCAGCCTATAGTTGCTGTTGGGCCTTTTGCCAAGTGGGGCATCGATTTCATGCAATGTAACCCCACCTCGACCGGGGGGCATGGGTATATTATAGTCGTTGTTGACTATTTTACCAAATGGGCCGAGGCGATGCCTACATTGGATAACACTGGTGAAACAGCTGCCCTTTTCTTTTTCAATCATGTAGTCACCAGGTTCGGCATTCCACAGGCTATAGTGACAGATCATGGATCGCATTTTCGCAATCACATGATGGTTGAGTTAGCTGCCAAACTAGGGCTATCGCACGACAGCTCTACCCCATATTATCCACAAGCCAACGGACAAGTTGAGGAAATCAACAAGGTCCTGAAGCGTATGTTGCAAAGGATGATCGGGGTTCACAAAAGAAGATGGCACCTACTCCTGTACTCAGCATTGTGGGCTTACCGAACCTCGGTAAAGAATGCCACTGGGTTCACACCATTCCAATTGGTGTATGGCCTGGAGGCAGTCTTACCGATCCAGTGCGAAATCTCGTCTCTTAAACTCGCAATTGACCTCCTCCCCGGAACCTCAGAAGAAGAGGCTCGTTTCCTGGAATTGATCCAGTTGGATGAAAACCGTCGTGACGCCGCTTTGGCGAATGAGGCCCATAAGAAACGAGTCAAAGCACAGTTCGACAAGAATGTCAAACCTCGTATCTTCTCTGAGGGTGACTTGGTTTTGCTTTACGACCAAGAGTCCGACAAGTTAGGAGCAGGAAAATTTAATTCCTTATGGATGGATCCCTATATTGTTAAAAGGGTGTTAGCAAAAGGAGCCTACGAGTTAATGGATTATGACGGGATACCACTGGCGCAACCCCGCAACGGGTTGCACCTCAAGCGTTACTATGCCTAAATAGTAACCTGAGTGCTTTTGTTGTATTTTGTTTTCGCTAAAGTGTTTGTTTCGGTTTAGTAATCCACCCTTCTCGTTTGTTGCAGATGTCGAATTATTCTGAGACATATGTGGGATATGCCGACGGAGCGAGTCGTAGTACGCGGAATTTGTCCTCCGCGGCATGGGCCATTTTTGATCCAAGCGGCGAGTTAGTGAGTTTCAGAGGTGTGTGTATAGGACAGTCAACGAACAATATCGCTGAGTATAGCGCGTTGATTGAACTCCTCTCTGATACCATCGCTCATGGTATACGCCGACTAATTGTTAGGCTAGACTCACAGCTTGTGATACTACAACTCACTGGTATATATTCAGTCCGCAATCCAGCTATCTATCGAATGTTTCTAAGGGTTAAGATTTTGGAAAGAGAGTTTGATTCAATTCAATACCAGCATATTTCCAGAAACTTGAACACATTAACAGATTCATTAGCAAACTATGTATTAGATAGACATTTGCAACATATATAAAAAGAGATGCATCGGTGCTATGCAAGTGGATCGCAAATAAACCAGAATAAACCCCGAAAATCAAAATATATAAAGCTGTTTATAGTTTGTACATAATGTGCTGTGATCAAAACAAAATTGGTCATATGACCTAGAACTCAAAAATATGCTAGGGGGCACCCTAGCCTAGTGGTGCTCATGAAAGTACGTCACGGTCTGTGCAATCATGCGCAAGAGACGAGTCCATCGTCTAGGCACGCCAATAGTGTGCCGCTGCAACTGTAAAGGTAACTCGTCAATCTGTACATCCGGAAGACCACGAGTAAGGCTCTCGACCTGCTCCTGCACAGCTGCAAGTATCTCGGTATCACCAAGGTCGCGAATAACAACTCTCCTAGCAGGCTCTACTGCTGGGGCAGCAACTGGCGATCGTGGGCGAGCTGCTGGACGAACAGGGCCAACATCTGCATGCACCCAAGAGTTTGATCAGTTTTGCACAGTAACATCATGAGTAAAAACAATAAACAGTAACATGGTCAGAGATTTTACCAATAGCACCCCATTGCTCGCCATCCGGTAGCACCAAGTCTGGATCACCTCGGTAGTCCATGCCCACATATGGATACTCAGAAAACGCCATCTCCTGACGCTCGAACCACCTAAAGAAGGCCTCAGTGAAAGTAATATGAGGTTGACCAGCATGCCGGGACATGTGGTCAACCCACCTCTGCATGCGTGGCTCGGTCGAAGAAGGCAAGTCAAGTATGATGTACTGGGGCTGCATCAATGGGATTTTCTCCAAGGCAAAGGCAGTCAGAATAGAACCAAATCCAAAGTTCTTCAGCCTCCCGTCCTTTACCTTGGTCAATTGAATTTTCATCTGAACAAGTAATGCATCACACCAGTTAAACACTTTCGGTTGGAGACACTCCAAGGCGTGCTGCATATAAGATCTGTTGGGAACATGTAAAGCTGCGCTACCGGCCATCCTACCAATAGTAAACAGAATGGACCTGAGAGACCTGTCAGTGATGTCACGGATATTGATCTTGCCGTCTTTGCTCGGCTGTGAACCTTCCCGGCAATACTGACGGATATAGTCTCTGGTGGAAGTAGTCCCTCGAGCCGTACCTGACAAAGAAATGGGGGCACCCCGCCTTGACAACCCAGTCAAGAAGTACATGTCCTCTATGGTCAAGGGGATGGTTTTACCCCTAATCTGGAATACTTGGTTAACAGGATCCCAAGCATCAAGCATATACTGCAGTAAAGAAATTTGTGCTCTCATGCTAGAGTTACGGAAGAACTTCAGTAGGCCACAGTTCCGAAGCGCGCTCACCGTGACCGGGTCATGGAGTGCAACCATGTCCTCTGCTTCATGTTCTCGTTCCCGCCATGTAAGGGACATTTTGTTCAAAGTTCCCTGCAAGCAAACAAGAGAAGGAGTAAGTTCCTAATTTTGATGAAAAAAACTGGCGAAAAATCATCAAAAAACACACGCAGGATCAGTTTTTCTAGGCCCAGCGTAGGCAGAGAGGCAGTCTGCCTTAAGACCACCTGAAATACAGTGCAAGTTTCGAAAGGGAAACCTGCGCTGATGCCAGGGCGCCCTAATGAAACCCCTGGGGCCTAGAAACCCTGAAAAATATGCATGAAACTGAAAAAGGAAACCATGAAAGTGAAGGGCTAAGGTTTAGCTCCTACCTGGTCCAAACGGCGCCGAAAATCGTCCACAGAATCTCCCAGAATCAGCTGGTGAAAATCAAGGAAGAAGAGGCACCTCCAGAGCTCCAACAAGCAAAATGCAAATGAAATGGTAAATGAGAGGTAAAAACACCTTTTTATGACTTTTTACACAGTTTAAAGTTAAATATTAGGGTTATAATCTCCTTTTCATGCAAATATTGTCCATTTCTAACAAAGTTTGTTGCAGCAATTGAATGTGAAGTACTACATTTGAAAAGAGAAAAGCTAGTAAAAGTAAAAAATCCAATTTGACCATGAATCGAGCAGTTTTACCACAGAATTTATGCTCGTTAAAAAATAGAAAAGCGTGAGCAAAAGTTTCCACCAGAGTTCAAGCTCATTAAAAATGAACCTATCTCGGTAAATAACCATTGCGATCGTAAATTTATCAGCCTTAAAAGCCTTGGTCGTGTTTTCATCCATCACCTCCATTTCATTTGGCCAGTCGTTCACCCCCATATGTGTGTTTACCCATTTTTAGGAACAGCTGCGAAGAGTGATTTCACCTAGCCATCCTTGTGACACTACCGTGATTGGAAAATTCCAATTTGTACCTGGAATCTGCTGCTATCCCTGTTTATCACTCGTTCCTCAAAAGACGAGTCTTCTTTGAGCTCTTTTCACTGACTCGTAAAATATGAAAAGTTTGCCGAGTTTTGGCCTTCCAGCTCGTTAAACGACCGGAACGCTATCCCTCCTCTAGATTTTAATCTTTTTGGACCTGAGGGATTGTTGCACAAAAAGATCGAGCGCTTGTCTCGTTCGGCTCGTTAAAAGTACCGAACACCCATCCCTTCTGTATTGTTTTATACTTTTTCGGACTTAAGGGATTAGATGACGAAAAAGGAATTATGGAGTTAACTTTCTGTACCTTTTCAGACTCTCTAAAAATGAAAAGGACTGAGTTTTCCTTGTCGTTAGACTCGTTAAAATGATTAAATAGCGACAAACATGTCTTTAGACGAGAACGAGTTTCCCTATCGCTAGGCTCGTTAAATCATAGCGATGGGCTTGCCCGAAGGGCAGGTTATAGAACAAGCATATGTTATCCTCCTCAAGCTTGACAAAAATAAAGAGGTACTGGTCAGAAATGACTGGGGAAAAATTGGGAGAACATCAAAGTTTAATGGTAGCAAGTCACTCTTGAACATGACACTTTTCCTCCGTACCACATCGGGTTGGGTTGTTTCATTCACCGGTCTCATCACCATGGTCCTCGCCAAACCATCCACATTTGGGGTAATGCTACCGATCCATCGCATCAGTGTCGTTATATGTTCAAGAGGGGTCATTCTGAAAGTGTCAACCGTGTCCCATCCACTGCCATACATTATCCTTCATCCATTCATGATCACCACCCTGAATCATATGTCACAGTTTGTTTTCGCCTCCACTAAAATCATTAGCTCCGTTCCGTGTCATTGATGTGGGATTCATTAAGGCCCTCCTTTGACGGATCGCTTCTTGTCGACTTCAGCTCATTATCCAAGAAGTTGATCTAGGAACACCCCCATCAGTACTTTGAAGCTTGCATGCCTCAATGGCAAGTTTCTCACTTCCGGCGACAGGTATACATCAATGACCTTCGACCAGAAGATTTTACGTGGCGTTCGACGCCAAGTCCTTTATTCACGCCACGTGAATTGTACTGCAGTACCTTGAGGGTCATTATCATTATCGGTGATTCCTCTCGCGCTTGTTAACGGTTTTCATTATTGACCGGTAATCAAGCGATGTCTTTCCATGTTCGACTTCAGCGCAATTCTCACATGGATCGACTTGTACTTAGAGTGAAGATCGAACGAGTTTGAAGACCCCGGATCTAGTTTCATCCATCCGGGCTGCGATATATATTCAGGAAATATAAAAGCATTTGTCATGTACATCATTGCAGCAGATGATCATCCTATTCAAAGGATGATAATTTCAGCAGAAAATTATCAGTCTATCATCAGACGATCGTCTGTTATATGTACCAAAATGTATTTATAAAGCTGAGCATGGGAATGCCCGCCTCAGCTAGATCATGAAAACAGAATGAAAAATAATGTATTGTATTGTATTGTATTACAGGGCGCTTCCTCAGCACTGGAATGAACTTCGAACCCTCTAGATAAAGCATTTCACCTAATAAACGGCCTCATACTTTAGGGGGCAACTGTTATAGACATTTTTGTGCCTCACAGCATGGAGCATGAAATGTCGATAATTAAAGGGATCCTCAGTCCCTAAACATGTTGTTCTTACCCCTTGAAGAACAAGGTCAGCAAACCACAGCACTTCCCATCAGTTCTCCACCTGAAAACACTCAGAAACAGGCTATTTTTGGATCATGTCAGCTGCTCCACTGAGCATCTGCGCTGGAATGCAAATTCTCCTCCTTGTACCTGTGTTGTAAGTCAAGTTTAATGAAGGCTACCTGCGCTGGGCGAGATTGGCCAAGTGGCACAGTCATTCTGCAAGGTGTCAATTGCCCAGGAAGCTTCCAAACTGACACTTGGTTCATGGGATTTGCCCTGTGATGAGTAAGAGGTACTTGATCTCCATGTGTAAGCAAGGATCTCCAAGTGGACTCAAGGACTGAAGTTTAACTGAAGAGGGAGAGGACACAAGGCAGCTTCATGTCAGTCTCAAGCTGACTCATCCTCTCCTCTTCTATCCTATATATAGATCTCTTCTATGAGGTCTAAGGAGGCTGGAATTTTGTGTAAAGCAAGGAGGTGTTGTTGGTTTACAGTCAGAGCTATTGGGTGATTGCTTACTAGAGGTGAAGAGGAGACTTCTTGCTGCTGGGGAGGTGCTGCTGGATTGGAGCCATTGATGGTTGTAACCTTCTCAGAACCCTGTTACTTTTATCAATAAAGCTTTGAATGTTCTCCTATATACTTGTATTGCATTGATGTATTGTATTTACTCGTATATTTGATTCACTCTGATCCATGCATCAGTTATGAGTACATGTTTCTTGTAGTTTCCTCTCTTGTTTTGTGCAGGATCTGTGTGTAGCTGGACCGGCAAGGAGAGCAAGGAGCTGGGAACAAGAGACAAAGAGAGAGGATAAGGATTGACAAAAGCGAAAGACATCGGTTGGTTAATCTTTTCTTCCTTCTCTCTATACTTTCATAAAGGAAAATATCAAAGCTTTGCTTTCAGTTGTTGCTAAAGACTGTCACCTTTAGAGTAGGGATAGGGTCATCCGAGTCGGATACTTTTCCCCACAACAATAGGGCAGCGACGAGCGGACACGGACATGACGTCAGAGGTGACGGGGAGCTGACATCAGGGGGCAGGAGGGCGGTTTGTGCTTTTCCCCTGCACCACCTTTGGCCCTGGGCGGTATTGGGGAGGGGGGCTCCGATCACGCCGGGAGAGCGACGTGTGGCGGGGGTATGGTAGCAAAACCGCCGATCCCCCGGACGCTAATCTCCGGCGGATCGAGATTTCAAAAAGGACTGCCCACCGTTAGATCTGCAGAGCGGGACATCGGATAACGGATGGGGTGAAAGGAGCAGTGTGCAATTGTGGAGCGAGACCCGCTTTAATATTTAACGTTATAATGTATGTGCCAAGGTTAAACTTTGGATAGTGGGTTTTATGGGTTATGCGCTGGGGGTAGACATGGTTTATTTGTTAAACCAAACTTTAAACAAAACCCAAAAAATGAACGAGGAGGGTAGAATAGTAAGGTTTATGAGTGAAAAAAGGGGGGAAATGGTTATTAACTTAACCAGCTACCAAGTTAACTCCAAGGGTTAGGACGCGGAAGGGTTAATATTAGTCCCAAATGGACTAAATATTTCCTAAGACTGTATTATATGGCTATAATTCCATGGGGTGGGATATTTAATAAATTTTGGGGTTTTTACATAGTTTTTTGTAGAACTAGGGGTGGGAAAGTTACTTTAGAGAGCTAAATAATAAAATCAGAAGTTAATATGACTTTGTGGAGTGAAGCTGTAAGGAGAGATGCTACGTTTATTAAGTGAAACTTAGACATAAGAAATGAATGGAGCTTAGAATGATAATTTTTACACAAGAAATGTGGCTTCTTTCCCTTTAAGAAAACTCAGAACTTGACTTAGTATTTCTCAAAAATGAAGTGAAAGCAAGACTTATTGGGCAGATCCCAAGGTCCTTGAGGGGATGTTAGTCACAGATTTATGGGGAAATGGAGGGGAATTAGTCATGCTTCCATTGTTCCATAGTCCAACAACTGCCTTAGTGCTTATGTCACTGATGATATGAGTCTTTCTTGACAAGACAAAAATGAGCACCCACCTGCTTCTGCAACCTCAAACTACCTACCCAGCCTAATACACCTAGCATTTTTTCTTCCATTTGATTGGGTGCACTTGAACTAGCAAACCCTGATTGTCCTCTTTTTCTTTTGACTGTCCTCCTATCTAAATCTACCCTTATTTCTTCCAAGGGCCCAGATTAAGCAGTTGGGTTCCTTAATTTCTCTGCCTATCTACTCATCTGCCAAGCTTAAACTGTTTGGACAGATATTCTTTCTCTATTCTACAACAAGAAATTCAAACATGGCATGGTCCAGATTGAACTGTTGGGCCATCCATCAAGTGTGATAAGCAGCATTATCTGTACATTGTGAACCTACAAATCAGCTAGCAGTGGCATTTTGGCTGGCCACTTTCCTGGTCTTTGGTTTGGGGTTCATTTTTATTATTTTCCCTGACCAATTTACTCTTTTTGCCCTTTGATTATTCTTTTAGGGCATACCCTCTTTACATTTTTTAACTTTCCTTTTCTGTTAACCAAATATGGAACCTTTGCAGCATGCAAGGATGAAAATGTTTGGCACTTCCACTGTCAATCATGAAAAATGAAACCTATTGGTATAGGAACCTAACACAAGTCAAGACTCAGATTTAAAGGTTGTCTTGCCTTTATTACAAAGTTCTATCTAATTTTGTAGCATAAGATATAAGGATGAGAAACAATGTAGATAAGACAAGATAATTTTATTTAAGTCTAAATAAAGCCAGACAGATAGGTAAATGGGACTAAGAAGTACAACCAGTGATGCCAATATGTAGGGGAACCCTTATATGGTCTGGTTAAGAAAAATATTCAAATTCTGCTTGGCTTCTTGCTAAAGATATTTCCTCAAGAGGTTTTTCATTTAGCAGCATTCTCAGAAATTTTACAGTTTCGAGTGTCAAAGAAAATTATCTCAGGAATGTTCCTTAACTATGATCAAAAGTCGAAAGACATACCTGTTTTTACTGACATCTAAGTGACAGCAATTTTCTCATGTAATTTTTCTTAATGTCAAATTTTTCAACGGTGCTCCAAGTGGGATATTAGAGCCTGCCAACCTGCAACTTCACAGATCAAAATATTCTAGGAAATACAGTCAGTATAGAAGAAATATATTTTATAGATATAGTGTCATCATGCAATACGTGCCAGCAAAAGAATTTAAGCTTGACCAACTTGTAGGATGCTGCAAGTTAGGACTCAGATTTAAAGGTTGTCCTGCCTTTATTACAAAGTTCTATCTAATTTTGTAGCATAAGTTGTAGCATAAGATATAAGGCTGAGAAACAATGTAGATAAGGCAAGATAATTTTATTTTAAGTCTAAATAAAGCCTGACAGATAGGTAAATGGGACTAAGAAGTACAACCAGTGATGCCAATATGTAGGGGCACCCTATGCTACCCCAAAAGCATAAAGCAAAATATAACAAGATCAAACAAGAGAACATGAACTAAATATGAGATCAAAAAAGTGGAAAGAGGATAGAGTGCAAGAGATTAACTAGAGGTACATAAGACAAGATGAAGAGGAACAGGGTAAAAAGAAGAATCTACCATGGAATCAATCACTGAGAATGATCCAATACACTGTCTAACGATATTGTCTAGGCCCTGAAAAGTACCCATGCCTGAGAGGATTTGGTTAGATGATCTTGGGAGGCATCTGCCAAACATGAGCAGACCTTCTCTACACATTCATGGGTAGTGAAGTCATGGCTTAAAGTGTATGCATCATTGAACCTTTTGATGAAAGAAATTCGTAACCAAGCAAGCCACTAATTCTAACTTGTATAAGAAAGAATTTGCATTGAAATCCTCTAGCAATTGGAGAGAAAAACCTTGGGATTGGCAAGGTATTGTTCAAAAACACCAATACAAATTGAGAGAAGCCTTGTGACAGTGGTTTCAAAGATGCCATTAACATCAACCATAGGGATATTTAAATTTTCTGAGATGAGAAATCCACTGCTGCTAAATATCTTGGATCATTCCCCGAATGGTTCAACAATGTAGGCCACTTTGCTTGTTAAAAATGTATTGTCAGTGGTTTATCAAAGTCCAAATGACTGGGGTAAATGGAAAGATAATGTTAAATATGAAAAATCCATTGCATGCTCTGAAAAACATAGTAGAATAAGTGGAAGTAGAGATTCAGCCATGGGTAAAATTAAGAGAAAATCAAATGTTTGCAATGCTCGACATGGTCTAGTCAAATATTATGCATACTACGAGTAGCTCCAGTGTTGTATATAAAAACAGTCACCGTGGATAAAATTGGCAGCGAAATAAAGCAACATTCAATACAGTTGAGCATACCTTATAAATTTCTCATATGTTGAAACGCACTCACGTGTCAAATACCATGATCTCTGTTAAACTTTTCTATCAGATGTAAAGAGGTCATTATCAGTGATCACTTCCTCAATACTTCCACCATGGTACAAGGCCTCGGCCACAATCAGAATGTACCATTTCCTGAAAAGTCTATATATCATTCAAGTTATTTTGAA
This sequence comes from Pinus tabuliformis, assembly GCA_031772625.1. Classification (NCBI taxonomy): domain Eukaryota; kingdom Viridiplantae; phylum Streptophyta; class Pinopsida; order Pinales; family Pinaceae; genus Pinus; species Pinus tabuliformis. The sequence continues at coordinate 511,854,007 of CM062806.1, read as the reverse complement.
GCCAAATATTCTTTCCAAAAAATGAAATCCAAATCAGCATAATGATACTTCTACATGTTTGTTCAGCTTTAGTTGATTCTCTTTTGCTTGTGGGGTAACAGGCAGATGGAGAGAATCTTTAACAAAATTTGATATCCAACCCTTAAAAAAAATTCATGGTCTCTTGCAACCATGGTTATATGTGCTTCCAAACCAGCGGAAGCATTCAACTTTGGCTGGCAAAGTGATTATCACCCCTGTTCCAACTGCAGGAGGCATGAATCCACCTAATTTGGCCTTCCAGAACAACTGATAATCTGTATCATACTCAGCAACTATCTTCTCCCCTACTTCAAACTTGAAGAAAAACAAGGAATATGAAGCCAACTTACCCTGATTCAAAAGCCGGCTACAGATGGGTAGGACCTGCATAAAGGGGCCTAATTTCTCGCGCTCAGCCAACAATTCTGTCAAGTACCGGTTGTTGTTGCTGCTACTGCAGTGGCATGAGACATTCAGATCCAAGAAACCATGGATACCAAAACAAGAGAAGAATCAGTGGATTGAAAATGCAAGAATATTACAGTCAAAATAGAAACTGCTGCTGCTCGCACCGAAAATAGCACTGCCAATATAGAAACTGTTGTTGCTCGCACCGAAACTAGAAAAATAGGATTTGTGAACTATGATCAAAAACCCTATTTCAAAACAATTTTATATAGGATGAATTCATGAAAACAGGGAGCCAGGGAGCCATATACACCATGAATCCATGAAAACAGGGAGCCATATACACGATGAATCCAAAATTTGTGAAAATAGGGGGCTGAATCCATGAAAACAGGGAGCCACCCTCCATTTGAAAACAAATTAACCTCCACCCTTCATTTCAAAACAAATCTAACCTCCCAAGACCAAATTGACCCTCACAAACCACTCCCAAACCAGAAAAACCAAACTGTAAATCAGAAATATGGCGATTTTAATCTCCCAAACTAGGGGAAAATATCAAAATTCGACGATTTTAAGGGAATATGATTTCCCAAAACCAGTGAATCAGGCCAAATGAAGGTTCAGTTAGTTTATCTGCCCATTTTTTATTTTGGGCTAAAATCAAAAAATTAATTATTTTTTAAATAAAATTGGAACTAACTATATGAAAAGGGTTTTTAATAAAAAATTTGCCCTCTTAAAATGTAAAAACCCTCAAATTTTTCCTTTGGGCTATAATTCGCCCCTAAAATTTACCATGCTTATAGGACAATGTGCAAGAAACTGATGGGACAAACACCCTTCCGGTTAGTTTATGGCGTGGAAGTTGTCATGTCGATGGAGTATATTGTACCTAGTCTACAAATAGCCGTGCTCACAGGTATGACAGACTACAAAGCACTAGAAGAAAGGCTCGCGCAATTGGAAGAACTTGAGGAGGAACGGTTCCTGGCTGGTTTTCATCAGCAGGTACAAAATCAGCGTGAAAAGGCCTAGCATGATCGCCATATTAAGTTGTGCACCTTCAAGGTAAATGATTTAGTGTTGTTGTATGACAGTAAGTTTGAAAAATTCCCGGGAAAATTCAAAATGCATTGGCTGGGACCATACGTGGTTAAGGAGGTCACAGACAGAGGCGCAGTCTAGCTAGTCAAACTAAATGGAGAACCATTCCCAAGCGAAGTGAATGGAAGCTGCTTGAAGCCCTACACAGGTGGGTCGGCTATCTAACTAGCCGGCAAAAGCACAGTCTTCGTGCTTCGAGGAGCCGGAAAAAGGTGCAGGACTATAAACATATGCAGCATATACAGGTAGAGATGTATGGAAACAATTCAGACATAGAGGTCTCGGAACAACGGATGCAGCAGATTCAGCAAGCAATAGCTCAGTGCGTTGCTGACCTCAGCATGGTTCAGGGACAATTGGAGGGACTCCATGCAAAGATAACTGCACTGACAGAGTGACTCGAGGGCGAGTCACGATGTTTGTGTTGGGGGCCTGTTGGGCATGGAATCCCTCCAAGGCACGTTTTGAGGCTCAAAGCCCAAGTTTTGACTGAATGGTGTTGTAAAGCTCCGCAAATTGTGGGCGCAGAAGTATGTTAGAGTCACAAGGTTATCCGCCCTAGTTTTGTAATGTAATGTCGGCCTACCCATGGTCTACAGACCGTGGGATTGTATAAATAGAGTGAGGCTCTAAGTGTAGAAAAGAGAGGAGGCAGAGAAAGAAGAGGAGAAAGAGTCTGAGTAACTAAGGATGTCTTTGGGTTGTAGAGTAGGAGAAGGCTCTGCAGCTGAGTGCATAGAGGCCTAGTAGTTCGTACCTGTGTGTGCAGACCCCTGGAGCTGAGTGCGCAGGGAGGAGCCGAGTCTGTAACTAAAGAAGGGATTAATAAAGAGAAGTTTGATATCAATTTGTGTATTTGTTTTTGGATTAATGCATGTTTGATATGAATTGCAAATATACTGTTTATTTACTACGTGCACCTATATGAATTATTGATGTTGTTAACTATAAATTAAAGCACGCAAGAAGGCTAAAATAATCAACTAAAGTGGAATACTAGTAAGGAATTGGGTGATAACAACGTTCGACCCCCAAGGAGGGCTGCGCGAAGGTAGCATCTCAGGCTACGAGGCACAGGAAAGTGCATGTAGCGGTGTGCGTGCAGGGTTGAACCGCAGACCTCCTGAACCCATCAGACATCTCCAGGGTGCAGAAACCTGGTTCTAGCACCCTCCCATACTACTTCGGGTGAGACCTCAATCCGTGCTCCGCAGACTGTTGCCGAAAGGGCCAATAGTAGCAGGATTTGTTTGGCTAAATCAACTCTAAACCTGGGTCAGGCCCCAACAAGCCAACAGTTTTGCCTTGGCATAAATCCTTGTAATCAAATTGGTTGTAGTTCATTGTGATGGTAGTAAAAAATGAATCTCATGAGCCTAGTCCCACCCACACATTGGTATAGTTCTACCCCAAGAACCATTGATCTTTCTCCATGAATCGGTAATATTGTACCAAGAAGCACCATAATGTATGGCATTTCTATTTCCCACAATTGAAAAAGCACTATAAATCCTTCTACATGAGAATTTTGCTTCTGTATTGTTGAATTAAACATGGAAAGACCTTCCTGTGGCAACAAGAATTTCCAAAACCCTCGTCCCCCCTATCACAATATATCTTAGAATTCGTCATGTTGGAGTGTAGTATCGCTAGTAAGCATATAGGAGTGTAGGGGAACACAACCTCAAAGTTAATGGGAATCCAAGGGGAAAGGTTTGTGCATCTAAGAGGGATACCTCGATTACATAGATGTGGTTTTCTAAGATTTTTCATTAATCAACAGTATATCTGAGGGGGAATTCAACCATAAAAAAATGCTTGACTGAATTTTCATACACAAGGGTTGATTCTACTTCGAATTTTGATAATTTGTGTTTACTCACTTTAATGTCATTATATATAACTAATAATTTGCAAGTACTTGTCTCATTTCATCTCATTTTATTTCAATTGTGAAGTGACTAAGCCTTGAACCCCAAATCCTTGTCGCTAAGATTTAGAAAGTATGCATTTCCTCTCATTTTACTTCAGTTAAATAGAGCAACTATGCCTTAGCCCCAAACCCACACAACTAAGCTTTGCACACTACAGAATCCTCTCTCTCTTAATATTTGCACACTATAGAATCCTCTCTCCCTAGTATTTCACTTGGTTTAGATATAATTTTTTTAGAAGAGAAGCAATGTCTCACTAAATACCTTACATGTTAACTTATCATCTGATCCCATTACATCTTCCAAGCATTGAGGACATTAATAAAATTTCAAAATTCAATTTCACACTCATTTGATGTAATCACCATGTTCCATCGATTTCAGGTAAACTCTACAAATAAATGTAAGTAATTATTTTAATTTTTTTCATTGATTCTAAATTAGCAAGTGAGAAAACAGTAGATGCATCTTTATTTTTAAAGTACAATCATCCTGAAAAAAATCATCAAAGACTAAAGATAAGTTAAAACCTTTATGGAGTGAAAAATATTGTTGGCATCCTCCAGAATAACACTACTTTAAGAAGCTCGGTTCAGATTTTACCACAGATGCAAGAACCAAAGTGAGAAGCTTATTTTAAAGTTTTTATAACATGATGTATTATAAAAAAAAATTGAAGAAGCACACAATACAAAAAAGTTTTGTATCTAGTATCATTCTAGATAGATAAAAGTACTCGTTAGGCTATCTATGACGTGAGTAAGAATTGCTACCCAACTACTTTCAAAATCATCATGGACATTTACAGATTAAAAAAGGAATTGATTAGGCTACCTATGACTAAATAATAGTTATTCCCCACCTTTCCAAACTATCATGTACATTTAAGCTATAAGATTTTATCAACATCCTTTCTATGATGCAACACGTTACAACTTTCCATTATATTTATGTATTATATGAGTTGATGTACTTGTAAGGTGCATAAATTCCAAAATAATTGTCCAAATACCCATGTTTCCACTAAATTAATTGTTTAAGTAAGAGACACATTTTATTGTAGGAAGCATGCATCAATCAAGCACTGCTCTACTCATAGTTTACAAACCCAACCAATTTTGCATACACAAACACATTCAAGACTAATCCACAATAACAAACAATGCTCAAAACAATATTCTTCATCAAAAATCTACCAATGCACAAAAATTGAGGAGACAAGAGACACATCGAATATGCGATCAACTAGTGCCAAAACCTCTCCAACATGAGAGGAAAACCCAAACGAGATCTTATATAGACTTCAATTGATGAACACCAATACCATGGCCTAGACCCTTGACTCAATGACCTCTCCAGGACCAAGTCACAGGCCTCCTTGATTCAACTTCCTTTTTTTTCTAGAGTCAACGATGATCAGGCTTCTTCCTTCAATAACTTAACTATCCTTCAAATTCCAGTTCCATGGATCAGATCTGTAATTCTTGGCCCTCCTGCATGAACCCTAGAATGTGTGGTTGGCCAACCTTTTGAACCTTGATCTTCTTCGCTTGGATGGTATGAACTCTTATTATAATTTGGCATGTAGCCTTGCTTATCTTCTTCCTTGATTCAGTTTCTTGGACAACAACAAGATCTTTGACCTTTTCTGTAGTAGATAGTTCTTCCTTCCTTTGCACGTGTGGATCTATTAGCCCTAAAACAGACCCATAAACAACACCAAAATCTTCTCTCTTTGTTTCCTTCTCTTGGTTGGTTATCTTCACACTTCTTATTACAGACTTACTTAACCAAATTTTCTTGTCCACAAATGGAGGATGAGCTTCCCTATATATAGTGTTTTGTCCATCAAAAACACATTCTAGGAAGTGTTAAGGAGTGCTAGGGGAACACAAGAGAGCAATAGGTGAAAATAATGCATGCAAATGAACGATAAAAATTTTGTGACGGGAAGTGTTAGTGAGTTCCAGGTGTGTTAAGGAGGGAGTGCTAAGATATGCTAGGTAGTGTTAAGGCATGTTAGAAGCTAGGAAAACATGCCAAGATGTGTCAAGTGCTAGGGTGTGCCAATGCATGCCAGGGATTGTTATGGAGTGCCAGGGAAACATAAGGGAGCAATAGTTTCAAATGCATGGAAATGAATGACTAAGAGTGTGTGACAAGGAGTGTCAGTGAGTTCTAGGTGTCCTAAGGAGGGGACGACAAGGTATGTTAGGTGGTTCCAAGAAATGCTAGAGTGATATGGTGACATGACAGGTTATGCCAATGCGTGTCAGAGTGTGAAAATGCGTGCCAGGGAGTGTTAGGGAGTGCGACATAAACACAAAGGAAAACTAGTTCAAAATGCGTGGAAATGAACGAATAAGAGTGTGTGACAAGGAGGTCAATCTGATTTAAAACACAATCAAATAAATAAAAGAATAAATGAAAATTGTATTAAACTCTTTATTAGAATAAAAATAAATTCCATCCTAAATTTAATTAATAAACCACTCCTCATATCTGGAACTGGTCGGTCCTGCACGCTCCCTCATCTTCACCTATTTATTCACCATCACCCATCTCTGACTTCTTCAATAATTCTCATCCTGATGATGAACCACAGTGGCTGGTTCGAAACGTCGATGCACTAAAACAACAAATGCGATGAATCTGGAAGATGCAACCACACAGAATGCAAATCGCAGAAGTCTCAAATCCATGATAAGAGTGTATTATAGGTGTTACACAACATTTTGTCACTGTCCCCATACTCCTCGTTCCTTGATCCTGGAGGACCTCTACAGTGAACCTTGCATGCTTTGCCTTCAAGGGGAAACTGCCATTATGTCCCTCTTCATGAGTAGATCATTTCCCTTTTACACCATTTCCCCTTAAACTTTTGTTTTGCCCAGTTTACAAGGTCGGTGCTAATGACCTTTGTCTCCTCCACGCCAATGTGTAGAGATTAGCACTATTTCCTACACTGATTGGTGCCACTGAGTTGTGTTCCAGTCACGCCAGTCCTGTTATGGAAATTTTTTTAGATTAGAGCCGATGCTTCTAGCTCTAGAAGCTCCGTAACGGAAGTTTGGTAAATGGTTTGGCTGGATGGGGTCGAGGATGACAGTTTGGGCTCTTTTCCCCTATAATGATGGAACTAACTCAAGGGATAAGTCCTTCCCCCATGAGAAGAGGATTCATCTCCCATCCATATTTCCTATATAAACCTCCCTTCTTCCCAAACACAAGCTAGTTAGAGTTTTGGTTGAGCGCGAGTATACTATTTTGATTAGACAAGCAAGCTATTACTAGTTGTAGCCATCTAGTTGTGTGAGGGAGAAGTGTGTTTGGTTTGGAGTGAAGCCTAAAGGGAAGTGCCTTTAAACTATTGTTGTTTGATGCCATCATGAAGTGCTAGCAGTAGTGTGTGGGGAACCTGGTCTTGTCAGAGGAAGACTGATACATCAAGACGAATGGTTTTAATCTCTCTTTGATATTATATATGCAACTATCGATTAATTTCCTACATGTTTTGTAATATTACATATTCATGTCTTAATGTTTCTTGACTCATTAAGTAGGTTGAATTGCAATTTGTCTATTATTATGTTTGTGTGTCGTTGTTGTTTACTTGTTTCAAGAACTTGAAGAAGGAAGCGAGAGATTGCTGAAGCAAGCAAGCGAGGACATCATCAAGAAAAATAAGCAACCAAGACGTAGGCCATCTTGATTGTTTCTAACCTAAGGAAATCTTCCATAGAATGTAACTGTTGTGGCTAGAGCCATTATCAGGCTAGTTTTCCTTTGGTTCTGTTTCTTTTCTCCTACTTATTGGCCTAAGTCTAAAATTCATAATAGCAGATCTGGTCCCTGTTTTAAACTATTTTTAATTTTTCCTAAGTTCCCCCGGATAGCGTGTTTAATCAGCTAATAGTCGCACCGACCAGTGCGAATTGCAGAGGAAAAGTTGCGTCGACCAACCTCTGGTGCTTGTTGTCAGTTAGGCAGTTGCACTGATCCCTGTAAGTGAATATTAGGGCTAGACCCCAATCTTGGATAGTGTGTTCTTCTCTTGTGTTTTTGACCCCGTGAGCCCTTTTGACTCTTTTCTCCCTGATTAGGAAGCTACTTTTCATTTGGTTTTTCTTGCTTGTTGGCCACGATCCAAAACATCCTGTTAGTTTTTTGACCAAATCGTGAGTTCCCTTAAAAGGAAATTTTAAAGCCTTCAAGTTATTTGTTCTATCAACTAAGACAAGGTCATCGTGGCTGAACCATCTAGTTCACCCAATTCATCTTCCTCTCCTCCGTCTAAAAGATTGTCTTAGAATCCATTTCCTGAGTTATCAAAGTCACTTGAGGCCCAAAATGTTGAACTCACAATTGTTTTGAGTGTTCAACCTTTGTCATCTCGTCCTCCGCCTACTTTTGATTCAGGGTCATCTGCTGATCTTGACCTGGAATCTTTGGATAATCCCGTTCGAACTCCAGAGAAATCATCGACCACTATTGGTCAGCTTGGACTGTTTATCTATCCCCAAAACTCTCTATTTGAAGCTACTGAGATATCACCACAACATCCTTACAGTTTGTACGATCAACCGGGTGTTCCTTTGGAACTGTCCCCCAATACATGTTCAGCCATTCATCGTCATTTTTTTTCAAACATGGAACCCGAAGGCGATGCTCCAAGTCACTTCTCCAGATGAGCCTGAAGTCTCTACTCCACACACTGTTGATGGGGGAGAATTGCAGTTGTAGTTTCCTCCCGAGGGTTTCCCTTATTTATAGGGTATTCCCGCCATCTTGCCACCTGACTATGTGTCTTTAGGGCACTTAGTTTCAGGCACACCTAGTGCCTCATCACTCTACCATAATCTTGTTTGGGTGTCAGGCGTCAGGCCTACGTCAGGTCTGTTTGTCACGAACACGACTTCCCAACCATCTGTTACTTCAGTCCCAGTGCAACCCACCATTCTGAATACTCTTGTATCATCAATCCCAGTTACACGTCAGTCACAACTGATGGTTTCAAATATTGTTTCCGTCAGTTCTTCTGTCCCATTAGTCAGTGGCCAGATTGTGCCACCGCCTAGGGTGAAGAACCTGAATGTCTCTATGGTGTCAGGTGCCACTAATGTGAGCGGCTCACAAGCTCACATGCTTGGTATAAACCAACCCTCTTCTGGTATTATCTATAACCCTACTGACCCTTCTGGATCAAGCAATGTCCAGTACCAATAGGTTTAGAATCCTGTTGGTCCGTCTGGATTGAGCAATGTTCAGTATCAACAGCCCCATGGGGCTTAGGTCCAATACAAAAATCCTTACGTTCCATATGGTTCTCAGGGATTGGTTAATCAACCTTACACCCTCCAATCTGGGTAGTACATCCAGCCTGGCTACGGCCAGATTCAGTTCGGTAATTTCCTGAGTACTATTCAAGTACCCTTGCAACAGCAAGGATAGCCTTTACAACAACTAGGGCAGCCTATGTTATCACAAGGGAAACCTTTATTGTAGTAAGGGCTTTCCATGCAACAGCAAGGGTAGATTATCCCGCAGCAAGGTCACCTGCAACAACCGCAAGGTCAATCCTTCCAACAACTGCAATAGGTTGCACAACAACAAATGCAATATGCTCCACATACCTCTCAACCAATACCCTCGCAAGCCCAACCTCTGCAAACCCAGGGACAAATTTTTCAACCACAAGGTCAGCCCTTGCAACAACAAAACCAACCAAGGTAGCAAAAACCCTTGTATACATATCAACAAGGTCAACCCTTGCAGGGACAAGGTCAAGGTCAAATCCTGCAGCAGCAAGTGCAGAATCCTCTTGTCCAGGGTCAATAGGTTCAGAATCCTACCGGCCAAGGGCACCAGGTACAAAACCCCTACGTCCAAGGGAAACAAGTGTATCAACCTTATGCCTAAGGACTGCAGGTCCAGAACCCTCTTGTTCAGGGACAACAGGCTCAATAGCCCTATGTTCCAGGACAACAGGTCCCATATCCATATGTCCACGATCAACAGGCTCAGCAGCCTTTTAACCCATACGTTGCCTATCAGCAACCTATGCCTAGATAGTTTCAAGGTATTCAAGGTCCGAATCCTCCCTTTGGTCAAGGTAATCTGCAATGGGGGTAGCCTCAGATGCCATATGGCCAAAATGCCCCACTGTGGGGCCAGCATCCTTACCAGCAAGGATCATCTCCTCCTTATGGGCCCACTTATCGACCTCCCATGCCTTTTAACACTCAATTACCTTTCTTGGCTACACTTGAGTTGCCAGATGTATCACGTCTTACGAATGATCCAATCCTTCATTCGTCGTACTGGCCTCCAGTGTCGTCCAAGATACCAAGTGATTTCCCAAAGTTCGATGGAAGAGCTAAAGAATATCCTCAAGCCCATGTGATGACATATCACCTCTGGTGCTCGTCGAAATCGTATGTGGATGATTCCATTCATCTTCGTCTTTTCCAATGGACCCTCATGGGTGTCGCAACAAAATGGTACATCGAGATTCCTCGAAGTACTTTTGATGACTTCAATTCGTTAGCCATGGATTTCCTTACACATTTTCAGCTGCTAGTTCTTTATGAAATTGGAACCTATTTTCTCACATCGCTTAAGCAAGACACTACGACGCACATCTCTCATCATATTCAAGAATGGATATGTAGACGTCACCTGATCAAGTTCGAGATAGCTGATCAGTTGCTCACTGAATGGTTTACCAAATCATTCGTAGCCCTAATTGCGCGTGTCATAGCTATGGGTGGATGCATCATTGAGGAGCAAGCCATCGCTCGTGCCCATTACTTGGATCTAGTTTACTCTTAGTCTAGCACCTTATATGAGTTGTTACCCAATGCTCTGTGGCCATCATCCGATTCCGCAACATCAAAGTCACCAGCTGTTCCTCCCATTGATGGAGTTATTGGTTCAGTATCCCAGGCCCCTACTAAAACATCTTCCAAATAGAAGTTGGTCTCAAACGCTGCTCCTAATACTTCATCTCAAAATCCTCCAGGCCCTGGTAAAACCTCAGAGGTCCACGCTGTCTAGTCTACCACAGCGGACAAATCCTCGAAAGGAAAAAATAAAGGCAAAGGAAAAGCTAAAGCCGATGCCCCGAAATAGGGTCCTCCCAAATTATCTATTGGCGAATCTTCGCAACGGAAACCTAATTATCCCTGCCTAATTTGCAAGGAGGATCACTACACTAAGGATTGTCCATGATGTTCCGAAGTTAGTCCCCTGCTCAAAGGGACCCCTGTTGTCCTTAAAGAGTCGTTTTTGTCTCAGCAGACTAAGATGGTAGACCAACCTTGATCTGCTTCCTCTGGATCTCAACTGTTCATGATGAGCATGCCCATTAATGTGGCTTCCTGACCGAAATATTATCAAACTCCAGCTCTGGTAGCTGGGAAAGAAAAAGAAGTTGCACCTTCTTCTTCTACCTCGATTTCTGGCTTTCTGCAAATCGAGCGCCCTAACCCTGATTCTGCTACACGGCCACCCTATCGAGTTGTGCTGTGGAAATTCTCATATAATACCAAAGCCCGAGCCACTCAGAACTACAATATTGTTGAATATTTGGCTCAGGCACCATCAGCCATGTCGGCTCTCAAGGTACTCCAAAGCTGCCCATCGCAGTGGAAATCTTTATTGTCAGCTATCGAGGGCATCGATCCCACCAATTCTAATTTGATATGTTTCAATATGGAGAACCACATTCTGTGGCTCCCTCATCAGAACCACGTTCCGCGATAATCATTAACAAGAATACCATCCACCGCACTGTCATTGATGAAGGTGCTTCCACCTGCATCATGTCAACTGCATGTTGGAAGGCTATTGGTTCCCCTACACTGAATCAGTCTCCGAACACTTTGGAATATTTCGATGGGTGTGATTCGTAGCCCTTCGGTGTCTTACCCAACCTTGTCATCACCCTGGAAGGCAAGACATGCAGGTCGAAGTAGAGATTGTTGATGCAATCTCAATTATAATCTTCTACTTGGCTGAAGTTGGACTCATGCCATGCATGTTGTGGCCTCCTCTTTGTTTGACGTGATCCGTTTTCCCCATCAAGGGAAGATTGTTACTATTGATCAGTTGTCTTTCTTTGCCTTTTCCTCGTCGAATGGCAACGTTGCGTACATCAAGCACTCTGGTGCTCCCTATGAGAGTGTGGGGGCAGGTCTCTTCAAAGATTCTATCTTAATGGGGATTTTTCCACTCCCACCTCCTCATGTTGCCTCTATCAACATGGTCTCGGTCAAATCTGATCCCTGGGTCATACCTGCACTAGATCTTGTTGTTGCTTGGGGTGAGGTCATGCTGCTTAGTCTGACCGAAGTCAATTATGTGGAAATTGTTTCGGCTTCGAACTCTGCATCCTCTACTTCTTATATGTCTAGTTATGCTACAATGCAAAAAATCCTTCGCGCTAGTTATTTCTGGCCATCTATCTTCAAAGACTGCATTCTTGCTGTCCGCAAGTGTCACGAATGCCAAATCTACCAACGCAAGATGCACGCCCCACCCACTCACCTACACCTCGTCATTACCGTTGGTCCCTTTGCCAAATGGGGCATCGATTATATAACATGTAACCCTCGTTCGGCTGAGGGGCATGGCTATATTATCGTCGTTGTGGATTATTTCACCAAATGTGCCGAAGCGATGCCTACATATTCTGCAGATGGTAAGACATCAGCTCAATTCCTTTTTAACCATGTTACTTCCAGGTTTGGCGTACCCCAAACCATTTTCACAAACCATGGCTCCCATTTCAGAGATTACATGATGGCAGAACTGACATCTGCATTGGGCTTGCGCCACAATCGCTCAACGCCATATTACCATCACGCCAACGGCCAAGTTGAAGCCATGAGCAAGGTTTTGGTCACCATGCTTCAGCGTACTATTGGGATGCACAAGTCAAATTGGCATCTCATGCTTTTTTCAACTATGTGGGCCTACCGAACTTCAACCAAAGACGCCACTAGTTTCACACCTTTCCAGCTAGTCTATGGTCTGGAAGCAACATTGCTGATCAAATGTGAGATTCCTTCGCTCAAGTTAGTTGTTGAACTCCTCCCTGAAACATCACCTCAAGAGGAACGCCTCTTATATTTAGAACGATTGTACAAGACTCGTTGTCTCGCTGCCTTGGTCATCGAAGCACAAAAGAAACGTGTCAAATCCCATTTCGATCAGTCGGTCTCCCCTCACGTTTTCTTTGAGGGTGATTTGGTCCTGCTATATGACCAAGCTAATGATAAGCTGGGGGCAGGCAAGTTCGAACCTATGTGGTATGGGCCCTATATTGTAAAACATGTTTTGCAGAAAGGAGCCTATGAACTTATCGATTATGAAGGAAATCCTCTCGATAAGCCCCGAAACGGGCTTTACCTCAAAAATTACTATGCTTAGGTCATCTTTCATGGTTACTTATGTACATTAGTGTGTGATTCATTTTTTTACAATGTGGTTTTGTGTGATAGTTTTCAAACAACTTTCCTGTTTACTATGCTTTTCTTGCTTTGTAGATGTATGTAACTCCTCACGTTGGTTTCGCCGATGGTGCTTGTCGAAGTACCCGGAACCTATCATCCGCGACATGGGCTATCTATAACCCTAATGGTGAGTTGATTGATCTTCAAGGTATCTGCCTAGGTTGTACAACCAACAACATTGCTGAATATAGTGTAGTCATCGAACTGTTGTCAAAAGCCATTGCCCTGGGCATCAGGGAATTGGTCATCAACCTAGATTCACAGCTTGTCGTCCTTCAACTCAACGGGAAATATTCTGTCAGGAACCCTCAAATATTACGAATGTATCTCTGTATCCATCTATTGGAAAGGCATTTTGATTATATTACATATCATCATATTCCTAGATGCATGAATACATTGACAGATGCATTAGCTAATTACATGTTGGATAGACATTTATGAAACATGTAAAAGATAAGACAAACCATTTGTACCATAATAGATAGGAAAATACAACATATATACATATGTGAGAATGTTTGATACATCAGAACCCAAAAAAATAATATGTGTGTCTATAATAACATCGGTGGCTTGCAGGCCTCGTACATCTATTGCACGCAGGCCTCAAAAAATATGTAAGTGGTGGACCTAGGAACTACTTAGCATGGTGGTCATGATAGCACGAGACAGCTCATGCAACACGACTCAGCAGTCGACAGATCTGATCTGAGACTCCCACTGTGTGCCTCTGGTACCGTTCGGGCATGTCTACAATCCGAGCATACTCCGGGATACCATGAGTCAACCCCTTGAGGTTCCTTGTGATCTCCTCCTCATTATCGCTCCCTTTATGATAAGGGGTGACAGCATCAATAGGACAGGGGACGCGCTTGGCTATCAGGAACATCCTGACTAGCCGCTCTAATCCAACATCTGCATAGACAAGTGAAATTTTATAAGCATGCATATACCAAAAACAATTAAAAAACATCAAAATCAAAAATTTGATTTTTTACCTTCGTCGTCGAAGTCCTCTCCATCTGGTAAGGGCATATCTGGCTATCCATGAAAATCAGTGCCGTTGTATGGCCAATCCTCCAAACGATCTTTTGTCATCATGGCCATGAGAAGAATGTCGATCAGTATGACATATGTTGACCCCCAGTGATCCTGGGCATCAAACAACTCCAACGGGCCATCCGTGGATCACGTGGAGCAGGAGGATCAACCTTAGTCAACTGATACTAGAACAGTGGCACTCATTCCAGGAAAAAGGTCACAAGTACCGATCCGAAGCCAAATTTCTTCAGATTCCCTGCCTTGGCCTTGGAAAATTGGTGCTTGATGTTCATCTTCATGGCCTCTGCCCAGTTGAGGATCATAGGAGTTGTGTAGTCAATAGCATAAAGGAACTTCAACTTGTTAGTCTCATGTTCTGCCTAGGATCTCGCCACTTTGTTGATGGTCAACAGAAGCACCCTCAGTGTCAAATCCCACACGCTAGAAATCTCTATCTTCCCACTCTTGGATTTCAGGGCCTCAGGAAAATGTTCGGCAAGTAGGGAAGATATGCTTGCCCTGACTGGACGTGACCCATACAAGTTCACTGGCTCACCTCTGTGAGACAATCCAATGATGAAGTACATGTCTGAAGTTGTCAACTCCATCTCCTCGTCCCCAATGACAAAAATCTCACGATTGATGTCCCAAAGGCTTATCAAGTATTGAAGAAATTCGGGTTGGGACCCCATCCATGGGGTAAGGAAAAATTTGTGGAGCCCGCAAGCCCTCAAAGCCTCCAAGAAATTTGGATCATTCAATGCCTGGGTGTCAACATCTTTGTGTTCTCTTTCCTTCCAATCCACCATTTTTGGCAATTTCTCTCCTGCAAAAGCCATTTATTTAAGTCAATAATCGATTTTGGCACATAAAATTCAAGTTTTAACAGTTAGTTCTTGAGAAAAAATGGTTTTTCCCTATCCTCGGCATTGGCGCACCTGTTTTATAAATAGTCGCACCGGTTGGCGTGGATGGTTATGAAAATCACCCTCGGCCAACGCGATCTCGTGCCCAGAAATCACACTAACCGAGGGTGAAAAAATTTCTCAAAAAACCTCCCTAAAATTACAAAAAATGGCTAAAAACATAAATGAATGGCATGAAAGTGGAGCTTAGGGTTTCAGCTGTTACCTGGAATTAACGGCTCATCGATTAACCTCCCAGATCTCCCGCAATCCACTCTGCAACAACTAGGGAAAAAGTGGGTAAAAAGTCTTCACTGCAAAGGTAAAATGGTAAATGGTAAAAATATATTTACTTTTCCCCCTTTTATTCATTTTTTCATGAAAATATCAGGTTTTGTAAATATTTTTGACATATTTGCCTCAAGGACTCGATAATACACTTGTGCACCAATAGGTGATGGATGTTTGATGATAATGATGAGTCACATTTTTGCTCTTTTCTTGACTCATTAAACTCATATGAAAAGATTGCCGAGTATTTTTTCCCTTTTTGACTCGTTAAAGAGAATAAAAATAGGGGGTCTGCTTTCAACTCTTTTCTGACCCTTTAAAAACAAAAAGATGGTCGAGCCCTTGTCATTTCAAACTTGTTAATGGATGCGAAACGTTGTGCACCCAGTATAAGTTTACCCCTTTTTCGGGCTAGGAGGCACTATTTACGAAAAAGGTACTCCTTGACTGAAATGGTCAAGCGGTTCTCTCAAGTATTTTTTTCTACCTTTTCAGGCTCGAGAGACACAAATGTACAAAAAGGGACCATGTGGAGTTTTCTTTTACATGTATTTTTCAAACTCTCTAAACATGAAAAAGATACCAAGTTACACCTTTGTCGGACTCGTTAAACTATTAAACAACATCGGATTCATCACCATGATGAACACGAGCTTATCCTTCGCAGGGCTCGTTAAACTTACTAGGTCGTATTCGTCCGAAGGATGAACTTACAATGCAAGCATATGTTATCCCCTTCAAGCTTGTGATTAAAAAATAATTGGGGTACTCACCAGAAATGGTGGGGGAAATTTGGAAATCTATCGATCGTGTCAGCAGCTCATTCTTGAAAATGACACTATTTGCTTCGTGTCGAGTTGGGACATCCTTCTTTGTATCGTTGACCTTCCTCGGTGTGGGCCGTTTATTTTTCCTTCCATATAATCTCTACTACGTCATAATGACCATCGATCCTATGGATCCAAAAGCTGCCAAACTTCCAGATGTGTCGCCGATATGTTCAAGAGTTGTCCTTCTGCAGTTACACTTACCTCTGATTCTCTGTATCATCCAAAATCATTTTGCATCCTCTCATCTCGTGTCGATGATGTGGGATTCACCATGGCCATCCTTCAACATGATCGCTTTCCATTGACTTCAACTCATTATCCAGGAAGTTTACCAAGAGACTCCCTTCTAGTACCTTAGAGCTTGCATGCCTTAATGGCAAGTTCTTCGCACTCGATGACAAGATTCACATCATTGGCTTTCGATCGAGTGATTTCACGAGTGTTCGCCTTCAGTTCCTGTATTCACATTCCATGAATTATGCTGATAGTACCTTGAGGACCATTGTCATTATTGGTGGTTTGTCTCGCGCTTGTTAACAGTTTACATCATTGACTCGTAATCAAGCGGGTTTCTAGCATGTTCGACGTCAACACATCTATTCACATGCTAGGATTTGCACTTTGATCGGGTCATGTTGGAGCGCAAGACCCTGGACCCGGGAGTGAAGTGGTGTGACATGGTTAAACTTACTAAGGTTGTGTGTCATTGTTGTTTACTTTTTTCAGGAACTTGAAGAAGGAAGCGAGAGATTGCTGAAGCGAGCAAGCGAGGACATCATCAAGCAGGATAAGCGACCAAGAGGTAGGCCCTCTTGATTGATTCTAACCTATGTAAATCTTCCATAGAATGTAATTGTTGTGTCTAAACCCATTATCGGGCTAGAGGAATTCGTTCGTGTCCCCACTTATAATTTTACTTCACCACAATAGGGAGTGTCATTGAATTCCAAGTGTGCTCAAGAAGGAGTGACAAAGTTATATGCTAGGTAGTTACAAGGCATGCAAGAGTGCCATGACATTTCAAGGAGTGGTACGGTATGATAGGGAGTACTAAAGCATGCCATGGAATGTAGGGAATACCAACATGTGCCACATAGTGCCAAGGGTTTGTTAGACATGCGAGGTGCTATGCCATGTCAAGATGTAAACTATGTTGCTTAGCTATTTTATGGCCATGGTTAGATGTGAGCCTTGACTTGGTAACTTGTTAAGTGGGATGAGCTAAGATTGGGAATGAGTAGACTAAGATGAGTTATAGGCCATTCTTAGGTGAACAATGGATAGTATAGTTGTAGTAACTGTAACTTTCTCAAGATGTTGTAGTCGAGGTAGGACTTGGTTAGTTCCCAAGTCTTAAAACCAATAAGGGTAGTTATGAGGGCATGATAGCTAAGGAGTGTCAGGGCATGCCAAGGAATGAAAAGGCATGATAACACATGAAAAACATTGTCAATGCATGTCAAGGAGTGTTGGGGAGTGTGAGGGCATCACAAGCGAGAACTAGGTCAAAGTGCATGGAAATGAATGAACAAGAGTGTCTTCTAGGTGTCCCAAGGACGAAGTGTACTAGGAGAATTTCATAATAAGACTTGCAATAGGTAAACCTACAATTATGATAAGGGGATGGAAAAAGCAATTTTAGAAAAAGGGATACCTTTGTCTAGGGACAACACTATTTTTTCAATGACTTGGTTGGGTTCCCAAGTCACAAAAAAAGTAAGGCTCTCTATGAGGGCATGACAACTAGGGAGTGCCAATGTGTGCAAGGAATGCTAGGAAGTGATAACACATGCTAGAAAGTTCCAAGGCATGTTATTCATTCCAAGACATGCCAAGTGTTAAGGCATGCCAAGAGGTGTTATGTGCCAGCGTGTGGCACCAACGCATGCTAGGGAGTCCCAAGGAAACACAAGGGAGGACTAGTTTCAATTGCATGTAAATGAATCAATAAGAGTGTGTGATAGTGAGTGTTAGCAAGTTCTAGGTGTGCTAAGGAAGCATTGACAAGGTATGTTAGGTAGTGCAAGGGAAACACAAGGAAGGACTAGTTTCAATTACATGGAATGAATGATAATAGTGTATGATAGGGAGTGTTAGAAAATTCTGGGTGTGCTAAGGAGGCATCTTTGGACAAATTTTGGGATGGTTTGGAGAAAATTTTGTGTTTTGGTGTAGACTTGCAATTTTTTGGCAATTTTCTGTCTAGGAGCATAGCGAACTCACACCGTGCTTCTTCCTTAGGGCTCCAAATAATGTAAAATCAGCATTTTTGGAAATCTTATGACCCCATATCAAACCCCATTTTCCCACTTTCCTGGTCTGGGGCTCAGGTTTTGATAAATTTGTAAAAAAGAAGGCCTAAAATCACCTTTTGTTGCACACCTGGAGACACCTTGGGAGAATGGCCACATCTCAGCCAAAAATGGGTCATTTTGAGTGAACAAATACTCTAAAGACATCTACACTCTCCCAGATTTCCATAAAAGGCTTCCAATCTGGATTTGGACTTTAGAAAGGCACTCAAAAATGGCCTCCAACAGCTCACTATACACCTAGAAATTTTTGAGATTTTTGTAAAATTTTCAGTGTGTAATTTTTGTAATTCTTAGTTTGACTTTGGTAAAAGTCAAAAGGGTGAAGTAGATGAATGTGAGGGTTAAAAGTAAATGTAAATAATGGTTGGTTAGTAATTGTAATATGTTTTTATGTAAATTTGACCTCATTTATGAGAGAGGTTGGAGTTAAAGTTAATTGTAAAAGTCATTTTTAACTTCCCTAGACATTAGGGTTTGGTTAGAACACCTCATGGAACAGTTCTTAGAGTCATCAATTCAACCCCTGAGAGGGGGAGATTTTGTTTTGGTCTTTATGTATCAGTTTCTCAGTGATAGAACGGGTTGGATTTCAGAGGAGAGAACTATTGTAGCTTGTACTTGGACATTTTCAGGAAATCAAAGGACACAATTTGCAACTATTATCTAGGAATTCATGTGTAGTAAGTTTGTGATGTTATTTTTTCTCTGTTATAGCTTTATATGAAATATATTCATCTTCTTTTTCCATTCATCAATTATTCAGTGGTTTTCCTTACAAGTTATAAACAAAATTCTTTGCATAAATCTATGTTTTGATGGAAAAATCATTGTGTTACTTTATTTCTTGCTTAATGAATTCATGTTTCATGCTCATTAAGACCTTTTGCTTCTTCTAAACACTACACTACACCGAAAAACCCTAAGATCCATCACAAAAGTAATGATACCTTGCTCCTCTTTATATTTTATGTTGCAACCCTTTGATCCTCTGACCTAGCTACCTGGATTTTCTCCCTTATCCAAAAACAAAACCCTAAATTTTCCAAAACCCACCTGAGCCTAGCTATCTAACCTAAAATCCTTTACATTCTAGCCATCTCTTTGTTGTGATTTCAGAAAGAGAGACCTCTCTGGTTTGGCAGGGCTAGCTACGAAACTAAAAGATTGGTCTGTGGTTACCTCTATCGATCTCCTTATCAGCCTGGGACATTGTGGAGGAAAATAGAGGGCATGAAAACTAGGGAGTGCCAAGGTGTTCTAGTGAATGTAATGTTCCCAAGTCATGGAAAAATTCAACGCTAGTTGTAAGTTCATGAATACCAAGGTGTGTTAGGGAATGCTAGGGCATGCTAACATGTGCCAGATAGTACGAAGACATGTTAAACAAGATAAGATGTGCCAAGTGCTAAGGCATGCCAAGATGTGCAAGGGTGTGGCAATGCATGCCTGGGACTCTCAAGGGAACAAAAGGGAGGAACAAGTTAAACTACAAGGAAATGAGCACATAATAGGGTTAATAACTCATCAATTTACCTTTTCCATGAGGGGCATGCTAGGCACACCAACACTAGGTGCCAATAGGTGCCAAGTGCCAAGTGTCAATGCATTCTAAGTGCCAAATCTTCCTCTGTTTCTTCTCATCTAGTTTCCAATAATTTATCTCAAATAACTTTAATATTAAACCATGCCAAATCATACCCAGTCGTCTCAATGCGTGCCAAACATGCTAATACTTGCGAAGTGCCAATACGTGCCAAGTGCCAATGTGTGTCGAGGAGTGTGATGCATGCTATGAAGTAAAATAGCATATCGAAGAGTTCTAAGGTGTTCTAGAGAGTGCCAATGCATGCTGAGGAATGTTAGGGAGTACTAGAAAAACACAAGGGAGCACTAGGTCAAAATTCATGGAAGTGAATGAATATAAGGGTGTGTAGGGGAGTGTTAATGAGTGTTAGCTGTCATGCCAAAGGAGGAAGTGGCAAGGTATGATAAGCACAGGTAAGGCATGCCAGGGAATATCAAGGAATGTCAAGAAGTGCTATAATATGCTAGGTAGTTTCGGGGTGTGCTAGCATGTGCCAAATAGTGCCAAGGTATTCCATGTGCTAAGACATGCTAGGATGTGCATGGTGCCAGAGTATGCCAATATGCGTCAAGGAGTTTCAAGGCAACAAAAGGAATAACCAATCTCAAATGCAAGGAAATTAACATAAGATGGCTAATAAGTCAGGACTTTATCTTTTTCAAAAGGGGCATGCTAGGCACACTAATAATATGTTCCAATACATGCCAAGTGCCAATGTGTTCCAAGTGCTAATGTTTTTCAATGCAATATTATGCCAAGGTGTTCCAAGGCATGCCAACACATGCTAGGGGAGTGTTATGCTATGCTAGGGCATGCCAACATGTGCTTGGGCATCCTACTCATGGCAAGATGTTCTAGGTACAAAGATGTTCCAAGACATGCGAGGTGCCAAGGAATGTTAGTGTACTATTCCAAAGCATGTTAACCTGTGCCATGAGTGTTGAGGAGTGCTAGGTCTCTCTCATTAATAGAATTGACAGAGCTTGATTATGTATTAAATAATATAGTTCCTACACACACTAGTGGAACTTTATTTAAAGAAAATTTTCTAGATAATAAACCTAATAGAGATGAATCATGTGTTGACTCATAGGAAAACTATATTATTATGGCTTGAGTGAAATGATACACACTAATTACTTCTTAACAAATTGACTGACTATTATAACCACTATGACCTTGGACACATAATGAAAAAGACTCCACAACAATGGTCTTAAATCATTATCTTTTGAAAAAAAATATAGTAACAAGTACATAACGTCATCAAAAACTCATTGGAATGATCAATGATGACAAACATTTTTTGACCATCACCAAAAGTAACCAAAAAGAGCATTGGTGAGGGTCAATAAAATATCATCACTAGAAGTGTCACCAAAAAGAGAATTAGTGATGGGCCTTTAACGACCTTCACCAAAAGTGTCACCAAAGAGAAAATTAGTGACGGGCCTTTAACGATTCTCACCAAAAGTGTCATTGAAAATGGCTTTGGTGACAAACCTTAAAGGACCATCACTATATACACTTATAACAATGATTTTTTAAAGACCGTCACCATATGTCACATTGGTGATAGACCTTAAATGTTCATCACAGGCATGAAGCGTCATGAAAAACTCATTTGAATGATCAATGATGACAAACATTTATTGAGCATCACCAAAAGTAACCAAAAAGACCATTGGTGACGGTCAATAAAATATCGTCACTAGAAGTGTCACCAAAGAGAGAATTAGTGATGGGCCTTTAATGACCCTCAACAAAAGTGTCACCAAAGAGAGAATTAGTGACGGGCATTTAGTGACCCTCACCAAAAGTGCTTTGAAAATGACTTTGGTGACAAACCTTAAAGGACCATCAACCAAAAGTGCTTTGAAAATGGCTTTGGTGACAAACCTTAAAGGACCATCACTATATACACTTACAACAACGTTTTTTTAAAGAGTGTCACCATATGTCACAATGGTGACAGACCTTAAAGGTCCGTCATAGGCATGACCCTCACCAATGACCTTTTTTCTTGTAGTGCGTGATGTGTGGGCATGGAGCTCGAAGATTGTAAATGATTCAAAGGGTTGTCCGCCCTTATTTTTGTAATGTAATGTCGGCTTGAGAGATCTACCCATGGTCCCCAGACCATGGGATTGTATAAATAGAGTGAGGCTCTAAGTTGTAAGGAGACATGGAATGAATGTTAATGAATTGATTCTGATCTAAGTGAGTCATTGGGTCGTAGAGTAGGAGAAGGCTCTGCACCTGAGTGCGCAGAGGCCTAGTAGTCCGCAACTGAGTTCGCGGAGCCCTGCAACTGAGTGTGCAGGACGATTCGAGTCTGTAACCATTAGAGAATTAATAAAGAGAATTTTCTTATCATTCTATGTATCTTTTCCATATTTTGTATATTGGATACGAATTACAAGTTTATTGTTTATATACTGTGTGAACTTATATGAATGTGTTGAATAAGTGAACATAAGATAAGTATCTGTTTATGCGAAGTTAACTAACTCTTATAAGGAAGATAAGTAAGATCTGTGGTGTAACTTGGGGAATTAGCACAAATCATTGCCTTAGCAGCGCAAAAGCACTGCAGTCCCTAGGTAGGGCTGCGTGAAGATAATTACAACAACTCACAAAAGCATGACAGGTGAAAAGAGTGTGCGAAGTGACCTGCATGAAGCTAGTTCACAATTGGACTAAAGTGACACCTCAGACATCTCAAGGGTGTGGAAACTTGGTTCCATCATCCCCCCATACTTTTTCAGGTGAGACCTCAGTCCACACTCCGCGGGCTATTGCCAAAAGGGCCAGTAGTACAGGGATTTGTTTGGCTAATTAACTCCGAACCTGGGTCAGGCCCCATCAAGCCAACAATTGGTACGGAGGCAGAACCTAAACTCGTGAAGATTGGGGACTACTGGGACAACGCAATGGTAGATAAGGTCACTGAATTACTCCACGAGTATCAGGACTTATTCTTGACCAAGTTTATGGATCTGAAAGGAATAATCAAAGATTTAGGGGTAATGAAGATCACGTTAAAACCCAACGCGAAACTAGTTAAGCAGAGGTCGTACCGCTTAAATCTGAAATACAAGGAGAAGGTCCGCATAGAACTAGACAAGATGCTCATGGCAGGCATCATTGAATCTGTAGAAGAATTTGATTGGGTAAGCGCAATGGTGGTGCAAGAAAAGAAGAAGAAGGACGAGATAAGAATATGTGTGGATCTCAAGAAATTGAATCACGCGTGTGTGCATGATCCATTCCCAACTCCATTCACAGATGAGGTATTGGACAATGTAGGCGGTCAGGAAGCATATTCTTTTACTGATGGGTTCTCACGATACCACCAGATCAAAATCGCGCCTAAGGATAGGAGCAAGACAACCTTTGCGACTGAGTGGGGTTGCTTTCAATATACTGTCATGCCATTTGGACTAAAGAACGCATCAACCATATTTTTGCGCGTAGTTGTTGCGACATTCAAGGAATATATCCATAAGTTCTTGGAGGTATTTTGATGACTGGACTGTATTTGGGTTGGTTAACACCATGTAGAAAGCTTACGGTTGATGTTGGATACCTACCGAAGATACAAAATCACGCTCAACCTCAAGAAGTGTGTGTTTCTTGTTCCTTTTGGGAACCTATTGGGGCACATGGTTTGCAGACAAGGGCTGATGGTAGATCCCGTGAAGATCATGGCGATTCTAAATTTGGAAGCACCATGCAATCTGAAATAGATGCATGCTACTCTTGGACATATAGTGTACTACAAATTTTTTATCAAAGGTTATGCCTAGATCACCGCGCCGATGGAAAAACTGTTGAAGAAGGATGCCACGTTCTTTTGGGACGATGACTGTAAGAAAATCTTGGATATATTGAAGGAAAATATGGTAACTGTGCCGATTCTTGTCTTCCCAAACTGGAAGAAAGATTTTCATGTTCATGTTGACGCGTCGTGTATAGCACTGGGGGAAGTATTAACACAAGATGGTGGTGAAGGCTTGGATCACCCTATCACGTTCGTGAGTCGTAGATTATCTAGAGAAGAAAAGAATTATTCCACCACTGAGCACGAGGGACTGGCTATGGTGTATGTGCTCGAGAAGTATCGACACTACTTGTTGGTAGGTCACTTCATGATGTATACAGATCATTTCACGTTGAAATACTTAGTCAATAAGCCTGTGTTGGGGGGGCACATATGCAGGTGGCTTTTATTGTTCCAAGAATATGACTTTGAAGTTGTTGTGAATCCTAGATGATTGAACGTGAAACCAGATCACCTGTCGCGCATTGAGACAGGTGAGGAACCTACTAGTTTGGAGGAAGGACTACCCGAAGCGCAACTTTTTCTTGTGCGCATAACGGATGGAAATTTTGAAGATATAATTCACTTTTTAAAAACTATAACTACACCAGAAGGGTACTCTTTCCAGCAAAAGAAGGAACTAGTGGCACACGCAGCAGATTTCTCTATCATTGCAGGCCATCTATACAAGATGGGGAATGATGAGATATTGCGAAGGTATGTACCTGATTTTGAACAAAGTAGCATCCTCGCAGATGCTCAAGGGGGCGATGCAGGAGGACATCCTATAGGGAGAGCAACCATGTAGAAGATTCTTTGCACAGGATTGTGGTAGCCGACCCTCCATCAGGATTCAAAAACACATTGCAAGACATGTGATGCATGTAAAAGAATAGGTAAGCCATTGCGAAGGGACGAGATGCCTTTGAATCCACAAATGACATTGTAGCCCTTCAAAAAGTGGTCAATCGACTTTGTAGGACCTATCAAACCTCAAGGAAAGAGAGGCACGAGATATATTATCACTGCGACAGAGTACCTAACTCGTTAGGCAAAAGTGCAGCTGGTAAAGGATTGCACAGCCGCGACGGTCCAAAGTTTTTGTTTGAACACATATTGATGTGATTCATTTGTCCAAAGAAATTGATGAGCGATTGCGATACACATTTCCGGAATGAGAATATCAGCGCACTGACGGAAGATTTTAAGGTGTATCATCAAAAAAGCACACTGTGTCAACCACACGCTAACAAGACAGTAGAAGTGTTTAACAAAGTACTGGAGACCACATTGACCAAGATATGCAATGTGCAGCGAAGTGATTGGGACCTACGCTTACCTGTAGTATTATGGGCTTATAGGACGACATGCAAGAAACTGACAGGATAGACACCTTTTAGGCTTGTCTATGGAGTAGAAGCCATAATTCCTATGGAGTATATCATGCCTAGTCTTCGCATAGTAGTGCTCATAGGTATGATAGACCTCGGAGCCCTAGAGGAGAGGCTCACGCAGTTGGAGGAGCTCGAAGAAGAACGGTTTTTTGTTGGATTCCACCAACAGGTACAAAAGCAGCGCGAAAAGGTCTAGCACGATTGACATATTAAGTTGCGCACCTTTAAGGTGAATGATCTGGTGTTGCTATATGATAGTAAGTTTGATAAATTCCCAGGGAAGCTCAGAATGCATTGGCTGGGACCATATGTTATTAAGGAGATCACAGATGGTGGCGCGGTGTAGTTGGTAAAGTTAAATGGAGAACTCTTCCCAAGAAAAGTAAATGGTAGTCGTTTGAATCCATACACAGGTGGCCCAGCCATCTGAGTAGCTGACGGAAGCACAGTCTTAGCACTCCAGGCAGCTAAAAGGAGGTGCGGGACTATAAACTACTCTGCCCAGGAGCTGGGTGATGTCAGGACTTTGCACAGTAGTGAAGTGTCACAGGGTCTGCGACAACACGAGGGTAGCTATGCTGCCACACAAGTTGGCTAGAAATTGATCGTTACAATCACTATTCATGATGTGATGCTTGGTTTGAGACCAAATGGAGTGAGCAGGAGGCATTTAAGGCAAACTTTATGGGCTAGATTCTTGAAAATCTGTCGTCAATCGAGCATTAATGGACCGAATGTGGGGGGAGTGGTCGAATTCAAATTCAAAAGGCGTTATAAATTACAAAGGGTTGCCTAGCAACCAACACTTGGCAATTTGAGAACTAAGCTATTGCGCGCCCATATACTCATGAACCCAGACTTGTTCGATCTTTTGAAGGTGAAGTCGTTGTTTGAGCACTTGCCCGAGTCATTGAGATAATTGTGGAATAGCACTATGGCAGCACCTGAGGAAGCCATGGATACCGAAGTAATGACCGTTGATGAAGCTGTGCAAGCCATGACGGAAGTAGAGGCCCCAGAAAGTGTCGGGATAGTCACAGAAATCCCTAAATCACTGCACACGCTGAGACCCAAGAAAGACAAGCAGGCTATGGTACCAGTGCGCGCATCCCCCAGAAACCCGCTAAGAACTAGGCTCACCATGGAAGAAAAGGGGAAGGCTATCAATTTGGAGGTCGCTGAGGAGGAAGAATTTGAGGAAATCCTGGTAGAGGAGGAGGAGGATGTAGAAATGGAGGTGGAAAGCTAGGGTGCGAGCCCTCTTACCAGGCTGCCTGCATATGTTCCTCTGTAGAAGGGGAAAGCAAAGGAGCCCAAAGATCTATATGAGAGAAAGAGCTCTCTGTAGACCCCGCTTCTCCTTGACGACATAATGTTTTAAGGAGCACACTTGGGGCAAGTGCCTGTACTAAAATTTGAAGACTAGGATCTCGCAAACCATGAGAAGTTACCACATTTGGAAACCACACAGCTAATGCGCCAAAAGAAAGATGTGCCAACTGGAGTCATAGAGTTGGACCCGTAGAAGTGACTGAGAGGTGTAGAAAAGGTAGGACTATTAAACCTGCTCTAGGTGCCACATTACCATCGCGCCCTAGTGACCATTTTTTTCATCAGGCAGCTGCTTTGATTGGTGCATGATGGGTGCTTGTGGTTGGAGGAGCCCATCCCCATCACGGATCACTTGATTCACAAAATTACCTGGCTCCCTTGTAAAGGGGAGGACCCAATGAACATCTCGAAGGGTAAGAGTGATGATTTGGCCATTGCAGAGGCCATGAAGAATAAGTTTAAGACGGAGAAGAAAAAGAGAGGGTACATGATTTCTAGCATCAGCAACCCTGTGGTCAAAGTCGCGATGCAGATATTGGCAGGAAAGATTATGCGAAAGTACTGCACGTATGAGGTGCCTGTGCCAGTGGTTGTACTAGCAGCGTAATGCACATAAGGGAAGGGGTCCAATTCAACTAGGCAAACTACTTATGCGCTGAGTTCCTTAAGAACTGTCACGAGGCATAGGAGTAGGGGAAGACTTTTTACTATGTGTGGCTTATGTTGTCCATAGTACTGGTGGCATGGGAATTGCTCAAGGATAGCCAGTTTCCAATGATCGCACAAGACCTTCCAGAGGCAGTGAAGTACGCTTCCCTATGGGCAACCAGAGATGCCCAGATGATAAGGGACAGTAAAATATTTTGGTTGTTCATGGAGATGAACATAAGAATGGGGATTAATCATAAGCCATGGTTATCGCCCACGGTCTATAATAGTCTGCAGAGCTTCGTGGAATTCAAGGTAGATTTCCATCACGTTTATATCAGGGTGCGGAAGGACCCCACGAAGACATGGAACAAGCTACCTTACCTGGAAATGGACAATGTCATCTTTGCGGCGCTTGAGTCGTGGCCACCGGAGTGGCGCGCTCTAGCCAGCTCTACATGGAAGCAAAGAAGTCCACCGTGCAGCGGAAAAAGGATGAGGTGAAACTACAGATGGTGCAATTGGCAGAAAAACACAGGAATGAAGCAACAGAAACTAAGGCCTAGACAACGCGTGCCACTGCGAAGCAGGCGGAAAAACAACAGAAGGTAGCAGAAGAAGAGCGCAAGGGAGAAAAGTCACCTTCACCTGAACAGGAGACAAATATAGAGCAAGGTGGCGTGGACCCACAGACAACATCCACCCAGCTGAAATGATCGAGCCCAAGAGAGCAGGTTGGGACGCGGAAGAAGTCCAAGGCTTCAAAGACTTCTTTCGACCCAATCACCCTCACTGAGGGGGATCTGCACGACATTGGGGAGACGGTGAGGGACGTCACCGCAGAGGCCCTCCAGCAGTTTACGAAGGAACACCAGATGGTGTTGGGGGCTCTCCGAGCACAGATATAGGAGTTGCAGGTGTGCACTCCACACACTGGCACTATGTCAACTAGCCTCACACTAGGCACGACCACAGCCGAGGAAATGTTGTGTGCCCAGATGACTAACACAATAGTGTTGCCAGAGGGAGCACTAATTATAGAAAATGATGTCGACGGGCCTATGTTCAGTGGGTTGAAGGGAATTGGGATAAATATGGTTGCGCTCCCTCGGGAGACGCTCTATGTTTTGCAGGATGGAGTTACTACAGAACTGCAAGCTAGGGAGGGTTGCACGCTCCAGGTAATGAGCGAGCAGTGCATCAACATTGAACAGTTGAACCTATAGCACGACGAGGTAGTGGCACAGAACAGACAGTTAGTGCAGGTGGTCGAGGAAGCCTACCAGATGGTCCCAGAGTTATCCATCCAAGCAAAAGATCCAGTGGAGGCACGCATCCAGAAACTAGCAGCAGGGGTGCGCGAGGCAAAGGAGGAGATGGCCAGGGTTCAGCTTGAACTGAACCTTCAGATCATCGAATTGAAATTGAAGACGCAACCTTCCACTCTGCCAAAGGTTAAGGAACAGTGCGCCAGCGTCATTACAGTAGCAATAGCGGAGGTTAACAGTGCAGTGATCAACTACACAAAGCTATTCGAACAGTTGTTCGAGGTTCTCACTACTCTGCAGGAGGACCTGAACATACAATGCCTAAAGATAGAGGCATGTGAGCTACAGCATAAATATGATGAAGTAAAAGGGACCGTGAAGATGGTTGCCCTTACACAGAGGCTCACGAGGATGCAATAGGTGAAAGGACTCAAAGAACAGGTAGATGTTGCTTGACATAAGGAAGTCGTTTTGAAGGCGCAATAACAATCGTGGATTAATGAGGCGTACATCATTACAACCTCCATTGAAGCAAATATCACACAACTACAAGAAACACAGGAAAACTTTCAGGGCAGCAGTTCAGCTACAGCGGTCTCTAAACATCATGTCGAGGAAGTACAGCAGGCAGCCGCTCAGTGCACCGCCAATCTTACAGCAATCTAGGAAAAATTGGGAGATCTTCGCGTAAAGATATCCACACCGATAGAGTGACTCAAGGGCGAGTCACGATGTTTGTGTTTGTGGGATCCCCCAAGGGAAGTTTTGGGGCTTAGAGCCCAGATTTTGGTCAAAAGTTGTAACCCCAATGTAAAGACTCCACATTTTGTGGGCGTAGAGTGCGTAGTTTGTAAAAGAGTCACAGGGTTGTCCACCCTCAATTTTGTAATGTAATGTCGGCTGTAGAATTCTACCCATGGTCCATGGACCATGGGATTGTATAAATAGAGCGAGGCTCTAAGTAGTTAAGAAATCTAAGGATCATGGAATCTAATGATGGAATAGAAGCATAGCGGAATATCTAAAGTGTAGAGTCGAGTTTTTGGGTTGTAGAGTAGGAGAATCCTCTGCAGCTGAGTATGCAAAGGCCTAGTAGTCCGTAGCTGAGTGCCCGGACCCTTGCAGCTAGGTGCAAAGGGCAAGTCAAGTCTGTAACAGTTGGAAGCATTAATAAAGAGAAGTTTATATCATTTCTGTGTATTTATTTCTAGTTTCATGTATTGAATGTATTAGGTATGAATTTCACTTCTACTGTTTATATCATGCATGAATATATATAACTGTGTTAATTAAGTGAATATCAGATAGGAATATTTGTTTACGTGAAGTTAACTAAGATTGGTAAGAAGATAAGTAAGATATAAGGTGTAGTTTGGGGAAGTAGCGCAGGTCACTGCCATAGCAACCCGAAAGCATCTTAGCCCATGGTTAGGCTACACTGAAGCTGATTATAACAGATCAGAAAGGTATTGAAGGTCAGAACAGTGCACGAAGTGACCTGCGTGAAGGTAGGCACAGTTGGACTAAATCGACACCTCAGACATCTCAAGGGTGCGGAAACTTGGTTCCAACATCCCCCCATACTGCTTCG
Organism: Pinus tabuliformis; assembly: GCA_031772625.1. NCBI lineage: Eukaryota > Viridiplantae > Streptophyta > Pinopsida > Pinales > Pinaceae > Pinus > Pinus tabuliformis. Next base: position 511,823,996 of record CM062806.1, on the reverse strand, counting down.
GGTGAGACTTCAGTCTGCGCTCCAAGGGCTGATGTCGAAATGACCAGTAGTGTAGGGATTTGTTTGGCTAAATGACTTGAACCTAGGTCAGGCCCCCTCAAGCCAACACTTATCCTGCTGGTCACTAGTGTCAATACTTTCATCAGGCGAAGAGGAAGAAGGGGAGGAAGAAGCAACCGATGAAGAAAGCAAAGGGTCAACTGGAGGTTGATTTTGTCCAGTTGTAGGAATATTCACTTGCGGGGCCAAGGAGGTTGAGAACAACCATATTGGCAGACTGATGGTAAGTCCCAGAAGGGACAATGTAGCCATATAAGGAGCACCTATATTTTTTAAAGGAGGAAAAGGACTAGCATTCCCATCAAAAGGAATTCCTTGATTGGTGGACTTCGGGGTTGTTTCCATATGTCTCAACCTAAGATCAAATAAGGAGTGATGTGGAGGATGTTATCCGTGGTCAATTAATTTTTATTTTAATCAAAATAACATAACAAAACAAAAGAGGGATAATCTAGGCACAAGAATTACCAAGTAACTGTGAACTGAAATATACTGCCTCAGTAAACCAAGGACTTAACATACGTGCAGGAAATCTCCCTAAATGTTGTGTTTGGTGTATCATAGTTTACAAGGTGGTCGAATCGGTTACCTATTGATGGATAGCAACCTAATGTAGTCCTCCCAAACATACCTGAAAGTACGTGGAGGCCCAATCTGTGTTAGCGTTGTCTAATTGCGAAACCACACAGTGAGAGCATTCCTTTATACTTTTCATACTATAACACCACCCTATATACCCGAAGGTACGTGGACAAGGTATGATATACTTACATACATGGAATGAGGTATCACACTCGGAATGTATCGTAGAAAATTTAGTGACAGCTGCTATGTTTCACAACACCAGAACATGTCTCTAGCCTATAACCTCTAAATGTTATGCGTTAAGTTACAATGCTCCATTAAGTTAATTGAGATAACTTTTATTTGATATTCTTAAGAATTTTCCTTTCAAGGTTCACCATGTGATGTATGTTTGAAATTCCTAGAATGCAACTAATACGAGAAACATTATTTCATTCAATTATTAATGAAAACCGTAGCTAGTAAGGGATAGAGAAATCAGATCTTTGACAAAGAGCAAAGAGCACAACTAATGCAATTTCCCTAGTTATTCCTATCAAGCATTCACAAACTTCAATATGCACAATGCAATTTTTTATTTTCGGTCCCTTTAGTGTTTAGATGAATAAAAAGGAACTAGATGCATAGACAATCAATCAATTCTTTTCACAAGAAACGAAGACTTTACGACATTTTATTTTTCAAAGAAATGAAGACTTTACGACAGTTTCTTTTTCAAAGAAATGAAGACTTTATGACAGTTCCTTCAGAAAATACTAATCGATGTAAAATAACTATGAAAATTAATTGATAATGATAAAGAAATCCCTTAAGAAACATGAAACAATCAAGGTCAAAGTAGGGTTAGGAGAAGAAATTCAAGTTGATTTCAGAACCATAGAAAACATTGATCTTTCAGCAAACAACTTCAAAAGAAAATTTGGAAAAATCCAAGCCAAAGATGGGTTTTTTAGCCTAAGGAGGATCAGTGCAGGTCAAAGTGGGAGACAGTGCACTGCAAAGCACTGTCTCTAAGCGAAGGGTGCTTTGTAGAGTACTCTCCCCTGACCAAGCCTACGTTGGTGCTACAGAGGCCAATAAGGAGACATCTAAGCACAATGTTTTGACCAAACACTTCAAAAAGACTGAAATAAGATCAATGAAGTCAAGTAAAGTCTACTAGGATGTAATATGATAAGATTAAACTACCAGGAATGATGGTCACTCCCCAGCGGAGTCGCTAATTTGTTATATGGAATTTGTACCTACGGATCAATACATCTTCCCTAAATGGGTAGCTACACTTAGGACAACATAATTAAAGAGTTTAACCTTTTCCTATGATAGATAGATAAGAAAAAGGGACCTACTTGTGATCTTTCGCTTCCCTTGATCTCCTTTGAATTGCTCCCGTCACTCCCTCTCGAACTGAATCCACTCAATTGGTACCTACAAATAGAAGATGACAACAATAAAAGCATACGATCTATCTACTATAAAAAAATGGAATCGAAAGCATTTTCACATATAATCATCATAGATAAAGACAAGAATATGGGAAAATGGATAAACAACTTTATTAATGATAGAAGGAGGAGTTACAGCCAAAGTAGTCTGATCCCATGTCACTCATCTAGCTTTAGTTCCAACCTTCATCACACCAAAAACGCATCAATCCAGCAACATAACATTACTTGATTATGATTCAACTCTCAAACCAACAGTATTTCTCTACAATCTTCAAATTCCATCCATTGATCACTATGATGAGTGGTCAATTTATAGGGAAATGGAGGTGGTTTTGTCATAAATTGGGTATTGAATGGCTTTCCAAAATTGGAGTTAGTTTCCATGGAGGAAGAGATGAGAGGATAGGAGGCTAATTGATCCATAGGCTACCCAAATTCGAGCTTATAAAATGGGATATGAGCCGAGATCCTTCTAGAATGATCTAGAATGAAGGAATATTCCCAAAACCCTATGCAAATTTCGCTCATTCTTTCCCAACACAGGTGTAAGTGGGCCTAAGTGCACCCCTGAATGGGCCTACCTACACTGAAGCGTAGTTACCCCTGACCAAGGCTATGATAGTGTCCCAATGAGGCATTTTAGCAGGGCCTCAAGGAAGGAAACTTTCATGGATGGAAAATTTCAAAGTGATGACTTGTCTAGGGCATGTAGCAACTAAATTAGGGTTTGATGAGCCCTAATAGTATTGATTTGAATGTAGAGAGTGATGTGCCAAATAGACGTGTAACACTAGGGTCCAACCACTAATATTTCCAATACATGAAGGATTTAACTAAAATCTACAACAACTGTAGTATACAACTGGCAATTTGTTATTAATTACAAAGAAACTAAAATTTGACTAGTGTGACCATGAAGTGGCCACGATAAGATAACATCGACATCTGGCCACTTTTTTTTCTAAATTCCATTGCTAGGAAATAAATTTTGTTGTAGTGGCTGATTTGGATTTTTTTAACAAATTGTGTTGGCTTTTCTGACTCGGCTGGGTGTTGACTCGGCTTCTGTGCTGACTCTTCAATATTTCTTTTCTTGTTGCGGTATATCTCATCTACTTCTGTGTATCGTACAAAAGTGGGCTTCACTGCAAAAACATGTTTCAATTCATGTTCAATGAAAATTGGATTACTGATAGCATCCATCATTGCTCTTCCTGTTATGCTACCTTTGATATTGGAGAGATTGACAACATCCCTTGCAATGTCCTTTAGCCTATTGATATAATATGATATGTTCATGAGTTTATGATTAATGACAAATAGAGAAGGGAGACCTTTTTGTGTCAAAGGCTCAATTCTGATGAAAAATCTATTTACTGTCAGCTCTAAATTTTTTCATTTCTCCTCAAGCTCTACATTCGAGCTATTTTTGGTCAATACCTTCTTTATCTATAGGGTAATTTCTTTTCTGTCTCCTACTCCCATCTCTTCTAGCTCATACTTGTTCTTTGAATTTAGAAATTTTATGATTTTGTTGGTTGTTGTTGGCATGTCTCCCAGCTCCTCGTTAATGGCTGAAATAGCCTACTTAGCTTTTTCAACTAGCTCCTTCTGCTCAAATATGATTTGGATGTTGGGCCAAATCTCATTCATACCATCAATGATATTGTTCTAGATGATTTCCTTTACTCTTCCTAGAGTGTTACCAATTGATGACTCCTTTTCTGATTTCTGAAATTTTTCAATTAATGCTCGTGCCCTCTACATTTCTACAAAATGTGCACTCTCATCTCTTTTAATCTGGTTCTGCAAAACGTTGACTTGAGTTTCCAATCTCTTGATTTCCTCTGTCTGAAGGTTCATTCTCTCCATGGATCTGGTTAGTTGTTTTGCACTACTTCTTATCCCTGTATTGGTAGTTGTTGGAGTAGTTGTGGGGATAGTTGTTAGAGGAATAGCCTCCATAGAGGAAATGGCCAACTGTGTTGCTTTCTCCTTTTCCTATACCATCTTCTCCATTTCTGTTTCCATTTTCCTTATTTGGAGTGACGGCTCCAATATTAGTTTCATCAATTCTGACTTCTGACTCTTTGTTTCCTATATCTCTTTTTGTCAAGGGATCATGTGTTGCAGGAATTTTGAATTGTTTTCTCAAGGCTACTATCTCAGTATCCTTCTTTTTAATAATCTCTTCTACTGCTCTCACATCTGATGGATTATACCTAATTTTCACCACTAAATCTTCCAAGGACTTAATTCTGTTATCTTTTGATTGAGATGAAATGTTTTCCATATTTAGTTGAGATTGGGCATTTGATAAAGCCACCTGCATTTTAAACAAATTCATAGAGGTACTTGGTAGAGTGGAGGAGATCATCTCACTAGTTTGCTTATGAATCTCTAGTTTATCAATAGGATGAACATTGTATGCATCAAAACCAAAGGAAGTTTGTTTATAATCAATTGAAGTTTTGGGTTCTGTTAATTGTGCCTCAAGGAATTCCATATGCATTTTCCCTTTCTCTGAATCGAAAGCTGGCAGAATTCTTCCTTGGGAAGTAGAACTTTTCTTCTAGTACTGAGCATAAGTATTCTTTTTCAAAATTTCATTTCTAATCTTTATCTCTCTAAAAGTATCAAAAATGGTCTCCTCCTTTTCTCCTGTAATATTGGTAGATGTGGAAATTTGAAGAGTTTGTTTCCTTTCTGAGATCAGAGTCATAGGAAAAGAGTGACCTCCTGCTACAAATGGACGAGGAGTGTCATTGAGGTTGATAACTGTTTATTGTGGTGATTCTTTACCCTGGTCTATGTCCATATGAATCCTTGGCCTTTTTTTGAATTTCAGCTTAAACTCCTTTATAGAAGTATCAGTCCCTGGTAACTGATCTTCTCTCTATCTTTTCCCAGTTGCTTCTTTTTCCTGTTCCTTGCCCTTGTCTGGTCTGTCCTCTATACTCTGCTTTTCTTGCTACTCTTGGGCATCAGGTCTCCTGCAGCATGGTTTTGGGGCTCAAAGCCTGAGTTTTGGTCAATGTGTTGTAAGGACTCCGTGAAGTATGGGAACGGAGCGCGAAGTGTATAATCGAGTCATAGGGTTGTCCGCCCTAAGTATGCAAAGTAATATATTGTAATTTCAACCCACCAATGGTCCACGGGCCATGGTGTTATAGAAATTTTTGTGCCTTACAGTATTGAGCATGAAATGTCCATAATCCAAGGGATCCAAAGTCCCTAAAAGAGTTGTTCCTGCCCCTAAAGGAACAAGGTCAACCAATGATAGCTTCTCCCAGAAGTTATCCACCAAAAACCACTCAGAAACAGTCAATTCAGGATCAATTCAGAAGCTCTTCTAGCTGCCTGCGTTGCAGTGCACCCCAGTACACTAGCTAGGTGCGTTGCAATGCACCTAAATGCACTACCAGGGTGCGCTGAGCGGGAAATGACAAATGGCAAGCTCAGTCAACGAGGTGGAAAGACACTGGAAGCTTCCAGAATCTTCTTCAATGACACTTGCCTCAATGAATTCGACTAGTGATGAGTAAGAGGCTCTCAACCTCCAAGTGGAAGCAAGAACTGACAGAGAGAAGCCACAAGTCAAAACATAAGCTGACTCATCCTCTCTGCTTACATCTATATATGGATCTCTCATCCCAGAGACCTGGAGGCTGGAATTTTGTACTTTGCAGAGAATTGTTGTTGGTTTGAGATTAAGATTAGTACATTGGGTGATTTATGCTTTGTTGGAGGAGAGGAAGGGATTCCTTTGCTGGGAGGTAGATGCTAGATCGGGACTCACTTGGTTGTATCTCCTCTTGGACTTTGTTATCATATCAATAAAACTATTTGAGTTTCTTCTATATGCTTGTATGTCAATGATGCTTTGTTATATTTGCATATTTAGTTTATATATGATCCTAAACTAGTTATGAATGTAAATCCATGTCTTTTGTGTAGTTTTCCTCTCTTGTGATCTTGCAGGAACTTAGTGAATCTGGACCAGTGAAGGAGCAAGCAGCGGGAAATGAACAAAGGAGAGAGCGATTGGATCGACAAACTAGCGGAAGACATCGGTTAGTTACATCCTTCTTCTCTATTTACATTTCATAAAGAAGAATACTTAGATAGTTTTCCTTGTTTGTTGCTAGGGCACTATCACACCTTAGAGTGGGATAGGGGAATTCTGAATTGGATACTTTTCCCAACAACAAATTGGCGACTCTGCTGGGGGGAGTATCTTGTTAGTTTATTTGTGTTTCTATTGTTGTTCATCTCATAAACTTAAGAGTGTCGAATCGAACTGCATTTGCCATTTACAAATGCAAAGTAGAGATCTGCTACTCTAGTCCATTCGCTGGGCCTGTTTATGATCTGAACAGCTGATCCACAAGTGCTCTAATAGCCCTTTGTGATAGATCTTAGTCCTCCTTTAAATCATCCCTCTAATTTTACCTAATTTATAGCTTTTATCCGGCCAAAAACTGTAGATTAAACTGCAAACCGTGACCCAGAACCCAGAAACAACTCTCGTTTTTGCTTCAGCGCAGACTCTGTGAAGAGGTTCTGCATTTCAACGCAGGTCCCGTGAAGGCTACCTGCGCTGAAGTTCAGTTTCTCTGTGCTGAGGGTGCGCTGATCAGTCTTTGCCTTGTGCAGCTGTGGTTCCCTGCTTCCTTTTGCTCAGTTTTATCTCTGTTTTTTGCAGCCTGTTATCAGTGTGTGTACCTATCTGAAACCCCTTTTCTTTGCCTCAATTCCGCCTCAGTTGTATAAAGAAACTGTATTTGTTCTTTGTGTATTTGTTACATCATTTGCAGTTTCCCATTACAAAAGTAAACTAGTCATACTGTCGCCCTTAGATCTAGACCTGTCGTAAGTGTCATTTTGATCTTAGGAGTGAGTTTGTTTGCTGTTCACAGTTGATTATGCTTTTAATTTTGTCTTTTGGTTTGAATTTATGAATTTATAGTGTCGAAACAAGCGTTTACTTCAAAATCATAAGTGTCGTAATCGTCTTTTTGATTTCGAAAAAGGAGCTTGTTTATGTTTTTCACTTGAAATCGAATTCAAATTTGTACAACAGCTTTCTTTTTAGGCATCAATATTAAGAAAGCGAAAACAAATACATGCATATGTGCTTTTGCATTTTGACAGTTTGTATGTGTTGATTTAGGAAAAGTGCCTTTACAGTGTGCTCTATGCTCTTTGAGAAAAGATGGTGTCTTTCTTTTCCCCTTGTAGCTAGGATTTTCATTGTTGAAAAGATATAAAAGCTTGCTTATCATCTTTAGACTACATTTAGGAACTGTATCATACATCTCGTGGTGATCCAAAAAGGCAAACTTCTATGAAAGATCAACCTAAAATAAATTGAATGAACTTAACAACGCTTTGTAACTTAACGCACAACATAGAGGTCTAGGCTAGAGACGTGTTCCGGCGTCGTAAAACCTGGTCACTGGTCGCCTCACTGATGGTTGGGTGATTCCTCCTCAGAGACGATAAGTGCCAGTACGGATTGTGCTCCCATGTACCGTCGAGTATATATTGGGAGACCCCTATAGGCATAAAACCTTTATCCATAGGAAGCCGTGTCGGCTGCCCTACTGATCACAATGCACTGAGCACAGCATTCGGGAAGATTGACTGCCCGTACCCTAAAAAGTATTCTGCGGTTTTGCGAAAAGTTTGGCACACCCTCTACCTAGAACTCCAAAGCAGTCCCTTTCGTTCCTTTTCAGACTCCTTAACGGAAAAGGTCCATCTGAGCACTTGTCACTTCAGGCTCATCAAAAATCGAAGGAGACTAGAGTCATCTTTAGCTTTTTCTCGACTCTTTAAAATTGAAAAAGCAAGTTGTGTCTAAAAGCGTCTAAAATTCATTTAATTCGAAAAAACACTTTCCCTTTTTGTATTTTGGTTGATCGAGTAATCCGCAATCATGGAAGAAAGTCAATTGAAACCCCGTCGTTCGCGGAGGCTTACAAGTCAACCGTCTTTGTCTCCGGAATCGAAAACAGTATGGACAAAACGAACTCGTTTAACCAATTCGAAATCTCCCATTAAAGTTAGAACAAGTGTTCCAACAACATCCGAGATTCCGGTTACTCCAAACATTTCTGGAAACCCTGCCTCTATAGAAGAAATTCAACAGCCACAGAAGGATAGTGATATTGATCATAGTCTGAGAGCAAACACTTGTGTTACTGAACCAGTTACATCTGCAACCGGTTCGGAGAGTCTTGCTCCTAAAACATCTGTCGCTGTCGATTCAACCCCTTCTTTGGCACCAGAAATATTTTACGGACCTGACGGTCTTCCCCTTCCACCTGGTTTGATTGCGATAGAAGAAATCGTAGAAGATCCGCAGGCAATTACTCCAACACATTTTGGAGTCGGGGTCACTCTATTTCCTTCGACATCAGAAGTTAGTCTACCACCAGTGGAAGTTCCTGTAGAATCGCTAGGTAATCTTTTGGATAGACTCAAAATGTCTGAACAACCATCAACATCTAGGACTGTGTCGAATGACACAGCGACAGCAGAACTCCCTACCGTCACTCCGACAATGTTTGCCGGCTTACCATATGTCTCGACTAGCTCACAACCGCTAGAAGGAGTCCATCCAGGGACTATTTCGACAGTATGGTCCGTTCCTGTTTGTTCCTCCGGAATAATATCCGACAACTCTTATGTTGAGACTTGATAAATTGATCCATTTGGAGGTCAATTTGGGCAATCCAGTCCCCAAGGGCAAACAATCCCCTTGAGTTCCGGGTTACCACCGATGGGGGGCAGTATGCCCTTTCATTACCCCCTCCGGGAGGATATCCATACGGGATTTCTCAACAGTATTCAGGTTATACTGGAGTTACGACAAGTGGTTGGGTACCTATACTACCCCAACAACCAAGAGTTGTGTATTCTATGCAACAATGTGTACCTATGTCGAACATCCCGACAACACCAGATATTGTAACAGTGTCACAAGTTCAAACGTTTCCTGTTGTATGTCAACCTCAGATTTCTCAGGTTGTAATGCAACAACCCCTTGACCCTGTGACTCAACCATAATTGCCAACTGGTGGGGCGACACAGGTCCAAACGGGTACAATTACCCCACATCTTGGTCCAACGGTTAGTATAGCGCAACAGAACATGGCTTCACAACCGTGGCTAGTACAATACCAACAACCACAATTCCAACAAGTGTACCAAGGTTCTGAGCAGCAGACCTTTGCGAACAGTGGACAGCCGTACATTCAAAATGGTCAAAATCAACCACTTTATAGTGGTTATGTCCACCAACTGTATCAGTCGTACCAACATCAACTACATTATGCTGGTGTGCAAAGGCCAACTTCTCAGGCAATTCCATCATACCCTGGGTATGCTTCACCTAACTTGAATCAACAGTTACCATTCGTGGCAACTTTGGAGTTACCTGATTTACACCGGTTAACAAATGATCCAATTGCTTATGCCCCTTGGTGGTCGGCGATTCCTCACAAACTTCCATAAGATATTCCTAAATTTAATGGAAATCCAGGTGAAGATCCATCGAATCATGTGATGACATTTCATCTATGGTGTTCATCAAACACCCTAAACGATGATTCGATAAGGCTTCGCCTTTTTCAGAGGACGTTAATGGGTCCAGCGGCAAAATGGTATATTGAATTGCCTAGAGCTTCGTTCGACAATTTCAGCACCTTAGCCACGACTTTCTTAACCCATTTTCAATTACCGATAAGGTATGAAACGGGAACGAAAATTCTAACCAACTTCAAACAGACAACGGCCACTCACATATCTGATCATATACATGAGTGGCGGCGTCGTCGTAGGATGGTAAAAATGTACGTTCCTGATCAGCTATTAGCTGAATGGTTTATGAAGTCGTTACTTCCTTCCATAACGGAAGATGTGGCAAAGGGGGGAGTCATAACGGAAGAGAAAGTTATCGCTCGTGCGCAATATCTAGACTTGGTCTATACTCAGTCTGGCACGCTCTACGACAAAATACCTGACACCCCTAGACCGGAATTCTCAATTCCTCCTCCTCCTAAATCAAACAATGACTCTCATGCTGGCGATGGCGTGATTGGCACGACAAATGCGAAATCGACAAAGGCTTCGTCCAAGAAAGCCTGTAATATTTCAGATCAAAATGCAAAAGATGAAATTCTTGCTTCCGAAGTAAATGCCGTATCAGCAGATAAGGGAAATGAAACCAAACAACCAGGAAGCAAGAAGAAACAAAGCAAAGGGAAGAAGAAGAAACAGGGTGAGTCATCTCCTGAAAAAACTTCTTCAAACCCTCCTGGAAATAGGAAACCCCCCACAACGGGATGTCACATATGTGATGAGGATCATTGGACCTCACAATGTCCATACAAAGCTGAGCTTAAAATATTCTTTAAAAGTTCGCAAACCTCAGCTGTGTTGACTTATCCGTTTCCAAATCCAGGGAGAAATCTGGTTGATAGTGGAAATGCTTCCCCGTCGCAAGTGCTAATGTTGTCGATTTCGAAGCAGCAAAGTGATGCTTTGATTTCTACAAGGAACAAAGATTACGGGAATCCGCAGCTGTTGAACGACAAGGGTAAAGATCAACCAAGTAGTTCGACAACAACTTCGACAGAAGTTGTACCACCCATCATTCCTGAATTAACAATAAAACCGCCAAAGGGAGTAGTACACAAGTCGACGTTTAATCCTCGCGCCAGAGTGGCGCAACATTATAACATAGTGGAAGATTTGGCCCAATCGCCATCCGCTATGTCGACTCTTGAAGTACTGCAAAATTGTCCATCCCAAAGGCAGACTTTGTTATCAGCCATTGGTGGGGTTGATCCTAAGGATTCCAATCTTGTATCCTTTGACCACAAAGGATACGATCCTCAGTTACCAGCTCAACTAGCTTTCCTTATTCAAGTGAAAGCCCTCAACAAAACTGTTCATCGAACAATTATTGACGAGGGGGCATCTACATGTATTATGTCGATGAGTTGCTGGAAAACTTTAGGATCTCCAACCTTGTCGCGGTCTTCGAGGACATTAAAATCATTCGACGGAAGGACGTATACCCCGTACGGTATCCTAAATAACTTGAAAATTGAACTAGGCGGGAAAACAGTAGAAATAGATGTTGAAGTCATAGATGGGAATCTTGATTACAACATCCTACTAGGAAGACCATGGATATATGCCATGGCAGCTGTTGTATTGACCTATTTCAGAAAGATTGCATTTCCCTTTCAAGGAGGGATTACAATCGTCGATCAGCAAAACTTCCTCCCCAATGGTTCTCAAGTTACTGGAAGCATTCCAATGATCCATGGAAGCAATCATTCGCTCCAAAATATCGGAGTAGGTCTCCTAAAATACCCTGCCTTAATGGGTACTTTTTCCCTATCGCCTCCGAGTAATCTGGCGGAAGTGGCCACAGTGGAATATGAAACCTTCTATATCTAATGGATCTGGACTCCGAGGACAGTTCTTATCTGTGTCAACCTCATTAAAAAATGAAACAATCCCCTTTCCAAATCTCAAAGGTAAACCTTCATTCCAACCACCGAGTAGAATGCAATGAAGCTTGGGGGGGCATGCACCTCGATTTGTGTTATTATGCTGGGGGCATGCAAACCTCATCGAGCAGTTTTAGCACATAGTTCATGCTCGTTAAAAAATAAACATAAGATCGAGCAGTTTTAGCACATAGTTCATGCTCGTTAAAAAATAAACATAAGATCGAGCAGTTTACCACATAGTTCATGCTCGTTAAAAAATAAACATAAGATCGAGCAAGTGTTTCAATCCGCGTTTAACCTCGTTAAAAAATGAACTATCCTCTGGTAAATAACCACCGTGAATGCATTATCAGCCATTAAAGCCTTGGTCGTGTTTGCACCGTCACCTCCACTTTTCCATTGGCCGATCATTCACCTCCATTTGATTGTTTACCCATTTTGAGGAATAGCTGCGAAGAGTGATTTCACTAGCCATCCTTGTGACGCTGCCGTGCTTGGAAAATTCCAACCCTTACCTGGAATCAGCTGCTACCCGTTTTATCACTCGTTCCTCAAAAGACGAATCTTCTTTAAGCTCTTTTCATCTGACTCGTAAAATATGAAAATATTACCGAGTTTTGGCCTTCCAGCTCGTTAAAGCGACCGGAAGTGCTATCCCTCCTCTAGATTTTAATCTTTTTGGACCAGAGGGATTATTGCACAAAAATATCGAGCGCTTGCCTTGTTCGGCTCGTTAAAACTATCGAAAATTCATCCCTTCTGTATTGTTTTATACTTTTTCGGACTTAAGGGATTAGATGACGAAAAAGGACTTCCAGAGTTATCTTTACGTTCCTTTTCAGACTCTCTGAAAATGAAAAGGACCGAGTTATCTTTGTCGTTAAACTCGTTAAAAACATTAATAGCGACAAACTTGTCTTTAGACGAGAATGAGTTTCACTATCGCTAGGCTCATTAAAACATAGCGATGGGTTTGCCCGAAGGAAAAATTATAGAACAAGCATATGTTATCCTCCTCAATCTTGAAAAAAATAAAGAGGTACTAGTCAGAAATGTTTGGGGAAAAATTGGGAAGAAACTCAAAGAACTTTTATTGGTAGCAAGTCGCTCTTGAACATGACACTTCCACTCTGTGCCTGAGTCGGGTTGGGTTGTTTCATTCACCGGTCACATCACCATGGTCTCGCCATACCATCCATATTTGGGGTAAGTGCTACCAATCCATCACCTAAGTGTCGCCGATATGTTCAAGAGAAGTCATCCAGAGAAGTCAACCGTGTCCCATCCACTACCATACATTATCCTTCATTCTTTCATGACCGCCACCCTAAACCATATATCATCAGATCGTTTTCACCTCCATCAAAATCATTTGCTCCGTTCCGTGTCACTGATGTGGGATACATCAAGGCCCTCCTTTGACGGATCGCTTCTTGTCGACATCAGCTAATTATCCAAGAAGTTGATCTAGGAACACCCCCTTCAGTACTTTGAAGCTTGCATGCCTCAATGGCAAGTTTCTCACTTCCGGCGACAGGTATACATCAATGACCTTCGACCGAAAGATTTTGCGTGGTGTTCGATGCCAAGTCCTTTATTCACACCACGTGAATTGTACTGCAGTACCTTGAGGGTCATTATCCTTATCGGTGATTCCTCTCGCGCTTGTTAAAAGTTTACAGCATTGACTGGTAATCAAGCGATGTCTTTCCATGTTCGACCTCAAAACATTTCTCACATGGATAGACTTGTACTTAGAGTGAAGATCAGACGAGATTGAAGACCCCAGATCTAGTTTCATCCATCCGGGCTGCGATATATATTCAGGAAAAATAAAGACATTGACATGTACAACATTGCAGCACAGATAATCATCCTACCAAAAGGATGATGATTTCATCAAAATCATCAGTCTACCATCAGACGATTGTCTGTTCTATGTACAGAAAAATGAATTTATAAAGATGAGCATGGGAATGCCCGCCTCAGCTAGATCATGAAAAACAGTATGAAAAATAATGTATTGTATTGTATCTTATTACAGGCCTCCTCCCAACATTGAAAGAACTTCGGATCCTCCTAATAAAGCATTTCACCCGATAAACGGCCTCATACTTTAGGGGGCAACTGTTATAGACATTTTTGTGCCTTACAGTATTGAGCATGAAATGTCCATAATCCAAGGGATCCAAAGTCCCTAAAAGAGTTGTTCCTGCCCCTAAAGGAACAAGGTCAACCAATGATAGCTTCTCCCAGAAGTTCTCCACCAAAAACCACTAAGAAACAGTCAATGCAGGATCAATTCAGAAGCTCTTCTAGCTGCCTGCGTTGCAGTGCACCCTAGTACACTAGCTAGGTGCGTTGCAACGCACCTAAATGAACTACCAGGGTGTGCTGAGCGGGAAATGACAAATGGCAAGCTCAGTCAACGAGGTGGAAAGACACTGGAAGCTTCCAGAATCTTCTTCAATGACACTTGCCTCAATGAATTCGACTAATGATGAGTAAGAGGCTCTCAACCTCCAAGTGGAAGCAAGAACGGACAGAGAGAAGCCACAAGTCAAAACATAAGCTGACTCATCCTCTCTGCTTACTTCTATATATGGATCTCTCACCCCAGAGATCTGGAGGCTGGAATTTTGTACTTTGCAGAGAATTGTTGTTGGTTTGAGATTGAGATTAGTACATTGGGTGATTTATGCTTTGTTGGAGGAGAGGAAGGGATTCCTTTACTGGGAGGTAGATGCTGGATCGGGACTCACTTGGTTTTATCTCCTCTTGGACTTTGTTATCATATCAATAAAACTATTTGAGTTTCTCCTATATGCTTGTATGTCAATGATGCTTTGTTATATTTGCATATTTAGTTTATATCTAATCCTAAACTAGTTATGAATGTAAATCCATGTCTTTTGTGTAGTTTTCCTCTCTTGTGATCTTGTAGGAACTTAGTGAAGCTGGACCAGTGAAGGAGCAAGCAGCGGGAAACGAACAAAGGAGAGAACGATTGGATCGACAAACTAGCGGAAGACATCGGTTAGTTACATCCTTCTTCTCTATTTACATTTCATAAAGAAGAATACTTAGATAGTTTTCCTTGTTTATTGCTAAGGCACTATCACACCTTAGAGTGGGATAGGGGCATTTCGAATTGGATACTTTTCCCAACAACACATGGGATTGTATACATAGAGCGAGGCTCTAAATTGTAAAGTATCTCAGTAGTAGCAAGGATGCAAATATGAATCAATAATAGCACTGAGTCTATAATTCCGAGTCTTGGGTTGTAGGAGTAGAACGAGGCTCTACAGCAAAGTGCGCAGAGGCCTAGTAGAGTCCACAACTGAGTGCACGGACCCCTGCAACTGAGTGCGCAGGGCGGAGTTGGGATTGTAATTGAAGAAGAGAATTAATAAAGATAAGTTTGATTCTGAATATTATGCATCTATGTTTCCTTTTATGTTCATGCATTTATACTGTTTTATGGTTGCGTGCACTTATATGAATATTGAATGATAAGTAAGAATATTGGGCCCACATAAATAAGTTAAGAACTATAATAATAGCACAGTAAGAATAAGGGATTAGGATAGTACTTTCTTCGCGCTCCTTACAGAGCTGCGTGAAGGCAGTTGCACAGGTTGCGAGGGATAGACAATTGCGCGGAGCAGTGCAAGTGCGCAGACTCAGACCGCGAACCTTCAAAAACATCATTAAGACATCCTTAGGGTGCAAAAACCTAGCTCCAACACTCTCCCATACTACCTTGGGTGAGACCTCAACCCACACACCGCAACCTATTGCCGAAAGGGCCGGTAGTTTTGGGATTTGTTCAGCTAAATCACCTCTGAACCTGGGCTAGGCCCCAACAAGCCAATAAATGGTTCCATTGCCAGGACCAGGATCTACATAAGGGATTTCTAATGTCAGAACACTGGAATCCAATTAAGAAGGAAATTGAAGAGTGGTTGGATGAAAGAATTCACGAGTTCACGACACAGGAAAATAGGAACGCGCGAATATCTAAAGAACAGTGGCTGGAGCGATATTTGTATACAGAGATCCACGATATTTTATTTGCTTCCTTTCCATCTGAACTATATGAGTGGATCGTGAGGTTAGTAAACAGTCAAGGAAAGTGCAGACTTGATAAACCGATCATGTGGACTCCAGAACTAGTGCGTAGATTAGAAGCCTTGGAAGATAGGATCGCGTGCGCGGTAGACCACTAGCTTGACCGAATTATAGGTGGATTCATCACTGAATTTGCAGTAGATATGATCATCAGCTACAGAAAGGCAAAGTGATTCCTCCTCAAGGGACCGCGAGGTAAGTACATAAAGTTGTTGAACACTTGGATTAAAATTTTATTGTGCGAAAAGTGGGTTATGTGAATAAATTAATGTTGGGGACTACGCGAAGTGGAAGGCCCTATAAAAATGAAGGTAGCGCAAGAATAGAGAGTAGCCCTATGATTTCACCTCGAAGAGAAAGCGAGGAAGAGCTCACGAAAGTCTCTCCTAGAAGCGTAGTCAGTTTGATAAGACAGTGGATCCCGTGATTACCACCTCCACCCACACCACCACCGGTATCACCAGTTTCACTTCAATCTCCACCCACCCCACCTCCGCCACCTTCACAGTTTAGTATGGCAAACGCAATCAAGCTGCCGGTATTCAAAGGGGTAGGAAATTGTTAGAAAATTATATATTACAAAGCAATGGAACACATAAAATATTGTGGAAATATAAACACATAAAACAAGAGAGACACAGATATACGTGGTTCACCCAGTTTGGGCTACGTCCACGGAGAAACAGCTAGTCCTTCTTTTTATATTATCCAGAAAACTGAAGAGATACAACCTACAGTAGATCCATTATAACTCCTTCTTCGCTCTCAATCTCCTCTCTCTTCCTTACTCAGAATACCGATCTACATAGACGCAATACAATTCCCTCATATATAGTGAGGGGTTGCCTTCTAGGGAAAAAAACCCTAAATTAAACATAAATTCTACCGTCATATCTCCACCTAATGAACGGCCCAGATTGACTACGAAATTACAACATTTTACAAGGCAATTTTACATCTATTCTTAGCTTCAGGGGCGTTGCCCGCGACCCCCCGCCAGGGGGGGGCTCCCAAAAGGTCGCAGCCACCCCCCCCTAGATCCCCCCTATAGTGAATATTTTATGGGCGGCGTTGCGACCCCATTTTGAACTGGGGTCCAATGCGGTGATACCTTTGAATACAGAAGATAATCAGGCTCCACACCCAATAATTCCCACTTGGAGGCTGATTATAGCAACTCCACCGCTGCTTCATTTGCTAGAAAATGACTCCACTTTGGACCTGGTTGTTTCTCGTCTTCTTCATCATACTTGAAGACCAATTGAAACTTAGCAGATTCTTAGTTTCTCCCTAGTTACAACTTTTGTTAACATATCTGCAAGATTCTGGTTAGTGTGTATCTTTTCCAGCTTTAACTGTCCATCTTCCAACACTGACAGTATGAAATGGTGCTTGAGTTGTATATGCTTAGTCTTGGAATGAAATGCAGAGTTCTTTACAATATGTATGGCACTCTGGCTGTCACTGTATAACCTGCCCAACTCCTGCTTCTTACCCAATTCATCCAGAAACCTTTGTAACCAAATCATTTCTTTACTAACCTCTGTAGCAGAAACATACTTTGCTTCTATTGTTGAGAGTGCAACAACACTTTGCAGTTTTGAGACCCAACTGACAGTTGTTCCACCTATAGTATACACATACCCCATTGTGTTCCTCCTGTTATCCCTATCACCCGCCATATCTACATCAACATATCCCTGTAGAGCAATGTTTGAACCACCAAAACGTAATGCTTGATTTGTGGTACCTCTCAAATACCTGAGAATCCACTTCACCGCCATCCAATGTTCTTTTCCTGGATTGTTCATGTACCTGCTTACAACTCCCACTGCATGTGCAATATCAGGCCTTGTACAGACCATTGCATACATTAATCTTCCACTGCTGATGCATATGGAACTTTAGACATATGAGCCATTTCTTCCTGAGTCTTGGGACACTCCTCCTTACTTAATTTGAAATGGCTAGCCAAAGGTATACTAATTGGTTTTTCATTCTACATATTAAACCTTTTCAACACCTTTCCTATGTACTCACTTTGAGACAATGTTAATTTGTGATTCTTCCTGTATCTAGTTATTCTCATACCAAGGATTTGTTTTGCAGCACCCAAATCCTTCATTTCAAATGAGTTCGCCAATTTTCTTTTGAGCACATTTATTTCCTGCATGTTAGAACCTGCAACAAGCATTTCATCTACATACAATAACAATATAATATAGCTGCCATCATTTTTCCTTTTGAGATAAACATAATGATCATAGTGACATCTAGTATAACCTTGTTCAGACATAAACCTGTCAAATTTTAGATACCACTGCCTTGGAGCCTGTTTTAAGCCATACAAGCTCTTCTTCAACCTGCACACTAGTTTCTCCTTCCCTTTTACCTCATATCCTTGTGGCTACTACATATATATCTCTTCCTCCAAATTCCCATGGAGAAAGGCTGACTTTACATCTAACTGCTCAAGATGCAAATCTTCAACTACTACTAGACTTAAAATAGTTCTAATTGAAGTCATTTTAACAACAGGAGAAAATATCTCATCAAAGTCTATACCCTTTTTCTATGCAAACCCTTTCACCACAAGTCTAGCTTTATAACTTTTTCTACCTCCATCTTCTTCCTTCAACTTGTAAACCCATTTATTCTGCAACGTTGTTTTACCTGCAGGCAACTTGACTAAGTCCCAAGTCTGGTTATGTGCTAAGGAGTCCATCTCTTCTTTCATGGTTTGCTCCCACTTCTTCCTGGTTTCTACCTTCACTGCTTCTTCATAACATTCTGGTTCACTAGAATCAGTCAACAATACATAATATAATGAAGGAGAGTATCGTTCAGGGGGTATACTTATCCTGGTAGATCTTATAACACCACTTTCAGGTGGTTGAGGTGCTTATTATTGTTGTGGTTGTTGTTCTAGTTGTTGATCGTTATGATTTTTAGGCACCATCACTTTTTCTGTGATCTCGTCAAGCACTATGTATTCTCTGTTTTCTTTTTCCTATTTCTTTTCCTGCAGCTGATCCTTATACAAAACCTTTTCATTGAATATGACATCTCTGCTCCTAATAATTTTTTGTTTTTCATAATCATAAAAGAGATAACCAAAATCATAAACACCATATCCAATAAAGGTACATTTCTTTGATTTTGCCTCAAGCTTTGTTCTATTTTCTTTATTAATGTGGACAAAGGCTTCACAACCAAAAGTCTTTAAAAAAGAGTAGTTTAACTTTTTACCTATCCATGCCTCCTCTGGAATACCACCATCCAAGTAACTTGAAGGCCCTTTGTTTATTAGATAAACAACAGTATCTACAGCATATGCCCAAAATTGTAAAGGCAATCCTGCATGCAATCTCATTCACCCTGCACGCTCCATCATTGTCTTGTTCATCCTTTCTGATACACCATTTTCTTGTGGTGTTCCTGGAGCTGTCTTCTCTCTATGAATTCCATTCTTTGAATAGTACCTATCAAACTTTTTTCTGCAATATTCACCTCCATTGTTTGATCTGAGACACTTCAACCTTTTTCCTATCTCATTTTCAACCAAAGCTTTCCATTTCTTGAAAGTATCAAATACATCAGATTTATTTCGACTACAATAAATCCAAGTTTTTCTGGTTGCATCATCAATAAAAGTAATATAATAATGAGAGCCACCAAGAGATGATACCTGAGCAGGTCCCCATACATCTGTATGCACAAGATCTAATTTTTCACTATTCTTTTCTTTCCCAACTCTAAGGAATTTGACTCTCTTCTGTTTTCCATAAACACAATTCTCACAGAATTTTAAATCAACATGCTTCAAACCTGGCAACAAATTTCTTGAGTGAAGAATCTGCATCCCCTTCTCACTCAAGTGCCCGAGCCTATGATGCCACAATGTCGTATCTTCTCTTGTAGAGGTTAAAGCATTAACAGAATTAGAAATACCATTGCATAAATACAATGTACCAACCTTTCCTCCTTTCGCTATTACCAGGGATCCTTTAGTGACCATCCAGGTTTTATCTGTGAAAGTAGTTAAACAACCTTCACCTCCCAACTGCCCTGTTGAAATTAGATTTTTCTTCAAATATGGAACATGCCTTAACTCCTTCAATAGCCACTGATTTCCATTTTGTTGTTTACGAAAACTATACCCATTCCATTGATTTTACAGGGTTTATCATCACCCAATCAAACCTATCCAAAATCTCCTTGAACATAATCATAAAAATGTTTCCTATCAAGTGTGGCATGGAATGAGGCCCCTGAATCTACCACCCAGGCATCAATAATATTTTCTAATGAAAGAATCAGATCATTTTGCAACACATCACCTGTTACATTCACTTCATGATTAGTTTCTTGCTGCACATCTCCTTCTTTTCCCTTTCGAGACTTGCAGTCTTTCTTCAAGTGTCCTTTCTTCCCACATTTCCAGCACACTATCCCCAATCTAGATTTGGATCTGCCTTTTCTTGACTTACTTCGATATCCAAGGCTCTTTCCTCTTTCCATTTTTCTTCCCCTAGTCTCTGTCGTCAAAGCATTACCTGATGTTTCACCGGAGCTTTTCCGACGCATTTCCTCACTAAGGATTTCACCGACAACATCATCAAACTTTAAAGTACTAGATCCAGAGATATAGTTACTAATGGCCATAACTAAACCATTCTAGCTTTCTGGCAATGAGCACAGAAATAAAAGAGCCCTAACTTCATCATCAAAAGTTACCCCTACAGAACTTAGCTGACTGGTAACTGTATTAAATTCAATAAAATGATCAGCAATGGATCCACCTTCTGACATCTTCATATTAAATAAATTCTTCATAAGAAATACCTTATTTGAGGCCAGGGGTTTTTCATATAGTTTGGCCAATGTCGACATTAAACCCTCTGTTGTTGTTTCCTTTGAGATATTAAATGCTACCGACGCCGCTAGGCACAGCCGTATTGTTCCAAGTGCCTTTCTATCAAGAATATCCCATTCTATGTATTTCATACTCGTCGGCTTCTTTGTCTTTCCACTCAATGGTTGGTACAAATCTCTTTGATACAGATAATCTTCCATCTGCATCTTCCACAGCTGGTAGTTTTGGCTGTTAAATTTTTCGACCCTAAACCTACCATCTTCCGCCATTGCTCCCACTTGAACCAGGAACCCTTCTCTCCTACGAGTTTATCAGCCAAATAGACCTTCGACTCTGATACCAGTTGTTAGAAAAATATATATTACAGAGAAATGGAACACATAAAATATTGTAGAAATATAAACACAGAAAACGCATAAAACAAGATAGACACAGATATACGTGGTTCACACAATTTGGGCTACATCCACGGAGAAACAATCAGTCCTTATTTTTATATTATCCAGCAAATTGAAGAGATACAACCTACAGCAGATCCACTGTAACTCCCTCTTTGCTCTTAATCTCCTCTCTCTTCCTCACTCAAAATACCGATCTACATAGACGCAATACAATTCCCTCATATATAGCGAGGGGTTGCCTTCTAGGGCAAAAAACCCTAAATTAAACATAACTTCTACTATCAGATCTTCGCCTAATCAACAGCCTAGATTGACTACGAAATTACAACATTTTACAAGGCAATTTTACATCTATTCTTAGCTTCGGGGGCACTGCCCCCGATCTCCCCGCCAAGGGGGGCTCCCAAAAGGTCGCAGCCGCCCCCCCGGACCCCCCCTACAAAGCATATTTTACGGGTGGCATTGCTGCCCTATTTCGAACTGGGGTCCAATGTGGTGATACCTTTGAATAAAAAAGATATTCAGGCTCCACACCCAATAGAAATGAAGACCTGGACCAGTTTTGGCTCGTTGTAAGAGAAGTATGGGAAGCACAAGGCGTTGTGGATGTCAACATAAGGAAAGCAATTTTGGTTAGCGCACTGCAAGATCACACACTGACATGGTACATTAAGTACTCAAATGATCACCTGAACGCAGGAATTGCAGATATTCAAATAGCGCTAAATAGGGAATTCAAGAGGCCAAAATCAGAAATGCAGTCAATTATTGGGTTTAAAGAGATCGCGAAGCTCCCAAGCAAGACCCCCTGGGATCTAGATTAGAGGCTGAAAGGTATGATTCGCGAATCCAATATGACGTTGACTGATGTGCAGCACCGCGCATGGTTCGTAGCATCGCTCTCACCGCATTTGAGGATGGCACTGTTACAACAGAAGCTGACCACACAAGCTGAAGCATTGGAAATGGCGATGAGATTGCATGAGACCCCGATACAAGATCCTGCTTTGGGAGTCTAGCAAATCCACGTGCAACTACAAAATTTATGTTTGGAAATGCAGAGCCTGAAGCAAGATAGGACACCGCGACCAGAGGTGCGTGAAGAAGTATGGTGCGTTAAATGTAAAGGTCAGGGGCATGATAAGGATCACTGTCTGATTTTCGCGAACTACACAGTGGCAGGAGGACCTATGCCACTAAGACCGGAAGTGCAAGCAGGGCCTAGCGCAGAGCCTACGTTGTGGTGCGCAATCTGTCAGATAGGGGGAAAACACAATACAAACAATTGTCGCCTGTTGCAGAAATATACGCAGACGTCCCAGCAGCTGTTTTTTAATTTTTGTAGGTCGGTAGGACATGATGAGCGCACTTGCAGAAGTTATGAATTAATGATGGACCAAACCCCTGCTTATAGAATGTAGATCGAAACTCGAGCCCTTGATCTGAATGCAGCGATGGCACACACTGGATTTCAAGGGCACGGAATAGGGCGAGGAGGAATGGGACCAGGAAGGGGTCGCAGATAGTTGATTTGTTACAATTTTGGAGGGCCTGGGAACTACGCTCGCAATTGTACGAATCCAACGAGAATATCATGTTTATATTGTAGCTAGTTTGATCATGAGACCGAAGATTTCCCTATGTTGATAGCCAACCTGTGCAACAAGGGGTTACTTCAGCCTCCCTCGACTCAGAACGTACAAATGATGAGATCTGAACCGCGTGAAGAGGAACCAACTGTAAACATGATGCTTAGAAGCAGTCTCACGACGAGAGGTGACAAAGGAAAACAGCCTGAAGAGAGCATGTGGGTTCGCAAGGATCCTGCAAAGGAACCTAAATTTGATCTAGAGCACACGAAGGAAACATTTATGGAAGCTAAGAAAAGCTTCGCGGAGGCCTCCACTTCAGGTAGTAAGGATCAATAAGAATCAGGGATGGATCCCTCGATGCTCACTACCTTTCTAGAGACATGCATGAAATTGTTGTGCGACAGCAAGGCGGTAAAAGGACTACAGGAGTTAATCACTAGGTGCGCAGGAGCTGGAGAACCACACGTGGTCTGGAAAGTTGGAAAACATGCATTGGCATAGGAAGGGAAATGAGGTTGATTGCGCAGATCAGAGAATATGAAATGGATTAGGCGATTCTATATTTAGGATCAGACGTGAATGTATTACCAAAACAAACATGGGAACACATGGGAAAACCCGTGTTGCAGTGGTATCCTATTCAGTTACGCATGGCCAATCAGCAGAAGATCATACCAATGGGGAGACTACAAGGAATCATAGTGGATATTAAAGGAGCGAGCGCACTGGCAGATTTTGAAGTGATAGAGATTGTTGATGATAGCAATCCCTATCCTACACTATTGGGCATAGACTGGGCCACTGATATGAATGGAACTATAAACTTGAAGAAGCATAAAATGATTTTTGAGAAGAAGGCACTACGTGTCGTAGTACCGCTTGACCCGGACAAAGGAGCACGATACACTGAACTGGTTCACAACGAAGATAGTGATGATGAACTCAATTGTATCTATAAGATAAATGCACGAAAGCAGGATTGGGTGAATCCCATTGCAGATGGTAGGATTACCTGGGAGCGTGAAATCTCTTGCACTTCAGATTCAGACGAAGAAATAAAACAATGGCAGAATCAGCTGCATGAAGTGACAATACTCAACTGCAATATGATGATGAAGTCATTGCGATGTGTCACAATAGAGGTGCGCGACCTGTCGATGTATGATGGGTTGACCACGGTGGAGGAATTTCTAAGAAAATTTGAAAATGCAGTACTTGAACAGCATCGGTTCGATGCATTGAAATGGGCACTACGCTCTACGCCCGCAAAATGGTGGGGTACGCATCAACGAATTCTTGAGAGCTGGCGCGAATGTAGAAAAATGATGTGCATACGATTTGGAAAACCCCATCTAGTGATGAGGACCAACTCTAAGGGACAAGATAACTTGCACGCACACCTTTCCCGATGGGTGCGGACCTATAACCTGCAGCTTGCCCCAACATGTACCAGTCTCAACATTGGAAACTAGAATAAGAGGCAATGGCAAAAAAGACGGGGTGTGCTACTAACTATCCAAGGAAAAGCATTCAACAGGGTGTGCGAAGTACTGAACAAAGTATACCAGGTACGATGTACAGACTGGGACCTGCACATTCCAATGGTCCAATGGGCCTATAGGAAAATGTGCAAAACCCTAGCCGCGGAATCAATTCCAAGGTTGTGGAATAAAGAAAGGGTCATAATCTCTGAAGAACCTGCACAAACGAACCTAAATGGAATAATCCCTGTAGAAGGGACAGCGCGCGAAGCCCCGAAAGAAGAAATCACAAAGCTACACAACAGTGAGCATGTAACACTTCAGGAAGATATTCAGCGGGGGGACCAAAGACTTTGTGAACTTGAAAAAGACCAGGTACTGCTAAAAACGAAGAGTATGTTGCTGGATGCAGAGGTCCAGAAATTGGAAAATGAACTGAAGGAAACTTTTCTTGTTGAAAAACCCAGTATAGTACAACCGGATGCACACACCCCTAATGATGAATGGGAGGACTGCCACTGAGAATTAGTAGGTCTAATGTCGTGTCTGGGACCGCATCTCACACTACGCAGAAATCAGGAGAGCACACCACAACCGGTGGAGCACGCGGTGAGAACAATGAAGGTTTTTTCGCAGACTATGTAGTGGGGTGGAATCGAGCTCCATGAGGGTGGTGCAACCACCTGACTGACCATTGACAGAACAGTATCACCACTCCATATAGTTGAAAGAGAGTGCGGGACTATAAAACAATCTGTTAGGGAAATGCGCAAAGATGGAGGTGCACGCAAAATCAGGATGTCACAAGGTTCGCGCCCGTGCACTGGGGGGTGCGCTACTGCGCGGATAGACTGTGAAGTGACCATTGGTGTCACTGTTCATGATGAGATGTTTGAATTAAGGAAAAATGGAGCGGGCAGTGGGCAATTAAGACAATAGTTATGGGCCAGATTTTGGCAAATCTTCTGCCAAGGGAGCATTGATGATCCAGATTTGGGGGGAACGGTCACATTTGAATTTGAAAAGCACTATAAAACTGCAAGGGCCAACCACGAAACAACACTTGGTCATTTGAGATTTGAGCAGTTGTAGAGTATTGAGCGCCGAGCAATTTTAGAGCCTTTGAGTGTGCAACAGGAGATCTCCAAACCAGACAAGATGACCGCTACTAGACCAGGAGTGCGATTTGCTGAAGATACTGTTTTTGAGGCGCTACGCAGCCCCATTTAGTTTATGATGATCCCGCGAAGGCAGGGATTGCACCGGAGGTTCAAAAATCTCCTCGGACACTGAGGCCAAAAAAGAATAAGCAGGCTCAGTGACCAGTCCGCGTATCCCCGAGAAACCCATTGTTCGGCAGATTGTCCATGGAGGAGAATGGCAAGGCCATGAATGTTGAATCAAAAGAAGAGGAGGAGGACCTGCAGGACCTTATCACTGAAATAGAGCAACAGGAAGATGAGGAGGAGGACGTCCCACCAATGACTTCCACTTCGAAGTTACCCGCGTACGTCCCTCCGTGGAAATGGAAATCCAAGGTGCCCAAAGACCTGGAGGCCATGAAGAGTGTGCTCCAAACCCTGCTCCTCCCCGAAAAAATCACATTTGAAGGACCGCTTTTGGGATGGGTACCTACCATGAAGTTCAATGATTGGGACCTAGCGGACAGCGAGAAGTTCCCGCACAAATCTTGATGAAGCAGAATTCTGACGGTTTGGTTACTGTCTTAGAGCCGCAAAAATGGTTGCGCGGTGTGGAGAAGGCTGGTTTACTCCATCTGCGATGGATACCCCACTTTCACCGCACGCCCATCACCATTTTCGTCATCAGGCAGCTGCTGTGCCTGGTGCATGATGGGTCTCTATGGCTGGAGGAGCCAATTCCCATCACGACCGACCTAATTCACAAGATTTCTCGGCTGCCCTTCAAAGGAAACAACCCCACGGCAATAGCAGGTAAAAGCAACGACTTGGCCCTTGCGGAGGCTATGAAGGCCAAGTACAAGATAGAAAAGAAGAAGAGGGGGTAAATAGTCACAATTATCAAGGACAAAGGGGTGCACGTAGCCACCCAACTGCTGGCCAGCAAGCTGATGAGAAAGTTTCACGCCAATGAAGTACCAACGTCTGTGATTGCGCTAGCCGAGCAGTGCACAGAGGGGGTCCAGTTCAACTGGGCGGAGTTCCTCTGCGAGGAATTTTTAAAAAACTGCAAGGAAGCCCAAGAGCAGGGTAAGACCTTCCACTACGCGTGATTGCTCTTATCCATCTTGTTGGTAGTAGGAGAGTTGTTGGAGGATAGCCAGTTCCCCAGTATTGAGCATGATCTGCTAGAGGCCGTGAGGTACGCCTCACTCTGGGCCACAAAAGATGTGAAGAGGATGCATGAGACAAATATGTTTTGGGTGCTCATGGAGGCGAGCATCCAAATATGGATCAACCGAAGGCCATGCCTATTCCCCATGGTCTATAACAGCTTGCAGAGCTCGGCAGAGTCTAAGGCGGATATGCATAACCTGTATATCCGGGTGCGAAAGGATCCAGCGGAGAAATGGACGAAGCTCTCGTTCATTGCAACGAATGATGTGATTTTCACAGTGTTGGATTCTTGGCCTCCGGAGTGGTGCGCCCCGGACTTGACCAAGTTCGAAAAGGTCGCCGCGTAGAAGCAGAAGGTAGAAGCCAAGCTCTGCGTCACCAAGCTAGCAGAGAAACGATGGAAGGAGAAGGTAGTTGTGGAAGTCAGGGCACTTTGCAAAGCAGCATTGGCAACCACGACACAGAAAAAGGCCAAGGAAGCAGTAGCAGTAGCAGTGTAGAGAGCAGAAAAAACCACAGTGCCAACAGAAGAGCCCGAAGAGGGCAAGGAGATGTCCACAGGGCAGGAGACCGAGGAAGTTGACAGGGAAGAAGAGCACGCAGACCCCGGTTCAGCATCGACCCAACTCAAGCGGCCACGCATCCCTGAGAAACCAACTCCCAGGAATAAGGTTAAGGCCACAAAGACATCCATTGACCCGATCACGCTCACAGAAGGTGATCTATTTGTAATCGGAAAAATGGTTCACGATGTCACTAAGGACGTGCTCCAATAGATGATGATGGAGCAGAACATTGTGTTGGGGGTGCTCAGAGTGTAGCTACCGGGTCTACATGTACAACCCCCACAAGCAGGAACAATGGCCCGATATGTCGCAGCAGGAACAGTAGAGGCCGAACAGACACTGCACGCTCGAATGACCAACACTTTCGTGTTGCCTGAAGACACGCTAGCAGTAGCAAACAAGGTTGACTGGGCATCGGTGGGAAGAATTAAGGGATTAGGCTTAAACTTGGTTGCCCTTCTGCGAGAAACCTTGTACTAGTTACAGGATGGGGTCAAAACTGAGCTCCAAGCCAGGGAAGGCTGCACGCTCAAGGTATTGAGTGAGTAGAAAATCAACATGGAATAGCTCAGCCTGCAGCGCTATGAACTAGTTGCGCAGACCCGGGGACTAGAGCAGACAGTAGAGGATGCGTGTAGGAGTGTTGCGTAGTTGGTCATTCCGACAGAGCTACCAACAGCGGAGTGTATCCACTGATTGGTGGTCGGAGTCCGCGAGGCCAGGGAGGAAATTGTGAAGGTTCAGTTGGAGCTGAACCTATAGATCGTTGAGCTGTGATTGAAGGCGCAGGCATCAACACCCCCGGAAGTCAGAGAGTAGCGCACACACGCTATCCAAACGGGGCTAGAACAAATTGGACGAGTAGTACAAGACTGTACTGGGATGTTGGATTAAGCACTCTCCATGCTTACATCACTACAGGAAGATCCCAACATACAGTGCCTGGAGACAGAGGCATGCGAACTGTAGCAGCAGTATGACAATGTCCGGGAGACCGCGCATACAGTCGTCCTTACTCAACGACTTGCAAAGATGCAACAGGCAAGGGCACTGAAGGAGCAGGTGGATGTCGTGCGATAAAAGGAAGCCCTACTTAAAACATGCATCCAGCCAGGATCGATGAAGCTTTCACGATCACCACAAAAATTGAAGAAAAGTTGGCGCAGATGCAAGGAATTCACATGCTAAGGCAGGGATGTGACCCTCCTAACGAAACTTAAGAGATACGCATGCAGCAGGTACAGCAGACAGTGGAACAGTGTGTCGCGGACCTCCAAGCAGCGTGGGACCTGCTAGATGGACTCCGTGCAAATATCATTGCACCGACTGAGTGACATGAGGGCAAGTCACGATGGTTGTGTTGGGCACTTCTTGGGAATCGGGTCCCCCACAGCATGTTTTTGGGGCTCAAAGCCCGAGTTTTGGTCAATGTATTGTAAGGACTCCACGAAGTATGGGCGCAGAGCACGAAGTGTATAATTGAGTCATAGGGTTGTCCGCCCTAAGTCATGTAAAATAATATATTGTAATGTTGGCCTACCCATGGTCCGTGGACCATGGGATTGTATAAATAGAGTGAGGCTCTAAATTGTAAAGTAGCTCAGTAGTAGCGAAGATGCAAATATGAATCAATAATAGCTCTTAGTCTGTAAGTCCAAGACTTGGGTTGTGGGAGCAGGACGAGGCTCTGTAGCTGAGTGCGCAGAGGCCTAGTAGAGTCCGCAGCTGAGTGCATGGACCCCTGCAGCTGAGTGCATGGACCCCTGCAGCAGAGTGCACAGGATGGAGTTGGGATTGTAGTTGAAGAAGAGAATTAATAAAGATAAGTTTGATTCTAAATATTGTGCATCTGTGTTTCCTTTTATGTTCATGCATTTATATTGTTTTATGGTTGCACGCACTTATATCAATATTGAATGATAAATAAGAATACTGGGCCCACACAAATAAGTTAATAACTATAATAATAGCACAGTAAGAATAAGGGATCAGGATAGTACTTTCTTCGCACTCTTTACAGATTTGCGCGAAGGCAGTTGCACAGGTTGCGAGGGATAGACAGTTGCGCGGAGCAGTGCGAGCGCACAGGTTCAGACCGCGAACCTTCCAAAACTTCATCAAGACATCCCTAGGGTGCGGAAACCTAGTTCCAGCACCCTCCCATGCTACCTCGGATGAGACCTTAGCCCACACACCGCGAATTGTTGCCGAAAGGGCTAGTAGTTTCGAGATTTGTTCGGCTAAATCACCTCTTAACCTGGGTCATGCCTCAACAAGCCAACATTTGCCTAGGATTCTATGCACTTGAAGAAGAAAGTATTTGGTCCTTAGCCTCTTGCAAGGTTTCAGGCATCCACTCTATCTGGTTCATGAATTTCTCTATTTCAAGCCTGTGAGTGTGAATATAAGGTGTTGATTTGTTTTCCACCCTTTTCTTGGAGATGATACCCACGGGTCATAGGACCATGTGAAGGTGTGGGTGAACTTCATTTCTTTCAACTTCTTATCAGCCTACTCACTTGCTACCCTGTTGTTGCAAATAAAAGTACCAATCTGGGATTTGATCCTGAATTGAGATTTCTTCTTTGCTGCTACAAAGTGTACTTCATTTGCATTGATCATCTGCCTGATATACTCTAGTGAAAATATCCTCATGGGGAGGAACTTTGGAAGCTTGTAAGGGGCCAATTCACATCCATATATCCTTAATTCTATGTAATTTTGGTACAAGTACCAATCTCCTGTTCTAGCTTGGTCAATCAGCTGCATAATTCTTTTGATTTCTTCACTGATTCTGGGTTCTGTTGTACCACTAAGGAGGCTCATAGCTAGATGTAAAAACATCTCTATGAATGTTTTGTATGTGAAGTCCCTTTGATCCTTCATCAACAAGGTTGTCCAGAAGATGACAGACTAAGGTTCACCTTCTTCATTTAGCTTTCTCATCACAAACTGAAACCTGTCTTCCTGGAAATAAACAAACATATAAACTAGTATTGAAGAATATTGAAACAATTCTTCTGTAGTAAAATTTATGAATTGTTCATGGATGGCATCTTCTAGGAATTAACTAAAATTAAATAAGATAGAGGGCTTTGACTCTAATGACAATATGGATAGGAAACCTATTATGGCCTCATCAAGCCACTAATCTGAATAATACCCTAGAAGATATGAAGGAATAGTGACTATATGCCTGGTTCTATCAGGGAAAGTAGAGGATGGATAAGGAGGAATTTTTCTAGGCAGTGGGGTCTCTTCAATCATGAATAGTTCTAGGGTTTTAGCTATTTTAGCAAATTCTAACTTCTGGTACATTTCACTTAGGATTTCATGGGAAAAAGGAGTGGTTCCTTCAATGATAGGAGCTTGCATCATCTGCATTATGGATTTAGCATCAATGGTGAACAATATTTCTCCTGCAGGGGATACTATTGCTCTTTGTTGTGGGCTATAGCAGGACTGGAATTTTCTAATCAATTCTGGGCAGCTATGGGTTTTGGGAAAATGTAGAAAGGCAAATTTGTATCCCAAAGTCCTATATCATCCATTTCATCGACGAATTTTTCTTCCCACCAACAATAGATGTCGAAGAGATCAAATTCTGACATTGTCTCATGTATCTTGAAGTCTCTATCTGCAAGTGGAATATGGTCCAAGTCCATTGGTGGGTGCACCATTGGATTGAACAACTCCTGTTCTTTCTTCTTCGGTGGCATGGCTATCTTCTAGAAATTTTTAAACCTGGACTATCTTTGGATTTGCAAGTGAACTGTAATTAGGAAAAGGAATGAGAAGAAGAGGGAACTCAAAGAGGGAAAACAGAAAGGGAGTGAGTAGAAAACGGGATTCAAGAAGGGGACTCCTACTAAACGCAGACAATTGTATCTTTCTACTACTATGTTGATAATTCACTGTGTCAACTGCTTCTCAGTGTATGTCTCAGCAAGTTTTCACTTCACCTGCTACGCAAAGAAGACATTTCAAAACTCTGTAAATGGGTGAGAGATGATGTATTTGTAATTTCTGCAGAGTTCCCGTTGAAGTGGCATGAAGTGGCATGGGTCTGTTGGCTAACGGTCTAATGAATTGAATGTGAAATGGGTATAGCATGGGAATGGAGGTGGTGGATGGGACGGAGTGGTGACTTGGAGCAGCGGGAGTGGTGAACAAACATGACAGATGGGTGGTTTGTTTGAAAGCATGAACCACTTTTTGGAGGGCTTGTTGAGTGGTAAGCGAAATTGGTGGGGGGGGTGCGAAATTATGATAGCGTGACACGTAACTGGAGAGAAACTGTTGATTTTGAACACCCCCCCCCCCACCAATAACATTCAGAGAGTGATGGGGGGCCGAAAACTCTTATGAGCTGTTGGATCGATCATTGAGTGCGAGGATTTGACGAGAAGGTGAGAGGTGGATAATCACTGATGTGATGGGCGAGTGGGTGGTGGGATTGGAAAAACAAATGAAATGGGGGCGGAGTATGGAATAAAGTTAGGAGTATATTATTAGACCCCTATCCTTTATTAATTTATTTTTTCCACATTAGGAAAAACACATGAAATATGGAATAAAACATTTAGAAGGAATTTTTTATGTCCTTTTCCTCTTTATTATTCTTTCAATCTACCTACGCTTTGCTTCTAATCTAACATTTTTTCCTTCTAATCTAACATTTTTTCCTTTTGCAGGGTGCATTTAGGCTTGCGGACCCTTTTTTCACTTTCTCTTCTTTTTTTTTCTAACCTACTCTATCACTTATCTCTCCTATTGGTTCAGATTGAACAGTTGAGCCAATTTCATTTCTATTGAACTACTGATTTTCCAATCTTAAACTGTTTGGAAAATCCTTATTTTCTAGCTTATCAACATAAATTGAAATTTGTCCAATCATGCTTAAAATGTATGAATTGAACAATATTTGGGGTTTTCTTTTCTTTTCATTTTTTTCTTTTGTTCTTTCCCTTTCTTTATTTTTTAAATACACTATTTTCTTTTCTCTTTTCTCTTTTTTCTTTTTGGTAAATCAAATGAATATTGAAATCTATTGCACAATATGAAATCTGCAAAAATGTGAGATACTCAATCACCTTGAGATCCTATAAATTATAGGACCCTAACAGCGCGGATCCTACACTTAAAGCTTGAATATTGGGATTTGGCAGACCACGAGTGGTTCCCCCACCTTGCTACTGACACCTTCATGCAGAGGGTCTTCTACAAAGAATTAGGTGTCAACGCGTTGGAGCCTGTGGAATGGATTCACAGAGTAAACAAGTCAAGGTTGATGAACTTGTTGTGAGTGCCCCACTATTATCGCATAAATATAAACCTGATCGTCATTAAGTAGTTGTTGTGTTTGGTGCATGACGGGTGCTTGTGGTTAAACGCGTTGATCCCCATCATCGATATGTTGATCCATCGGATCACGCTATTGCCACATTCAGGATTGAATCTAGCCAAGGCATTTGGCAGAAAGACGAGCGAGTGTGATATTGGCTTAGTGGGGCCTGACCCAGGTTCATAGTTTATTTAGCCAAACAAATCCCTGTATTACTGGCCCTTTCGGCAACAATCCGCTGTGCGCGCACTGAGGTCTCACCCGAAGTAGTATGGGAGGGTGCTAGAACTAGGTTTCCGCACCCTTGAGATGTCTGATGGTTTTCAGAGGTACACGGTCCGACCCTACGTGCACGTCGCTACGCTCACTTATCTGTACCTCGCAGCCTGAGATGCTACCTTCGCGTAGGCCCACTCAGGGCCCTAACGCTAATATTACCCAAGTCTATGAGTGCTCCACTGTTAGTTGGTTATGTTGAAATTGGCAACAAGAAATGATAAATTTAGAAAGTTCTAAAAATAGAACTGCTAAAAATAGCACTTCTAAAAATAGCAGTTTGGCCAATGAGCATTTTGGCCACCTTGGGTGAGAGGCGAAACTGCTAAAAATAGAATCTTCTAAAAATAGCATTTCTGGGTCCCTTCCTATTTTTAGCAGTCATTGGTCTAACTATAGGAAGTAAAAACGAATTTGGTCTTAACAGCAGTTTAAAATATTAATTAATTAATCTCCATGAGTTAATTAGTTAAGGAAAATCAAACTTGAAGTCTTTGTGAGAACATGCAATAATTTCTCCACTGATTGGGGAATGTGTCGTTGATTTGCTCCACTGATTGGGGAATGTGTCCTTGATT
Source organism: Pinus tabuliformis (assembly GCA_031772625.1). Lineage (NCBI taxonomy): Eukaryota > Viridiplantae > Streptophyta > Pinopsida > Pinales > Pinaceae > Pinus > Pinus tabuliformis. The sequence goes on along the minus strand of CM062806.1, from coordinate 511,790,804 downwards.
TGCTCCACTGATTGAGGAATTAAGGATGAGTTCTATATTGAGAGGATTAGTTGACTTAGTTTAACTTAGTCAAGTTCAGTTAGATTAATTTAACAAGTTGTTAAATTAATGAGATACAGTTTGTTGATGCTTGCATGCATGTGACAACTGTTATTTTCAGATAACTGAGTATTCTCTCATGGATAACTGATGCATGGTAGTTCAGACAGAGACCCAGTTGAGATCAAAGAAGGGACAATGTATTATCAGTTGGATGAATATTTTTCCTATAAAGGAAGCTCATTCATGATGAGGATTCATCTCCTTCAAGTTTGTGCAATTAGATTAGAAGTTAGTGAGTGTGTGAAGAGGCCAATTCACACAGGTGGCAACACTAGACCCCAAGGAAACTGCACAAGGAAATAGGAGGCTTGGAGGGCAGAGGAGAAGGTTTGTGAGAAGCCTTTGACTGTCTATGAGTAGCAGAGGGATTGTACTGAGAGCTGGATAGCTTCCGAGCTAAGACTTTGTGTAATCCGGAATATATTTCCACTTGTATGATAATATAGAGATGGGGTTTTAGGCAGGTGCTTTCCTCGGGTAAATTCTTCTGTGTTATGTGTGATTGATTCCTTCTTATCAGTTATATGTGTTCTTATTGATGTTGCTCATGGTTGATTAAGCTTCCGCTAAATTGTTTGTAGAAGTAGATCAAGTGTTTTGCTTTAGTACATTGCATTACCAAGTTGATCTACAGGTAGAAAAAGTTCTACATGGTATTAAAGCTATCTGATTTGTAGGAAAAATTCCACAAAATTCTACAACTTATTTTAGCTTAATTGCGATTTTTAAGTTATGTTTTAACAACATGAATCATTCATACATGTGTGTGGTAAATAAACCATACAATTGCAAATAATAACAGTCAAGAATTATCCCAAGAACAGATACACAGATTTATGCCAAAACTTATCTTTATTATATCTTTCCTTAGTTACAGACTCGACTCTGCCCTGAGCACTCAGTTGCAGGGGTCCGCGCACACAGCTACAGACTACTAAGCCTCTATGGACTCAGTTGTAGAGCCTTCTCCTACTCTACGACCCACAACACACCTAGACTTTCTCTATCTTTCTACTCTCTTCCGCTCCTTCCATTACATTTAGAGCCTCGCTCTTTTTATACACTTCCATGGTCCACAAACCATGGGTAGGCCGACATTACATTACAAAACTTAGGGTGGAAAACCCTAAGACTCTAACACACTTATGTGCCTGCAATTCGTGGGGCTTTACAACATCATTCAGTCAAAAACATGTCGTGGGGGGATTCCATGCCCAACAGGCCCCCAACACAAACATCGCGACTCATCTTGGTGCGGAGTCCCTCCAACTATTCTCGAATGGTCCTGATGTCCGCAACGTACTGAGCTACTGCTTGCTGAACCTGCTGCATCCATTCTTCTAAGACCTCTATGTTTGACGCACTTCCCTGCATCTGCACATGCATCTCCTATATGTGCATGAGCTTTCTTCGATATTCGTCGTGATCGTGAAAGCCTCATCAATCCATGGTTGAATGTGTGCTTTGAGAACTGCTTCCTTATGGTGCGCCGTGTCCACCTGCTCCTTTAATGCCTTGGCTTGCTGCATCCTCGCAAGCCGCTGAGTGAGGACTATTGTTTATGCAGTTCCTCTGACACTGTCGTATTGCTGCTGGAGTTCTCACGCCTCTGTCTCCAAGCGCTGGATGTTGGGGTCCTCCTGCAAAGTCGTGAGGACCTCAAGTGCTTGTTCCAACATGTTGGTACAGTCACACACTGCACCTCCAATTTCTTCCAACCTTGTTGCGATAGTGCTAGCGCGCTATTCTCTGATTTCCGAGCGGGTGGAAGGCTACGCCTTCAACCGCAACTCGGCGATCTATAGATTCAGCTCCAACTGAACCTTTGTCGTCTATTCCCTAGCCTTGCAGACTCTGGTTGCCAAGCTGTGGATTCGCACTTCTACCAGTAGATCTGCTGCGATGGCCAGCTCCGAGACGCGTCGACAAGCGTCATCTACCGTCTGCACCAAATGTTGATTTTGTGACACCAATTCGTCGTGCTGCAGACTGAGTTGTTCTATGTTGATATTCTGTTCACTGAGAACCTGGATCGTGTGACTCTCCCTAGCACGCTGCTCTGCCATTATCCCATCCCGTAACTGATACAACGTCTCTCGCAACAGGGCAACCAAATTAAGGCCAAGGCCTTTCAACATGCTAACCGAAAATCTATCGACCACATTTGTTGCGACTAAGTCCCCTTCTGGCAACACTACTGTATTTTCCATTCGCGCGCGCAGCATCTGCTCTGCTGCCGAGGATCCTACTGTGAGGTGGGTCAAAAGAATACCCACTTGAGGGGGTTGCACCTGTAACTCCTGCAGCTGCACCCTGAGGGCCCCCAACATAGTCTCGTGCTCCTACATAAAATCCTGGAGCGCTTCATTCATGACATCGTGGACCATCTCGCTGATGTCATGGAGATCACCTTTGGTTAAGGTGATCAGGTCAATGGCCAACTTCAAGGCCTTGACCTTCTTCCTTGGTCTCACTCTTTCTGTGATGTGTGGGCGCTTTAACTGTGTAGACGTGGCCCCTAGGTCCGCACTCCCTTCTACTGCCTCTATTTCTTCCGCCTCCTGTTCTTGCGAGGATGTTGCTTGGCCCTCGTCTATTTGTGATGTTGTTGTCTCTATTTTTTATGCTGTTGTTGCAGCTTCTGCGGCCTTCTTCTGCTCCGCTGATTTCTGTGCTGCCTCTTGCACTTCCATTTCCTTAGTTGCTACTACCTCCTGTCGCCTTTTCTCAACCAATTTGGTGATGCGTAGCTTGGCATCATCCTTCTTCGTCTCTGTCCTCGCCTTCTCCGGTTCTGCCAGATCCGAAGTGCACCACTCAGGAGGCCATGTCTTCAAGACAATGAAGATGGCATCGTCAATGGCTATAAATGGGAGCTTCATCTACTGCTTCGTTGTATCCTTGCATGCCCTGATGTATACATTATGCATGTCGGCTTTGAAATCTACAAAACTCTGCAAACTACTGTACAGCGTGGGCAATAGGCGCAGTCGTCGAGTGATCCACATCTAGATGCTCATCTCCATGAGTACCCAGAAGTTTTTGGTGTCGCGTATCCATTTCGCATCCTTTGTGGCCCAAAGCGAAGCATACTTCGCAGCCTCCAGTAATTCTCTGTCAATGTCGGGGAATTCACTGTCCTCCGGTAGTTCCCCCGCTACGAGCATTATGGATAACAACAGCCACACATAATGGAATTTTTTACCCTACTCTTGAGCTTCACGACAGTTCTTCAAAAATTTCACATAAATGAATTTGGTCCAGTTGAAATGGACCCCCTTCACGCACTGCTCAGCTAGTGTGATCACCAATGTTGGTACCTCATCAACACATCACTTCCTCATAACTTTGTCGGCCAGGATTTGGGTGGCCATGCGGAACCATTTGTTGGCTTAGTGGGGCTTGTCCCAGTTTCGGATTTGATTTAGCCAAAAAAATCCCTGTACTACTGGCCCTTTCGACAACAATCTGCGGTGCGTGCACTGAGGTCTCACCCGAAGTAGTATGGTAGGGTGCTAGAACCAAGTTTCCGCACCCTGGAGATGTTTGATGGTTTTCAGAGGTCCGCGGTCCGACCCTGCGCGCACATCGCTACATGCACTTATCTGTACCTCACAGCCTGAGATGCTTCCTTCGTGTAGCCCCACTCGGGGCCCTAATGCTGATATTACCCAAGTCTATGAGTGCTCCACTATTAGTTGGTTATTTTAGCTTAATTGTGATCTTTAAGTTATGCTTTAACAACATGAATCATTCATACATGTGCGTGATAAATAAACCATAAAATTGCAAATAATAATAGTCAAGAATTATCCCAAGAATAGATACACAAATTTATGCCAAAACTTCTCTTTATTATATCTTTCCTCAGTTACAGACTTGACTCTACCCTGTGCACTCAGCTGTAGGGGTCCATGCACATAGCTGCGGACTACTAGGCCTCTGCGCACTAAGCTGCAGAGCCTTCTTCTACTCTACGACCCACGACACACCTACACTTTCTCTATCTTTCTACTCTCTTCCGCTCCTTCCATTACATTTAGAGCCTCGCTCTTTTTATACACTTCCATGGTCCGCGGACCATGGGTAGGCCGACATTACATTACGAAACTTAGGGCGAAAAACCCTATGACTCTAACATACTTCCGCGCCTGCAATTCATGGGGCTCTACAACATCATTCGGTCAAAATGTGGGCTTTAAGCCCCAAAACATGTTGTGGGGGGATTCCATAGGCCGACATTACATTATAAAACTTAGGGCGGACAACCCTATGACTCTAACATACTTCCACACCCGCAATTCGCAGGGATTTACAACATCATTCGGTCAAAATGTGGGCTTTGAGCCCCAAAACATGCCGTGGGGGGATTCCATGCCAAACATGCGACCTCGCTAAGAAGATGAAGGACAAGTTTAAACTTGTGAAGAAGTCATGCGTGTACTCGATTACTTCAATTACTGACCCCGCGGCAAGGTTTCCATGCAAATTCTAGATGGAAAGGTTATGAGAAAGTGTCAAGTGGACGAGGTGCCGGCATGAGTGGTTTCGTTAGCAGCGTAGTTCATGGATAGCGTACAATTCAACATGGCATGCTACCTTTGCAGTGAGTTCCTTGCAAACTAGAGAGAGTCACAGAATGACAGTAAGGCGTTCCACTATTCGTGGTTGTTACTCTCGATAGTGTTCGTCGCGTGGGATTTTCCGGAGGACAGCTAGTTTCCTCCATTGGAGAAAGATTTACCGGAAGCCACGAAATTTTCATCTCTTTGGGCCACAAAATATGTCGCGCAGGTCACTAAGAGAAAATTCTTTTGGGTGCTGATGGAGGAGAGTATCTGCACCGCCATCAACTAGAAGCCAGGGTTGTCAACAATTGTGTTTTAACAACTCTCTGGGTACGAGGAGTTTAAAGCAGACTTCCACCATGTGTGCATCTGGTTGTGAAAGGATCCTAAGCAAAAGTGGTTCGACCTACCCTACCTTGCCACAGATGATGTTATTGAAGAGGTCATCAAGTGTTGGCCCACAGAGTGACATTCTTCTTCCAACCTAGCCGCAGGGACTACCAAGTCCATGGAGAAGCAGAAGAAGGATGCAGACAAATAGAAGGTTCAACAGTTGGTTGAAAAGTGCAAGAAAGAGGTCGAGGAGAAGGCCCGGGTAGAAGTGGAGCATGCCGCGAAGACACAAGCAGAGAAGGAAGAGAATGGCTCGAAAAGAAGTCAAAAATTTCCTTCACCCCAAACGGAGGAGGAATAGCAGTCAGAGCAGGGTGGCGGTGAACAGCAGGAGAGAACTCCCTTTCGAGTAAAGTGGTATAGGGATCAGGGAAAGGAAGAACAGTGAAAGAAAACAAAGGCCACCAAGCTGTCGCTAGATCCGATTACTTTAACGTATGGTGATGTGGATGAAATTGGAGACAAGGTGCAGGATACTACTGCAGAACTGTTGCAGTAGTTTGAGTAGTAGAAAAAGTAGGCACTAAGCACCATCTAGGTGGGTCTGCGTGAGCTACAGATCTAAACCACTAGAATCCAGGAAGGTGCGGGACAGAGCATTGCTGCATCAACAAGTTTCGCATTAGGAACCACACAAGCCGCAAAGTTGGTTCGGTCGTTGGAATTACATGCAGTCATGCTGCCTGATAGAGCTTTAAGCATGGAGGCGGCCACTGACAAGGCTATTGTCAACTCTTTGAATAAAATTGGCCTTAACCTAGCTGCACTCCCTAGCGATTTTCTTCACATATTGCAAGTAGGTGTGATAGAAGAGCTTAAGCCCCAGGAGCAGCGCAGGATGAGCCTGATCAGTGAGTACAAAGTCAAAAATGAATAAATGTTCATGGAGAAATCAGCAGCGCTAGAGGCACAGAATAAAGTTCGGGTGCATAATGACCAGCTTGCACCCATGGTGCTTGAGGCATGCAGGACAGTCCCTGAACTACATATCCTGGAGGAAGTGTTGTTGGAGGCAAAGATCGGGAAGCTGGCTGCAGGCGTGCGTGATGCTGAGACAGAAGTGGCCAAGGTTCAGTTTGAACTAAATCTAAAAATCATAGAGCTAGAGTTGAAGTCATAGCCTTCAAATCCACCGGAGGTCAAAGAACAATGCGAAGCTGCTGTAAAGGATGGAGTCGCAACAGTGGATGCCACGGTGGTGGATTTCACTGCGCTCTTTGAGAAATCCATAGAGGTAGTCACAGCTCTGCAAGATGATCCTAACCTGTAGAGGTTAAATATAGAAGCCCTTCAATTGCAGTAGCAGTATGATGAAGCGAAAGCAACGGCACACACCGTCGCTATAGCACAACAATTGGACAAGTTGCAGGAGGCAAAACAACTTCTTGAACAGGTGGAAGCAGCACAGAGGAAAAAGGCGGTCCTCAAGGCCAAATTGGGGCCTTGGTTGGATGAAGCCTACATCATCTCCGCCAACATTCAAGAGGAGTTGGCAAGCCTACAAAGCACGTTGCAGAAAATCAAGGAAAACAGTGCGGGACCAACAACAAAGCAGCTAGTGGAGTAGATCAAACATGCAACCACGCAAAGCGTGGCTGAGGTAGTAGTGGCACAAGTAGAGTTGGGAGGTCTCCGCAGTAAGATATCCATGCTAGTAGAGTGACTCGAGGGAAATTCATGATCCTTTTGTTGGGGGCCTGTTGGGACACGGTCCCCTAGGGTTATTTTTGAGGCAAAAAGCCCAAGTTTTCCTTTATAGAATACAAAGTCTCCACAAGTTGTGGACACAGAGCGTGTAGATAGTAAAGTGTCATAAAGGGTTTTAGCCTTCTTTTATGTAAGTTGTGTAGGATTTTGTAGATCCACCCATGGTCCACGGAACATGGGATTGTATAAATAGGAGAATCTTAGAGAGTCTAAGTAAGAATCGATGATTAATATGAATGTAATGGGTCAGTAGAGAAAAGAGAAAAGAATTCTTAGAGTTGTGTCCGCAGCTGAGTGCGTGGACCCCTACATAGCTAAGTGCATAGAGAAGTCTTGAGTTTGTAAGCAAAACCGAAGTATTAATAAAGGGATTATTCCAGAAATTCCTATATTTTGTCCATTTACTTTTGCTATGAATGAATGTGCTTTTATGTTGTAATGAATGATGGGTTATGAAGTAATACTATATTGTTGCGCGACTTTACATTATTGATGTTGTTATATGAATGCACTTAATATTAATTGTTTATCCAAAGCATATTTTATTGCATGTTAAAGTTCTCAACGCTTAGGCCGATCTGGGTAAAACACAGGATTAGGAGTAATCACAGAGGCACGTAAGTGGTTGATTCACCTATTTAGGGCCTGCGAAAGATAGTCGTGACCATTCACAGAGGTATCAAAGATGATTAACAGTAGTTATATCAATAAGCCCTAAGGGCTTATCGATCTGCACGAAGGCAGGTTTAGGGCATAAAACGACATTACATTAATCTCTGGGTGTGTAAACTTGGTTCTAGCATCCCCCCATACTGCTTTGGGTGAGACTTCAACCCACACTCCACGGATTGATGCCGAAAGGGCCAGTAGTGTAGGGATTTGTTTGGAAAAACTAACTCTAAACCTGGTTCAGGAACCACTAAGCCCATAGTGAGCAGGGTAGTTTTGAGTCTGTAATATCATATTGAAGATCAATAAAGAAGATTACCAAAGAAATACTATGTATATCTGTTTATTTCTATTTAATTTTGTTTACGATATATGTCATGGATGAATAATGTGTTCATGAAATATTTATCTAATGATGCACGATTCACTTGAATAAGTCTTAAGAAATGTACGCAATTCATGTTAAGTACTTCTGCGAAGACTATGATAGATTTTGTTATGTTTACTAACTACTTAAGTAGATCTGCGCGAACTGTGATCTAGGGTTGTTTTCTGGTGCATGTAAGTGGATGAATATATTGTTAGGATTCCAAAAAGACCAATCGTAGACCTTCGTGAAGGTCTAAAGACTGTTTAAGTAGAGTTTCGGTACCAAGCCCTAAGGGCTTGTTGATCTGCACGAAGGCAGATCTAGGTCACTAAAAGACATCACACTAATCTCTGGATGCGGAAACTTGGTTGCAACATACCCCCATATTGCTTCGGGTAAGACTACAGCCTGGGCTACGCAGGTTGTTGCCAAAAGGGCTAGTAGTGTAGGGTTTTGTTGGTTAATGCAAGTAACTTTGAACCTAGGTCAGGACCCCCTAAGCCAACATGAGGTGATTTTATCTGTGTTGGTAATGTCTTGATGTGTTATTTTTAAATGTATGCCAATATTTGGGTATGTGTGAAGTTATGTATTCCAACGAAGGTATGAATCAGAAAGTGCAGATCTGCACACAGGTTTTATAGCCTGAAAGGCGCGTACACACATGAGCGTAATATTGGTAAATCATGTATACTCGAGTTTATTTCGTGAAAGGTGTCTACACACATATACGATTTAAGGAAAGCGCATACAAAAACTAGGGTTCTAATGAAAAGGATGTCTGATCAGTTTAATCAGTCTTGTTGTGTTTTTGTTCTCTGTCAATGAAGTATTCTTGATGATCAGGGCTTAAACAGTGATGTTTTGATTAAGGATTAATTAATTGAACAATAATGATGCTGCTAGCTGTTTGTGATTGAAGTTCAGTGAAGGTTCCATGATTGTTTCAGAATGATGTAGTGGATCTGAATATGATTTAGTAGTTGTTTCAGAGTGATAGTGATTCAACTTTCAGGTTTAAGTTTTTCAACATCTGTACATGGGTATGCTTCATGAAAAGCGCATACACGTGTAGGTTTTCTATAGTAAAGTAGCATATATATTGTGATATATGGATGATCAAAGTTTGCAATAACATAATATGGTTTCTGTGATGTGCAGTATGTTGATTGGTGTTCTAGTTACAAAGATCTAACTGTTCTAGATGTTTAAGTTTGGGTTTCAGTTGATTGGTTGAGTTTTGGTTGTTTCAAAGATTGGGTTTCAGTTGATGATTGAGTGATTTGTTGAAAAGATCAATTTCAGTTTTGATATTTGGTTTTGGGCTTAAATGTTCGTAGTGTGTCTAAATTGAAAATTTGATAAAATGTGGCCTACAAGTTGTTATGTTTTGAAGCAGGTGGATCTAGTATGAAAATTTATGAAACGTGGTCCCCAGAGGTGTTGAGAGTTGGAGCCTTCAATGAGGGAGTTGAATCTTCCTTCCAGTGGTAGATGGTAAATCATATTTTTTGGGTTGGATATCTCTTCCGATGTGTGCTGGTAAATGAGATCATGGGGTTGGAGCTCCCTTCCAGTGGGTGCTGGAAAATGAGATCAGGGGGTTGGTGCTCCCTTCCAGTGGGCGTTGGAGAATGAGTGAAGGTTGTAGCCTTCTACAGGTGGGTTCATGCGTACTCGTAAGATTTTGGACCAGTGCAAGATTGTAAAAATATTTTCTTTATATTAAATAAGATAGAGACTGTTGGATACCTATAGTAATAGGTTTCATATTTCATGATTGATTATTGAAAATCCAAATATGCTCTGCTTTGTTACTACAAAGATCCCATATTTCCAGGAAATCAGAGGTGTGTGAAATACTTCAAATATTGAGGACCTTATTACAAATTTTGTGGATGATTCAACAGTTCAAGCTGGATCATGCCATGTTTCAATTTTGAGTTGTAGAATAGAGAAAGAAGTCTGTCCAAACAGCTTAACCTTGGCAGACAAGTAGTTCAGGTAGAGAAACAAAGGTTCCCAAAAGTGTAATCTGGGACCTTGGAAGAGATAAGGGTAGAAGCAGATAGAGGAAAAAGGGAAAAAGCCAAAGAAAAGAAAAGGCAATTGAGGGTTGCAAGTCCAAATGCCCCTCCAAGAAGAAACAAAAAATGCTAGGTGAAATAGTTGGGTAGGCAGTTGTGGTTGCAGAAAAGACATGTTCACCATTACATAGTTGTCAAAGATGTTTTGCCAAGGCAATGAACATATCAGCAAAAGGTGGTGAATTTCATGGATTCACAGCAGAGAGCATCACTAACTTCTCTTTTTCCCCTCTACTTCATCATTAACATCCCCTTTCTCTAAGTCCCCCTCCTTCACTTTACTAACTCCTAATTCTACTATTTAACTCCCTTATTTTACCCCTTGCCCTAATAGTAATAACACTAAGGTGTATAAAACCCCAAATGTTATATATATTCCCTCCCCTAGGCATAATAGCCGAGAATTCTGCAAAAAGGGACCATAATGGCACCTGGCCACCATGGTGAACCTATCTCCACCCTTCTTCCCTTTGCTGCAAATCATTTCCCCTCAAAAAATACCTTTGCATGGGTAAAACCCCTCTCTAAACCCCTTTGACCTATAAAACCCTCTGCAAACCTTACAAAAAGCAAAATTCCGCCTTCAGCACATTCCCAAATGCGAGCGCGGGTGGTCAGAATTGAAACATTTGAAAACCATGCCAAAAACCCACAAACAGGTTAATATTTCCGCCGCATTATCGGCCGTGCACCTCACACCTCCGCCAGCCGTCGGATCAAGCCTTCCAGATCCGACGGCCCACAGCAATATCGGAGCACCATCCGCAACCGCACGTTAACTCCCGAGAACGTGACGTTGCGCCTCGTCACGCCTCCGCCACGCGTCGCCCGATGGACCATCTCGGAGCTCCCTCTGACACCCTGGGTGCCGTACTCTAACCGCCCCGAGAGACCGTGACGGTTAGAGCCTTAGCCATAACCCTCACGGTTTCACCTCCGCCCGTCCACCATTAACCTTTCTGCCACGTCCAGCTCACCGCTGACTGGACTGCCACCTCACCGCCCTTTGACCAGTCGCCTTCTGCCACGTCCTCTCCGATGACGTCAGCTGACGTCACATCACCGTGACCCACCAATGACGTCATGCTGACGTCATTGTAAAAAAGCGCCAAACGGGTAAAAACCTCATATTAACCAAATTTTACGCGTTTTTTCACCATTTCATCGTTATTCCGTCTGAACTCTCTGCTCAACTATTTCTACCCGGATTTCCGCCAACCGGTAAAATTAGCTAAAGCGACCACTCCAGCAGCTGCAGTACACCTTACCACGATTTCTGCACGTCGAATTACAGGTATTTACACTGCCCTGCCTTCCATACGACCTGCATTCGGCTCAAAACTGCTCACAGGCATAGTAGGACCGTAAAATAGACTTTTTCACCGTTAGAATCTAGTTATACCTCCACTATTGTCTCTGTGAAGTCCAAAAATTCCCTGCAGAGTCGTAATAAACCGCAATTCATCTAAAAACCCCTCGGTTCTGCGTTTTCCCGGCAAATGCACTGCTAAATACCTCTGAACTACTACCAGAAGCTCAATTGGGCCTCAAAGAGGCTCTGTTACCAATCACCAGCAGTATTTCAATTTCTAGCTGGTGAATTCCCCTCTGACAGTTCAGAAAATCAAGTTTTTACCACAGAGGGCAATCTGCAGTCTGTTTTTACCCATTCACCTGGCAAAGTGCAATAGTTTGCCCCTTCAGAAGCTATGGAGACTCCCATTGCTCTCAATATCAAGCCTATCAATGCTCCCCACCAAGAATTGGCATGGAAGCCCCTGGGAGACATGGATTACCAGATGTTGGACTGGTTTCCTATGGGAACTAAGTATAATATCCTGATGCTAAATGAACTGAGAGCCCAGCACATGAGTGGAGCAGATATCTTGGGGATTTGGGAATCAAATTTGCCCATATACAACCTTCCCCAAGTTAATCCCATGCCAGAACTTATCTACAGTTGCCAGGAGTGCTATGACCCCAGCCAAAGGGCAGTCATTAGCCCCACAGGCCTAGTCCTGTTTCAGATCACTCCAGAGAGTATAAATCAGATGCTGCATTTCCATACAGCCAAGAAACTGACCCCTCTTTCCATGCAAGATTTGATAAAGAGAGGAAATAACCTGTCTAATGACCAGATTGTGAAGATTAACCAGCTATTTGTCACACCTAGCTCTGAAGCAGTCAGAACCCCTCCCATTGGGTACCAATACCTGAATGAGTTGGGCAGGATGATGGTGGACTTGATTGGATATGTCCTGGGATTCAGAGGACTGGAAGATGTAGATGACAGCATATTGGCAATGCTGTCCATATTTTCCCCTGGTAAGCCTCCAGCTATCTACTATGATTATGCTACTTATATAGCTGAGAAGATTCATGACCAGTTCATGAATTTGAGGAGGGAGAGGCTGTTCAGATACACCTCCTACATATACCATCTTTTCCTGTTCAACCAGCCAGCTACCTTCTCTGTCCCTTTGAGGCCACTCAACGCCCAAGGAACTCCAAGATCAGTTGTTTTTTGGACCCCTGTGTTTCATTGTACCTCAGTATCACCTTATACATACTGTGAATTTATTGATTTATTTGTACATCCAGCTCTAACAGTGCTGCAAGGTGCCCCTCCTCCTAGACTGACCGATGATATGAAGAGAATTCTTCACTTAAACAAGCTTTACAACATCGGCAACTGGTACTTCTACCAGAATCACACAGTCATTAGGGTGTATGGATGTGAATTAAATCCATTTAGGCTGCCAAGGTACGTTCCCATGAGACTGTTTGCCTTAGAATATTTCAGGCAGTTTGGGAACTCAGATTACCTACACTTTCAGAGTAAAAACAAGAAATCACAGTTGAAAGTGAGAAACCAGCTAGGTCCCTTCTTATACAACAGGAAGGAGGAAGGCTGGAAAGAGGCAGACAGGATCCTGGAAGGTCTCCAGTTGAAAACTAGTTTTGAGTGGATTCCATATGACCCTAACCACTCTATTTCCCTCAGGAGGATCAGGTATAAGTTAGGCAACTATGCACATGCAAGATTACCTGAAATTGAAAAATATGCAAATGCACCAGATTGGGAAGAGGGCACATTAGTAGAGCAAATGACTAGTGAAGAAATACTTGAGCAAGAGGCTAGAAATGTCCAAAAACAAGCTGACTTGGAAACTTGTGGACAGGTGCCTATTTCCTACAGGAGGCAAATTGGAGCAGCCACCACAACACCAGCAACACAACAGCAAACTGCCGAGCAGACAACCCAAGCAGCAAGCAAGGACAAAGGCAAACAGGTGGAACAGCCACCTATATTAACAGAAGAACAGGTTGACACCTTGCTACAGCAGCAAGAAGAAATGGAACAGCAGGAGTTGGGGCAGCAACAAGACAAATCACAAACTAGTGGGCAGCAGCCATTGCAGCAGGAAAAAGGGACAGATTTACCTGGTTCCACAGAACAGCAGCCCCAAACAGAGGTGCCTCCAAGGACAGACACCAATGTGGACAGCTCAGTCCTCCAAACACCTCAGAAGGAGGACTTAACCAGAAAGAGAGAAAGAGAGACCCCCCAGACTTCATCCTTTATCAGAGGGGAGAAGAGACAAAGGTTGAATGACTCCCAAGAGGAGGACATAGCAATAAGGCAGGCCATGGGCATGGGCCCACCCAGTGGAGAACTCTCGGCCAGCTCATCTCAAAGAGGACAAGATATGACAATGGGAGGAGAGGTCAGCTCTTCTGGCCAGCATAGAGAGGGGCACTCCAGCATAAAGCAGCAGTTTATAGATATCAAAAGGAGGAGTGATCCCATCAAGGTGCAATTATACAATCACCTGCTGAATTTGGCACCCAGCAACCAGCAGAGACTAATGTCTGCTTTTGATGTGAGTGAGGGCAAAATGATAATGAGCCATTTCATGCCCACAACTCTACATCCTCAGTCCACCTCGGACTATTTAAGGACCAATATGGAGGTTCTGGCTAAAGATATTCACCCCATGGATAAGATAGAGTTACACAAGCAAACGGGTGAAATGGTGTATGCCTCCCTGGCAGATGAGACACTGGAAAATTACAAGTTAAAGAGCAGCCTAGACAATACATCATCCCAGCTAGAATTGGAACGAGCATCCTCACAAGCCAAGGACAACAGGATCAAATCCTTGGAGGAGGTAATCATAGAGATAGGACATGATCCCAAGGATGTCAAAGGCATCCAAGAACTGCTGAAAATAAGGGATGCAGACATGGCAGCCCTGAGAAAGAAGATCAAGCTCCCGGCCACCATCCATCCACAGGCAGATGAAGTTGCCCAGCAAAGGCAAGAAAAAGATACCACAGACCTGCTGGTATCCTTATACAAAGAGCTGGTCAGGGTCCAAGACCAACTAGGACAGGCTGAGGCTGCAAAAGCATCACTAGAGGCAGCCATGAAACAAAAAGGAGAAGGTCAATCCTCCCAGCCTCCTCCACTAATAATAAATCTTGAGGAAGTACCTCCGATCATCACTCCTCCCCCTCAGCAAACAGGAGCTACAGCACCATCCACAGCCCCAACTACAACATCAGAGCAGGCTGCTAGCTTAGACATGCAAAAGCTACAAGCAGAGATCCGAGCTATGGAATCTCAAATGAAAGAGCTGGATGGGCTCAAACAGAACTTGGCCAATGTTAATGAGAAATTTGATAAAAGCAAACAGAATGAGGCAGCCAAGGAGAGAGAGGTGAAGACCCTTAAGAGAAGGATTGCTGAGCTGGAGAAAGAGCTTGCATTGGAAAAGGTAACTGCTCAGATGAAAGCAGTATTATGGAGCAACATTGGAAGATCCATTGCCAACCAGTGGCAATATATTGAGACTATGGATGAGCAAATGGTGCTCATCACCAAAGCAAACAAGGAGATACAGAGAGCCAGGGCAAGCCTTGGACACATGCCAGAAGCAGCTACCAGGATGATCAATATCCTGAATTACAAGACCAGCACTCAATTGGCTACCATGGGGATCAACAACAGGACAGAAACAATTGCCATAGCCAAGAGAGTTGTTACATTGAGGAACTTGGTTGGAACCCTGGAGAGAAGGACACAGGATATGCAAACAGAAATTAACAGATTCCTGGAGAAGTTTGTAACACTGCAGAACAGAGGCCTCCCCAACATTTTGAGCAGCGTGGGAAGACTACTCACCTTGGACAACTATAACAAAAGAATTGATGCCCAGGCAGGAGTAGAAATTTCAAGACAATCCAGCACTTCAGCAGATGCAGGGCCAGCTACAGGGCAGATTATGTTTGACAGGGTGGAGAACCTGTTTTTTCTCATGAATGAAATAGAGCATCTGTTTGACACACCACCCAACTTCTTCAAATTCACAGAAGCAGATGAGACTCTAGGGGCAATTTTGGCACATCAACTGCCCACACAGGATGTCTGGAGGCATTTGACCCAGACAATTTTGATAGGCCAGAACCAATAGCGCAGAAGGAAAAAGGCAGACACGCGCAGTGACAATTTTGGGAATTAATATCTACAGAAAAAGCAAAGGCTGAGCCAACTCAGCCAGACCAGTCACTCACCACCACCAGCAGTCAAAGTCACAGCTGACAGGTCCGAGACACAGTGTACCAGCCTACAGTCGGGTTTTCTATGCATTAACTCCAAATGTTCAGACCGACTTAGCTATTCTTATAAAGCTAAATATCTTCTGACAGAGCATTAAAATGCCTGTACTGTGTATTAAATGTGTAATAAATTTTTGACATAATATCTTAAAGAGTTGGTGAGAATGTAAAGACTGAGATAACGCAGAACTCAGATATTTCTGTAAACCACCGCTAGTATATATACACCCTTAACAGATGCTGAAGGGGGTTGCTGTAATTTTCTCTTGGAGAACTTCCATCTGCTGTAATATTTTCAGAGAATTAATACAAAGGAGGAATGGAACTTCCGGAAGCTTGGTGCATTTGATGTCTTGTGGTGAATGATGCCTGTTATAGGATTCCATGGGTGTTGCTTTAAAACTATAAGTATTTTCAAATCTTCTGTTATGTGTTTTTTAGAGTCTTTTGTTCTCTTTGGTTGTTTAAATGTCTTACACTTGATAGTAAGGTGAAAGAATAGTTTCAGGATTTAATCAAGCATTACCCTGAACTCAAACCTGAACTGTCATCTATGTTTTCTTCAGAAACAGTAATAGAAATTGCAATTCTTAACTGCTGCACTTCAAACTGTCTCTTTGCTGTAACAGACTATTCCCAGGGATTCAAATTATTGCCCCTGTGACCTCTGTTTTCTCCTCCAAATTCTGTCACTTGGAAATATGTAAACAATAAGTGGAAATTCTTAAATGCTTTCACTTCGTGCTGCCTGTTTCCTGTCATTTAGCCAAAAATATGTTTTAATAAAGCACTCAAAAGGCCCTGTAAGTTCCATCTTTCATCTCACAGATTCAAACACATTAAGCCACAGACTCCATTGCCCAATGATATTCGACCTGCCTGAAAACTACATCACTGAAGTCTAAGGGAATTTCATCAACCAAAACACAAACATAACCTGTACTCAATACCTAGCCTAAAACACCATCACTGTAGATATAAATCACAAAGAGAGAGCCCTCTCTGATCACTGTTTGGCTAGAAACAGTGATTAAAAGATTGGTCAGTGGTTACCCCGGCCGTATTCCCTTGGGAGTCATAGGGAACAACCTGGGTGTTAACATAATTGGCGACTCCACTGGGGAACTAAGACTATTCAATCACTATCTATCTTCCAAAGCTTTCATCAAGCCTGAAACTAGCCAAGACATCTTAGGACTGTTTCTCTAATACAGGGGCAGTCTTAGGGAAGAGCTAACTAGGGAAACTTATCCTAGCTTTGAAACATATATAGTCATTCCAGAGTTCTTATTTAGCCCTTGTAAATACAAAACTTCTGTATAAAGTCCTGAAAGAATACTTAGAAGCTGGCTCCTAAAAGAAACCCAAGGCATACTAGGGCACACCCTGACCCTGATCAACCCATCATTGTTGATAACCCAAATATCATCCCAAAGAACATAAGGAAACAGCACAAGCAGGATAAACCTGCTGATTCAGATATAAGGTCAGACCAACCCATCCTCATTCCCACTCCTTGCAAAGTCCTTTTTCGTTCCACACCCAATTCCCCTAGTTCATCTTCAACCCCTCAAAGTCCTACCTTTCCATCTTCACCATCTGCACATACTCACTCAACCAGTTCTCCACTTGTTACCCATCTTATTAACCCAATCACACCTGTAATCCCAGTTGTCCCATTTGTTCCTATCAACCCTATCAACCCTATAAACATGGCTAACAGATATGCACCATTGCAGATTCCAGCCAATGCTCCAGCCCTACCCCAAGATTATCAAACCAGACTCTCATTTTTTGATTCCCATGGCCCTTTGACGGCCATCCAGCATGCTAAAAAGATGCAAGACCACTTTGAGACCTATGAAATTGATGATGATAGTGTCAGGATGAGAATCTTTGTTCAAAGCTTAACTGGGGATGTCAGAACTTGGTTTAGGTCCTTAAATGCAAATTCAATTGCAACCCCTGAAGCTTTATACCAGGAATTTACCAACAGATGGGAGAAAAAGAGAGATCCCCACCACATACTCGGTGAATATAACACTATTAAAAGAGGTCCCCAAGAAACGGTGTTAGAGTATTGTGCCAGGTTTAATAACATATACAATGCTATCCCTCAGAACTTAAGACCCCCTCCTGATTTGGCCCTTTATAATTTCCCTGATGGTTTTGATTCTGATATGGCCTATCAGTTGAGAGAAAGAGACCCTCCAACCCTTGCAGAAGCTCAAAGGGTTGTAGTCACTGTAGAGGCCAACCTAATTGCCAAAAGAAACAGGGCAAAGCTGGAAAAGAAAACTGGCCTCAAAGAAGAACCCTCGGGTTTTGACCAAAAGCTAGATGCAATTCTAAACAGCATGAAGAGGTTGGGGGAGAGAGTGGAATCAGTAGAAAGAAAATCATCATGGGAGGCACCACAAAACAATCCTCCTAGAAACCCAAATTTCAGGAGAGTCCAGAACCCCAATATAGGAAAGACTAATGCTGACCAAGATATCAGACCCCCTTTTCAAGAAAACTATGCAGAAACTTCTTCTGCAAATCAGCTAAATGAAGACCCTGAAATCAATCTAATAGGTCTGGATGGCAAAAGTCATGTATTCTTAACCCAAGAAGACCATGAGGAGGATGAAGGCAATATATTTCAAACTAAGTCAGGGGAATCCTTTGATTTCAAACAAGGATATGACATTGCTGTCTATGAAGTCCACAAACAATACAAACTAAGGAGTAGGACTGTAAATGTAAATCAACCCGAAAAGATAAAAGAAAAACAGCAAATCAAGGAAAGCTCAGCCACTGAAACTGATCATGTGCCAAACTTGCCTACAAAGGAAGTAGTGGTTGAAGAAGTTACTGATCCACTGTCCCCATCAAAACAACCCATGGCAACCTTATCCTCTGAGCCTAACCCAAACATGGCCCCTCAAGACATCAATATTAGGGCCAGGTTCCAAAATCAAGAGGGAATCCCACCAGAAGATGTAACAAACAAAGAAAGAACTGCAACCCGTGACCCCAAAATGCAAATTGACAAACCCTTTGACTTAGGAGTAGAGATTGCCAAGTTAAAGGTAGCAATTCCCCTCTCAGAGCTAGCAAAGCATGACATGTACAAACAACAGATTAAAAAATCCCTTCAGCTCACCAATAGCAGAGATGATGTAAATGTGTTAGATGACACTCCAGAATTACTATTTGGTCCAGAGGTAGATGGAAAAACAGTAGTCACAGGGGTTTTACCGTTTTATGTCAGCTTACATATACATGACAAAATTCTGCACAATGCAATGTTTGACTCAGGAGCCTCTCATAACCTGATGCCAAAAGCAGTCATGGAAAGATTAAACTTAGATATCACAAGACCATACAAAGACTTGTTTTCTTTTGATTCTAGTCAAGTCAAGTGCCTGGGTCTGATTAAGGATTTGTGTGTGTCCCTGGTCCAATTCCCCAACAAAACCATTTTGATGGATGTTGTTGTTGCGGATATACCACCCAAGTATGGGATGCTACTATCAAGATCATGGGGAGCAAAGCTTCAAGGCTCCCTGCAGTTAGACATGTCATATGCAACCATCTCTGTCTTTGGACAACCAAAAAGACTTTATAGGGAAACACTCATGAAGTATATGGTTAGCAGTGAAGAAAAACCCCAAAATTTCCCAATATATGCTGTTCATTCGGACATAGACTCTTACATCCTCTTTAATGACAACATAGGCCTCTCGGACAGTCACATTAGCACAGAGACATTTAAACCAGAACAAAACATCATTCCAACAAGTAGCACCTGTCAAACATCAATCAGCCCAACAAAACACTTTAGCTCTCCCCTAGGAGTCAAAGATGGTCAAACAAGTGATGAAGCTATCCTGGAAAACAAATGGGAGAAGAAACCCCAACTCATGCTCACACTGCCATCCCATGAACAGAACCTCAAATCTCCTGACCAGCAAGGCATCTTGTGGGTCTTAGAATTTGATGGCTCGGTTAACAAGCTAGGAGCAGGAGCTGGAGTATGGATACATAACAAAGAGAAAGGCTATGCAACAGGCAAGGCCTACAGGTTGAATTTTAGATGCACCAACAACATGGCAGAATATGAAGCTCTATTACTAGGCCTCAAGATTGCAAAATCATTGCAAGCACCTAGCCTCTCTATCAAGGGAGACTCTGATCTGGTCATTCAACAAGTAAAAGGAAATTTTGTCACTAATGACAAGAGACTGAGATCCTACAGGTCTGCTGTAATTGAAATATTAGAGACCTTTCATGAGTTTGCTATCACAAAAATTCCAAGGGGCCACAACCTTCATGCACATAGCCTGGCAACATTTGCCAGCACTTTCAAATTCCCACTGGAACCTAACAACTGTTTCACAGCTGAGGTCAGGTACAGACCCTCTATTCCAAACAATGTCAGAGAATGGCAAGTATTTGAGGATGACACGCAAATAAACAATTTTTTAACCTTGCAACAAGAGTTCACAGGATTAAATATTGATGTTGAGACAGCATGTCAATCACAAATGCTTGAGACAGCATGTCAATCACAAATGCTTGAGACAGCATGTCAATCACAAATGCTTGAGACAGCAAGTCAATCACAAATACTTAATGAAGCATGTCAGTCACAAATACAGTTTCAACAATCTGCTCACCCAATGTCACCTAGGACAGCAAAACAACTACTCAGCCCAACCATTTTCAACAATGAAAACATTCAACAAATTAAACAAATGGACTGTGAAGAGATGAGTAACATTGAAACTGAAATCATACAACTCAAAGACAACTTCCTCCCAGTGGGCCTTACCCCATTAGAGGATATTTTTGACTCAAATGACATCCCTAGGAAGCCAAAGATGCAGCCATTAGATGCAAGAGTTGAAGAATGCAATATTGGCACTATGGAAAAGCATAAGATAGTCAAGCTGTCCGCCTCTTTGCCCCCTAATCAAAAGCCCAAATATGTTGATCTCTTTAAAGAATTTCAAGATGTCTTTGCCTGGGGATATGAAGATCTCAAGTCCTATGACACATCTGTCATCCAGCATACCATCCCTCTCAAGCCTAATCAAAAACCATTCAAACAGAAATTGAGAAGGATCAATCCTGTGCTCCTTCCTTCCATTGAAAAAGAGTTGCATAAAATGTTCAAAGCTGGTATTATAGCACCAATCAGATTCTCTGAATGGATTTCAAATTTAGTCCCTACCAGAAAGAAAACTGGTGAAATCAGACTTTGTGTAGACTTAAGGAATCTGAATCAAGTTTCACTCAAAGATAACTACCCTTTACCAAAAATGGATCACATCCTCCAAAGAGTAGTGGGAGCCTCAAGGATATCACTGCTTGATGGATTCTCAGGCTTCAATCAAATTTTAGTGCACCCTGATGATCAAGACAAAACTGCATTTACTACCCCATGGGGAACTTTCAAGTATGTGAAAATGCCCTTTGGATTGAAGAATGCAGGGGCAACATTTCAAAGAGCAATGGACATTGCTTTTGCAAAAGAAATTCATGATTTCTTGGTCATTTATTTAGATGATCTTACACCCTTTTCGAAATCTGACCAAGAACATTTGAAACATTTAAGACAGATTTTCATAACATGCAGAAAATATGGCATCTCCTTAAACCCCAAGAAGTCTTTATTTGGTTTGGAAGAAGGGAAACTTTTAGGACACATCATTTCAAAAGATGGCATTAGAATTGATCCAGATAGGATACAAGCGATCCTACAAATGCCTCACCCTAGGAATGTTAAAGAGTTGCAAGGATTCTTAGGAAAACTCAACTTTTTAAGAAGGTTCATCCCAAATTTAGCAGAGTTGATCAGACTACTAAACAATATGCTAAAGAAAGACTCAAAGGTCAAGTGGACTGTGGAAGCAAAGCAAGCCTTTGAAAGCATAAAATTGGCCTTAACCCAAACCCCGGTATTAACTAATCCTCAGTTTGACAGAGACTTTATTATTTTTTCTTTTGCCTCCCAGCATACTATTGCTGCTGTATTATTGCAGAAAGATGATCAAGGGAATGAAAAGCCCATTGCTTTTTTCAGCAGAGCTCTTAGAGATGCTCCTTTGAAGTATCAAATAATGGAAAAACAAGCCTATGCCTTAATCAAAGCTATCAAAGATTTCAGGATTTATATCCTTTACTCTCATGTTGTGGCTTATGTACCAAGTCCTATTGTCAAAGACATTCTCACCCAAGAAAACTTAGAGGGTAGAAGAGGAAAATGGATTGCAAACATACTTGAATTTGACATTGAAATAAAACCTACAAAGCTGATTAAAGGGCAAGGTTTGGCCAAGTTAATGACAGAAGCAAATTTCCA
The DNA here is from genome assembly GCA_031772625.1 of Pinus tabuliformis. Lineage (NCBI taxonomy): Eukaryota > Viridiplantae > Streptophyta > Pinopsida > Pinales > Pinaceae > Pinus > Pinus tabuliformis. Next base: position 511,768,934 of record CM062806.1, on the reverse strand, counting down.
AGCCTTAGATATCAACCAACTGGACAGTGAAACAGAGCTGGCGACTCCAAAGATCAATGTAGCCTTTGAACAATCTCCATGGTACTCTGATGTCTGTTATGTGTTACAAAACCTGTGTGCTCCCCCAGGACTGTCCAGAACTAAGTCTAGATTTCTAAAAATGAAAACATCTAAGTTTTGTGTGATGGATGAGAATCTACTATGGAAAAACCATGAAGGTATTTTGCTGCACTGTCTTATTGAGAGTGAAACTGACAACATCATGCAAGAATTCCATGCTGGAGACTGTGGTGGACATCTATACTGGAAGTCCACTGTAGACAAATTATTAAGGGCTGGCTATTACTGGCCCACTATGTTCTCTGATGTGAAGAAATTCACAACATCATGCCATAAGTGCCAGTTGTTTGAAGGCAGAAGACAGTTGCTGCCACTTCCTTTGAGGCCCATTTCAACAGAAAGACCTTTTCAACAATGGGGCTTGGATTTCATTGGAGAGATTCATCCCTCATCTTCAGGACAACACAGATGGATTTTGACTGCAACAGACTACTTCACCAAGTGGATTGAAGCTACCCCATGCAGACAAGCAAATGACTCAGTGATCATTCAATTTTTAGAGAACAATATACTGGCTAGATTTGGCTGCCCAGACAAAATAATAACAGACAATGCCGCTGCCTTCAAATCCAAGAAAATGGTAAACTTCTGCCATAAATTTCACATTACTTTGGGCCATTCTACAGCTTACTATCCTCAGGGAAATGGTCTTGCTGAATCATCAAACAAAAGCTTGATAAACATCATAAAGAAAGTGCTGGAAGAGAACAAAAAGAACTGGCACAAGAAACTAGTAAATGCTTTATGGGCAGATAGATTAACCACCAAAAGATCAATTGGGACCAGCCCATATGAGTTAGTCTATGGATTAGAGGCCAGATTTCCTTCATCACTAGGGGTGCCAGTTATGAAACTTCTACAAGAAAGTCAAGTAGAGCCAAATGATATGCAAAGAAGGATCAACCAGATAATCTGTTTACAGCAGACCAGAGAACAAGTTTTCAGCAGAGTGCAAATACTGCAAGAAAAACTGAAAAAGGCCTTTGACAGAAGAACCAAGGCAGAAGACTTTAATCTAGGAGACGAAGTTTTAAAGTGGGATGCAAGAAGAGAAGAGAAAGGGAAACATGGGAAATTTGATTCTTTGTGGAAGGGACCATTTGCTGTCCAAGCAGTACAAGGTAATAACACTTATTTCCTTAAAAGTTTGACTGTGACTGAACTAGATGAAGGTCCTGTCAATGGCAGGATGCTGAAGCACTATTATGATGGTTCACTATGATAAGGATCCAAAGGTTCAGTGTATATATGCAGGCCTACATATGTTTTCTATTGTTAGTTTGTAAAAAGAGGTTTTCCAAGTGCTGCAACTAGCAGCAATAGGCAGATAGAACCAGAGGTTCCCCAACAAAAAGCACACAATTTTGACAGGTTACATGCATCAGATCTCAAAGATTAAGATGGACAATCAAGGAACAAGGCAATCTGACCTGCTGTTCTTGGTCTTTCAAAAGAAAAACCATCCCCATGTGGAGCCACTGTTGGATACCTATAGTAATAGGTTTCATATTTCATGATTGATTATTGAAAATCCAAATATGCTCTGCTTTGTTACTACAAAGATCCCATATTTCCAGGAAATCAGAGGTGTGTGAAATACTTCAAATATTGAGGACCTTATTACAAATTTTGTGGATGATTCAACAGTTCAAGCTGGATCATGCCATGTTTCAATTTTGAGTTGTAGAATAGAGAAAGAAGTCTGTCCAAACAGCTTAACCTTGGCAGACAAGTAGTTCAGGTAGAGAAACAAAGGTTCCCAAAAGTGTAATCTGGGACCTTGGAAGAGATAAGGGTAGAAGCAGATAGAGGAAAAAGGGAAAAAGCCAAAGAAAAGAAAAGGCAATTGAGGGTTGCAAGTCTAAATGCCCCTCCAAGAAGAAACAAAAAATGCTAGGTGAAATAGTTGGGTAGGCAGTTGTGGTTGCAGAAAAGACATGTTCACCATTACATAGTTGTCAAAGATGTTTTGCCAAGGCAATGAACATATCAGCAAAAGGTGGTGAATTTCATGGATTCACAGCAGAGAGCATCACTAACTTCTCTTTTTCCCCTCTACTTCATCATTAACATCCCCTTTCTCTAAGTCCCCCTCCTTCACTTTACTAACTCCTAATTCTACTATTTAACTCCCTTATTTTACCCCTTGCCCTAATAGTAATAACACTAAGGTGTATAAAACCCCAAATGTTATATATATTCCCTCCCCTAGGCATAATAGCCGAGAATTCTGCAAAAAGGGACCATAATGGCACCTGCCCACCATGGTGAACCTATCTCCACCCCTCTTCCCTTTGCTGCAAATCATTTCCCCTCAAAAAATACCTTTGCATGGGTAAAACCCCTCTCTAAACCCCTTTGACCTATCAAACCCTCTGCAAACCTTACAAAAAGCAAAATTCCGCCTGCAGCACATTCCCAAATGCAAGCGCGGGTGGTCAGAGTTGAGACATTTGAAAACCATGCCAAAAAACCCACAAACAGGTTAATATTTCCGCCGCATTATCGGCCGCGCACCTCACACCTCCGCCAGCCGTCGGATCAAGCCTTCCAGATCCGACGGCCCACAACAATATCGGAGCACCATCCGCAACCGCACGTTAACTCCCGAGAACGTGACGTTGCGCCTCGTCACGCCTCCGCCACGCGTCGCCCGATGGACCATCTCGGAGCTCCCTCTGACACCCTGGGCGCCGTACTCTAACCGCCCCGAGAGACCGTGACGGTTAGAGCCTTAGCCATAACCCTCACGGTTTCACCTCCGCCCGTCCACCATTAACCTTTCTGCCACGTCCAGCTCACCGCTGACTGGACTGCCACCTCACCGCCCTTTGACCAGTCGCCTTCTGCCACGTCCTCTCCGATGACGTCAGCTGACGTCACATCACCGTGACCCACCAATGACGTCATGCTGACGTCATTGTAAAAAAGCGCCAAACGGGTAAAAACCTCATATTAACCAAATTTTACGCGTTTTTTCACCATTTCATCGTTATTCCGTCTGAACTCTCTGCTCAACTATTTCTACCCGGATTTCCGCCAACCGGTAAAATTAGCTAAAGCGACCACTCCAGCAGCTGCAGTACACCTTACCACGATTTCTGCACGTCGAATTACAGGTATTTACACTGCCCTGCCTTCCATACGACCTACATTCGGCTCAAAACTGCTCACAGGCATAGTAGGACCGTAAAATAGACTTTTTCACCGTTAGAATCTAGTTATACCTCCACTATTGTCTCTGTGAAGTCCAAAAATTCCCTGCAGAGTCGTAATAAACCGCAATTCATCTAAAAACCCCTCGGTTCTGCGTTTTCCCGGCAAATGCACTGCTAAATACCTCTGAACTACTACCAGAAGCTCAATTGGGCCTCAAAGAGGCTCTGTTACCAATCACCAGCAGTATTTCAATTTCTAGCTGGTGAATTCCCCTCTGACAGTTCAGAAAATCAAGTTTTTACCACAGAGGGCAATCTGCAGTCTGTTTTTACCCATTCACCTGGCAAAGTGCAATAGTTTGCCCCTTCAGAAGCTATGGAGACCCCCATTGCTCTCAATATCAAGCCTATCAATGCTCCCCACCAAGAATTGGCATGGAAGCCCCTGGGAGACATGGATTACCAGATGTTGGACTGGTTTCCTATGGGAACTAAGTATAATATCCTGATGCTAAATGAACTGAGAGCCCAGCACATGAGTGGAGCAGATATCTTGGGGATTTGGGAATCAAATTTGCCCATATACAACCTTCCCCAAGTTAATCCCATGCCAGAGCTTATTTACAGTTGCCAGGAGTGCTATGACCCCAGCCAAAGGGCAGTCATTAGCCCCACAGGCCTAGTCCTGTTTCAGATCACTCCAGAAAGTATAAATCAGATGCTGCATTTCCATACAGCCAAGAAACTGACCCCTCTTTCCATGCAAGATTTGATAAAGAGAGGAAATAACCTGTCTAATGACCAGATTGTGAAGATTAACCAGCTATTTGTCACACCTAGCTCTGAAGCAGTCAGAACCCCTCCCATTGGGTACCAATACCTGAATGAGTTGGGCAGGATGATGGTGGACTTGATTGGATATGTCCTGGGATTCAGAGGACTGGAAGATGTAGATGACAGCATATTGGCAATGCTGTCTATATTTGCCCCTGGTAAGCCTCCAGCTATCCACTATGATTATGCTACTTATATAGCTGAGAAGATCCATGACCAGTTCATGAATTTGAGGAGGGAGAGGCTGTTCAGATACACCTCCTACATATACCATCTGTTCCTGTTCAACCAGCCAGCTACCTTCTCTGTCCCTTTGAGGCCACTCAACGCCCAAGGAACCCCAAGATCAGTTGTTTTTTGGACCCCTGTGTTTCATTGTACCTCAGTATCACCTTATACATACTGTGAATTTATTGATTTATTTGTACATCCAGCCCTAACAGTGCTGCAAGGTGCCCCTCCTCCTAGACTGACCGATGATATGAAGAGAATTCTTCACTTAAATAAGCTTTACAACATCGGCAACTGGTACTTCTACCAGAATCACACAGTCATTAGGGTGTATGGATGTGAATTAAATCCATTTAGGCTGCCAAGGTACGTTCCCATGAGACTGTTTGCCTTAGAATATTTCAGGCAATTTGGGAACTCAGATTACCTACACTTTCAGAGTAGAAACAAGAAATCACAGTTGAAAGTGAGAAACCAGCTAGGTCCCTTCTTATACAACAGGAAGGAGGAAGGCTGGAAAGAGGCAGACAGGATCCTGGAAGGACTCCAGTTGAAAACTAGTTTTGAGTGGATTCCATATGACCCTAACCACTCTATTTCCCTCAGGAGGATCAGGTATAAGTTAGGCAACTATGCACATGCAAGATTACCTGAAATTGAAAAATATGCAAATGCACCAGATTGGGAAGAGGGCACATTAGTAGAGCAAATGACTAGTGAAGAAATACTTGAGCAAGAGGCTAGAAATGTCCAAAAACAAGCTGACTTGGAAACTTGTGGACAGGTGCCTATTTCCTACAGGAGGCAAATTGGAGCAGCCACCACAACACCAGCAACACAACAGCAAACTGCCGAGCAGACAACCCAAGCAGCAAGCAAGGACAAAGGCAAACAGGTGGAACAGCCACCTATATTAACAGAAGAACAGGTTGACACTTTGCTACAGCAGCAAGAGGAAATGGAACAGCAGGAGTTGGGGCAGCAACAAGATAAATCACAAACTAGTGGGCAGCAGCCATTGCAGCAGGAAAAAGGGACAGACTTACCTGGTTCCACAGAACAGCAGCCCCAAACAGAGATGCCTCCAAGAACAGACACCAATGTGGACAGCTCAGTCCTCCAAACACCTCAGAAGGAGGACTTAACCAGAAAGAGAGAAAGAGAGACCCCCCAGACTTCATCCTTTATCAGAGGGGAGAAGAGACAAAGGTTGAATGACTCCCAAGAGGAGGACATAGCAATAAGGTAGGCCATGGGCATGGGCCCACCCAGTGGAGAACTCTCGGCCAGCTCATCTCAAAGAGGACAAGATATGACAATGGGAGGAGAGGTCAGCTCTTCTGGCCAGCATAGAGAGGGGCACTCCAGCATAAAGCAGCAGTTTATAGATATCAAAAGGAGGAGTGATCCCATCAAGGTGCAATTATACAATCACCTGCTGAATTTGGCACCCAGCAACCAGCAGAGACTAATGTCTGCTTTTGATGTGAGTGAGGGCAAAATGATAATGAGCCATTTCATGCCCACAACTCTACATCCTCAGTCCACCTCGGACTATTTAAGGACCAATATGGAGGTTCTGGCTAAAGATATTCACCCCATGGATAAGATAGAGTTACACAAGCAAACGGGTGAAATGGTGTATGCCTCCCTGGCAGATGAGACACTGGAAAATTACAAGTTAAAGAGCAGCCTAGACAATACATCATCCCAGCTAGAATTGGAACGAGCATCCTCACAAGCCAAGGACAACAGGATCAAATCCTTGGAGGAGGTAATCATAGAGATAGGACATGATCCCAAGGATGTCAAAGGCATCCAAGAACTGCTGAAAATAAGGGATGCAGACATGGCAGCCCTGAGAAAGAAGATCAAGCTCCCGGCCACCATCCATCCACAGGCAGATGAAGTTGCCCAGCAAAGGCAAGAAAAAGATACCACAGACCTGCTGGTATCCTTATACAAAGAGCTGGTCAGGGTCCAAGACCAACTAGGACAGGCTGAGGCTGCAAAAGCATCACTAGAGGCAGCCATGAAACAAAAAGGAGAAGGTCAATCCTCCCAGCCTCCTCCACTAATAATAAATCTTGAGGAAGTACCTCCGATCATCACTCCTCCCCCTCAGCAAACAGGAGCTACAGCACCATCCACAGCCCCAACTACAACATCAGAGCAGGCTGCTAGCTTAGACATGCAAAAGCTACAAGCAGAGATCCGAGCTATGGAATCTCAAATGAAAGAGCTGGATGGGCTCAAACAGAACTTGGCCAATGTTAATGAGAAATTTGATAAAAGCAAACAGAATGAGGCAGCCAAGGAGAGAGAGGTGAAGACCCTTAAGAGAAGGATTGCTGAGCTGGAGAAAGAGCTTGCATTGGAAAAGGTAACTGCTCAGATGAAAGCAGTATTATGGAGCAACATTGGAAGATCCATTGCCAACCAGTGGCAATATATTGAGACTATGGATGAGCAAATGGTGCTCATCACCAAAGCAAACAAGGAGATACAGAGAGCCAGGGCAAGCCTTAGACACATGCCAGAAGCAGCTACCAGGATGATCAATATCCTGAATTACAAGACCAGCACTCAATTGGCTACCATGGGGATCAACAACAGGACAGAAACAATTGCCATAGCCAAGAGAGTTGTTACATTGAGGAACTTGGTTGGAACCCTGGAGAGAAGGACACAGGATATGCAAACAGAAATTAACAGATTCCTGGAGAAGTTTGTAACACTGCAGAACAGAGGCCTCCCCAACATTTTGAGCAGCGTGGGAAGACTGCTCACCTTGGACAACTATAACAAAAGAATTGATGCCCAGGCAGGAGCAGAGATTTCAAGACAATCCAGCACTTCAGCAGATGCAGGGCCAGCTACAGGGCAGATTATGTTTGACAGGGTGGAGAACCTGTTTTTTCTCATGAATGAAATAGAGCATCTGTTTGACACACCACCCAACTTCTTCAAATTCACAGAAGCAGATGAGACTCTAGGGGCAATTTTGGCACATCAACTGCCCACACAGGATGTCTGGAGGCATTTGACCCAGACAATTTTGACAGGCCAGAACCAATAGCGCAGAAGGAAAAAAGCAGACACGCGCAGTGACAATTTTGGGAATTAATATCTACAGAAAAAGCAGAGGCTGAGCCAACTCAGCCGGACCAGTGACTCACCACCAGCAGCAGTCAAAGTCACAGGTGACAGGTCCGAGACACAGTGTACCAGCCTACAGTCGGGTTTTCTATGCATTAACTCCAAATGTTCAGACCGACTTAGCTATTCTTACAAGCTAAATATCTTCTGACAGAGCATTAAAATGCCTGTACTGTGTATTAAATGTGTAATAAATTTTTGACATAATATCTTAAAGAGTTGGTGAGAATGTAAAGACTGAGATAACGCAGAACTCAGATATTTTTGTAAACCACCGCTAGTATATATACACCCTTCACAGATGCTGAAGGGGTTGCTGTAATTTTCTCTTGGAGAACTTCCATCTGCTGTAATATTTTCAGAGAATTAATACAAAGGAGGAATGGAACTTCCAGAAGCTTGGTGCATTTGATGTCTTGTGGTGAATGATGCCTGTTACAGGATTCCATGGGTGTTGCTTTAAAACTATAAGTATTTTCAAATCTTCTGTTATGTGTTTTTTAGAGTCTTTTGTTCTCTTTGGTTGTTTAAATGTCTTACACTTGATAGTAAGGTGAAAGAATAGTTTCAGGATTTAATCAAGCATTACCCTGAACTCAAACCTGAACTGTCATCTATGTTTTCTTCAGAAACAGTAATAGAAATTGCAATTCTTAACTGCTGCACTTCAAACTGTCTCTTTGCTGTAACAGACTATTCCCAGGGATTCAAATTATTGCCCCTGTGACCTCTGCTTTCTCCTCCAAATTCTGTCACTTGGAAATATGTAAACAATAAGTGGAAATTCTTAAATGTTTTCACTTCGTGCTGCCTGTTTCCTGTCATTTAGCCAAAAATATGTTTTAATAAAGCACCCAAAAGGCCCTGTAAGTTCCATCTTTCATCTCACAGATTCAAACACATTAAGCCACAGACTCCATTGCCCAATGATATTCGACCTGCCTGAAAACTACATCACTGAAGTCTAAGGGAATTTCATCAACCAAAACACAAACATAACCTGTACTCAATACCTAGCCTAAAACACCATCACTGTAGATATAAATCACAAAGAGAGTGCCCTCTCTGATCACTGTTTGGCTAGAAACAGTGATTAAAAGATTGGTCAGTGGTTACCCCGGCCGTATTCCCTTGGGAGTCATAGGGAACAACCTGGGTGTTAACAGAGACGACAACAACAGCATTTTTTTCCCTCATTGGGTTTCCACCTTAAATAATGGTGTTCATGTGTGTTGATTATGTGTGATGGTTTATTTTGTTCTTACTACACATGGTTTATTTTATATAATGATGAATGAATTACTAATGCATTGGCTTAAGGTAAATAGAATATTAATTAACAAAAAACATATGTTTTACTGGATATACGCTAGTTCTATGAATAACAGTGACGTACACACATGGGTTACCTTCAGTAAAGTCGAGTACAAAAATCAGGATGTGAAATTGAAAAGTTTACTAATTTGAAAATATTGCTTCACACCCCCACCAGTATTTTTCCCAACAATTGGTATCAGAGCAGGTCCTTTGGAAAAAGCTCGATCACTTGAAGGAGATCCGTCTGGGAAAGAAGAAAAAGAAGAAAGCAACTCAAAGGAATAAAGTAGTGAATGGAAGCAAATTGACCAAAAATGAAGAAGCATTATCAGGTATGAGATTTTGTTCCAAATATGATCCATTTCCTTGTCTATGCAATAATGATAGTGATGAAGAAGATGAGCTTGATTAATAATTTCAATCGCTTATAGCATTTGAAGATGATTCTGATGATAATTTCATGGATGCCCTAGAAGGGAAGGATATTTTCATTAAAGAAATATCTCATCTTAATATTTGTTTAGAAGAAGCTTATTTAGCAGAAGAAACTTTGAAGAAACAAATCATAGAAACATAAGAGCATAATGAGAAGCCAGAATGTGAAATAGTTATTCTAAGGAAAGAACTTGAGAAAGCAAAAAATCTTAATCTTAGATTTGCTAAAGGAACTGAAACCTTTGATGAAATCATCAATATTCAATGCTCTCCTCTTATGAAGACAGGTATTGGATACTATGAAGAAACATGAAAGACTGTAAGGTATTCTACAAACATAGGAATATATCCCAATGCAGTAAAAATAAGCAGTCAACATCACTCCATCCTACAGAAAAATAATAAAGGACCAAATACTTCCTAGGTAAACTCTACTTGGCTCAATCAAAAGGACAACAAAACTATAAGTTACTATACTCCTAGACACTTCTAATTTAATGGAAAATGTTTTTCTTGTTACAATTTTGGTCATAAGGCTACTCAATGTGTTGCTTACAAAACTATCATAACTAGGGAAGCAAGAAAACAAAAGAATGAGAAACACTCTCACAATGCCTTTTCTCCTCTTCAATATGAAACTGAATTCTCCTAATGCAATAACTTTGGGCATAAAGAATCTAAATGTAGGAACAAAGGACAATCGATATATCATATAAGAAAATGGAAACAACACCTAAGGTATGGAAGAAGAAAACCATTGAATCTGAGAACTGTGATCTAGTTTATATGCAGGGGATCAAGAAAATATGTGGTATATTGATAGTGGATGCTCTAAACACCTGATAGGTGATAAAGATAAGTTTATGTCTTTTGATGAAATAAATAAAGAAAAGATTGTAACCTTTGGAAACAATACACCTGCTACTATCAAAGGAAAAGGAACTATTATGTTAAATGAAAAGGTTAAAGCTGGAAATGTTTTATTTGTTGATGGATTGAATCATAACTTGTTAAGTGTCATCCAGATGTGTGGCTATTGGGAAGGGGTACCTGGGATCAATTAATTCAGTTTTGAGTAAATTTTCAATATTCAATTTGTAACAAATGTAAAGTCTCCGCGAAATGTGGAAGCGGAGCGCGAAGCTAGTAGATTCAAAGGGGCTTTAGTCCCTTAGTTGGGTAGGTGATAGAGTTGTTTTGAGACCCACCCATGGTCCGTGGACCATGGTATTGTAAAGTAGATGCTATAAATAGATGATTCATATCGAGTCCAAGGATCAATCAATTAGTGAAGAATCATTGTAAGGGAAATGTTCCAAGGCAAGAAAGGTTTGCTTCCTGTACTTAGGCGAAAGGGGAAGGCTCCTACAGTTGAATGCACAAAGACCTTGGTAAGTTCACAGACTGAGTGCGCGGGCCCACTGCAGCTGAGTGGGTAGGGAGAAGAATTCTATAATTTAAATCTTATACTTAATAAATATTGTTTGGGCCAAAATTGATGCATATGTGTCTTATTATTTACTTCTTCTAAGTTCATGTATCTTCACTCTATGACATATTTTATATGAATTAATGCTTGTTTACTACGCGAAGGTGGTAGATCTGTAATCTTTTTGCATGTTAAGAGTATTTAGATACCTTCGCGAAGATTTGAAGGTCATTTAGATAGATTTTTGGTAGTTATCTGTTTGGAAGGATTAGAGTTGTGCGAAGGTAGATCTAAGCCATAGGGACTTCAGGAAACGATCACACAAGCCTCTGGATGCAAAAAATTGGTTCTAGCATCCCCCAATACTGCTTCGGATGAGAATGCAGCCTACGCTATGCAGGCTTTTACCAAAAAGGACAACAATTAGGATTTTGTTGGTTGGCATAGATAACACTAAACCCATCAGGCCCCATCAAGCCAACAAATGGTTCTATTGTCAGGACCGGGATCTATCTGACGAATGTGTGATGTCAAATAAGTGATTCCCTACTAAGAAAGAAATCGAGAAGTGGATCGATCGAAAGTTGCACGTGTTTGCTACTTAGGAGAACAAAAACCCGCAGTCATCCAAGCAATAATGGTTGAATAGATACCTGTACATGGATGAAACCGAAGCCTTTTTCTATTTCTTCCCTTGCGAATTGCACGAGTGGTTGTCTAAATTAGCGAATAGTCAAGGTATGTGGAGGCTTAATCACCCTAGTTTGTGGACTCGAGAGCTGGTGAAGTGCCTAGAAGCTTCAAAAATTAACATCACGCAGGTTATTGATCATTGGATTGATCGTATCTTAGTAGGATTCATCATTGAGCTCGCAATTGATACAACCATCAGCTATAGCGAAGCAAAGCACAGACTCTTCAAGAGACCACAAGGTAAGTATTTAAAATATCTGAAAACATGGATTAAGATGTTGTTGTGTGAAAAAATGGTTATGCCATTACCTTGATGTTTGGGACTACGCAAAGTGGAAAACCCTTCAGAAGGAATGGAGAATCAGGCTCTGAATACAGTCTGTTGTTAGGATCCTCATCTAGCGACGACAAAGCAACTATTCTGAATACACCATGAAGCATGTTGCGGATAGTAAGTTGAGGTATCCCAAGGATACCTCACCCATCAACTCCACCTCCACCTCCACCTCCGCATCAACCATTTAACATGGTGAACGCAATGAAGATGTCAATCTTCAAAGGGGTGGGAAGCGAAGACCCCGAACAGTTCTAGTTTGTCATGGATGTTGTATGGACATCGTAGTATATTACTGATGATAATATAAAGAAAGCGCAACTAGTCACAGTGCTACAAGATAGGGCGCTAACTTGGTATATTAAATTCAGTCAAGATAGACCTGGTGCGACGTTGACAAAGACTCAACAAGCATTGAACAATGATTTTAAAAAGCCCAAGTCTCAGGTGTAATATGTAACAGACTTTAAGGAGATACAACAAAACGTAAATGAGTCCACGTGGGACTTTGATCAGAGGTTAAAGTGCGTGATCCGGTAGCTTAACATGTCGACCACGGATTCTCAGCATAGGGACTGGTACATCGCGTCCTTACTACCACATCTGAGACTACCATTATCACAATAGAAGATAGGAACGCAAGCAAAGGTTGTGGAGATCGCGATGAGGTTAGAAGCCTTGCCAGTGCAACATACGAACATTGGAGTACAACATATTCAGTCGCAGCTGGAAAGCCTACACATGGAGCTGCAAAGCTTAAAGACAGGGAAGGAAGCTCAGCCAGATGTGTGTGTTGAATTATCATGTATATAATGCAAAGAAAAGGGACATGATAAGGATCACTACCCTATTTATAATAATTACTTGATTGCAGGAGGTCTTGTGCCTCTAAAACCTAATAACATTACGGGACCAAGTGCAAGAGTACCATTATGGTGCACTATCTACTAGATAGTTGGAAAGCACACGAACGATAATTGTCACCTCTTGCAAAAGTTTGTTCAAACACTGCAACAATTATTGTATGCTTTCTGTAAATTGGTTGGACATGATGAGTGAAATTGTTGAAGCTATGAATTGATGATGGAGCAAACCCCTACATATCAAATATAAGCAGAAATTTGGCCTCAAGATCAAGGTGTGAGTACAATGCGCAGAGGATTTCGAGGTCATGGAAGAGGAAGAGGAGGAGGGCCTGGAAAATTTCATGGACAAATCATTTGTTATAACTGTGGCGAAGCATGACATTTTGCATGCAACTGTCAGAACCCTACGCATCCATCTTGTCAATATTGCAAACAGTTTGATCATGTGATAGAAGATTGTCCAGTGCTGATTGCCAAGATGCGAGAGAAAAAGACACAACAACCTATGCAAAACATACAGATGATGAGGGAAGAGTCTCACGAAGAGGACCATAGCATTAATGTCGTGACACGAAGTGGCATGGCCAAAAGAGAAGATAAAGGAAAGCAACCAGAGACTGAAGGATGGGTGCGCAAGGATGCTGGAAAAAGGTTGGATTTGATCTTGACAGGGCTAAAGAAACTTTCATGGAAGCTAAGAAGAACTTTGTCGAGGCTTCTATGTCATGGAGTAAGGAAAAATCGATTGGAAACAATGAAATACAAGACGTGAATCCATCTATATTTTCTATTTTTCTAAAAACTTGTACGAAGTTGTTGCGGGATAAGAAGGTGGTAGAAGGTCTCCAGGAGCTAATTGATAATTGTACAAGAAAAATTAAGAATCCTTCATAATAGTGTGTTGTAAGGAAGTTGGGTAAACATAAGAAGTAGATAGGGTGTGAGATGAGGCTGACCGTGCAAGTCAGGGAGTATGAAATGGATCAAGTCTTCCTGGATTTGGGTTCCTGATGCGAAGGTACTACCTAAGCAGACATGGGAGAGAATGGAGAGACCTACGCTAGAATGGTGTCCTATACAACTATGCATGGCCAATCAACAAAAGATCATTCATATGGGGCGCTTGTACGGGGTAAAAATAGACTTTGAAGGAGCAAGTGCTCTTGCTTATTTTGAAGTAATTGGAATAGTGGATGACAACAATCCTTACCCTATGCTACTAGGAATTGATTGGGCCTTCGACATGGATGCCTTAATAATACAAAGAAGTGAAGAATGATATTTTAAAAGAAGGCGCTTAGGGTTATCGTGCCATTGGACCCCACTAAAGGAGCACGCTACATGGAACCGTACCGCGACTATGTGGAGGAAGATGTCTTGGATCAAATACAAGATAACTGGGCACGATGAAAATTGGATCAATCCCACTGTAGATGGGTGAATCACATGGGATAGAGATAGCTCCTGTACCTCATATTTAGATGAATAACTCAAGCACTGGTAGAATAGGTTGCACAAAGTTTCTACGCTACGTTGCAATATGATGACAAAATTGTTGCGGTGCGTATCTACGGAGGTAAGAAATCTTCCGCATTATGATGGCTTAGATGATGTTAGTTTATTTTTGGATAAGTTTGAAAGGGAGGTGCCAGAAGAGCATCGTTTCCAGGTGCTCAAGTTGGCACTACGCACTATGCCTAGCTTTTGGTGGGGTACGCATAAGGATAGCTTCGCTGACTGGAAGGAATACAAGAAAATGATGAAGCTAAGGTTTGGATACGCTAATACCCATATGACTAAAAAATATAGTGGAAAGGATGATCCGCGTGAACACTTTGCACGGTGGACTAAATCTTGGGGAGAAGAGCCACAACCAGAATGGATGCATATCTTCTGTCACACCTTACATACTATTCCAATGAATTGGTACTTGGAAATAGAGTTATGCCATGGGATGGCCGAATGGGATATCTTAAGGGAAAGTTTCTTGTAACTTTCATCTTTGAGGATAGATTTGAGTGCATTGATGTAGCGCTCCAGGAAATTAAGGCCTCTATATTTAGAACACCTGGAGAGCCAATAGAATGGGTTCTATCGGACTATAATACACAACTGCGCCATGCACGAGAATGATACAATGTGACTGCAGAAGAAGAAGAAGAGGATCCACAGAAGATCAACATTCCAGAAACTGAAGGACAATGTGAGTTTGAAGGACCCAAAGCTGCAAACCTTGATATAACAAAACCATTGAAGACTAGGAAAGTAAACATTGGGTTCGACCCACAACCTAAGTTTGCACAGATAGGTGATTATTGGGAAGAAGATACAGTTGATAAAGTGGTGAAACTGATGTGTGAATACTAGGACTTGTTTCCTACCAAGTTCTCAGACCTGAAAGGAAGAGTAGGGGATCTGTGAGTGATGAAGATTACCTTAAAACTTGATGTGAAGCCCGTGAAACAAATACCTTACCGTCTAAATCCTAAGTATAAGGAGAAGGTTCACAAAGAGCTATAAAACATGCTGGAAGCTAGAATCATTGAGCCAGTAGAAGAGTCTGATTGGGTAAGCCCTATGGTTGTCCAGGAAAAGAAGCAGCAAGGTGAAATCAGGATATGCGTGGATCTAAGAAATCTTAACGATGCGTGCATTCATGACCCATTTCCAACACCATTTACAAATGAAGTTTTGGAGAATGTTGGAGGTCAGGAAGCTTATTCGTTCACTGATGGGTTCTCAAGGTACCATCAAATTAAGATCGCGTCAGAGGATCACAGCAAGATGACCTTTATGACATAGTGGGGATGCTTTCAATACACAGTAATGCCATTCAGGCTAAAGAATGCACCCACGATATTCTCAAGGGTTGTAATTGCAGCGTTTAAAGAATTCATCCATAAATTTTTAGAAGTCTATTTTGATGACTAAACTATCTTTGGGTTGGTAAAGCACCACATTGCAAGTCTACGCCTTATGTTGGATACTTGTCGCAGATACCAAATTGGTCTAAATCTGAAGAAATGTATCTTTTGTGTGCCTTATGGGATATTGTTAGGCCATGTAGTCTGCAAGCAGGGATTAATGGTAGGCCCTGTGAAGATAGTTGTGATTGTCAATTTAGAAGCTTCAAAGAATGTAAAGCAGTTGTGCGAAATGTTGGGTCACACTAGTTACTATATAAATTTTATTAAAGCTTATGCACAAATAAATGTGTCGATGGAGAATTTACTGAAGAAGGATGTGACTTTCTACTGGGACGAAGAGTTTCAACACAGGCTAGATGTTTTAAAGGAAAAGATGGTGACTGCGCCCATTTTGGTGTTTTCAAATTGGAAGAAAGAGTTTCATGTACATGTGGATGCCTCTTGTATTACGTTGGGTGCGGTATTGACCCAACAAGGAGAAGACGAAATTGATCATCCTATAGCCTTCACAAGCAGGAAATTGTCAAAGGCCGAGAAGAACTATTCGATTACAGAGCGTGAAGGATTGGTGATGGTCTATGCACTGCAGAAATTTCGACACTCCCTGTTAGGCGCACATTTCAAAATGTACACATATCACTCTACTATCAAATACCTAGTCAACAAGCCTGTGTTGGGGGGGAAGATATGTAGGTGGTTTATTCTTTTTCAAGAATATGACTTTGAGGTAATTGTGAAGCCTGGACAATTAAATGCGGGACCAGATCATCTATCCAGGATCGAGATAGGCGAAGAACTTACTAGTCTAGAATATGGATTGTCAGATGCGCAGCTCTTTGCTATGCATGTTGCAAATGATCATTTCACTGAGATAATATAGTTTTTTACTACTGGAACAACCTTGGAGGGATATTCCACTCAGCAAAAAAAGGAATTGGTTGTCTATGCTACTGATTTTTCGATGATCACAGGACATTTATATAAGTTGGGCATAGATTTAATACTACGCTGATATGTTCCAGAGTTTGAACAAACTAACATCCTCACCGAAGTACATGGAGGAGTAGCAGGAGGACACTATGCAGGTAGAGCATCTGCGTAGAAGATTATGTGCACAGGATTATGGTGGCCAATAGTGCATAAGGATTCTAAGGCATATTGTAGGGCATGCAATGCTTGTAAAAAGGACAGGGAAGCCATCGTGAAGGATGAACTGCCCTTAAATCCTCATATTTCATTACAAGTCTTTGAAAAATGGGCGATTGAATTTTTTGGTTTGATACAACCACCAGGGAAAAAGAAGGGTGTGTACTATATTATTACTGCGACTAAGTATTTGACAATATGGGTGGAAGCACAACCGATGAAGGACTATAGCACTGCTGCAACTGCGAAGTTCCTGTTTGAGTATGTCTTGACAAGGTTTGGGTGTCCTAAGATACTAATGAGTGATAAGAGTATGCATTTTCCAAATGAAACTATTGTCGTGATGCTCGAAGAATTTTAGGTCTATCATCAAAAGAGTACGCCCTATCATCCTTAGGAAAATAGAATGGTTGAATCATTCAATAAAATCCTAGAGAACGCATTAACAAAGGTCTGCAACCCGAAGACAAACGATTGGGATGTATGCATAACAGAGGTCCAATGGGCATATAGGATGACATGTAAAAAGTTGACACACCAGACTCCATTCAGGTTTGTCTATGGGATAGAGGTTGTGATGCCCATGAGGTATATTATGTTGATTCTGTGTATTGAAACATTGACTGATATGGCAAATCACGAGATTATGGAGGAATGCCTCGTGTAGTTGTTGGAATTAGAAGAAGACTGATTTCTAGCAGGATTTCACCAACAGGTGCAAAAGGAGTGTGAGAAGAGATGGCATGATCGACATATTAAGTCGCACACCTGCTATAGGGATTATTGCATGGGTGATTATGGTGGGGATACCCTCAAGGATCTTCCTGGGATCCTTAGCAGACAATCATATTAGTTGTAGCTGGCCCAGAGATACATGCACATATCCGTATTAGTGAAATGATAATCAAAGTATGAAGGAATATTGTTACCTCAGATCTTGGTTTGATGTTGTCGGAGAAAGCAAAGTAGTGGAGTGGAAGACCCCTCAACTAGATCCTTGATCAATACCTGCACATAAACAAGATGAGGCATAATATCACAACATATAACTTTGAAAATAAATACAATAATACATAGGGATATCTAACTACAAATATCTAAGCTACTCATAATCATTAGTGTTGCATAAACATGTAAATAAATCATGATACCAATGCCATGGAGTGGAAAACACAATTGCAGGTCTATATTAATGATAGGAAAGAGTGATTACAACCATCGGTTGCATCAAGCTTCCCTTACTCCTCCAACTCCTCTCTCTCTTCTTAACCTCTTGAAGAGCCAATGTCTAATACAAGCTTCCACAGTGAATAGGAAATCATTTCAATACTTTGGACGTCTTTCACAATGGCCCTACCCTCAAATATATAGGATGAGAGGATAGCCTTGTCAATTCTTTCATGAGTTCTTTTGGGCAAAGGCTGAGATGTTTCCATGCTTTATTGCTTTTTCCCTGTTTGTAGACTCCGTTAGGAATAGTAATTCCTCAAACAGGTCGAATCTAGATGTGTCCTTGCTTTATGGGTTGACATATGAGTGAATATAGGGATATTATTTGGTCAACCTGCTCCTTTGACCTCCAGAAACTCACTAAAGTTGACTAACGCACCCCCTAAGGCAACAAAGAGAGTTACCCTAGGGACTAATTCACCTGATGCATGGCTAGGAAAATTTATAAAGCACTTTTCTAGTTCCTCAAGAGCATTAGCTTGGAAAATAGGCCTTTGAACTTGGTCAATATTTCAGTCATCTTGCCCTTCTCCTCTGATGATGAGGAGGTCATTTTCCTGTATAACATATGCCCCCTAAAGTGTGAGATCAGAGGCAAAGACAATGGCTGGAATACTTTATAATTGTCATGTTTTGGATAAAAGAGATAGAGGATC
This sequence comes from Pinus tabuliformis, assembly GCA_031772625.1. NCBI lineage: Eukaryota > Viridiplantae > Streptophyta > Pinopsida > Pinales > Pinaceae > Pinus > Pinus tabuliformis. The sequence goes on along the minus strand of CM062806.1, from coordinate 511,750,399 downwards.
AGAGCTTCGACACTATGAGAAACCTAATACAACACATATATAAAAAGTTTAAAATCATGTCCTGAGTCAAGCATTCCCACTCTCAGTAGCTATGTCGGAGCGATTTTTCAACACAGAGATATGACGATCGTGTCCACCGATAAGCACAAACTGGAACTTGTGTCATAATAACATCATTCTGATGAGCTATCTCCAAAATATAATATACGCATATTGGGGGAGGAAACAAGGCTGAGTGATGTAAGCCTCTACCCAAGGTCTTGATCTCAGCTTCACCTTAACAACATATCTCGATACATGTGAATAAAGGTGTTGAGTTCAAACATGTATGAAATCGTCTGATTACCAATCAATAATGAAGATTGTTAACAGATGCAAGGATGGCCACCGATAATGATGATGGTCTCCAATATGCGTAGTACAATCTAGCGAATGTGAATAATGTTTTTGTCATCGAACACTCGTAGAATCGTTTAACCAGGAAACAATAATGAAAACCCCTGACCAAACACAAGGTAACCTGCCACTAATGTCTGCAAGTTCCAAGGCACTGAAGTGTTTCTAGGTCTGCTTCCTAGTTAGAGTGTTGAAGTCGATAGGAAGATACCTATTGAAACGTAGGAAATAATGTTTCCTACATCAGTTGACATGAAACGGGACAAGAATTATTATTTTCTAAAGAATAGTTCGAGCATTGGGTCAAATCGACAAAGGGCATGATGGAAGAATATGTTTGATGGCTGATGGAGGAAACCGAAGATAAAGGGGTCCCTTGAACAATAGAAGGCATGACATAAAGGTTGTAACCATGCAACACTAGACTCATGAACAACAAAGAGTGTTAGGATACAGAGATGCAAAAACATCGGGGTATATAGGCTCAACTCATAGGATGGCAAGGTTCATGTTGAGAGGTTGTCACAAATAAGGTTTTGCTGAGGGAGTGCCATGTTCAAGGGAATGATTGCTGCCAAAAAAATCTTTCCAAAATACTGACATAAAGTAATTGTATTGTCCAATTTTCCCCATTTTATTAATTTAATGAGTCTAGACGGGTAAACTCAGTGGTCTTTACATATTTCAAGAGTCTAAAAAGATCGTAAAGAGAGACTCCAAGGGGGTCCCTTTGTCATAGTTGTTAACCAAGTGTGACAAAGGGTTAATAGTATACCCGATATCGTTCCTTTTGTGTAAGTTAGTCTACTAAGTCTGAATAAAGCGATAAACCTATGCTCAATAGACGTTTTCCTCATTTTGTTATGAGTACAAGGGGACGGAATAAACTTGATATTTGTCATGAAATTTTAATGATTCATGCGACAACAAACTTAATAGGTCTTTATCAAATTTTAACGAGTCAAATGAAGAAAACTTGAGGTATCTTTTTCAGTTTAATAAGCAAGGAAAAAGAGAGAAAAGCACTACTCATTCCTTCTTCGTAGATTTAACGAGCCTGAAGAAGGGGAAAACTCGGGGATTTTTCAATTTAAGAGCGGGAAATAGTCCCAAAAAAGAAAATGCTCATATCGTCATCATAGGACTTTTACGAGCCTGATAAAGAAAAATTAGGGACTTTTCCATTCAAGAGCGAGAAAATATCCCATAAAATAAAGCGCCTATAGTGAATCAAACATGGTCGTTTCTTCCATTTGGCCCTAAAAATCCCTTTATCAAAGCATGAGTAATATTGACAATATATTGACATGGCGCATGATAAATAACATAGGAAATGAAACATTTTTATTTCAATTACTAATTTAAAGTTAGTAATACCTCTAGAGTGACTATAAGGAGGTTTTTTGAGCCTCCATTTTCACCATTTGCATCATTTGAGTGATGTAAGAGTGTTCTGGAGAGAAAGAGGAGCAGATCTTCCCCAGGCGATTACGAGCAATCCAGGCGACCATTCGACTTGCCGTTTGTTCCAGGTATATGGCCAAACCATTATCATGTATTCCTTAACCTTTTTCAACTACATTAGGGGTATATTTTTTTATTTTTAGGAAGTCCTAGCTCAAAAATGTGATTAACACTCCCCTCTAGGTCTAGACGGGTGTTAAATGCCCTTCACGACCTAGAGGAGGGAATTAGTGCACCATTTGTGCCCTAAGGGGGGCGTTGGTGCGTATGGGAAAACTTTCAAACCCCAGAATGTGATTTGGGTAGAATTTCTCCATCATTTTTACTGATTTTTGGGTTGTTTTGTGCAAGTTTGCAGTCATCATCATAAGTTTATGGAGAGAAAGAGCTCATGATAGATAGGACTACATATGTTGAATGATCCAACATGCATACTTGCACTATAAAGATGTGGCTTAATGAAGTATGCAAGGCTTGACCTAATGAAGGGTCAGGAAGAGATTTTAAGTTGGATAATCCAACATTGGGATGAACACCAAGGGGTGTTACAGATTGGGGGTCACGAGCTCTCGATCGATAGAGATGATATCTATTTTCTGACGGGTTTGTCATGTAGAGGTTCATGAGAAAACCTGATCGGGGGCAGGATAGATCCACGGTCCACCCTAGAGTTGGTCCAAACTTACTGTAGACCTAACAGTTGTTTAGTGAGCAACAAGGTCCCCATCGAGTGGATTACGTCAAGGTCCACAAGGTCCATTCTGTGGATGATCATACACTTGGCAAGGTCCAAGAGTTCCCATGTTGCCACGAAGGCCAAATTGTTGCTCACTATTGACTACATACAGCCTCAGATATTTAACTATTGTGAGGCAGTTCTTCGTCAGCTGAAGGCAGAGTTGACAGCCTGTAAGACTCGTACCCAAATGACTTTTGGGTATGATACTCTCATCGTGTCCTTTATACTTGAGAGGGTGCTCGTGATGAGACCGCGGATGAGTGTGGATTTGGTTGATCCCAGGGAGCCCAGTAAAGGGCAATGGGCCTCTCTTTATCCTCGTACTAGAGGGGGACCGATCTGACATTTCTTCAAAGAGGATTTCTTTGAGTGGCTCAATGGCTAGATCTTTATGATTGATGACTATGCCTATGAATGCATGGACTTTACAAGAGATCCAGACTTGATACTACCACCTGGTACACATTGGGGTCCTCAAGGTAAGAAGGTTTTGTGAGAGTACTTTAAAGTATATTTTAGCTATTGAATATTTATGTAATGTTTTCTTTTTATGGGCGAACAATTACTGACATGAAGTGTGTGCTTGACACAGATGTGGCACTAGTACGACCTGCAGGCATGCCCCGCCAAGGGAGGCGGAGGGACCGGATACCTAGAGCTGGCATGGGAACAACAACTGTTGAAGATGGAGATGATGCACAGAGCCTCCGCGAGGTTCCGAGGAACCTCAAAGGCCTGAGCATGGGCATTCCTCCACTTCCCATGAGGGATATTCCCACATATATGCAGCGACACAACGTCGTTGGGCATAAGATATTTCTAGTTCCTCTTCAAAGGATAGCTAGAGTTGTTCTGAGTTTTCATGACCAGTAGGCTCTTTAGCAGGTGCATGGTATAGCCAAAAGGTGTTTATAGCGAGGCTTAGTAGCCATTTTGTACTTAAAGCACCCAAGTTTTGGGAATTTCCTTATGTAAAAGACTGGATTCGATATATATATATATATATATATATATATATATATATATATATATATACATTTTGGCAATTTTATGATGTAAATGTTTTTAATTTTTTTGTAAATTTTTAACTGTGTAAATCTTTACTTTCATGCATGTATTTATAATGAATTAGACAGATGCCAATCTAATTCATAGTTTACTAATGAATCAACAACTGCATTAAATTCTCGAGGAATGTGTTCATATGTAATAAACTCCAGTTGACATTCCAAGATTCGTACCCTTAAATAATGATGTAACAAGATTGGATTGCACATGTGATAATGATTTGTCAATGGCATAACGATAAGTTGAGTCTAACCTGACCACTAGATTGGAGATGTCCTGAGATGATGCTTCAGTGAGAAGTGAAATTACAAACATATACTCAGCAATATTGTTGGTGGCAATACCAAGAAAGACTCCCCCAGAACAAAGTATTTCCGACTCAAGTGTGTAAATGACCCAAGCAGCTGATGCAATGTGTCAAGTGTGATGACTGGCACCATCCACATATCCTACGTATGGTAAGGGTAATTTTTGGTTTAGGGGATCCTAACATAGGTTCATACTTATTTGCGCCAACCAACAAAACCTTACACTGCTGGCCATTTTGGCAATAACCCACATAGTGCAGACTGCAGTCTCACCTGAAGCAATATGATGGGATGCAAGAACCAAGTTTCTGCATCCAGAGAATCGTGAGATGTCCTTTATCACCTTAGATCTACCTCCATGCAAATTGATATTAGCTTATGGGGTCCTAACCTAGGTTCAAAGTTAGCTACGCCAACCAACAAAACTCTACATTACTGGCCCTTTCGGCAATAACCCATGTAGCACAGGCTACAGTCTCACCTGAAGCAGTATGGGGAGATGCAAGAACCAATTTTACACATCCAGAGACTAGTGTGATGTATTTTAGTGCCTTAGAGCTTCCTTCGCGTACATCGATAAAATCTTAGGGATCCACGCTGCACTCTGTTAAAACATCCTTCAGACCTTCACGAAGGTCTATGATCAGTCCTTGCGGACCTTTAACAGTCAATTTTCCTACTTACACGCATCAGAGAGTAGTCCTACACTAGTGTTCACGTAGATTTACTTAAGTTATTAGTAAACATATGAGAATTCATCAGAGTCTTCGTGAAAGTACTTAGATATGAATTGTGCACATCGTTAACACTTATTCAAGAGAATTGCGTAACATTCAATCAATAGTTCATGAAACACATCATTCATCAATAGCATATAACATTAACAGAGATAAACATAAATACGCAAGAACTCTTCAGACATTGTCTTTATTGATCTTCAATTCAGGATTACAGACTCAAAACTGCCCTACGCACATAGCTACAGGGACCCACGCACTTAGTTGTGGACTCTTCCTAAGCCTATGCGCACTTAGCTACAGAACCTTTCTTCTTCTAATACCCTCCGAACCGTTTGCTCTTCTTATCCCTTTCTTAGTTAGTTCTTCTCACTACTTCCTTAGAATCTCTAAGACACACCTATTTATAGTCTTTTTCATACAATTTCATGGTCCGCGGACCATGGGTGGATCTCAAAACTAACTCAACACTTATCCTAGACAAGGGGATAAGCCCCTTTGACTCCTATTCACCTACGCGTTCTACATCCACAAATCACGGAGACTTTACATTATTTACAAAATTGTACCGAAAATTAGGTTATCTTAACCCAAAACTAACTCAGAGGACCCCATCCCAACAGGCCCCCAACACAACGATCATGACTTGCCCTTGAGTCACTCTGCTCGCATTGTGATATTACTACAAAGATCTCCCAGCTCCACCTAGATCATTGCAACTTCAGCAATGCTATCACTACCTGTCGAACTTCCTCGACCAATATTTCAGTGGCTATTCCCTCTATTTCAAAACTCATCATTTGTTGTGTCTGCTGGAGTACCTTCAGCTTATCCTGAATGGTATTCATGACCTGATAATCTTCCTCCAACCAAGGGTGCAACCTGGCCTTTAGCAAGGCCTCCTTCTTCTACGCGTCCTCTACATGTGCCAATAACTATTTTCCTTCCTGTAACTTGGCAAGGTGTTGTGCTGGTGCTAAGGAGCATGCAGTTTCCCTGGCTCATCATATTGGTGCTGCAACTCCCTTACCTTTGTGTTCAATGTCTGTAGGTTCAGATCCTCCTGCAAATTGGTCACTAGTTATATAGCCTGCTCGAACAATGTCGCATAGTCAGTGACTGTGGCATCCAAGGTAGTCATTCCTTCGTTTATTGCAAGTCCGCGCTGCTCCTGGACCTGAGGCGAAGTCGTGGGCTACAGCTTTAACTGCAGCTCTGTAATCTTCATGTTGAACTCGAAAGTGACTTGTCCAACATCCTCTTTAGCCTTGCGCACACCAGTGGCTAGTTTTATGATTTTGGCTTCTGGCTGTGCATCCTCTAGGATGTGAAGCTCATGCATAGTCTTGCATGCCTCTGCTACTACAACAGAACCGTTTGTTCACTTAGGGGGTCCTGACCTAGGTTCATAGTTAATTGTGCCAACCAAAAAAACCCTACACTACTAGCCCTTTTGGAAAAAACCCGCATAGCACAGGTTGCAGTCTCACCCGAAGCAGTATGGGGGGATGCAAGAACCAATTTTCTACATCTAGAGACTAGTGTGATCTCTTTTAGCACCTCATATCTTCCTTCGCGTATATAGATAAACTCTTAGGGTTTCATGCTGCACTCTGTTAGAACAGCTTGCAAACCTTCACGAAGCTCTATGATCCATCCTTGTGGACCTTTAACAGTCAATTTTCCTACTTATGCACATCATAGAGCAATCCTACACTAGTGTTCGCGTAGATTTACTTAAGTTATTAGTGAACATAAGAGAATTCATCAGTCTTCGTGAAAGTACTTAGATATGCATTACGTACATCATTAACACATATTCAAGAGAATATCTTAACATTCAACCAATAATTCATGAAACACATCATTCATCGACATCATATAACATTAACATAGATAAATAGAAATAAACAAGAATTTGTCAGAAACTGTCTTTATTGATCTTCAATTCAGGATTACAGACTCAAAACTTCCTTGTCCACACAGCTGCAGGGGTCCATGCACTTAGTTTCGGACTCTTCCTAGGCCTTTGTGCACTCAGCTATAGAGCCTTTCTTATTCTAAGCCCCTCCAAACCCTTCGCTCTTCTTCTCCCTTTCTTATTTAGTTCTTCTCACTATTGCCTTAGACTCTTTATGACACACATATTTATGGTGGATCTCAAAACCAACTCACCAATTATCCCAAACAAGGGTCTAATTCCCTTTGAATCCTATTCACCTACATGCTTCGCATCCACAAATCGGGAGACTTTTCATTATTTACAAAATTGTACCAAAAATTGGGTTATCTTAACCCCAAACTAACCCAAGGGACCCCATCGCAACAATTCATAAACTTCTAGGGCAGGTCACTACAACTTAGTTAAAGTGGCCTTCAAACCTTCGCTAAGGCCCATGGTCAGTCCTTGCGGACCTTTAATAGTTAATTTTCCTACTTACGCGCATCAAAAATAAATTCTAAAGTGGGATTCACGCAGATCTACTTAATTCGTCCGAAAACATAAGAGAAATAACCAGAAACTTCACGGAAGTGGATAAATATTCATTGCATAAATTATTAATATAGATTCAAGATAATTGTGTAGCATTCAATTAGTAATTTATAAAACATTTCATTCATCATCTGCATATAACATTAACAGATAAAAACAGAAATACTCAGTAATTCTTCAAAAAATTGTCTTTATTGATTTTCAATTCACTGATTACAGACTCAAACTACCTTGTGCACACAGCTACAGAAGTCTGTGCACTCAGCTGTGGACTCTACCTAGGCCTCCGCGCACTCAGCTATGGAGCCTTGCCTTCTCTACCTAAGCGTATGAAGCAAACCCTTCTTGTCTTAGCTCCTTCCCAAGACTCTTCAACTTGATTCTCTATCAAAAAACATATGTCAAACCTATCATTAACTTGCTAAGACTCAACTATTTATAGACTTTTCCGTATAATACCATGGTCCGCGGACCATGGGTGAATCTCAAAATTGTCTCAAAACTTTACTTAAAACAAGGGGCTAAGCCCCTTTGACTCTTATTCATCTACGCGCTTCGCTTCCACAAATCATGGAGACTTTACATCTTTTTACAAAATTGTATACAAAAAATGACTAATTAATTCCATTGTACCCCTGGGGACCCCATCCCAATAGGCCCCCAACATAAATATTGTGACTCGCCCTAGAGTCACTCAGCTAGTTGTTCTACTTTCTAGCGAAGTTCGTTGAATTCCTTAGTCAATACTTCTAGCTCTGCGGTGCTCTGTTCTACTACTTGTTGCACTTCCTGGACCAGTTTCTCTGTGGTTGGCCCCTCTACTGCAATATGTGTAGTCCTTTGTTTCTACTGCATACCCTTTATCTTCTCAAGAATGGTCTATGAGAACTGGATGGCTTCTTTTGTCCAGGGCTCAACCTGTGCACTGAGCACAAAAATCTTCTTCTGCAATTCCCGAATGTGCATCAATTTGGCTTTACCTTCCCGTAAGCGTGTGAAACGCTATATTGGAGCCAAAGTTCGCGTTGTTTTGTTGATTTCATTGTATTGTTGTTGTGCTTCCCTAAGTTCCATGCTCAAGTATTGCAATGTAGGATCCTCCTGCAATGTATCCCAGAGGCCCAGTGCCTTAGTGAAGAGTGTTAGTGTCAGTGCCTTCACATTGCCATCAGTGATCAAAATTTACTCTTTTGCATTTCATACTAGGTGTCCCATTCCAATGAGGTTGCATTCCATTAGGTCATGGATCTACTGATGGTAGGGTTCATTACATTTTTTCCCTCATGACATATATCTTCTAACCTCTTTTCATATTGTTCAGTCAATAGTTCATGTTTATTTTCAGCTCATTTCATCAATTAGGTCTTAGGTCTAGGGTTTCAGTCTCATTGGATATTAGGGTTTTACCATGGTCCAATTTCAATGACTATTGATTAATAATGGTCAGTAGACACATGAGGATGACAATAATCATCAAAAAAGTCCTAACTTGTTAATTTGTAAGCTTAATAAATTTTTCACCTCAAAATCAGTTTTGAGGTGAAAACAGAGCATTGGTATATTATTTGTAAATTTCATGTAATTTTATTGCTCCCATATGTAATTAATGGTTTCATGCTTCTCCTGGTCACCTGCTGATATTTCCAAGTACAAGCCACTACAAAAGTCAAAGAAATGGAGCATCAGTTCACCTACCCAAGCAAAAAGATCAAGCATCCAAAAAAAAACTGAGTATTTCAAAAAGAAAATAGACATTACAAAATGGGTTTTGAACATCAAAAATCAAAAAGTTGAAAATTTATATAAAGATTATCCCTCTATTGATCATTTCATTGTTTGAGTTGAAAATCAAGAGCTAAAAGGCGATTTGAAGTGTCATTGAGCAAAGGTGTGAAAGTGATGTGTTTTTAGACAAGTTCAGACTGGCGCTACGCACCAGAGGCTGGCGCTACGCACCTGGGTGACTTCCTTAGTGCAAAAGTGAACGGGCACTGCGCACCTGGGAAGCGCTACACACCTAGGTGAGGTGATGCGCACCTAGCAACCAAACCCCAAATCGCTCTAAATTTGCCCAATTTGCCTCAAATCTCCCAATTTACCTCTTTGCAAGTAAGTAAATCAATCCTTCTTGATTGAAAATAGTTTTGCATCAAGTTTTGGTGATGTTTTCACTCATGAAGTTAAAACCCTAGTTTTGACTCAAAACTGTCCCCTAAAATTCACAAACTGTCTTATAAATTTGGTAAGCTCACTCTCTTATTGTTTTCCTATCTAATCCATTTTGCTATTGTTTCCTAAATACCATTCCCTCATATATTCTTCCCAAATCCCATTCTCACATATAAATTTCCCAAACCCTATACTTTCTCCCCAAAACCCTACATACTTACTCCTACATACATCCCTAAACCCTACACTAACCACAAAAACTACTCATTCCCTAAATCTCATTCATACTCCCATTCACTCTCATCTGCTCATTCATAAAATCTCTTCATACTCATCTTTATTTCATTCACCACAATTGTTCATAGCTATAAAACCACAATTGTTCACAGCTATAAAACAATGTAAAAAGACAGTGAATATGAGCTTGAAGAAGACACCCTTAGTGACAATTACAGGGAGAGAAACATACATCATAGGAAGCCTCATAAGGGAGGAAGGATTATCATAGAGGAGCCCACCAGTTTGAGGGAGTTGCAAGCATGCCCATTTGCCATTTCTTGTTTTAAACACCAGTGATGTTTTGGTTTTTTTGAAATGGTGGAAAGGGTTAAATTTCATCATGAGTTGGCAAGATTGTTTGTGACACATTTAGACAACAATGAAGTAAACCTTGTTGGAATCACATTCACCTTGTCACCAGTTGTTATCTCAGAGGCTACAGGTATTCCAGATGTAGGTGAAAAATGGAACAAAGGTCAGGATATTGACAGGAAGTACTATGAGCCTTACATCAAGGCTAGATACCAAGACAAACTCAAGAGAGTATTCCCCTTCAAGTTTTTGGAAGATAGGTTTGCTCCATTGATGAAGATAATCATCAAGTACTTTACTTGTGAAGGTAGGTTCTCCCGATTGTATGCCTACCACATTAGACTCCTAATGCATTTCACTAGGGTGAGAATGATGAATATCCCCTACTTCATGTTCAGAAACATTGAGAAGATGGCACTTATTGTAAAGAAGAAACCATATCCCTAGTAGTTGACTAGCATTTACCACTACTCCTTGATTAAAATCATTGTTCTACATCAGCTAAAGCTTCTTAACATGCCATGGGAGACTTTCATTTCTCATGAGATGTTCAAAGGCCCTTAAGTCTTTTCATTAGTGCATCATGAAGAAGGTGGACCTTCAGGACATGAAAAGGTCAAAGAGACTGAAACTGTTGGAGTGTCAGTGTTTGTGACATATGAAAGGGGCACTAGGAAACTTTTTGCAGCTGCTAGGTGAGTATTATCTCCACAAGGTGTGGAAGGGGTCTTGCCTTCATCTTCAGCCACAGGAAAATGCTATCTCCACAAGGAGTGGAAGGGGCTTTTCCTTCTTCTTCAGCTAAACAGGTACATGTTGGGCACCACAGTAAGGGCAAAGGTAAAGGCAAGAAAAAGATGCATAAGAAGGATCTTAATGATGAGCAAGAAAGAGATTTTGACCTTGTCGATCATGATGAGACACAAGGAGTTGATGTCATTGACTTGGAAACTCAAGATCCAAAGATTACCAAAGACATGATCATAAAGGAGCAAGAGGCTAATATATAATCCTTTTCAGATAATTTAGATAGGGCTAAGTGGATCATCAACTATTTAGAGCAAGAAAACAAACAATTTAGAGACAAGCAAGTCTTCATGGCGCTACAAATGATAAAAGAAGGCAGGTAAAAGATCAAGGAGGCCAATGTTCCATTAACCCCTATTGAGCAAGAAATTGAGAATGATAGGGAAGCATGGCTAGAGAGGGTCAACATAACCTTGAGAGGCTGATTGAGAAGGCCAATAGAGACAAGAAGATGCTTCGCCACATGGCCTACCACTACATGACTCGCAACAAGATCTGCAACATAAGAATGAGGAAGCTTAAGGCTAAGTTGAGGAAGGCCTTAAGGAGCAAAAAGGAGCAATACAAATTGAAGATCTTGGCTGAAGCCTCACTAGCCCATCAAAGCAACTAATGGTGGTGCCTTATGCCAAATCTGGGCAAGTTTTGATAATTTTTTGTATTTTTCAAATTTTGGAATTTTGAAACACAGAAAATTGCCCTAGGTGCGCAGCGCCACCAGTGCTACGCTTTTCACTGGAGGACTTTTTGAAGAAATGGCTTGTATATTTGGATTCAACATGAAGATAGCATCAAACCCAGAAAATATCAACAATTTTGGAACAAAACTTGGTCACCAAAAGGTCAAAAAACCATCAAAAAATGACTTCTCTGTCTCTTTTTGGAAACACAAAGGCAGCCTTGGGATATTTCACTTTTGAGGGGGCAAATCACCTCCAAATGAGATAATTAAAGATGTTACAGAAAATATACAGGAATACCGTTCCAATGAGCTATCTTGGGCTCAATTTGGCTAAGGGGAAGGCCTCCAAACGTGGCTGTGAAGCGGCTGGCTAGTGGCGTTGTGCATAAAGCTAGTTTGCCCAAAAATCCAGTTTTCGCCTAGTTTCTCTGCAAGTTGACTTTTTCTCTCTTCATGGACAAATTTTTTATTGTAATTAATGCTATGATATGTAAATTTAATTATGAAATGACCTTAGAGGGTAGATTCATCATTTTGAGGTGGTTTGGGGGTCAATGAATCAGTTTCCATGCTTATAGAGGCAAGTTGTTCCACTGCCTATATTCCTGTTCCTTGTTTGAAAATGGTTGTAACAGTTCCTTATCTCTTGGATTCAACCCCTGATGGCTAGCATAGGTGGTTTGATGTCTATATTATGTATTTTTTCAGTCATTAGAAAAGGTTGGACTCTCTTGGATGCTCTGAGCTACATTGTACATCTTTACAACAGTTTGGCAAGGAAATAAACCAGGATTTGCAGCTATTTTTGTGGGATACTTGTGGTAAAGTGTTTTTGCATAGTTTCTTCTTCTGTTAATATTTTTTCTCATGTGTTATGTGTTCCACAATCTAATTCATTCTTCTAACTAAATTATATCAAGATAGATAGGTAGAATACATTGGTTACAGTGCTCTACCTTGGGAAACCATTTAGTTTTTGATGTTTTCTATAGTTTGAAGAGGATACATGATCTTTGCATGCCCTCCTTAGCTCCTCACCAGTCTTATATTTCTCATCTCAATCAATTCAAAGTGCCAAAACACTTACCTACCTCGCCCCATAGAACACCCTGCATCCTGACTTCATTTCCTAGACCCAAAGCTACCTGCTCCATTTGATCCAGCAAAACCCAAACAAAATCAATCAAAAACCCTAGAGCTACTATACCTAGCCTAAATTCCATATTTGATTTAGTCATATTGACTGAAATTCACAAGGAGAGAGTCCTCTCCCAACCTGGTAGGGCTAGCTACCAGGTTAAGCATGGTTTTTGGTTATCCTAGGATTGCCTCCCTTCAGCCTGAGGTCGATCTAGGCTCTAACATAGTGGCGACCATATTGGGGAATCGAAGACAAATCACCCCAGTACAATTGAGAAGTTCTGAACTTTTGGATGATAAGTTTAGAATTCAGTAGGCTGAAAAGTGGGAATTTGTACAACAATATAAAAATCTTGAGAACTTTGAACACACTGGCTTCAAGAAGATACACCAAGTCTAATCCTGATCCCGATCCTCCTCATGTATTTGAAAATCCTAATCTCATTCCATGGATACTTAGACAAGAAAGTTTATCAAGTCCTAGACCGGTTTTCAGATCTCATTCATGCCTAGTAGAGTGGTTGTTCCTTGAAGATCTTCCTTTCGACGAATATTTTGATCTATCCCTATTTAGAACCACATCTGATAGTGAATTGCTTGACATAGTCACAGATCCAGAATTCACCAGAGATCTTGAAATAAAAAGGGCCAAATTGCTAAGTGACCGAAACCTTCTCAACTCTCCTCAGTCATCCCTCACCGCTGATAGAATCCATAATATATCTGATTCGGCTTCAACATCTTTTGCATCATCATTTCCTCATATTTTAGAGAATCATTCATCCCCTCCATTCATACCTTCACTCCCTCAATAGCCTATCATTACCCCTCAAACATGTGTCACTTCTGTTACATCAACTGCCCTTGTTGTCATAAATCCCCCTATTTCTCCAAGACCAGTTTCAAATCCGCCTCGAGTCATGGCTGCCAGATATGCACCTCTCGTTCTGCCTCAGAATTTGGATGATATAACCACTGATTACCAAAGTAAGATACCTCTTTTCGATGCCACTCAAGGTATTATAGCGCAGTAGCATGTTGATAGAACGAATGACTTTTTCGATCTTCATGAAGTAGATGCAGAAAATGTGTCCATGAGATTACTTTTACAGAGCTTTGGAGGTGAGGTTCGAAAGTGGTTCAAAGCATTACCAGCAGGATCTATCAATACTTTGTCGGTTCTCCATAGACAATTCCTGGACTGATGGGAGGTAAAGAAAAATCCTCTCCAAATTCTATCTGAGTATGAAGATATCAAAAGGAATGTAGGTGAAAGTGTGCAAGATTACTGTGTAAGGTTCAATGCAATTTATAATGCTATTCCAGCTGACATTAAACCACCAATGGGATTAGCATTGATCAAATTTCCAGACGGCTTCGATGCTGATATGGCATATCAGTTGCGGGAGAGAGATCCTACCACACTTGAGGACATGCAGAAGAATGCAGTGAGTGTAGAGGCAAATCTGCTGGCCAAAAGAGCACGGATGAAAACTGAAAAGAAGGTGACTATAAAGGAAGAAGCATCTTCCTCAGATGTTAAGGCAGATCATATAATCCATAAAATTGAGAATATGTTTGATCGGTTGACAATTGCAGACAAGCCTGAAACCACAATTAGAAATCCAAACTTCAGAGGACAGCAGAAACATCAGTTTAGGATTAAACAAAGGGAACAGAAGGCATAAGATCAGTCATTACAGCAGCAGGTAAAAACTCCTTTGCAGCAAAACTATGTTCATGGAATAGCAAGTGAAGATGATGATGATCCGGTGGTTGAAGTGAATAATTTCTTTACTGCTAATGGATTGCCCATCTATCTCACAGAAGATGAAGAATATTCAAAGGTCTCTGATGCTCAAAAGGATGAAGATTACATACTAGCAAATGAGGCAGTTTTGGAGGATGATTCAGATGATTATCAGCAAGGATATATGAATGCATTGACAGCACAACAGAAACAATAATCATTGAGAAGTAGAGGTGTACCAGTCAGCCCGGTTCAAAAGAGAAAGGAAGCACAACCCAAAAATGACTCCTCAAACATTTAGAAGAAAGGGAAAGAGTCTGCTGACCCGACTTCCAGCAAAGGATCAGCTGCAAATAGCCTTGCAAATGAAAAGACCAATCAGAAAAGTGCAACAAAAGAAAAAGTCGAAAAGAAGGACCCTCCAGTCAAATAGGTAGATAAAGTTTCAGCTTTTATTTTATAAAATGAGATTGCTAAATTAAAATTTTCAATTCCTTTGACTAGGTTGATGAAGAATACCAGTTACAAACACCAAGTGTCCAAAATTTTGAACATAGATCCTTTATCTAATATGGTAAATGTGGAAGATGATCACCCCGAGCTCATTTTTTGCCCTGCCTTAGAAGGTCAGTCTGAGGATAGTGAAGTCCCTCCATTCTATATAAGCCTTAGACTACATGAGTATGTCCTCCACAATACCATGTTCCATTCCGGAGCTTCCCATAATCTGATGCCAAAAGCGATTATGGAGAAACTGGGCCTTGAAATTACTCGAAAATATCACCACCTATACTCTTTTGATTCCGGTAGGATCCATTGTATCAATCTTATTAAAGACTTGGTGGTATCTTTAGAAAAAATCCTAGCAAAGAATATTCTCATGGATGTGGTTGTTGCAAACATTCCACCACGGTTTGGTATGCTTTTGTCCAGATTGTGGGGTGCAAAGCTTAAAGGGACTTTACAACTAGATTTCTCCTATGCCACCATTCCCGTGTTTGGCCAATTGAGAAAACTATACAGGGAGAAGAAAATGAAGCACATGATTACAAGCAAGGAGAAACCGCTTAATCATCCAATTAATGTTGTACATACAAATTTAGAGTCAATTGTATTATATTCAGATAGTGGTTTGAATGATGTTGATAGTTAGTTAGTTGAAGTAGAAGATGTGCCAGAGATTTCAGAAAATTTCAGAACAGTCCTTGATCAAGAAAGACACAAAACTACAAGCACCTCTGAGCAGTCCACATACTGGCAGCAACAAAAAGGTAATGAACAGCAGCAAATTGAAGAGAGCAGTCAAAGTAAGAAAGAGAATGAAACATAATTTCAGCATTTAGAAGAAGAAGCAGGTCTATGGAGCATGGATTTTGATGGAGCCGTGGGTAAGGATGGTGTTGGCATAGGGATTTGGATTCGCAGCCCTGTTTTCCAGCCAAATAAAGTCCCTAGTAATGTTAGAATTTGTTCATATAAATTGGCCTTTGACTGTTCTAACAATGAAGCCGAATATGAAGTGTTGATTGCAGGTTTGAAAAATCTCAAAAAGCTAAATGCAAAAAGGATATCAGTCTATGGAGATTCGGCGTTGATAATCAAGCAAGTAAAGGGTGAATATCAAGCCAAACACCAGAGGATGAGGACCTACCAAAATGCAGTTTTAGATATCTTAAGGATGTTTCTAGATTATACCTTAACAACAGTGCCTCGTGCTCAAAATGTTATTACAGATTCTCTTGCCACTGCTGCAAGTAATTTGAAGATCCTGATGAATTCCAACAACAAATTTGAGATTCATGTCAAGCACTGCCCTGCTGTTCCGGACAATTTAAGGTATTGGCAAGTGTTTTGGGACAGTAAGGAGATCAATACCTTTTTGCATAATGAAGGGAAATACAAGGATACTTCCATAGATGTTGACTTTGATACCGATGAACCGGAAATTAAGGTGAATCAGATGGAAATATTGTAGCTGAAGGAAAACATTATTCCTAAAGGTCTCATACCTTTAGAAGAAATTTTTGATCAAGATGATGTGGCTAGGAAGCCAAGCTTGGTGCCTATAGACAAAGGTGTTGAGGTGGTTAATCTTGGAATAGCAGATAAGCCAAAGTTTGTGAAATTGTCAAAGACATTGTCTCCCAAGGTAAAGTCTAAATATGTTAGATTGTTATCTGAATTTTTTGATGTGTTTGCTTGGGATTATTCAGATTTAAAGGTGTATAACAAAGACATAATTCATCACATTATTCCCATCAAGCCAAATCAGAAGCCATTCCGACAGAAGTTGAGAAGAATCAATCCCAAGTTGCTGCCATCCATTGAAAAAGAGGTAAACAGATTATACAAGGCTGGTATAATTGTCCCAATTAGATTTTCTGATTGGATTTTGAATCTTGTTCCTGTGAGAAAGAAGACCGAGGAGATCAGATTGTGTATCGATTTCTGGAATTTGAATAAAGTGTCATTGAAGGACAACTACCCACTGCCGAAGATGGATCATATCCTCCAAAGAGTGGTTAGAGCATCGCGCATGTCACTACTCGATGGATATTCAGGGTATAATCAAATTTTAGTACATGAAGATGACAGAGATAATACTGCATTTACCACCCCTTGGGGAACTTTTCATTATGCTAAAATGCCATTTGGTTTGAAAAATGTTGGATCCACATTTCAGCGTGCAATGGACATTGCTTTTTCCAATGAAAAGGATGTATTTTTGGTTGTATATTTAGATGATTTGACAATGTTTTCAAATTTAAATGATGGGCATATTCACCATTTGAGGATTGTATTTCAGCGATGTAGGAAATTTGGGATATCACTCAATCCAAAGAAAAGTCTCTTTGCCATGGATGAAGGGAATTTGCTTGGTCATATTATCTCAAAGGAAGGAATTCGCATTGATCCTTCAAGGGTTGAGGCAATTCAGCAAATTGATTTTCCCATGAATAAGGAGATACAAGCATTTAACGGTAAGATGAATTTCTTACGAAGATTTGTACCCAATATAGTTGAGCATTTGAGAGAAATTACTAATATGTTAAAGAAGGAAAACGTGGTAAAATGGATGGAGGATGCTATGAAGTCCTTTAATTTGGTAAAGTATGCTTTATCTACAGCCTCGGTTTTGATTAGTCAAAATTATACACAAGATTTCATTTTATTCTCATTTGCATCTGAGCATACCATGGCAGCAATTTTAATGCAAAAGAGAGATCAGCTAGAAAAGCCTATTGCATTCTTCAGTAAAACCATTAAAGATGCAGCTTTGCGGTACAACATAATTGAGAAACAGGCTCTTGCTCTTGTCAAAGCTTTAAAGGATTTTAGAGTGTATATTCTACACTCACACATCATAGCCTATGTTCCTAATGCAACGGTTAAGGATGTGCTAGTACAAACCAATCCGGAAGGAAGGCGGGGAAAATGGATTGCAGCAATGTTAGAATATGATTTGGAGATCAAGCCTACAAAGTTGATCAAAGGACAAGGCCTAGTACGGCTAATGGCGGAATCAAATTTGCATGCTTTAGATATAAATCTTATTGCAGCCATGTCCGAAGATGAAGAAGAAAGCTCCCTGATTCAAGTGTCTGAAATGTTCCTTCAGTCACCATGGTATTCAGATATTGTGTATGTACTTCAGCACCTCTCACCACCTCTAGGAATGACAAAGAACAAAGGTAGAACTCTCAAACTTAAAGCTTCAAAATTCTGCATTTTGAATAATGCCCTTTATTGGAAATATTCGGGTGGTGTTTTTCTAAACTGTTTAATTGAGGATGAAGCCTAGCAGGTGATGAGTGACTTTCACAAGGGTGATTGGGATGGTCATTTATTCTAGAAGACAACAGCAAACAAAATATTGAGAGCAGGTTATTACTGGCGCACTTTATTTTCAAATGTCTACAAAACAGTCATGAGCTGTCATGAATGTCAGGTCTTTCAGGGAAAAATAAAATTGTTGCCTCTTCCTTTGAAATGGTTGAATTCAATGCACCATTTTAGCAGTGGGGACTCGATTTTATTGGGGAAATCCACCCAACATTTCAAACTCAGCACAAGTGGATCCTAACAGCAATCAACTACTTCACCAAGTGGATTGAAGAAATCCCAACCAAACAGGAAACAAACATGGTAATCATTCAATTTTTGGAATCAAATATTTTATCTCATTTTGGTTGTCCTAGTAAAATCATCACGGATAATGCAGCTGCATTCAAATCCAAGAAGATGATTGATTTTTGCAGCAAGTATAAGATTACCTTGGGTCATTCTACAGCATATTATCTGTAAGGTAATGGTCTGGCTGAATCATCCAACAAGTCATTGGTAAACATCATCAAGAAGTTGCTGGAAACAAATAAGAAAGGTTGGCATAAAAAGTTAGTTAATGCCTTGTGGGCAGACAGGGTGAGCCAAAAGAAGTCCATATGTATGTCTCCATTTGAACTAGTTTATGGCATTGACACAGTCTTTCTGACATCTCTTTCAGTTCTGGTTGTGAAAATTTTACAGGAGGCTGGTAGTGAAGAAGATGATTTTCAGCGAAGAATCAATCAGATGATCCATTTACAACAGACAAGGGAGGAAGTTTTCCAAAACACTTTCAAATTGCAAGAGAAGATCAAAAAGATCTATGACTGGAAAACAAAAGCAAATAAATTCCAACTTGAGGATGTAGTGTTATGGTGGGATGCTAGGAATGAAGATAAGGGCAAGCATGGTAAGTTTGAAAACTTATGGAAGGGACCCTACAAGATTGCTGCATACAGAGGACAAAATGCATTTCTGCTCAAAGAGATGGATGGACAAGATTGTTCAGGAGGACCAGTCAATGGTAGGCTCCTAAAGCGCTACTTCTTCTAAGGTGATTTCTGAAATCATGAAGTGATCATTGTATATACCATTTTCCTTTCATTGCAAGTGTTCAAAGGTACACAGTCATTTCAGCTTAGGGCCTGAGGTGAAGGCTATAAAGTTGAGTGATTTGTGTCAGTTTGAGTCTTGAGTCAGTTTTCATAGTGTCAGTTTCAGTTTTTGAAGTATCTTGACCATATTGCACAATGGATGAGGCACTAATCTGCATGTTCCCAGAGGTCTATGGTTCTTGGCACCTCCAAGGAGCTACCATCCCCATTGGAGCCAATGTTAGTGTCAGTGCCTTGACACTGCCATCAGTGATCAAAATTTACTCTTTTTCATTTCATACTAGTTGT
The DNA here is from genome assembly GCA_031772625.1 of Pinus tabuliformis. Classification (NCBI taxonomy): domain Eukaryota; kingdom Viridiplantae; phylum Streptophyta; class Pinopsida; order Pinales; family Pinaceae; genus Pinus; species Pinus tabuliformis. The sequence goes on along the minus strand of CM062806.1, from coordinate 511,730,826 downwards.
CCCATTCCGATGAAGTTGCATTCCATTAGGTCATGGATCTACTGATGGTAGGGTTCATTACAGTTTTCCCTCATGATGTATATCTGCTGACCTCTTTTCATATTGTTCAGTTAATGGTTCATGTTTATTTTCAGTTCATTTCATCAATTAGGTCTTAGGTCTAGGGTTTCAGTCTCATTAGATATTATGGTTTTACCATGGTCCAATTTCAATGACTATTGATTAATAATGGTCAGCAGACACATGAGGATGACAATAATCATCAGAAAAGTCCTAACTTGTTAATTTGTAAGCTTAATAAATTTTTCATCAGAGCATTGGTATTATTTGTAAATCTCATGTAATTTTATTGTTCTCATATGTAATTAATGGTTTCATGCTGCTCTTGGTCACCTGCTGACATTTCCAAGTACATGCCACTGCAAAAGTCAAAGAAATGGAGCATCAGTTCACCTACCCAAGAAAAAAGATCAAGCATCCAAAAAAAACAGAGTATTTCAAAAAGCAAATAGACATTACAAAGTTGGTTTTGAACATCAAAAATCAAAAAGTTGAAAATTTATATAAAGATTATCCCCCTATTTGATCATTTCATTGTTTGAGTTGAAAATCAAGAGCTAAAAGGCGATTTGAAGTGTCACTGAGCAAAGGTGTGAAAGTGTTGTGTTTTTGGACAAGCTGCGCACCAGAGGCTGGCGCTACACACCTGGGTGACTTCCTCAGTGCAAAAGTGAATAGGCGCTGCGCACCTGGGAGGCACTACGCACCTGTGTGAGGCATTGCGCACCTCGCAGCCAAGCCCCAAATCGCTCTAAATTTGACCAATTTGCCTCAAATCTCCCAATTTACCTCTTGGAAAGTAAGTAAATCAATCCTTCTTGATTAAAAAGGGTTTTGCGTCAAGTTTTGGTGATTTTTCCACTCATGAAGTTAAAACCCTGGTTTTGACTCAAAACTGTCCCCTAAAATTCACAAACTGTCTTATAAATTTGGTAAGCTCACTCTCTTATTGTTTTCCTATCCAATCCATTTTGCTATTTTTTCCTAAATACCATTCCCTCATATATTCTTCCCAAATCCCATTCTCACATATAAATTTCCCAAACCCTATACTTTCTCCCCAAAACCCTACATACTTACTCCTACATACATCCCTAAACCCTACACTATCCACAAACCCTACTCATTCCCTAAATCTCATTCATACTCCCATTCACTCTCATCTACTCATTCATAAAATCTCTTCATACTCATCTTTATTTCATTCACCACAATTGTTCACAACTATAAAACCACAATTATTCACAGCTATAAAACAATGGAAAAAGACAGTGAATATGAGCTTGAAGAAGACACCCTTAGTGACAATTCCAAGGAGAGAAACGTACAGGACAGGAAGCCTCATAAGGGAGGAAGGATTATCAAATAGGAGCCCACCAGTTTGAGGGAGTTGCAAGCATGCCCATTTGCCATTTCTTGTTTTAAACACCAGTCATGTTTTAGTTTTTGTGAAATGGTGGAAAGGGTTAAATTTCATCATGAGTTTAGTTTGTGACACATTTAGACAACAATGAAGTAAACCTTGCTGGAATCACATTCACCTTGTCACCAGCTGTTATCTTAGAGGCTATAGGTATTCCAGATGTGGGTGAAAAATGGAACAAAGGTCAGGATATTGATAGGGAGTACTGTGAGCCTTACATCAAGGCTAGATACCAAGACAAACTCAAGAGAGTATTCCCCTTCAAGTTTTTGGAAGATAGGTTTGCTCCATTAATGAAGATCATCATCAAGTACTTTACTTGTGAAGGTAGGTTCTCCCGATTGTATGCCTACCAAATTAGACTCCTGATGCATTTCACTAGGGTGAGAATGATTAATATCCCCTACTTCATGTTCAAAAACATTGAGAAGATGGCACTTATTGTAAATAAGAAACCATATCCCCAGCATTTGACTAGCATTTACCACTACTCCTTGATTAAAATAATTTTTCTACATCAGCTGAACCTTCTTAACATGCCATGGGAGACTTTCATTTCTCATGATATGTTCAAAGGCCCTCAAGTCTTTTCATCAGTGCATCATGAAGAAGGTGGACCTTCAGGACATGAAAAGGTCAAAGAGACTGAAACTGTTGGAGTGCCAGTGTTTGTGACATATGAGAGGTGCGCTAGGAAACTTTCTGAAGTTGCTAGGTGAGTATTATCTCCACAAGGTGTGGAAGGGGTCTGACCTTCATCTTTAGGCCACAGGCAAATGTTATCTCCACAAGGAGTGGAAGGGGCTTTGCCTTGTTCTTTAGCTAAACAGGTACAGGTTGGGAAGCACAGCAAGGGCAAAGGTAAAGGCAAGAAAAAGATCCATAAGAAGGATCTTAGTGATAAGAAAGAAAGAGATTTTAAGCTTGTTGATCATGTTAGTGCCTAAATCTACCTCAGGCTGAGAAAGGTAGGATCTAGGATAACATCAAACCACGCTTAACATGGTAGCTAGCCCTACCAGGTCGGTATAGGGCTCTCTCCTGGTCAATCTCAGCAAAATATGATCAATAGGGCTTGAGATGACTGATGTGAATACTGATCTTAGGCTAGGTATGTATGCAAAAGAGTTTAATCGAATATAATGATGCTTTGTTGGCTCAAATGGAAAGGCAGATTTTGGGTTTGGGGAATGAGGCTTAGTGTTGCATAGATCTCTATGGGGCAAGGTAGGCAACTGATTTGGCACTTCAAATTGAATGAAATGGAGAGATTTAGATAGGTGAGGAGTTGAAGAGGGAAAGAAAACCTCAGGGATCCTCTTCAAACAGCTGAAAACATAAATAACTAAGCAAACCCTAGGTAGATCACTGCAATTTCAATGGATTCTACCTTTATCCTTGTTTGATTTAGTTAGATGAAGCAAAGAGAGAGAATGGCATACATAAAACACATGGAAACTTACAATTTATAGAAGGAAACACAATACCAAAGCAAGATACCACATGAATCCCATAAAGTGCTGCAAACCCTGGTCTATTCCTTAGCCAAAACTGCTGATATGAGTATACAATGAAGCTCCAAGCTTTCTTAAAAGTCCAACCATGCTAATGACTGAAAAATCACAAAATATAGGCAAACAAAAACTCATCCTAGCCTCTAGGGGTCGAGCTCATGAGTTTAGGAGCTGTTCCAACAAATTCTAAACTAAGAACTAAAAAGTAGGCAATGGAACAACATGCCTCTAAAAACTAGGGAACTACTTCATTCAATTGCAAACTACCTTTTCATGGATGAATCTACCTCTATAAGTGAAAATTTAACATAATTACATCAAGATCCATCAAATTACATTAAATTACATCATTAGTTTGACATTAAGAAAGAGAAAAGTCAAACTTTCAAGAAACTAGGCGAAAAACAGAGTATTTTGGTCAAACTGAGCAAAATTTCCCCAATGTGCCACGTTGATTTCCCTATGCGTAGCGCCTTTTTTTAGCTACTTTTGGGGGCCTTCCCGGTGTTCAAATTCACTCCAAGTGTGCTTGTTGGAAAGGTATACCTATCTAATTTCTATAACAAGTGGAATTTTTTAATTTGGCCTCCATTTGCCCCTCCAAAATTGAGTTCTCCCAACACTGCTTCCTGTGTGTCCAAAAAGGGGCAGAAAGGTCATTTTTGGGGTGTTTTTGACCTTTTTGGGGGCTCAAAACCTGTCAAAATTTCTTGGCCATTGGTGAGCATGCATATTTTCCATGAAAAATCCAAAAATACTAAGTTTTTCTCAAAAGGAGGTCTCCATCAAAAGCGAGCGCCAGGTGGCGCGGCGCATTGGGCAGAAAAACCTGTTTTTTGTGCCAAAAATTCCAAAATTGCAAAACATGTCCCAAATTTTTTGAAATTTGGGCTGAGTGTCCTCCATTAAGTGCTCTGTTGATCCAAGAAAGCCTCAGCCAAGATCTGAAGTCTATCTTGCTCTTTTCGCTTCCTCGATGCTTTCCTCAACTTGGCCTTCAAGCTCCTGATTCATGCATTGCAACTTTTGTTTCTCGCCAAGTAATGGTAGGCCATGTACCTCAACATATTTTTCTCCCTGTTGGCCTTCTCTAGCAACTTTTCTAAGTGGATATTTTCTCTCTCAAGCCAAGACTCACGATCAACATTGAATTCATGTTCAAGTGGTGTGAGCTTCACTTTCTTCCTCTTGGCAGCTTTCCGGTTTTCTCGTATGTTTTTGAGATCCATGGATGAGTGGGACTGATGAGGGGAGGATTTGATGCTAACTATAGGGTTTTGGGGAATGAAAGGGTTTAGGGTATAACATTTAGGGATTAGGGATATTTGTTTATGGTTTGGGATAGTGAGATTAGGGATTTAGGGTTGGTAGTTTAGGGATATGGGGAATATGGAAAGGGTAAATATAAATGAAAAGGGAGGGATAAAATAAAGTGAGGGAGTGAGGGAATTAGTGAGTGAGAATGATGGGAGTGGGATTTAGCAGCAAAAAATGCAATTTATAAACCCTGTGTAATGTTTTTTCATCAAACTATAAGGAGATAGGGTTTCAATATTTCCCTATTAAATCACCAAGAGGACTGAGACAAAATCATGCATTGAGCATATTGGAGTGTGAACTTACTTGCGCAATGAGGAATTTACAATTTTGGGAGCTTTGGAGGAATATTTGAATGATTTCAGGCCTGGAAGTCCCGTGCGCCGCGCTGCCTCAATGTGTCGCGCCCGTTATAAAAATACACTGTAAATCACTGCCCAATGCGCCGCACTGGCTCAATGCGTCATGCCTTTTTAACTTTTACAAGGGTCCACATATTTAACACATGGAAGGTGCGGTCAGGTGTGCTGGAGACATGGCCGTTAAGGTGCGGGACCGTAGGTAAGACAAAGAGAAAGTGCGGAGCGCCAATTCTGTGCGTAGCGCCTTTTTGCAGACCAGTTTTGAGAGCCTTCTCGATGTCCAAATTGGGTGCACGATAGCTTGTTGGAAATATTATTGAGTCTACTTTCCAACACAACTTGAATTTTTCAATTTGGAGTTCATTTTCCCTATCAAAAGTCAAATCTCCCAAGACTGGTCAAAATGTGCAAAATGAGGCTGCCTAAAGGCAGAGTGCTATTGCAGTTAAATTTTGAAGGTCTTCCTCAACTCCAAATTGAGATCATGATAGCTCATTGGAAATCTCTTTGTGTCTAGTTATCATTTCACTCATCAAGCAAGTCATTTGGTCAACCAAGATAGGAGAAATTTTGATTTTCCCAAGGCCACTCCATAGGTGCAGCAACCCTCCTGAGGAAACTATATTTTTGACATTTCTCTGAAACCATGATAGCTGTGTAAAAACTGAAAGAGGATTTTCTTCTTGGGTAATTGAAGGACAAAAACCTCTCTCACTTTTTCCAAATTCATCTTTTCTTGCTCAAAAACACAATTTTAAGGAAAACCATCCCTTTTCTGTGATGAATGGCTTGTTTCTTGGAATGACTTCTCGACAAAGGATGGAGATCTGATGTTTGATGATATGAAATGGAATCATACCTTTTGATATCCCTTACCGCTCCTATACTCAGATATCTCTGATCCCATAGCCAAACCTAGCTCAGTGGGAGAGGAAATTAGGGTTTGTTCTCTTTTGCTTTTGCAGGCGGATTGGTGCTCAAGATGACTTGATTTTTGCAGCGGCACGTGCTTGGCAATATCACCGGGTGACCAAGAGTAGCTTGTAGATACTTATTACATGTGAAGACACTTAAAATTACATAAAATTTGTACATGAAATGGAGAAACCCTGTTTTCACAAGGCCCTAGACCTAATGAGACTTGAAAACCCTAAAATGACTTCTGCAAATGAAATGAAATAAAAATGACAGCAAATGATCTGTACATGTGCAAATAGGCCAATATATGAAAAGCATGAGGGAAATTGACAAAGAAACACTACAATCAGATGATCCATGACCTAATGGAATGTAGTTGATCATATGAGACACCTGAAATGCATGCAAAAAGAGAATTTTGATCACTGATGGAGGGATGAAGATACCGACACTAACATTGGCTCCAATGGGGATGGTAGCTCTTGGGAGGTGCCAAGAACCGCAGATCTTTGGGAGAGTAGACAAGTGCCTTCATCCATTGGCAATGGAGTCAATAACTTCAAAACACCCAAAAACCAATTACTATGAAACTTTGACTCAAGACTCATAGTTGAACTGACTTAATTCAAAACTGAAACAAGACTCTCAAAAGCTGAAACTGGACACTTAGCTGAAACTATCTTTACACTGACTGAAACAAAAATGACTCAAGACCGAATTAACTGAAACAAGTACTTACAAAGCTTTTAAATGGCAACAGACCATCGAGATTTGAGGGCTTCAAATCATGATGACAACCACCTGCCTACTGATGAAATATGTACAATCATGTGAAGTGGGCCTTCCAATGTAACCAATCCAGCAGATGGCTACATACTGAAATTCTGCTCTCACTTTCCCCGAGCAGGCAGAACGATGTACATGTAGGAAACTCACAATAAGAACTGAAACCAAGGCTTATGCTAATGAACCAGGCAACATTCATCTTCTCTAGTGCTTGCAAAAGAATGTCGAAAGGATCTTGAAAATCCTGAAGCACTAGCTTGGCTTGAGATCCAGCAGCAAAAATACAAGTACTCCCTTCATTCTAATCTAAAAGAACAACTGGTTGCCGAGTGATAGGAAGGCATAGAGAAGTATAAGCTTCCGCCATCTGAGTGATAGCTGTAAATTCCTCAAGCATGATAAATTCTGGCATATTGTCTCTCTCAGGCTCATATTCCTTAATTTCATGGACTAGGCCTTTCTTAAACATAAAACATTCTTCAAGATTATTAAACATGACAGCCTTATCATCTTCATGAAAGAAAATATTATCTGTTCACTAATCTATACATCTAATTTCAAAACTATCATCATTTTCAAAAGAATAAGAAGTTTCACCATCACCTTCTTGACCATGTGCACACTACAAATCTGCATTAGCTTGGGTTGTAACATAAACTTTCAGGAGTTTATCTATCTCATCTTCAGACAAAGGAGATAATACTTTTTGTTTTCTTTTGCTCAAACAGTGAATGTCTTCATGAAATAACATTTTAAAACATGAAAAGCCTGAATGACAGTCCTTAATTCCCTGATCTTCTGAAATTTGAAAACATTGTTGATCATCTTTATATGATATGGCAATCAAATTATCATTTATCACTGAGTTATTGAAAGAAGATTTTTCACTTACTTGAACAAATATCTCATCTTGTTTTCATGAACTGACTGGATTACCTCCTCATGAAGTCTTTGTTCTAATGAAATGAGAACACTTGGGTCAATAACTCTATCTTATTCATTCCAAATGATCTCAACAGCAGAGTTCTCCTTCATGGGATTCAAAACATGGTAGTCTTGATCATCACGATCTGAATTTAGATCTGAAATAACCAACTTGACTTTATCACATTGTGAAATTGAAACTTGACTTTCCTGCATACTGTCTTCATCTATGGATAAATCTGAAATAAAACCCTCTCCTTCATCATTTTCCACAGTAGTAAGTGTTGGCATTATGATTCTGGTTTGGCTCTCTGGTACAGGTGTTGTACTTGATGGCAACTCACTCAAGTGGAAAAACTCTGTTTCAGGCTCTCAAAATGATGGAAAATAAGAGGTTCGCAGGTGCATCGTTCAAAAGGTGCGGACCCGCAGGTTCGCCGTCCAGGAAGTGCGGACATACCCGCAGGTTATCCGTTCATAAGGTGCAGTCCCCCAGTTCTCTCACTCCAATGCAGAGAAGTGCACTCACGTGGGGTTTCTTATGTTTGGCCCTTGGTATTTAGCCCGTCGTTCATGATCCTGTGGTTTTGGCCCATGGTATAGGATCTAAATTATTTGAACCCCTGTTTGGATCCCTTGTATTGGTTTTTGATGGTTTTGTCCCATGGTTTGAATAAGGGCTTGCCTATAAAAAGGAAAAGAGATCACTTGGCTAGACACTTGTGAAATTTGAATATCTTAAGATCTGAAATTTTGGGTGATTGGTTTTAAAAGCTAGATCTAAATCAAGGAGAAAACTTAAGGCGAATCTATTGATAAGTTGTGATCTCTCGGGCGCATGATCAGATCTGTGGATCTGACTGTCTGTGGCACATTGGAAGACTGTTAATTTGGCCCTAATCAGAGGTTCGCAGGCAATCCACGGCGTGAGTGCGGGGGTACGCAGCGCAGGAGAAGGCGCAGTGCGGGGGTACGCAGTGCAGCAGAAGGCGCAGTGCGAGGTACGCAGTGCAGAAGAAGGCACAGTGCGGAGGTACGCAGGGAAACAGAAGAACAAGTTGCGGAGGTACGTTGTCAGACGGGCAGTGCAGGTGCGGATCTGAGCAGAGGTACGCAGGGCAGCAGAACGAGTGGTGCGGAGATACGCAGAGCAGTAGACCGACCAGGTGCGAATCTGCGCAGTTTAGACACAGAAGAGCTGCGGGTATTCGTAGGCCACTATTGGTGAAGTTGCGGACCTATCTTGAAACATTTGTTGGCTGTCTTTTATCTATTGTTGCAGAGTTTTGGGTTTAGATTTCTGGTATTACTTTTCTGTTTACAGCATTCTGAGAAGTTGGGTGATTCATTGGTTGATTGTATAAGGAGATTAGGTGATTTGCATGTACTTGATGATTATTTGATCTTCTTGGATCCAGTTTGAAAATTAATGAAACGTGGTCCTTAAAGAAGTAAAAGAGCAAAGGGGGTTGTAGCTCCCTTCCAGGAGAGACTGGAAAACAAGAGAGAGTTGTAGCTCTCTGCAGGTTGCAGCCTGCGTACTGGTAAAGGACTGCACCAGTACAAAATCCTTGTAAAAGAAGTTTCTAATTGAAAGAAGATAGAGACATATTGCAGCAGGTGGTTTTCACCCACATTGGGTTTCCACCTTATATCTGGTGTTCTTTGGTGTGCCTATCTATTTTTCTTGTTCTTGTTCATTATTATATGGCACTGACATACAAATTAATGATCAATATCTGAAGAATAAATTAAAGTACAAATATGGAAGGTATATTGAAAAGAATTTGATAAGCCAAGTTCTTCAGAAGAAGCTTGATCGCTTGAAGAAAGATCTTTCATCATGAGCAACTACGAGAGGGAAGCATCAATCAGGCCACCGATTTTTGATGGGAAAAACTTCGTTTATTGGAAGGTAAGAGTTACTGCCTATCTTCAATCTCTTGGTACAGAAGTCTGGGATATCATAGATACAGGGTATACTTTTCCATCAGCAACTCCTACAGATCCGGCTGAGAAGAAGAAATATGAAACAAACGCAAAGGCAGTCAATACTCTATTAGGATGCCTATCTCAATCAGAATTTGTCAAGGTAATGCAGTTTAAATCCGCAAAAGAGATATGGGACAAGATTGTTCGAGCTATGAAGGAGACGATCAGGTAAAACGAGCAAAACTTCAAACCCTCAGGATTCAGTATGAAAATCTCATGATGTATAATGATGAAAGTGTGGCTAACTATTTTCTTCGTGTAGATGAGATTATTAATTGTATGAAAAATTTGGGTGAAGAAATAAAAGAGGCTGTTGTGGTTGAAAAAGTTCTAAGATCTTTGTCCCCTAGGTTTGAATCTAAAGTTTCTAAAATAGAAGAAAAAGAGAATCTACAAAGCCTTAAAATGTCACAGCTGCACGGAATTCTAACTGCTTATGAAATGAGGAAAGGAGGTCCATCAGATAGGAGAGAAGCTGCCTTCAAGGCTTCAGGCAAAGGAGAGTACTATGAGTCAGGACACGTGTCAGAAGAAGAAGAAGAATCAAATTTTGTCAGAAATCTTCAACGGGGTACTGGTCGTTTCCGAGGTAAGTTACCTTTCAAATGCTTTGCTTGTGGAAGAGTAGGTCACTATTCTGCCAAATGTCCTCATAAGGATAAGATTGACAAAGGGAAGGAACTTGTTAGATGGAACAAGAAACAGAATGCAACTAATAAAAGTTACTACACTCATTAAGACAGTGATGGCCTATCAAATAGTGACGAAGATGAATGAGGTAATGATTATAAACTTTTAATGGCCTTTGAAGATGACGATTACATGGACGCTATAGATGTAGATGGTTTTTATGAAGAGATTTCTCGACTCAAAATATGTTTAGAAGAAAAAGATATGATCATTGATACTCTGCAATTCCAACTTGATGAAAAGGAAAAATCTCTTGAGAAGTTAGAATGTGAAATTGTTGGCCTTAGAAAAGAAATTGAGAAAATAAAGGCTCTTAATCTTAAATTTGTTAAAGGATCTGAAACTCTGGATGAGATTATCAATGTACAGTGTTCTCCACTAATCAGGACAGGTCTGGGTTATAATGGAGAAACATCTCAAGCATCCACCTCAAAGAGTTATCTTGATGCAACAAGGAGGAATGAGCAAAAGCCCAATGGAGATCACCAGGTAAGGCAGGGACGAATTACATCAAGAACAAACAAAGACTACCAGGTAAACCAGGGGCAATCCATCTTAAGGGTGAACAAAAGCTACAACCAGCCACAGGTAAAAACTTCTCAATTTGCTTCAAGAATGGATGACAATAGAAATTACAATCATTTGGCTGGGAGATTTGATAATCATAGAAGTTTCTTCAATGGCCAATGTTTCTCTTGCCATAACTTCGGTCACAAAGCAGCTCAATGTGTTGCTTATAAGACAATCATGACTAGAGAAGCTCAAAAACAAAGAAGTATGATTGGGATTACGAAAAGGACCTATAACAACTTTTCTGCCCTTGAAAATGAAATTGAATGTTCTATTTGTAATAACTTCGGTCATGAAGATTCTGAATGCAGGAGCAGGTTTCGGCAGACAAAGGAAAAAGCCTCAAGCACCAGAACATGGATAATAAAGGAACCACAAACAGAAAGATGTGGGATAGCATTTTATGCAGAAGGACAAGAAAATCTATAGTACATTGACAGTGGATGTTCGAAGCATATGACAGGTGATAAAGAAAAACTTGAATCCTATACTGCTTTAGAAAAGGGAAAGAAAGATTCTTTTGGAAATGATACCCCTGCAGCCATAAAAGGAAAAGGCATTGCTCAGTTGAAAGAAAAGGTCAAAGCTGGAACTGTTTTGTATGTTGATGGCTTGAAGCATAATCTACTAAGTGTTATTCAGATGTGCGATCAAGGAACAGAGGTAATATTTCGATCAAATGGATGTAGTGTTCATGATCTTGATACAGGAAAAACAGTGATCAAAGGCAGAAGAACTCCAAATAATCTATACATATTTGAAGAAGGACAACAACAATGCTATTTGAGCAAAGATGATGAACATTGGTTATGGCACCGGAGGTTGGGGCATCTAAGCTTTTCACAAATAAGGAAAGCATGCAAATACCAGGTAGTTCGTGGTCTTCCAGATATCAAAATTCCAGACAACACCATATGCAAATCATGTCAGTTTGGTAAGCAAACCAAAACTAACTTCCCTGAGAAGGAAGGATCAGCGAGCAGGCCTCTTGAACTAGTCCATACAGATGTATGTGGTCCATTTAGGACAAGGTCACCTCGAGGACAAGAATACTTTATATTATTCATTGACGACTTCTCCAGGATGGTTTGGTTGGGACTTATGAAACACAAGGACGAAGCATTCGAAAAATTCAAATCTTTCAAAGCCTTGGCTGAAAACGAATCAGATCACAAAATTAAGTGCCTCAGGTCTAACAGAGGTGGGGAGTTTACCTCAAATGAATTTTTCGATTCCTGTGAAGAACATGGAATAAGAAGGGAATTCTCTACAGCTAGGACTCCTCAACAAAATGGAGTGGTGGAAAGGATGAACAGAACGGTCCAAAAAATGGCTCGTGCTATGCTTGATGAGTCTGGGACTCCCGCAACCTTCTGGGGTGAAGCTGCTTTTGTTGCGGTTGTTATTCTCAACAAAACAAATGTCCAAGTGAACAACACTCAAACTCCTCATGAGCTCTGGTATGGCGATACTCCTTCGGTAAAGCATTTCAAAAATTTTGGAAGCAAATGCTATATTAAGAATAATGATGACCAGCTTGGCAAACTTGAACCTAGAGCAGATGAAGGCATTCTCCTTGGTTATTCTCCCCACAACAAAGCATATAAGTGTTACAATAAAAGACTTGGAAGAATTGTTGACAGCATTGATGTAGTAGTTGATGAAAAAGGATACACCCCTAGGCAAGTAAATTATGAAAATATCGAAGAGGATGAAGACTACTCTCCAAATCAAATTGATGATGAAGAAGAACCTCAAGAGGCACCAGAGGAACAGATAAGGATAGAAGAGAAGACTCCATCCTTCAGAAGAATCATCCAGAATCTCATATTTTGGGGCAGAAAGAGGCAGGTGTACAAACAAGAAGAACAATTGCAGAAGCCTCAAGCTATTTGGCATTACTCTCCTCCACTGAACCAAAAAATGTAAAAGAGGCATGCAAAGATGAATGCTAGGTCAAGGCGATGGATGAAGAACTTGAGCAGATCAAAAAGAACAACACTTGGGAGTTGGTTCCTAGACCAAAAGATAAAAATGTCATAGGGAAAAAATGGATCTTCAAAAATAAGTTGAATGAAAATGGGGAAGTAATTAGAAACAAAGCCAGACTTGTTTGTAAAGGGTATGCTCAACTAGAAGGAATAGACTTTGAAGAAACTTTTGCTCCCGTTGCTAGACTTGAGGCCATCCGAATGTTCCTTGCTCTCTCAAGCTTTCAGAAGTTCAAAGTATTTCAAATGGACGTAAAATCAGCCTTTCTGAATGGAGACTTAGAAGAAGAAGTGTACATTGAGCAACCAGATGGGTTCATCCTTGGGAATGATCCAAATATTGTATGCAGACTAAAAAAGGCTCTCTATGGTCTTAAACAGGCTCCAAGGGCTTGGTACTACCATTTGGACAAATATATTCATCAACAGGGTTTTTCAAAGGGATCAGCAGATAGCAATATTTATATAAAAATTGAAAATGACAAATTGCTAATACTTGTTGTGTATGTAGATGATATTATCTTTGGCAGCAATTAAGAAGCTATGAGTTAAAGCTTTGCCTTGGTGATGCAGAAAGAATTCGAAATGTCTTTGCTTGGAGAACTGACATATTTTCTTGGATTAAAAATCCAACAAAATGAAGGCGGGATCTTCTTGTCTCAAACCAAGTATCTCAAGCAGATTTTGAAGAAATATGGCATGGAAGATGCAAAACCAGTATGTACCCCCATCGTCACAGGATGTAGCCTCAGTGAAAATGATGAATCAGCAGCAGTGCATCAACCAACCTACAGATTTATGATTGGAAGTCTACTTTATTTGACAGGTACCCGACCAGACATCATGCATGCAGTGGGAATAGTTGAAATATTTCAGGCAAATCCAAAGGAAACTCATCTTCAGGCAGTGAAGAGAATTTTCAAGTACCTTCAAGGAACTCAAAACTATGGCTTATGGTATCCTAGAGATACAGATATCACACTTCATGCTTATACAGATGCAGATTGGGCCGGAAGCATGGATGACAGGAAGAGCACAAGTGGTGGTGCATTCTTTATGGGTTCCAGATTAGTATCTTGGTTCAACAAGAAACAGAGTTCGATTGCTTTATCTACAGCTGAAGCGGAATATGTGGTTGCTGCATCTTGCTGCACTCAACTCCTTTGGATGATGCAGACCTTGCAGGATTTTCAAATCACTTGTACTCCACCTATCTCCATCTTATGTGATAATACAAGTGCAATTACCATTTCAAAGAACCCAGTCATGCATTCAAAGACCAAGCACATACCGATCAAGTATCACTTTCTCAAGGAACAAGTGCTTGAAAAAAAGGTCAAGTTGGAGTATGTTCCTTCTAAGGAACAAGTTGCTGATATACTCACCAAACCATTGCCCAGGGAGACCTTTGAATACCTCAGGCAAAAGTTGGGGGTTGTTAATGCATCATCCTGTTGTTGAATCTCATATGTTTAAGATATTTTTGGTTGTACGCAAGTTTCATATGGGGTATACGCGTGCATTTGTTGGGTTGCGGATTGTTGTGGGGAAAAATGCCTATGCAGGACGATCCTATCCACCTAAGGTGTGGCAGTGCCTTAGCAACAAACAGAGACAGCTATTCTAGTATTCTTCCTTTATGAATTAAGAATGAAGAGAGATGGATGGACTAACCGGTGTGTTCCGTTTGTCCCTCGATCCGGTTTCTCTTCTCTTTGAGAGTTCTCAGCTACTTGCCTTCTCGCTCGCCCAGCTTCAACAGGTCCCTACAAGATCACAAGAAGAGAACACTATACAAAGACATAGATTCATATTCATAACTAGTTCAGGATTAGAAATAAACTAAACATACTAATGCAATCATACATCAAAGATACATCAGTATATAGGAGGAACCAAGATAGCTTTATTGATGAATAACAAGGTTTAGGAAGAGATACAACCAAGAAGGCTCCAATCCAGCATCTCCTTCCCAGCAAATGGAATTCCTATCTTCACCTCCCTTCAAAGCATTAAGCACCCGAAGATTCCAATCTCAAACCAACAACAATTCTTTGCAATAACAAAATTCCAGCCTCTAGATCTCATGGAGGAGAGATCCATATATAGATGTTTGGAGAGAGGATGAGTCAGCTTGAGATCTGACTAGTGTCTTCTCCCTCTGTCAGTTCTTGTTTCCACTTGGAGGTTCTTGCTTCCACTTGGAGATTGAGAACCTCTTACTCATCACTAGTCGAATTCACTGAGGCAAGTGTCATTGAGGAAGATTCTGGAAGCTTCCTGGGTCTTGACACCTTGTTGAATGAACTTGCCATTTGTCAACTCTCGCTCAGCGCACCCTGGTAGTTCTTCTACCTGCGTTGCAGTGCAGGTAGCCAGTGCAGACTTTAAATTCCAGCGTAGACAGCTAGTGGAGCCTCTGAATTGATCCTGAATTAACTTGTTTTTGAGCAGTTTCTGGTGGAGAACTTCTGTGAATTGTTGTGGTTTGTTAGCCTTGTTCCTCTAGGGGTAGGAACAACATGTTTAGGGACTTTGGATCCCTTAGATTATGGACATTTCATGCTTATAGCTGTAAGGCACAAAAATTTCTATAACAGTTGCCCCATAAAGTATGAGGTCGTTTATCGGGTGAAATGCTTTATTAGGAGGATCCGAATTTCATCCAATGCTAGGAGGAGACCTGTAATAAGATACAATACAATACATTATTTTTCATACTGCTTTCATGATCTAGCTGAGGTGGGCATTCCCATGCTCAGCTTTATAAATTCATTTTTCTGTACATAGAACAGACAATCGTCTGATGGTAGACTGATAATTTTGATGAAATTATCATCCTTTGGATAGGATGATTATCTGCTGTAATGATGTACATGTCAATGTCTTTATCTTTCCTGAATATATATCGCAGCCCGGATGGATGAAACTAGATCCGGGGTCTTTAAACTTGTTCGATCTTCACTCTAAGTACAAGTCGATCCGTGTGAGAAATGTTCTAAAGTTGAACATGGAAAGACATCGCTTGATTACCGGTCAATGAGGTAAACCGTTAACAAGCGTGAGAGGAATCACCGATAATGATAATGACCCTCAAGGTACTGCAGTACAGTTCACGTGGTGTGAATAAAGTACTTGGCGTCGAACACCACGCAAAATCTTTCGGTCGAAGGTCATTGATGTATACCTGTCGCCAGAAGTGAGAAACTTGCCATTGAGGCATGCAAGCTTCAAAGTATTGAAGGGGTTGTTCCTAGATCAACTTCTTGGATAATGAGCTGATGTCGACAAGAAGCGATCCTGTCAAACGAGGGCCTTAATGAATCCCACATCAATGACATGGAACGGAGCTAATGATTTTGATGGAGGTGAAAACGATCTGATGATATATGATTCAGGGTGGCGGTCGTGAAAGGATGAAGGATAATGTATGGCAGTGGATGGGACACGGTTGACTTCTCTGAACGACTTCTCTTGAACATATGGCGACACTTATGCGATGGATTGGTAGCATTACCCCAAATATGGATGGTATGGCGAGACCATGGTGATGTGACCGGTGAATGAAACAACCCAACCCGATTGTGGTACGAAGGAAAAGTGTCATGTTCAAGAGCGACTTGCTACCATCAAAGTTTTCTTGAGTTTCTCCCAATTTTTCCCCAGTCATTGCTGACCAGTACCTCTTTATTTTTTTCAAGCTTGAGGAGGATAACATATCCTTGTTCTATAACTTGCCCTTCGGGCAAGCCCATCGCTATGTTTTAATGAGCCTAGCGATAGTGAAACTCGTCCTTGTCTAAAGACAAGTTTGTCGCTATTTAATGATTTTAATGAGTCTAACGACAAAGATAACTCGGTCCTTTTCATTTTTAGAGAGTCTGAAAAGGTACATAAAGTCAACTCCGGAAGTCCTTTTTCGTCATCTAGTCCCTTAAGTCCGAAAAAGTATAAAACAATACAGAAGGGATGAGTTTTCGATAGTTTTAACAAGCCGAACAAAACAAGCACTCAATCTTTTTGTGCAATAATCCCTCAGGTCCAAAAAGATTAAAATCTAGAGGAGGGATAGCACTTCTGGTCGCTTTAACGAGCTAGAAGGCCAAAACTCGGCAATCTTTTCATATTTTACGAGTCAGATGAAAAGAGCTTAAAGAAGACTCGTCTTTTGAGGAACGAGTGATAAAATGGGTTAGCAGCTGATTCCAGGTACGGCTTGGAATTTTCCAATCACGGCAGTGTCACAAGGATGGCTAAGTGAAATCACTCTTCGCAGCTATTCCTCAAAATGGGTAAACAATCAAATGGAGGTGAATGATCGGCCAATGGAAAAGTGGAGGTGACGGTGCAAACACGACCAAGGCTTTAATGGCTGGTAATGTTACATTCACAGTGGTTATTTACCGGGTAGTTCATTTTTTAACGAGCTTAAACGCGGATTGAAACACTTGCTCGATCTTATGTTTATTTTTTAACGAGCATGAACTATGTGCTAAAACTGCTCGGATCTTGCGTTTATTTTTTAACGAGCATGAACTGTGTGCTAAAACTGCTCGATTATATGGTCAAATTTTGATTTTTTACCTTAACTAGCTTTGCCCTTTTCAAAGATAGTATTGTATCCTCAATTGCTGCATCAAACTAGTTAGAAATGAATAACATTTGTTTTAAAATGAGATTAAAACCCTAATATTTCGCTTTGAACTACATAAAAAGCAATTAAAAAGTGTTTTTACCTCTCATTTTACCATTTCATTTGAACTTGGTTTGTTGGAGCTTTGGAGGTGCCTCTTCCCCCTTGATTTTCATTAGCTGATTCCGGGAGATTCTGTGGACGATTTTCGGCACCGTCTGGACCAGGTAGGAGCTAAACTTGAGCTCTTTCATTTCATGGTTTCTTTTCTGCATTATGTGCTTGCTTTCATGTTTTCCTGAGCCCCTGGGGTCTCATTGGGTCGCTCTGCCATCAGCGCACCTGGTTCACTCGAAACCTGCGCTGAATGTCAAGCTGCATGAAGGCAGTTTAACCTTCAACGCAGGTGGAACACTGGCTAGTTGCGCTGGGCATAGAAAATAGTTTTGTTGCACAGTTTTTGATGAAACTTTTGCCAGTTTCTCATCAAATCCAGGATCTAACTCCTCTCATGTTTGTTTTTCAGAGATTATTGGAGCAAAATGACCCTTACATGGCGAGAACGAGAACATGAAGAAGAGGACATGATTGCCTTACATGATCCTGTCACGGTGAACGCACTGCGGAACTGTGGTCTGCTGAAGTTCTTCCGTATCTCTAGTATGAGAGCGCAGATCTCCCTACTGCAGTATATGCTTGATGCTTGGGATCCTGTCAACCAAGTATTTCAGATTAGGGGCAAATCTATCCCCTTGACCGTAGTAGACATTTACTTCTTAACTGGCTTGTCGAGGCGGGGTGCCCCCATTTCTTTGTCAGGTTCGGCCCGAGGGAATGACTCTGTGAGAGATTATGTCCGCCAGTATTGCAGGGAAGGATCTCAGCTGAGCAGAGACGGCAAGATCGTTATCCGTGAGATTACTGACAGGTCTCTCAGGTCCATTCTATATACTATTGGTAGGATGGCCGGTAGTGCATCTCTACATGTTGCCAACAGATCCTATGTGCAGCACGCCTTGGAGTGCCTCCAAACGAAAATATTCAACTGGTGTGATGCAGTACTTCTTCAGATGAAAAGTCAGTTGACCAAGGTAAAGGACGGGAAGTTGAAGAACTTTGGATTTGGTTCTATTTTGACTGCCTTTGCCTTGGAGAAGATACCACTGATGCAGCCTCAGTACATTGCACTCGACTTGCCTTCTCCTACCGAGCCACGCATGCAGAGATGGGTTGATCACATGTCTAGGCATGCTGGTCAATCTTAGATTTCTTTCACTGATACCTTCTTCAGGTGGTTCGAGCGTCAGGAGATGGTCTATTCCGAGTATCCATATGTTGGCATGGATTTCCGAGGTGATCCGGATTTGGTACTGCCAGATGGCGAACAGTGGGGCGCTATTGGTAAAATCTTCGACCATGTCATTGTTTACTGTTTTTATTTATAATGTCCTTGTGCTTTATTCTATCAAGACTTTAATCAAACTCATGTGTGCATGCAGATGTTGATCCTGTTCGTTCAGCAGTTCGCCCTAGAGCGCCAGCCGCTGCCCCAGCAGGGGAGACTGCTGGGAGGGTTATTCTTCGCGACCTTGACGTGGCCGAGACCCTCACAGCTGTGCAGGAGTAGGTTGAGAGCCTTACTCTTGGCATTCCGGATGTGAGGATCGACGATTTACCTCTACAGTTGCAGCGGCATACTACTGGTGTGCCTAGATGATCGACTCGTCTCTTACGCATGATTGCACAGGCCGTGACGTGCTATCATGAGCATCACTAGGCTAGGGTGCCCCCTAGCATTTTTGAGTTTTTTGGGTCATGCGACCAATTTTGTCTTGGTTACAGAACATTATATGTAAACGATAAACAACTTTTATATATATATATATATATATATATATATATATATATATAGATATATATATATATATATATATATATATATATATATATATATTTTATTTTCGGGGTTTATTCTGGTTGAGTTATATGATCCATATGTACAACATTGATGATGTGTTTCTTTTTATAAATGTCGCAAATGTCTGTCTAACACATAGTTTGCTAATGAGTCGGTTAATGTGTTTAAGTTTCTGGAAATATGTTGGTATTGAATTAAATCAAACTGTCTTTCCAAAATCTTAACCCTTAGAAATATACGATAAATAGCTGGATTGCGGACGGAATATATACCATTGAGTTGTAGAATTATGAGTTGTGAGTCTAGCCTGACGATTAGTTGGCGTATACCATGGGTGATGCCATCAGAGAGCAGTTCTATCAACGCGCTATACTCAGCGATGTTATTCGTTGATTGACCAATACATACACCTCTGAAACTTACTAACTCGCCGCTTGGATCAAAAATGGCCCAGGCCGCGGAGGACAAGTTCCGTAAACTACGACTCGCTCCGTCAGCATATCCCACACATGTCTCAAAAAGGTTCGACATCTGCAATAAATGTAAAAAGGTGGATTACTCGACCAAAACTAACACTTTAGCGAAAACAAAATACAACAAAATCATACAGGTTACTATTTAAGCATAGTAACGCTTAAGGTACAACCCATTGCGAGGTTGCGCCAGTGGTATTCCATCATAATCCATTAACTCGTAGGCTCCTTTTGCTAACACTCGTTTAACAATATAGGGGCCCATCCATAAAGAATTAAATTTACCTGCTCCCAATTTTTCGGATTCTTGGTCGTAAAGCAAGACCAAGTCACCTTCTGAGAAGACACGGGGTTTGACATTTTTGTCGAACTGCGCCTTGACTCGTTTCTTATGTGTTATAGACATTTTTGTGCCTTACAGCATGAAGCATGAAATGTCAATAATCTGAGGGATCCAAAGTCCCTAAACATGTTGTTCTTACCCCTAGAGGAACAAGGTCAGCAAACCACAGCACTTCAGATCAGTTCTCCACCTGAAAACACTCAAAAACAAGCAATTTCGGGATCATGTCAGCTGCCCCATTGAGCATCTGCGCTGAATGTCAACTGCTCCACTCTGTACCTGCGCTGAATGTCAACAGTAATGAAGGCTACCTGCGCTGGGCGAGATTGGCCAAGTGGCACAGTCGTTCTGCAAGGTGTCAGATGCCCAGGAAGCTTCTAAAATGACACTTGGATCAGCAAATTCGCCATATGATGAGTAAGAGGTCCTTAAACTCCAAGTGGAAGCTAGGATCTCCAAGTGGACTCAAGAACTGAAGTATAACTGAAGAGGGAGAGGACACTAGTCAGCTTCATGTCAGTCTCAAGCTGACTCATCCTTTCTCCAAATCTCCTATATATAGAGCTCTCTCATGAGGTCTAAGGAGGCGGGAATTTTGTGTAAAGCAAGGAAGTGCTGTTGGTTTGAGTTTAGAGCTATTGAGTGATTGCTTTGAAGGAGGTGAAGAGGATATTTCTTTCTGCTGGGAGGTGTTGCTGGATTGGGCCTCTATGATTGTAACACTCTCAGAACTTTACTTCTTCCATTAATAAAGCATTTGAGGTTCTTCTATATACATGTGTTTCAATGATGTATTGTTGTACTTGTGTATTTGATTTATTCTAATCCTTGAATCAGTTATGAATGTATGCTTCTTGTAGTTTCCCTCTCTTGCTTTTTTGCAGGATCTTTGTGTAGCTGGGCCAGTGAAAGAGCAAGGAGCTAGGAGCAAGCAGCAAGGAGAGAAGACTGGATCAACACTAGTGAAAGACATCGGTTGGTGGATCTCTTTCTCCCCTATTTACTTTCATAAAGAAGAAATCTTAGATAGCTTTGCTTTCAGTTGTTGCTGAGGTACTATCACCCTTAGAGTGGGATAGGGTCATTCCATGTCAGATACTTTTCCCTACAACAAATTGGCGACTCCGCTGGGGATCGTATCTTGTTGGTTGTTTGTGTTTTTTGCTATTCATTTCATAAACAAAGGGAGTACCGAATCGAACTGTATTTGAATCTTTCAAATGCAAAGTAGAGGGCAGCTACTCTAGCTCAGTTTCTGGGCATGTTTATGATTTGAAGAGCTGATCCACAAGGACTCTGAAGCTCTTAGTGATAGCTTTTCATCCTCCTAATTATCCCTTAGTGTGTACTTGACTGATAGCTTCTGATTTGGCCAAAAACTGTGAATTTTTTAGCAAACTGTGACCCGGAAACTGTGAAAAACGCAAGTCTCGTTCTTCAGTGCAGGCTGTACAAAGGCAGTCTGCATTTCAGCGCAGGTAGCCCCTTCGGGAACTGCGCTGAATGTCAATCTGACAGTCCTTCACCTGCGCTGAACCAGTGGTACATTGTGCTACTGGGGTTTCCTGCTGTGTCTTGCCCTGTTTTCACTCTTGTTTTTGCTGCCTGTTGCTTGTCAATGTACCTATCTAAAACCAACTGCCCTTGCCACTATTCCACCTCGGTTGTATAAAGAAACTGTGATTGTTCTTTGTGTATTTCTTGTTTCATTTACAGTTTCCCATAACGAAAAGCGAACTAGTCTTGTTGTGGCCTCTTAGATCCAGAACTGTGATAAGTGTCGTAGTGATCTTAAGAGTTAGTTTGATTGTTGTTCATAGCTGATTGAGCTTTTTCTTTCGTCATATGGTTTGAATTCATATATTTCTAGTGTCGAAACAAGTACCTGTAAGGTGTCTTTTGATTTTAGACAAGCTTGTTTGTTTTCACTTGAAATTGAATTCGAAATTATACAACAACTTTCTTTTTGTAATACATCAACATTAAGAAAGAGAAAAGAAATACCTGCATCTTGCATTTGCATTTTTGAGTTTGCGTGATTGATCTAGGAGAAAGTGCATTAGTGTGTGCTTTGTGATCTGTGTGAAAAGATGATGTCTTTCTTTTCCCTCAGTAGTTAGGATTTTCAAAGTTAAAAGATTGTAAAGCTTGCTTATCATCTTAAACTGCATTTAGGAATTTGTACAAATACATCTCGTGGTGATCCTGAAAGACAAACTGCTAAACAATATCAACTTAAAATATATTGAATGAATCTAAAAACACTTTGTAACATAACGCTCACAGTAGAGGTCTAGGTAGAGACGTGTTTCGGCGTCGTTAAACGTAGTGACTGTCGATCTCTACGAAGGTGGGTGATTCCTCCTGAGGGACGATAGCACTAATACGGACTTGTGCTCCCGCGTACCATCGCGTATATTGGGAGACCCCTATAGGATTTTATCCTTTATCCTTAGGAAGCTGTGTCGGCCGCCCTACTGATCGCGATGCAGTGAACACAGCATTCACGAAGATCGACCACCCGTACCGTAAAACGTATTATGTGGTTTCGCGAAAGGTTTGGCACACCCTCTGCCTAGATCTCCAGAGCAGTTTCTTTTGGCCTTTTTCAAACTCTATAACTGAAAAAGTCCAACCGAGCATTTGTCACTTCGGGCTCGTTAAAACATCGAAGGGGACTAGAGTCATCTTTAGCTTTTTCTCGACTCTTAAAAACTGAAAAAGCAAGTTGTGTCTAAAAGCGTCTAATAAAATTCATTCAATACGGAAACATAATTCCCCTTTTGTATTTTAGTTGATCGAGTAATCCGTAACCGTGGAGGAAAGTCAATTAAAACCCCGTCGTTCGCGGAGGCTTGCGAGTCAACCGTCTTTGTCTCCGGAATTGAAAGTAGTATGGACGAAGCGAACTCGCTTGACCGGGTCAAAATCTCCCATTAAAGTTAGAACAACAGTTCCAACAACATCTGAGATTCTGGTCACTCCTAGTATTTCTGGAATCCCTGCCTCTATTGAAGAAGTTCAACAGCCACAGAGGGACAGTTGCACTAATCCTGGTCTGAGAACAAGCACTTGCATAACTGAACTAGTTCCATCTGTAACCGATCCACAGAGTCTTGTTGCTCAAACAATTGTCGCCGTCGAAAAAACCCCTTCTTCGGCACCAGAAATCTTTTACGGACCTGACGGTCTTCCTCTTCCTCCTGGTCTGATTGCAATAGAGGAAATCGTAGAGGACCCGCAAGTAAATACTCCGACTCATTTTGGGGTAGGTGTCACTCTTTTTCCTTCTGCATCAGAAGTTTGTCCATCACCAGTGGAGGTTCCTGTAGAATCGCTGGGCAGTTTATTGGATAGACTTAAAATGTCTAAGCAACCGTCGACATCTAGGACTGTGTCAAATGACACAGTGACGGCAGAAGCCCCTGCTGTCACTCCAACGATGTTTGCCGGCGTACCAGCTGTCCCAACTAGCTCTCAACAGCTAGAAGGAGTTCACCCAGGGACTATTACGACAGCTTGGTCTGTTCCAGTTTGTTCTTCCGGTATGATACCCGGTAATTCTTATGTTGAAACTAGACAAATTGATCCCTATGGAGGTCAATTTGGGCCATCCAGTCCTCAAAGGCAATCCATACCCTTGAGCTCCGAATTGTTACCGTATGGGGGGAAATATGCCCTTTCATTACCCCCTCCGGGAGGATACCCATATGGCAGTTTTCAACTGCATTCAGGTTTGACTGAAGTTACGATAAGTGGTTGGGTACCTATGTTACCCCAACAGCCAAGAGTTGTGTATTCTATGCAACAATGTGTACCTATGTCTAGCATCCCGACGACGCCAGCTATTGTAACCGTGTCGCAAGTTCAATCGATGCCTGTTGTATGTCAACCCCAGGTTGTAATGCAACAGCCCCTTGACCCTGCAACACAACCACAATCGCCAACTGCCGGGACGACACAGGTACAAACGGGTACAATAACCTCGCATCTTGGTCCGTCGGTTAGTATAGCACAGCAAAACATGGCTTCATAGCCATGGATGGTGCAATACCAACAACCACAGTTTCAGCAGGTGTACCAAGGATCTGAGCAACAGATCTTTGCGAATAGTGGACAACCCTATATTCAGAACGGGTTAAATCAACCACTTTACAGTGGCCAAGTCCACCAGCCATATCAGTCATATCAGCATCAATTGCATTATGCTGGTATGCAAAGGCCTACTGCTCAGGCGATTCCATCGTATCCTGGGTACGCCTCGCCAAACCTGAATCAACAGTTGCCATTCGTGGCAACTCTAGAATTACCGGATTTACATCGATTGGCGAACGATCCAATCGCCTATGCCCATTGGTGGCCAGCGATTCCCCACAAGCTTCCTTCGGACATTCCTAAATTCAATGGAAATCCTGGCGAAGACCCGTCGAATCATGTGATGACTTTTCATCTGTGGTGTTCGTCGAATACCTTGAATGATGATTCGATAAGGCTTCGCCTTTTCCAGAGGACATTGACTGGTCCGGCGGCTAAATGGTATATTGAATTACCTAGAGCCTCTTTCGACAATTTCAGTTCCCTAGCCACGACTTTCTTAACACACTTTCAGTTACCTATAAGGTACGAAACTGGAACAGAGATCTTGACCAATTTCAAGCAGACAACGGCCACACATATATCAGATCATATACATGAGTGGCGTCGTCGTCGCAGAATGGTAAAAACTTATGTTCCAGATCAGCTATTAGCTGAGTGGTTTATAAAGTCGCTTCTTCCTGCTATAACAGAAGATGTGGCCAAGGGAGGGGTCGTAACAGAGGAGCAGGTTATTGCTCATGCCCAGTATTTAGACTTAGTATATACTCAGTCTGGCACGCTCTATGATAAGATACCTGACGCCCCCAGACCGGAATTTTCAAACCCTCCTCCTCCTAGATCGAATAGTGACTCTCATGCCGGCGACGGCGTGATTGGCACTGCAAACGCAAATTCGACAAGGGATTCGAATAAGAAAGCCCGTAAGACTTCGAATCAAAAACCAAATCAAGAGATTCTTGCTTCGGAAATAAATGCCATATCTGCGGATAAAGGAAAAAATTCCAATCAACCAGGAAGCAAGAATAAGAAAAACAAAGGGAAGAAGAATAAACAGGGTGAGTCATCTCCTGGAAAGAATTCTTCGAACTCTCCTAGGAAAGGAAAACCAAAAAGTCCATGTTTAATATGTGACGAGGATCATTGGACAGCAAACTGTCCGTACAAAGCTGAGCTTAAAAGATTCATAAAGAATTCACAAACCCCAGTTGTGTTAACTGATCCGTTTCCGAATCCAGGTCAAAATCTGGTTGATAGTAGAAATGCTTCCCCGTCGCAAGTGCTAATGTTATCGATCTCTAAGAAAAATGATGCTTTGATTTCGACAAGGAGTAAAGATTATGGGAATCTGCAGGGGTCGAACGACAAAGGTAAAGATCAACCTAGTAGTTCGATAACAACTTCGGCAGAAGTTGTACCCCCCATCACGCATGAGTTAACAATAAAACCGCCAAAGGGAGTAGTACACAAGTCGACATTTAATCCTCGCGCCAGGGCAGCGCAGCATTATAACATAGTGGAAGATTTGGCCCAATCGCCATCCGCTATGTCGACTCTTGAGGTACTGCAAAATTGCCCATCCCAAAGGCAGGCGTTGTTATCAGCAATTGGTGGAGTGGATCCTAAGGATTCTGATCTTGTATCCTTTTATCACAAAGGATATGATCCTCAGTTACCAGCGCAACTAGCTTTCCTTATTCAAGTGAAAGCACTCAACAAAACTGTTCACAGAACAATTATTGATGAGGGGGCATCAACATGTATCATGTCGATGAGTTGCTGGAAAACTCTTGGATATCTAACTTTGTCGCGATCTTCGACAACACTAAAAGAATTCGACGGAAGGACGTACACTCCGTACGGCATCCTAAATAACTTGAAGGTTGAACTAGGGGGAAAAACAGTGGAGATTGATGTTGAAGTCATTGATGGCAATCTTGACTATAACATCCTACTGGGAAGGCCCTGGATATATGCCATGGCCGCAGTTGTGTCGACCTACTTCAGGAAGATTGCATTTCCCTTCCAAGGAGGAATTACAATCGTCGACCAACAAACATTCCTCCCCAACAGTTCACAAGTTACGGGAAGCATTCCGATGATCCATGGAAGCAATCATTCGCTCCAAAATATCGGAGTAGGTCTCATAAAAGACCCTACCTTAATGGGTACTTTTGCCCTACCGCCTCCGAGTAATCTGGCGGAAGTGGCCACAGTGGAATATGAAACCTTCTATATCTAATGGATCTAAGGCTTCGAGGATAGTTCCCATCTCATGTCAACCTCGTTAAAAAATGAAATAAAGAGTAGAGGATAGTTCTTTTCTGTGTCAACCACATTAAAAAAAAAAAAAATGAAACGATTCCCCCAAAGTCTAGGGGGCATGCGCCTCGTTTGCATTATTATGCTGGGGGCATGAAAAATCAATCGAGCAGTTTTAGCACATAGTTCATGCTCGTTAAAAAATAAATGCAAGATCCAAGCAGTTTTAGCGCATAGTTCATGCTCGTTAAAAAATAAACATAAGTTTATGAGCAGGATTTCCTTTAGAGTTCAAGCTCATTCAGAAAAAATGAACCGGTAAATAACCTTTTGTGATCGCAAATCCATCAGCCATAAAAGCCTTGGTCGTGTTCGCCCGTCACCTCCACTTTTCATTTGGTCGATCATTCACTTCCATTTGTGTGTTTACCTCTTTTGAGAAACAGCTGCGAAGAGTGATTTCACCTAGCCATCCTTGTGACACTGCCGTGATTGGAAAATTCCAACCTGTACCTGGAATCTGCTGCTATCCCTGTTTATCACTCGTTCCTCAAAAGACGAGTCTTCTTTGAGCTCTTTTCTGACTCATAAAATATGAAAAGTTTGCCGAGTTTTGGCCTTCCAGCTCGTTAAAGGACCGGAAGAGCTATCCCTCCTCTAGATTTTAATCCTTTTTGGACCTGAGGGATTATTGCACAAAAAGATCGAGCGCCTGTTTTGTTCAGCTCGTTAAAAGTACCGAAAACTCATCCCTTCTGTATTGTTTTATACTTTTTTGGACTTAAGGGATTAGATGACGAAAAAGGAATTTTGGAGTTAACTTTCTGTACCTTTTCAGACTCTCTAAAAATCAAAAGGACCGAGTTTTCCTTGTCGTTAGACTCGTTAAAATGATTAAATAGTGACAAACTTGTCTTTAGATGAGAACGAGTTTCCCTATCGCTAGGCTCGTTAAAACATAGCGATGGGCTTGCCCGAAGGGCAGGTTATAGAACAAGCATATGTTATCCTCCTCAAGCTTGACAAAAATAAAGAGGTACTGGTCAGAAATGACTGG
Organism: Pinus tabuliformis; assembly: GCA_031772625.1. NCBI lineage: Eukaryota > Viridiplantae > Streptophyta > Pinopsida > Pinales > Pinaceae > Pinus > Pinus tabuliformis. The sequence continues at coordinate 511,703,498 of CM062806.1, read as the reverse complement.
GGAAAAATTGGGAGAACCTCAAAGCTTTAATGGTAGCAAGTCGCTCTTGAACATGACACTTTTCCTCCGTACCACATCGGGTTGGGTTGTTTCATTCACCGGTCTCATCACCATGGTCCTCGCCAAACCATCCACATTTGGGGTAATGCTACCGATCCATCGCATCAGTGTCGTTATATGTTCAAGAGATGTCGTTCAGAAAGAGTCAACCGTGTCCCATCCACTGCCATACATTATCCTTCATCCGTCCATGATCGCCACCCTGAATCATATGTCACAGTTTGTTTTCGCCTCCACTAAAATCATTAGCTCCGTTCCGTGTCATTGATGTGGGATTCATTAAGGCCCTCCTTTGACAGATCGCTTCTTTTCGACTTCAGCTCATTATCCAAGAAGTTGATCTAGGAACATCCCCTTCAGTACTTTGAAGCTTGCATGCCTCAATGGCAAGTTTCTCACTTCCGGCGACAGGTATACATCAACGACCTTCGACCAGAAGATTTTGCATGGCGTTCGACGCCAAGTCCTTTATTCATGCCACGTAAATTGTACTGCAGTACCTTGAGGGTTATTATCATTATCGGTGATTCCTCTCGCGCTTGTTAACGGTTTTCATTATTGACCGGTAATCAAGCGATGTCTTTCCATGTTCGACTTCAGCACAATTCTCACATGGATCGACTTGTACTTAGAGTGAAGATCGAACGAGTTTGAAGACCCCGGATCTAGTTTCATCCATCCGGGCTGCGATATATATTCAGGAAATATAAAAGCATTTGTCATGTACATCATTGCAGTAGATGATCATCCTATTCAAAGGATGATAATTTCAGCAGAGAATTATCAGTCTACCATCAGACGATCATCTGTTCTATGTACCAAAATGTATTTATAAAGCTGAGCATGGGAATGCTGGCCTCAGCTAGATCATGAAAGCAAAATGAAAAATAATGTATTGTATTGTATTTTATTACAGGACACCTCTCGGCGATTGAATGAACTTCGGATCCCCTGGATAAAGCATTTCACCCTATAAACGACCTCATACTTTAGGGGGCAACTGTTATAGACATTTTTGTGCCTTACAGCATGAAGCATGAAATGTCCATAACAAAGGGATCCAAAGTCCCTAAACATTTTGTTCTTACCCCTAGAGGAACAAGGTCAGCAAACCACAGCACTTCAAATCAGTTCTCCACCTGAAAACACTCAAAAACAAGCAATTTCGGGATCATGTCAACTGCTCCACTGAGCATCTGCGCTGAATGTCAACTGCTCCACTCTGTACCTGCGCTGAATGTCAACAGTAATGAAGGCTACCTGCGCTGGGCGAGATTGGCCAAGTGGCACAGTCATTCTGCAAGGTGTCAAATGCCCAGGAAGCTTCTAAAATGACACTTGGATCAAGGAATTCGCCCTATGATGAGTAAGAGGTTCTTAAACTCCAAGTGGAAGCAAGGATCTCCAAGTGGACTCAAGAACTGAAGTATAACTGAAGTGGGAGAGGACACTAGTCAGCTTCATGTCAGTCTCAAGCTGACTCATCCTTTCTCCAAATCTCCTATATATAGAGCTCTCTCATGAGGTCTAGGGAGGCTGGAATTTTGTGAAAGCAAGGAAGTGCTGTTGGTTTGAGTTTAGAGCTATTGGGTGATTGCTTTGAAGGAGGTGAAGAGGAGATTTCTTTCTGCTGGGAGGTGTTGCTGGATTGGGCCTCTATGGTTGTAACACTCTCAGAACTTTACTTCTTCCATTAATAAAGCATTTGAGGTTCTTCTATATACATGTGTTTCAATGATGTATTGTTGTACTTGTGTATTTGATTTATTCTAATCCTTGAATCAGTTATGAATGTATGCTTCTTGTAGTTTCCCTCTCTTGCCTTTTTGCAGGATCTTTGTGTAGCTGGGCCAGTGAAAGAGCAAGGAGCTGGGAGCAAGCAGCAAGGAGAGAAGACTGGATCAACACTAGCGAAAGACATCGGTTGGTGGATCTCTTTCTCCCCTATTTACTTTCATAAAGAAGAAATCTTAGATAGCTTTGCTTTCAGTTGTTGCTGAGGTACTATCACCCTTAGAGTGGGATAGGGTCATTCCGTGTCGGATACTTTTCCCTACAACATTATGGGCTTCGTTAGCCAAAGCGGCATCACGACGGGTTTCATCCAATTGGATTAATTCCAAGAAACAGGCCTCTCCTTCTAAAGTTCCGGGGAGGAGGTCGATTGCGAGTTTAAGAGACGAAATTTCACACTGGACTGGTAAGACTGCCTCCAGGCCATACACCAGTTGGAAAGGTGTGAACCCGGTCGCATTCCTTACCGATGTTCGGTAAGCCCACAAGGCTGAGTACAGGATTAGGTGCCACCTTCTTTTTTGAACTCCGATCATCCTTTTCAACATACGCTTCAGGACCTTGTTGATCGCTTCAACTTGTCCGTTGGCTTGCAGATAATATGGGGTAGAGCTGTCGTGAGATAGCCCTAGCTTGGCAGCTAATTCAACCATCATGTGATTGCGGAAATGCGATCCATGATCTGTAACTATAGCCTGTGGTACGCCGAACCTAGCGACTACATGATTGAAAAAGAAAAGGGTAGTTGTTTCACCAGTGTTATCTAATGTAGGCATCGCCTCGGTCCATTTGGTAAAATAGTCAACGGCGACTATGATATACCCATGCCCCCCGGTCGAGGTGGGGTTACATGTCATGAAATTGATGCCCCATTTGGCGAAAGGCCCAACAGCAACTATTGGCTGTAAAGGTGCGGGTGGTCTTTTGGTTTTGCTATCAAAAATTTGACAAGCATGGCAACTTCTGACTGCGGTTATGCAATCTTTGAACATGGTTGGCCAGAAGTATCCTGCTCGTAAGATTTTTTGTGTTGTTGCATATCCAGATTGATGCCCCCCACACGCGCCTGAATGACACTCATTCAGGGCTTTTTCGGCCTCCTGATGGGTGAGGCACCTCCTCAGAACTGTATCGATACCACGACGGTAAAGCATATCACCGACGATCATGTAGTCTTTTGCTTGGTATCGTATACGTTTCTGTTCAGAGTGAGGGGTGTTAGGCCTGAACTTTTGGGTTTGGAGATAAATTATTATATCTCCATACCACTCATTGCTTGTAGATATCAGAAACAAATTCTTGTCCACGATTGATTCTTCATATGTTTCATCGTTGGACGACGATGGATCCCATTTGGGATTTGAAACGTTGGTACAAAAATGTTAAAACTGTGGATTCTCCGGTTCAAAAGATTCAAGCCACAGATCTCTGAAATCCAAAATCTTGTCCCAGTACAGAGGGGATACTTGGAGTGATATCCTTTTACTCGAAAAGTCGAGAGTGAGGATAGCAAGAAGAGTAGCAGATTTTTCTTTGTTGCTCTTTTGTTATCATCATTCTCATATCCTGATGATGGATCCCATTTGGGATTTGAAATGTTGGTACAAAAATGTTAAAACTGTGGATTCTCCGGTCAATGATTCAAAAGATTCAAGCCACAGATCTCTGAAATCCAAAATCTTGTCCCAGTACGGAGGGGATACTTGGAGTGATATCCTTTTACTCGAAAAGTCGAGAGTGAGGATAGCAAGAAGAGCAGCAGATTTTTCTTTGTTGCTCTTCTGTTATCATCATTCTCATATCCTGATGATGGATCCCATTTGGGATTTGAAACGTTGGTACAAAAATGTTAAAACTGTGGATTCTCCGGTCAATGATTCAAAAAACTAGAGCTTTCTTTGATTTGGATTTTACAAATTCCAGATCAAACTCTTGAAGGATCGCTATCCATTTTGAATATTTTCCCCCCAGCAATTGTCGCGACAATATATAAGTCATGGGGTTGCAATCTGATAAAATGGTAGTTTTCCGAAGGAGGACATAATGTCGAAATCTTTGAATCGCTTGAACAGCTGCAAGCGCTAGTTTTTCAACATAAGAATATTTGCTTTCTGTATCATTCAAGTTTTTACTTAAATAATATATAGGATGTTCAATTCCATCGATTTCACATCTGGCGCATTTATCAATTATCTGGTCGATGAAGGGTGTAGGGTAGTTGTCTTTCGGACAAGCTTGGTTTACATCCCTATAATCGACACACACTCTTATTGTTCCTTGTTCTTCATAACAAGGACAATATTCGATACCCAATAGGTTAGAGGAACCGGGTAGATGAAACCAGCATGGAGAAGTTTTTCAACTTCTGCCTTAATGGCAGCGGCTTTCTTGGGGTGCACCTGCCTGAGCCGTTGTCTTACTGGTTTGACATCAGGATACATCTTAATTTCGTGTTCAACGATACTCGAGTCAATGCCTGGAATTTCATCATATGACCAAGCAAAGACATCTCTGAACTCGCGAAAAAGAGCGTTATATATTTCCAGTTCTGAAGGAGAACAACCTTTGCTGACATAAATATTCTCTACAACATTTGTTTTAGTCGAGATATTTATGGCTATAGTCTCTTCAATATTGGATAATTTTTGCTCGGAATCCACCGTATTTACAGTATTTGATAGGAATTCAAAAACTGAAGGGTGATAAAGGTCATGTTGAGTATCTTCTTCATAATCTGGAAGAAGGGAACGATGGTGGCAATCATTCCATGGTTTCCCCTCAATCAACATTGATTGTAGGATTCCTTCGTTGGTTCCATGCACTCTCGACCAAGGATCTAAGGGGGTACCAGATTCTCTAGACCTATCTACCCAAACGCTTGTTAAGCGTTGCTTTGGGTTCGCCTCCCATGCCCGAAACATTGATTGCTACAATATTTCTATTGGGATTGGGGACAAAACCATGGCATGATCCATGTCGATATCGTCTTTTGAGATCTTCGTGGAAGATATCATGTTGCAGGCTCCTACCAACGCTACTTCTCCTATATAGATTGGAGGTGGAAGTGCGAAAGTTCCCATCAATGTGGGGTCTTTCAGTAGGCCTACTCCGATATTTTGAAGCGAATTGTTGCTTCCATGGATCATGGGAATGCTTCCTGTAACTTGTGAACCATTAGGGAGGAAGTCTTGTTGGTCGACGATCGTAATCCCTCCTTGGAAAGGGAACACGATCTTTCTAAAATAGGTCGACACTACAACTGCCATGGCATATATCCACGGTCTTCCCAGTAGGATGTTGTAATCAAGATTCCCATCGATGACTTCAACATCTATTTCTATTGTTTTTCCCCCAAGTTCAACCTTCAAGTTATTTAGGATACCGTACGGGGTATATGTCCTTCCGTCGAATGCTTTTAATGTCGTCGAAGATCGCGACAAGGTTGGAGATCCTAAAGTTTTCTAGCAACTCATCAACATAATACATGTAGATGCCCCCTCATCAATAATTGTTCGGTGAACAGTTTTGTTGAGGGCTTTCACTTGAATAAGGAAAGCTAGTTGAGCTCGTAACTGAGGATCGTATCCTTTGTGGTCGAAGGATACAAGATTGGAATCCTTAGGATCAACCCCACCAATGGCCGATAACAAAGCCTGCCTTTGGGATGGACAATTTTGTAGTACTTCAAGAGTCGACATAGCGGATGGCGATTGGGCCAGATCTTCAACTATGTTATAATGCTGCGCCGCTCTGGCGCGAGGATTAAATGTCGACTTGTGTACTACTCCCTTTGGTGGTTTTATTGTTAATTCAGGAATGATGGGCGGTACAACTTCTGTCGAAGTTGTTGTCGAACTACTTGGTTGATCTTTACCTTTGTCGTTCGACAGCTGCGGATTCCTGTAATCTTGATTCCTTGTTGAAATCAAAGCATCATTTTGTTGCTTAGAGATCGACAACATTAGCACTTGCGACGGGGAAGCATTTCCACTATCAACCAGATTTGTACCTGGATTTGGGAACGGATCAGTCAACACAGCTGAGGTTTTTGGACTTTTAAAGAACTTCTTAAGCTCAGCTCTGTATGGACAATTGGCTGTCCAATGATCCTCATCACATATAAAACATGGATTTTTTGGTTTCCCTTTCCCAGGAGGGTTTGAAGAAGTTTTTTCAGGGGATGACTCACCCTGTTTCTTCTTCTTCCCTTTGTTTTGCTTCTTCTTGCTTCCTGGTTGATTGGTTTCTTTGCCTTTATCTGTTGATACGGCATTTACTTCCGAAGCAAGAATTTCTTCTTTTGCATTTTGATCTGAAGTCTTACGGGCTTTCTTAGACGAAGCCCTTGTCGATTTCACGTTTGTCGTGCCAATCACACCATCGCTGGCATGAGAGTCACTATTTGATTTAGGAGGAGGAGGAATTGAGAATTCCGGTCTAGGGGCGTCAGGTATTTTGTCGTGGAGCGTGCCAGACTGAGTGTAGACTAAGTCTAGATATTGTGCACGAGCAATAACTTGCTCCTCCGTTACGACTCCCCCCTTGGCCACATCTTCTGTTATGGCAGGAAGTAACGACTTGATAAACCATTCAGCTAATAGCTGATCGGGAACGTACGTTTTCACCATCCTACGACGACGACACCACTCATGTATATGATTGGATATATGAGTGGCCGTTGTTTGTTTGAAGTTGGTTAAGATTTCCGTTCCCATTTCATACCTTATCGGTAATTGAAAATGGGTTAAGAAATTTGTGGCTAGGGAGCTAAAATTGTCGAACGAGGCTCTAGGTAATTCAATATACCATTTTTCCGCTGGACCCGTTAACGTCCTCTGAAAAAGGCGAAGCCTTATCGAATCATCGTTTAGGGTGTTTGATGAACACCACAGATGAAATGTCATCACGTGATTCGATGGATCTTCGCCTGGATTTCCATTAAATTTAGGAATGTCCGATGGAAGCTTGTGAGGAATCGCTGGCCACCAAGGGGCGTAAGCAATTGGATCGTTTGTTAACCGGTGTAAATCGGGTAACTCTAAAGTTGCCACGAATGGTAATTGTTGATTCAGGTTAGGTGAAGCATACCCAGGGTACGACGGAATTGCTTGAGCAGTTGGCCTTTGCATACCAGCATAATGTAATTGATGCTGGTATGACTGATATGGTTGGTGGACTTGACCACTGTAAAGCGGTTGGTTTTGACTGTTTTGAATGTACGGTTGTCCACTGTTCACAAAGATCTGCTGCTCAGAACCTTGGTACACTTGCTGGAATTGTGGTTGTTGGTATTGCACCAGCCACGGTTGTGAAGCCATGTTCTGTTGCGCTATACTAACCGGCGGACCAAGATGTGGGGTAATTGTACCCGTTTGGACCTGTGTCGCCCCACCAATTGGTGATTGTGGTTGAGTCACAGGGTCAAGGGGTTGTTGCATTACAACCTGAGAAATCTGCAGTTGACATACAACAGGCATCGATTGAACTTGTGACACTGTTACAATAGCTGGTGTTGTCGGGATGTTCGACATAGGTACACATTGTTGCATAGAATACACAACTCTCGGTTGTTGGGGTAGTATAGGTACCCAACCACTTGTCGTAACTCCAGTATAACCTGAATACTGTTGAGAACTCCCATATGGATATCCTCCCAGAGGGGGTAATGAAAGGGCATACTGCCCCCCATACGGTGGCAATCCGGAACTCAAGGGGACTGTTTGCCCTTGGGGACTGGATTGCCCAAATTGACCTCCGAATGGATAATTCTGGCGAGTCTCAACACAAGATTTGCCAGATATTATTCCGGCAGAACAAACTGGAACGGACCACACTGTCGAAATAGTCCCTGGGTGGACTCCTTCTAGCGGTTGTGAGCTAGTTGGGACAGATGGTATGCCGGCAAACATTGTCGGAATGACGATAGGGAGTTCCGTTGTCGCTGTGTCATTCGACACAGTCCTAGATGTTGACGGTTGTTCAGACATTTTGAGTCTATCCAATAGATTGCCTAGCGATTCTACATGAACTTCCACTGGTGATAGACTAACTTCTGATGTAGAAGGAAATAGAGTGACCCCGACTCCAAAATGTGTTGGAGTACTTGCTTGCGGATCTTCTACAATTTCCTCTATCGAAATCAAACCAGGTGGAAGGGGAAGACCGTCAGGTCCGTAAAATATTTATGGTGCTGAAGAAGGGGTTGAATCAACAGCGACAGATGTTTGAAGAACAAGACTCTCTGGACCGGTTACAGATGGAACTGGTTCAGTAACACAAGTGTTTGTTCTCAGACTAGGATCAGTATCACTGTCCCTCTGTGGTTGTTGAACTTCTTCTGTGGAGGCAGGGTTTCCAGAAATGTTTGGAGTAACCGGAATCTCAGATGTTGTTGGAACACTTGTTCTAACTTTGATAGGAGATTTCGAACTGGTTAAACAAGTTCGCTTTGTCCGTACTGTTTTCGATTCTGGAGACAAAGACGGTTGACTCGTAAGCCTCCTCGAACGACAGGGTTTCAATTGAATTTCTTCCACGATTGTGGATTACTCGATCAACCAAAATACAAAAAGGGGAAAGTGTGTTTCCGAATTAAATGAATTTTTAGACGCTTTAGACACAACTTGCTTTTTCACTTTTAAAGAGTCGAGAAAAAGCTAAAGATGACTCTAGTCTCCTTCGATGTTTTAACGAGCCCGAAGTGACAAATGCTCGGATGGACTTTTTCCGTTATAGAGTCTGAAAAAGGCCAAAAGGAACTGCTCTGGAGTTCTAGGCAGAGGGTGTGCCAAACTTTTCGCAAAACCGCAGAATACTTTTTAGGGTACGGGCGGTCGATCTTCCTGAATGTTGTGTTCAGTGCATTGCGATCAGTAGGGCGGCCGACACGGCTTCCTATGGATAAAGGTTATATTCCTATAGGGGTCTCCCAATATATACGCGACGGTACGTGGGAGCACAATCCGTACTGGCGCTATCGTCCCTCAGGAGGAATCACCCACCATCAACGAGATCGACAGTCACCAGGCTTTACGACGCTGGAACACGTCTCTAGCTTAGACCTCTATGTTGTGCGTTATGTTGCAAAGCGTTGTTAAGTTCATTCAATTTATTTTAGGTTGATCTTTTTAGAAGTTTGCGTTTCTGGATCACCACGAGATGTATGATACAATTCCTAAATGCAGTCTAAAGATGATAAGCAAGCTTTATATCTTTTCAACTATGAAAATCCTAGCTACTAAGGGAAAAGAAAGACACCATCTTTTCTCAAAGAGAAATCAGCACACTCTAATGCACTTTTCCTAAATCAAGCATGCAAACTATCAAAATGCAAATGCACAATGCAGGTGTTTGTTTTCCGCTTTCTTAATATTGATGCCTAAAAAGAAAGCTTTTTGTACAACTTTGAATTTGCTTTTAAATGACAAATACAAACAAGTTTACTTTTTCGAAATCAGAAAGGGTAGAAGAGAATACAACACTTTACGACTTTCGAAATGAACACTTGTTTCGACACTTAAAAGAGACAAACTCAAACCAAAAGCAAAAGTAAATGTATAATCAACTGTAAATAGCCAATGAACTCTCTCCTAAGATCACAATCAACATATCTGAATCAAGGGCTATAGGATGATTATTTCACTCTTGCAAAGGAAAACTGTAAATGACGCCACAAACACATAAAAACACTCACAGTCTTTTTGTACAAAAGGAGGCAGAATTTAAGCAAAGAAAAGGAGTTATCAGACTGGTACCTATGCTGGTTACAGTCTGCAAAAATCAGAGATCAAAACAAGGCAAAACATAGCAGAAAACCCCAGCTGCACAAGGCCCAACTGGATCAACGCACCCTCAACACAGGGGTTTTGACATTCAGCGCAGGTAGCCTTCACGGGACCTACGTTGAAATGCAGAACCTCTTCACAGGGTCTGCGCTGGAGGAGAAACGAGAGTTCCTCACTGGGTTCTGGGTCACAGTTTGCTGATTAATCTACGGTTTCAGGCCAAATAAAAGCAACAAGCAAGGTACAATCAAAGGGATGCTTTGAGGGAGGGCTAAGATCTATCACAAAGGATCATCAAATCATTTGTGAGTCCATTGTTCAGATCATAGACAAATCCAGTGATTGGATCTAAGCAGCAGCTCTCTACTTTGCATCCGAGAATAGCAGATGCAGTTCGATTGTTGTTGTTAAGTCTATGAAACAAACAATGATAGAGACAAAAATAAAATGACTAAACAGATCTCCCCAACGGAGTCGCCAATTTGTTGTGGGGAAAAATGCCTATTCAGGATGATCCTATCCACCTAAGGTGTGACAGTGCCTTAGCAACAAACAGAGACAGCTATTCTAGTATTCTTCCTTTATGAATTAAGAATGAAGAGAGATGGATGGACTAACCGGTGTCTTCCGTTTGTCCCTCGATCCGGTTTCTCTTCTCTTTGAGAGTTCTCAGCTACTTGCCTTCTCGCTCGCCCAGCTTCAACAGGTCCCTGCAAGATCACAAGAAGAGAACACTACACAAAGACATAGATTCATATTCATAACTAGTTCAGGATTAGAAATAAACTAAACATACTAATGCAATCATACATCAAAGATACATCAGTATATAGGAGGAACCAAGATAGATTTATTGATGAATAACAAGGTTCAGGAAGAGATACAACCAAGAAGGCTCCAATCCAGCATCTCCTTCCCAGCAAATGGAATTCCTATCTTCACCTCCCTTCAAAGCATTAAGCACCCGAAGATTCCAATCTCAAACCAACAGCAATTCTTTGCAATAACAAAATTTCAACCTCTAGATCTCATGGAGGAGAGATCCATATATAGATGTTTGGAGAGAGGATGAGTCAGCTTGAGATCTGACTAGTGTCCTCTCCCTCTATCAGTTCTTGTTTCCACTTGGAGGTTCTTGCTTCCACTTGGAGATTGAGAACCTCTTACTCATCACTAGTCGAATTCACTGAGGCAAGTGTCATTGAGGAAGATTATGGAAGCTTCCTGGGTCTTGACACCTTGTTGAATGAACTTGCCATTTGTCAACTCTCGCTCAGCGCACCCTGGTAGTGCTTCTACCTGCGTTGCAATGCAGGTAGCCAGTGCAAACTTTGCATTTCAGCACAGACAGCTAGTGGAGCCTCTGAATTGATCCTAAATTGACTTGTTTTTGAGCAGTTTCTGGTGGACAACTTCTGTGAATTGTTGTGGTTTGTTAGCCTTGTTCCTCTAGGGGTAGGAACAACATGTTTAGGGACTTTGGAACCCTTAGATTATGGACATTTTATGCTTATAGCTGTAAGGCACAAAAATGTCTATAACATGGATTGGTCGAAGATCGAATGGCACAGGTTCAGGGGGAGCATATATTCTTCTAATAATGCATTGTTGGCATTATGGTAGAAGATCTTGGAGGAAGTACAGAAGGAGAACATGGATGCTGATCTGAATATTGCTGCAATATGTCTCTATCTCTTTCACGGTCATTTATGGTGTATGGTGGATTATGGTTCTTCTTGAAGAAATTTTTCTTTTTCAGATCTGATCTTTAGTCAAGGGGAGCATGATCAGCAAAGCAAAGGCCTAAGCATGTTCTCAGGGGGAGCATGATCAGCAAAGCAAAGGCCTAAGCATGTTCTCAGGGGGAGCATAACCCTTTGCCCTTGATGTCAAAGGGGGAGAATGACGTTGAGGATCTTGAGGTTGCCATCAAGTCCAAAGGGGGAGATTGTTGGCATTATGATTCTGGTTTGGCTCTCTGGTACAGGTGTTGTACTTGATGGCAACTCACTCAAGTGGCAAAACTCTGTTTCAGGCTCTCAAAATGATGGAAAATAAGAGGTTCGCAGGTGCATCGTTGTTATAGACATTTTTGTGCCTCGCAGCTATAAGCATGAAATGTCCATAAACCAAGGGATCCTAAGTCCCTAAAGATTTTGTTCCAGCTCCTAAAGAAACAAGGTCGACAAATGACAGCTTCTCCCAGAAGTTCTCCACCAGAAACTGCTCAAAACTAGTCAAATCAGGATCAATTCAGAGGCTCCACTAGCTGCCTGCGTTGCAAAGCACCCAAATACACTGGCTAGGTGCGTTGCAACGCAGGTGAATGCACTACCAGGGTGCGTTGAGTGGGAAATGACAAATGGCAAGCTCATTCAACGAGGTGGAAAGACAATGGAAGCTTCCAGAATCTTCTCCAATGACACTTGCCTCAATGAATTCGACCAGTGATGAGTAAGAGGCTCTCAACCTCCAAGTGGAAGAAAGAACTGACAGAGAGAAGCCACAAGTCAAAACATAAGCTGACTCATCCTCTCTGCTTACATCTATATATGGATCCCTCACCCAGAGATCCAGGAGGCTGGAATTTTGTACTTTGCAGAGAATTGTTGTTGGTTTGAGATTGAGATTAGTGCATTGGGTGATTTATGCTTTGTTGGAGGTGAGGAAGGGATTCCTTTGTTGGGAGGTAGATGCTGGATCAGGACTCACTTGGTTGTATCTCCTCTTGGACTTTCTTATCATATCAATAAAACTATTTGAGTTTCTCCTATATGCTTGTATATCAATGATGCTTTGTTATATTTGCATGTTTAGTTTAAATCTGATCCTAAACTAGTTATGAATGTAAATCTACGTCTTTTGTGTAGTTTTCCTCTCTTGTGATCTTGCAGGAACTTGGTGAAGCTGGACCAGTAAGGGAGCAGGCAGCGGGAAGCGAACAAAGGAGAGAGCGATTGGATAAAAAAACTAGCGAAAGACACAGGTTAGTTACATCCTTCCTCTTCGTTTACATTTCATAAAGAAGAATACGAGAATAGTTTTCCTTGTTTGTTGCTAAGGAACTGTCACACATTAGAGTGGGATAGGGGCATTCCGAATGGATACTTTTCCCAAAAACAAATTGGCGACTCCGTTAGGGAGCGTATCTAGTTAGTTTATTTTTTTTTCTTTTGATTGTTTGTTTCATAAACACAAGAAGTAGCAATCGAAAAGCATTTGCCATTATCAAATGCAAATTAGTTGCTACTTCAATCCTTTCACTAGGATTTGTTTATGATCTGAACAGCTGATCCACAAATGCTCTAACAACCCTTTGTGATAGCTCTTAGTCCTCCTTTAAATCATCCCTCTAATTTTACCTTATTGATAGCTTTTATCCGGCCAAAAACCATAGATTAAACTGCAAACCATGACCCAGAACCCAAAGACAATTCTCGTTTCTGCTTCAGCGCAAGCTCTGTGAAGAGGTTCTGCATTTCAACGCAGGTCCCGAGAGGGCTTCCTGCGCTGCAATTCAGTTTCTCTGTGCAACAGGTGCGTTGATCAGCCTTTGCCCTGTGCAGCTGTGGTTCTCTGCTTCATTTTGTTCAGTTTTATCTCTGTTTTTTGCAGCCTGTTATCAGTGTGTGTACCTATCTAAAAACCCCTTTTCTTTGCCTCAATTCCGCCTCAGTTGTATAAAAGAAACTGTATTTGTTTTTTTGTATTTGTTACGTCATTTACAGTTTCCCATTACAAAAGTAAACTAGTCATACTGTCGCCCTTAGATCTAGACCTATCGTAAGTGTCGTTTTGATCTTAGGAGTAAGTTTGTTTGCTGTTGACAGTTGATTGCGCTTTTACTTTTGTCTTTTGGTTTGAATTTGTGAATTTCTAGTGTCGAAACAAGTGTTTACTTCAAAATCATAAAGTGTCGTAATCGTCTTTTTGATTTCGAAAAGAAGCTTGTTTTTGTTTTTCACTTGAAATCGAATTCAAATTTGTACAACAACTTTCTTTTTAGGCATCAATATTAAGAAAGTGAAAACAAATACATGCACAAGTGCATTTTCATTTTGACAGTTTGTATGGCTTGATTTAGGAAAAGTGCATTTACAGTGTGCTCTATGCTCTTTGAGAAAAGATTGTGTCTTTCTTTTCCCCTTGTAGCTAGGATTTTCGTTGTTGAAAAGAGATAAAAGCTTGCTTATCATCTTTAGACTGCATTTAGGAATTGTATCTACATCTCGTGGTGATCCAAAAAGGAAAACTTCTAAGAAAGATCAACCTAAAATAAATTGAATGAACTTAACAACGCATTGGAACTTAACACACAACATAGAGGTCTAGGCTAGAGACGTGTTCCGGCGTCGTAAAACCTGGTAACTGTTGCCTCACTGATGGTTGGGTGATTCCTCCTGAGAGACAATAAGTACCAGTACGGATTGTGCTCCCACGTACCGTCGAGTATATATTGGGAGACCCCTATAGGCATAAAACCTTTATCCATAGGAAGCCGTGTCGGCCGCCCTACTGATCGCAATGCACTGAACACAACATTCGGGAAGACTGACCGCCCGTACCCTAAAAAGTATTCTGCGGTTTTGCAATTGGTTTGGCACACCCTCTACCTAGAACTCCAGAGCAGTCCCTTTCGTTCCTTTTCAGACTCCTTAATTGAAAAGGTCCATATGAGCACTTGTCACTTCAGGCTCATTAAAAATCGAAGGAGACTAGAGTCATCTTTTGTTTTTTCTCGACTCTTTAAAATTGAAAAAACAAGTTGTGTCAAAGCATCTAAAATTTATTTTAAATGGAATAATCATCACCATTCCCTCGTTGGTCTTTGAAGTTAGTCTCTTTTCATCGCAAGTTCTTGTAGAATCGCTAGAAAATCTTTTGGATAGACTAGATATGTCTGAACAACCGTCGACATCCAGGACGGTGTCATCGGACGCAGCAGCGGCAGAGCCTCCTGCTGCTACTCCAACGATGTTCGCTGGTATACCATCTGTCCCGGCAAATTGTCAACAACAAGATGGAGTCCAATCAGATACTGTTTCGACGACATGGTTAGTTCCTATTTCTTCATCCGGATTATCATCTGGTATTTCTTATGTTGAAACTCAACAAATTGATCCAATGTGTCTTCAAAGGCCAATCTACCCTTTAAGTACTGGATTGCCACCATATGGAGGACAGTATGCCTTTTCATTGTTCCCCCCGGAGAACAACCATATGGGAGTTTACAACAAAGTTCAGGTCAAACTGGAATTACATCCAGCGGATGGGTACCAATACTGCCTCAGCAACCAAGGGCTGCATATTCAATGCAACCAGTCCACCCTGTGTCAAATGTTGCCACTATACCTGGTATGGTGATTGCGTCACAAGTACAAGTGCTACCTGTTGTATGTCAACCCCAAGTTTCTCAGGTTGCCATACAACAGCCTCTTGTCTCGACAACTCAATCACAAACTCCAGTTAGTGCCTCCTTATCTGGAGCAACTCAGGCTCAAACAAGTACTATGACTCCTCATCTTGGTCAATCATCCAGTATTGGACAACAGCAAATGGTCCAACAACCAGGGCTGGTTCAATCTCAACAACCGCCATTCCAGCAATCATATCAAGGACCTGAGCAACAAGTCTTTGTAAGTAATGGGCAACCACATTTCCAAAGCGGTTATCAACAACCATATTAGAGTGGTTATGCCCATCAACCTTGTCAAAGTTGCCAACATCAAATACATTATGCTGGTATGCAAAGACCCATTGCTCAGGTGATTCCATCTTATCCTGGGTATTCTTCGCCTAACCTAAATCAACAGTTGCCCTTTGTAGCAACTCTAGAATTACCAGATCTAAACCGGCTGACGAATGATCCAATTGCTTATGCCCCTTGGTGGCCAGCGATTCCGCATAAACTTCCGTCAGATATTCCTAAATTTAATGGAAATCCGGGTGAAGATCCATCGAATCATGTGATGACATTTCATCTGTGGTGTTCATCAAACACCCTAAACGATGATTCGATTAGGCTTCGCCTTTTTTAGAGGACGTTAACTGGTCCGGCAGCAAAATGGTATATCGAATTTCCTAGAGCTTCATTCGACAACTTCAGTACCCTAGCCACAACCTTTTTAACCCATTTTCAGTTACCGATAAGGTACGAAACAGGAACCGAACTTCTTACCAACTTCAAACAAACGACGGCCACTCACATATCTGATCATATACATGAATGGCGATGTCGTCGTAGAATGGTGAAAACATATGTTCCCGATCAGCTTTTAGCTGAATGGTTTATTAAGTCATTACTGCCTTCCATTACGGAAGATGTGGAAAAAGGGGGAGCCGTCACAGAAGAGCAAGTTATCGCTCGTGTGCAATATTTGGACTTGATTTACACTCAGTCTGGCACGCTCTACGATAAAATACCTGACGCCCCTAGACCGGAATTCTCAGTTCCTCCTCCTCCTAAATCAAACAATGACTCTCATGCCATCGATGGCGTGATTGGCGCGACAGACACGAAATCGACAAAGGCTACATCTAAAAAGGCCTGTAAGATTTCTAGTCATAATGCAAATGAAAAACTTCTTGCCTCGGAAGTAAATGTCGTGTCGGCCGATAAGGGCAAACAACTGAAGCAACCAGGGGGAAAGAAGAAAAAGAAAGGGAGAAAAAGGAAGCAGGATGAGTCAACTCCTGAAAAACCTTTTAAAAACCCTTATGGGCGAAGGAAAACGCCTCCGGGGTGTCATATTTGCGATGAGGATCATTGGATGAAAGATTGTCCACATATAGCTGAAGTTAAGAAACTCTTTAAGAGTTCAAAAACCTCAGCGGTATTGAATGATCCGTTTCCAAACCCGGGAACCAAACTGGTAGCTAATCAAAATGCTTCCCGATCCCAAGTGCTTATGTTGTCTACCTCAAAGCAGAAAAATAATGCTTTGGCAAGGAATAAAGATTACGGGAATCCACAGCCGTCGAATAACAAGGCTAATGAACAACCTAGTAGTTCGACAACAACTTTGACTGAAGTTGTGCCACCCATCATTCCTGAACCGATGATAAAGTCACCAAAAGGTGTAGTACACAAATCGACATTTAATCCTCGTGCAAAAATAGCACAGAATTATAATATAATAGAGGACCTGGCCCAATCGTTGTCCGCTATGTCGACACTTGAGGTACCGCAAAATTGCCTCTCCCAAGAGCAAGCTTCATTATCAACAATAGGTGGGATTGACCCAATGGATTCCAATCTTGTGGCCTTTGATCATAAAGGATATGACCCTCAGTTACCAGCTCAACTAGCTTTCCTTATTCAAGTGAAAGCCCTCAACAAAACTGTTCATCGAACAATTATTGATGAGGGGGCATCCACATGTATTATGTCGATGAGTTGCTGGAAAAATTTAGGGTCACCACCCTTGTCGCGATCGTCAACAATGTTAAAAGCATTTGATGGATGATCATACACTTCATACGGGATTTTAAGTAACTTGCAGGTTGAACTGGGGGGTAAAACAGTAGAAATTGATGTTGAAGTAATCGACGGAAACCTCGATTACAACATCCTACTGGGAAGACCCTGGATATATGCCATGGCTGCAGTTGTGTCGACCTACTTCAGGAAGATTGCATTTCCCTTCCAAGGAGGAATTACAATCGTCGACCAACAAACATTTCTCCCCAATAGTTCGCAAGTTACGGGAAGCATTCCAATGATCCATGGAAGCAATCATTCGCTCCAAAATATCGGAGTAGGTCTCCTGAAAGACCCTGCCTTAATGGGTACTTTTGCCCTAGCACCTCCGAGTAATCTGGCGGAAGTGGCCATAGTGGAATATGAAACCTTCTATATCTAATGGATTTGGACTCCGAGGACGGTTCTTATCTCGTGTCAACCTCATTAAAAAATGAAACAAGGAGTCATGAGGATAGTTCTTTTACTGTGTCAACCTCATTTAAAAAATGAAACAAATCCCCTTTTCAAATCTCAAAGGTAAGCCTTCATTCCAACCACCGAGTTGAATGCAATGAAGCTTGGGGGGCATGCACCTCGATTTGCGTTATTATGCTGGGGGCATGCAAACTTATCATCGAGCAGTTTTAGCACATAGTTCATGCTCGTTAAAAAATAAACATAAGACCGAGCAAGTGTTTCAATCCGCGTTTAAGCTCGTTAAAAAATGAACTATCCTCCGGTAAATAACCACCGTGAATGTAACATTATCAGCCATGAAAACCTTGGTCGTGTTTGCACCGTCACCTCCACTTTTCCATTGGCCGATCATTCATCTCCATTTGATTGTTTACCCATTTTGAGGAACAGCTGCGAAGAGTGATTTCACTAAGCCATCCTTGTGACACTACCGTGCTTGGAAAATTCCAACCCTTACCTGGAATCAACTGCTACCCGTCTTATCACTCGTTCCTCAAAAGACGAGTCTTCTTTAAGCTCTTTTCATCTGACTCGTAAAATATGAAAATATTGCCGAGTTTTGGCCTTCCAGCTCGTTAAAGCAACCGGAAGTGCTATCCCTCCTCTAGATTTTAATCTTTTTGGACCTGAGGGATTATTGCACAAAAAGTTCGAGCGCTTGTTTTGTTCGGCTCGTTAAAACTATCGAAAATTCATCCCTTCTGTATTTTTTTATACTTTTTCAGACTTAAGGGATTAGATGACGAAAAAGGACTTCCGGAGTTATCTTTACATACCTTTTCAGACTCCCTAAAAAGGAAAAGGACCGAGTTATCTTTGTCGTTAAACTCGTTAAAAACATTAATAGCAACAAACTTGTCTTTAGACGAGAACGAGTTTCACTATCGCTAGGCTCGTTAAAACATAGCGATGGGTTTTCCCGAAGGGAAAATTATAGAACAAGCATATGTTATCCTCCTCAAGCTTGACAAAAATAAAGAGGTACTGGTCAGCAATGACTGGGGAAAAATTGGGAAGAAACTCAAAGAACTTTATTGGTAGCAAGTCGCTCTTGAACATGACACTTCCACTCCGTGCCTGAGTCGGGTTGGGTTGTTTCATTCACTGGTCACATCACCATGGTATCGCCATACCATCCACCTTTGGGGTAAATGCTACCAATCCATCATATAAGTGCCGCCGATATGTTCAAGAGAAGTCATCCAGAGAAGTCACCCGTGTCCCATCCACTACCATACATTATACTTCATTCATTCATGACCGCCACCCTGAACCATATATCATCAGATCGTTTTCACCTCCATCAAAATCATTTGCTCCATTCCGTGTCACTGATGTGGTATACATCAAGGCCCTCCTTTGACGGATCGCTTCTTGTCGACATCAGCTCATTATCCAAGAAGTTGATCTAGGAACCCCCTTCAGTACTTTGAAGCTTGCATGCCTTAATGGAAAGTTTCTCACTTCCGGCGATAGGTATACATCAATGACCTTCGACCGAAAGATTTTGCGTGGTGTTCGACGCCAGTCCTTTATTCACACCACGTGAATTGTACTGCAGTACCTTGAGGGTCATTATCATTATCGTTGATTCCTCTCGCGCTTGTTAACAGTTTACATCATTGACTGGTAATCAAGCGATGTCTTTCCATGTTCGACTTCAAAATATTTCTCACATGGATCGACTTGTACTTAGAGTGAAGATCAGACGAGATTGAAGACCCCAGATCTAGTTTCATCCATCCGGGTTGCGATATATATTCAGGAAAAATAAAGACATTGACATGTACAGCATTTCGGCACAGATAATCATCCTGCCAAAAGGATGATGATTTCATCAAGATCATCAGTCTACCATCAGACGATTGTCTGTCCTATGCACATAAAAATGAATTTATAAAGCTGAGCATGGGGATGCCCGCCTCATCTAGATCATGAAAAAAGTATGAAAATAATGTATTGTATTGTATCTTATTACAGGTCTCCTCCGAGCATTGAAAGAACTTCGGATCCTCCTAATAAAGTATTTCACCCGATAAACGGCCTCATACTTTAGGGGGCAACTGTTATAGACATTTTTGTGCCTTACAGCTATAAGCATGAAATTTCCATAAACCAAGGGATCCTAAGTCCCTAAAGATGTTGTTCCAGCTCCTAAAGAAACAAGATCGACAAATGACAGCTTCTCCCAGAAGTTCTCCACCAGAAACTGCTCAAAACTAGTCAAATCGGGATCAATTCAGAGGCTCCACTAGCTGCCTGCGTTGCAAAGCACCCAAATACACTGGCTAGGTGCGTTGCAATGTAGGTGAATGCACTACCAGGGTGCGTTGAGCAGGAAATGACAAATGGCAAGCTCATTCAACGAGGTGGAAATACAATGGAAGCTTCCAGAATCTTCTCCAATGATACTTGCCTCAATGAATTCGACCAGTGATGAGTAAGAGGCTCTCAACCTCCAAGTGGAAGCAAGAACTGACAGAGAGAAGCCACAAGTCAAAACATAAGCTGACTCATCCTCTCTGCTTACATCTATATATGGATCCCTCACCCAGAGATCCAGGAGGCTGGAATTTTGTACTTTGCAGAGAATTGATGTTGGTTTGAGATTGAGATTAGTGCATTGGGTGATTTATGCTTTGTTGGAGGTGAGGAAGGGATTCCTTTGCTGGGAGGTAGATGCTGGATCGGGACTCACTTGGTTGTATCTCCTCTTGGACTTTCTTATCATATCAATAAAACTATTTGAGTTTCTCCTATATGCTTGTATATCAATGATGCTTTGTTATATTTGCATGTTTAGTTTAAATCTGATCCTAAACTAGTTATGAATGTAAATCTACGTCTTTTGTGTAGTTTTCCTCTCTTGTGATCTTGCAGGAACTTGGTGAAGCTGGACCAGTAAGGGAGCAGGCAGCGGGAAGCGAACAAAGGAGAGAGCGATTGGATCAACAAACTAGCGAAAGACACAGGTTAGTTACATCCTTCCTCTTCGTTTACATTTCATAAAGAAGAATACGAGAATAGTTTTCCTTGTTTGTTGCTAAGGCACTGTCACACCTTAGAGTGGGATAGGGGCATTCCGAATGGATACTTTTCCCAAAAACAATCGTTCAAAAGGTGCGGACCAGCAGGTTCGCCGTCCAGGAAGTGTGGACATACCCGCAGGTTAACCGTTCATAAGATGCGATCCCCCAGTTCTCTCACTCCAATGCAGAGAAGCGCGTTCACGTGGGGTTTCTTATGTTTGGCCCTTGGTATTTAGCCCGTCGTTCATGATCCTATGGTTTTGGCCTGTGGTATAGGATCTAAATTATTTGAACCCTTGTTTGGATCCCTTGTATTGGTTTTCGATGGTTTTGTCCCATGGTTTGAATAAGGGCTTGACTATAAAAAGGAAAAGAGATCACTTGGCTAGACGCTTGTGAAATTTGAATATCTTAAGATCTGAAATTTTGGGTGATTGGTTTTAAAAGCTATATCTAAATCAAGGAGAAAAGTTAAGGCAAATCTATTGATAAGTCGTGATCTCTCGGGCGCATGATCAAATCTGTGGATCTGACTGTCTGTGGCACATTGGAAGACTGTTAATTTGGCCCTAATCAGAGGTTCGCAAGCAATCCACGGCGTGAGTGCGGGGGTACGCAGCGCAGGAGAAGGCGCAGTGCAGGGGTACGCAGTGCAGCAGAAGGCGCAGTGCGAGGTACGCAGTACAGAAGAAGGCACAGTGCGGAGGTATGCAGGGAAACAGAAGAACAAGTTGCGGAGGTACGCTATCAGACAGACAGTGCAGGTGCGGATCTGAGCAGAGGTACGCAGGGCAGCAGAACGAGTGGTGCGGAGATACGCAGAGCAGTAGACCGACCAGGTGCGGATCTGCGCAGTTTAGACACAGAAGAGCTGCGGGTATTCGCAGGCCACTATTGGTGAAGTTGCAGACCTATCTTGAAACATTTGTTGGCTGTCTTTTATCTATTGCTGTAGAGTTCTGGGTTTAGATTTCTAGTATTACTTTTCTGTTTACAGCATTCTGAGAAGTTGGGTGATTCATTGGTTGATTGTATAAGGAGATTGGGTGATTTTCATGTACTTGATGATTATTTGATCTTCTTGGATCCAGTTTGAAAATTAATGAAACGTGGTCCTTAAAGAAGTAAAAGAGCAAAGGGGGTTGTAGCTCCCTTCCAGGAGAGACTGGAAAATGAGAGAGAGTTGTAGCTCTCTGCAGGTTGCAGCCTGCGTACTGGTAAAGGACTGCACCAGTACAAAATCCTTGTAAAAGAAGTTTCTAATTGAAAGAAGATAGAGACATATTGCAGCAGGTGGTTTTCACCCACATTGGGTTTCCACCTTATATCTGGTGTTCTTTGGTGTGCCTATCTATTTTTCTTGTTCTTGTTCATTATTATATGGCACTGACATACAAATTAATGATCAATATCTGAAGAATAAATTAAAGTATAAATCTGGAAGGTATATTGAAAAGAATTTGATAATACTGATTCACCCCCCCCTCTCAGTATTATTTCCAACAGTAAGATCTTGATCCAACTGAAAATTTTCCTGCGCATCTTGATAAATATCCTCTTTATGCTGCTGAAATGGATTTTCGTGCAGGGCTTCCATGATCTCATCATCCATGAAGTTATCATCTTCATAAATTCTCTCAAGATTTTCAATAAAACTATAAGCATGTTTGCAACAGTTCTGAACTAAATTTAATGATGGATAAGATTCTTTATACCTTTCAAAGAACATGGCATGAAAATCCTTTAAACAATAAATACAAGCAAGTGGCAAACTTTCATACCAAGATCGGGCTTCACCTTCCAGAGTGGCCATGAATATCTTCATCAAGCAATCTTCAGGAAAATCAACCTTCAACTTGCGAATATGCATGTGAAATCTAACCAGATGTAAAGCAGCATCATTCCTATCATCATCTTTAAACATAGGCAAATTCCTTTGCCAATTTACCTTCGGAATTTTATTTGGAAAACCTGGAATGTGATCTCAGCTCATGGGAGCATACCTCCGATCCAACGAAACCATTTTGATAAAAATGACTTCACCAAGAAATTCTTCAAGCCATTGATTTTTGAAGGGTAGAGTCACCATAAAAATTCTGAACATTGGGATTCTTCGACACTAGAGTCGCTAGGTGAATGATTTCAACCTTTCGATGTCTCATCGTTATCCACTATCAACAATCAGATCTGAACTTGATTACATTTTACTGAGGAAACCAGATGTTCAGTTCATAAACTAAACGGAGATTGACTGAAGCAGCATTCATCTACTATGCACTTGCAGAGCAAGAGTAGTTCGAAGGCTACCTGGCTAACTTCAGGCTCAGTTTATAGTTTATAAAGCAAACAACAAACTTTTCATCTCCCCAGTGGAGTCGCCACTATGTTAGTGCTTAAATCTACCTCAGGCTGAGAAAGGTAGGATCTAGGATAACATCAAACCACGCTTAACCTGGTAGCTAGCCCTACCAGGTTGGGAGAGGGCTTTCTCCTGGTCAATCTCAGCAAAATATGATCAATATGGCTTGAGATGACTAATGTGAATACTGATGTTAGGCTAGGTATGTATGCAAAAGAGTTTAATTGAATATAATGATGCTTTGTTGGCTCAAATGGAAAGGCAGACTTTGGGTCTGGGGAATGAGGCTCAATTTTGCAGAGATCTCTATGGGGCAAGGTAGGCAACTGATTTGGCACTTCAAATTGAATGAAATGGAGAGCTTTAGACAGGTGAGGAGTTGAAGAGGGCAAGAAAACCTCAGGGATCCTCTTCAAACAGCTGAAAACATAAATAACTAAGCAAACCCTAGGTAGAGCACTGCAATTTCAATGGATTCTACCTTTATCCTTGTTTGATTTAGTTAAGATGAAGAAAAGAGAGAGAGTGGAATACATAAAACACATGGAAACTTACAATTTACAGAAGGAAACACAATACCAAAGCAAGATACCACATGAATCCCATAAATTGTTGCAAACCCTGGTCTATTCCTTAGCCAAAACTGTTGATATGAGTATACAATGAAGCTCCAAGCTTTCTCAAAAGTCCAACCATGCTAATGACTGAAAAATCACAAGATATAGGCAAAAAAAAACTTATCCTAGCCTCTAGGGGTCGATCTCGTGAGTTTAGCAGCTGTTCCAACAAATTCTAAACTAAGAACTAAAAAGTAGGCAATGGAACAGCATGCCTCTAAAAACTAGGGAACTAATTCATTCAGTTGCAAGCTACCTTTTCATGGATGAATCTACCTCTATAAGTGAAAATTTAACATAATTACATCAAGATCCATCAAATTACATTAAATTACATCATGATTTTGACATTAAGAAAGAAAAAATTCAAACTGTCAAGAAACTAGGCAAAAAACAGAGTATTTTGGTCAAAATTTCCCCAATGCGTCGCACTGATTTCCCTATGCGTAGTGCCTTTTTGCAGCTACTTTTGGAGGCCTTCCCAGTGTCCAAATTCACTCCAAGTGTGCTTGTTGGAACGTTCTACCTGTCTACTTTCCAGAACAAGTGGAATTTTTTAATTTGGCCTCCATTTGCCCCTCCAAAATTGAGTTCTCCCAACACTGCTTCCTGTGTGTCCAAAAAAGTCATTTTTGGGGTGTTTTTGACCTTTTTGGGGGCTCAAAACCTGTCAAAATTTCTTGGCCATTGGTGAGCATGCATATTTTTCCATGACAAATCCAAAAATGTTGAGTTTTTCTCAAAAGGAGGTCTCCATCAAAAGCGAGCGCCAGGTGGCGCGGCGCATTGGGCAGAAAAACCTGTTTTTTGTGCCAAAAATTCCAAAACTGCAAAAAGTCTCCCAAATTTTTTGAAATTTGGGCTGCGTGTCCTCCATTAAGTGCTATGTTGAGTCAAGGAAGCCTCAACCAAGATCTAAGGTCTATCTTGCTCTTTTCACTTCCTCGATGTTTTCCTCAACTTAGCCTTCAAGTTCTTGATTTGTGCATTGCAACTTTTGTTTCTCGCCAAGTAATGGTAGGCCATGTGCTTCAACATAGTTTTCTCCTTGTTGGCCTTCTCTAGCAACTTTTCTAAGTGGATATTTTCTCTCTCAAGCCAAGACTCACAATCAGCATTGATTTCTTGTTCAAGTGGTGTGAGCTTCACTTTCCTCCTCTTGGCAGCTTGTCAGTTTTCTCGTATGTTTTTGAGCTCCATGGATGAGTGGGACTGATGAGGGGAGGATTTGATGCTAACTGTAGGGTTTTGGGGAATGAAATTGTTTAGGGTATAACATTTAGGGATTAGGGATATTTTTTTAGGGTTTGGGATAGTGAGATTAGGGATTTAGGGTTGGTAGTTTAGGGATATGGGGAATATGGAAAGGGTAAATATAAATGAAAAGGGAGGGAGAAAATGAAGTGAGGGAGTAAGGGAATGAGTGAATGAGAATGATGGGAGTGGGATTTAGCAGCAAAAAATGCAATTTATAAACCCTATGCAATGTTTTTTCATCAAACTGCAAGGAGCTAGGGTTTCAATATTTCCCTATTAAATCACCAAGAGGACTGAGACAAACTCATGCATTGAGCATATTGGAGTGTGAACTTACTTGGGCAATGAGGAATTTACAATTTTGGGAGCTTTGGAGGAATATTTGAATGATTTCAGGCCTTGAAGTCCTGTGCACTGCGCTGCCTCAATGCGTCGCGCTCGTTATAAAAATACACTGTAAATCACTGCCCAATGCGCCACGCTGGCTCAATGTGTCATGCCTTTTTAACTTTTACAAGGATCCGCATCTTTAACAGATGGAAACTGCGGTCAGGTGCGTTGGAGACATTGCCATTAAAGTGCGGGACCGCAGGTAAGACAAAGAGAAAGTGCGGGAGCACCAATTCTGTGCATAGCGCCTTTTTGCAGACCAGTTTTGAGAGCCTTATCGGTGTCCAAATTGGGTGCACGATAGCTCGTTGGAAATATTATTGAGTATACTTTCCAACACAACTTGAATTTTTCAATTTGGAGTTCATTTTCTCTATCAAAAGTGAAATCTCCAAAGACTGGTCAAAATGTGCAAAATGAGGCTGCCTAAAGGCAGAGTGCTGTTGTAGTTAGCTTTTAAAGGCCTTTCTCAACTCCAAATTGAGCTTATGATAGCGCATTGGAAAGCTCTTTGTGTCTAGGTATCATTTCACTCATCAAGCAAGTCATTTGGTCAACCAAGGTAGGAGAAATGTTTATTTTTCCAAGGCCACTCCATAGGTGCAGCAACCCTCTTGAGGAAACCATATTTTTGACATTTCTCTGAAACCATGATAGCTGTGTAAAAACTGAAAGAGGCTTTTCTTCTTGGGTCATTGAAGGAAAAAAACCTCTCTCACTTTTTCCAAATTCATCTTTTCTTGCTCAGAAACACAATTTGAAGAAAAACCATCCCTTTTGTGTGATGAATGGCTTGTTCCTTGGAATGACTTCTCAACAAATGATGGAGATATGATGTTCGATGATATGAAATGGCCTCATACCTTCTGATATCCCTTACACCTCCTCTTCTTAAATATCTCCGATCCCATAGCCAAACCTAGCTCAGTGGGAGAGGAAATTAGGGTTTGTTCTCTTTTGCTTTTGCAGGCGGATTGGTGCTCAAGATGACTTGATTTTTGCAACGCCGGGTGCTTGGCAATATCACTGGGTGACTAGGAGCAGCTTGTAGATACTTATTACATATATAAGACACTTAAAATTACATAAAATTTGTACATGAAATGGAGAAACCCTGTTTTCACAAGGCCCTAGACCTAATGAGACTTGAAAACCCTAAAATGACTTCTGCAAATGAAATGAAATAAAAATGACAGCAAATGATCTGTACATGTGCAAATAGGCCAGCAGATGAAAAGCATGAGGGAAATTGACAAAGAACCACTACCATCAGATGATCCATGACCTAATGGAATGCAGCTGATCAGATGAGACACCTAAAATGCATGCAAAAAGAGAATTTTGATCACTGATGGAGGGATGAAGATACCGACACTAACAAATCATGAGGAGACACAAGGAGTTGATGTCATTGACCTGGAAACTCAAGATCCAAATATTACGAAAGACATGATCATAAAGTAGCAAGAGGCTGAGATAAAAGCCATGTCAAATAATTTAGAGAGGGCTAAGTGGATCATCAACTATTTAGAGCAAGAAAACAAACAATTGAGGAAAAAGCAAGTCCTCATGGAGCTAAAAATGATAAAAGAAGGTAGGTAAAAGATCAAGGAGGCCAATGTTCCATTAACCCTATTGAGCAAGAAATTGAGAATGATAGGGAAACATGGCTAGAGAGGGTCAACATACACCTTAAGGGGCTGATTGAGAAGGCCAACATAGACAAGAAGATGCTTTGCCACATGACCTACCACTACATGACTCGCAACAAGATCTACAACATAAGAATGAGGAAGCTTAAGGCTAGGTTGAGGAAGGCCTTAAGGAGAAAAAAGGAGCAAGACAAGTTGAAGATCTTGGTTGAAGCCTCACTAGCCCATCAAAGCAACTAATGATGGTGCCTTGTGCCAAATCTGGGCAAGTTTTGATAAATTTTTGTCCTTTTCAAATTTTGGAATTTTGAAACACAAAAAATTGCCCTAGGTGTGCAGCACCACCGGCACTACGCTTTTCACTGGAGGACTTTTTGAAGAAATGGCTTGTATATTTGGATTCATCGTGATGAGAGCAACAAACCTAGAAAATATCAGAAATTTTGGAGCAAAACTTGGTCACCAAAAGGTCAAAAAAACATCAAAAAATGACCTCTCTGCCTCTTTTTGGACACACAGAAACAGCCTTGGGAGATTTCACTTTTGAGGGGTCAAATCACCTCCAAATGAAAACATTCAAGATGTTCCAAAAACTATACAGGAATACCTTTCCAATGAGCTATCTAGGGCTCAATTTGGCTAAGGGGAAGGCCTCCAAAAATTTTTGTGAAGCGGCGCTACGCACCTGGCCAGTGGCGCTGCACATAGAGCCAGTTTACCCAAAAATCCAATTTTCGACTAGTTCCCTGCAAGCTGACTTTTTCTCTCTTCATGGACATGTTTTTTGTTGTAACTAATGCTATTCTCTGTAAATGTAATTTCGAAATGAACTTAGAGGGTAGATTCATCATTTTGAGGTGGTTTGGGGGTCAATGAATCAGTTTCCATGCTTATAGAGGCAAGCTGTTCCACTGCCTATACTCCTGTTCCTTGTTTGGAAATGGTTGTAACAGTTCCTTATCTCTTGTATTCGACCCCTGATGGATAGCATAGGTGGTTTGATGTCTATATTATGTATTTTTTTAGTCATTAGCAAAGGTGGACTCTCTTGGATGCTCTGAGCTACATTGTACATCTTTACAGCAGTTTGACAAGGAAATAAACCAGGATTTGCAGTATTTTTGTGGGATACTTGTGGTAAAGTTTTTTTGCATAGTTTCTTCTTATATTATTATTTTTTCTCATGTGTTATGTGTGCCACAATCTAATTCATTCTTCTAACTAAATTATATCAAGATAGATAGGTAGAATACATTGGTTACAGTGCTCTGCCTTAGGAAACCATTTAGTTTTTTATGTTTTCTACAATTTGAAGAGGATACATGATCTTTGCATGCCCTCCTTAGCTCCTCACAAGTCTTAGATCTCTCATCTTACTCAATTCCAAGTGCCAAAACACTTACCTACCTCTCCCCATAGAACACCCTGCATCCTGACTTCATTTCCCAGCCCAAAGTTGCCTACTCCATTTGATCCAGCAAAACCCAAACAAAATCAATCAAAAAACCTAGAGCTACTATACCTAGCCTAAAATATATATCTATACCTAGCCTAAAATCCATATTTTATGCAGTCATCTTGACTGAAATTCACAAGGAGAGAGCCCTCTCCCGACCTGGTAGGGCTATCTACCAAGTTAAGCGTGGTTTGTGGTTATCCTAAGATTGCCTCCCTTTAGCCTAAGGTCGATTTAGGCTCTAACAAAGAGCTTGTCACACCCTTGAACGATGACATCTAGCTGGCCCATGGATTCTTTGATCGATGTGTTCCTTTGTTCCCAAACCTCTGGCGATGTGGTCAGCTGCAAATTCAACTGCAGCTCAGCTATCTGCATCCTGAGGTCGAAAGTCACCTTGTCGACCTTCTCCTTCGAAGTACGTACTACAGCATCCAATTTCCCTACATTGGCTGAGACCTCTGCATCATCAGGCATACCCAACTCAGGTACAGATTTGTAGGCCTCTTTAATCGCTATGACCAGGTTATTACGTTGCGTGCGCAACTCCTCCTGCTCCTTTAGGGTGTGAGTCTTTTTTATGAAAAGTTGTTGGTTGTTGACTTTGAACTCACTAACAGCAATCAGTGCACGCTATTCTCTGATATGTAGCTCATCAGTGACCCCCTGATGTAGCACATGAATGACTTAAATGGTAGCGCGATGAGGTTCAGTCCCATGTCTTTCACTGAGTGGAGCATCCCGCGATGCTCATCCAACTCCACGCGAACTGACCCTTCAGGTAACAAAAAGATTCTGACATCCTGTGGCTATTCAATCTCAGATACGGAAATCCTTCCCTAATATCAGTCTTGTTTGCGCTTCACTCGTATTCCCTACATCTGCCTAAATTATGTTTTCCTGGATCTGCAGCTAGCGCAGATCCTTTTGAATGCTCCTGAGCATCTGTATGTATTGTTGCTAGAATTTTTGCAGCACTTCTGTCGTTGTGTCTCAAATTTTGTCACTGATCTCATTGAGATCACCTTCTATCAGCGCCATGGGATCAACATGCGTCTTCTTATCAGAATTTTGTTTCTTTAGCTGCCCAACTTGTTTTTCTTGTGCACACTTCTTCAAAATGAAAGGAGTGGTTTACTCCTCACCGCCACTTCCTCCTTGCCCTGATAGCTCTTACTCATCAATGTGGAAAGAAGACTTCTCTCTTTCCTCTACATCCTTCTGTTCACGCTCTGCCTGCGCTTTTGCAACGTGATCCTCCTCCATATGGGCCTTATCTACAGCTGCCTTGGTAACCTCCTTCTTATTTTTCTCAACCAATGTGCACGCATCTTTCTAAGTAGCATCCTTCCCCTTCTGCATGGCAAAGCTTTCTGCACTGGTGCTTGTTCCTGCATCTAACTCCGTATGCGTGCACAATTCCCATAGCCAAAGCCCCACAACTGCATGGATATCTCTATTTGTCACCCTATAAGGCAATGCGTGCCATTTCTACTATGGGTCTTTGCACGCTTTGATCGAGACCTCATGAAAATTGGATTTGAATTCTTCATAAGCTGATAGTTGCATGTACAAGGTGGGAGACAACCTTGGCCGCTAGTTAACTGCCATATGCATGTCCATCTGCATCAAAACCCAAAATATTTGTGTCTCTGTAATGCACTCTATATCTTTGGAAGCCCATAATGAGGCTAGCCGCATTGACTCAGGCAATTCTTCTTTACGCGGAGGAAACTGACTATCCTCCGGTAACCTCCAAGCAACCAAAATAATTGACAACAACAACTAGGTGTAATGGAATGGCTTGCTTTCATCCTGGGCCTCACGACAGTTCGCGAGGAATTCCTAACATAGATACTTGACCCAGTTTTACTGAACCCCCTTCGCGTATTGAGACACGAGCAATATGACCAGCATCGAAAATTCATCCGTGTGACATTTTCTCATTACTTTACCTGCTAGAATTTGGGTGGCCAACTGTACTGTTGGGTCTAATATGGATGTGATAGAGTACCCGAATGACTTTTTAATCACACCAAACTCTTTCTTCATCTTATCCGCCAACTCTTTATCTCTGGTTTTTCCTCCAAACTCTTTAGTAGGGTTCGCACCTTTCTATGGTAACTTAGTGATCAAGTGGATCAACATGTCAGTGATATGGATAGGCTCTCCTAGCCATAGGAACCCATCATGCACTAGCGCAAGGAGTTGGCACACACAAACTCTATTAATGGGGGTGCAATGATAAGGCGGCACTAATAGCATATTGAGAAACCCTGACTACTCAACACCATGCACCCACTTCATGGGCTCCAAAACTGTAACCCCCTTGTCATCAAAGTAGGTTTTTTGAATGTACTTGTGAGTCACCAAGTGTAGAAACTTTGTGTGGTCCTCGAGGTCCCAATCTTCCATCTTAATCAAAGGAATACACGCCAGCCTAGGACCCTCAAATACCACTTTCTCATGCAGCGAAGGTGTTGACTCTGAAAATTTCCCCGTATCAGGATCCTTCATGACCTTATCTTTTCCCTTTCGCGGAGGGATGTACTTAGGCAACCTCATCATAGGCTCCACTCCTTCGACATCAATATCCTTTATACCCTTGAATTCTTCCTCCTTTAGGTCCAATACCTTTTCTGGCTGCTTATCCTTTTTCTGCTTCGTCTGTGTTTCAGTATGATTCCATGACGAAATGCATATTGGCACCGACTTCTTTTGTTTTTCCTTTGTGGCTGTTGCTGCCTTTTCTTTCATGGCAGAATATTTTTCTTTCGCCACCATCTGTTTCGTCCTAGGTGACCTAGGCGCGGTGGGCACAGTAGGAGTAGCCTCCATACTAGATACTTCGGTCCTGGAAAGTCAGATACAGCTTCTTCTAAACTCAGGGCTTTTGTTGGCTTGATGGGCCCTAACCCAGGTTCAGCGCTAAGTAGCCAAGCAAATCCCTACACTATTGGCCCTTTCGACATCAATCCATGGAGCGCAGACTGAAGTCTCACCCGAAGTAGTAAGGGGGGATGCAGGAACCAAGTTTCTGCACCCAGAGATGGTAATGATGTTGTTTATACCCTAAACCCCGAAGCAGTATGGGGGGATGCAGAACCAAGTTTCTGCACCCATAGATGGTAGTGATGTTTTTTATACCCTAAACCTTACTTCGCAAAGATCGAAAAGCCTTTTAGGTCTTCTCACTATACTTCTCTTAGTTGTGCTCTAAACCTTCGCGAAGGTCTATGACTGTCCTTCACGTACCCTAAGTAGGTGATTCAAACACTTACGCGTTCCTGTAGTCACTCTTACTTCTGTATTTATTCAGATTAGCTTAAGTATTGGATCCCTTCACATGCATTGTAATTATCTTCGCGTAAACATAGATTTTTACATGTGATTATATAACAAAGTAAACGACATTAATTCGCACTTCAATACAGTAACAAGTCTTAAACCCAGTATTTAACATAACATAATTGCATTCATTCCTAACAGAAGCTGAATAACGTATACACAGATATTTCCAGAATACTTCTCTTTATTAACGTTCAAATCTCTTTTACAAACTCTGACTACCCTGCACACACAGCTGCAGGGGTCCACGCACTCAGCTGCAGACTTCTACCCTAGGCCTCTACGCACTCAACTATAGAGCCTCTTTCTACGCTAAGACTCTTCGCTCTTAGCTCTTATAGACCCATTACATCAAAATCATCCCTTATTCTTCGACTACCACTCTTAGAACTTCCTTAGAGTCGTCTAAGACTTCCCTTTTTATACAATCCCATGGTTCGCGGACCAAGGGTAGATATCATTACACCAACACAAGTCACATAAACTAAGGGCGGAAAACCCTTGATGACTTTTTACATCTTCGCACTTTGCGACCACAAAACGTGGAGAGTTTACATTCTTTATACAAAAGTTGGGCCTTTAGCCCCAAATCCTGAGCTTTTAACCCCAAAATTGACCTTAGGAGACCCGTTCCCAACAGTAGGTAAAAAATTATGGATATCATATGGAAAGATATGATTGGGCTACGTAAAAGTTAGGAGGTCATGAGGTGGAAACTATCATGGACTGGATTATGTTTCAAGAAGAACCAAATCTAGATGTTGATTCGAATTTTATAGGTCAATCCAAGATAGATATCATATAAATCAAGATAATATACATGTATAATTAAGGTTCCACTTGCAAATATCAAAGTTTTGCATCCAAAATTTGGTTTTTAAAAAAATAAAAAGTTAACATTTTTTTATAAATTTTATATTATCAAGTATCTATATTATGTCTGTTGATAAAATGAATCCTAAGGAAATACATTTGTTATATATCATGCATCTAGATATTTGAAAAGTCAAATATTTGGATTATGTCTATTGATAGGACGATCCATGAGGAAATATGTCCTTTATATGTAAGACATCCAGAAGTTTGGATTAAAGTTGTGAATAATGGATTTAGATGAGTCTGAAAGAGATTACACACATATAATTTTGTGTTTCCCTTGTCTAAGTGATACAAATATGTCCCACTTGTCCCCGAATTTCACCAACGCTTGATCACACCCTTTCTTTCCTTTGTAAAAAACTCAAAACCTAGTTTTTGGCAATACTAAATCTCCTTAGCTCCTGGGTGCTAAGTGAAATGGTCCATAGGACCAACGCTGTGATCAAGGGCCCAAATCCAAACATTATAGGCCTATTAGAATCCATACAACCTTCTATACTTTCCCATTAGCCCAATAATAATGAATATAAACTATAATTGTCATGAAATAGCTTGTCTATCGAGACTAGTTTGATGCTTGTTGGATCAGACTGGTAAAGGTTTTATTTGGAACCAAATGTTATCTCTAATAACTTAATGGTCGATAGATGAAAATTTTTATGGGAAATTATTATGTCACTTTCAACTCACATAAATTTCAAAAAAGGTATAATTTTTCTATTTTTTTCTTGTAAAGCTTTTAACGTTGAGACTTGAACCTTGACCACTCTACACATTCCTGATCAACCTACAAAAGCACACATTATATACTTCAATTTCTATTTGTATTTGATCATGATAGATTCAATTATACATACAACAACACACTGTGATATTGATATTATTAGAAAGGAAATTTACAATATTTGAGCTCGCTCAACTCAGTTATAGGTCTCACTATTCTTTGTGCTTCTTCTATGTAATATCTTACTCTTTCCTTTTGCCTTCCTTCCTCTCTTCCTAAGAAATATATTTCTCATCTATTTCATTACATGGAAGAAAATTTCTCATAAAACAATATTCAACAAGCTCCAAAGATAACTTCTAAAAATCTCCCTAAATTAGCTAGATTTCCTTATTACATAGGAATTTGATAACATCCCTCCTAACTACATAGATTCCTTCTAGACTATGACTAAAATATTAAAAATTGGATGGATTAGGGAACCCAACTTTCCCTTGGTAAACAAATTAGGGAACAAAATCCCTTGGCTAATAAGTTCTGACCCAAATAGGTCAAGAATTATCTTGGCTAGATGCTCTTACATCAAACTCCTGGGGAAGAAAAGAGATGTTCAATGTTATGAAACCAGCTCAAGAAAAGATAGAAAAGATAGATCAACGCCTTAGAATTCAGCCTCTTCGAGGGGGCAATCTCCTTTACATTACATAAATGAACAATTCTTGGATGATACAAATGAAAAGACCTCCTTTCTATATATAGGAGTCTAAGGGGTCATAACATAATCAAAGCCGACATAACAATAATAATGTAAGGGCACAATAATAACAATAGTTGGCTTCTATGGGGCACAATAGTAACAATATGGGCACTACATGGGTACATCAATATAATAAGTGGGTTGTACTAATAACAATAAGGGGTTACACTAGTAGTATAGGGGCCTAACATGCCCCTCTCCTTCAAAAAGCGTTGTCCTCAACGCTTGAGTAGTTCTTGATGCTTCTGTATAAAATTCTTGTCCTCCCATGCGGAATCTTCAGCAAGTAAGTTCTTCCACTTGATGAGATACTCCAAAATTGATCGATTTTGTAGCTGTCGGGTTCTTGTTTCTGTGACTGCTCCAGGTTCCAATATGATTTTTCCTTCCTCTTCAATTTCTAGCAATATTGTTTGAATTGGGATCTTTTGCAACTTTTGAATAAGTGGCCATACTTCTTCGTCCTTCTTCCATTCATCCCTTTCTTCATTTATCCAATCTGGTTGGATAATAGAAATAGCACAAAACAATGCTTCCACATCCTCATCCTTGAAGAGTCTTCCCATTCGGTAAGGTCACCATTTTTTAAGTGCATGTAGTATTGCCAACATTTCATTCTCATAAATAGTTTGCTTGAGATGTAGCAGTAAAAATACCCAATAAAAACATTTTTCACTACGATGTTGATCTACCTGTTGTTTCGTTTGATTTTGCACCGAAGTGGCGTTATCCTTTAAAATTTGGAGAACTTGTTGTTGATGCTCGATGTGATCTTTCACTGCTTGAACCTTTTTCTTCTTGATATGTCCTTCTATCTCTAGAGTTTGAGGAGTGGTAATTTCTTCCAATCCTTTACAAGATATGGTCAGATTCATTTCTTGATGCTCGATGTGATCTTGCACTTCTTGAACATTTTTCTTCTTGATATGTGCTTCTATCTTGATAGTTTGAGGAGTGGTAATTTCGACCAATGAATTACAAGATATGGTTGGATTCATTTCTTCTTTCTCGATGTGATCTTTCACTTCTTGCACCTTTTTCTTCTTAATATGTCCTTCTATCTTGAGAGTTTGAGGAGTGGTAATTCTTGCCAATGCTTTACAAGATATGGTCTGATTCATTTCTTCTTTCTCTGGGGTGGGGTCCCGGCGTATAGCTTCTTCTTTTGATGTTTCTTGATCCTTTTCTTCCTCCTCTTCATATTCTATGTAAAATAATTTCTTCTCAGCACACTTATGACCTTTAGTGCATTTGCTATCACAATTGTAACAAAGCCCTTTTTCTCTTTTTTCTTCCAATTGTTGTGGTGTAACCCTTGTAGGTTGTGGAAGGCTAGGAGAAACAACATTTCCATCTTTATAGTTGTGAGGGGTATGCTTCCTGGTTTCCATAATTTTTCTTTCCACTATGTCACAAAGCCCTTTTACTCTTTCCAATTGTTGTGGTGTTGCTCTAAAGAAGGTGTTGCTCTTTGTATCCTCATAATGTGTTATCATTTCCTCCGTGAAAATTGACCACGTAACAATTTGTTTACGAGAACAAAGTCCTTCATACCATAAAAATTGATCCGGTTCTAAATACAAAGATGCAATACATACCTTTTGTAACAGTTGTACACCATGTAGATCAAAATATTGCTCCATCTGAAGTATCCAATTTACCGGATCCTTGCCATCAAACTTCCTCATATTGCTTTTTCTTAATTTTAGGAGCTCGATCTTGAAACGACTGTAAATATATACTTTTAGATCTTTAAGTTCTAGAATTGTGATCTGTAGTATCCCTCTGTGTCCTCTTTCCAATGCCACCAATCTGATCCAAATTGGATTCTCCAAGAAAGAGTTATGCACAATCTCCCAAGATGACCTGATTATAGACCTTTCCAGAAGAACGAACTTGTATGAAGTGCCACGTATCACTGTTTCGACCTTTGGATCTGAAAAATGCATACAAGAAACAACAGTCCGTCCTCTTTCTATAACTTCTTACGAAATTTCAATCTGATCCCCAGAGCGAAAGTTATGATGATTTTCCCCAGGTCACCTATTTGGAATGTAATTCAGGAGTCTGCAAAAATACCAACTTCCTCAGATCATATCTCCGCCAATATAGTGCTAAAAGCTCTAAAATTCGGACCCGAGGTTCAGCGTGCTTTCTTCTCAAATGGGTTTTTTTTTCAACTTCTGAAACGTCACAGAAAAAAAAGTTATAGCGAAAATGCCACGATGACCTGTTTGGAGCAGCGAAACCCTAGAATCCAAAGCTCTGATACCAAATGTTACGAAACCAGCTCAAGAAAAGATAGAAAAGATATATCAACGCCTTAGAATTCAGCCTCTTCGAGGGGGCAACCTCCTTTACATTACATAAATGAACAATTCTTGGATGATACAAATGAAAAGACCTCCTTTCTATATATAGGAGTCTAAGGGGTCATAACATAATCAGAGCCGACATAACAATAATAATGTAAGGGCACAATAATAACAATAGTGGGCTTCTATGGGGCACAATAGTAATAATATGGGCACTACATGGGTACATCAATATAATAAGTGGGTTGTACTAATAACAATAAGGGGTTACACTAGTAGTATAGGGGCCTAACATTCAACAACTTCTCAACACTTGTGCCATACTTGGATAATATATGTTGTTGTCATACATGTAGCATGTTCTACTGGTTGGTATTTCCATTTAACTAGATATTGAAGATATTCTTTACCTCTAGTTTCCTTCACTACTTTTTGACCCAATATTACTTCAACTTCTTTCTAAGTTGTTTCTTCCACTTTTTCATCAAATATTCATAACTTATAGGTGAATCCATTTTAATATTGTTTATTTCCTTAAAGGGGTACATGTCTACTACATTGAAAATTGGCGATATACCAATTTCCTTAGGGAGTTCCAATTCATAAGCATTAGAAGAAAATTTCCTCAAAATTTTACACGGACCAGTTTTCTTGAGCTTAAGTTTGTTGTATTTCCCTACAGGAAACTTTTACTTTCTTAGGTATGCCATTACCAAGTCACTAACTTCAAAGTAAAACTATCTTCTCTTCATGTTTTCTCTCTATTTGTACTTGCTATTGTTGCTTGATATTTTATTGCAGTACTCTTGCGTGGTCATTGCAAAATATTCACCATCTACATTCTTGAGCTTCTACTTTCCCAAATTTCTTAGTTCATATACTCCCATGGGGTGCATTCCATGCAATATTTGGAATGAAATCATCCATGTACTTATATTAGGTGAGTCGTTATAATCAAACTTATCTTGAGTAAGTATTTGATCCTACTATTTGGGATGTTCATTCGACAAGACTCTTCAAAATGTTTCCTAAACTTTCATTCACCACCTTTGTCTTTCCATCTATTTATGGGTAGTAATTTGAAATAAAGTTCAAAATAGTGCTCAGTTTTGTCCATGTGGTTTTCCAAAACTAGTCTACAAATCTTGTATCCCTATCGAATACAATGCTTCCAGGAAACCCACGTAATCTTATAATTTCTTTAAAAAAGTATATTTGCAACACATGTTGCATCAATAGTTCTTATACAAGCAATAAAATGTTCCATCTTAGAAAAACTATCCATTGTAACAAAAATATAATTATAGTTCTCTTTATGTTCGAGGTAATCCCAAAACAAAATCCATGTTAATAGAGTCTTAAGACCTACTAGGAATTGGAAGTGGTTCGTACAATCCTATATTTTGGCTTTTCCCTTTTTGTTGTTGACATACTTTGCATCTTTCCACAAACCCTTTTACATTAATTCGCATACCTAGCCAAAAATTGACAGAATATGATACAACAAAGGTTTTATTAGCTCTAAAGTGTCTTCCTAATCCTCCACTATGCTTCTCCTTTATTAAATTGTCCCTCGTGTAACATCCGGGTACACAAAGTGCATTGTCCTTAAACAGCTAACCTTCCTAAATCATATAGCTTTACCATGAAGTTTTATTCATCCTAACTGGGTTTTCACATGCTTCTTTGAAGTCTACATCACTCTTTTGCATTTCCCTGAGTTCATCAAATCCCAATATATTGATTTGAAGCTCCTATAGAATTAATTGAATTCTACTTAAGCATCAACTACTTTATTTGAAGACCCACGGCATGTTTAATCACAAAAGTACAGTTCTACAGAAATTCTACCCATTTGGCATGTATTTGATTAAACTTTGGTTGGTTATTTATGAACTGTATAGGATGATTATCAATAACTTAAATAAACTCTTTGGGCATGAGGTCACTCCTCCACTTTTTCAAAGCTTGAACCATAGCATAAAATTCTATCATAAGAAGCATATTTTTGCTTTGCTTCATTCAACGTTTCACTAAAGTAAGTAATTAGCTTCCTTTCTTGGCTCAAAACAACTCCAATAGTAGATCCACTTACATTTGTTTCAACATAAAAAATATATATATTGAAATGTGGTAGGGTTAAAACTGGCTACTCAGTGATCTTTTGCTTTAGCAATTTAATATTTATATCAACTACCATAGTCTATCTAAAATGTTGTTTACTTTCCTTAATAGTTTCTACAATAGAAGCACAAATATTTTTAAAGTTCTTAATAAATTTTATGTATAAGATTGCAAGACCATGGAAGATTCTTACCTCAAAAATATTCCTTGGAATAAGCTAATTAATAATTGCCTTCATTTTTTCCAGATCCATCTTCATCCCACCTTCAGAAATTACAAAGCGTAAATATACCAACTCTTTCTTCATGAAAATACATTTCTTTATATTTATCAACAATTTATCATTTTGCAAGGTGCTCAAAACTAACCTAAGAAGCCTAAAGTGTTCTTCCTTTGTCTAATTATACACCAAAATATCATCTAGATACACAATATCAAATCTTCTAGTGGACTCCTTCAAAACTTTATTCATTATCCTCATAAAATTACTTGGGGGATTAGTGATACCAAAGGGCATCACTAATCATACATATTGTCCATGATTTATTTTTAATTTTGTCTTCATTTTATCCCCTTCTATAATTTAGATCTAGTGGTACCCACTTTTCAGATTAATTTTAGAGAAGCATTTAGCACCACTCATACAATTAGTTAAGTCATCAAAGTGAGGAAGTGAAAATATATACTTGATTTGATCTTTTCGATGGCCTTGAATCAGTGCACATTGTCCATCCGCCATCCTTTTTCGAACTAAGCACTATTGGCATAGCACAGGGACTTAAACTTTATTTGATAAGCCCCTTGTCCAATAACTCTTGAACTTGCCTCTTTACTTCCTCATTTTCCTCTGGAGTCATTCTATATGTTGCTTTGATTGGAATACTTGATCTTGAAATTAAGCCTATGTGATGCCTAATACTTCTAACTTGAGGTAAACTATTTGGAAACTCATCAACAATTATATATAAAACTCACCCAACATACTTCTAATTTCTTCAGGTAAATAATCTAGACTTGTGCTTGTAAGGATTACCTAGGGCTTCCCAATCAGAGAAAAATGTACCTCATTTTTCTTAATCTCTTGCAACAGTTCTATCCCACTTATCAACAATATACTTGGACTAGCTTCAACTTTGGCTTGTTCATCTAGCTAAGGAAGTTATGTTTTTTACCATCTTTCTCAAGAGTATATGTGTTTATTCTACCATCATGGATAACTTTTATATCATATTCCCATGGCCTTACCAAAAAAACATGGCAATAATCCATTGGCATCACATCACATACAATCTCATCTTTGTATCTCCCAATATGAAATTCTACTTTACATTGTCCATTAACTAAAACTTAATGGCATTTTTGCAACCATGATACCTTGTAAGGATTAAGCTGTGTTGTCATTTCAAATCCAACTTCTCTACCATTTCAACGGAAATTAAATTGTCAGTGTTACCACTATCAATTACAACTTTATATCACTTACCTTTATATTTACACACATCCATAAAGAAACTCTTTCTCTATGTTGGTTCTTTAACTTTCTTCTCTAACTTCATCATTCACTATGGATATAAAGCATTGTGGTCAGGGGATAGAATGCGACCCTAGCCTACAAGACTAAATGATGGAGAAAACAACAGGAAACCAAATTATTGAGATGGGTTGACAAGATGTGATTGGGCAAAATGGTAATATGGCGTCAGTTGTCAATAACAACGTCGGCATCAAATTGAATGAAGTTGTGGTCTACAAATGAAGATGAGAACGGCGATTGGAGTAATTGTTGGTCAATGTAGAGGAACGTCGAATGGGTCGATGGAAGGGAATGAGATGGTAGGAATATATGCACAGGCTGACAGTGGTACAGAAAAGTAGGGGATGTGATGGAAGAACAGTGGCACAACACACAGGTGGTGGAGGGTGTTAGGCGATAATGTCAGGATGTCAGGGGCATGACATAGGGACACAAGAGAGAAAGGAACAAACCAGGTAGAGGCTAGAAAAAGGAACAGATATGGTCAAAATCTTGGTCGAGCAGTGGAAGGAGAAAAAAAAAAGTGACAGCGAGAATGTGTGATGATGTTGAGGCGGAACAACCAAGAATCGTAATGGATCTAATACCATATGGAGCGCAAACAAATATAAATCTGCAATTGATATATATATATATATATATATATATATATATATATAACTGGTTAATGATGTTACATAGAAGTGGCCCTTGGCTTATATACTATCTCAGGTGCCTCCTCGTGAAAGGGA
This sequence comes from Pinus tabuliformis, assembly GCA_031772625.1. Lineage (NCBI taxonomy): Eukaryota > Viridiplantae > Streptophyta > Pinopsida > Pinales > Pinaceae > Pinus > Pinus tabuliformis. The sequence continues at coordinate 511,662,749 of CM062806.1, read as the reverse complement.
ATGATCCTTTGATTGTGCCCTTTTGCCTAATTAATCTATAATTACAAAATTATTAATTATTTTACATAATGAGCACATACAAGAATAATCGAAGGGAAATTTAATAAGGCTTATCTACTATGCTTTCTTTATTTTCTTTCAATATTCCTTAATATACTTATGCTCCTATAAGTGTAAATAAATTTATATGTAATGAGCAAACAAGCATAGATAAAGTTATAATATGTCTTTTATTGAAGATAACCATTCATTTATGTTTAATGTTGTGAATCGACCACCCTAGGCCATGTACAAAAAATGAACAATATGTTGTAACTTTTTCACATAAAATTTTCTTTGAAAGCATAAAAAAGAATATTAAACCTTGAGATCAAAGGGATTAGTAATACATCTAATTCCATTAAAACTAATTAGTTAAAAAAGCGATAATTATGTCAATCTCACCCAAAAGTTTAAAGGTGGAATATCATAATAATGAAAAATATTATAAACAAAAAGATCATAAACAATGAAAAAACTCCCTCAAATTTCAACCTTTAAACCCCAAATAATTAAAAGATAAGTACTAAGCTCACAATAAAAGGGTTATGGATAAACTTTTTTTAACTTTTCATATTATTTTTACCTTTCATTGCCAGTATGAATAATTATGAAAATCAATATGAAAAACACCAATTTGAAAAACATGTGTTTTGCATTTTAGTTTAAAAAAATAAATAATAGTGTTTACTATTAAAATTAGGTAAGTGTAACATATAATATATTCCCAAGAAGTGTGTTTTCTGCATTTTCTTACCTTTTAATTTTTAATTATAAATATTATTTTTTTTAAATGTAATGCAAGGTCCATTAATAAAGTAAACAGAATTATAACCAAAAAAATTATTTATTTATTTTTTTTCAAAATTCAATAAATTAATTTAAAATTTTGATAAATTTTCTTCTTATTTAAATCAATTCCAAACCAGACAAAATCAATAAAAACAAAATTAAACACATAAAATGACATAAAAATCAAATTAAACGAACAAAATAACATAAAAATCAAACTATTTCTAAACTGAAATTCAATTTTTTTTAACCTAAATAAAATCTATATATTAGGAATTTTATCTAAATCCTTCCATTTAATCTCAGCTCCACGACTCTAGTGAAACCTGACTGACACTAACAATGTTTATAAAATTTGTTCATATTTCAAGTATTTCATAAAACTTTTTATACATTTTTTAAATTTTAAATATTGATTTTGGTTTATATAGACCAAAGATATTTTTATTATCATCTATACCAATATTCAAACTTTCTAAGACATTGAATATATTATAAAATATTTAACATTTTTTTATCATCTATATAAAAAAAATTATTATTTCAATAGCTAAGAATATAACTAGATATGTTTTTTTTAAATATGTGTTTCTTTCTTAAAAATTATTGGTTCAAATTCAAAATTATAAGTATATATATTTTCATAATTTTAATGATAAAATTAATGTGAAAAAAGATTTATTATCTCACAAATAAAGAGATTTCTTTACCTAAGTTTAGTGTTTTAGTGTTTAATTTAATTGTAATCTTAAAAAAAATATTATTCCAATTATATATATATATATATATATATATATATATATATAAAGTTTTGAGTGATTACATCTTCATCATGTCCAATATATCACCCTGATCGGGGTGGTGAATTGAACCAATGGCTTCACATCAAGAAATCCCTAAACAAAGCACCCGATTGTTGAGAAAGGACAACAAGAAATTCCAGTTTAATTTGTCCTTGAATTAAACTGAGAATTAAAATCAAATTCTATTCTCATAGCAACTTGTAAATAATTATTTAAGTTTAATTGACTTAATTAGCTTAGGAATTTCAAGTTGGAAGTCTTTTTATAGTCATGTATATGATCTCCCTAAATTTTAGGGGTTCATGATGAGTTTATTTGAGTTGTCAATAGATAACTCAGTTTGACTGAGTTATAGATAGTTAAACCAATTCTAACTATTTGAGGAACTATTAGAGGATTAGTAGTGAGTTGGCGCACTAGTACATCCTCGGGTGCTACTCCAACTAACTGAAGATTCCCTCATGAGAAACTCGTGCATGTCAGTTCATAGAAAGACCCAGTTGAGACTAGAGTGCAGGGACAATGTACTATCAGTTGCAGAATGATCTAAGTTGTAGAGATCATGCATGCAATCAGAAGAGGACCTAGATTTGGATTGCACAGTTATGGAGGAAGGATTTCCCAATTAAATATGGGCTAATCCTCATAGGAACAACGCAAGGAAATGGGGACTTGGCAGGCAGCAGAATTGGCCAAGTGTTTCCTATAACGAGCTTGTGAGGCAGAGAGTTGATCATACTTGTGCAAGAATTGTTCTAGTGAGAACAAGCTTTGTATTGTCACTCAGGTTTCTAATTAATGCAATAGATAGTCGAGGTTTTGAGCAGTGGCTTTCCCCAGAGAAATTATTGTGTTATGTTCCATTGATTATCTTCCTCTTGTCGATTATTGTTTTCATCGACTATTGGTTTCCGTTTTTTTCCCCAAGGAAAAATCGTAACTTTTAACTAATTTTGAAAAATTACATATAGTAGATGCCATTGGCATGTGCATAATTGTTGATCGTAGCCATTCAAGTAGTGTTCAAAAATAATAAGTTATGGCCGAGGCCATTCCAAAAAGAGTTGTACATAGATCACCTCGCAGGGTGTGCTCGTTATGTCTAGTAACAGAAATAAAAACATAAATATATACATAAGTCAGCACTGTGTGCATTAGCTGAAAATAAACAAGAATTAGAGCCTGTCCTAGGAGATGCCCTATAAATGTAGAGACGGTGGTATTATTGATATAGTTCTTCACCATTCTGTTCCAGTATCATCCATAGGCCTCTGGGATGTGTCGTAGCATCCTTGGATAGTTTGTCAACAATCGCATTACGTTCCCTGTAAATACGTTGACAGGTAATAGAGTTAAATTGTGCCTTGAAGTCCCGAATTTCATCCAAGATGTTTCTGAGTGAATGTGCATGACAATTATTTATGTTATTGAACCAATTTATGATGATTTTGGAATCACCAAAGATCTGTAATTTATTGCATGAGTGAGCCAATGCAAAATGCAAAAGATGCCTGAGGGTGATCAATTCGGCATAATTGTTTGTTCCCTCTCCCAAACCCAGTTGAATTTTGTAGTGATGTTGTTCAGTTAGATGGAGTATAATTCCACCTCCACACCCCTGTGCTTGAGCGGCACCATCGAAATATGCCCACGGAATGGTGGGATCAATCGACTCAGTGGAAATATTGCGATTTGTAGGTGTGTGTGTCTCATCTGGGATCTCATGGTAGGCAACAATGATTTTTGTTGTAGCATGTGGCCATCTGGCCTCTGTTTCTTTGAATATGATTCCATTTCTGATCAACCAGATTGTCCAGCAGACAAGGAGGGGAAGGCAGTGAATTTTTGAGTCATTGTTCGTAGCAGTCCAGTGATCCCAAGCCTCAGGTATCGTTTGTCCCTGCCAACAGCCAGATTTGGAAAGCATGTTTAATACTTGCAGCCATAGCTGAGCACACATCGAGCAGTGGAGGAACAAATGATCGTTTGTCTCCTCAACCTGTTTACATAACACACACTAATGTGGACCAAAGTGGGATAGATGTATGAGGTTTTCTCTAGCTGGGGTTTTATTTCTATGCACGTTACACATGAATAATTTCATTCTCGGTGGTGGTTTGAGCTTCCAAATCTTCCCCCACCAGTCTAGGAGTGTAAGTGGTCTGTGCGCTGAGAGTAGGATGGGATATCCAATTTTAGGAGAGTATACACCATGCTCAGCCGGAGTCTAGATAAGTTCATCGAGGCCTTCTTTGATGTGCACATGGGCTTCTTTCAGGGCAATAATATACCCTTCCCAAATCTGCTGCCAATGTTCAGGGATGCCCAAGTGCAAAGCTGATAACCAGGCCTGTTCAAAGATGGAGTTGTTCTCCAAATCAGCAACCTACGCAATTACTTTGATATTCCTCTGATTGAGAAACAGAATGAGGTTTGGAGGTAATTGATACATATCCCCCCTCCCATCCATGGGTCCATGCCTATACGAGCCAATGAACCATCATTTATTCTCCAAGCTAGACCCTCTCTAATAGAAGGCAAGGTATTTAATATTTCTTTCCAGACCATAGATATCCTAGATCGAGGCCAGGAGGGTAGTCGAATCCAATCCAAGAGGTGATGAGGCCAAATATATTTGTGGTAGGAGACTTCAATCCAAAGGTTTTGTGATGTGAGCAAGATCCATCCCATCTTGGCAGCAAGAGCATGTGCAAAGACTGTCAATTCCTTTAGTCCCCAACCACCCCATTTGTTGGGGAGGGAAATGTGTTTACATCCCACCCAAGCAAAGGGTTTTCCCTCTTTATACCCGTTTCAAAGGAATCTGTAATAGATCTTTTGAATTCTGGTGAGGATTCCTTTAGGAATCCAAGCCAACGACATCCAATAGACTGGAGTAGCCTCCAATACTGATTTGATGAGGACTAACCAGCAGGCTCTGAAGAGGAATCTGTGGTTTCAATTTTGTAAGTGTTTTTCAATTTTAACCACAAGCCAGATCCAATCAACTATTCTGTAGCAATGTGGCTTGATCCAAAACCCTAGGTACTTGAGTCCATCCTCCAGATGATGGCTCTGAAAAGGAAATTTATGTTGTGCATACCTTGTTTCCGGAGGAGATGCATTGGAAAGGGTGATGGTAGACTTGGAGTGATTAGCTTCCATGCCAGTAGCCAAGGAAAATAGGGTGAGAATTTCATGGAAAGTAGATGAGTCCCTGATGCTTCCATTTAGGAAGATGAGAACATCATCTACGAAAAGTAGATGAGTGAGGTAATAGAAGTCATAGATTTTTAGCCCTTGTATCTACCCTTCCCACTTGGCCAATGCAATGAGTCTACTGAGCCCTTCCATGACAATCAAAAAGAGGAGCGGGGAGAGAGGGCATCCTTGCCGAAGACCTCTCTCAGCATGGAAGAAATGTGATGCAGAACCATTTATGAGAACATTGAAGGTGGCCGAGGTGATACAACACATAATCCAATCGATGAAGGGAGGGAGGGAATCCCAGGTGGGTGAGGATCATCTTAATGTAGAGCCAATTGACTCGGTCAAATGCTTTAGCAAGGTCAATTTTGAGAATAATCCCTTTTAGCTTTTTTGTTTTAAGGGAGTGAAGGGCTTCCTGAGCTGTGCCAATAGCTTCATGGATTTGTCTATTCTGGAGGAAATTGAATTTCTCAGGGGATATGTGGTAGGATAGGATGGGCCTGAGCTAATTAGCAATAATCTTGGCAATGATTTTATATAGACAATTACAAAGGGAAATAGGCTGAAATTCATTGAAGGATGAAGGAGAGTCAGATTTTGGGATTAGGGCTATGAAAGTGGTGTTGATGGCCTCATACATACGCCCAAAAGTCCTACATTCCTCCACCACCTTGAGCAGGTCTTGACCAATGATCTCATAAAAGGCAAGGTAGAATTCAATTGTCCAGTTGTCCGGCCCTGGACTCTTATCTTTTTTGAACCATTTCAGGGTACTTTCTAGTTCCGCCTGAGTGATAGGGGAAGTGAGCTCCTCAGCCATTTCCAGGTCCACAAATCTAGGGAAGTGTCCCGCAATTCTGACAATTTCAGCAAGAGAGGCACCAGGAGGAGCCTTGTAGAGTTTTTGGAAATGGGAATTCCCAAGGCGGGAGAGCTGATTATAGGTTGTTGTCATGCCCCCATCCTCCATGGGCATATTCCAAATAGTATTGTTGACTTTCCTTCCCTTGGAAAATTTTTGAAAGAACTTGGTGTTCTCATCTCCTGCTTTTAGCCAGACAACGCGGCTCCGAAGTCGCCATGTTTCTTCCCTCTCCCTCAGAATTTTTGATCGTTGATTTTCCAAATTGATGAGATGAGTCTTTGCCTCAGCTGAAGTAAAACCCCGTCCCTGATCATCCAGAAGAGTGGCCAATGTCTGTTCAATATCTCCAAGGGTTTGGTCATCCCTCTTTTTTTATCCTTAGCCCAATTAATGGATAGACTCTTGAGTTTAGTGAGATTGGTGCAAAAGCCTTCCACCAGAGTTCTCCCCGAAGTAGGAGGATTTGATAGCCAAAAATCAGAGACCAGTTGAATATATGAGGGGTCTGATAGCCAAGTGGAGTTGAATTTATACGGTGCCCTTGGTTTCTGAGAGGGGCCAATGATCTCCATATAAATGGGGGAATGGTCCGATAATCCTCCTGAAACAACCCATTGTCTGTATAAGGAAAGTCTTTGAACTAGAGTGTCCTTTATGAGGAAGCGATCCAATCTCCTGACCAGAGTTGCCTCACCAATTCTTTAGTTTTGCTAGGTGGGGAGGGGTTTTACCATGGGGATATTCGTCAAATGATGTTGTTCAAGTAGCATCTCCATAGCCTTCGAGAGCGGATCCACCTGAGCATTTGTCCCCCATGATTCCCCATATCTAATGGAGAAATTTAGGTCACGCCCAAAATGAGGTTATCAGAATTTGTGAGGGATAGATTAAGGAGATGGTTCCAGAAGGCCTCTCTGTTTTTGCATGGGCCATATACATTAACCATCCGAAGATCCACGCCTAAATCTACTGAGAAGATATCCATTCCAATAAAACCAGCTCCACCCCAAGAGGTCTTGAGGTTAATAGTATGGGGGTTATATCCCAGGGCCAGTCCTCCAAATCGCCCTATGACATCAAGGGATTGAAAGATCCACCCAGGCTTTAGGAAGCGAAGAATACGGGAGGTGAGGTCATCCTCGCCCAATGTTTCTTGTAGGAAGATAATGTCTACACTCTCACATTCAAACAGTTGTCTGAGGGCTAGCTTTTTGGGTGAGCTAGCTAGACCCCTGCAATTAAAAGAGATCCAGTTCATGGGGGAGATTTTAGGTGGTTGTTCAAAGCTCTAAGTACCGATTCAAGTGATGATTGTCTACTCGAAACCACTTTCGCTTTGGCTAATAGGATGGATTTAGATAAATGGGATTTACAACCTCTTATGGATTTGGGAGGGAAAGAAGAAGGGGTCATTCCCAACCCAGAGGATACAGAGCAGGCTATAGAGAGGGGGAGGCGAGGTCTGAGATTATAAGGGTGGGGGGGACCCAGGAGGGAAGAAGATAATTCGACAGAAGAGGGAGGAATCTCAGGAGGGAAGGATGGAGGAGTGGTCGAGAGGACCGACTGATGAGAGACGATGGGACAGGGGATGGTGGTGGAGGTGTAATCCTAAGTTGATGCAGATGCAGAGTGCATATGCAATGCAGAACATGCAGGAGAAAAAGAAAAAATAGAGTCAGGGAGAGGAGGAGTACCTGAGGAGCGAGCGGCCTCAACAGCAGCCCTCGATCATGTCATCGGTAGGGAGGGAGTACAAGGAGCACTTGAAGTCGGCAATTGAATAGTAGACCCCTTCCTGTTCATCAATGAAGTAGCCGGAGGAGTCGAGCCAAGAGAAGATGCAGGAGCCCTAGCAGCCTCACCTAATGGTATCCTAGGAGATTCTGAGTCATTTCGCACGAATGGGCATTCCTTGTAGGGGTGCCCAACTTTGTGGCACCTATGGCATCTAAATGGGACTCCTTCATAGTCCAAGACTTGGAGCCTTGTGAAATTCTTCCATTGCAAGGTGATTTTCTCCTCTAATCTCTCTCTCATATCAAGATGGACCAATATGCGAGCCAGAGACCTATTCCTGGATTGGATATAGGACCTATCGTAGTCCAAATAAGCACCTAGTGCATTCCTGATACGAGAAAACACATCCTCGGACCAATACTGTAGAGGGAGTCCTAGCAACCTAACCCATAATGGTCTAGCCCCAATCTGTTCTCTTTCAGGGTCAAAAAGTGGGCTCCATCACTTCAGCATGACCGGGGCCATTTCGATGTGCCAATATCTGGCAAGTGCCCAGTTGGTGTATTCCTCCTACAAAAAATAGAGCACAAACCAACCATGGGCCAATGTCTGTACTTCTAGAAGATATTTGAAAATGTTGCCCCAAATCGCCTTGACCCAGAGACAAAGCCGCTCCGCGGAATAAACATGTCCTTGAACCCTACCCACCAAAACCTTACCAGTCGTAGTGATAACTTCTCCCATGTTCAAACCTTCCCCAAATTTTAGGGTGAGGTCCTTACCCGAGGCCTTCACACACTTTATCTTTCGCTTGCCCGATCTAGGTGTAGTCGGGTGGTCTTGCAGAGGGTCTGGAGAGCCCTGATTCTCCTGGTGATTCTGCGCAGAGTGTCGAACCTTAATGACTGGGGTCTCGAAGCATCCAGATGGGGTGGTGGTGGAAGTCGCCGCAGTAGAGGTAGAAGGGGCTAAAGGCTCAAGCAGGGTCTGCTCAAGCACAACAGAGTGATCGACTCCAGATGAGGGCACGAAGGGTGGAGAGCACAATAGATCCCTGGAAGGTGAGGGTTCGAAAGGAGGGGATGACGGAGAACAAGCATCAAGTAGGTGGAGGGTCTTCGGCGAGAGTGGAGGGCAGTCAAGCTCCGGGGAATCAATGGAGAGGGTGATGAAGGAGAGGCCGGATGTAGATGGTCCAGGGAGAGTAACGACAGGAGGAGAAATGGATAGGAGAGGATCAGTCGGTGCATGGTGAGCAGAAAAAACTGGCGTAGGGTCAGGGCTATGAAAAATAAGGATATCGGGGTTAGGTTCGGCAGAATAATCCATCTCCTCTAGATCCATATCCTCCATGATGCAGCAGGCCTGGTGAAAATGGATGGAAGCAATGACAACAAGAAGCACAGAGGGTAGCCAATAGGTGACGGAGAGTGACAGCACATCTGCAGTGATCGAGCAGTTACAGCGGAAATGGGGCAGTGTTAACCGTAACCTTTGCTCGAAACGAATGTCGGAGATAGGTTTAGGGTTTCCATTCCGGCAACAACTTGCTCTCCCGCTCCACAGTCCATCAATCCACCTTTGTTGTTTCCACAATTCACCTTTTCAAATTCTTCAAGTCATCTACTGGTTTTCGTTGTTTAAAGAGTAGATTAGATTATTGTCTTGTGTTTTAGTACATTACATGAGATGTGAATCTAAAGGAAAATCTACATGGTATCATAGCTGAAGATATTATACTAGAAGAGATTTCGAAGTTTTGAGTTTAGGGTTATAGGTGAAAATCGAATTTGCAATACATTGTTCAGGATCGGCAGATGGCTTTCTACGATTTGTGGCTCGAGTATGCCTTGGAAGGCAGCTCGAATTATATAGTCTGGAAGGACATGATGGAGGTAGAGTTGGAGGATAATGGCCTCAAGGAATTCACGGATCAAGAAATTCCTAAGCCACCAACATCGAATGCTAAAGATCTAGCCGAATGGAAGAAGTGTGTGGCGAATGCGAGGCGGATAATCCTTGAGGGAGTTCAAGACCACATTGTCTCAAGTCTCCATGGGAAGGAAACTCTGTATGCTATGTGGAAAGCATTGACTGACTTGTTCCAGAGCAATAGTGACCATAGGAAGTTGGCACTGAAAGACAAACTTTGAAAAATAAAGATGGAGAACAACGATACCATTCCAAAGTACTTGACCAAGTTCACTCACTGTCGTGATGAGCTTGGAAGTGTTGGAATAACCATTGTCGAGGATGATATGGTGAACCTAGCTCTCCTAGGCCTTCCCAAGAGTTGGAATAACTATCAGGAGTCTATCAATGGGAGGGAGAAACTGCCAGATTGGGGATGACTATGGTAGGATTTGATGCAAGAGGAGATTAAAGGAACACCAAAGATGTTTCCTCATCTAAGACTAATGATGAGGAAAATTGTGCCTTAGCAGGTAAGGCAAATAAGGGGAAAGGGAAGGTGTCCCATTCCAAATCGGATTCATGCCATGGATGTAAGAAGAAATACATGTCGAAACCAAAGTGCTTTCATTGTCATGAGCTGGGACATTTTGCTACAAATTCCACTCAAGAAGTCCAAGAAGAAGTCCTCAGGAGAAGTGGTGGGTGAGGCTTTGGCCTCTCAATTTGAATTGGACTTTACTCCCATTGTATGCATGGTTTCATCAATGATGGGTAGTGTATGGTACCTTGACAGTGGAACTTCATTCCACATGACTAGTGACAAGGAGTTGTTCAGTGACCTAGAGGAGAAGGATCTCCATATGCATATCGAGATGGGTGATGACGGGAGGTATAATGCTACAGGATTGGGCAAGGTTACTTTTTAGAGGGAGCATGGTGCTCCTCTCACCTTGAGAGATGTTATGTATGTGTCTGGGTTGAAGAAGAACTTAGTATCGGTAGGCATGTTGGAGGATAGAGGCTATGATGTGGTATTTAGAGAAGGAAAGGCGCTCCTTTGACAAATAGCCATGGGTCATGTAAAGAAAATAGGGATTCGAGTTAAGAATATTTATCAGTTTGAGGTAGAGGATTGTGCTGCTTTGAGCACGAAAGAAGAGATGGTGCAGAGCCAAGACGTTGGTGATTTGTGGCACAGGTGATTGGGTCACTTGCATCATGGGGCTTTGAAAATAATGCAGCAGATTTCTACTGGTCTTCCCAAAGGTGTGTTAGAGAAAGTTGATACATGCAAGGGGTGTACTTTGGGAAAATACACCAAGGCTTCCTTTCACAATAGATATAGTCGATCAAAGGAAATTCTTGATTGAGTCCATTCAGATCTGTGTGGACCATTCTCGAAAGCATCTACATCCAAACACAAGTATTATGTTATATTTGTGGATGACTTTTCTTGTAAATGATGGATATTTTTCATGCACAAGAAGGATCAAACTTTCACAAAGTTTTGTGAATTTAAAGCATTGGTTGAGAAAGAGTCTGCCAAGAAGTTTAAAGCTCTGATGAGTGATAACAGTGGTGAGGATGTCTTAAATGAGTTTAAGAACTTCTGTTCGGAAGAAGGGATTAAACAAGAGTTGATGGCACCCCATAACCCATAGCAGAATGTGGTGCCCGAGAGGAAGAACATAAGCAGCGTTGGGGTAGCACGTGCGATGTTTCATGATCGAGGCCTACCACTACACTTGTGGGTTGAGGCATGCAACATGAATGTTTATTTTCAGAACAGCAGCCCACATCAGATACTTGGGATGAAGACACCAGAGGAGGCTTTCTCTAGTAAGAGGTCAGATGTTGGTCACTTCAAGATTTTTGGGTCATCGGTATATTTCCATGTGACCAAAGATGCACGAAAGAAGATTGAGCCAATAGCAAAGTTGGGGATATTTTTTAGGTACACTGATACACCTCACAACTATTGGGTGTACTTGTTGACTAGCAGGATGACAGTGGTTCACAGGGATTTCAAGTTCGATGAGTAGAAGGTCATGCGAGTTTCCCTTGAGAGGGAGCTATAGCTACATGCGGTTGAGGAACTTTTGGTTCCTAAGGTAGAGGAGCCTCATATTAATGTGGAGGAGCCACATGTAGACGATCTGGGAGTGGAGACATCGACTCAGGCAAAGTCTTCCAGAGATGGGAGAAAGCACACCAGAGAGGTTGACAGGTTGTTGCATGATGCATGGGAGAATGTAGGAGAACCCACATCTCAACACAGGCAGAGGAGGTCACCTAAGAGGTACATTGGATACATGGCTTTTATGAGCAGATGTGTTGAGACAAAGCCATCTTCCTTTGAGGAGGCAATGCAACAACCAGTTTGGGTTGATGCCATGGTGGAGGATTATGACTCCATAGTTCGTAACAGTGTTTGGGATGTGGTCCTGATAACATAGGACAAGTCAGTGGTGAGGTTTCGATGGCTTTACAAGGTAAAGAAAGTTACAGATGGTAGTGTGGAGAAGCATAAGGATAGGTTTGTGGCCCATGGCTTTTCACAAGTAGAGGGGATTGACTATGATGAGACCTTTTCTCCTCTTGCAAGGTACTCATCGATCAGATCTATATTGGCACTATAAGCGTGGATGGGTTGGAAGATACATCATATGGATGTAAAGACAACCTTCCTTAATGTCATGATGGAGGAAGAGGTGTACATAGAGCAGCCTGAAGGTTTTGAGACCTTCGACCGTGAGTCGCATGTGTGCCAACTCAAGAGAGCATTGTATGAGCTGAAGCAAGCACCCTGTGCTTGGTACACGAGGATCAATTTCTACTTCACTAGGTTGGGTTTGACCAAGAGTGAAGCAGATGCGAACCTGTACCACATAGTGGTGGAAGGTAATTTTTTTTATCATTGTGTTATATGTCGACGATTTGATTCTGACAAGTGATGATCAGTTGATCAAGTCTTGCAAGGAGGATCTTGCAAGAGAGTTTGAGATGAAGGACATGGGGCTCATGCATTACATTATGGGCATGGAAGTATGATAGGGTTATGGGGAATTTTTTTTGTTTTAGGTCAAGCATGCCAATGATATACTCAAGAGGTTTTGCGTGGAGATCACCAAGACCACGGAGACTCCTCTAGCAGGTAACTAGAGGAAGGAGGATGCTAATTTGGGGGAAGTAGTGGAAGCTACTGTTTACAGGCAGCTTGTGGGTTCACTCATGTACTTGGTGAACACACGACCGAATATGTGCTATATAGTTAACCAACTTAGTTAAGTGATGGTTAGGCCTACCAAGATGTATTGGAAGGAAGAAAAGCATGTGTTGAGATACCTTAGGGGCACTACTCAGTATGGATTGTTGTACATACATATTGAGGGAGTGAATATTCAAGGCTTCATTGATGCAGATTAGGCAGGGAGTCCATCTAAAAAGAAGAGCACATGAGGAGGGATCTTCAGTATTGGGTCAATGACAGTTTCTTGGTACAACAGGAAATAGAGATTGGTTGCCCTTAGTTTAGTTGAGGCATAGTACATGGCTGTGAGTCATGCAGCATGTGAAGCCATCTGGATGAGGAAGATCCTGGTTGGTTTGTTTGGTCAACAGATGGATCCAACTGTGATAATCAGAGTTGTATCAAACTCTCTGAATATCCAATTTTTCATGATCAATCCAAGCATATTGATATATGATATCATCATCTTTGAGATTGTGTATTGAGGCGGATTATGTTGTTGGAGTACATTCCCGCAGAGGAGCAAGATGCTGACATTTTGACAAAGGCATTGTCATGTAAATTCGAGTTTCACATAGACAGGATCGGGGTAGCTAATAATCCCTTTCTTGTTGAGAGGGAGCGTTGAGAAATGGCAACAATAAATTCCAGTTTAATTTGTCCTTGAAATAACTGAGAATTAAAATCGAATTATATTCTCATAGCAACTTGTAAATAGTTAATTAAGTTTAATTGACTTAATTAGCTTAGGAATTTCGAGTTGGAAATCTTTTTGTAGTCATGTATATGTTCTCCCTAAATTTTAGGGGTCCAGGATGAGTTTATTTGAGTTGTAATTAGATAACTCAGTTTGATTGAGTTATAGACAGTTAAACTAGTTCTAACTGTTTGTGGAACTAGTAGATGATTAGTAGTGGGTTGGTGCATTGGTGCATCCTCAGGTGTTACTCAAGCTAACTGAAGATTCCCTCATGAGAAACCCATGCATGTCAATTCAGAGAAAGACCTAGTTGAGACTAGAGTGCAGGGACAATGTAATATCAGTGGTAAGATGATCTGAGTTGTACAAATCATGCATGCAATCAGAAGAGGACCTAGATTTGGATTGCGCAGTTATGGAGGAAGGATTTCCCAATTAAATATGGGCTAATCCTCATAGAAACAATGCAAGGAAATAGGGGCTTGGTAGGCAGCAGAATTGGCTAACTGTTGGCTATAGAAGGCTTGTAAGGCAAAGAGTTGATCATACTTGTGCAAGAATTGTTCTAGTGAGGACAAGTTTTGTATTATCACTCAAATTTATGATTAATGTAATAGATAGTCGGGGTTTTGAGCAGTGACTTTCCCGAGAGAAATTATTGTGTTATGTGCCGTTGATTATCTTCCTCTTGTCAATTATTGTTTTCATCGATCTATTAGTTTCCGTTGTTTAAAAAGTAGAGTAGATTCTTGTCTTGTGTTTTAGTATATTACATAGGCTATGAATCTACTGAAAAATCTACACCGATCACCATCAATACAAAACCTTACGAACTATTCCAATTAAAAACATTAATATGGAAACTTTTCTCCAATTATTTTAACATTTCCATTCATAAATTTAAAAAATAATACTAATATTATATTTAAATTTAATTTCAATTTAATATTTCACTTTTATAAATTATATTTTTTATTTTTTTAAATAATGATATCTCACATACTTGTATGTATACATTTTTTAAATAATGATATCCCTCACGTACACACGTATATATTTTGTATCTAGAAAAATCTGTAAATAGATCAATTTTATTATTAGTATTATTATTTTGTAATTGAGATGAATTAGTAATTAGGTTAGTTTTATATTTTTGTGACACCAGGTTATTAATTTGGTTACTACCATTATATTTTTAAGGTCTACGACTTGTCCTCTTCTCTATAAATTAGGTCAGGATTGGGGATTGAACTTTGGATCTCTTGGTTTGCACCTTAATTGAATTACCCTTAGGGGGAGATTTTGAATCTTTTTTTGTCAACTAGAAAAATCAACAATTAGACAAGTCTCGTACTTGTGTGACACAAGGTTGATTCTAACCACTACCACTATAAACTCTAAATGCATATGTATGCCCCTTCCGAGGATACAAGGTGAATTTGAACACCAAACCTCCTAACACATAACATTTCATTTATATAATCATTGCCTCTAAAAACCAAAAATTTTAAATATTATTATTAAAAAGAATTTAATTATTAATTTTATATTTTATAAAACAATATATATTAAATAATATATATTTTATATTTACTAATAATATGTTTTATAACCCTTTAACATATGATATTTAAAATTTGAAAAATAAAGATAATATTTTTTTGTTAGTAACATGAATCACACATGGTAATTTTCTTAAATGAAGAGGACACATCGGAATAAAGGGAACCATGATCAAATTTATAATCATGATGATATTTTACTTTGTCAACTATAAACAACATCCCCCGGATACAAGTTGTAAATAAGTTAAACTTTTTCCTCTCATAAAAATCCAGTGATATAAAAAAGTAGGAGTTTTTAAAGATTTGATTAATTTCACTAAAATTTAGATAAATTTTTATAATTTCAAATTGCAAGAATTGAGCAATATAAAAAGCAAGAACTTTTATAACTTTAATTAATTTTTTTTAATTGGATAATTTTTTGTTATTTTAAATAATAGTGAAAATTTGAGAATCTTACTTTATTATCAATCTTTAAATTATAAGAGAAGACAATATTTTTTTTCTTTGTTAAGACTAACCTACGCACCCACGGGGATATTCACCGTCAATCCAAAGCCGCGTGGGCATAAGAGAAGACAATATTAAAACTTCAATATATATATTATAAATTTTATGACGGACATGAGATGTGGGTTTTGCTAATTATATATAATAAAATTTTTATTTTCGTTTAAAAGAAGTTAGATATGTGACTTTGTAAAAAATAAGGGCTACATAGTAGCTAGTACTTGCTTCTTAGTTTAAATATAGCTTAATTAAATAAAAATAATAATAAAGATAGAAATTTCATTACAAAAATAAGACCAGTAATAAAATATTGTATTGTTGAATGCCATCACTTAAAATTAAGAAATATGATTAATTAATACTGTGCATATTAACATACATATATCTGTGTGTGTTTTATTTTTATTAATATATATAATTGTTTATAATTAAATTTATTAAAATATGTTTTTAATATAATAATAAGTCATTTTAAATTGAAAATATTGTGAAAAAATTATAATTCATGAAAATAGAAATAATAGAAAAAAGAAAAAGAAAAAATCAAAAAGTTAAATAAAAAGGAAATAAAATTAAAAACAAAAAAATAGTAACTAATAGAAATGGAAGTTACTAAACAACCCATAATAAGACTTCAACCAATCACCTTACAAATAAATAAATTCAAATAATAATAAAAAATAACAAAAATTGAATTCCTAATGTTAAACTATGGATAAGTGCCATAAATTTTTGGTCAAAGGAAAACTAATACCCAGTCAAAGGTAAAACTGAATGTGGTATACCATGCCTGCAGCAGGTATAATAATGATTAAAATCTATGGAGGTGTCACCCATACGCCCATAGTGTAGGAAGATACAAATAATATGAAAGGAAGTCCCATCACCAATTCTGCCCTCTGGAGTTTTGGTGTTTGGAATCGATTTGCAGTAGTCCCACCTGTATTCAAATCTATGGAGGTGTCACCGATACACTCATAGTGTAGGAGGATACAAGCAATATGAAAGAAAGTCCCATCACCAACTCCAACCTCTGGAGTTTTAGTGTTTGGAATCGATTCGCAGTAGTCCCACCCGTGTTCAAATCTTTGGCGGCATCACTCATATGCCCGTAGTGTAGGAGGACATTGTTAGGGCCTAAATCTACCTCAGGTTGAGAAAGGCATGATCTAGGGTAACATCAAACCACGCTTAACCTGGTAGCTAGCCCTACCAGGTCGGAAGAGGGCTCTCTCCTTGTCAATCTCAGGAAAGTATGGCCAATAAAGCTTGAGATGACTAATATAAAAAACTAATTTTAGGCTAGGTATATGCTCAGAAGAGTTTGATTGAATTTAATTTTGGTTTGCTGGCTCAATTGTGAAAGGCATATTTGGGTCCGGGGAATGGACACAGTCTTGCAAAGATCTCTATGGGGCGAGGTAGGGAAATGGTTTAGTACTTTGAAATAAGTAAGATGGAAAGTCTTAAAACTGGTGAGAAGTTGGAGAGGGCATGAAAGTCTCAGGGATCCTCTTCAAACAGCTGAAAACATAAATAACTAAACAAACCCTAGGTAGAACACTACATACATCAACGAATTCTACCTTTATCCTTGTTTCATTTAGTTAAGATGAAAAGAGAGAGATGATGGCATACATAAACACATGTAAACTTTCATTACAGAAGTAAAAACAATACCAAATTAAGTTGCCACAAGAATCCCACAAAGTGCTGCAAACCCTGGTCTATTCCTTTGCCAAACTGCAGAGATGAATGTACAATGCTGCTCAAGGCTTTCACAAAAGTCCAACCCTGACAAATGACTGAAAAAGTACTAGATATAGGAAACAAACAACTCATGCTAGGCTTTAGGGGTCGAATTCATGAGTTTAGGAGTTGTTCCAACAAGATCTAAACTAAGAACTGAAAAGTAGGCAGTGGAACAACTTGCCTCTAAAAACTAGGAAACTGATTCATTCAGTTTCAAACTACTTTTTCATGATGTATCTACCTCCATGAGTGAAATTTTAGCATATTTACATCAAATTCCATCAATTTACATCAAATTACATCATGAGTTTGACTATGAGAGAGAGAAAAGTTAAACTGAGAAAAAACTAGGCGAAAAAAAAGAGTTTCTTGGCAAAAAAAGTCAATTTTCCATCCTGTGCAACGTGCCTCTATCCCTGTGCACCGCGCTTTTTTGTAGCTGATTTTGGAGGCCTTCCCATGCACTAAATTTTCTCCAAGTGGGCTTGTTGGAAAGGTTTGTCTGTCTACTTTCCATAACAAGTGGAATTTCTGAATTTGGCATCCATTTGCCCCTCCAAAAGTGAGTTCTCCCAACACTGCTTCCTGTGTGGCCAAAAAGGGGCAGAAAGGGCATTTTTGAGGTGTTTTTGACCCTTTTGGAAGCTCAAAACTTGACAAAATTTCTTGGCCATTTGTGGACATTCATATTTTTGCAAGAGGAATCCAAAAATGATGAGTTTTCCTCCAAAGGAGGTCCCTAGAAAAAGCGCGCACCAGGCAGAAAAACCTGTGTTTTGCTCCAAAAATTCAAAATTGACAAAAAGTATCCAAAATTTCTTGAAATTTGGGTTGAGTGTCCTGCATCAAGTGCTGTGTTGGGCTAAGGAAGCCTCAACCAAAATCTGGAGCTTGTCTTGCTCTTTCCTCTTCCTCAAAGCTTTCCTCAACTTGGCCTTCAAAGTCCTAATTATTGCTTTGCAAATTTTGTTTCTCGCCAAATAGTGGTAGGCCATGTGCCTGAACATCGTTTTCTCTCTGTTGGCCTCCTCCAGCATCTTTTCCAAGTGCATGTTTTCCCTCTCGAGCCAAGATTCATGATCAGCTTCAATTTCTTGTTCAAGTGGTGTCAACTTGACTTTCCTCCTCTTAGCAGCTTGTTAGTTTTCTCTTATGTTTTGGAACTCCATGATGGTTTGTTGGTCCTCTAACTATTTGTTCCTCTGCTCAAGATAGTTGATTATCCCCTTGGCTCTTTCCAGATTGAGAGACAAGTCATGAATGTCAGCTTGTTGTTCTTGAATGATCTCCTTGAGCTTTGAGCTTTGGGATCCCAAATCAGTGTAATCATCCTGAATGAGAATGAAATCTCTCTCTTGACCTTCTGAAAGCCCCTCATCATGTAATGGTTGCTTACCCTTGTCCTGTACCTACTTTTCTATCAAAGGAAACGAGACCCCTTCCACCCCGGGTGGAGATGGTACTCGTTTTGCTGCTGCAAACAATCTTCTTGTGCCCTTTTGGTAAGTGACAAACACTGGCACACTGGTGGTTTGAGTCTCATGCACCTCTTGCTGATGTGAAGGCTTTCCTGCCTCATGAAAAACTGGTGGGGGTACTTGAGAGCTTGTGAATACCTCATGTGAAATGAAATCCTCCCAAGAAACATTCAGTAAACTAAGTTGATGCAAAACCACAATTTTGATCAATGCAAAGTGATAAATGTTGTTATACTGCTAATAAGGAGGTTTCCTTTGCACCAATGTGGTCATTTTCTCAATATTCCAACATATGAAATAGGGGATGTTCATCATTCTCACCCTAGTAAAATGCATTAACAATCTAATATGATAGGTGTATAGGCGAGAAAATATGCCTTCACAGCTAAAATATTTGATTATGAGTTTCATAAGGGGAGCATATGTGTCCTGTAGGTACCGGAAAGGGAAGACCCTACTGATATGCCTCTGAAAACCAACTTTGATATAAGGCTCATAATGATCTCTGTCCACTAGCAGTCCCTTGTTCCACTGCTCACCCACATTCGGAATACCTGTTGCTTCAGCTATAGTATCAAGTGTCAAAGTGAATGTCACACCTGCCAAATTGACCTGGCCATTATGAAGATGGAGCACAAAAAGTCTGGCAAGCTCATGGTGGTATTTAACTCTTTCCACCATCTCACAAAATTGGTAGCAATATTGATGTTGGAAGAATGTTACAGCAAGAGGGCAAGCCAACAGCTCAGTAAGTGTAGTGGGCTCCTCCCGATTATGTTGTCCACTCTTGTGAGGTCTCCTTGGTGCATGAATTTCTTTGGAGGAGTCACTTACTGTTTCCTCATTTCTGTCATAAGAAGAATCTAACTCCATGTTTGCCAATGTTTGATGTTTCTTAGATGAGTATGAAGAGATTTTATAGAGGCAATAGGTATTTGCTGCTAATGAGACTAACGACAGGGATTTGATGATAAGGATTGTGAAGGGACTGTGAATGAGGGGTTGGGATGCTGCTTGTAGGGTTTTTGGGGAATGGAAGGGTTTGGGGAATAATGTTTAGGGTTTAGGAATGTTAATTATGGTTTGGGAGAAGTGAAGTTAGGGATTAGGGTTACTGGTTTTAGGGATAGGGGGAATAGGTAAGTGTAAGTGAAAAATGGAAGGAGAAAAGAGGTGAATGAAATTGTAGTGAGGGGATGTGAAAATGGTAGGACGAGAATTAGACAGCAAAAACTTTAATTTGCAAACCCTAGGCAGCTTTTTCAACTAACTGGGCAAGGAACTAGGGTTTAATTTTTCTCCTATTGAAACATTGCAAACATTGATGGAAACTCTTGCATTGGCAATATGGAGATGTTAACTTACTTGTGGAATGAGGAATTTGCAAGTTTGGAGCTTGGAGAAGGCGATTTGAATGAGTTCGGGCTTTGGAGGAAGGTGTGCCGCGCCAATTAGCAATTCAGTGTAAAACCTGCGATGTATGTGCTGCGCTGGCCAGGTGTGCCGTGCCTCGACCCAGGTACATTGCGCCTCAAAATTTCTCAATGTTTGCAGCCAACTCACTCCTTTGGCTCCAAAAACATGATTTAGCACTTGCTCTTTCTCCTTTGGCACACAAATGAGCTTCTTTGACATGAAAATACTTTATATACAAATGATTTTAATTTTTCACTTATGAAAACCCACTTTCCTAATGTTTGTCTTTCAAAACTCTGTTTTTGCATTTTGACTGCTTTTTGCCTTTGATGGACTAAATGTTTTGACTTTTTTTTTACTCTTTTGCAGGGGCTGGAATGCAGGAGCTTGGAAAAGTGACCAGGGCTGCATCTTGGAATTAGTACATACAGGAAAAATGAATTTACATGAAATTTTGTTCATAAAATATACAAAACTCTGTTTTTCCTCAAAACAGGGTTTTGAGGAAAAATCAATCACTGATCATGTGATTATTGAAATTTTTGTTGCTGAGACTTTATTTGACTTTCTCATGTGCCTGCTGACCATTATTGAGCTTTTGCAAGACTTTATTGACAAAAACCTAGACCTAATGAGACCTAAAACCCTAGAAATGACTTTTGCAAATATAATGGCAGGAAATGACTATAAATGACCTGAATTTATAAAAATAAGCCAGCAGGTAAAGACCATGAGGGAAAATTTTATAATATGCCACTGCCATCAGATGACCCATGATCCTAATGGAATGCAGCTGATCGGATGAAACACCTGGAATGCAATGCAACAAGAGAATTTTGATCACTGATGGAGGGATGAAGATACCGACACTAACAGACACAAGCAATATTAAAGCAAGTTCCATCACCAACTCTAGCCTCTAGAGTTTTGGTGTTTGTAATCAATTTGTAGTAATCCCACCCGTGTTTTAAAGGAAGTTAGGTATGTGACGTTTCACAAATGTAAGTGGATTCAATTTGTCAAAATCAAATCATACATTTCTTTGAAATCATTTTTTTGAAAATAAAGGAAGTTAGATATGTGAATTTTCACAAAATGGATTCAATTTGTCAAAATCAAATCATACATATCTTGAAAACATTTTTTCCCCTAAAAGGAGGTATACTCAATTTTGTTTATTTCATGTTGGAGATCCTATTGCTTTATATTATATAAAACTATTACAATAACAAACAAATATAAACAACTTTGTTACTAATTGTATTTATTTAAATCTTATAAACATTAAAATATCTATATCAAATTATTGTAATGGAAAATGATCATTTTTTTTACTTCAAATACAAAGTTTTAATTAGAATAAACATTAAAATAAAATACAAATTAGTTAAGCAAAATAAACATAAATTATTAATAAAATGTCATAAACATTAAATATTTAAAAGTTTTTATTCTATTTTATTAAAATTTGATTTTAATAAAGTTTATGGAGTTTTGTTAAGGTTTTGGTAACTTTCTATGGAACCTTATGAATTCTAAATGACAAACACGGATGTCAGTGCCCCGTGCAAGCATGTAGCCTCTTCCATCTTTGGTATCCTGAGTGGCCCAGTGAACGACCCCTCGAGGAGGGGCAAAACCCCCTCCTTTCGCAACATAGTGGTGGGATCCTAGAATGTGAAAAGCAATAATGTAGGATCTTCATCTGGGAACATTGGCCTGGAGGAAACCTCAGTGTTGGGGGCACAATGACAAGCAAAAAAAAGAGGGTGGTGCCTCCCATAAGCAACTACGAATCTGAAGTTTGTGATCCTGAATAACCAACTAGAGAAATCACGACAGTTGATGAAGGATCATACTCTAATCTGAAAGTTTATGGGCATCTAGCCAAAAGGACAGGATTTAGTCAAGTGGATCCAATTAAAATGGAACTTGAAGGGATTGATCGAGATACACCTCATAGCTAAAGGTTTTTTTTACGGTTATTTTTGCATATATGGAGGACCAGAATAGGTTCTTTGAGAATGGATTATATTTTATGAATAATGATGGCCACTTTATGAGAATTTGGGAAGAATGTTACAACCCAAAGAATGAGAAATTCTTAGCAACCCTAATTTGGGTTCGACTCTTTTCCTTGCCAAAGGAATTTTGGGAACCATACATCCTAGAAGGGATCGACAATGCAATCGAGGATTTGGTGAAGATTTATGAGATCACCAAGAAGAGACGACATGCTTCATATGCCTGAATTTACATATATATGAACATATCAAAACCCTTTTCGAAAAAAAATAGATCTTGAATATTGTGATTCAATAGGGACCATGGTCACTTGATTATGAGCGTGTGTCGTTTAAATCCCAACGTTGTTATGAATATGGTAATCTCATTAGATATTCTCCCATTACTTTGGCAGAGACCCAATGGAATAAGGAGTAGAGAGATGCAGATAACTTTCAAATGGTGGGTTCTAGGAGGGGAAGATCAATTCACAATGCATCAGTTAATCCTGTGTAATCCCAACCACGAACTCCGAAGTTGAAATATCTGGTGGATAATCCATTTGCAATTATGGACCATATCAATCAGCAAAAAGAAACAAAGATCCAAAGAGAGAAGCAAGCCACCTAAATAATCAAGACAAATGAGCCTAATAACAAAGCTTTGATCCCAATAAACCCCAAACAAAAATCACAGGAAGTCCCAAAGGAAGATTGCAAATTGAAGGAAGTGTTGGATTCTACTAGCAAGATCTTGGAAGCCGAAGACAAGTAAAACAAGTTGGGTACAAATGAGTAGACAATGCTTGAATTCTTCTGCATTTGGGCTAAAATAGATGCATAGAAAATTCCACTAAACTAGCTTCAACATTTCCTCCACCTATACGGTCAATAGCACAAAAACTATGTCAACCTAGATAGATATCTACGACCATCGATCTCAGGAAACAATAATGGCTCTCAAAATACCCACAAATCTAAAGCTCTGGTCCTAGAAAAGGGCAAGAAAGGACGTAAAACCTTTAAATATGTGCTTAAAGAAGCTGGAGAATACCAGTTGAACTACAAACAAATGAGTCAAATCACAAAATATTATAAACGTACTTCCTCAATTCCCCAATGAGATTAGTCTCTTGGAACATTATGGGGTTAAATAGCAATGACAAGTGAATATATTTAAAGTCTAATATTGAACAAGAGAAACTAGATATGGTGCTTCTACAGGAAATGAAGGTTTCCAATGAGAAGCTTGTAAATATATTGGGAAAATGTTGGTGGGGATGCACAACAATAGCGATAGAAGTGTGGGGCATGGAAAGAGGGATAATAGTGGTTTGGGACCCTAGGATGAAGGTCTTTAAAGATTGGCTAGCGACCCTTAACATTCTTGTTGGGAGGTTTCGATGCTTAGACCCAGAGGAGTGGATCAGCCTAACAACAATGTATGGTCCCTCAATCCCCAATAAGTAGGAGTAGTTTTTATTAGACCTAAAATGGATCTGGTTGGTTCTACAATTTTAATTTTGGATTATCGATGGTGACTTTTATATGATCTAGAGTCTGGAGGAAAAGTGAGGGGGGATCAGGAGGTTGGACCTAATTGCATCCTCTTTCCAAGAAGTCATTGATGATCTCAAGATAGTAGAAGTAGAAACACATAATGGTATCCACACTTAAAATAATAGGAGGGGCTGCTAACATCACGAGGTAAGATGCGTAGACCATTTAATCATATATGAAGAAACCCTTGCACAAGATCTATTTGTGGAAGCTATGATCATCCCTAGCCTCGGATCTAATCATTGGTTGATTATGCTATAGATCGATCTGAAAATGGCCCCTAGGAATTAATCATTCCGCTTTGAAAGCTTTTGGTTGCAAGTTCGGGATCTAGTCGAAAAAATGGACCAGTGGTGGAAAGATATCTATGTGATAGGAGGAAGCCTAACGTAGATATTCCAAAGGAAACTAAAGGAATTCATGCTAAAAATTGAATCCTGGAACAAAATGGGTTTGGAAATATATTTTTGGAAAAAAGGAAAGTGGAGGTGCAAATGGAGGAGATCCAGTGTAGAATCATCATGAAGGGGAGATCTAAATCCCTGGCTATTGAGGAAGGATGGCTTAGTCATGATCTTGAATCCTACAGAAAACAAGAGGAGTTGCTTTGGAAGAAGAAGTCTCATGTCAATGGTTAAGGGAGGGGGAGTGGAACACTAAGTTCTTCCACCATTTGATGATTAATCACCAGTGCAATAACTAGATATTCTCCCTTATGTCTTGAGATGGTTCTCAACTCATGGATCGTTCTTCAATGGAGGAGAAGTTGGTCTCCTTTTACCAAGAGCTACCATTTGGAGGAGACTAGGATCACTCTAGAGCCATCAACCAGGTGACTAGCTTTATTCCTAATTTGATCACACTAAATCAAAACGAGGCCCTCATAAGAGAAATTTTGTTCGAGGTGGAGGTTGTGGTGAAAGAAATACCCAAAAATAAGGCCCAAAGTTTGGATGGATTCACCACAGAATTATTTAAGGCATGCTAACACTTTCTTGGAAAGGAGATTCATGTGTTAGTTAAGGAATCTAGACGCAAGAAGCACGTATGGTCTAGACTTAATGCAACATTTTTTACTTTGATCCCTAAAACCAATAAATCAAGTGATTCGAGTGGATTCAAGCCCATCACTATATTTAATGTGTATACAAGATAAACTCATCAATCATTGTAAAGAGATTGGAGCCCCTGCTGAAAAATATAATCATCCCTAAGAAAATGGGATTTGTGGAAGGAAGAAAAATTTTGGATGGCATAGTAACTATGCACGAGATTTCCCATTTTCTCAAGCATAATAAAAATTCACATATGTTAGTCAAATTGGATATTTCTAAGGCCTATAACCAACTAAACTGGAATTTCCTCACAAGTATGTTAGAAGAATTTGGATTCTCGGATGCATGGATTCATTGGATTAGGTTCCTAGCATCGACTCCTTTCTTCTCTATCTTGTTGAATGGGTCTCCTATAACCACATTCAAATCGTCATCACTACTCCTTTCATAATTTCCATTGAAGTAATAGGGACATACATTAAAGTTACTATCCAATCTGGGCATCTGCATGGTATTCAGATTTTGGGATGGGAACTACCCATGTCACATCAATGTTTTTTGGTGAACAAACATTATAGAAGATAAGAACACTAGACACCATTTTCTTTGATTTCCAGGATGCATATGGTATGTTTATTAATAAATATAATCATGCACATATTTCTCCAACACTCCTAAGAATGTCCAACAAAAATTAACTATGATTTTAAGCTTTTCAATTGGTTCACTACTAACGAAATTACTCGGTATCCCCCTAGCATCAAATCCCTTGCGAATAAGTTGTTGGCAAGATATAATTAATAAAATAAAAAAATGCTTGGAGAACTAGACCTGTATTGCTCTAAACATCAAAGGTTGGGCTACCTTTTCAAAAAATTTCCTGCAAGCTATATCGGTATATCAGTTATCAGTTATGCCTGCCCCTAAAGGGGTATACAAGGAAATAGTCTCCCTTTTTCGAAAATCTTGTAGAAAGGGGAAAATTATGATAGGAGGTGGGGACTGGTTTCTTGGGTGAAAATCTGCCTTTCGAAATGGGGAGGGGATTGGGATTAAGGGACTTGGAGATGCTCAATATTATAATGGGTGCAAAAATGTAGCGTTGATGGGTTCATGGTGCCTTTGAGCTATGGAAACACATTTGGGACATGAAATATAGCTAGGTTCGAACCCAAGAAGAGAAACCACACACCGAGGAACTCCCTTTGGGTTCTCCTTTATGGAATCCGGCAAAAAAAACAAATATTTTATCAAGGACCACTCTTTTTGGAGATCCAGGATGGGAAATTGGCTTAGTTTTCGAAGGAATCATGGAAAAAGTTGCCTAGATTGGACTGGCTGGAGGAGATTGGGCTAATAAGGGAATACACCAATGTTCAAGGAGCTTCTTGGGTAGTGGGTTTCTGGAAAACCCATAATCGCCATTCCACTTGGAGGGAATGGAAATCGATGAAAAATTGGCCAACATAGTTAAAATTTGTTAATCCTCCAACATGCCTTGTGGGACAAGAAAATATAGGTAGCAGATGACCATGATAGACTTAGGTGGGGACATAAGAGACTCATAATGTTCACCATTAAGGAAGTTGTTAGGTACCTATAATACTAGTGTAGCCCCATTATTGTTATTGTTAGTGCAACCCCCTTATTATTATTGTTGTGCCCATGTAGCCCTCATATTTTTATTGTTGTGCCCCATATAATCCCACTATTGTTATTAGTGTGGCCTTACATTATTATTGTTATGTAGGCTCTGATTATATTGTGACCCCTTAGACTCCTATATATACAAAAGAGGGCTTTTCATTTGTATCATCCAAGAATTATTCATTTATGTAATGTAAAGGAGGTTCCCCCTTTAATACCATAATTTTTAATTCGTTGATCTATCTTTTCTTCTATTTTGTGAGAAGGTTTCATAACATTTGGTATCAAAGCTTTGGATTCTAGGGTTTCACTACTTCAAACAAGTCATCGTGACATTTTCACTATAACCTTTTCTTATACAAAGCTTCAGAAGCTAAAATTGTGACCACATAGAGCTGAAATCTTAGTGAACTTCATGCCAAAATTTCAGATATTGGTTTGTTATATTTTCTGAGATATGGTTCGAAGAAGGTAGACTTTTTGAATGCGCCAGAATTCAGTCTCAAATAAGAGACCGAGGGAAATTGGTCATAACTTTATCTTCAAGCATCAGATTGGAATTTCGTAAAAAATGACAGAAAAATAATGGATTTTAGTTTCTTGTGTATCAATTTCAGGGCCGAAAGCTAAAACAGTGACACATGGCATTACGTACAAATTTGTTCTACTGAACCAGTCCATAAAGAGATAATTGTGGGATATTTGACATAGCATTAACTTGAAAAATCCAATTTTTATCTAAATTGTGGCATTGGAAAGAAGACTTAGAGAGCTACCATAGGAAGGAATTTCAGACCTTGGAGATCCTAAATTATAGAGATACAACTGTTTAAAGATCTAGCTCCTAAAAGCAATAAAAATGTGCATGTTTTTTTTTAATTGCATAACTTTTGTTTGGAAAAACAGTTTGAAGTGATTCCAAGGGCATATTGAAGAATATATATCATTATTGGGTTCTAAAATTCCTCCCAAACAAAATAATTCTACACCCATTAAGCCCTCAAAAAGATCTACTATGGCACATGAAGAGGAAGAATTGTCGCATGATATATCAAAATTACGGGACCAAGTGCAACAAATTTCACTCTCACAAAGAGCAACCAAAGATGAAATAAAAGGGGACATGGATGGTTTAAAATCAGAAATAAAAAGTGAATTGGATGGTATAAAAGGAAACATGGAGGTTTTTAAAGTAGACATGCATGCGATGAATGTCAAGTTGGAAGGGTTGTCAAGTTGGAAGGGTTGACAACGTTGTTGCAAGAAAGGCTTCCTGGTGGTGACAAGGTAATCCATTAAAATCACGATGAGAAAAAAAGGAATATGAATTATGATTTTAGAAACTCTAATGTGGGGTTTAATAACCATCACATTCCAAATATATATATGAGGAAGTTTGATGGCAAGGATCCAGGAACATGGATACTACAAATGGAGCAATATTTTGATCTACATGATGTCTAACCCTCACAAAAGGTATGTATTGCATCTTTATATTTATAAACCAATTAGTTTGTATGGTATAGATGGATTTTTTCTCGTAAACCACTTGTCACCTAGTCAATTTTTATGGAGTAAATGATAGCACATTATGAACATACAAATCGAAACGCCTTCTTTATCCAATTGATAAATCTCAAACAAATGGGTTCAATGGCGGAGCACATTGAAGACTTCCAACAATTGAATATTAGGGTAACTGATATTCTAGAGGAGCATAGTATTTACGTCTTGATACGTACTTTAAAATAAACCTCCAACATGAGGTTCGCCTTTGGGAACTTGTTTCATTGGAGAGGGCATTTAGGGTGGCAAGAAAAGTTGAAAAGCAAAATTATGGCAACAAGGAAGTCTACCATGTCGAGAATCATGATTGTCGTTAGACCAAAACCCACAGGTATTAGTCAGTGACCACATTGCCAGAGATAAGGATCCACGAGAGGGCTATGATACCACATGTTGGTAATCATGATTTTCGTTAGACCAAAACCCACAGGTATTAGTCAACGATTGCATCGCCAGAGATAAGGATCCATGAGAGGTGGTTAGTCCACATCACGAAACACACGGGGAGCATTGGTTTATCCAATGTCCAACATACCACTCACAACTATAAAGATGGAAGTGTTGTTTCTCCTAGTCTTCCATAACCTACAAGGTTGACACCACAACAAGAGGAAGAAAGAGAAAAATGGCTTTGTTGCAATGTGATATAAAATACACTAAAGTTCATAAGTGTGTTGAGAAGAAATTATTCTACATAGATTGTGAAGAGGAGGAATAAAAGGAACAAGAAATATCAAAAGAGTCTGATATACACCAAGAACCAACCCTAGAGAAAGAAGAAATGAATCTGACCATATATTGTAATGCATTGGCAGGAATTACCACTCCTCAAACTCTCAACATAGGAGGATATATCAATAAGAAAAAGGTAACAGTGTTGATTGATTCGGGTAGTACCCATAATTTTATTCATTGTAAGATAGCCAAGGAATTAAATTACTTCCTATATCCAACACCAGAGTGTCAAGTGATGGTTGCAAAAGGAGGAACTATAAATTGCTCTAGATATTTCCATAATATCAAGCTAACCACGGGGGAATATATATTGAATAGTCCAATTATTTCCGTTACAACGGGTGGTGTTGATGTTGTATTTGGAATCCAATGGTTACAATCTTTGGGGATGATAGCATTAATTTTTTAAGAACTTTTCTTGATTTTTTTAGGAAGTAAAGGAAGTTGAATTAAGGGGTATCGCAAGGAAACCAGGAAAGATAATCAACTCTAATTGCATGACAAAGCTTCTAAAGAAAGAACAATAGGACATAATTTCACAATTATGCTCACTAGAGGCTCAAATAACGAAATCATTTGTTTCTCCAGATCTCGAAAAAGTCTTGGAAAATCATTCCAAGGTGTTTGAGACTCCCAAAGACCTCCCACCTATTCATGATCATGATCATGCTATTCATTTGATTCCAGGAAGTGTTCCTCCAAACATCAGGCCTTACATCTATCCTTATGCCCAAAAGAGTAAAATTTAACGTATGGTTGCAGAAATGCTAGAGGCAAGTATAATTCAAACTATTCAAAGTTCTTTCTCTACTCCAATAGTATTGGTGCACAAGAAGGATGGATCATATCATATGTGTCCGGATTATAGGCAACTCAAAAAGCTCGTTATTAAAGATAAATTTCCCATTCTTATCATTGATGAATTGTTGGATGAATGACATGGATCAATTTACTTCACCAAGCTAGATATTCGTTCAAGATATCATCAAATTACAATGAAGACTAAAGACATTCTGAAAACAACATTTAGAACTCATGAGGGTCATTATGAATTTTTGGTCATGCCTTTTGGCCTTACTAATGAACCTTCCACATTTCAAGATTTGATGAATTCCATTTTCAAACCCTTCCTTAGAAAATTTGTGTTGGTATTTATTTATGATATACTAATCTATGACAAGTCTTGGAAGGATCATGTTCAACATGTTGACAGGGAGCTCAAACTATTGGAGGAGAAACAATTATATGCAAAAACCTCCAAATGTTTCTGTGGAGTACAGGAGGTGGAATATTTGGGTCATATTATATCTCATGAGTGTGTTATGGTAGACCTTAACAAAATTAAAGCCATTAAGGAATTGAAAATCCCCACAACCATAAATAATATTCAAGGATTTCTCGGGTTGACAGGGTATTATCACAATCTTGTTAAGAATTATGAGAGAGCACCTCTAACATCATTACTAAAGAAAGATGCATTTTCTTGGACTCCACGAGCAGCTAAGGCCTTTGAACATATTAAATATGGAATGTGCCAAGCATCGGTCTTAGCTATGCCAAACTTCACAAAAACCTTTATTTTGGAATGTGATGCCTCGAGAAATGGAATTGGTGTTGTTTTAATGCAAGAAGGAAGACCTATTTCTTTTGAAATTCATCAAATCAAAGGAAAGTATTTACACAAACCTATTTATGAGAAGGAAATAATATCAATACTACATGAACTAAAGCAATGTTGACCTTACCTAATGGGAAGACACTTTAAGGTAAAAAAAAATCATGATAGCCTTAACTAATTTTTGGAACAAATATTATCTTCAG
Source organism: Pinus tabuliformis (assembly GCA_031772625.1). Taxonomy (NCBI): domain Eukaryota; kingdom Viridiplantae; phylum Streptophyta; class Pinopsida; order Pinales; family Pinaceae; genus Pinus; species Pinus tabuliformis. The sequence goes on along the minus strand of CM062806.1, from coordinate 511,632,328 downwards.
AAAAGGAAAAAAAAAGGGTGACAAAGATGTAGGGTTATGACTTTGAAATAATCTACAAAAAAGGGAAGCAAAATGTTTTTGTAGATGCACTCTCAAGAAAGGATGAGGATGTGGAAGCATTGTTGTGTGCCATTTCTATTATCCAACCTGAGTGGATAACTGAAGCAAAGGATGAATGGAAGAATGATGATGAGGTGTGGACACTGATTCAAAAGTTGTAGCAAGATCTCAATACATCTGATACATTTAGCTGGAAAAATGATTCATTATGGTACAAAGATCGTTTATTTCTTTGTGGGAATTCCCAACACAAATAAAATATTCTTTTGGAATTGCACACCTCTCTCTTAGGAGGGCTCTCGGGATTTTTAAAAACTTACCATAAGGTCAAGAAGTATTTTTTTTGGGATGGCCTTAAATACCATATTCAGAAGTTGTGGCAGAATGTTTGGTTTGCCAACAAAATAAAGTTGAGACAATTAAGACCCTGGATCTGTTACAACCTTTAGCCATTCCAAGTCAACATTGGGAGGAGGTCTCAATGGATTTTATCACAGGTTTACCCAATTCTGAAGGAAAGAGTGTGATCGTGGTGGTAGTTGATAGACTTACCGAGTATGCACACTTTTGTACATTATCTCATCATTTTAAAGCCAGTATAGTTGCCACTGCAATTATGGAAACAATTCAAAAGCTTAATGGAAACCTAAATATTATAATAGGTGGCAGAGATACCATTTTCACTAGAAATTTTTGGACAAAATTATTTTCTTGTCTTGGTACTCAATTAGCTCATAGTTCATCTTATCATCCTCAATCTGATGGGAAAATTGAGTTAGTGAACAAATGTTTGGAATGATACCTTTGTTACTTTGTATTTGATAAACAAACACAATGGTTCAAGTGGTTACCTCTAGCTGAATGGTGGTATAACACTTCCTTCCGTACTGCAACAAAAATGACCCCATTTATGTCACTTTATGGATATCATTCACCATCCATCACAACATCTTTAAGATAAAATTCTAAGGTTCAAGCAATGGAATATCACATCAAGCATCAACAACAAGTTCTCCAACTCTTAAAGGATAACCTCACTCTAGCGCAAAATTGAATGAAACAACAGGAAAATCAACATCGCAGTGAAAGAAGTTTTGATGTAGTTGACTAGGTATTTTTATGGCTACAACCATACAAAAAAATTTCTCTCAAGAAAGCTAAGAAGGATAATAAATTATCACCCAAGTATTATGGTCCTTACAAGGTGTTGCAAAAGATTGGTACTATGTCATACAAATTGGAGCGGCCTGCATTGTAGAAATTTCACCTGTAGATCAACCTAATATATGCAATGTACTAAAGCATAATACTTGATCTAGTTCTACAAAAAATTAAGCCGAAGCATAATTGAATTCATGAGCAACATCAAGCATAAACATATATAACTCAGTAATAGAAATAATCAACCATAGCACAAGATATATCACTGGGGAAAGCACCAGCATAAAACCCCAACACTGTATTATTAATCAAGTGGAAATCCTCTTCAGTTTACAAAAAGAATCAACTCAAGAGCTATCCTGCTCTCTCTGCAATCAGAAGATGAAGCTCATAGACTACCTAGGCCTCAATATATATGCCACAAGTCCTCCAAACCCCTATTTCCTTGCATAATTTTGATTGGGGTCCAATTACAAAACATGTGTGAATTGGCCCAAATCATACCTGTTGTCAGCTCAGGTCCAACTACGCAGTCATAGAAGGAAGAATATTCCTTCCTCATCCAATGAATATTCACTAGGAATATCCTAGCATCTGATAGTACATTGTCGCTCATCTGATCTCAACTGGGTCTCTGTCTAAACTACAATGCATCAGTTATCCACGAGAGAATACTCAATTATCTAAAAATAATAGTTGTCACATGCATGCAAGCATCAACAAACTATATCTCATTAATTTAATAACTTGTTAAATTAATCTAGCTGGACTTGACTAAGTTAAACTAAGTCAACTGATCCTCTCAATATAGAACTCATACTTGATTCCTCAATCAGTGGAGAAAATCAAGGATAAATTCCTCAACAAGTGGGACAACTAATTGCATGTTCTCACAAAGACTTCAAGTTTGATTTTCCATAACTAATTAACTCATGGAGAATTAATTAATTAATATTCAAACTGCTGGTAAGACCAAATTTGAATTTACTTCCTATAGTTAGACCAGGGACTGCTAAAAATAGGAAGGGACCATGAAATGCTATTTTTAGAATTGCTATTTTTAGCAGTTTCACTTCTCACCCAATGTTGCTAATATCCACACTGGTAGAACTGCTATTTTTAGAAGTGTTATTTTTAGCAGTTCTTTTTATAGCAATTTCTAATTTTAGCATTTCTTGTTGCACACTTTTCAACTCTCCCTCTTAACAAGAAAGGGATTATCAATAACCACGATCCTGTCTCTATGGAACTCAAACTTGCCCTTTGACAATGCCTTTGTCAAAATATATGCATCCTGTTCCTCGATCGAAATGTATAGCAACATCATGATCCTTCTGACCACACAATCCCGTAGATGATGATAGCGGATATCTATATTCTTGGACCTGTCATGAAACATTGGATTCTCAGAGAGTTTAATGCAACTCTGATTATCACAATATATCACGGTAGGATCCATCATCTGACCAAACAATCCCACTAGAATCTTCCGCATCCAGATGGCCACACATGCAGCCTGACTAGCAGCCATTTATTCAACCTCTGCTAAGCTAAGTGCAACTGATCTATGTTTCATGTTATACCAAGAAACCGTAGCTAACCCAAGGTTGAAGATTCCTCCAGAAGTGCTCTTCTTGTCTGATGGACTACCTGCCCAATCTGCATCCATGAAGCCTTGGAGATTCACTCCCTCTATCCGCCTGTACCATAATCCATATTGTGTATTGCCTCTGAGATATCTCAGCACATGTTTTTCCACCTTCCAAAATAACTTGGTTGGCTGAACCATAGCTTGACTCAGTTGGTTCACGGAAAAGCACAAATCTGGTCGTGTGTTCACCAGATACATGAGTGAACCCACAAGCTGCTGATAAACAGTAGCAACTACTACCTCACCTGAAGTTGCATCCTCCTTCCTCCAGTTACCTGCTATAGGAGTCTCCATGGGCTTGCACATCTCCATGTGGAAGCACCTGAATATCTCATTGGCATACTTGCCTTGAGACACAAATACTTCCCCATCTCTCTGCCACACCTCCATGCCTAGAAAGTAGTGCATGAGGCCCATGTCCTTCATCTCAAACTCTCTTGCAAGGTCCTCCTTGCAAGACTTGATCAACTGATCATCACTTGTCAAAATCAGATCATCGACATAAAGTACAATAATCAATGGCTTACCTTCTACCATGATGTGGTAGAGGTTCGCATCCGCTTCACTCTTGGTGAAGCCCAACCCGGTGAAATAGTTGTCGATCCTGGTATACCAAGCACGGGGTGCTTGCTTCAGCCCATACAATGCTCGCTTGAGTCGGCACACATGCGACTCACGATCGAAGGTCTCAAATCCCTTAGGCTACTCAATGTATACCTCTTCCTCAATCTCCCCATTAAGGAAAGTTGTCTTCACATCCATCTGATGGATCTTCCAACCCATCTGAGCTGATAGTGCTAGAATCGATCTGATCAATGAGTACCTTGCAACAGGAGCAAAAGTATCATCATAGTTAATCCCCTTAACCTGTGAGAAACCACGGGCAACAAACCTTGCCTTGTGTTTCTCAATACTGCCATCAACTGCCTGCTTTACCTTGTAAAGCCATCGGGAAGTAACCACTAACTTGTCCCCCGGTCTAGGGACAACATCCCACACACTATTCTGCATGATAGAATCATACTCCTCTACCATTGCATCCACCCAAACTGGCTGTTGTACTGCCTCCTGAAAAGAAGAAGGCTTGGTCGCTACACACTCCCCAACCAGGGCCATGTAGCCAGTGTATCTATCGGGAGATCTCCTCTATCTGCGCTGAGAGGATGGCTGCCCCACATTCTCTCTCGCATCCTGCATCAATCTGTCAGCTTCCCGTGAGTGTTTCTACCCATCTCTGGAAGACTCTCCAGCAGTGGTGATCTCCACTACTGGAATCTCTGCATGTGGCTGATCCACATCATCAGGAGGCTCCTCCTCCTTAGGAACTAATAGTTCCTCATCATCACCATGCAACTTGAGCTCCCTCTCAAGTGACACTCGCATGGCTCACTGCTCATCGAACTTCAGATCCCTACGCACTACGGTCCTCTGACTGGCAGGTAGAAACACACGATAGTTGTGAGGTGTATCCGTGTACCCCACAAGTATTCCCAACTCAGCTGTTGGGTCTAGCTTCTTCCGAGCATCTTTGGTCACATGACAGTAAACTGATGATCCAAAGATGTGGAAGTGACTCACATCTGGTCGCTTCCCTGAAAAAGCCTCCATAGGTGTCTTCATCCCCAAAATACGATGAGGACTTTTGTTCTGAAGATACACTGCTATATTGCATGCCTCAGCCCACAGATGAAGTGGTAGGCCTTGGTCATGCAACATCGCTCGAGTTGCTCCCACAATAGACCTATTCTTCCTTTCGGCCACCCCATTCTGTTGTGGGTTATGAGGTGTCGTGAGTTCCCATTTAATTCCTTCTAAAGCATAGAAGTCCTTAAACTACTGGGAAACATACTCTCCACCGTTATCACTCCGCAAGGCCTTTACTTTCATCCCTGATTCTTTCTCTACCAAAGCTTTGAACTCACAAAACTTCAAGAAGGTTTGATTCTTCTTTTGCATAAAGCAGATCCAACATCTATGAGAAAAATCATCAAAAAAAATAACAAAGTACCTTTGCTTTGCGGTGGAGGCTGTAGAGAAGGGCCCACATACATCTGAATGAACTCGCTCTAGAATTTCTCCAGCTCTACTATCCCAATCCCGAAAGGAAGATTTTTCATACTTACCCAAAGTGAAACCTTTGCATGTGCTCGTTTGCTCCAGCTTGCACTTGGGTAATCCGGTAGAAATTTGCTGCATGATCTTCAAGGCCCCGTGATGCAAGTGGCCCAGTCTCCTATGCCATAACTCACTAATATCTTGGCCATGCACCACCTCTGCTTTGGAACTCAGTGCAGCACAGTCATCTACCTGTAACTTATAGAGATTCTTAACTCGAATCCCTATCTGCTTGGTCTGTCCAGAGCCAATATGCCTTAGGAAAACCTTTCCCAAACTAAAGACTACTTCATAGCCTTTATCCTCAAGCATAGCAATAGACACAAGATTCTTTTTCAGCCCTGGTACATACATAACATTAGAAACAGTGAGGGGAGAACCATGCTCCCTCTGAAACACAACCGTACCTTCACCTGAGACACCGTACTTTCCGTCATCGCCCATCTCGATCCGTATCTGGAGACCCTTCTCCTCCAAAGTGCTGAAAATATTCTTGTCACCTAACATGTGGAAAGAGGCTCCACTGTCCAAGTACCAAACACATCCCATGCTGGATGAAACCATGCATGCAATAAGCGAGAAATCCAGATCAAACTGTGAAGTTAGTGGGTCACCATCAAATTCCTTGGAGGAACCTTTCTTGGACTTCTTCCGTGGACAATTAGTAGCATAATGACCCACCTCATGACAATGAAAACATCTTATCTTCAACTTTTCAAACTTCTTCCCACCTTGAGAAGACTTGGATTGGGATGCCTTCCCTTTCCCTTTCTTATCTTTAGTTACTAAAGCCAAATTCTCTTCATCATCATGTTTTGATGAAGATCCATCCCTGGTGCTCCGTCTGATCTCCTCCTGCATCAAATCCGACCATAGTCATTCCCAATCTGGCAGTTTCTCCCTTCCATTAACCGAGTCCTTGTAGCTATGCCAGCTCTTAGGAAGGCCAAGGAATGTTAAACTCACCATATCATCATCATCTGTAGTGATCCCTACACTTGCAAGCTCATCTCTGCAGTTAGTGAGCTTGTTCAGGAATGTAGTGATCGTGTCACCTTTCTCACACTTGATATTTTGAAGCTTGTCCTTCAGTGCCAGCTTCCTCTGATCACTACTATTCTGATATAAATCTTTCAATGTTTTCCACATTGCAAACGGAGTCTCCTTCCCATGGAGGCTCGAGACTATGTGATCTCGAACTCCCTCCAGGATGATTCTCCTAGCTCTAGCCACACACTTCTTCCATTCTGCTAGTTGAGTAGCATCAGTAAGCTTAGGGACTTCTTGATCAATGAAGTCCTTAAATCCACTATCTTCCAATACTGCCTCCATGCGATCTTTCCAAGCTATGTAGTTTGAGTTTCCACCAAGGGCATACTCAAGCCTCAAACCATAGAACGCCATCGGTGAAATAGATGTGATAATAACTTGAGATCTATATCCCGAATAATAAACTTCGAATTTCTCTTTCTTGTATATTGTTCTTACTTGATCACCTATGCTTTGATACCATGTAGAAATTTCACCTGTAGATCAACCTAATATATGCAATGTACTAAAGCATAATACTTGATATAGTTCTACAAAACATTAAGCCAAAGCATAATTGAACTCATGAGCAACATCAAGCATAAACAGATATAACTCAGTAAGAGAAATAATCAACCATAGCACAATATATATCACTGGGGAAAGCACCAGAATAAAACCCCAACACTATATTATCAATCAAGTGGAAATCCTCTTCAGTTTACTAAAAGGAATCAACTCAAGAGCTATCCTGCTCTCTCTGCAATCAGAAGATGAAGCTCATAGACTACCTAGGCCTTAATATATAGGCCACAAGTCCTCCAAGCCCCTATTTCCTTGCGCAATTTTGATTGGGGTCCAACTACATAACATGTGTGAATTGGCCCAAATCATACCTGTTGTCACCTCAGGTCCAACTACGCAGTCATAGAAGGAAGAAGATTCCTTCCTCATGCAAGGAATATTCACTAGGAATATCCTAGCATCTGATAGTACATTGTCCCTCATCTGATCTCAATTGGGTCTCTGTCTAAACTGCCATGCATCAGTTATCCATGAGAGAATACTCAGTTATCTGAAAATAACAGTTGTCACATGCATGCAAGCATCAAAAAACTGTATCTCATTAATTTAACAACTTGTTAGATTAATCTAACTGGACTTGACAAAGTTAAACTAAGTCAACTGATCCTCTCAATATAGAACTCATACTTGATTCCTCAATCAGTGGAGAAAATCAAGGATAAATTCCTCAATAAGTGGGACAACTAATTGCATGTTCTCACAAAGACTTCAAGTTTGATTTTCCATAACTAATTAACTCATGGAGAATTAATTAATTAATATTCAAACTGCTGGTAAGAGCAAATTCGAATTTACTTCCTATAGTTAGACTAGGGACTGCTAAAAATAGGAAGGGACCATGAAATGCTATTTTTAGAATTGCTATTTTTTTAGTAGTTTCACTTCTCACCCAATGTTGCTAATATCCACACTGGCAGAACTGCTATTTTTAGAAGTGCTATTTTTAGCAGTTCTATTTTTAGCAATTTCTAATTTTATCATTTCTTGTTGCACACTTTTCAACATGCATCTTCCCGAGTACACCCAGTTTTCCATGTTTCATGCTTAAATAATGTTATCGGTGACAAGCTTCTAGTTCAAACAATGTTGCTAGAACTTGAATAAGAAGGAAAAATCATATTTGAGCCTAAAGCAAGCACCGAAACAAGAACCCAACAGTTATGGAATCAATCAATTTCAAAGTATCTCAGTAAGTGGAAGAACCTACCCGCTGAAGATTCCACATGGGAGGATGAGAAGTTTATACAGAGGCATCCAGAACTGCTCAAGAGTTAAGGACAATACTTTTTGAAGGAGAGGGGCATGTTAGGTCCCTATAATAGTAGTGTATCCCTCTTATTGTTATTTTAGTGTAGCCCCCTTATTTTTATTGTTGTGACCATGTATCCCTCTTATTGTTATTCTTGTGCCCCATAGAAGCCCACTATTGTTATTGTCGTGTCATTACCTTATTATTGTTATGTAGGCTCTTATTATATTGTGACCCCTTAGACTCTTGTATATACAAAGGAGTTATTGTCATTTGTATCATCTAATAATTGTTCATTTATGTAATGTAAAGGGGGTTTCCCCTTCGAAGAGGATAAATTTTAATTTGTTGATATATCTTTTCTTCTATTTTGTGATCTAGTTGCATAACATAAGCATATGGCCTAGCCACAAGCCACACAACAATTTCCTAGGAGCCTCTTTGCAGGAAGAATGGAATTCTAAACTATGGAGGAAAGTAGCACACTTCTTATGGCTCATAGGTCATTGACACATTATAACTTGGGATCGCCTCCAAAGGAAAGGCATCATTGGTCCATCATGGTGCTCTTTGTTCTAACAACATGAAGAGAGCATGGAACATTTTTTGAATACCTACACAAAGGTGGAAGAACTATGGAGGAAGGTCAGAGGCATGTTTGGCTACCTGGACTACTCCCCAAATAAACTATGGGAAAGCATAGAACATTAAAGAGGGTCAATATTTAAAATCTTGGTATTCAATCGTGCTTGGATTCTAATCTTTGGTTTTATCCTCTGGGAGGAGTGCAACAAAGTGGTATTATAGAACCAAAGATCCCCCCTTAAAGTGCTATGGAAAGCTCCTATAGAAAATGTGAGAGAAGCCACTTTAGTTGAAAATTGGTCAAATGATGATTGGAAAGTGGAAGGTGATGAGGCTTCAATCCTAAACAAGTTGGATCTTTCCCATTCGATGTAGAGCAAGCATAAGACGATGCTGGCTCGAACACCAAATTCCTCTCCGACAAGATTTGTCTCCCTTTCCATGGGGTTTTTCAAATTAAACTTTGAGAGATCATCTAAGGGGAATCATGGGCAGGCATGATTTGGGGGTGTTCTCAGGGATTTCTCAAGTAGTCTACTAGGCCTCTTTCTGAGATAATCTAGTTACAAAATTAACAATGTGGCAGAATTCACTATGCTGGAGAAAGGACTTTCCCTGGCCTGAAAATTAGGGGTAACCAATCTCCAAGTCATAGGGGACTCACAGTTAGTGATTCACGCTATCCAAAAATTGGTTAATGGATCACCTTTTGCCAAAGTGGTAAGCAAATGGTGACTATAGAATTAAGTTGCAAGAATTTATAACTTTCTTCTCTCCTTTCCTTATGTCATAACATCCCATACGTCGTGGTTTGGGAACTAGGTGGAAGATTGGATGGCAACCTGAGGGAACCAGGACTCCAAACCAAAATTTTCCACTCAATGCCCTCACCCCCCCCAATGGATATGGTTGATCTTGAACTCGCGGGAAATATTCTTGACAAGGACAAACTATCCCTGATGGCGGTGGTAAACAATGATGTTGAGGTTTGAGGGGGGTCACTAATACCCACCACATACAGTGATTAATCAATTGAGTTATGTAGATCACAAGGTGCCTAATGCACAAAAGTAGAAGGTTTTGGAGGTAATCATGCATATTGTGTGGCTCCGGCAGTTATAGGGCCTCATTGTTGGCTTCATGGGATGGTAGTTACAATAATGGTAAGGGTTAATCTCTCGTATTGTAGGGAGGCGAACTATATTAACCTTCCCTCGCTCATCTATTAGTTAACAATGTTTTGTGGAACAAGTTTGGCGAGTTGTGAATTAAGGTTGGAATGGGCAATACTCGGGGAAAATTGATTTGATATCCTAGTACATTGCACACTTAAAAGGAGTAGGACACACAATAGATGAATGAGCATTATATACCTCTCTATGGACTGTAGGGCATCTCCATTATTTTTTTCGGGGTTTACGGAGCTCCCTACCTCTTGGTAAAATTCCTAAGCTTGGATGTTGTGTATGAAATAAATTCAGGTTTTGGGATTGCTAAATTGTGGTGTGTCAAGGGGTCTAGGGAGTGTTTTGTATCTAGGGATGAGGCTACTAGGGGTGTCGTTGGCCAAATAGTGGTGAGTGTCAATAGTATATGTGAATTATCCAGTCAGAGTGGTGGAAAGTCTGCTACTTTTTGGGGAATTTGTTTGTTGGCATAGCTAAGGTCTACCTGTAGCCTCCAGCTAGTTGGACGGTGGTCAGTTTGTTGGTTGTGGGGGGTGGTGGTGCACTGTGGGCAACTCAATTCAGTCATGTGGTTGGAATATGAGTGGATTTTCTTGGGTACAACCTTCCTTCCCTCGGTGCATGACATCTGGGTGGGATATCACACAAAGAAGGTTATCAGAGTAGGTGGTGGGAAATTTTGGGGGGAAGTTAGGCGGTGGTCATGGGGAGCAACTAGTTGGAGGCTAATGTAGAGACAATGTGATCGAGCTCACCATGGGGCTGGGCCCCGAGGCCAAGGTGTTGGCCACAATATGGAAGCAAGGTATAAGGAGGAAGGAGTGGACTAACCACCAAATGATTCGCTGGGAAGGATCGAGCTACCCCCGCACCCCCCCATTTGACTCTTTAGAAGCACGGATTCAGCAGGTCACCCTATTAGTGGAACAAATCATCTGGGACATGAACGATGATCATAATGAGATAATAACCTTCATGAATGACTTACAACATAACGAGTGGCACATGATGGATAGGATGGTCTCACTTTGGTGGGCGTGGAGGCAAATCCAAGAGTGCTAAGATTGGCTTGAAGGTCAGCTTACACACATGGAGGCCCATGTGCATGAAGCCTTTCATCCTCCTCAGCTTCCAGTTGGGAGACCGGATGTTCAAGGCCAAGGCAACGATATTGATCATGGATGATTATAGGTTGTATACTTATCCTTGGACTTTTTTGGTCGGTTTGGACAATCTACATTAGATACCTTAGTTACTTTTGTTGCAATCTTTGTGCTTTTGTCAATTTATTCTGACCAACAAATCTAGTAGGAATGAGGCCAAAACCATTTTAAACTTTAGCTTCTCATGATGTACTCTTAAAATAATTTAATAGAAAACATTTGTTTAAAAAGAAAAGAAAAAAATGATTTTAATATTTTTATTAAAATTATAATTTTAAATTAATAAAATTATTATTATAATACTTTTTAAATTTTTCAATACTAACATCTTAATTTCATCAATTAAAACATTTAGACCACATCCCTAAAGTATTAATGTCACACTGTGAATTATTAGGCACTTAGATAAACCATTAAATTTGTTAAAGAGCTATTTAAATTTTATTAGCATAAACATTATATTTTTTAGTTTTGTTTTTGTTTTTTCTAAATAAATTGTTTTTGTCAAATTTGTTTAAAGTTTGATGATAAAATTTTCATTTGATGTTTGGTACGGTGTACTGGGTGTGTTTGAAGTCATCTCTAGGTGGCCTGGTATATGCTCACCTGAAGGAGGGAATTGGGATTTTTTTTCATTCATGTTTCAAGGGCCTTTGAAGCTTTGAAGGACGTCAATGTTTTTCATCTTCTTTTTGCACACTGCAGCCTTAGGGCCCGTATTCGAGTTGGTGGTCGTGCTTCCTTCCTCACCGCTCCAAGGCCTGGACTTTCCAAGTATCTCTTTTAATTTCCCAATTTTGGTATGTGGAGTGTGGTATCCGGGGAACTTTTCAATATTGTTTTAGCAGTTCTCTTTATTAGGGTTTCATGGGCTTAATTTTGGTATCTCTCAAGTTACCATGGGAAATTTTATGGTTTCATATGCTCAATTTTCGGCCACATTGTGTAATGTTGGTGTCTATTACTAAACTCCCATCTTTTGTGGTTAAGTCTTTGTCTGGGTATCACGTAGGTTGTTTGTCTGAGTTAAATTGTGGCTGTAACAAATCTGGTTAAAAATTCATGTAAAAAAAATACAATAACAAGGTCATGGGACACGTATTCCAAGTTGAACGGTGGGAAAAACATCCTAGTGGGTGTTCATTTCAATTTATTATGGCTATGGAAATTGGAAATGGAAATGGAAAAGGCTTTGGAAAGGCATGAGGCATTAATTGGCATTTTATTTATAAAATAATGGAAATCAGGAAATGAAAGGTCATGGGTTGCATGTGAGGAGGAAAATGAAGGAAAATAATGGAAAATTAAGAAAATAGAGGCCACATTGATAAAAATACTTATGAGGATCAGTTCATGGACTTTTCTCAGTTTTAGCTTGGAGCTCTCATCCTATTCTCTCTCTCATACTTTTGGACACTTAGAGTTTTCTTGGAGCACTCATGGCGGAGTGTGGCATACTTGGGATTTGGAGCAAGAAGGCAAAGGAGAAGCAGGAAAGCATAAGAGGACATTGGGATCAACAACTACAATGGGTTTTACTTGCAAGCATCAAGTTTCATGTATAATTTCCTTGCTATTTTTGGCATGCATGTCATTTCTTGGTTGTGAGCTGTCATTGGCATGGAGGATTGCCTGGATTGACAGTGGTTTTACCTAGCCTTGCCATTCCCTGGATAGCCATGGTGTTGTGGGTTTACCTTTTTTTCTGGTTGGTGCTCATGTTCCTTATGGATGTGGGTTGAGTCATTAGTTCCTAGAGCCTTGGTTGGAAAAATTCTTTGGAAGCCCTGTAACGGCTTGGATTGAGTTACTAGTCCTGGAAGCCTTGGTTGGGAAAACGCTCCGGAAGCCCTATAACAACTTGGGTTGAGTTACTAGTCCTGGAAGCCTTGGTTGGAAAAACGCTCTGGAGCCCTTGGTGGGTTGAGTTACTAGTCCTGGAGCCTTGGTTGGACAAACACTCTAGAGCCCGACAACATTTGTGGGTTGAGTTACTAGTCCTAGAGTCTTGGTTGGACAAACGCTTTGGAGCCCAAAGATAGCCATGGGTTGAGTTACTAGTCCTGGAAGTAAGGTTGGAACAAACACTCTAGATCCCTGAACAACTTAGGTAGAGACCAATCTGGTGATGGTTAGTGATGTTTGACCGTGAGGTGGAATCATTGGTTGAGGGGACCTGCTTTGGTTCTGATTTATTTGTTTTATGAGATCCCACATTCATGCTTGGAATATGGCACAAGGGTGATTGGCTGAAAGAAATATTTGGTTCAACCCAATCTATGGTCGGGTGGTATGTGGAAGTCCCAGACCTAGTTTCATTTTACATATGTTAGTAAGAGATCCTTTCCTCTTATAATTGGTGGGTAAATGTACTTTTTATTATGTGATCTTGATGGTTGTTTTATCATTATTATTCTCATGTTTATATGTTGGTTATGAGCATGGTTTAGGGACAGACTTGAGTTATGATTCTCGTCATGTTTTGGTTAGTATATGAAATTTTAATGAATGAATGACCTAATAGATAACATTGTAGCCATTGGAAGGAGACATTGGTCCTCCTTGACGATTCTCAGATAAGTATGAGATCCCTATGTTCAGATATGTTGTTATGACCTATATATTACATGTTCGTGATGTGTTTGATGAAATGTTTGTCATGGATATTAGGGGTCCAGTCAAGTACGTGTACAAGTATTTGCATTTGTATTATTGTTTCGATGTTAGTTTCCATTTTTGGAGGTTTCATGGAGTTCTAGGTAGTGGCCTGAGTCATGGCCTTGAAAAAGTGGCACAAGATTTGGAGATGTTGGCAAAAAACTACCTGGAAAAGTCACTAGTCACAAGCATGCCTTGTTGTGGGAGCGACTGGAGGGTCCTAGTCGCATGCATGCCCATGTCAAGGGAGTGACTAAGGCTTTAATGCAGCAAAATGCCAGTTTGTCTGAGGGGTCGGTCACCTAGATGGGTTGGATGGCTCCTATAGAGTTCCATTTTAGGTGTAGAAGGTCAAGTTGTCTGTGTTCCATCGGTTCCACTTTCTTAACTGATACATAGGGAGTTGAACCATATCATAGTAACTCTTCGTCACATGTTTACGCCGGTTGGGTAGTTACTTGGGTAGATGTGCGAGGAGGGTGTTACAGAGTGGTATCAAAGCATGGTTCAACACCTAAATGTGTGAAATGTCATTGGCATGCATACATGTAAGTTACATATGTGTTCTTTATGTTTGTGGACTATGTGCTTGTTGTGTATGCATGGTGGTGGTCATTGTTGCAGTTGTGTCGCCATGTGGAAGTTGATGGTGTTGTTGTTGGATGTGATCATCATGAGTGCATGTTGATTATGCATTTGTTATGCATTTGAGTGTCTATATGTTGTTATGCATGCATTGTCATGTTTAAGGTTGTTGTCCATGAGGTCATTTTAGGCATTTTAAGACATCATGATGTTGTTGATATGTTATGATTCTTATGTGTTGGTTGAGATAGAGCAAGAGATGCAGATCATCAAAGTGAAGTTGCAGCACTAGACTTTGGGGTAAGAGAATATCATCATACATGTATTGTATGATTAGCATGCACATATGCTAGTTAATGGATTTTTATATGCATTAGGGTTATATACATGTTTGTCATTTTATTGTTGTTGTGGTTACCTGCATGGTAGATGCTAGTGAATTAGTGTGGTCATATGAACACGTGTCAAATAGTCATGAATGATAGTAACTTGTTGTTATATGCATTGTTGTTGTTGTTTTATGTTAGTTAACTTGATGATTATGTTATATGTTGTTGATAAGTATGATATATGTTAACTTTTTGTTGTTATATGTTAGTTAACTTGATGATTGGGGTTATTTCATCAAGATCTTGATGTTATATGTCATATTTTGATCTAGATTGGCCTGTGTAGATGATTATGGTTACAATATCCAGGTATAAGCTGACATATTTGTGATATTGTGTTGTACTAATCTACACTGACTATGCATATGTGATTGTTATGCATGAATGATAATTGTTTATAAGCTTATGATGTGAACATGTTAGCTAGTTACTGTTATGGATATCATGACCTTATTTATGTTTGAGTTGATGTGTTGTGAATTTATATCATGCTAATCTAGATTGATTATGCAGAAAATATAGCCTCCCTGAGATACATTAAGGTATGGATTTGCTTATGTCGTCTATTTGGAGTTTGATTGTTTTCTATTTGGGGTTTGACTGTTTGGTGTCCATTATGTCATCTATCTATTGTTTGAATGTTGATTAATTGCATGATATGAGCATGTGCCTATAAGATTGCATGAAGGAATGATTTTGTTTTAAGATGGTTGTACTAACACATTATGTGCTGAGATAGTTGATGTGTAATTGAGTAGAAGTAGGTGATAGTTGTAGTATTATGATTTTGACTATTAATTGATTATGACATGGCTATTAGTCTTGGTAGAGACTTATTTTAGTTAATAGATATGATGTCTTGATATTTACATGTGTGAGCAGTTGCAGGGCAACATGCTTGGTATTAGCATGACAAGGTAATAGTTGATGTGTTTATATAACTAATAGATGGGTGATGTGATAATACATAGTATGACTTGATTGCAGTAACGCAAACGAAAAGAATTGGGTAAGAATTCCTTTGGCAATGTTTGGGAACCACAATTCCAAATGAACGAGTGCTTGCATGAATACAGGAAGTATTCTTAACCTTGATTTTATTTGACATTATATGGATATGTGTTATATTCCTAAACATGTATTTGACAGGTATAACAACTAGTTTCTAGTTATGGTTGGATTCATCAAGGAAATTGGAGTCCCTTGAGAGATGGCATGGACGTGTTCAGTTACAAGGAAATGTGCTTGGCACAACAAGGTAAGGTAACTGGTATATTGTTATATTTATTTATGCACCAACAATCACTATGTTTATGGAAATATGATGCAGGGGATTACATGGCAAAGAGACTTCCATGAAATTCTAAAGAAGGCTAAGGTTGAGCTTTCCTTTGGAAGCATTGGGAACCATGTGGATGGATTCATGGTGTTTGTTGCTAGTTTTGTTCTTTCGATATTTGTGATTTGGTTGTGCTTGATTGCGGCTTTGTTTATGTCTGGTGCAAGGCCTTGCCACTTTGTTTGTGATGTTGTATTGCTATTGGTTTTCATGGATTTCTTCTTGTTTATTTCTTGTTCTTTCCTTTTATGTTTTGGGAGCCTTGGGATTTGGTTTGGGAAAGACGAAAGTTAATGAATCTCAAGAAGGGTTGAATGGAACCTGATAGATAATGTAAGACTCAGATGAAGCCTGGTGCATGTATAAGGGTAATTGAAGGCAAGAGTATGATAGCTAGTTGGATTGGTTGAGTCCATTGAGGTAATTGGATGGTGGCAAGACAATCATGAGAAAGGTAATAGGAAAAGTAAGGTAAATGGATATGAGGCGTTAGATGCCTTAGCTATGTTGGGAACTATTATTCTCAATGTTGTGCATGTTGTGCATGGATAAAGGGATTTATCTTAACCTTGATCTTATGCTATCAGGTATTTATGTTGTGATCATGATTATGTCGATGTTTATATTTGTATACATGTATGTATGTATTTCGTGTCTGACAAGGTCGCCATGGAGCATGATTATTTTATGCTAATGATTATATGTATGTATGTATCTGTCACAGTCTCACATGGTTGTCAAGGATCATTCTTGTGGAGGAATGATTTCTTATGCAGGTGAGTGGCATGAAGAGATTCTTGGTATCAAGTGGGAAGAGTAGCCCTAACAAATTTATGAGGTCAGTATCATGTGGATATGAGTTGATATTATGTGTTTATACTATGACTATGTTTTGGACAGGTAATCATGAGATATACATTAGCAGAATGAAAACAACGTGATCCACGTCATGCTAGGATAAGCATGGATGGCAAAGAGACATTGGAAGAAAGGTTGCTTGGTAGATATGGCATGGTTTTGGATGTGTAGTGCTATTGTTGTTTATAAGTTGTGCATATTGTATATTCAGTTATTGTACCTATGGCATTATGTTCCTGTTGTATATAAGGTGTTTGTGTGTATATTGCATATGCAGCGTTGGGTATAGATAGTGCTATGTACATGTTGGATATGCGGTGTTGTGTACATATCGTACTGTACACATGTTGGATATGCAGTGTTGTGTGAATATGGTGTTGCACGCATGTTGGATATGTAATGTTGTGTACATATGGTGCTATGTACATGTTGTATATGCAATGTTATGTACATATGATGTTGTGTGCATGTTGTACATGTGGTGCTATGTACATATGGTGTTGTGTGCATGTGGTGATGTGTACATGTTGTACATGTGGTGTTGTGTGCAAGTGGTGTTGCATACATGTCGTGCATGTGGCGTTATGTACATGTGGTGTCGTGTACATGTCATGAATGTGGTGTTGTGTACATGTGGTATTGTGTACACATTGTACAAGTGCTGCAGTGTACATGTGGCGTTGTGTAAACGTTGTGCAGGTGGTGTCATGTACATGTGATGTTGTGCAGGTGGTGCTATGTACATGTGGTAATGTGTACATGTTGTACATATGGTATCGGTGTACATGTGGTATTGTGTGCATGTCATAAATGTTATGTTGGGGGTATGCAATACTATGTATGTGCAGTATGTAGGCATGGCATCGTGACATGTGTATTTGTTGTGTTGTACTCTTTGTACGTATATGTATCACGTTGTACACCGAATGTAGGTGTATATGTTGTGTTGTACACGGGGTGTAGGTGTATGTGTGATGTTTTGTGTTGGGTAAGGTGTATGCACTGTGTGGTATTGTACATCGTGTGTGGAGGTACAATGTGTGTATGTGTACATGATTGAAGAGAAGCAAAGGCATTGGGTGCTTTACCGGGTGTGGCAACTGATATGGTGTGTGCACAGAAAGGACAAAGGTAGAAGTAAGGATCGATGAAGGATAAGTATCGGTATTTTAGTCAGTTTTATTATGCATGTGATCTATAATTTTGACTTATGATGGTTACATGTGATCTGTGATTATGGTTTATGATGATTCCGTGCAACTCATGATTTTAAATTATGATGGTTGCGTTTTGATCTAACCGGATGTGATACATTTATACATGATGATTTAATCAAACAACTAGTTTGACTTGTTATGATAGGAAGTGAACAAAATTATATATGTACCTCATTGGCGGGCCATCGATGAGGTATGATGTGAATTTATTTCAATTTATTTTGAATCTAATGGAAACTATGCGCTTAGTACAGGAAAGCATGCAATGGCCAGTTTGGGATGGTTGAAACCGACTGTAAGAATTAGCAGCGTTTGTGAAAAAAATTGGAACATGAAATAGTATACTGTTAAAGCACTTCAAGAGCAGGGCCATTATGGGACACTAGTACCTAATATTTCCCATTGATTTCCATGAGCATGCTAAGACCAATATGATGGTTTTGAGGCATGGATATGCCTTGGTTTTTGGACCTTCTGATGCGAGGAAACCTTGCCGAGGGAGGGGTCACCAGAGGGACTGAGTAGCAGAGTAGGGGATGCCCGCGAAACTTGGAAGGTTTGTGACCATACGAAAGGGGGGTGACTGGATTGCCCGAGGGACTGTGTAGTAGAGAAGGGAAGGTCAGGGATGGATTTGTTTTGGTCATTAGCATTGCCAGATGGAATCAGATGCACATTGGGAGTGTGTCTTGGAACAATGAGCCAATAATTGTTCACTAAGGGGAAAAGTGGCACGAGATTGTAGCGTTGGACATTGGATGCAAACTTTGACTTTGACAGTGGATTCTAGACTTCCCGGGAAGGAGGTGAATCCAGGTACTACTTTTTAGGGTGGAGGTGTGAGCCTTTGGATTCCCTTGTCGATTGATGCAAGAATTATATCATTTTATTTATTGGTTGAGAATATATATGTGTATATTATTGTAAATATTGTATCGAGATGGATTTATAAAGGTCCATAAACAATATGGTTATTTGTTGGTTGAGAAAATGTGGTTGTTATTGTAAATATCGTAATGAGTTGTGTTATAAAGCTCTAGTAAATGGTATGTTTGTCATATTTTCAACAGATTTTTCATTCTAAATACTGCAACACGTTGTGTTATAAATCTCCATGGGAAGTATGTTTTGGTTTTCAGCAGTCTTGTTGGTTATAGGTGTCATTGAACACCGAGGATACTGTTCCCCCAAGGGGGAGGGTTCTGTAATAGCACTGATTAAAAATTCATGTAAAAAAATATAAGACAAAGTCCATGGGACACGTATTCCAAGATTAATGGTGGGTAAAAGACTCTAGTGGGTGTTCATTTCAGTTTATTATGGCTATGGAAATTGGCAAAGGAAATGGCAAAGGATTTCGAAAGGCATGAGGCATTAATTGGCATTTTATTTATGAAAATAATGGAAATCAAGAGAGGAAAGGTCACAGGTTGCATGTGAGGAGGAAAATGAAGGACAATAATGGAGAATGAAGAAAATAGAGGCCACATTGATAAAAAGGTTTACGAGGATTAGTTCATGGACTTTTTTTAGTTTTAGCTTGGAGATCTCATTCTATTCTCTCTCTCATACTCTTGGACACTTAGATTTTTATTGGAGCACTCTTGGAGGAGTGCCGCATACTTGGGATTTGGAGCAAGAAGGAAAATGAGAAGCATGAAAGCATAAGACGACATCAAGATCAGTAACTACAATGGTTTTTTCTTGCAGGTATCAAGTTGCATGTATGATTTCCTTGCCAGTTTTGGCATGCATGGCACATGCATGTGGTTTCTTGGTTGTGAGTTGTCATTTTTATGGAGGATTTCCTGGATTGATAGTGGTTTTTCATAGCCTTGCCATTTCCTGGATAGTCATGATGTTGTGGGTTTACCTTTTTTTTCTGGTTGGTGCTCATGTTTCTTATGGTTGTGAGGTGAGCTATTAGTTCCTGGAGCCTTGGTTTGACAAACACTCTAGAAGCTCTATAACGGCTTGGGTTGAGTTACTAGTCCTCGAAGCCTTGGTTGGACAAATGTTCCGGAAGCCCTATAATAGCTTGGGTTGAGTTACTAGACCTGAAAGCCTTGGTTGGACAAACACTCTAGAGCCCTTGGGGGGTTGAGTTACTAGTCCTAGAGCCTTGGTTGGACAAATGCTCTGGAGCCCTTGGGGGGTTGAGTTACTAGTCCTAGAGCCTTGGTTGGACAAATGCTTTGGAGCCCAACAACAGTCGTGGGTTGAGTTACTAGTCCTGGAAGCTAGATTGGAACAAACACTCTAGAGCCCTGGACAACTTGGGTAGAGATTGATCTAGTGATGGTTAGTGATATCCAATAGTGAGGTGGAATCATTGGTTGAGGATTAAGGTGTTTTGGCCTCTAGAAACCCTGGTTTGGTTCTGAATGATTTGTTTTATGAGATCCCACATTCATGCTTCAAATATGGCACGAGGGTGATTGATAAAAAGAAATATTTGGTTTAGACCAATGTATGGTTAGGTGGTACGTCGAAGTCCTAGACCTGGTTGCATTTTGCATATGTCACTAAGAGCTCAAGTTTCCTCTTGTAATTGATGGGTAAATGTATGTTATGAAACCAGCTCAAGAAAAGATAGAAAGAAAGATCAACGCCTTAGAATTCAACCTCTTCGAGGGGGCAACCTCCTTTACATTACATAAATGAACAATTCTTCGATGATACAAATGAAAATACCTCCTTTCTATATATAGGAGTCTAAGTGGTCCCAATACAATCAAAGCCTACATAACAATAATATTGTAGGGCACAACAGTAACAATGGTGGGCTTCTATGTGGCATAATAGTAACAATATGGGCACTACATGGGTACATCAATATAATAAGTGGGTTATACTAATAACAATAAGGGGTTACGCTAGTAGTATAGGGGCCTAACATGCCCCTCTCCTTCAAAAAGCGTTGTCCTCAACGCTTGAGTAGTTCTTGATGCTTCTATATAAAATTCTTGTCCTCCCATGTGGAATATTCAGCGGGTAAGTTCTTCCACTTGATGAGATACTCTGAAATTGATCGATTTCATAGCTGTCGGGTTCTTGTTTCTATGACTGCTCCAGGTTCCAATATGATTTTTCCTTCCTCTTCAATTTCTGGCAATATTGCTTGAATTGGGATCTTTTGCAACTTTGGAATAAGTCGCCATACTTCTTCGTTCTTCTTCCATTCATCCGTTGCTTCGTTTATCCAATTTGGTTGGATAATATAAATAGCACAAAACAATGCTTCCACATCCTCATCCTTGAAGCGTCTTCCCATTCGGTAAGGTCGCCATTTTTTAAGTGCATGTAGTATTGCCAACATTTCCTTCTCATAAATAGCTTGCTTGAGATGTAGCAGTAAAAATACCCAATCACTCACATCAAAACATTTTTCACTACGATGTTGATCTACCTGTTGTTTCATTTGATTTTGCACCGAAGTGGCGTTATCCTTTAAAAGTTGGAGAACTTGTTGTTGATGCTCGATATGATCTTTCTCTACTTGAACCTTTTTCTTCTTGATATGTCCTTCTATATTTTGAGGAGTGGTAATTTCTTCCAGTCCTTTACAAGATATGGTCGGATTCATTTCTTGATGCTCGATGTGATCTTTCACTTCTTGAACATTTTTCTTCTTGATGTGTCCTTCTATCTTGATAGTTTGAGGAGTGGTAATTTCATCCATTGAATTACAAGATATGGTTGGATTCATTTCTTCTTTCTCGATGTGATCTTTCACTTCTTGCACCTTTTTCTTCTTGATATGTCCTTCTATCTTGAGAGTTTGAGGAGTGGTAATTCTTGCCAAGGCTTTACAAGATATGGTCTGATTCATTTCTTCTTTCTCTGGGGTGGTGTCCTGACGTATATCCTCTTCTTTTGATGTTTCTTGATCCTTTTCTTCCTCCTCTTCATATTCTATGTAAAATAATTTCTTCTCAGCACACCTATGACCTTTAGTGCATTTGCTATCACAATTGTAACAAAGCCCTCTTTCTCTTTTTTCTTCCAATTGTTTTGGTGTAACCCTGTAGGTTGTGGAAGGCTGGGAGAAACAACACTTCCATCTTTATAGTTGTGAGGGGTATGCTTCCTGGTTTCCATAATTTTGCTTTCCATTATGTCACAAAGCCCTTTTACTCTTTCCAATTGTTGTGTTGTCGCTCTAAAGAAGGTGTTGCTCTTTATATCCTCATAATGTGCTATCATTTCCTCCATGAAAATTGACCACGTAACAAGTTTTTTACGAGAACAAAGCCCTTTGTACCATAAAAATTGATCTGGTTCTAAATATGAAGATGCAATACATACCTTTTGTAACAGTTGTACACCATTTATATCAAAATATTGCTCCATCTGAAGTATCCAATTTACCGGATCCTTGCCATCAAACTTCCTCATCTTGCTTTTTCTTGATTTTAGGAGCTCTACCTTGAAACGACTGTAACTCTGTACTTTCAGATCTTTAAGTTTTGAACTTGTGACCTATAGTATCCCTCTGTATCCTCTTTTCGATGCCACAAGTCTGATCCAAATTGGATTCTCCAAGAAAAAGTTATGCACAATCTCCCGCAGTGACCTGATTATAGACTGGTTCAGTAGAGCGAACTTGTATGAAGTGCCACGTGTCACTGTTTCAACCTTTGACTCTGAAAAATATATAAACAGAAAGTACAGTCCGTTTTCTTTCTGTACCTTCTTACGAAATTTCAATCCGATGCTCAGAAAGAAAGTTATGACGATTTTCCCCAGGTCACCTGTTTTGAGTGTAATTCAGGAGTCTGCAAAAAGACCAACTTCCGTAGATCATATCTCAGAAAATATCACGGGAAAAGATCTGAAATTTAGACCCAAGGTTCAGCGCCAATTCTTCTCAAATGGGTTTTTTTTTCGACTTCTGAAACGTCACAGAAAAAAAGTTATAGTGAAAATTCCACGATGACCTGTTTGGAGCAGCGAAACCCTAGAATCCAAAGCTCTGATACCAAATGTTATGAAACCAGCTCAAGAAAAGATAGAAAAGAAAGATCAACGCCTTAGAATTCAGCCTCTTCGAGGGGGCAACCTCCTTTACATTACATAAATGAACAATTCTTTGATGATACAAATGAAAATACCTCCTTTCTATATATAGGAGTCTAAGTGGTCCCAATACAATCAAAGCCTACATAACAATAATATTGTAGGGCACAACAGTAACAATGGTGGGCTTCTATGTGGCATAATAGTAACAATATGGGCACTACATGGGTACATCAATATAATAAGTGGGTTATACTAATAACAATAAGGGGTTACACTAGTAGTATAGGGGCCTAACAATGTACTTCTTATTATCTGATCTTGATGGTAGTTTTATAATTGTTATTCTACTGGTTATGAGCATGGTTTAGGACAGACTTGAGTTATGACTCTCATCATGTTTTGTTTAGTATATGAAATTTTAATGAATGAATGACCTAATAGATACAATTGTAGTTATTGGAAGGAGATATTGGTCCTCCTTGACGATTCTCAGATAAGTATGAGATCCCTATGTTCAGATCTGTTGTTACGATCTGTAGATTACATGTTCATGATTTGTTTGATGAAATGCCTGTCATGGCCAGTAGGGGTCCAGTCAAGTCCTTGTTCAAGTATTTGCATTTGTATCATTGTTTCAATGTTATTTTCCATTTCTGGAAGCTTCATGGAGTTTTGGGTAGTGGCCTGAGTCCTAGCCCTAAAAAAGTGGCACAAAATTTGGAGTTGTTGGCACAAAACTACATGGAAAAGTCCTCAGTCGTAGGCATGCCTGCCTGTGGGAGTGGCTGGAGGGTCCCAGTCGCATGCATGCCCATGTCAAGGGAGCGACTGAGGCTTTAATGCAACAAAATGTCATTTTGTCGTAGGGGTTGGTCACCTGGATGGGTTGGATGGCTCTTGGGGGTTATGTTACAAGTGTAGAAGGTCAAGTTGTCTATGTCCTGTCGGTTCCACTTCCTTAACTAATACATAGGGAGTTGAACCATATCATATTAATTCTTCGTCACATGTTTACCCCGATTGGTCGGTTACTTTGGTAGATGTGGGAGGAGGGTGTTACAGTGGCAACCAATTTCCTTCTTTCCATTCTGGTAGAAAAACTTGGTCCCTAGGTAACGAAACTCAATTAGGGTATTGGGTGGGTAGCTTTGTTGTTTCAATTTGTTTCTGAGGTTAAAGGGTATGGGTTCTCAAGTTTCCCAGAGCTATTTCCCGCACTGTTCACTCCTCTTCATACTTGGTGGAATTTCTAATTGTGCTTGGGTTTGCATCCTATAAGGTTTTCAATTGTTATAAGTATTGTTTAGTATTGTACTTTGTGGGTGTTTCTGGATGATGTAGTCCTCGTTTGTAGCTCTGTTACGTATTGCTCTGTTAGCCTGTTTCTAAAGCTTTGGGTATGTTTAAAGGTCAATCAACAAAGAGAAAATCTTGTGCATTTCCGCCTCATTATTCCACCTTGTTAGATAATGACAAGTTGTTGTCGAGATGATAGTGGTTGTTCTAATTCCCAGTCTAGACGTCTTTTTGGCTGGAACTTGGTAGCAACCTTGTTTGATTCGGTTCCTCAAGGGATCAGACAAGTGATACGACACCTTGAATCGCGGGAATTTAGTGATAAAACCTATTTTTTATATTCATAATTGGGCAATCACCATTTCAAATGGATTCTCGACCCTGGGAAATTTTGACGACGAAGATTGCACTTTCTACACTCTGTTGTAGGTCATCAGCGGTTGGACACCTTATTTTGCCTGGTGCTCCATGACAAACAAGTGGACATTTATAAACTTTTTGCAAGTCAAGAAGACATTAAACGACTCCTTCTAAGTGTTCATTATTGCTTGGATGATATACTCATATGGCTACAATGGGTGGAAAAGCATGTAGTGTCTGACTCAGACTTTGATTCTGATGACCTTGCCGATACTCCTATAGTAATTGATGTTCAACCCGTCAACATAGCTCCACCTCCCAACATTGACCCACCAGCTAACGGGGCTCCTCTTTCTCTGTTGGTCATTTCATATGAGGGAGACGTTTGTCCTTGTAGCATTCAGTTTTGGTTCGGCTCAACATTGACAATGTTGGTGGCTCCAATGGACTTGGTATCAACTCAACGACCGGAAGGCCGACTATCTTGGTTTTTTTTGTGTGTGTATCTAATGGCACCCCTAGTTCAATCTTCTGACATTTTCAAACCAAACTTAGCGAAGGGAACATATCTGTTATGATTCAGATGATGTTTTTTGTAAAACAATGATGATGACTTAGTTTAGTGAATTATCTCGTTTTTTGCGATTGTGATGCGAGATATTTGGTTAGAATTTGACACTCCCTGATTTTTTATAATCACGCTCTCAATATAAACTTTTTATTATTAATGGATTTTTTTTTACCAACTTAAAAAGATAAAATTTTCAAAAAAATATTAAAATAATAAATATTAATATTTAATTTTTTTCCAAATATTAAATTTATTTATATATTTAAAATTATAATTTATTAATAATCATATAATTAATAATAATTATTAAAATATTAATTAAAACTATAATATTTGGAATTACAATTTAAATAATACAAATTATACTTTCATTTATAATTCAATAAATAAAAATAATTGTCGAAAATAATAAAATTAAATTATTCAAACTTATCTATTAAACTGTTTTTATTAAAATTTAATAAATTGTTTTAAATTAATAATTTAATTTTAAATGGTTTTTTTAAATCAGAAAAACCCTATAAGTTCAGGTTTACTTAAATTGATTTGAAGTTAACTGCAGGTTAAAAGGCGCAAGAACCAAGAAAAACATTGTCATGATTCAAAACTAAAATTATATGTTTTATAAAAACGTAAAGATGGGTGTGGCCCTGTGGGTATAATAATGGAGCACTTAAAGACTACCCTGCCTCTTCAGTCAGGTTTTTCTCATAGACCTTTTTTTTTGTCCCGTAAACTATTCCAGTGGATGCTAGAATTTCTTTCATTCATTCGGTAGAGTCAGGTAGGCAGGACCCCGGAGGCCCCTTCGGGCGGGCCCGCTTAAAGTCACCGTATAAAAAAAATTGTGTCGGTGATGAGAAAGAGAAATACATTTTATTAAGGTAAATTTTGGGTGATTTTTTAAGAATGGTAATTTTTTTAACATGAAAAGTTAGGGCACCTACTATTAATAAGCCCTAAAATTTTCCGTGTCAATCTGCCTGCACCTGCTTTTGCAGTCTCTTCCATCATTTCTCTGGTTTCCTTGCCCAATGGCTCATCTGCCAAGCACTTCCGCTTCTGCTTCCGCTTCCGCCTCCACCTCCACCTCTACCTCTGTCTCCGCCGCTGCATCTCCCAACACCAATTATAATTCCCATTTTGATGTTTTCATCAACTGTTCTGCTTCAGACGTGACGAATAACTTCGCCAGTCATCTCTTCCGTCGTCTTCGTGACCGCGGATTCAGAGCCTTTTTGGACCGGCCAGAAGTGCAGCCCGGAGACCGCTTAGATTCTCGAATAGAAGAAGCCATTGCCACAGCCTCTGTTCATATACCCATATTCTCTCCAAAATATGCCCAATCAGAACGGTGCCTCCATGAACTCCTGTTGATATTGAAGTCGAAGGCTCCTATTGTTCCAGTTTTTTATGATGTCAAGCCTCCCGAACTACGGATCAGGACAGGCGAGGGCCAAGAGGAACTGTTGGGTCAAATCCCGAGATGTCTTGGGTGCCTTGTGGACAACAATGGAGTCTATGATGAAGCCCTGAGAGGTCATGAAAAGGAAAGGAGTTGCAGCCAACAAACAATTGCTGATTGGAAAAAAGCGCTGTCTGATGTTTCACAGTTAAATGGTTTGGAGCTGGAGGCATGTGAAGGGTAAGAACTCTCTGTTATTGTTCGTATTTTTAGGTTTAATGTGTTGTCATAAACAAAGCTTTGAATACTCATATTTGGATTAATTTTCCTTGAATAACCAGCGATGAAGGCGAGCTCGTGGATAGGATATTGCAACGGGCGGAGGAAGAGGTTGCAAAACCACAATTTCAGGTGGGCAAATATGTAATTGGGTTGGATAAAAAGCTTGAAGATTTTGAAAAGGCAGTATTATTACAGCGGCAGCAACACAAAGGAAAGGCCAAGTTTGTGGGGATTGTGGGTGTTGGCGGAGTAGGGAAGACGACGTTGGCAACAGAATTCTTTAACCGGAAGAGGTCAGCCTACCATCGATCATGTTTTTTATCTGACGTGAGAGAAGCTGCAGGTAGGAGCTCTTTGCCTTCCTTGCAGAGTAAACTCATAAACGACTTGACTACACTGGATCATGAAATAGTCAGCGTGGCCAAGGGTAAAAAGAAGCTTTCAAATTCTCTGCGGGAATTTAAATTTCCTGTCCTTGTAATTTTAGACGATGTGGATAATGTTGAGCAGATGGATGCATTATATTCACCTCTGAAGTATGCCTTCCGTTCAAGTAGCTTAATTTTAGTTATATCCCGTCATAAAAATGTTCTTGAAAAGTCAGGAATGAGAGAGTCAGACATTTACAATCTGACAGGCTTCGATGGAGAACATTCTCAAGAGCTTTTCTGTTTGCATGCCTTTCACAAGCGTCTTCCCGCCTTCAGATTCAAAGAAGTTGTTCCAAAATTTCTGGATGTGTGCGGCGGATTGCCATTATGTCTCAAAGTTCTTGGGGCGCTCGTTTATCAAAAGGATTTGAAGTATTGGAAAACCCCGTTGCGCAAAATATCGCTAGGACTTCCCGCCGATGTACAAAGCATTCTTAAAATTAGCTACGACAGTCTTGACGACCAGGAAAAAGATATATTTTTAGACATTGCGTGTTTCCTCAATGGAGAAGACATGGATACAGTTATAAGTATTTGGGACGCATCCGGTTGGGTAGGATGGCTGAATCTTCAGAACCTGGTGAACAAGTGTTTGGTAGATATCGACAATAAAAGCCGTATAAGAATGCACCATCATCTCATAGACTTGGGCAGGGATTTGGCGGAGAAAAACCCTTCGAGATTTCGCCGTCGTCTTTGGCGGCCCAATGAAAACCATTTTGATAATGCGTGGAAAAACTCAACTGTAGGTGCTTGGAGATCTAGACATGATAATATGTATCTCTTGTTGTGATTTCTGAACTTTGTAAATAAGTATGGTTTCTAACAGTTTTCAAATGGCAATTTAGGTGCGCGGAATCAACATGGTTGAAGTAAGATCTGGCTCATCAGTAAACGATGCCGTGGAGGTAGATATGAGCACTTTGCAGCTGCTTAAGGCTGAAGGTGATTGTTTGAAAAGCGTATCAAAGCTCCTGGAACATTCAGATCTTCTTTGGCTTTCATGGAATCATTGTCCGGACTACTCACTGCCTTCTTGGATTCCAACAAGGAATTTGAGAGTTTTACGAGTGGCCGGGAGCAAATTGGAAACATTATGGCTTCATGAAAGTGAGGTATGTGATGGTTTTTGTGAACTTTTACATTGTATTGGGCCGTCGTGTTTAGCTTAGTTTA
This sequence comes from Pinus tabuliformis, assembly GCA_031772625.1. NCBI lineage: Eukaryota > Viridiplantae > Streptophyta > Pinopsida > Pinales > Pinaceae > Pinus > Pinus tabuliformis. The sequence goes on along the minus strand of CM062806.1, from coordinate 511,603,954 downwards.
AACCTCTTAGATTTTTTATCATTTAGATTAGTATATCTAAAATTTGGTTAGTAATTAAAAAAATCGTAGCTATCATTTTTCAGATCGAGAACTTGGCATCTGTTTATAACTTTTTACCAATAAAATTTTAATAATGAAAATTACAATTTAGGAAGAAGTCCAAATCAACTTCAATTTCCGAAATTTATATTCTAGATTGCATTGAATTGCAGGCACCTTTGAACTTGAGGGAGTTGATTATTGATGCACCAAATTTCCGGTTACCAAAGTCTATTGGGCGATTGAAGGACCTTGAAAAGATTGAACTGAGATGCACTATGGAAACATTGCCAGACGAGTTCTTTCATGTCACCTCCCTTAAATATTTGAGAATATACACAAGCGAGAAGTCGCTAACGCTGCCTGAGTCGTTCGGGAATCTTACAAACCTTCGTGATCTTGACTTTACTGGCTGCTCCGCGTTGAAATGGCTGCCAGAGTCGTTCGATAATCTTATCAACCTCCGGGATCTTCGCTTGTCTGGATGCTCGGAGTTGCAAGGGCTGCCAAACTCGCTTGGGAGTCTCACAGCCCTGCAGCGGTTTGACTTGTCTGGGTGCTCGCTGTTGCAAGAGCTGCCAAACTCGCTTGGGAGTCTCACAGCCCTGCAGCAGTTTGACTTGTCTGGGTGCTCGCTGTTGCAAGAGCTGCCAAACTCGCTTGGGAGTCTCACAGCCCTGCAGCGGTTTGACTTGTATGGGTGCAAAGAGTTGCAAACGCTGCCAGACTCGCTGGGCTATCTAACAGGCCTCCAGTGGCTCAACATGTCTTGGTGCTACCAGTTGAAAACGCTGCCAGACTCGCTGGGGAATCTGACAGGCCTCCAGCACCTCGACTTGTCTCGGTGCTCCCAGTTGCAAACGCTGCCAGACTCGCTGGGTAATCTGACAGGCCTCCAGCACCTCGACTTGTCTAGGTGCTCCCAGTTGCAAACGCTGCCAGACTCGCTGGGTAATCTGACAGGCCTCCAGCACCTCGACTTGTCTAGGTGCTCCCAGTTGCAAACGCTGCCAGACGCGCTGGGGAATCTGACAGGCCTCCAGGAGCTCGAGTTGTCTTCGTGCTCCCAATTGCAAACGCTGCCAGACTCGCTGGGGAAACTATATGGCCTCCAGGAGCTCGAGTTGTCTTCGTGCTCCCAGTTGCAAACGCTGCCAGACGCGCTGGTGAATCTGACAGACCTCCAGCACCTCGACTTGTCTCAGTGCTCCCAGTTGAAAACGCTGCCAGACGCGCTGGTGAATCTGACAGGCCTCCAGCACCTCGACTTGTCTTGGTGCTCCCAGCTGCAAACGCTGCCAGACGCGCTGGTGAATCTGACAGGCCTCCAGCACCTCGACTTGTCTGGGTGCTCCCAGTTGCAAACGCTGCCAGACGCGCTGGGGAATCTGACAGGCCTCCAGCGCCTCGAGTTGTATGGGTGGGACCACCTGCAAATGCTGCCAGACGCGCTGGTGAATCTGACAGGTCTCCAGCACCTCGACTTGTCTTGGTGCTCCCAGCTGCAAACGCTGCCAGACGCGCTGGTGAATCTGACAGGCCTCCAGCACCTCAACTTGTCTAGGTGCTCCCAGTTGCAAACGCTGCCAGACGCGCTGGTGAATCTGACAGGCCTCCAGCACCTCGACTTGTCTCGGTGCTCCCAGTTGCAAACGCTGCCAGACTCGCTGGGGAATCTGACAGGCCTCCAGCACCTCGAGTTGTATGGGTGGGACCACCTGCAAACGCTGCCAGACGCGCTGCTGAATCTGACAGGCCTCCAGCACCTCGACTTGTCTTGGTGCTCCCAGCTGCAAACGCTGCCAGACGCGCTGGTGAATCTGACAGGCCTCCAGCACCTCGACTTGTCTGGGTGCTCCCAGTTGCAAACGCTGCCAGACGCGCTGGGGAATCTGACAGGCCTCCAGCGCCTCAACTTGTCTTGGTGCTCCCAGTTGAAAACGCTGCCAGACTCGCTGGGGAATCTGACAGGCCTCCAGCACCTCGACTTGTCTGAGTGCTCCCAGCTGCAAACGCTGCCAGACGCGCTGGTGAATCTGACAGGCCTCCAGCACCTCGACTTGTCTAGGTGCTCCCAGCTGCAAACGCTGCCAGACGCGCTGGTGAATCTGACAGGCCTCCAGCACCTCAACTTGTCTAAGTGCTCCCAGTTGCAAACGCTGCCAGACGCGCTGGGGAATCTGACAGGGCTCCAGCACCTCGACTTGTCTAGGTGCTCCCAGTTGCAAACGCTGCCAGACGCGCTGGGGAATCTGACAGGCCTCCAGCACCTCGACTTGTCTGAGTGCTCCCAATTAAAAACGCTGCCAGACTCGCTGGGGAAACTCAATGGCCTCCAGGAGCTCGAGTTGTCTTCGTGCTTCCAGTTGCAAACGCTGCCAGACGCGCTGGGGAATCTGACAGGCCTCCAGCACCTCGACTTGTCTCGGTGCTCCCAGTTGAAAACGCTGCCAGACTCGCTGTTGAATCTGACAGGCCTCCAGCACCTCGAGTTGTCTGAGTTGTACCACCTGCAAACGCTGCCAGACGCGCTGGTGAATCTGACAGGCCTCCAGCACCTCGACTTGTCTAGGTGCTCCCAGCTGCAAACGCTGCCAGACGCGCTGGTGAATCTGACAGGCCTCCAGCACCTCAACTTGTCTAGGTGCCACCAGTTGCAAACGCTGCCAGACGCGCTGGGGAATCTGACAGGCCTCCAGCACCTCGACTTGTCTAGGTGCTCCCAGTTGCAAACGCTGCCAGACGCGCTGGGGAATCTGACAGGCCTCCAGCGCCTCTACTTGTCTGGGTGCTCCCAGTTGCAAACGCTGCCAGACGCGCTGGGGAATCTGACAGGCCTCCAGCACCTCGACTTGTCTCGGTGCTCCCAGTTGCAAACGCTGCCAGACGCGCTGGGGAATCTGACAGGCCTTCAGGAGCTCGAGTTGTCTTCGTGCTCCCAATTGCAAACGCTGCCAGACTCGCTGGGGAAACTAAATGGCCTCCAGGAGCTCGAGTTGTCTTCGTGCTCCCAGTTGCAAACCCTGCCAGACTCGCTGGGGAAACTAACTGGCCTTCAGGAGCTCAACTTGTCCCGGTACTCCAAGTTGTCGGGAATCTAACAGGCCTCCGGCCGCTTAACTTGTCTGGTTGCTGCCCGTTGCAAGCTCTGCCAGACTCGCTGGGGAATCTAACAAGCCTCCAGCGGCTTATATCGAAGTAACACTACTGTCACCTCTTCTGTTTCGTTACACTGGCTGATGTCGAAGTTTCGCAAGACCAGGAAGCCCTTTTATTTTCTCCAATGCAGAATTTTCCTGTACGTCCAACAATGTGTGCCCTCTCTGATCAGGTAATGCCTCTTTTTCTCTTCCATCCTTTTCCACATTGGCGATTGCCACTTCATGTTGGGAACAACCAACTGTGCTGGCAAATACTCTTTTCTTGTATAACATATCATCGCCATTCTCAACTGTTTCAACTCTGCAACTGAGTCGGGCAAACATTTGAAATTGGAGCAGCAATTATGTATAGATAACGTCAGGTTACTACCAATCGAAGATTGCAGCATTTCGTAAGAAGGGGATTGTAATCTCAGAATTTTCAAATTGCTTTTGTTTCCAATAGCATTATATTCCTTAAAGTGTCTATGCAAACAATTTACTTCTTCCCTGAAGCACACACAATGCAAGGTGCCCGCAAAGACGCTGGATGATTGGTCATCAAAACAAACCCTTTTCTGTGTTAGTGAAATATTTGCAAGAAACCCTACCAGAAGCATAACCCAAGAAGATAATCATGAGCCCAAACTATTCCCGAATCTGGTTCCAAAAAGATTACTTGGCTGCATATGCTACATAAATCTTTAGGGCTGTCTGTGAAAAGGGGCTTGAGAAAACCCAACGAAACCCTACCAGAAGCATAACCCAAGAAGATAATCATGAGCCCAAACTATTCCCGAATCTCGTTCCAAGAAGATTACTTGGCTGCATATGCTACATGACATTCCTTTCAGATCAACGTCTCTATGACTACTGAATTTTGGTGTAATTACAAATCTGCGCTTTAGCGACAATCTTAATATAATACCCTTGTTTATTAGACAACCCCCTGATGTAGTTACTATAATTGTGATGAGATCATGCTTCCTTTTTTCAAATGTTTCTTTGCATACAGATTAAATATATTGGCCATATATCCTCCCATGGGTATTTTGAATATCAGTACATCTTCTACTCATACCTGGAAACCTTCATAACTTTATTCAGGATCATACCATGATGCCATATACTTCAGGAAATAGTCAAGAACCTGAGTGTGAACTTTTTTAGAGCTGTCTGTGAAAAGGGGCTTGAGAAAACCCAACGAAACCCTACGAGAAGCATAACCCAAGAAGATAATCATGAGACCAAGCCCAAACCTGAATCTCGACCTCCAAGAAGATTACTTGGCTGCAGATGCTACATAAATGTTCTCCTTTCAGATCAACGTCTCTATGATTTCCCTTCAAAAGAGAACGAGCCTCCTTTTATAGTGGATGATAAGGTCTTTTAGAGAGGCCGACTTCGTTCACAAGTGGATCAAACAAAAGGAATCTTGCCACATCATCATACTTGATGGGGTTTTAACCACAAGATGGGGTTATCAACTTTGATTCGGCATAACTATCAAACCATAACCTATAATCTTAGATGCTTCTCAGCAGCAGAAAATGGCACCCCTAACCTATCTTGGAACTGCAACTACTGCAGCTAGTTGATCAAATCATGGTCCTAATTACAATTTTGTTTCATGAACAAAACCATCATACTTGTCATGCTACTCTGATTTTTCCACTATCAGTGCTGCTGAAATTCTCCACTAGCCACTTCAGTGATGCAAAGGGCTTCAGGTAGATAGGTGCTAAAATTCAGAGATTAATCATCAAAGGAGGGCCAAATGCAGTTTTGTAGCTAGCGAAATTGATTAATATGTTCTTTGCAACATTGGTTACTTTTATCGCCCTTGTCCCTTACAATAACTTATGCAAAGTTTTAAGTTGTCCTTCTATTGACACCATAAACAATCTAGGAATGTTTCTGGTCCACAAACTAGGTCTTATCCTCAACTAAAATCAGACTGTGTATAAGAAGGCAAAATAGAGCGTATAGCCCATTTAATCATTTAACTTCAGAACTTCAGACATGTCCTTTGAGGGTGCCGAAAATTTCCAGAGAAGACTTCAGATTTACCTTGTAGTACATTCCAAGAATCTTCACCAGAATAGGAAATAGTCAAGAATCTGTACCACGAGCAACTTTAAAAATATATTTAGGGTGTTCAGAAGAGGTTGTGATTATTACAGAGCGTCAAAAATTTGTTAAGGAATTTGAGAACCATCTAAAAGTCATGACTACCTAAAACATGTGCATATGACTACACTAATAAACTAGCATGTATCATGTATGCAACCATAATGTAAATAGAATGAAAGACATATACATAATCATAATTCATATAACAATATGTAACCTACATACCTACATGCCCCACATACAAACCTATATGGCGACATGCTCTTGCCTCGAGGTCCAATGTTGCAACTTCGCTTTGATGTTCTGCATCTCCTTCTCTATCTCAATCAACACATTAGCATCATAACCTACCAATATCACCATGATGACCTAATTTCATACAATGACCTCACAATGCATGTCTAACCTACCATACGTGCATAACCATAACCATGACAATGCATGCATATAGACATCGACAAGCATAACAATGCATATACATCTGTACACTCATGACAACACATCCCACAACGACACCATCAACCTTCACATGGCGACATCACTACAAACATGATCAACACCATGCAAATGAAACAAGCACATGGAATACAAACATAAGAAACACATATGCAACCGATATGGAAGCATGACCAACACACCGCCCATCCATTTTGAGGGGTGAACCATGCTCTGATACCATTTTGTGGTATGAGATATCACACAAAGAGAACAAAAACTAAACCCAAAGAGAGCGAACTCGCTCTGATACCACTTTGTAACACCCTCATCCCATATCTACCCAAGTAACCGACCAACTAGAGTAAACATGTGATGAGAGGCTACTATGAAATGATTCAACCTCCTAGGTGACTTTAAGGAAGTGGAATTTATGGAAACAAATCAAACATACCTTCCACATTAGCAACACTCCCAGAAGCCATCCCAACCACTCAAGTATCATGCCCCTGGGTCCCATTGAGATTTTAAGCTATTAAACCTTTGGACGCTACCATTTTATGGGAATTCCAACATCCAGAGAGCTTTGGACGCTCCCACAAGCCTACATGCCTGTGTCTAGGGAATATTTCCAGCAGACCTATGCTAGAGTCCGTGGGATTTAAGGCACTTTTCAAGCCCATAATTTCATCCACTACCCAGAACTTGTTGTAACTTTCAAAATAAATTAAACACATGATGACAAGACTAATGAGCCAAAGACTAACTCCAAGACTAAGCTTGACTATCCCCAACCAGGATTGACATTCTGTCAAACACTTGGCATCGATGCAATCTATAGGTCTAGGATACAAGATAGAGCATGAATTACTAAAAGCTCTTATGAGACATGACAATAAGGATCACCACCTTCTCCCTTGAAGTGTTATGACATCAATTAGGTCTTGCATCCATCATTTTAACAATTACAAGTAAATACATGAAATAACCATCACATGAACTAGTCAATTAACCATGGTTATAACCAACATAAAACCATGAAAATAAAAGTTATATAAAAACCATTAAATCCACATATAAATAAGTAAAAATTCGAGAGAACTTAGCTTTTATTAGACATAGGAAAATCCAACCAGGTTCGAGACTTCAACGTGCCACTCAACCATAGACATGGTTGGACCAAATCTTTCTTTTATCCAATCACCCCCGTGCCATATTCCACGCATGAATGTGGGATGCTATAAAACACATAAATCAAAACCATCTAGGGCTTCCAAAGGCCAACTACCTCAACCAATGAAAAAGTGATTCCACCTCACAGTCGGACATCACAAGAACCATTACCAGAGTGGTCTCTACCTAAGGCTTGCAGGGCTCTAGAGTGTGTATTCCAACCTGACTTCCAAGATTATTACCTCAACCCACAATTGTTGTTGGGCTCTAGAGATTTTGTCGAACTAAGGGGCTAGGGCTAGTAACTCAACCCACAACTTTTTCTAGGTTTCCAGAGTGTTTTTCCAACTAGGCCTTCCAGGACTAGTAACTCAACCCACCAAGGGCTTCAAGAGCATTTGTCCAACCAGGGCTTCCAAGACTAGTAACTCAACCCAAGTTGATATAAGGCTTCTTGAGCGTTTGTCCAACCAAGGCTACAAAACTAATAACTCAACCCTAGCTAAAGGAAACATGAGAACCAACTAGAAAAATAAAGAAATGAACCCACAAAACCATGGTTATCCAAGAAATGGAAAGGCTAGGCAAATCCACTGTCAATCCAGGAAATCCTCCATGCCAATGATAAATCATAACAAAGAAACCACATGCATGTACCATGCATGCCAAAACTAGTGAGGAAAACATACATGCAACTTGGTACCTGCAAGCAAAAACCACTGTAGTTGTTGATCTTGATGTCTTCTTATGCTTTCTTTCTCTTCCTTTTCCTTCTTGCTCCAAAACTCCAAGTATGCCACACCCTACAATAATGTTCCAAGAAACTCTAAGTATAGAAGAATATGAGAGAGAAAGAATAGAAGCGAGCTCCACCAAAACTGAACTGACCAAACTTACCCACTAATCCTCAGAAACGTTTTTATCAATGAGGCCTATATTTTATTCATTTTCCATTATTTTCCTTCATTTTCCTCCTCACATGCAACCTATGACCTTTCACCTCCCTTTTCTCCTAATTTCCTTTATTTTCATAAATAAAATACTAATAAATTCCTCATGTATTTCCAAAGCCTATCCATTTCCTTTGCCAATTTCCTTAGCCATAATAAACTGAATGAACAACCACTAGGATGTTTTTCCCACCATTTAGCTTGGAATACGTGTCCCATTACCGTGGTCTTACATATTTCTACATGGATTTTTAAGCAAGGTTGTTACATAATATCATATCCCAACACTACTCTAAATTCCCCCTCCCTATTTTTTAGACACTTACCTCTGTGCTTTTGTCTAAAATGACACTTCTCCAAAAACTCACTCTAGTCTACTAGGAGATTTATTTATTGGAGCTATTTATCTAATTCTTCCGTTAAGGGCTTTATCAAAAGCGACTGTTCCACATGTGCCACCTTGGATGTCAAAGAGGGAATAATCTTCATCATAAGGTCTTTCACAACAATAGGCTCTTGACCCACCACCTCCTTTTCCAGAGCCCCATCATCTCTTGCCATCGAAAAACTTAAATCCAGTCTCTTAATAAAAGCATGATCAAATCCAGAACGACAACTTTCCAATGGATTCTCTCTAGGAGCACATGCCTCTTTTAAAACTTTGGGAATCCTTAAACTCACTGTATAGTCTCTGACATAGGTTATTACTTAGAAGAACTCATCATCCTACCAAAATGGCATTGGGGATATCCAATCATTGTCTCCATAGTCCACCTCATCCAGGGCATCAATATTGTACTCCTTTCTACACCTCTTATGTATGTGATAACAATAATTTAGGGTTAAATCTTGGTCATGAGTCTTTGAAACCCTCGATTTGTGACTCTCCTTGGGATATCTTGAAAATTAGGGTTTCATGGCGTGAAATATGGTGGCTCTGGCCATACTCCAATTGCTCAGATCAACAATGGATTATATAAGACATCTTTAGCTTTGATGTACTTGGTTCTTCCAACTCTGCCTTCTTGTGATAGATTTAGCACAGAGCCTCTCAAATTGATCATATAATTCTTTCATCAACTAGTCACACCTCCTAAGTATTTGGTGACACTTGATGAGGGTTGAATATGGGCCTTATCCTTTTGAAACCATCGATTTACAAATCTTTTATTTGAAACCCTCAACCCACAAATCTACCTAGCATCTAATGATGGCTAAGTTCGGATGACCCTCTTTGGTGTGAAATTCTCAACCATAGGAAATTGTGAAAACAAGATTAATCAAAAGTACTTTGGTTCAAATTTTGGATGGTCAGAATAAGAACCATCAGAGGACCTAAGATGAAAATCTGATATGCATTCAATACTCTTCTCATAGAATATTCGATACTTCTATTGGAAGGTCCCCTTTTGAAACTTGCTTAGGTATTTGTTATTGTTTCCTTTACATGTCAAGGAGTAAGGGAAGACATCATAGGTTAAGCATTGAAAGTGGAAAATTTAGTTGAAAATATTATGTAGATCCATTTGCAAGTACAAGAGATGTTGAATAAGTCACAAGAAAGGTACAAGGGTTGACATAATCAACACATGGCATAAAATGTATTGAAAGTGGGAGATTGAGTTTAGTGACCATTGAAAAAGGAAAGACTAAAGGGTCCTAATAATAAGACAAAGGTTGTTTGGTAGGTCCTTTTTTAGGTATTCAAGAAGGTGACTAATAGCATCTACAAAATCAATCTACTCCCATATATGCACATTTACTTAGTGGTGAATGTCGAGAATCTGAAATTCTATGACTCTTCCATATTGAATCAGAAAATTGAGGAACAAGTCCTACTTACCACAGAGGACTTGACACCAGAAGCTTTAGGAAAATTTGGCAGAAGAAGTTGTTTTTCAAAACGAGTCCATAACTACTAGACAAGGAAAATATGACCTTTGTATAATTAGGTTGAAATGACAACTTTCATGCAAGGAAAAATGATACAGGAAAAGATAAAGGAAAAATGTTCACCTCATTCAATATAATATTTTGGGGACAAAAGGGCTCCTGAATTGGGGAGGTATGATCCAAAATGGATAATTACATAATTTTTCATATATATCAATACTTTATGGGTAGAGATGAAAATATCATAAGTTTAAGGTGAAGGGATGTTGTAGTAGAGTTTTTCATGGTGATTTATGTGTAGTTAGACCATTGACAAGAATTCCTAGGTTGTTAGCTATTGGGGTAGTTCTGGGGATTTCATAATATTTATTTATGGGGTAGCCAACATTGCTTCTCATTTTTTCTTCTCTTCATGTGACCAGCTTGGATTGGGTTTTTATAGTGGCTCTTCATTCATAGTTTATTACGATATATGCATTGCATGGGGTTCTAGGGTTAGTTTCTTGGTGGTCTATTGAGTTGGAAGGTGAGGAATGGTTCAAGGATGGATGATGTGGATGCTTTCATTTATGACTCAGTGAGCCCCAACAAGCGTTCCATTTTTTCCTCGTCTAGTGAAGTAGTTACCTCTAGTGGTTATTTCCCACAATCTTTGGGTTTTTTTGTTGGTTGTTTGAACCTGGCTGGGAGGGTTTTCTTCGAACACTTTTGCTGGGTTTTGGAAAATATTTCATCCTCTACCATATGTCTAGGTTTCTCATTGGTGGTGTTATCACTAGGATAGAATAGGTTGGGCTGCATCAACCTCAAAGCAAGTGTAACTATTTCAAACCAACTTTCGGTTAGAAGTTAGCCCTTCCAATCTGAGAGGGATCTCTAAAAATATTTATGAAATTGACTGTATAAAACTCAAAGTTTTTCAGCATGCTAACTCTAATTTTTCTTGTATTTTATGCAGGTGAAAGGGAGTGAGTACTACAACCATTGGACATGGAGTCAATTACAAGAAACTCAATTACTTACATAACTATATTATGAGGAAACTGAGGCAACTTTTGGCTTAGAAACAAAGTGAATAAAACCCTTTAACAACAAATAAAAAATATGAAGGAAGTTGGAGCAGACCTTAATACTGAATTCCAAGTGATCATAATACTTTAAAAACTAATATCAATGTAAAAGATAGAACAAGAAAACATATAAACCAAAATCTGTATCTCAGGTAATAAAAACAGAGTATGCTAGTAAATGTATATTAACTAAGAAAATTTACATATGGTAGATTCTTCACATCCTTGATCAACACTTCCAAAAGTCAAAAAGCTATCTATTTATAGAGAAAATATCCCCTCAACTTGCCACCTGGGCCACATTCGATCCACTATCTAAGACTTATTCCTATTTTTCTTCTAACTGACAGAGTCCTCATAGGGATTTTATGTTTTACATAGTTTGAATTCAACTACGACTCTACTAGCTTTTAAGACTTTAGCCACTTTCTGTTGATGAAGATAACCGAGCCCAACTGTTTTCTGAATTTGTTGGAGTGATGATGTGTCTCATGCCACATGGATATTGACTTGGTTGACTTGCTGACTTGGACCTCCACCAAGTCGAATTTCAAAATTTTTGGCTAGGAAACATTTTGTAAAATAGGCCTCAAGGATAAGTTCACATATTCCAAATCCTGATGTCTATGTAAAAACTGACAAAGCATTTTTTAGATAAGCTCGTTTTGGAAAAAAAACTCCTTCCTATTTTCGAAAATTCCTTTTCGTTTGGTCAGAAAGTGAATCCAAGTTGACTACTAAAATAGTAATTTCCAGAATTTCTGTACTAAATTTTGGTAGCAAATTTCAAAAACCACCCTTATGTTGTCATTTTGATGCCTTTGCTAATTCTGAGTTGTTTATTAATTTTTTCAGTAAAATCATGCTATCAAAACTCTCCCAACTAAAAATTTTGTTGGATTTTCTCTCCATGGAAAGCTACAACAGTTTCATAGCAAATTTCCTGCTTCATTATGGGAAGTTGCTATTAAATTTATGAGTTTACTGTGTATTGATTTTTTCCTGATTTTTTTCCTTTCTTATCACCTTTAGAAGTCTACTCCACCATGTATAATGTTAAAAAAGGTTATTTAAGAGATATAATAAGAAAAAATTCTAGATTTAATTAAGTCCACTTTCAATGAGTGTCCTCCTCTACAGCTATAATATTTAGGTTCTTCCTTAAAAGCTCAGCTTTGATCTTCCCAATTAGTTCTTCCAATAATTTGACCCTATTCTGCAACTTTCTCATATCTTATTGTAGCCAAGTATTCCTCCTTTATATTGTTTCTTATGTGTCATGGCTGCAACACGTAAGCTTCCTCCTTGTCACCTGCAAAACAAACTAGGGACAACTAGACAACAGTGAACCCTAACCTAGAGATAATAAGACCTGTATGAAATCTAGGATGGTGCGAGAGACAACAAGACAATTCTTTGACAACATGAAGCTTATGGCTGCAAAGTAAAATACAAAAGGGAGATTTAGCAGCAAGAAGCTATGTTGTGTTAATATATAGGTGAAATGGAAAAATACTGATAAAGTGTAATCATGACCCATCACAAGACTGACCAATCACACTTTTTAAACCTAAATAACCATTACTGTAGCATTGAGCACAACTATGCACTTCTTAACAATTTGGTAGGGGGATAGGTATTCGAAAAGACAGATTCTCTACAAAAGTATCAAGAACTTTCGTAGCAAATACCCAGTATACATAGTTGGAGTTGCTACTGATTTCTGTAAAACTGACAAATTCCAATTATGAATAAATAAACCTAACACACATGAAAGATTGGAATTTGAACTTTTATGATTGACCCTATCTGAACTTAGATGGACCCCACATCATGACATGATGACCAAAAACCCTATGATCATGAACTTTATTTTGAGAAAATTTGAAAACCCTAATTAATTTGACCAACAGAATTGACAAACTATTCTTAGGTGTTATCATGGATAACAATGGCTCCAATGGGGATGTTGCGCCCCTATGGTGCAACAAACTAGTTACTTGACCATTGGGTTGATCCCAATTTGAAAACTAAAAATCACGTTGCAAACCAACTGGAAACCAATTACTATTTTTGCAATGTGATATCAAATTGTTGTACAAACTAAAACTGACAACTACAAAATGTAGCATAAAGCTTAAGGAAATGCTTTTGCAACAAGCTTATTTATGTACCAATAACCCTACTCTAACATCTGAAATCCACTTGCTTAATTCAAGCAATATGAAACCTCCAGTATAACCAGTCAAACAGATGATCCAACACTAGGGCTCCTTGATTGTTCTTAAGTGGACCATCTATTGGAAACTTAGAATAAAAACTGAATTCATAACCCGAAGTTATAAATGAAAGAAACTCCACCTTCACTAATGATTGTAATAGAATTACCAAACGATCTTGATAAACATGAAAAGTCACCTCTTCTTGATGAGTAAAACCATGAGGGATAAATCAATTCATAATTGATGGCTTATTTTGTCCTATGTTTTCAATTCCAAGAACATCATCAAATAAAAAGGCAATAATAGATTTGTCTTCCCTTCCATGTAAATCAACAAAAACATCCATACATTTTTGAACATCTTCAAACATGACATCCATATTGTGTGCATCAAAACTAATCTTTTTCTTATGAAACAATTTTGATTTGATCTTGGGTAATTTTTCTTGAGGACTTTCATCTTGATTCTGAACACTAAAAACTCCTATACAAACAACTTTATGCATATCATCCATGCCATTTTTATGATTTCCAAATAGAATAGATAAAACTTGTATATTTAGCTCTTCATGTAGCTCGAGTTTACCTAAAAGTGAACTTTCATGTACTTTAATCGGGACAACATCATTATGATTTTTAATGGAAAAAAGTCCTTGTCTAGGTAGACAACTTTCATCATATGTTATCTCACTGTTCAAAATTTTCATGCATGTATTTTCAACAACCTATTCTTGGGGAGTTTCTTCTTGACATAAAGTCTTAGAAAAGGAATGTGTTGAAAAACAATTTGAATGATTTGCCTTATACCTTTGACTGTATATAGATTGACAAGGTTGCAAATCCTTATGGATTTCATGTAATATGACTTGACTGTCAAATTTCTGATCCATTTCATCTTCAACTAAAGAAAATACATCTTCTTGTTGGAAAATTTCTTGATCATCATGACAGCTAGCTTGTGAAGAAAATTCATAAAGTTCCTCTAATATCTCATCATCATCCATACATTCTACATCATCATTAATAATTTTGAGATATTGAATGAAACCTTTCCAAAAATCACAACAGTCTTGAAACAATGGTGATGAAGGATGAGACTTCCCATAATGTCCAAAAAATATTCTATGGAAATCTTTAAGAGAAGATAAGCTTCCTAATGGAAACCCTTCATACCATACTCTAGCTTTGTCTTCTAGGGTAGCCATAAACATCTTCATGAGAAAATCCTCAGTAAAATCAACCCTTAGTCTACATACATGTATATGGAATCTAACCAAATGCATACCAACATCATCTTTATTTTCATCTTTGAACATGGAAAGGTGGGTTGACCAATGAACACAAGGAATAGGATTTGGAAAACCATATATGTGAGACCAATCCATAGGAGCATATCTGGCATTTCTTCTTGTAGTAGAACTCATCTTGGAATTTCTTCAAGCTACTGATCTTCAAGCAATGGAGTCACCATTAAGCTTTGATATATCACAACCTTCAGAAAACTCTGATTTCCTGTTACCCTTAGGAATCAGAATGAAGAGATTCAAAGAAAATCCAGGAAATGGAGCTTTTCAGCTCGTGGTAGATGCACCAAAATGTTATCACTAGGTTAGAACAGGTTGGGTTGTGCAAATCTCCAACCAAGTGTAACTATTTAAAACCAACTTTTGACTAGAAGTTAGCCCTTCCAATTTGAGAGGGCTCTCTCAAAATATTTATGAAATTGATTGTATAAAAGTCAAAGTTTTTCAAGTGGCTAACTCTAATTTTTCTTGTATTTTATGTAGGTGAAGGGCAGTGAGTACTACAACCATTAGGCATGGAGTCAATTACAAGAAACTCAATTACTTACATAACTATTTTATGAGGAAATTGAGGCATCTTTTGGCTTAGAAAAAAAGTGAATAAAACCCTTCAACAACAGATAAAACATATGAAGGAAGTTGGAGCAGATCTTAATACTGAATTCCAAGTGATCTTAATTCTTTAAAAACTCATATCAATGTAAACGACAAAACAAGTAAACATATAAATCAAAATCTGTATCTCAGGTAATGAAAATAGAGTATGCTAGTAAATGTATATTAACTCAGAAAATTTACATATGGTAGCTTCTTCACATCCTCAATCAACACTTCCCAAAGTCAAAAAGCTATCTATTTATAGAGAAAAGATCTCTTTACATCAACCTGCCACCTGGGCCACATCTGATCCACTATCTAAGAGACTTATTCCTATTTTTCTTCTAACTGAAAAATTCCTCGTTCCAAATAAAAACCTCCTTCATATTTCCAAAATTCCATTTCATTTGGTCAGAAAGTGAGCCGGGAGTTGACTACTAAAACAACCATTTCCAGAATTTTGGTAGCAAATTTCAAAAACCACCCCTATGCTGTCATTTTGATGCCTTTGATAATTATGAGGTGTTTAGTAATGTTTTTCATTAAACTCATGCTATCAAAACTCTCCCAATTGAAAATTTTTCTAGGATTTCTCTCCATGGAAAGCTACAACAATTTCGTAGCAAATTTCCTGCTTCATTATGGGGAGTTGCTACGAAATTTCTGAGTTTTTTGTGTATTGATTTTTTCCTGATTTTTAACCTTTCTTATCACATTTAGAAGTCTACTCCACCATGTATAATGTAGAAAAAGGTTAGTTAAGAGATATAATAAGAATATTTTTTGGATTTGATCAGCTTTGACCACTTTCAATGAGTGTCCTCCTCTACAACTATAATCTTGAGGTTCTTCCTGAAAAGCTTAGCTTTGATCTTCCCAATCAGTTCTTCCAATAATTTGGCCCTATTCTACAAATTTATCCTATCTTCTTGTAGCCAAGTATTCCTCCTTTATATTGTTTTCTATGTGCCATGGCTGCAACACGTAAGCTTCCTTCTTGTCACCTGCAAAACAAACTAGGGACATCTAAACAACAACGAACCCTAACCTAGAGACAACAAGACCTATATGAAAGCTAGGCTGGTGCAAGAGACAACAAGACAATTCTTTGACAGTGTGAAGCTTATGGTTGCAAAGTAAAATATGAAAGGGAGATTTAGCAGCAAGAAGCTATGTGGTGTTAATATATAGGTGAAATGGAAAAAGACTGATAAAGTGTAATCATGACCCATCACAAGACTGACCAATCACACTTTTTAAACCTAAAGAACTGTTACTTCACTGTTAAGCACAGTTTTGCACTTCATCGAAATTTCATAGTGGGACAGGTATTCAAAAAGACAAATTCGCTACGAAAGTATCAGGAACTTTCATAGCAAATACCTAGTATACATAACTAGAGTTGCTACAGATTTCTGTAAAACTAACAAATTCCAATTATGAACAAAGAAAATCGACACACATGAAAGATTGGAATTTTAACTTTTATGATTGACCCTATTTGAACTTTGATGGACCCCACATCATCACATGATGACCTGAAACCCTATGGTTATGAACTTTATTTTGAGAAAATTTGAAAACTCTAATTAATTTGACCAACAGACTTGACAAGTTATTCTTAGGTGTTATCATGGATAACAGGTGGTACCATAGGAAATATTTTTCCCCTCTTTGGAGGACTTTTTATAGTCAATTTTGGTGGGTGGTTTCTCTCTTCTATTCCCTTCCATTACAAACAAGTGTTTATTTGATTTTTCAAGGTTGTTCTTTGGGGGTTTTCTCGATGTGGGTTTTCCTCTTCCGTCATTTGGTGGCGGGTTCCTATTTTCCTAGTTTTCCAGTTTTTGAATATTCTCCCACATGTTTTGGAGCCTATTCCTACGATGCCCAACAATACATCAAAAATTCCTCCTACGGTTGGTTCAAGCCTCAAGTATTACTAAATCAGGCAATGCATATTTTAGGTATGCAATCTAGTATAAGTCTAGGGACAACAAAGAAGGATGCTTCAAATCTAAGGTTTTAGAAAGAACGAGGGGGGAGCCCTCATACCTACAAAAAGAAATTTAGGGTTCTAAAATGTGAGGACTCCCCTGTGGCCTATAGCTTGTACTAGGAGATGATGTGGAGATGGAAAACATGGTTGATTTGGCTAACATTAGAAAAGTTTTGAGGTCTAAAATGGGCCTCCTAAGGAATACTATAAAATAATAGTGGAAATAATAAAATAAGATTATATCACATCATCAAATTTTAGAGGGAAACAAGAAAAAACTACTTTCTCAACTTGTATTTTCAACTTATCTCCCTATGATTTTACTCAAATTTGGAGCAAGAATAATCACTGGATTCAAAATTTAATTCCTCATCCAAGGAGTACTCATGTTACATACTTTTGATGGACCTTGCTACACAAAAAATGAGAAATACATGAAAAAACATTATTACAGTCACGTTTTTAAGGTATTTATGTTTTTTTGTGTAGTAGGGTCCATCAAAAGTATGCAAGATGAGTACTCATTGGATGAGTATTTAAATTATGCATCCAACGAGTGCTACTGCTTAAAATTTCAGTAAAACCATAGGGATATAAGTTGAAAATATGAGTTAAAAAGGTAGTTTTTTTTATTTTTATTTTTATTTTTTAATATTTTTACTTTTTTATTCCAAAAATGGTGAATCATCTCCCATGGTTGACATCATCATATTGAACCCTATTGGTGCTTATAAAGTTGATTTTGGTTGTACATTTTTGTTTCAAGGCCCATTTTAGACCTCAAAATTTCTCTAATGGAAATCTTTGGGGGGGAGGACTCGCAGTAGGAAATTTGTATTAGCGACCATCTCAGGGCATGGCAGACCAACATATTTCCACTATGGTATCAGTTTCCCTTAAAATTTTCCTTCTAGAAAAGGGGTGGATACAACTCTCTTTCAAGTCAATGGAGGATACAACTAAAGTTGTGAAGGAGGTTTGGTCCAATGACTCAATTCTTGTCATTTTAAAACCCCCCACCCCAATTTCACATTAGGAAGGAGAATATGGATGAGATTCTAGTATGGGTTTTGTTTCTGAGGATTCCTTCCAACATGTGCAAACCCTAAAGCTATGAAAATTTGGGGAATAGTTTGGGGTGTTTCTTGAATGCAGACTACTCATTTTGAGAGACGCGTGACAAATTGGTAGCAAGGGTTTGGGTTTGCCTAGACTTCTGGAAAATGTTTCATGCTACTATGGAGATCAGAAAGGGTTGTATGTGACTTTAGGACTTATATTATGATGGGATCCCTTTTCATTGTAGAATATGTCATAAAAACGATCACCTAGTGATAAATCACAACCTTCATTTCAATCTTTGTTCAAATGTTGGGAAATCATCAAAGAAACAAAATATTGAGGGGAGGTTTCGGGGTTCAGTCTTGAGGACCCAATGGAGGATAGTGTATGGGTGATGGACCCGGTGACATCTATTTCATATCTACCTAATTCTATATTGGTTACTCAAATGAGGTCACTCTCAAAGGTCTCTTCTTCGGCCCCAGCAGTGTTGAATGATTGGTCTATTGTGGAGAAGTTTTCCCCTAGTATTTCAGTTAACCTCTCTTTTGCTCAATTACATTTTAGTTCATGCTGTGAAACATTGAATGTTGGGTTTAATATTTTTTTTCTCAGATTTGAGTCCTGGAAATCCTTCTCTATTTTCTTTCTTTTTGTCTCCTATAAAGGCTCCATGTACTATGCCTTCTGGGTCTTTAGGTTACTCTTCCCTGAGGGCATTTGTTTTGTTGAGTAGCTTTGGTGATTTGGGAGAAGGTGATACTATTTATAATATGAGGTCTCATCTTGTGTTATTGGGTCCCAACGACACTCTTGGAAGGTTGGATCAACTTTTGGTGTTTGGTATTTCTGGTAAAAATAGGGAGGTGTTGTAGGGAAAAGTATCCGACTCGGATGACCCTATCCCACTCTAAGGGTGATAGTACCTCAGCAACAACTGTAAAGAAAACTACTTAAGGTTTACTTCTTTACGAAAGCAAGAGAGAATGAGGAAATGCACTAACCGTTGCCTTGCGCTTGCTCCCAACTCCTTGCTCTTTTGCTGGCCCAGCTACGATGAGATCCTGCAAAATAACAAAGAAGGAAACTACAAGAAGCATGCAATCATAACTGATTCAAGGATTAGCATAAATCAAATATACAATTATCACAATACATTATTGAAACAAGTGCATATAGAAGAACCTCAATAGCTTTTATTAATGAAGAAGTAAAGTTCTGAGAAGGTTACAACCATTGAAGGCCCCAATCCAGCAACACCTCCCAGCAGAAAGAATTTCTCCTCTTCACCTCCTTCAAGCAATCACCCAATAGCTCTATAGTGAAACCAACAACATATCATTACTTTGCACAAAATTCCAGCCTCCTGAGCTCATAGGAGAGAGCTCAATATATAGATGAATTGAGAAAGGATGAGTCAGCTTGCAACTGATGTGTAGCTGCCTTGTGTCCTCTCTCTCTTCAGTTGATCTTCAGTTCTTGAGTCCACTTGGAGAACCTTGCTTCCACTTGGAGAAACAAAGCCTCTGACTCATCACAAGGCGAAATCCCTGATCCAAGTGTCATTTTTGGAAGATTCCAGAGCAATGACTCAGTGTGCCACTTGTCCCATCTCGCTCAGCGCAGGTGGCCTTTGTTCCACTTGCTTTGCAACGCAGGTACACCATGGAGGAGTTGAGTTTCAGCACAGAAGCCTAGTGGAGCACCTGCTTTGATTTCAGGATTGCTTGTTTTTGAGTGTTTTCAGGTGGAGAACTGATCTGAGAGCTGTTGGTTTGCTGACCTTGTTCCTCTAGGGGTAGGAACATCATGTTTAGGGACTTTGGATCCCTTGGATTATTGACAATTCATGCAAGGCACAAAATTGTCTATAACAGATGCCCCCTAAAGTATGAGGTCGTTTATCGGGTGAAATGCTTTATTAGGAGGATTTGAAGTTCATTCAATCTGCTGAGAAGTGTCCTGTAATAAGATACAATACAATACATTATTTTTCATACTTTTTCATGATCTAGCTGAGGCGGGAATTCCCATGCTCAGCTTTATAAATACATTTTGGTACATAGAACAGACGATCGTCTGATGATAGACTGATAATTCTCTGCTGAAATTATCATCCTTTGAGAAGGATGATCATCTGCTGCAATGATGTACATATCAAATGTCTTTATATCCTGAATATATATCGCAGCCCAGATGGATGAAACTAGATCCGGGGTCTTCAATCTCTTCTGATCTTCACTCGATGCACAAGTCGATCCATGTGAGAATTTCTTGAAGTCGAACATGGAAAGACATCGCTTGATTACCGGTCAATGATGTAAACCGTTAACAAGCGCGAGAGGAATCATCGATAAGGATGATGACCCTCAAGGTACGGCAGTACAATTCACATGGTGGGAATAAAGGACTTGGCGTCGACCACCATGCAAAATCTTCTGGTCGAAGGTCATTGATGTATACCTGTCGCCGGAAGTGAGAAACTTGCCATTGGGGCATGCAAGCTTCAAAGTACTGAAGGGGTTGTTCCTAGATCAACTCCTTGGATAATGAGCTGATGTCGACAAGGAGCGATCCGTCAAAGGAGGGCCTTAATGAATCCCACATCAGTGACACGGAACGGAGCTAGTGATTGTGATGAGGTGAAAACAAACTGTGATGTATGATTCAGGGTGGCGGTCATGAAATGGATGAAGGACAATGTATGGCAGTGGATGGGACATAGTTGACTCTTTGCAGAACAACATCTCTTGAACATATAACGACACTGATGTGATGGATTGGTAGCATTACCCCAAATGTGGATGGTGTGGCGAGGACCATGGTGATGAGACCGGTGAATGAAACAACCCAACCCGATGTGATACGGAGGACAAAGTGTCATGTTCAAGAGCGACTTGCTACCATTAAAGCTGTGAGGTTCTCCCAATTTTTCCCCAGTCATTGCTGACCAGTACCTCTTTATTTTTATCAAGCTTGAGGAGGATAACATATGCTTGTTCTATAACCTGCCCTTCGGGCAAGCCCATCGCTATGTTTTAACGAGCCTAGCGATAGGGAAACTCGTTCTCGTCTAAAGACAAGTTTGTCGTTATTTAATGAATTTAACGAGTCTAGCGACAAGGATAACTCGGTCCTTTTCATTTTTAGAGAGTCTGAAAAGGTACATAAAGTCAACTCCAGAATTCCTTTTTCGTCATTTAATCCCTTAAGTCCAAAAAAGTATAAAACAGTACAGAAGGGATGAATTTTCGACTGCTTTAACGAGCCGAAACAAACAAGCGCTCGATCTTTTTGTGCAATAATCCCTCAGGTCCAAAAAGATTAAAATCTAGAGGAGGGATAGCTCTTCCGGTCGTTTAACGAGCTGGAAGGCCAAAACTCGGCAAACTTTTCATATTTTACGAGTCAGGAGAAAAGAGCTCAAAGAAGACTCGTCTTTTGAGGAACGAGTGATGAACAGGGCAGCAACAAATTCCAGGTACAGGTTGGAATATTCCAATCACGGCAGTGTCACAAGGATGGCTTAGTGAAATCACTCTTCGAAGCTGTTCCTCAAAATGGGTAAACAAACATATGGAGATGAACGATTGGCCAAATGAACGGATGGAGGTGAGACTGCAAGAACACGACCAAGGGCTTTAGTATGGCTGTCAAAGGTTACATTTACCAAGGTTATTTACCGGTTCATTTTTTCTGGGTGAGCTTGAACTCTAGGGGAAGATTGCTCACAACTTATGTTTATTTTTTAACGAGCATGAACTATGTGCTAAAACTGCTCGGGTCTTGCGTTTATTTTTTAACGAGCATGAACTGTGTGCTAAAACTGCTCGGTTATACCAGTCATAATACAAGAAACGCCTCAGGTGAGATAGCTATTTTTTAAGGAGCTTTATCTCACGAAGCTATGCTCCTATTTGGCAAGTTTTGACTTTTGCCCCACATCCTTTCTTTATGCAAGCTGGAAACGGCTAATCCTACGAGTTTAACGGGTTAGACCTACAGGTTTAAAGGGAGGACCTAAAAATTTAAAAAATAAATAGTCGTCCCATGCTTGCACTCCAAAAGGTTTGCATGCCCCCAGGTATAAAGTATAATTTCGAGGCGCTGCCTCTTTCTTATTATCCGAAAAATGGTTTTGTTTGCTGCCGCAAACTAAACTCTTTTTCCGGCGATGTCTATTATTAGGTTGCTAAGGATGGTGACTACTTGTTGCAGCAATTTCATCTCTTTCTTTGGAGGCTGCCCCTACTTATCCTTCAAAACATATGTTTTAATGGGTGAGGCTTTCCTTCAAAGATGGTGGCTACTTGCCACCACAAATGGATCTCCTCCCTCAGGAGAGCCTACTTTTTAGACAAAGGGAGCCGATTATTTCGCTCACATAACTTTGACAGAAGAACTTTATCCTAGAACAACCCTCTCTTCCTTCCTTTGGACGGGGTACGGACTAGTCCCATTCTTCTGCGGAAATTAACTTTATACCCAAGGTTTCCTCTGCCCAAGGCAGGCCAGGGTGCATGCCCCCTGGGTCCCAGTTACATCTTTTCGAATCACTCGCATTCATCGGGAAGTAGAACCAGGGGTGGAGGCATTCCTTGAGTGAATAAACCGTTAAGGGATGGTATTTGACTATTTGCGATGCGTGATCCTGGAAATGAAAGTTGGTCTACGAGCTTGACCATTCTTCCTTCGTGCGGAAAACACATAACTCTAAAGAGTGAGGACACTATCGCCTCCATGCAATATATATAGTCTCGTCCAAGGAGTAAGTTATAAACCAAGGGTCCCTGGACGACCATGACGTTCATATGAACTGTCTTCCCTTTCAATGTAATGGGAACATTGGGGAGAATCCCTAACGGGCGACTGGTTCCTTTATCAAAACCTGATAGATTTCTCATCTCAGGTAAAAGCGCCGGGGAACCCAGTGCTTTCCAAGCAATAGAGGAAAGGATACTCACAGATGCCCCTTCATCAATGATAGTTCCAGCCATCACCATTCTGTAGATTTGGACGATGATTCTGAATGGGATACTGGCTGGTAACCGGG
Source organism: Pinus tabuliformis (assembly GCA_031772625.1). NCBI lineage: Eukaryota > Viridiplantae > Streptophyta > Pinopsida > Pinales > Pinaceae > Pinus > Pinus tabuliformis. Next base: position 511,580,885 of record CM062806.1, on the reverse strand, counting down.
GTCTGCCTAGTTGGTTCCAATCAAAGGATACAACTAGGTTGCTTGGTGGTGGGACCGAATATACGGCTGGATACGACCCTGACGATGTTCCTTCCTGCGATAAAGGAATGGGCACATTGCCCTGATGCTCATCAGAGTCTGTGTTGATGAAAAGAATATGGACGGTGTCATCCTTATCCTTTTCAGTGAGGGTGTCATTTGAAAATGGGTCTTCAATGACGGAGTCATTTGAGGATGAAACCTCTGAAGGAAGAACCGGGTCAACTACCGTTTCGACCTTTAGACTTTCGTCTGGTCTGGATTCAGTAGGTTCATTCTCAATGACCGACACTTCAGCTGACCACTTGAGCGGGCCAGCTAGATTTTCAACTATTGAGGGATTAGGCGCGAGTTTTTGGTATCCAGGAGGAAGTCGTAATGGTGAAATCGGACGATCTTCCAAAACTCTCTTTGCCGCATCTAAGAATGGACAACGGTGGATGGCGTGATCGCCTTCACACAGCATACAGGGTGATCTTGGTCTCCCTTTTCGTCCTTCACTCTCGCTAGTTGACGGACTGCAATCAACATGACTACCAGAGGTTGATGCTACCGGATTGTGCAACCTGGGGGACCAGTCCCTTAGTATCCGGGGAATACAAGGACAATCACGATGGAAGTGGGTCCCTTTGCAAATGACACATGGCGATTTAGGCCCGGTCGGTGCAGTGTGTGGATTTTTGTCAGATGTATTTTGCTTGCCCCCAGTCGCCTTCGCCATAGGCCCCTTCTGCTTCTTTTCTTTCTTCTTCTTTTCCTTCTTCTCCATAGGAGGCTGACTTTTGTCGGCTCTACCTTGCGAAGATGAAGGATCAGAGGAAGAATTGTAAGAAGTGGAAGGCTGGTGGGTAGCTCTAGACTGTTCTGACTGTTGATTCGACTGCTCAGGATTAGTGGTGATTTGAACTACATTAGTTGAAAAGAGCCATACAGGTAGGCCAATTGTCAATCCTGGAAGTGACAATGTGGCCATATGAGGCGCACCAACATCTCCCCAAGAGGAGAAGGGATTGGGACTTCCACCAAGGTGACTTCCTTGGTTGGTGGGCTCCATACTTTTCAACTGAAAGATCAACGTGGGAATAACAGGTGATTATGTTTCGATTAAAATAAATTTTATTAACGACGCTTTAGACACAACTCTGCTTTTTCATGTTTTAAGAGTCGAGAAAAAGCTAAAGACGACTCTAGTCTCCTTCGATGTTTTAACGAGCCCGAAGTGACAAATGCTCGGATGGACTTTTTCAGTTATAGAGTTTGAAAAAGGCCAAAAGAAACTTCTCTGGAGTTCTAGGCAGAGGGTGTGCCAAACTTTTCGCGAAACCACAGAATACGTTTTACGGTACGGGTGGTCGATCTTCGTGAATGCTGTGTTCACTGCATCGCGATCAGTAGGGCGGCCGACACGGCTTCCTATGGATAAAGGCTTTGTTCCTATAGGGGTCTCCCAATATATACGTGACAGTACGTGGGAGCACAAGTCCGTATTAGTGCCACCGACTCTCAGGAGGAATCACCCACCTTCGTAGAGATCGACAGTCACTATGTTTAACGACGCCGGAACACGTCTCTACCTAGACCTCTATGTGTTTGCGTTATGTTACAAAGCGTTGTTATGTAAATTGAATTTATTTTAATGTTGATCTTGTTTAGCAGTTTGCCTTTAAGGATCACCACGAGATGTATGTAACAAATTCCTGAATGCAGTCTAAGATGAGAAGCAAACTTTTCAATCTTTCAACTTTGAAAATCTTAACTACTGAGGGAGAAGAAAGGCAAATCTTTTCACACAGATCATAGAGCACACACTAATGCAATTTTTTCCTAAATCAGCATGCAAACAGTCAAATGCAAAATGCACAATGCATGTATTTTCTTTTCCCTTTCTTAATGTTGATGTATTACAAAAAGAAAGTTGTTATATAACTTTGATTTCGATTTCAAGCGAAAGTAAACAAGCTAGTCCAAAATCAAAAGACACCTTAAGATTTACTTGTTTAATCACAGGAAATACATGAAATCAAACCATAATGACGAAATTAAAAAAGAACTAATCAGCTATGGACAGCAAACAAGCTAACTCTTTAGACCAGCAAAATGCCTAACACAGGTTCAGATCTAAGAGGCCAAAGCAAGACTAGTTTACTCTTCGTTATGGGAAATTGTAAATGAAGTAAGAAATACAAAAGAACAAGTACAATTTCGTTATATAACAGAGGCGGAATCATGGCAAGTAAGGTTGGTTTCAGAATAGGTACAAGAAAGACAACTTGCTGCAAAAAAACTATAGTGAAAACAGGCAAGAAAAAGGGAGGAAACCCCAACTGCACAAGGCAAAATTGGGCCAACGCAGGTGCTGCACAGCCAGTCTGGCTCTCAGCGCAGGTAGCCCCTTCGGGACCTGCGTTGCAAAGCAGGTAGCCTGTGTACTACCTGCTTTGGAAAACGAAAGTTGCGTTTTCACAGTTTCCGGGTCACAATTTTCTCAAAAATTCACGGTTTTTGCTCAAATCAGAATCTATCAGTCAAGCACACACTAAGGGATGACAAGGAAGGTGAAAAGCTATCACTAAGAGCTTACAAGGATCCTTGTAGATCAGCTCTTCAAATCATGAACATGCTCATAAATGAGCTAGAGTAGCTGCCCTCTACTTCGCTTTTGATATAGTCAAAAGCTTTTCGATTTGGTAGTATTTTGTTCAGGAAATGAATAGCAAAATACTACAAATAATCAAACAGATACGATCCCCAGCGGAGTCGCCAGTTTGTTGTAGGGAAAAGTATCCGACTCGGATGACCCTATCCAACTCTAAGGGTGATAGTACCTCAGCAACAACTGTAAAGAAAACTACTTAAGGTTTACTTCTTTACGAAAGCAAGAGAGAATGAGGAAATGCACTAACCGTTGCCTTGCACTTAATGTCGAATCCAAACTCTTCTCTTTGGCTACTTGCTCCCAACTCCTTGCTCTTTTTCTGGCCCAGCTACGATGAGATCCTGCAAAATAACAAAGAAGGAAACTACAAGAAGCATGCAATCATAACTGATTCAAGGATTAGCATAAATCAAATATACAATTATCACAATACATTATTGAAACAAGTGCATATAGAAGAACCTCAATAGCTTTTATTAATGAAGAAGTAAAGTTCTGAGAAGGTTACAACCATTGAATGCCCCAATCCAGCAACACCTCCCAGCAGAAAGAATTTCTCCTCTTCACCTCCTTCAAGCAATCACCCAATAGCTCTATAGTGAAACCAACAACATATCATTACTTTGCACAAAATTCCAGCCTCCTGAGCTCATAGGAGAGAGCTCAATATATAGATGAATTGAGAAAGGATGAGTCAGCTTGCAACTGATGTGTAGCTGCCTTGTGTCCTCTCTCTCTTCAGTTGATCTTCAGTTCTTGAGTCCACTTGGAGAACCTTGCTTCCACTTGGAGAAACAGAGCCTCTGACTCATCACAAGGCGAAATCCCTGATCCAAGTGTCATTTTTGGAAGATTCCAGAGCAATGACTCAGTGTGCCACTTGTCCCATCTCGCTCATCGCAGGTGGCCTTTGTTCCACTTGCTTTGCAACGCAGGTACACCATGGAGGAGTTGAGTTTCAGCGCAGAAGCCTAGTGGAACACTTGCTTTGATTTCAGGATTGCTTGTTTTTGAGTGTTTTCAGGTGGAGAACTGATCTGAGAGCTGTTGGTTTGCTGACCTTGTTCCTCTAGGGGTAGGAACATCATGTTTAGGGACTTTGGATCCCTTGGATTATTGACAATTCATGCAAGGCACAAAATTGTCTATAACAGGAGGATAAAATATTTCTTTGGCAAAATCCAAGGCCTGTGAGGAGTTGGTTGTGGGAAGATGATTTTCTATTGATGGGGCACTTAGAGAATTTAAAGACCTTTATGGGGTTTCTAAATGAAAATATTACCCTTAAATTTGCATGGTTTAGCTGGTAATTCCAAAAAACTAGACTTTATGAGACCAGTTCTAGCAAAACATCGAGATTTTATTTTTCAATAAGAAACCATTGGGGAGGCTGATAATATCACTAAATTTTTAGAATATTATTTTTCTTCTTGGTATTTTATTGCTCTTTATGTTTGTCATAGCTCCAAGGGTTTCGCACTAGGCTGGGATGCTCATAAAATACAAGATTTTTTTTTTTTTTGGAGTTTCTCTTTAGGCCTAGGTGTAGAGGGTATTTTGATGGAACTAGCATGACTATTTATTTGATCAATATTTATTGGAAAAATTAAAATAGAGTTATTTTATGGTATTCTTTCTTTGATAAATTTATTTGAGTTCTAAGAATTTGTTAAGATGATCAGACTGCGCGCTTCCCTGCCATGGCCGCCTCCTGACCTGACCTTCACGCTGCCCCGTGCCTTGCAGCCTCGCTGCGAGGCCTGCGCTCTCAGCGATCGGGCCTCCTGCCCCCCGTGCCCGTTCCTCCCCTTTTCCTTATCCCCGTGTATTCTCCCCTTCTCTTACCTCCCCCGCCTCTCCTGATCTCGCCTCGCCCTGCCTCGCTTCTGCGCCTAGCAGCGTTTGCTGCTAGGTCGCTCTGGCCTCTGACAGATTCCCGACCATGGCGGCCTCGGGCCCTTCAGGACCGGACCCGGATGAACTAATGAAATCTTTCGCTTCCCTAACCCAGGAGAACTCTTCGGAAAGGATCAGGCCCGTTACTTCTCGCTTCGTGAAAAAAATGGATGAGATCCCTGAAATCCCGCTCCCCCCTGCCCTTCCCAGGAGGGCGGCGGTAGCTCTAGCCGATAGAGGTTTAGTTGGTCAGTTCACGGGTTTATGGCCCTCCCCTCGCACAGTTCAGCGATGGGTGGAAAGAAACTGGAACTCAATCGTGCAAGGCAAGATCGCGATTCGCTTCTGCGGAAGAGGGTTCTTCACCTTCCTCTTCGAAACAGTGGAAGATCGAAACCTAATCTTCAGGAATGGCCCATACTTTATGGACACAAGAGGCCTTTACCTGAACAGGTGGACTCCTGACTTCGATCCGGAGATGGACGTCCCCAACGCGGTTCCCGTTTGGGTCCGGCTCCCGCATCTGCCCCTTCATTGCTGGGGAGATGAATCAGTGAAGGCAATTGGAAATGGAATAGGGAAGTATATTGACAGATCGGAACCTAAGGAGAACATGCATGCATGTGCAAGAATCTGTGTAGAAGTGGATCTAGGAAAGGGACTACCAGAAGCCATCAAACTCAGAGTCGATCAATGGACGCACCTTCAGCAAGTCGATTATGAACAGCTTCCTTTCAAATGCAAGGTATGTCATGAATATGGACATTTCGCCAATAGATGTAGTAAAGCAAATGCAAATGTTTCTGATTCTAACCCTGAAACAGCAGAGGAAGCCTGGGAAACTGTCAAAAAGAAGAGGCCCAACCCTCCAAATGGAAACAGCAAAAACCCTATAGTCTCCCCCCTCCCCCCTTCTCCGTCAGGCCCGACTATTCCCTCATCCTCCAACCAATTCGAAACCCTATCTGAGGTTGATCCTCCTTCCCCCCCCCCCTCCCCGAGAGCCCCCCCTGTCACCCCCGCCTCCCCCCCGCCTCCCTCCCCCCCGCCTTCCTCCCCTCCCCACACAATAGAGAGAATATTAACCCGGAACAAGTCCAAGGAAAGCAACACATCTGTAGAACCACCAAGAAAAGTCGGAAGGAAATCAAATAAGGAGATAAGGGATGAGACGGCAGCAAAAGAAATGACAACAGGGATTCAACAACCAATGGACACCTATCTGGACAAGACGAAAGGAAATGGAGAGAAAGGGAAAGAGAAAGGAGGTTCCCATACCAAAACAAACAAGTGATGAATCTGGTCTCTTGGAACTGTAGGGGGATGGGCTCCTCCCTCAAGGTCAATGCAGTCCGCGATCTTCTTAAATCAGAACACCCTGACATCCTCCTCCTCCAGGAGACCAAAATTAATGAGCAGGACTTCAAGAACTACCTAAAGAATAGCAGAGCCTATGAAGGAATTGCAGTAAGCGCATCTGGCGCCTCAGGTGGTATAGGGACCATCTGGAACAAACAAAAATGGAACCTTTTAAATCAAAGACAAAGCAGCTGGTGGATCCGTTCAGATATACAAAACACAGCAGGGACAGAAGATTACACTATCTATAATGTCTACGCCCCTCCCCATTTCCGGGACAAAGATGCTTGCTGGAAGTCAATTGCGGCAGACCTCCAGGGGACACAAGGTCGAAGCATTTTTCTAGGGGGAGACCTGAATCTAATAAGAAATGCTGAAGAAAAGATGGGGGGAAACTTCTTGGCAGATCCCTCAAGGGAAGCCCTCGAAGAAATCATTCTAAACCACAATTTAGTGGACTTCCCTCCTCAGAATGGGCGCTTTACCTGGTCCAACAAGAGAGCAGGTCGAAACAACATCAAAGAAAGATTGGATCGTATCCTAGTCCAAGATAGAATAGTGGCTAAATTTGCATGCATCAAAAGCCTCATTATCCAAGGATATTTCTCAGACCATAAGCCTGTAGCACTTAAATTGGATAAAGGAGCAAACTTGGGACCGCTCCCATTCAGATACAACAAAGCGTGGGATAACCAGGAAGACTTCCGAGCTCTGATTAAAGAGCAGTGGTCAATAGAGATCAGAGGATCCCCGCACTATGTTTGGGAATCCAAAATAAAGATCCTGCGTTGGGCCATAAAACATTGGGCCAAAAGCAAGGCATTAGAAGAGAATCGAAACAAATCAGCACTCCAAGCAAAGCTCACGCAGTGGGACCAAGAGAAAGATAGCAGACAAGACACGGAAGAGGAGCAGATCAAAGAGATGGAACTTCAAAAGGAACTGTACAAGCTGAACAGAAAAGAAGAAGAGGAACAAAGACAAAAGTCAAGGTGTCTATGGCTCAAGTCGGGAGATAGGAACACCTCCTTTTTTCACAACAATCTGAAAATGAGGAGAGCAGGTAACAATATAGACAAAATAACAGTGGATGGAGTAGAAATAAAAGAGCAAAAGGAAATCATGGAGGCTGCGTCTGCTCATTTCCAAGATCTCCTCACCGCGGACCAGCAAAGCAGTGATGGCATGGAAATCCTTGACACGATGGACTGCAAAATCTCTGAGGACCAAAACTCTGAGCTGGATAAAGAGATTACTGAAGAAGAGATCGAGCAAACAATCCGCAACATGGCCTCAGACAAGGCCCCGGGACCTGATGGTTTCACTGTGGACTTCTACAAGACACATTGGGACATCATCAAAAAGGACTATATCAGAACAGTAAGAAATTTCTTCCAAAAAGGCAAGATGGGTGGTGGAATGAAATCCTCCTTCCTAGCTTTAATCCCCAAAGACCCCAACCCTCTCTCCTTTAACCGCTTTCGCCCTATCTCCCTCTGTAATGTCTCCTACAAAATCATAACTAAGATCCTTGCTAACAGGCTCAAATCCATTCTCCCCACTCTCATCTCTGAGAACCAAGGGGGTTTTGTCCCGAAGAGGCAAATCGCTGACAATGTAATTCTCATTCAAGAGGCTATTCAAAGCAGTATCACTAGGAAAGAAAAGGGTATGATAATGAAGCTGGACATGGCCAATGCTTTCGATCGAGTAAACCACTCTTTTCTTCAGGCTGTCCTTAAAAAGATGGGCATATCCGAGCTCTTTATAAGCAGGGTACGAGAGTGCATATCGGGCAATTGGACTACCCCCCTCATCAATGGAAGACCCAGCAAAGCTTTCAAAAGCTCAAGGGGCCTGAGGCAAGGGTGCCCGCTCTCTCCCTTCCTCTACATTCTCATGGCGGAAGCTCTAAGCTCGAAGCTGGAAAATTTGAGGAGAAAAAGAGAAATAACAGGGATTGAAATTGTCAGAGGGTCGAAAGGAATTAATCATTCTCTGTTTGCGGATGATACCCTCCTCATAGGAGGTGCATCTTGCATAATGGCGAGAAGATTCAAAAAAGTCTTGGACCTCTTTCTCCTTGCCTCAGGTGGCAAACTCAACAATAATAAATGCATGTTATACGCTTGGAACATTCCTAATAATATCTTACAGCGCATATCCCTCATCATGGAAATTCCAGCTCAGTTAAACTGGTCCCATTTCATGTATCTGGGGCTCCCCCTGGCAAAAGAGACAATCAAATCAGGGATTTGGGTCAAGATCATCGAAAAACTCAGAGGCAAATTGCAAAGTTGGGGAGTGCACTGGTTAAACTTAGCAGGTAGATCGATACTAATCAAGTCCATCCTCGCCTCTCTTCCCATTTATCAGTTCGCTATCGCTCTAGCTCCGGCAAGCATCCATAAACACATGGAGTTAATAATCCGAAGCTTTCTGTGGCAAGGTGGCAAGCAGAATACTAAGAAGTTCAGTTTGGTCAAGTGGGATAAGGTGATCCTTCCAGTGGAAAAGGGCGGGCTAGGAATAAGGGTTCCTAGGCTAGCAAATCTAGCATTGGGCTTCAAACTTATCTGGAGGATTCTAAACGAAAGAGATGCATGGTGGACTACCATAATAAAGAAGAAATACCTGAACGGTCCAAACAGCAATATCCTAACAGAAAACATTATATAAAGACAAGGCACCCCAACTTGGAACCTTATCAAGAAATCGCTCCCCCTTTGCAAGCCATTCATCTCTAGAGCTCCTTGGAATGGCAGCGAAATAAGCATCTGGAGAGATAGAATAATGGGGTCACAGGCAAGAGAAACACTTCGTCATCTGTTTCCCCTCCAACGATGGATGGCTGATTCGAATTTCAACTCTCTCTCCGAAATCTCTTTATGGGATCATGATTGTTGGGCTGGCTGGTCCCTTCCCAATCTCCCTCTGAACTTAGCCAAGCTTTGGGATGAGCTCAAAAGCTCCCTCAGTGGTTCGGCCCCCACCAACAGAGGGAAAGAAGATAAGTTTGTTTGGGACCCAAATGGGGGAAATTACTCAGTCAAAGAAGGCTACAAAGCCCTCCAGGACATCTCAGTGGTAAACAATTGGTCCCTGTACAAAGCTGCATGGCGCCCTGAATGCCTCCCCAAGGTCAAATTATTCAATTGGACTCTCCTCCACGGCAAAATCCTAACTGCTGAGAACCTCAGGAAGTGAGGTATCCAGGGGCCTTCTATGTGTTGTCTTTGCAGGTCAGCAGAAGAAACCATCACTCATCTCTTCGTTGAGTGCCCGATCTCTAAAGCTTGTTGGCATCTCCTCTCTGGCGCTATCTCTTCAAAAGCCCTCCCTCCTCAGATCTCGACCCTCCATAAAAACTGGGACAAAAGACTTCATCAACCCAAAAAAGGCAATCACATAGTGCACAGGATATGGAACAGCATCCCTGCTAATCTGAGTTGGCAAATCTGGATTGCACGTAATAAGTGCATTTTCAATAACCAAAAGCCTACCATTACAGGCATTGTGGCTAAATCCATTGCCCTCATTGCTGAGTCTTTCGAAGCAATAGGGGTATCTAAGAAAGACATGGAGGTCGAGGATGAGAGGCTCAAGGAATGGCTGGGAAAATTCAACCTTACACCAAGTCCATGTGCTGGTATCAGAGAAAGGAAGGGCAGTCAGAATTGGAAGCTTCGTGGCACCGAAGAGGAAATTAGTAATTGGATAAGAAATCAAAAAAGGCCTATCCTGTATTTCGATGGGGCCTCAAAAAAGAACCCGGGTCAAGCTGGGGCCGGTGGGATCATAAAGGATTTACAGGGGAACACTATGGTATCCTTTGAATGGGGATTAGGCCAAATGCCCAATAACAAAGCAGAGGCCTATGGTCTCCTTTTGGGCTCTCTCATTTCAAAGAATCTCGGCCTTCAGAACCTTCTCATATTAGGAGATTCAGCTATAATAATCGCTGCCATGAGCACAGGGAGAGAATTCAAACATCTGGCCCTCAACAATATCAAGAATCGAATCATGGAGAATGTTAGAGCGTTAGGAGAAGTTACTTTCAGACACATCCTCAGGAATTTCAACAAGGAGGCAGACCAGCAAGCAAATCAAGCGGTCAGAAGGAGTCTCGGTCAGGTCAGGGAGAATAATTCATTCTATGTCAAGGATATCCCGTAACCATAAGCCCTCCGCCGTCCCTTATCAGGGGAGAAGTCATTTCAGGCATCCGAGCCATCTTATCGTATCTTTCTCCATATCTCAAAGCTGCACAAACTGGCTTAATGACAGATCCTCTCGATCTCGGGCCTCTAAATCTCTCATCGTCCTCATAGCACGCGTGACACCTCATCCTTCCAAGGCAGACTCTCTCTGCGTTCTCAGCAATGCCCATACATCTCGTACTCAGACAGTCAAAAGGGTAATCATGGCACTTGAACGTTTTCATCCTATCCTCGAGCCTACTCAGTCCCGATTCACCCGCGCGAGGAACCTCCCTTCATCTACAAATAGTGGACAGCTCCATAACCTTTCCTCAGTCAGTGATCGAGTCTCTACTGCCCTTTCAAATCCTTGGTGTAGTTCGGAAGCTCTCTCCTCTTCAAGGATTCTTGTCATCCGTCCAGAACCAGGGGTAAGACAGTACCAGTTTTATGTGATTTTGTTTTTATTTAACAGTGGTTCTTGTTCCTCCAGCAGAGACCTCCAGAAGGTTGAGAGGCCCTCTCGTCTTCTCCTAAATCCTCAGCTTCTCAGCGGTCCTGCGCCCTCCAAGGCTGTCTCAGGTTCCCTCTTCAAAAGCACGCACTCACCTCTTATTCCTCAGGTCATTACAATGGCGGGACAGCAAGGCCAGCCCTCCAACCAGGCCCAGAATAAAGATCCATTGGGGAACATTTTCAATAACAAAGAATGCAATATGTGTATGGCACACACCATTATGATCAACAGTCTGAAAGCTCAGGTGAAGGAATTAACAGAGGACTACCACGCGGATAGGAATTCCAAAAGAAAGAAGCTGGAAAAAAGAAAAAGGGAGATTGAAGACTTAAAAGATCGCTGTATCCACATGGAGGCGGTTATAGACCATCTGCGCACCCTCACTGAGAGCCAACAGGCAGAAAATTCGACTAGAGCCAGCGCCCGGAAGGAGGACTCGGTCACACAACACTACCCTTGATTTCATGCATTGCAAATTTGCTTGGTTAGGAGGTTCCTATGTAAGGCAGTACAGCCGCTTGTTTACTGTATTGTGTTCAATTAAGAGAAACTATGAGGACAATGGGTCTGCGCACCCGATTTTGTGCCTCAGTTCTCATACTTTCCCTCGCTATGTACTAGATCTTGTTTCAGAAAGTTTTTCTAATATATGAGTAGCCGACATTGTTAAAAAAAAAAAAAAAAAAAAAAATTTGTTAATAGGTGGTGTCCTAAATTTTTCGGTGGGTATTGCTGAATCTTAGGGCCCTCATGCTAGGGTTGATCCACTTTCATAATTTTTTATGTATAAGATATCCAATAGTCACGTGATTAATATTGACCCCACACAACTGAAACCCACTTGGAGAAACCAAAGGGTGAGGGAGGATCATGTGGCAAAGAGGCTTGACCATTGTCTCGTGACTGAAGCTATGATGCTTAGTTTCCCACTCCTTCCCCACTGGGTTGGTTCCGTGGGATATCATATAATTCTCCTATCCTTTTAGGGATAAAAGGACACTTTCAAAATCTTGCCCACACTTTTAAAATGAATTCTATTTATATTAAAGAAGAGATTTTTAATGTTTTGGTGAGGGATAACTGGCACCCTTATGATGGAAACATTGGGAGATCAACAACTAGTAAATTTGAGACAAATATCAAACATATTAAGTCCTTGGTTAAAGATTGGGATTTTGAAAAGCACAGAAGGGAGGAGGAGGAGTTGAATAAAATATCGATCATTTTTCTAACTCTAGAGCTAATGGATTTTGGTCTCAGGAGTCACGCGAGGAAATCCAAAGGATTTGAAGCTAGAAGAAAATAGAGACTTGCAAATAATGAAGGGATATGGCATAAAAAAAAAAAAGCCTTATGGTTGGTCAATGGGGGTGAGAACACAAAATTATTCCATGGCTATGAAAAAGGTAGAAAATTGATTAATATTATCTAGAGTGTGGCTGATGAGGAGGGTCGTGAGGTTTCAAATTTTGATGTTCTTGCGTCCATGGGTCAAACTCAGTTTCAAAACATCTTCAAGGAACCTCTGGGGGTCAATATTGTTGAGATTATTCGTGTGGCTCAATCCTTTCCACATTTTTTGGAGGATGGTGAGAATCATGAGTTGATGGAGGAATTTTGTGAAGAGGAATTAAAGGAGACCCTCTATAGTTTTAAAAAAGACAAGATTATGGGGCTTGATGGTTGGGATATTGAATTATTCTCTGCTCATTTTAACCCTATTGATAAAGATCTTTTATGAGTTATTAATGAATCTCATTGTGAAGGTAGGGTCCTCTCGTCTTTCAATTTGAAATTCAATTCCCTCATTCCTAAGGTTGATAATATGACTTCTTTTGAGGACTTTCAACCAATCACTCTTTTCAATTGTGTTTTAAATTTCATAACAAAGGTGATTGCTCATGTTTTGTGTGGAGCCTAATTATCTTCTTGATTCAAAGGTCTTGTTTTAGTTGTGTTTGGATCCCAGTCCCTTATGTGGTGGGGGCGGGGGGGGGGGGGGGGAAGGGGGGAGGGGTGGGGTGTGGGGGGACTTTCCCCAACCACCCACACCCCCCACTATTGCTTCTACCTAGGGGATTTATGAGAAACACGCTTAGAAGAAAATTTTTGAAAAAGAATGCCTTGTAAAATATGGTAATTTCGTAGTCAATATGGGCCATTCATTAGATGAAATATTTGACAGTAGAAGTTATGTTAGTTTAGGGTTTTTTTCCCTAGAAGGCAACTCTCAGTTTATATGAAGGAATTGTATTGCAGTTGTGTATTATTCTGTGAGAGGAAAATAGAGGAGACTATTTGAGAGAAAAGAGGAATTTACAATGAATGTACTATAGGTTATATCCCTTCAGTTTGCTAGATAATATGAAAAGAAGGACTGATTTTTTCTTTATGGACGCAGGCCAGAACGGGTGAACCACATATATCTGTGTCTCTCTTGTTTTATTCTTTTTTGTGTTTGTGTTCCCATAATATTTTATCTATTCCATCATTATGTTATTTAATTTCTAACAACTCAAAGAATCAAATCAATCCTTTGTAAGTTTATTTCTCAGGAACAATTCATGTTTCTTGACATGAGACAAATTCATGAGGCCAACATCAAAACTATGAAGCTCAAGGGTGTTGTGTTTAAAATTGACCTCTCAAAGGCATATGATATTGTTAATTAGTCTTTTATTAGACCTCTTCTCACTCATCTTGGCTTTGATATTCCCTTCATAAATTGGATTAGGAGTTTTTTGACTTTTGCATATTTTTTTGTTTTGATTAATGGCTAAGCTTCACAATTTTTTCAATGCCCAACGAGGATTATGAAAATGATTTCCCTTGTACCCTCCTCTTTCTTCTTGTGGCTGAAGGTCTTAGTCTCATGAAAAAAGAAGCCAACAAAACAAGGGATTTGAAGGTGTTGTGATTGCACAATTTTTTGTAGTCACACATTTGTTATTTGTTGATGATATTCTTATTTTTTGCAATGGCTCAATTAGAGATTTGCATAAATTGTCAGATATTTTGGCTTTATTTGGGATATCGATGGGTATGGTGATAAACGAATGAAAATATTCCATATTTGTTCATAATTTTGAAGAGAAGGAGATCAGATACATTTGTTCTAACATTCCTTTTGTGATTTCAAATTTGGATTTAAGACTTAAATATTTACGTTTCTACTTGAAACCAAATCGCTGTTAAAAACGAATATTAGTTGTGGTTGCTGGCAAAATTGGAAAAAAGACTATCGTGCTAGAGCTTTTGGTGGCTTTCTAGAGCTGGTAGGTTGGTTTTGGTAAAATTTGTTCTTGAAGCCATACCATTTTACTGGATGTCTCTGGCTTGGATTCCTAAGGGATACCTGGAGAAATCCAAAATAATTTGTTTTAAGTTTTCATGGGAAGGATATTGGGATCATTTCGTCCTTCCGTGGGTAAGGTGCAGTTGATTGGCAGTCCCAAAGTTGTTAGTTGGGTGGGGTATCAAAAATATATTTATGTTTTCTAATAAAGTCCTCATTTCCCGATGTGGTTTGAGGCTCCTTTCTATATGCAACCTCTGGACAAAGGTGGTTTTCAGAAGTATATTGCTCCATACTGTTCAAAAGATTGGGTGAGATTTCAAGTTAGTTTAAGACAAGACAGATCAGTGGTTTGGCGGGAAGTAATAAATTATTTTGACTTGGTGGGTTTGGGCTTAACATGGAAGATAAGGAATGGCTCAAGTGTTCATCTAGTATATGACCCATGGCCTGGTAGCGGGGACTGTCATAGGATTTCCCAGGCACTTACTGATTTTTTGTGCAACTAAGGTTTCACCAGATTTTTCCATATTAATAATCTAGCTTGTTCATCTATTAGGAAACAAGTTTGGATGAATATGGTTGATCTAAAACTTCAGGTCAATTTATGGGAGAAGTGGTCTCATTTCCTTGATTCTCTATGCTTAGCACACATCAAATTAATCGACAGAGAATATGAGTTGGTATGGGCTTTCACTCCTCATGGTTGCTATATTTCAAGATTGGGCTATCTTCACCTAAATGTTGTGTCCAAAATGTGGATGTGGCCTAGTGCTGGTGGGTCCTCTAGAAATTCAAATGTCCATAAAAATCCCGATTGCTAGTCTAGTGCATCATGATGAGGAAAGTCCCCACATGGATGTTAGGTAGTGAAGATATAAAATCATACCAGGTTGTTGTGTTTTGTGCGAGGGCAGTGAGGAATCCATTGATCACTTATTTGTTTTTTGTCCATTCACCAGGCGTGTTTGGGATACATGTTGTCATTTTTTCGGTATGGATTGTTGTGGGAAGGTATTACTTTTGAAGATATTTGAAAAGGACAGTCTACAAATAGAGCCACAAAATCCTTTCTTGCTCCCACTGATTGGATATTCACCCTATCAGTGACATTAGTTAAAGATTTTTTAAACAAAGGTATTACAGACTCATGTGCTGGTGTGTGTTCTGTGTTATTGAAACAACGAATCGATCAGTTTGCCAATACACAGAAAATAAGATGGAAAGACAGCAAAGAAATACAGTAAGCAACACAAGACAAAAGCAATTTTAATAAGGAGTTCACCCTATTCTCTAGGGCTACGTCTCTGGTCCAGCTTTCAGTGATGGCCTTGTCTTATTGTGTCCCTAAGTAGAGAATTACAATACAGGGACTCAATGTGAGTTCACCTGAAGCAGTATTCACTTGGCAGGGTGGTCCTTTGATTTCCCAAGCCACTGGAGTGCACATACTCTTCTTCCTACCAGCTCTGTGACCTTCTGGTCTACAATGGAAAGAGCCAATTGTGATGCTCAGTCTAGACAGATTCCTCTATGGGATGGCTTGCGTCTTCAAGCTCTCTGGTGCTCAATGTTATCGCTGGTCAGCTCGGCTCTCTGTCCCTTTTGCTTTACTCTACTGTTCTCTGTGTTCCATCCTCCTCTCTGGATTCTAGTTCCTTTCTCTGTCTTTCTTCGTCTCTTGGACCTCCGACTTACTCCACTTTCTTGTCTTCTTCTGTTCATGGCTTTAGCCATTCGAACCAATGTTGGTTCGGTTCCTCATTCGCCTTTGTCTCTTCACCTTCCATAGCTACGCTTGGAGTTCCCTATTCGGCGTCATCATGTATGCTCAAGGAGTGGCCACTTGTCCTCCTTTAATTGGCGCCAACATGCTTTGTCAGTTCGTTTCTTCAGTTACGTCGTGGATGAGTCTTTCGTCCACCATGGTGGTCAAACGAATTCTAAATCCCTCTAAATCATTGCGTATTCCCTTGTCGATTCCACTTCCTCCATTAGGCGTGATCTCAGCCGTCCAATTTGGGCCTCCCAGATCCAAATTCATACGCACGTCTCACGCAGTTGACTTGCTCGACTGATAACGCACGATCGATGGCGGTTTTCTCTCTCCTCCGCCTGCCATGCATCGATTGATGAATGGGATTGCTCCGCTTCTCCCAAAACCTCTTACCGTTTGTGGGCGCCTCGATCAATACTGCCAGTTTTCTAGAGTGCGGGTCCTGCCTTGTCCTTTTAGCACTTTTACCTTTTCCGCCCGTGGTTCTTCGACTCTCGATGTGACCGAGTGCTCGGGCTTCCCCCATTTTGGTCCTTTTCATCCAGCGATGCGTGATCGCGCTAACAAAAACCTCCTATTTTCCTGATCCGGGGTTCCCAGGGGCTACTTTGGCCTCCCGTGCAGTCTCCATGGGCCTCGGTCAGCGCGCTTTGACTGAGGTCCTCGTCGTTCCATGCTTAATTAGATTGTTTTTTGCTCCGAAAATCATTAAAATTTAGGTTGGGATTTTTGTAAATCCAAGTTATAAACTTCAAAATTTTAGGTGCCATAAAAGTTTTTGATGGTGCTGAATCTATTTCCACTATCAAAAACATGATTTCAACATTGTTTTTGCAAAATTCCTTGAATTTTTTTGGCCCATCTTGTAGTCACTTTTGACAATGTAGGGTAACAAGTTAAGTAGGTTTGGTTATGGGTATGGTGAAGACTTCACATTTAAGTGCGTTTGAGCTAGAGGAGCCTTGCGATAGGGGATGATTAATGTTATGGAGTTTATTTCACTACTGTCAATCTCACTTAGTCACCCCTATGAGCATCACACAATACAATGAGTGCATTATGGACTATTCAAATTCATGAGAAATTTGGTTACAATTATAGTTTAATTACTTATTCTATGATATTGATAATTATTTAGTGGATTTTAAAATTTAATCTCCATAGAATATTTTAGAATATTCTCATTAAAAGTGACAAATCAAAGGTTAGGACTCATCTCAAAAGTAAGAATGCCTTAATGCACTTTTAATTAAATTGAGTAATTAACACAAATGTCATATGAAATAAGCTGTATTTTTTTGGGCATGTGACCTATTAATAAACCATAATATTGACCTATGGAATTGAGACAAAAACTATTTCCACATTAAAAATCTTCATAATACAAATTAAAAAATCTCTATGATAGAGTGAGAATAAATCTTTATAATTAATGGTTAAAAGTCTTGTTTAATATTTTTATAATTAATAATAATAATAATAATAATAATATAAAATAAAATTATATTTAGTTTTTTTTTTTTTTTTTTTGAAAAATATGAAATATATTATAAAATAATTGTTTTAATATTTATGATGAATAAATATTTATTAACTTTTCGTTTATATAACTAAAATAATTATTTATTGTATAATAAATTTTCACACAGTGATTGTTTTGATATTTATTGGGAGAGTAGTTATTAACTTTTTTAATTTGTGTGACTAAATAATTATCGTATAACAAATTTTAGCATTGCTAAAACGCTTTATTGTAAATTATTTTTAATTTAATATTTTCAGATATTATATATTAATTTAAGGAAACTGATTAATATTCGCTTAAGGGTGAGCCTCAATGATCATGTAAAAACATGATTGCTGTGACCATTTTAAATACAATGCTGCAAAATATAAATGAGGATAATGAAATCTTTCCTAGCTGGATCAAAACTTACATCTTCCTTTTCTATATTCGTATTTCTAGCTTCTTACATTCAGATATCCCATTCACCTCATCTAAGGATGGCAACGTGTCATGACCTGGCAGCTCCTCTAGTTCGTTACACCCACTGATGTCCAGTAGTCGAAGGTTTGCAAGACCAGGAAGCCCACTTATTTTCTTCAACGCAGTGCTTCCTTGCAAGTTCAAAGATATTAGTGCTCTTGGCAACCCTCTAACCTCCATTAGTTCACGACAAAAGCTGATGTTGAGATGTTTTAGGGTTGGACAAAAGCCTTCAGCAAATGACACTTCCTTTATTTTCGTCCCCTGCAGATCCAAGTGTTCCAGTTGAAGAAGATTAAGAGGGCAAGACAGCAACAATTCGGACAAATCGACACACGGAGACAGGTCCGACAAAGGCGCCTGCAATGCCCTCCATATCAATATCCTAAAATTATTACAGGCCTATGTCTATATTAACATAGATCTACTAAATATCTGCATATTATAAACATCTACCACAATTTGTTGGCAAGCGAAAATTTTTCAGATGCATATACACTTTTTTTTATCTGTTTCTTTCTTTCCTTTTTGTAACAGCAGCCTGTTGCTTCTTGGGTTCACGCCCTAAACGACTCACTCTAGGGGATTTGAATCTGAATCTGTGTTGTTTCAACAAACTTATTAACGAATTGAACTGCCCCTGGGGCTACATTTTTTATCACTTATCTTTGAACCTTTTTCAATTTGATTTAATAATACATCTACAAAATTAGCAACTGTAAATTTTGAGTATTCTGGACAACAACAAAAAAGGATCTTTACCACACTTTCACTATGGCACCATGTTTCCAATTCGCCGCCGGTCATTTGTAAAGCTCTCAAATTCCGGATTCGAAGACAAGAATGCAGGGAAGTGTCAGGACACTTACTCCAGCAAAGCCATAGAAGCTGATCCGCTTGTTTCAGAAACTCGGATATGCTTTTCAAACAATCACCTTCGGCCCTCAATAGGTGCAACGTGCTCATATCAACATAAGGCTGCAAAGAGTTGTGGAATGACTGGTCAGGTATTCCTTGAACCCTGTTTATCCCGGGCACCTGAATTATTATCTGAAAACTGTTAGAAAACAATATGGACTTACTCGTAAATCCAAACAGTATTAACAATATATAGCTTGTAAATTTTTCAGAAGTAACATTTTGATTCAAACACGTACATTTGGTTGTATAACCGCATACGAAAAAGGCCGTCAGTGGGGCGCCAAAGACGACGATGACATCTCGGAAGTTCTCTATCAGCGAAATCTCTGCCCAAGTCTCTGAGGTGATTGTGCATTTTTATACGGTTTTGAGAGTCGATCTCCAGGATACACTTGTACTCTAGGTTCTGAAGATTCAGCTTTCCTCCCCAACCAGATCCGTCCCATATGCTTATGGCCAGATCTTTATCTTCTTCTATGAAGAAACAGGCAATATCTAAGAATATCTCTTTCCTGGGTGTCCAGACTGTCGTAACTAATCCTAAGACTGTTTTGTATTTCGGGGGGAAGTACTAAACCCGATAATTTCAGCAATTGGGCTTCCCAATACTCTAAATCTTTTTTATAAAGATGAGACCCTAGCACTCTGAGAGACAACGGCAATCCATCACACGCATCCAAAAACTTTACAACCACTTCTTCAAATCCCGCACGGGGTTCAGACTCCTGAAAGGCATGCATGCAGAAAAGCCTTTGTGACTGTTGTCTGTCGAGGCCTGACAACTTGTAAATCAACTAGACTCCGTTGGTTGAAAGAAAATCCCTATTGCGAGATGTAAGTACCATTAAGCTATCGAAACTAAGAATATCTTTAAGAGGTGAAAATAATGCTTTTAACTGCCCGGAATCATTGATATCATCCAAAATTACGAGGGCTTTATAACCCAGGAGACGATGAGAAAGCTACCTTCAACAATGTTACTTACTGTCAGATCCCGTGAAGTCAAGCCACGGAGGAGTTTATTTTGCACAGAAATTAAAGAAGTTTCGGCTCTCACATCTTCCAAAAAACAAGATCCACGAGTAGGCTGACCTGTTGCGGTTAAAGAACTCTAATGCCAAGGTTGTCTTCCCTACACCACCAGAACCCACAATCCCCACAGCCTTGGTCTCCCCGCTGTGTTGCTGCCGCAGCATCACTGTTTTTCAAAATCTTGTAGCTTTTCGTCCAAACCAGTTGGATATTCAGCTACAAACAGTTGAGGCTTTCTAATTTTTTCTTCCACCAATTGAACTACGCTCTCCAGGAGTTTTCCTTCGTCGCTGGTTATTCACAGTAAAACCATGAGTGCGAAAAACTTCGTTTATCAAAACAATCAAACTATTAGGGACACAGAGACTAAAAGTTCTTACCCATAATATGCCTTTAGCTCCAAACCGCTTAAGTGTGAAACCTCAAGCAATGCTTTTTTCCAATCTGCAATTCTTTGTTGTGGGTATCTCCTTTTCTTTTCATGACCTCGCAAGGCTTTACCATAGACTCTATTGTTGCCCGCGGCGCACCCAATAAATCTCAAGATTTGACCCAATAGTCCATGTTCCCTGTCATCCGTCCTCATCCGTAGATCACAAGGATTAACATTATAAAAGATTGGAATCACAGTAGCTTCTAGTTTCTGCATCTGATGGTGAAATAGGTTTAGCAGAGGTGAAGCATCGCACTTGGACCAAGCTGAACCACAAAGCATGGCAGGTTTGAAAGAATGCGAAGGGAAGCTCTTGCTGACCTTATACAGGTTG
Organism: Pinus tabuliformis; assembly: GCA_031772625.1. Classification (NCBI taxonomy): domain Eukaryota; kingdom Viridiplantae; phylum Streptophyta; class Pinopsida; order Pinales; family Pinaceae; genus Pinus; species Pinus tabuliformis. Next base: position 511,560,440 of record CM062806.1, on the reverse strand, counting down.
AAGCGGGCGAAAGAAGAGAATCCCCGGATTCGAAAGGAATTGGAAGTCTTGGAAAAGAATGTTGAAGACGAACTTCTTCAACTTGGTTGGACAATGGAGCAAGATGAAGTTGCAGATTGTGCTGACAAGGAAGAAGAAGCTGTGATGTTTGAAGATGTTGCAAATGTGACAACGATGGAGGATGAACTTGAGATTGATCAAGTTGGACCAGGATCGTGCAGTTTGCAAACATGGATGAATGAGGATACTCATATGGAGGAGCCTCATGATGACGAAGTAAGTATTGATACTTGTGTTTCACTTGAGCATTTGGTAGATGGACCGTATGCAAGGAAGGGCAAAGTCAGCTTGTCGATGCTAGGGAGGATCTTACCATGGATGTCTACGATGAGACCTTGTATGGAGAAGCAAAGATTGTTGATTGTTGCAGGACTTGTTGGGGTTGTTTGTGACCTTATGGTAGAAGGTACAAAGGCCCGTGACAAGGGAGGAACATGATGATCATTGCAGATGATTCGGTCATGCTTTAGCCATATGAAGAATTGGCTAAGTTCCCGGTATGACTCATGGACAGATTGGAGGGCACACACTTGAGGTACGATGATGCTTGGGTGGACTTCTCATGGCCGAGACCAAGAGCAACACTTGGTGGAACCTTCAGTAGAGGAGCCATGATGGAAGGGACTCGTGATGTGATGATGATATGGTTGGGTGACCGATTTCACTAGATCGAAGATTGCAGACTTGGATGAGGATGACCGATTGTTGTGATGGGTCTACTTGGTTGGACTACATGGGCATCAGGTTGGAGACATGGAGACTGGCAGTCTATGCAGGGACATTGTGCGGGAGCACTTGTAGAGGTGTCACTTATGGACATCCAATGAGGAGTGCCAAGGCAGGGATGTTGTGCAGGTGGATTGCTGGTGTGACATGAAGATGTTTTACTTATGAGCCGATGGAGAGGTTGTGCACTCTTGTACAACAAGGCCATGGACTTGGATGGAATTGTGAGCAGACTATGGAGCATTCCTACTACATGGAGAGCTGAGGCATCTTGCAGAGACCTTTGGGCCGAGACTTGTATGCTCGCTGAGATGTTAGTTGGGGATGGCTTATGGAGCTCATGATGACATGAGATTGTTGTAACTTTTGGGGACTTCATATATGGTGGACTTGGAGGATCTGATGCATTGAGGAGCTGAGGTCAGAAACTTTGATGCAAGATGGGGTGCATACTTTGAAGTACATGTATGGGAATGGCTTGAAAGAGTGACTTGATGTGGATGATCGATATGAGACACTTTGAAGTGATGGAGTTACAACGATGATGATGCCTTGGTGACTACACTTGGGCATGGGTTGAGCCGAAACTCAACTACTTTGACACATGGGAGCTGATTGATCTATGATCAAGGGTAGCACATGGGAGATGAGACAGGTGTATGCTTGTTTCTATGACAGACTTGAGGGATGGCACATTGCAGATATGATGGAGGTTGCTTCATGGACCTGGATGTGGCACATCGAGAATCGGAGTTTGATGAGATGATCTCTTCACTTTGAGGAGATGGATGTTTTGGAGATGGATGATGATTTTGGGGGTAGATGTGGCTGATTTCATGCAGCACATTAGTATTAGACATCATGGACAGCATGTTGCAGATGAGATGAGGACTACTTCATGGACCTGAGCATGGCTTACACTTGTATGGAGATGGATTCTTGATCGAGTTGGTGATGTGACAGAATGTTCTGAGAAACGACTGATGATGGCATGAGGATGTGCATTCTCATGGTTTGAGCGTGACAGTTGGATTAGATACCAAACTAGTTCAGACATGGGGGTCGACAGTGTGCAGAGATGTGTTAGCACTGTTGGAGTATCATGGCAGCAGTTCACACGAGGACGACACATGATGAGGTCAACACAAGAGGTTGCAAGAAGCATGTAGCTTGAGATGGAAGGACCAGCCTTCCACGATGAGGAGCAGCATGTGGAGATTGTGATAGGATGGTCGATGGTCATGGATTGAGATGATTTCTGATGTATAGCATACCGATGAGGTGTATACCTTGGTATGGTGATCTTGGTGACAGATGGTTGCTGGGACGAGACATGATGGAGACAGTGGTTCTACATATGTTGCAGAGATGTTTGCAGTATGTGGAGGAGTTGACATCATGGATGATACAGTTGCTCATGATCTTGGTGGATGGCTACCAGGATGGTATGTTGTCGAGGACGACAATGATTTCAGGTGGAGGAGGATGTTATGACCTGCAGTTCTGGGCGCGCGGTGAAATGTGCGTGCGCACGGGGAGCTGCGGTTCGGTAGAAGTGCGAGCTCGACTTGATTGTGCGAAGGCGTTATGATGGTAATGCGAAGTGAAAAGAAGTGGGCGAGCTACTTATATGCGTAAGGCATGGCTTGGAATATGTTAAGGCCGACCACACTTGGAGACAAAGGCTGGCGGCAAGTTGTGGAGAAGTGTGGGCGTAGGGAGGTCGGCTGGGCAAGCCAGGACCGCGCCCTACGGTTGGTATAAACAAGTAATGCGTGGAGCTCATTTGGACAAGCTCTCAACGCAGATCATCTTCGCTCATCCAAAAGGAGAAGTGTGTGGGTTAAGATGTAACCACAGCAGATAAGGGGAAGTCGCAGCAAGGTGATGTGCCCAACCTTGGGCGAGGCTACACTGGGAGAAAACGCGTTGTCTTGACTTGGGTGAGGGCGCGAGCAGAGGTCGCCCGCCGAATGAAGGAGAAAGGCGTGCACGAGTGTGTGGCGCTCGACGGACGGTTGAGGTGTGCACGGGTGTGTGGTGCCCGATTTATGTGACGGAGTGCCCGACGGTGAAACGTTGGTGGGCGCCCGGTTTGTGCGACGACTTGGCACGGGTTCTTGGGTGACTCGGGTGAGCGCCCGCCCATCGTGCAAGTGTGCACGGAGACTTGGTGGTGTGTTGAGATTGTGAACGGAGGTGTGTCTCGGGTAGACATGCCCATGTGTGGCGACTTGGAGGCGCGCCCGAGTTGGGCAAACAACACGATCGTGCGACGAGGTGAACAAAGGGTTGGAGAGTCGTGCGGCGACTGTGTGGAGGTGTCGACGAGCTGGGCAACCGAGTTTGCCGAAGTTGTGAACATTGGCTAATTATAAATTTGGGGTTTCCCAAGGATTTAGTCTATACTTTGTAAAAGTGGAAAAATTATATATATTGATATTCGGGCAGACTCATATTGTAGGGAGTTGCCCCTCCCTTTATACTGTTGTGCATTTCTTTTGTATAATGATGTTTATGTGAATGTTATGGGCTTTCACTTGTATAAAGGAACACATTAATAATACTTGGTAACGAAAATAAGACTAAGTATGGAATGTTAGGCGTAGTCTACAATCGTAAGTATTGGTGAAAAAAAAATGATTGGTAGTGCCGCACCTCGCTATAAGCGGTTGAAAGACTACCGCAGATGTAGGGGTGTGACAGGAGGGATCGAATGGTGATGAGCAATGTTTGTTGGACTTACACACAAATAAGATGATGAATATTTAGATAGCCAGATAGAGTAGAAGGAATTTCCTGTCTCCTTGATCTAACGCGCACCGAAGTGCTACCTTTTAAGCCAGTTCTATGCTTCGGGTATTAGTCTCCTTACTTATACATGTACAGAGTATGAAATTAGGCTAGCACGACTGAGCTAATAAAATGCATTTTCTATTTCTTCTCTTCCTGTTGCTTGTGTCTTTAATGCAGATTTGACAATTTTTATGTCAGTTGTAACTAAGTCTCCAACAACCCACCTGCTCCCTGTTAAATTGGCATTTTCATCTTAGTTGTAATCAAATTCACATTGCGAATTCTCTACCTATTTAATAATTTTTTTTGAATTAGAAAAATACCAATGTACTTTCTACTTAAAAAAAAATGTTTACAATAACCCAGATTCTACTCCATTCCTAGATTCCGCTGGAACAAGTTATCACTATATTCAACCTAGGGTTGGTTTGCCCTGCCAAGAATATACCTACCTGTTTTGTGCCTAAATATATCCAGTCTCACACAAAACAAATTTAAGAACAGTCGCAAAAGGCAGTCTATCCAGTAGACATACTAAAACACCCTATATTAAACTATCCCAAAAAACTGCTCACACAAAAATACATATGTACTAAAAAATTCTTCTAATTTGGAAATTCAATGTTGTTGAATTATATTTTTTCCACAATTTGTATTTGTAAATTTAATTTATTATGTTAATAGATATGTATATAGTTTTTTATTAAATAAGGATGTGTTCATAGTTCAATTTTAAATTTACATGTAACAAACCCTTTTCTCACCGCATATGTAAATATTATTATATGAATTGTTTTTGCAAATTATTGTAAAATGATGACTGGACTAAGAGTGGACACCGATCCAAAGTTTGTAGAGGTGAAACAGTTTTGAAATGGCTTGGGAAAATAAGTTAATAACCAAACTTTGAATGTTGTAATTAATTCAATCCATATCCCTATTGAATTAAAAAGCAAATGTACAGGCATTTAAAACTACACAATGGCGCTTGAGAAAAAGGACACGTGAGAGGATGCTGGCTCTAGTCAACAGCAATCCTATTGGAAGGGTGCAAAGACAATACGTTAGGGAAAAGAACAACAAAAAGGCACCAATTAATACTTTGCGGAAAGAAACAACACACTTGACAGGGGGCTGCTATAAATAACATTAAATTGTGGAGAATATTTAAGGAATGCTCACATAGTGGATGTGTTGAGGAAGCATAAACGACAACAGGGAAAAAGCATTCAAAAGTAAAAGAGAGCACAAGTGGAGACTGAGCTTCTTTGGACTCGTCTGATTTGTGAGGTGGAGCACTCGAGTGTGCTGTAGACTCGTGAGTTGTTATTTATCGGGTGGAGACTAGTTCTTTGGACTTCTCTGTGTTGTCAATTAGATAGAGACTAGTCTGTTGTTTAATAGGCAGAGACCAAGATCTCTAGATCCTCGTGGAGCTTGTCAGGTGGATATATACTGTGCTCTAGATTCTATAATGGACAAGTGGAGGTACCGTGGGCTCTAGAATCCCCAAGTGTGAAGTGGGTGGATGTCCTCTCGAATATGGACTACTTTGGTGGTTAATTGGGTGGAGCATTGTGTACTCTAGATTTTATGAAGTGTGGTGTGTAACTTATTTTTATCTTCTAAAAAAATAAAAATGGAAAGATGAAAAGAGAATAAAAAAATTAAAAGAATAAAATAATATAAGGATAGAAAAATAAATAAAAATAAAAATCTCAATGATGGCATGCACATTTAAATGTCGCTCATTATAGTTTATTATATTTTGTATTTTTTATATAATAAAACATTTGATATCACTGGTTCCGATCACAAGTTAACAAAGGCGCAATAATCAACAAATGAGATTGGGCCCGACTGGATCAATGATCCTCGATTAATAGTGGGACTCCCCACATCCCTGAACGATAATGAAGAGGCGGGGGGCGAGGCGGGTGGTCCATAAAGCAGATTTCATATATCCCACTTTCTCTACGTGGTAGCCCCACAACAATTGCGGCCCCCCTCTGCTCAATACCACTTATCATACTCCACCCCACCTTGCCGCCCTGCCCCCCCCCCCCCGGAAATCACTCTCTTGCATTCATTTCATCCACCATCATATTTCTCGTTCTTTTCGCTACCCGCCAACACCTTGTTACATTTAGCCACTGTTATCCCTTCTGCTAAAATTAGAAAATGATCGTTGCTAATTCACATCTCCCGCCAGCGTTAATCTGCGTTTACTCCCTCACGCCAATAATGGTCAAGCTAATAAAGAAACTATTATTCACTCCTAATAAACATTGTTGTCTTGTTCAAATTGGTTATTTTCCAATTCTTCCTGTCATTGCAATTCACAAAATGACACTGCAAGTAGAATCCCAACAGACAGTGACCTCCAACTACCACATTTTCGGGTAACTCTCTCTAGATTATCTTAGTAATTTTGTTTTTCCTAAATGGCTTCCCATAAATGAAAATCGAAAGTCCTGTAGATAATCCCTCTTTGCCCTCTATCATTAATTTGGACGAACTCCCGCTAGTTAACACCCAATTTAAAATTGTAGAGGTTGATTGTGAATTCAATCTGTACGAACTTCACAATTGGGCATTTCAAAAGTACGAAGACACTACTGATGAGTTCTTTTTTCGGGAATCCCTGCTACCCCAGTTTTGTTTCCCTCAAACCCATCATTTTCCAGAATTTGTAGCATGGTGTTGAGCCCAATATCTTCATAGCCAAAGAGTTGTAATAACTCAAAACAATGAAACTATTTTCGATATAACAATTGAGTCAATTTTCCAAGCCCTCCAGCTAAATCCTCCAGACTCTTTACACCCTTTTTCCTCTGAAGCTCTAATAGAAATCTATCATAAACTTTCCTTCTCACAGAGAGCTCACATATTTGAGTCATTTTTACTAGAAAACTCAGAATTAACCATAACCAACCCACGTTATCCCTCTCGAATGTTTCCTAAGATGTTAAGGCAAGTTATCTCCTTAGTGTCTTGCCTGTTAGGATATCCTAGTGATTAGTGGTTTGATGAAGTCATTTTGGGCTTTCTATTAGTGTTTTCTTTTTGTAAAAAACTTTCAATTATGTTCAATTATAGTCAGTTTCTTTCTGATATAATTCATGATTAACTTTTAAAGTTTAGCGCTGAAGGCTCATTTAAGCATCAGTCGATCTTGGTTTACATGTTCTTATATCATGAGTCAAAAATGTTAAACTTTCCTTTATAAAAGTTGGATTGTTGAGAATGAAACAAGATGATGGAGCTTAGTGGAAAGGAGCCGCCTTCACTAAGTGGGCCCGTAGGCAAATTATGGCACAAAGTCTATTTTTAGACATATGGATCATGGTCTATGAGTTGCAGGATGCTGTTTATGGATGATTGGTCATGTTGGGAAAAATAGATGGACTTCTATTTTTGGTTCACAGTGGTGTGATCGGAGTCTATTTTTAGACTGCCAGGCTAAAAATAGAAAATTCAAATATTATTGTCTCATAATAATATTTGGACTATAAACATTATCTTATCCTCTTGGAGCACTTTAGTTTGAGCTACAAATGTGGCACATGCAGTTGTCAGAAGGAAATACACTTTCTTTGTGGGTCAGTTGAGCTATTGCATGCAGGACTTCAGTCAGAACTCAAGCAGTTGAGTTTGGTGGAGTTGGATGTGGAGTTGATGGAGTTGTGTTCAGTTTGACTTGGTTAAACTAGTTGTACTTAGTCTAACTACAAATAGACTAGTGATGAGTTGTGTGAATTAATTATTAACTCATAAAGCAACTAAAGAATACATCAGTTAACTCAGTTGCATGTTAGTGCATGTACAGTTCAGTGGAGACAGGTGTTAGAGGTTGAGATTGCTATCAATTGTGACTATAGTTGTGCATGAGATCTTGCACAATCAATGGGATTGAGTTATGCCAATGAAGACTGCGTAGTGTGGGCCAATACCAAGGATTATAGCCTGTGCTCACGTGATTTTCAGTGTGAGTGATTCTCTTGCAGCATTGTGCAGTGGAGGCAGGCAAAGCAGTGGAGGAGATTTGAACCTGTGACTTGTTCGGATCTGAGCTAGTTTTGTGTGTAACAGGTGGAGATAGTATTGAGTACTTGTGAGGAGTATTGTACTATGTATTGTTACATGTTCCCAATCATTAATATATAGATAGTGTGGGGTTTTCAGCTGTAAGCTTTCCCCGGGTTACATACTGTGTTAATGTGTGCATGTGATTGATGTTTCATTGTTTTTGATGCTGCTAAATTGATGATCAACATAGAGGAGGTTATGTATTATGCATGTATTCCGCAATAGTGTATAATCGAAATAATCTCTGTGAATAATTGTCATATTATTCAAAATTTCTACATGGTATCAGAGCTGTTGATCATCAGATCTATTATTCAGGAAGTGTTTACATTTTATTTCTTCAGGCAGAGTCTGTAATCGAGTCGGGTAGCCTCTGGATTCATCCTTCCTTTGGAAGGTGAGATATCCAGTAAAAGCCCATACAGTCAATCTCTGTACGAGAAATACTTTGTTCTCACGAATTCTAGATCAGGAGTGGTTGAGTTTTGGAGCTGGTGGAATTCGAATTTGCAGCAATGTTTTCTTGGTATCAACTTGGCTATGTCTTTCAACGGATTGCGATTGGAGTATGCTCTTGAGGGCAGCTCGAACTATATTGCATGGAAGGACAGGATGGAGGCGATGTTAGATGATAATGGGCTGAAGGATTTCATAGAGGCTGATGTCCCAAAGCCTACTGATACTGCGCAGGTTGATGCTTGGCAAAAGAAGACAACAAAGTGTCGAAGGATTCTGTTAGAGGGCGTGAAGGATCACATTGTGTCTAGCTTGCATGGTAAGGCTTCTCCATACTTGATGTGGAAAGCATTTACAAATCTATTCCAAAGCAAGAGCGATCAGAGGAAGCTGGCGCTCAAGGATAAACTCAGAAACATTAAATGTGAGAAGGGAGACAGTATGCCCAAGTATCTCACGAAGTTCACTCGGTGCAGAGATGAGCTGGGAAGTGTGGGGGTGACTGTCGATGATGAGGACTTGGTGAGCTTGGCTCTCCTTGGTCTTCCGAAGAGTTGGCATTCCTATTAGGACTCTGTCAATGGTCTGGAGAAACTGCCAGGATGGGAGAGACTTTGGTCAGATCTTGTGCAGGAGGAGATCAGGCGGAATACCAGGGACGGATCTTCATCAAAGAGAACTGATGAAGAAAATTGTGCTTTGGCTGCCAAAGAAAAGAAGGGGAAGAGCAAGAAAGCTTTTCAGTGTGGTGCGAAAGAAAAGAAGCGGGACATGTCCAAGGTGAAGTGCTTTCACTGTCACCAGCACAGACACTATGCCACTAATTGTCCACAAAAGAAGAAGAACAAGCAAGCTGCTGGATCTGCAGCAGGAGAGGCTCTAGCCTCGCAGTTTGAGCTTGATTTTTCATTGGTCGCATGCTTGGTATCAAGTGTGATGGGATCGGTGTGGTTCTTAGACAGTGGTGCATCTTTTCACATGAGAGGAGATCGAGATTTGTTTTCTGATCTGGAGGAGAAAGATCTTGGAGTGCACATCGAGATGGGCGATGATGGTAGATATAGTGCAACCAGTATCGGTACCATTTCCTTTGAGAGGGAGTCTGGTAAACCATTCGTATTGAAGGAAGTGATGCATGTTCCAGAATTGAAGAAGAATCTTATCTCTGTTGCGATGTTAGAAACAAGGGATATGATGTTGTTTTCAGCGAGGGAAAGGCTTTCCTACGCAGCAAGACAACTGGAGAAACCCAGAAGATAGGCGTTCGAGTGAGGAACCTTTATCAGTTGCATGTAGATGGTTCTGCAGCAATGGCATGCAAGGCAGAAGGATTGGTGAGCCGAGATGATGGCGAGCTGTGGCACAGGAGATTGGGTCACCTTCACCATGGAGCCTTGAAGATACTGTAGCAGATCACTACTGGGCTTCCTAAAGGAACTCTTGCGCAACTAGATCAGTGCAAGGGGTGTACTTTGGGAAAGTTTGTGAAAGCCACCTTTCATGAGAAGGATAGTCGCGCCACGACGATCCTTGAGAGAATTCACACAGACGTGTGTGGACCTTTCTCAGTAGCTTCGACAGCAAAGAAGAGGTATTATGTGATTTTTGTTGATGATTTCTCTCGTAAGTGCTGGATCTTCTTCATGCAGAAGAAGAGCAATACATACTCAAAGTTCTGTGAGTTCAAAGCATTGGTCGAGAAGGAGTCGGGCAAGAAGGTGAAGCTTTTAGGAGTGACAATGGTGGTGAATACATCTCTGGCGAGTTCAAGTATTTCTGTAGTGCAGAAGGGATTCGAAGAGAGCTCATAGCTCCCCATAACCCACAGCAGAACGGGGTTGCTGAGCGGAAGAACAGAATGATCGTGGGTGCTGCACGGGCGATGTTGCATGATCAGGGCCTACCCCTTCACTTGTGGGTGGAAGCATGCAATATAGCAGTATATGTGCAGAACTGTTGTCCTCACAGGATACTTGGCATGAGTACACCCGAGGAAGCTTATTCTGGTAAGAGGCCTGATATTTCTCATTTGAGGATTTTTGGTGCTAACATTTACATGCATGTGACGAAGGATGCCAGGAAGAAGTTGGAGACGACTGCAGAGGTTGGGATATTTGTGGGGTACACTGATACGCCCCACAACTATCGTGTGTATTTTCCAGACAGTGGTAAGACTGTTGTGCGACGGGATATAAAATTTCAGGAGGAGAAAGCCATGAAGTGTTTGCTTGAGAGGGAGCCACACTTGCATGCAGATGATGATCTATTAGTTCATAAGGATGAGCTTCAGGACATGGATCAGCCACAAGACGAGGTTCATGGAGTGGAAGAGACCACTCATGCAGCGCCAACCATCAGAGGGCGAAAGCGCTTGATAGAAGCTGAGCGACTGGCTCAAGATGCAGAGAAAGTTGTAGGACCACCTACAGCCCAACGCAGGTAGAGAGAGTCACCTGATCGGTACACTGGATACATGGCTCTTATGAGAAAATGTGTTGTGACTGAGCCATCCTCTTTTGAGGAAGCTGTGGAGGATCCCGCATGGGTAGACGCCATGGTGGAAGAGTATGATTCGATTGTCAGAAACAGTGCATGGGAGATTGTCCCAAGACCGGAAGGGAAATTAGTGATGGGTTCGAGATGGATCTACAAAGTTAAGCGGGCAGCTGACGGGAGTGTGGAGAAGTACAAGGCAAGATTTGTTGCCCGAGGCTTTTCACAGATAGAGGGGATCGATTATGAGGACACCTTTGCACCTGTCGCAAGGTATTCTTCCATACGGACGATTCTTGCTCTTTCAATGCAGATGGGATGGCACATTCATCAGATGGATGTGAAGACTGTGTTCCTCAATAGAGTCATTGAGGAGGAGGTGTACATTGAGCAGCCCGAAGGTTTCGAGATTGTCAGCAGCGAGTCGCATGTGTGCAGGCTCAAGAGAGCGATGTATGGATTGAAACAAGCACCACGTGATTGGTACACACGGATAGATAGTTATTTCACCGGACTTGGATTCTCCAAGAGTGAGGTGGATCCTAACCTATACCAGATCGTGGTGGAGGCTAAGTTGCTTATCATTGTACTTTATGTAGATGATTTGATTCTAACGGGTGATGAGCTGTTGATACTTTCATGCAAGGATGATGTTGCTAAGGAGTTTGAGATGAAGGACTTGGGCCTCCTTCATTATTTCTTGGGATTGGAAATATGGCAGCGCAGTGATGGACTATTTGTTTCTCAGGGTAAGTATGCTCGGGAGATACTGGGGAAGTTCAACATGCATGGCTGCAAGCCTGTTGATACTCCTCTTCCTGGAGGTTGGAGGAAGGAGGATGCCACTTCAGCAGAAGAAGTGGATGCCATTGTTTATCGACAGTTGGTGGGGTCGCTTATGTATCTAGTTAATACACGACCCGATATATGCTATGCTGTTGACCAGCTTTCACAAGCTATCGTTAAGCCAACCAAGCTCTTCTGGAAGGCAGGAAAGCATGTATTGTGTTATTTGAGAGGCACATCGGGATATGGATTGTGGTAGAGACAGGAGGATGAGGTGAAGCTATGTGGCTTCACGGATGCAGATTGGGCAGGGAGCCCAACGGAAAGAAAGAGAACATCAGGAGGGGTCTTTAGTATTGGGTCGACAGCAGTTTCTTGGTACAGCAGGAAGCAGAGATCCGTGGCACTCAGTTCAGCAGAGGTCGAGTATATGGCAGCAAGTTTGGCTGCATGCGAGGCTATATGGAGCATACTGTGATTTATTGTGATAACCAGAGTTGCATTAAACTCTCGGCTAATCCTGTATTTCATGATATATCTAAGCACATTGACATCAGGTACTATCATATCAAAGATTATGTGCAGCGGAGAATCATGTTACTTTCATACATTCCAACGGAGGATCAAGATGCTGATATCTTGATGAAGGCACTCACTAGGAGCAAATTCGAATACCACCGAGGCAGGATAGGGGTTGCTGATAATCCATATCTTGTTGAGAGGGAGTGTTGAGAATGCAACAAGATGATGGAGCTTAGTGGAAAGGAGTCGCCTTCACTAAGTGGGCCCGCAGGCAAATTATGGTATAAAGTCTATTTTTAGACATATGGATCATGGTCTATGAGTTGCAGGATGATGTTTATGGATGATTGGTCATGTTGGGAAAAATAGATGGACTTCTATTTTTGGTTCACAACGGTGTGATCGGAGTCTATTTTTAGACTGCCAGGCTAAAAATAGAAAAGTCAAATATTATTGTCTCATAATAATATTTGGACTATAAACATTATCTTATCCTCTTGGAGCACTTTAGTTTGAGCTACAGATGTGGCACATGCAGCTGTCAAAAGGAAATACACTTTCTTTGTGGGTCAGTTGAGCTATTGCATGCAGGACTTCAGTTAGAACTCAAGCAGTTGAGTTTGATGTGGAGTTGATGGAGTTGTGTTCAGTTTGACTTGGTTAAACTAGTTGTACTTAGTCTAACTGCAAATAGACTAGTGATGAGTTGTGTGAATTAATTATTAACTCATAAAGCAACTAAATAATACATCAGTTAACTCAGTTGCATGTCAGTGCATGTACAGTTCAGTGGAGACAGGTGTTAGAGGTTGAGATTGCTATCAGTTGTGACTATAGTTGTGCATGAGATCTTGCACAATCAATGGGATTGAGTTATGCCAATGAAGACTGCGTAGTGTGGGCCAATACCAAGGATTATAGCCTGTGCTCACGTGATTTTCAGTGTGAGTGATTCTCTTGCAACATTGTGCAGTGGAGGCAGGCAAAGTAGCGGAGGAGATTTGAACCTGTGACTTGTTCGAATCTGAGCTAGTTTTGTGTGTTACAGGTGGAGATAGTACTGAGTACTTGTGAGGAGTATTGTACTATGTATTATTACATGTTCTCAATCATTAATATACAGATAGTGTGGGGTTTTCAGCTGTAAGCTTTCCTCGGGTTACATACTGTGTTAATGTGTGCATGCGATTGATGTTTCATTGTTTTTGATGCTGCTAAATTGATAATCAACATAGAGGAGGTTATGTATTATGCATGTATTCCAAAATAGTGTATAATCAGGATAATATCTGTGAATAAGTGTCATATTATTCAAAATTTCTACATGGATGTTGAAGGTAAACCTTGGTCAGTGATACATTGGACATCTTTAGTGAGAGAAACCTCTGAAGAGCTTTCTTTCAGTGATTTTGTTAATCAATTATTGTATATAGCTACTTGTTTGTTAAATAGTGACACATTCCCCAGGGTTTCAACAGAGATCAAGAAAATTTTGCATCTAAGAAAGCAGACTAAGGTTGGAGACTGATATTTATACCAGAATTTCATTGAACTTGGGATTTATAATCGTGAGCTTCAACCATACAAATTGCCATTGTTCCCCCCATGAGTATTTTTTCACTTGAGTACATTAGACAAATGATGAACATGGACGAGGTTCATTTTGTTTCCAGAAAATAAAAATCTTAGTTTAAATTGAAAGTGCAGGTTGGTCCATTAATAGTCAACACTAGAGCTCGAGAAAAAGAGGTCAATGACTTATTGAGACAGATGATGTTTAAGTTGAGTTTTAGTTGGTTATATGATCCATTAGGAGTAAAATAATCAATAATAATTTCTCAAAAATCTTCATCATATATGCATGTGGCAAAACCTGAGATTGAGAAATATGCCAACAAGGAAGAATGGGTAGCGAATACATTACAAGAGATTAAGGAGCCAGTTTCCAGTCAAACGTTGGAAACTCCAAGGATGACAGAGAAAGAGCTAAAGAGGTCAAGGGGAACATTGGGATTGATATAAATTCTACCATGACTGAACTTTGGACCTCTATTCAAATTATTTTTGAATGGGAAGAGTTAGTGCAAAGGTCAAAAGCAGTCATCACAAGAATCAAATAAGATTTGGAGCACATGCCTAGAGAAAATAATAAAATAATTAAAGTACTCAATTCCAAAAATAAAGAAGAACTGGAAGAATTTGGAATTGAGGAAAGAACTAATACTGTCCTAGAGGTAAGAAGAGTTTTGACAAAGAAAAACTTGATGTTACAGTTAGAGAACAAGTGTCAAAACTTGGATGCACAGACAAAAAAGTTTCATAGAAAATTCAATATTTTGCATCAAAAGGGACTTCCAGCCTTACGAAATTCTACTAGCCAATTGATTCTACTAGAAGATTATCAATACAAATTGCACTAGATAGCAACAGACAGGACCAATTTTTCCAAAGTCAAAGGAATAATCAGTGGGAAAGAATTCCTAGAAGGCCTAAAGTATGATCTTTTCATTTAGCATGAAGTTAACCATTTGTTAATCATTAAGAGAAATTTTGAAAAATACACAGAAGTCGATGAGGCATATAGGAAAGTAACAAAGTTTTCTATCCCAGATGAAAAAGGATGGGATAAGTTACTTGAACTCATCGAGTAAAACATGATGCAGGAATTCAATGACCAGTGATAGGAAAGGAGGAGCAATAAGCTGAGAAAGAGGAGCATAAAACATCAAATTCAATTAAAGACAATCGTCATCAAACAACACCCTTAAATTGTGTGCTGATTATTCAAGTCAATTTAGAATACTATACTTTCTAGTTCTATTTTTGTAAATCAAAAATAATTTAAGGTATTATCTCATTTTGTAATAAATTTTGGTTTAGATCTAAGATATTTTTGTAATTAGATTCTATAAGTATTTGGTAGTTCAAATAAATTAGGGTTCAACCACTATAATGAACCAGTGAAATGTTTGTAATGTTCAAAACTTTTTCTGAAGATAATTGAAAGATTCTGGATTCATTCTGAACAACTTGTGTATCTATGTGAGTTTGTCTTGTTATCAATTATGTTTTTCATATTTATTTCTACACATGTTTAGGGTAACATAGGTGTTTGGGAAAGGTTAGATTAGATATCAATCTCCCTAAAAAGCCCCTACAAAGTTATAATTACTAAAAGAGATTAATTAACTGAACAATTTGTCTTAGTTGATTCCTCTAAATCTTTTAATTGTTGCCTTTTGTCATCTCTTCAATGTGTTTTGTTTTGGATGTAGAAAACTTCTACACACATCTACTGTATATGATAAATCATATGCTCAATATGAATGTTTAATAGTTATATACCTTTTTCATTTCTGCATTTCAAATCAATTCAAATATTCATTCTGTTGAGAATGAAAATGATCCTTTCAGTTTTCTTAGAAATACTTAGAAATTACATTTGTTTAAAGGTTTAATGCATTGATCATCCATTTAAATCAAAACCTTACTTAGATCCTTTGGCATAGTTCCCTAGCCTAGAATTGTCTACAAAGATACAACATCAGATTGGCGTCGTTGTCGGGGAATGAAGATTGAAGTTTGTTTATGTGGGACAACAATCAGAATTGCTCCTTAATGATGAATAAGAGGTCAGCAGACTAAAATCCTTCACCTAGTGACTCAACATATTAAATCTGGCTTCTCATAGGCATACCAGATCTTAGTTAGATCCAAAGCTTTTCTCTCCTTTATCAAATCTAGAGAGATTAGTGAGAATTGCATCTATTAGACGTAGGTTAGAATCCTCTCTTGTTGCTTATGTCTATGTTTTATTTGAAGTACCCTCACAATCTGACCCTTCTCAATCAACTCTAATACCCACTCAATTATCAGATCTTCCTCCAAAGGTTTTGGAGCTCCTTTCCAGAGGAGTAAACCTTCAAACTACATTATTAGTTCATCATCTCGAGGCCTTTAAACTTCCTTATTCCCATTTGGAACTTTCTGACAACGAAGAAGATCCGAAACTTTCTCCTTATGAATTTAAACTAGTTGCTTTTAAATCTTCTATTGTGCATACTCACCCCTCTACTTTTGTTAAACCCGAAGAGAAGATTAGTATATATACCAATCCTCTAGCTTTTGAAGATCCTGAAAAGGTTTTATCTAAAATCCATAATTGGTTATTAATCCTCAATTTTTCCAAAAACCCAAACCTTCATCACAACCATCTTCTAATAATGTTGTTTCTCCAAAAAGACAACTCCATTACAACATCAAATGGTTGCCTTTCAACCAATTTTGGCAGCACGGTATACAATATTAGTTCTTCCACCAACAACCCAACTTCATGATTTTCCTAATGGGTATTTAAAACATTTACCTAGATTTAATAGAGAAATTGGGCCATCTGGTGAAGATCACTTTACTAGATTTCTAGATTTTTCTGACAACATGAATATCAAGCATGAAGATGTTTACACAAGGCTTTTTGTTCAATCTTTAGAAGGAAATGTTAGAATTTGGCTCAAAATATTACAAGCTAACTTTATTATGACATGGGATGAACTAATCAAAATATTCAAGAATTAATGGGGAATAAAAAAGGATCATGTTTACTACTTAACAAAATTTGAAGATTTGGGAAGGAATCCAGGTGAACCTATTGCTAATTGCATTAAGAGATTCAATAAAATTTATAACAAGATGCCCCTAGATTGTAAACCTCCAGTTACTGCTACTAAAGTTAGGTTTTCTAAAGTATTTGAAGACGATTTTGCTGTAATGCTTAGAGAGAGGAAATATAAAACTTTAGCAGACATGAAAACTAATGCAATTTAAGTCGTAGCTAATAGGTCAACATCTAGTAAATTGAAAGCCAAGGTGAAAAAGGCTCAAAAGAAAATGAAATCTAGAGAGGAAAGCACCTCATCATTAAAAACTGAAGATGAAGAACATAAAATTGATGAAATAACTTCTCTACTTAAAAATAAGTCTAACAGAATCTCAAGGATGGAAACTCAACTTAGAGTAACCCAACAAGTTGCAAATGGACCACAAGTTTAATATAGAAGACCTTTTCAACCTCAAATTTCGCATAGACCAAATATTAATCAGCAAATTCAGCCTCCCCTAATGATTGATGATCAAGACCCTGAAGAAACTATTCCTATTAATACAAATTATATCAATCATTTAGAAGATCCATCATCTTAGAATGCTATTGTTCCAATCAGTTAAGATCAACCCTTAATTCAAAATCAAGAAAACTTCCAAATTTCCAAGTATCAAGATTTTTCTGAATTCCTCATTATTGAATTAAATAGAAGGTATGACTTAAAACCAAGATGAGGACTTGATAGACCGGTCAAAAAATTTAACTTTGATGAACCTCAAGAAAAAACAACCGAAATACAAACATCAACAATTCAAGCACATAATCAGTTACAAGAACATAATACTTCTGAAAATTTTGTTCCAATTGTTTTTAATGTTGAAAAATATTTAGAGAGAGTTAAAATTCCAATTCCATTATATGAACTCTCAAAAAGTCCAGGTTATAAACATCAAGTGTCTAAATGGATTCAATCTTCAAGTGTTGATGTGGAAGGGGAAGTCATTAGTTTACAAGATGAAAAACCTTCAAATTTTTTTGGTCCTAGTTCAGATATGATTGATGAATGTGTACCTCCTTTTTATGTCACTTTGAAATTTCATGATTACCTTTTATACAATTGTATTTTAGATTCTGGTGCTTCCCATTGTTGGCTTGAGGGGGCTTGACCCAGGTTTAGTGTTAATTACCCAAACAAATCCCTATACTACAGGCCCTTTCGGCATAAGCTAGTGGAGCGCAGACCGAAGTCTCACCCGAAGCAGTATGGAGGGATGCTGGAACCAAGTTTCCACACCCTGAGAAGGTTGTGATGTCGTTTGATCTCTCCTATCCCTGCCTTCGCGCAGGTGATCTCGCTCTAGGGCTTGTAAGACAAACCCTCTATTCTGGCTTTTAGTACCTTCGCGAAAGTATACGATTGACCTTCGCGTAGTCCTAACCTGTGGCTTAGGTACTTTCATGCTATTATGGTAGCACGCTGTGCAGATTCCTCAATTACCCTAAGTGACTTGCTTAACTTGCCGAATACTCAAAGTTATCACTACGTAATCAGATATTCGTAATTGCGTTTAATCATTCAATGTAAATGTATTCATTCGCGCATCATAGAAGCATAATAAAGGAAATTCATACACAAAATACCCAAACTCATCAACAGAACAAATACATAGAAATTGTGGAATAACTCCTTTTATTAATATTTCCCAAGTCTTTACAGACTCTGTCCACCCTGCACACATAGCTGTAGGGGTCCGCGCACTCAGCTGCAGACTTCTACCCTAGGCCTCTACGCACTCAACTGCAGAGCCTCTAGCTACATTACAACCCAAGACTTAGACTTCTTGCTCTAAAGCTATGACTCTCCTACATGTTCGATGCCCTAACTACTTAGAGCTTACCTCTTTTTATACAATCCCATGGTCTAAGGACCATGGGTAGATCTCTTACAACCAACTTTACTTTACAAAACTAAGGGTGGACTACCCTTTGTGACACATAACACCTTCATGCTCCGTGACCACAAAATGCAGAGTCTTTACAATAATATTACAAAAAATTGACTTAAACATGGGCTTTTAGCCCCAAAATTGCCTTTGGGGGATCCCTCTCCCAACCGCCCCCCAACAAAAACATCGTGACTCTCCCTCGAGTTACTTAGTAGACGCAAAAATCTTTGTGTGAAGCCTGTCCAACTCAACCCTGATGACTACAACTTCGGCTGTGCACTGAGCTACTGCCTGCTTCACATCTTCGACTATCTTCTTGGTTACTATCCCTGCACTGTCATCCTGAAGTTGTTGTTGCGTCGCTTGCAGAGTCGCAAGCTTTCCTTCAATGTTTCCTGTGACTGCATAAGCTTCCTCCAGCCAGGGCTTTAGTTGCGCCTTCAGCACTGCTTCCTTGTGTAGCACTGCATCCACCTGTTCCTTCAGCTTCTTGGCTTCCTGCAGCTTGGCTAACCTCTGTGTCAGTGCAACGGATTACACTGTGCCCTTAAATTCATCATAGTGATGTTGGAGTTCGCATGCTTCCATTTCGAGCCTTTGGATGTTTGGGTCCTCCTGCAAGATGGTTAGGACCTCAAACAATTATTCAAACAACTGTGCACAGTGTTCTACTGCACTCTCCACTGCCGCAACTGCTTCTATGACAGCGGTCGCCCATTGTTCCTTTTCCTTTGGCAGTGTTGAAGGATGAGCCCTCAACTGGAGTTGTGTAATACTGCGGGTCAATTCCATGGGTAAATGAATACCATGGGTGGATGTCACAATACCATGGGAAAATACCATGGGTAGATGTCACAATACCATGGGAAAATACGATGGGTGAATGAATACCATGGGTGGATAAATACCATGAGTGGATGCCACTTAAAATACCATGGGAAAATTCTGTCGGTGGATGAATACCATGGGTTGATGCCATTTTCGATTCAAATCATTCCTCCCTTCTTAAGAAGCAATGGTCCCCATTGTGTGAAGTTCCCTCCTATGAAACCTTGGTTGAATATGAAGAGCCACTGAAGGGAAGGGCTTTATGTGGTTAACCCATAACCATGATGAATAAAGATCTGAGGATAGAGGTACCCTGTAATACTTGTGATGAACTATGATACTGACAGAGTGAGGCCTAGCAAATGGACTTCGATGAAGAGTGGGTTTGTGGATGACCCATAACCATGACAAATGAAGATCCGAGGATAGAGATACCCTATAATGCTTATGACCAACTATGATACTAACAGTTTGCGGCATAGAAAATGGACTTTGATGACAAGGATTTTGTGTAGTTGACCCATAACTGTGATGTTGGTTGTTGATGAAGTAGCAGGTGTCTACATAGCCTGGGATGGGAGGGCACGTCTCCAAATAACCCAAGATGAATTATGTTATATTGAAACTGATGAATGTGAAGCAGGTGCTTATTAAAGTGGGGGTGGCAGGTCACGTCTCCAACGAGAACCCGCTCCGAATGCTGCCCCAGAATTAAAATGGACATAACTTAGTCAATATAACTCAGAATATTTATTAAAACCTATTTTTGGAAGTAGAAGGACCATTTTGCATATTCCCAGGTGTTGGAAATCCTTATCTGGACACTCTAGAATCTCAGATCTGTGCTGTAATTTTTCTGCCGTCACAAAAGTCTTGAAAAAATAGTTGATTTTAAATCAGCGATATCTCCCACATCCGAACTCCGATTCGACCCATTTTTTTTTGAAATTGTGTTGTTTTCAATAAGAGCTCAGATCTACAATCCTTTCTCTAAAATTCTACACAAAAACTTCAAAAAATGATAGGAGAGTCACCGTCCACTAGTTGTTGTCAAAAAAAATCCTACAACATAATTGATTTTAAATCAATGACATTTCCCTCATCTAGACTCTGATTCGACTGATTTGTTTTTAATTTTGGTATTTTTTTCACAAGGAATCAAGATCTGTTATTTTCTTTTGTAAATATTGCACCAAATGTTTCATATCTGGTCTACAAACTTGCCGCCCAAAAAAAATTCCTGCAAAAAAATGAAAAAATAAAAATTCTTCCTGTTTGGCCCAAGAAAGTGCTCTGTGGAGGTCTCAGCGTGTGCCTGAAGTTTGTTGAATATTGCTGCAAAAATTTGAAACTGAAATATGCATGAAACCC
Organism: Pinus tabuliformis; assembly: GCA_031772625.1. Lineage (NCBI taxonomy): Eukaryota > Viridiplantae > Streptophyta > Pinopsida > Pinales > Pinaceae > Pinus > Pinus tabuliformis. The sequence goes on along the minus strand of CM062806.1, from coordinate 511,539,767 downwards.
TCGTTCAAATGGAATCGTAACCTGCTCTGATCTGGATTTAAATAGGAACACAACAAATTACAGATATAACCATACATATAGAGATGCAATAGAAATAATACTTCATTTCATTACTATAAAATACTAAAATATGCTTACAAACAGAAATGGAAGTAAACTAGCTAGGGCGATGGTAGCTTATCTCTAAGAAGAGATGTGGCGGCTAACGATGAGCACCAGTATTGCAGCAAGAATGCTGCAACTCATAGGCTACCAGCTTTACTTATCAACCTGAGGTTCGTACAAACTTGGAGGTGAGAGTGCTATATGCACAAGTAAAAGTGAAGGTCCTGCCTGTTGTCACTATTCATCTGGCGAGAGACCCCAGGGGTTACAAGCTAGACTTCTATAGAGTCAAAATAAGCTTTATTCTTTGATGGAAGAAGAGAAAATCTACTCTAAGAGAGCTACTCTACGGTAGTGATGAAGAAAACAACATGTAATGCTAAATCACACCATATCCTAATTAACCATTTAAACAACTATGCTAAGCAGAATTGCTAAATCAACACTAACCAAATGCTTCTATCTAAGCTACAGAAGTAAAGAGCATCAAACCATACTAATGTGTAAGCAATAAAACTAAACTAAATCTGTTTTCACTTTTTTTGTTTTTTTGGCAAAATCAAGTAGGCAAATTAATTGTTCTTGTGGATGTGACAGGTGGATGGAAGGTGATTGAGGATGGATAAAAGGATTATGAAGTGGTTGGATGGTGTGGAAGGGTCCTAGGAGGATTTTTGTGACTTCCTAGAGGTTGTCCATCAATTCAGCCTCAAAACAAGCTGTTTCAGGAAAACCTACAGAATGTACTAGAAACCTAGGAATTACAGGAATCCTACAAGATACAACCGAGAGCTAATTGTGAGGTGTTGGAAAGCTTGGAAAAGGTGTGTGATGAGTGGGATGGGGTGTTGGAAGGTCTAGGAACACTTAGGATTCAATATTCAAGGAAAAGGTGGCTAGATTCGCTCAATATATCTAGGGGAATTTTAATGAAAAAATGACAAAAAAACTAGTGAGGGTGATGGTAGAACAAGAGATGGTTAAGATGGGTGAGGTGGAAGGTGGTTGCTGGTGATGAAATCTGGTATCCTCCTAAAGTACCTGCTGTGCTTAAAACATGTATGTCTTCCAAGAACTATGCAACAAGCACTACAAGAAAAAAGGTCATTGGTGAGGGTCATGCCTGTGACGGACCTTTAAGGTCCATCACCAATGTTGCATACGGTGACGATCTTTAAAAAAATGTTGTTGTAAGTGTATACAATGATGGTCCTTTAAGGTTTGTCACCAAAGCCATTTTCAATGACACTTTTGGTGAGGGTCGTTAAAGGGTCGTCACTAATTCTCTCTTTGGTGACACTTTTGGTGAGGGTCGTTAAAGGCCCATCACTAATTATCTCTTTGGTGACACTTTTAGTGACAATCTTTTATTGACCGTCACCAATTATTTTTTTGGTTACTTTTGGTGACGGTCAATAAATGTTCATCATCATTGATCATTCCAATGAGTTTTTGATGATGCTTCATGCCTGTGATAGACCTTTAAGGTCTATTATCAATGTCGCATATGGTGACGGTCTTTAAAAAATTCTTGTTGTAAGTGTATATAGTGATGGTCCTTTAAGGTTTGTCACTAAAGCCATTTTCAATGACACTTATGGTGAGGGTCATTAAAGGCCCATCACTAATTCTCTCTTTGGTGACACTTCTAGTGACGATCTTTTATTGACCCTCACCAATGCTCTTTTTGGTTACTTTTGGTGACGGTAGAAAAATGTTCGTCATCATTGATCATTCCAATGAGTTTTTAATGATGCTATGTACTTGTTACTATATTTTTTGTCAAAAGTTAATGATTTAAGACCATTGTTGTGGAGTATTCTTCATTATGTGTCCAAGGTCATAATGGTTATAATAGTTAGTCAATTTGTTAAGAAGTAATTAGTGTGTATTATTTCCCTCAAGTCATAAGAATATAGTTTTCCTATGAGTCAACACACGATTCATCTCTATTAAGTTTATTATCTACCAAATTTCCTTTAAATAACGTTCCACTAGTGTGTGTAGGAACTATATTATTTAACACATAATCAATCTCTATCAATTCTATTAATGAGAGAGACCTAGCACTCCTTGACACTCATGGCACACCTTAACATGCTTTGGAACAGTACACTAACATTCCTTGGCACCTCGCATGTCTTGGAACATCTTTATGTTATACAACAAATTGACCTCCTCATCAACTCAAAGGGGAAAGACATGATAGCTAAAACAAAGACCACAATCACAGACCTTGATTCCACACTAACGCTGGTTGTGCACTAACAACCTGCTTTATAAAGCTTGTTACCAAGCCTGGAGGTGCGTTAGTGACCCTACTAAAGCATGTTGCTAGTATGGGAACAACGTTAGTGAAACTTGGTGAAGTTCCAAGGGTCAAAGGAACGAATTGACTCATAAATATCTAGATATTTGTTCCTAAAAATACTCAATAAAAGCAAGGAAACATCCAAATTCGACCTATTTCGAGGATTTCTAATCTGAAAGAAGGAGGCAAATGGGAAAGAGCTGAAAAGCATGGCAAGTTCATTGCTTTTTCCCTAGTGAACTCAAGGAGGAGCTTGGCAACCCTAACTCAATTGCTATATAAGAAAAGTGAGGGCTATTGTGAAAGAGGTCAGAGCATTTGAAAGGATAACATACTTGACTGTTGAGCATTGACTCATATCATAAGAAGTGAGCAAGAAGGGGGAGAGAGAGAAGATGGAGGGGTAAAGGAAGCTGATACAACAGATGGTTGTAATCACTCTTCCAACATTAATATAGAACTATAGTTGTACTGTCTACTCATGGTGTTGATACTATCATTCATTTAGTTGTTTGTTCAATGCCTATTAGCATGAGTAGCTTAGTTGTATGCAATTAGATGTTCTTTTATATATTCATGTATTAGTTATCAGAGTTGTATGCTGTGATTACGCTTGTCTCTTCTATGTGCATGACTTAATTTTACAGCCGGCTTTGAGGGAGTTCCGCTTGGCTGCATTGTGATCTCCAAACAAATATACACGGAGACTTGAGGTGATCTACTTCTAATGCTTTGATAGTTATTATTGTCTATGAACATGCATGTAACTTTGTGCAGTTGCAGATAATCTTATAGTCTTCCGAAGGTCCCAGGAAGGCCTTTGAGGGTATCTACATTCTCCATACACCATGCATTTTATCCTATAGCACTTTGTACCTAGAACAACTTTGTACCTAGAACATCTTTCCATGAGTAGGATGCCCAAGCACATGTTGGCATGCCCTAGCATAGCATAGCACTCCCGTATCATGTGTTGGAATGCCCTTTACTCCCTAGCATGCCCTGGAACACCTTCACATAATATTGCATTGACAAACATTATCACTTGGCACACATTGGCACTTTGCATGTATTGGAACATATTATTAGTGTGCCTAGCATGCCCCTTTTGAAAAAGATAAAGTCCCGACTTATTAACCCTCTTATGTGTTCATTTGCTTGAATTTTAGCTTGGTTATTCCTTTTGTTGCCTAAGACTCCTTGATGCATATTGGCATACTCTGGCACCCTGCACATCCTAGCATGTCTTAGCACCTGGCATGCCTTGGCACTATTTCGCACATGTTAGCACACCCCGGAACTACCTAGCACACTTTAGCACTTCTTGACATTCTATGATATTCCCTAGCATGCCTTACCCTTGCTTAGCATACCTTGTCACTCCCTCCTTGGCATGACAACTAACACTCATTGACAGTCCCCTACACACCTTCATTTTCATTCACTTCCATGCATTTTTACCTAGTGCTCCCTTGTGTTTTCCTAGTACTCCCCAACACTTCTTAGCATGCATTGGAACTCTCTAACACACCTTAGCACTCTTCGATACGCTCTTCCACTTCATGGCATGCATCACACTCGCTGACGCACATTGGCACTTGGAACGTGTTGGCACTTGGCAAGTCTTAGCATGTTTGGCATGCATTGAGATGACTTGGTATGCTTTGGCATGGTTTAATATTAAATTTACTTGAGATCAATTATTGGAAACTAGATGCGAATAAGCAGAGGAAGATTTGGCACTTAGAATGCATTGACACTTGCCACTTGGCACCTATTGGGACCTAGTGCTGGTGTGCCTAGTATGCCCCTCATGGAAAAGGTAAATTGATGACTTATTAACCCTATTATGTTCTCATTTCCTTATAGTTTAACTTGTTCCTACATTTTTTTGCCTTGACAGTCCGTGGCATGCATTGTCACGCCCTTGTACATCTTGGTATGCGTTAGCACTTGGGACATATTAGCTTGTTTAACATGTCTTCGTACTTTCTGGCACATGTTAGCATGCCCCAACATTCCCTAACAGACCTTGGCAGTCATGACTCCACAACTAGCATTACATTTTTCCATGGCTTGGGAACCTTACATTCACTAGAACACCTCGACACTCCCTAGTTGTCATGCCCTCTGTTATATTCTTCCACAATGTCCCAGGCTAATGAGGAGATCAACAGAGGTAACCAAAAACCACAATTCTATTTTGGTATCTAGCCCTACAAAACCAGAGAGGCATCTCTCTATGAAATCACAACCAAGAGATGACTAGAATGTAAAGGATTTTAGGCTAGATAGCTAGGCCTAGGTGGGTTTTGGAAAATTTAGGCTCATCATGTTTTCTTGATGACCCCACCTCCATGGGTTGTACTGACATGGTTTGGTGCTGGCTTGGTGAAGTGGTTATATGTGTTTTCTAGGCTGCCTCAATGAAGGTGTCCCATGTCATGTTCTTCTCTTTCAACTGATGGAGTACTATAACCTTTATCAGGCTATGATGAAACAGGCTAGGATAATGCACTTTGCCTTTTAATTGCACCCTTTCAGACATTTTGGTTAGGCTCCTATACAAGTAGCTGGACAAATTTAGAATCTTGGTAGTTGTAAAGTGCATGAGCAGTCTTATGTGGTATTGATATAGCCTAGAAAATATGCCCTCACATGTGAAGAACTTCTTGGAAACCTTCATCAATGGTGTATATCTCTCTAACAAGTATCTAAATGGGAAAACATGTGAGTAAGCTCCTTTTTATTGTGATTTCAAGTAGGGTTTGTACTCTTATAGGTCTAGGTTCATGCCTTTGAACCAATTTTCACCATGGTTTGGTATGTTTGCAGCTTGAGAGATGGAATCCACTGAAAACATGAAATCAGTCCCTGCAATGGTGATCTTGTCTTCCTTCAAGATGAGGGAAAATATACCTGTGAGATGCTCATGGTAACTACTTCCTGCACTCTTTGACAAAACCCTAAACAATTGACATCTTCAAAGAATTTCATGACAAATGGGAGGGGGTGATTTCATTGCAATTAGAGGGCTCAAACCTCAGTATCTCTCCCTTGTCAGTATCTTTAGACAAAAAGAATTGACGCTATTACAGCTAGGTGCCTTTTTGTTAGGCCTAAATCCACAAATAAGATACTTTTGGTCTATTTAGAGGTGCCTGCGAGACATGAGAAGGATTGAGGGTGGGGTATAAAGGACACATAATGTTTTAGTAAGGATTTAATTGTTAAGAAATTATGGAAAAATTTCCAGGGAAAAGGTAGTTGGTAATAGGTTATTAAAGAGAAATATCTAAAAAATATACAGCTTAAGGAATGGATTAAAGGGGTGCTCCAAAGAAGAAGGTGGCATCTTATATATGGAGAAGCATGATGAGAAACAAATATTGGTTACTATGAAATATGAGATGGGAGGTTGGAATGGGGAATATGATAGAAATAGGACTAGATGATATCAAATGGGTGGAGGGAATACATACTCTTTCTATTCGCATCCTTGATCATTTACATAAGAAAAGGATTTACTTTATGAACTATATCTCTTGTGATTGAGGATCTTCTTCTATTACAAGTTATTGGATTAATGCATTTGAACTTGGATTTCCAGAGGATCTATTTGTGGAATGGGCACGTTTCACAACACAATTAAGTCTAACAGGTTTAAAACTCACTGAGAAGAAAAAAAGCTAAAATGGGAAGGTGTTATGTATAATGAGCAGATCTTGGTTAAAGAGATTTATAAACATATTTCTCATGGACGTGGCTTGAATGATAATTCTTTTTGGTTTCATAACACATGGAGATGGGATATACCTCTCAGATTAAAATGTTTTATGTGGTTGGTGGTCCGCAATAATATTTTAACTTGGGATAATATACATAAAAGGTGCTTTGAGGATCTTGGAAGATGCTCTTTATGCAAATAAGATTTAGAAGACATGGATAATCTATTTCTAACATGTCATTTTGCGATCTCGGTATGGAGTGAGGTTCTTCAAAAACTTAAAATACATGTAATCTAGAACATGGTTTTCATTTAGAGATGTCTCACTTAATGGTTTGAAGGTTTCAAGACATATCATTCCGTGCCTTTCTATATTTTGTGGGGCATATGGAGAAGCAGGAATGAGAAGATTTTTGAACAAACAAAACCAGATACTAGAAATGTCTATTTAAAGATCTTTGCATATTTTATGGAGATATTGCTAATGATGGAGAAACAACCTAGAAGACATTTTTGACTCATGGAGCTATGGTCATACTTTATTTTTTTATTTTTTTTACTTTTTATTTTTATTTTTATGGAGCATCCACCAACAGGGTTTGTGGAAGTGGGACACATTTGGTTTTGAAGCCAGACAACACCTTCCATTTCAGTTGGTATAGTGGCATAGGGTCAAATAATAGAGTTGAGCTAATCATACTCTTGGGGGCTCTTCTATGTGCTAACTATATTGCAATTGAAGATTTACTTGTGTTTGGAGATTCCAAGATGATCCTAGATTGGGTACAATTGAGAACAAAATTTGGACCACCTTCCCTTACTTTTTCGATGTAATGCATAAGATCTTTGATGAATACCTTTAAAACATTAGCCTCTAATAATGTGTATAGAAAGTAGAATCAAGTAGCATATCTCCTATAAAAGAAGGGATGCAACTGTACATGTGCCAAGGAGGATTTTCTACTTAGTTGTCGACAAAGGAATCCTTTTGCAACTCAGGGATTTTTAACTTATAAAGGGATGCCCTTGAAATTTTTTCCTTCATCTCGTTTATTTGTCATCCGTCCATGAAAATTTTCATAGATCATGATATGTTTTTGTCATGTTTGAATCATATATGTTATATTTGTCATCATAAAAAACTTTAATCTTTTTTTGTGAAAATTGATATAGTAGACAATTTTCAGAAATGAAAGAAATATAATGTAGAGTAATAAGATACTTAGAAATTTAATCATTTTATTTTAAAATCTAATATATGGCATGCAAAAACATTAACAATGAAATACCAAAGTATATATCTATTTTTTATTAATGAAAATCAATAATTTTTTCCTTATTAAAAATAAAAGGAAATTTAATCTATCTAAATTCTTGAATACTTGATTAATCCAAATCTAAAATAAATCTAATAACAATGTTGAATTCCAATTCCTAGTCCACTCGACTAGTGCACAATACCTCATTCAATAGCATTGTGAACCATTACATGTAGTTACATAAAACAGTCCCGCCCAATTTTAAAATTAGCTTCATAAAAAAACTCTAACTTCAATCCAGACTAGCACAGGGATCCAGTCGAAGTTTTCATAGCTTGGTTAATTGAGACACCAAACATCCAATGCTACCATGTACCACACCGTCAAAATCATCAACAACAGCTGCAATCTGAACTTCGTCGTAACTGATAGTCGGGTAAGTCAAGAGTCGACGTCAGCACTTGCATCAAACTCCCATATATTGGATTAGTTAAACACGCTGATTTGTCTCTGTTCTAATCCCTCAAGGAGATTGTTTGTTTTGATTTGGAATCTCAGTTGCGAGAAACCCAACTTCTTATTATTGGACTTCCAACATCAATCATCAATTTTCTGTATTCACACTTTGGGTTCTGAATACCTGATTTTGTACCCCCACAGTATATATATATATATATATATATATATATAAATATATATATATATATATATATATATATATATATATATATATATCTATATATATATATATATATATATATATATATATATAAGATTAAAGATCATATTTGGTGGAATTTATATGCAATGGAGGTTGATTTTGAATATTTGAAAAACACAACTTCAAGATCCATAGTAGGGTTCATCAACACTACCATATTGTATCCCTTAGATACATGTAAGACCAAGTACTAGGCGGAGGTTTATGCCGGGGGTCGACAAAAATATAGGTTTGTAGCTCCAACACATATTTTCCTTAGAATTAAACCGGGTTGTTTCTTTCTTTTGGAATGGGTTTCATTGAATTCAGTATCTGACACATGTATTTCCTTAGAAATCATATGGGTTGAGTATTTTGAAATGGGTTTTGTATCTGGTTGTAATTTGGGTCACTGGATCCTTGTGTTATCCTTGGGTTAGTATGCTTAAATTTAATGGGGTTGATCCTCATTAGCACACTTGGAACTTGCTAACACTCCCTATCACAGACTCTTATTCATTCATTTCCATGCAATTGAAACTAGTGCTCCCTTGTGTTTCCCTAGCACTCCCTAACATGCGTTGGTGCCACACCCTAGAACCTGGCACATATTGGCATGTCTTGGCATGCCTAACATGTCTTGGAATTATCTCACATGTGTTAGCACTCCTTGTCATTCCCTAGTACACCTTGGAACTTCCTAGTTATCATGCCCTTATAGATAGCCTTACTTTTTTTGTGATTTGGGAACCTAACCAAGTCATTGAAAAATAGTGTTGTGCATAGCCCAAAGTCTCCCTTTTTATGAAACTACTTTTTCCCAACCCCTTTTTGCAATCATAGGCTTCCCTCCTACAATTCCTATTTTTTCCCAACCTTTTTGAAAGGTATTCCATTTTCCTTTTCCTTTTCCCGTTTTAATATTTTGTCATGATTTTTGTTGTGCATTAAGAAGGTGAGATTTTCAACCTGTTGCATTTGATATTTGTGGTTCTAAAGCTAATCCTCCTTTCGATAAACATTCTTCCATTAGTCTGACCTTAAGCTTGAGAGTGCTGGGGAAATTTGAATGTTTAGGCTTATTCACTACAATTTTAACCTCTTTATGGAGGCTTGACAGTTCAAGGTCAAAGGGGGTGGAGATACGATTAGGAAGAGAAGGGGCAAGGAAAAGAGAGGGAAGATGGAGGGGAGAATGCAAAATAACAGGGAAATCCATCAAAGTAAAAGAATTTATATAAAGAGATAAAACCAAAGAAGAATATGAAGGGTAATTAATCTTAGCAGAAGGAGGCGTAATGTTTACTCGAACTTATCGCTAAACCTTAAGGATAGGTTCCAACCTGACATGAACTTTTTGATAATTTGAAATTGTAGGTTTTGGTTCAAACTTGTTTCTAACTTACTTCCAAATTCTCTTTTTCCTCAAAATGGCAGCCTTCAACTCCAGCCATTGGGTCTGAACATGTCCAACTTCATAATGATTGAAACAAAGAAATGCCATTTTCCAATAATCAATCTTATGGGGCTAGACGTTTTCCTTGTAAACTAATTCAATGGCCTTGAATAAACACTCTTTGATATCTACTTTGACTAGAATCTAGACCCAATGCCTATTAATTGAAACATACTAATTAGGGTCCACAGAAATAAATCTACCAAGCTTCTTGCCAATAGTGTGAAGGGCCTCCTCTATCTAGAAGACAAAGGAAGGGCTCGACAATATAGCCTAAAGTTGTTTCACCAAGATATGTTTGTGAGCGGGATCAAAATCCACCAACCATGTTTCCATGACTAGGCTCGATTACCCCCAATCCCATTTTGTCTCCTTCATCTTATTATAGTCCACCCTCAGCCAAAATTGAAATCCTATCCAACCATGAACAAATCCATGGAAAACTGACATATAAGGGCTAACATCCAATTGTCCAAAACCCATGCAGTGAGAGATGCCTTTTGCACAGTCTTACCATCAAATCTTCCTACCAAAGTAGTTTCTAACAAGTTTGGGATATCCTAGAATCTGATACCCTTAACAATGACCATTGAAAAATATCTTGTTTCACTCTAACATAGAGCTTTGGCTTAGACAGAGCTCTGGAACCATGGGGGACCAAAAGAGGCTTAAAAAGCTTAAATGAAAGGGAGTTTGGCTGAGACTTAGGGATAGTTACTACCTCAAAGCTAGAATGAGAGTTTAGCTCTTTTGCACTTCTATTTTTGCTCAAATTGAAAACAACCTTGGACAACTCATGCTCAAATTAAATATCTACCTCGCAACACCATCCATCTTGGAAACACCTCATGATTTGGTTGGAGATGATTTGTTAAGACAATGAAGTGTCACCTGTAAATTCATACTAGGATTTGAATGCCTCATGTAGACATGACTGGGCTCATAATTAACAATATCAACTTCCATTCAAAACTGTGGTGGGACGTAATTAATTATTGACAAGACCCACTGTCCAACAACCAAGACAGTGAAAACCCTTGGGAAAAAGAAAGAGATTACACAAAATTTACTTATTGTCAGAGAAAAGTGCCTTCAACTCTAACCACTAGGTCTGAACATGTCCAACTTTGTAACAATTGAAATAATGAAATGAGATTTTCCAATAATCAATGTTATGGGTCTAAACTTTGTCCTCGTAAACCAATTCAATGGCCTTGAATTAGAATATCTTTGATATCTACTTTGACTAGAATCCAAGCACACATTGGCACACCTTGGCACTCCCTAATTTTCATGCCCTCATAGATAGCTTTACTATTTTTGCGACCTTGTAACCCAACCAAGTCATTGGAAAAACATTGTTGTGCCCAACCCAAAGTCTCCCTTTTCCTGAAATTGGTTTGACCAACAATGTTGAGCTCTTTGAGATGATAAAGGACTATGATTTTAATGATGGAATGATGAAAGAGACTCTTCATTTGATGTTCATACTCTCTTTTCTGGACAATATAGGCCATCTTATCAATGCTCCAGAAAATATAGTAGGGTATATTGAGCTTTTTTACCCTAGTGAAATGCATTAAAAGTTGGATGTGATTGAGCATTTTTGGGTTCGCTCTTTTTCGAGCTTTAATTGAGATATTCTTCTCCTGATTTGGATTTGGAGGTTTTTGCTGCAATTTGGAGTAGAAAACATGTTGACTGCATATGGATAAAATTGCAACCTTAAAGAACTCCAAGGTGTATGGATACGTTTCAAACGTATTATTCTGATCTCATTTCTATGATTTTATTTTTAAAATTTCAAAGAATTTAAACTTGTATATCAAATTATGGAGAAGAAGGGAGGGTTAGGGTTGACAAGATTTTATAAATTCAATCATATTTTTTTGTGATTAGCAAGACTAGGCACTCCTGTGGAATTATGATCTTCAAGAATTTTGGGAAATTCAATGGTGATGTGGATTGATCAAGAGGCTATGGTTGCTTCAGAAGTTCTCCTATGATTGTGTTGCTTCTTGTGATATGGATCAACGTATGCTGGTCTTTACTTTGTTCCTTTCTCTAATACCATGTAAAAAATCCTTGCACTGATGTAGTGAACAATTCTAAAAGTAAATTGTAACACCAAGACACATAATTTCTCTACTAATTTCAACAAAATAGAACATAATTAAATAACAGTCACACAATCACAAAACACAATTTTTCTAGGGAACTCAACCGGGAAAACCTTATCCTTGTTTAAGAATTTTATTGATAGAAAATGAGCAATGGATATCTTACAATACAACTTTGTTTCACTAGAAACCAATCTAGTTTTCTTTGCTTGTCCTAAGCTTGAAACACCTGCAAGACCCTTCATCTAATTCCCTCAATCCATGCACATAGGCTACTTCTAGCTAACTAGCAAGTACTATTAAATTTCCATGATCTTGGGTCTAGGATAGAATCTTAGAATCTCAACTTTTCACTGCGGAAAATAAATAACAGTAAATCACACATGCACAAGTATACACAACTTTTTACAAAACTATTGTACAAATATGTACAACCCAATCACTATTATATTAAACCAATCTGAATAATACAACAGTCTATGGAATACAAGGTAAAATGACAATCATGTTACATACTCTTTGTCGTATCTTGTCCTACTGGTCCTTCACTCCCATTCTTCTCTCTAGCTGCCCCTTAGTCCATCAAAGGAAAACACATAGAGTCTCCAGGAGGGCTGCCACCTATCACTACCCTAATTCGCTTCTACTTCAATAAATACGGGAAGATCCAATCTACTCTTCTAGGTTGGCCAATCCCTAAGCTCCAATCTGTCTTCTAGTAGCCTCTTTCATCCATCAAAGAGATACACATAGGCTCCCACTAAGCCCTTAAGCACTAAGCCATTAACCTCTAACCCATATAGACCTCAACCCCATGGCACTCAACCCCCTAACCCCTAAGCCCTAACCCTTTTCCCTTTACCCTTGATTCCTAAACTGTTAAACCCCTTAAATCCTAGAACCACTGTTATAAACATTTTTGGGCACTGCAACCCCAATCATACATGTCCATAAACCAAGGGATTCTATGTCCCTAAAAGTGTTTTTTCACACCCTAAAGGAACAAGGTCAGCTGATTACATCATCTCCTAGAAGTTCTCCATGGAAAACTGCTCAGAACTGGTCAAAACTGGACCATACAGACTGCTCAGTGCTAAGGGTGCGATGCATCTCACCTGCTCAGTGCAAAAAGTGCGATGCATACTAGAAATCCCTTCTGTAGGGTGCGATGAGCGAGAGTAGACAAATGGCAGAGACAGTTTGCAAGGTGGATGGTCATGGAATATTCCAGAAACTTCTCCTATGACACTTGCCTCTTTGAATTCGCCCAGGGATGAGTAAGAGACCATGAATCTCCAAGTGGAACCAAGAACTATTAGAGAGAGGACACTAATCAAAATCCCAAAAGCTGACTCACCCCCCTGCAAACATCTATATATGGATCCCTCATCACAGAGTTCCAGAGGCTGGAATCTTGTATTTTGTAAGGAAGTGTTGTTGGTTTCTTGGTGGAACATCATAGTGTTGAGAGTGAGGTGAAGAAGGGCTTTCATGCTAGGGAGGATGACACTGGGTCAAATCAATGGGTTGTAATTCTCTTTTCTATTCTTTCTATTAATAAAGCTATTCATGTTTTCCTCCACATTCTTGTATGTTTGATGATATATGCATTGGTGTGGTCAATATATATCTGGTCCTATATTGTTTATGATAGTAGATCTCTGTACTTCGATAGTGTTATGTTGCTTTGACTCTACAGGTGCTCTCTGAAGCGAGGAAGGAGCGGAAAAGATCTGTCAGAAGGGAGAGGAACCAAGCGCAAGACTGAGGTTGGTATCCTTTGTAGCCCTCTTATCTACTTCTCATAAAGGAAAGTGAAAGTAGTTTTAGTTTGTTTGTTTCTAAGATAGCTACCCATCTTAGTGGGACTAGTAGCTCTGAGTGGAAACTAGATTTCCCGATAACAAAATGGCGACTCCACTGGGGAGCGAATAGCTTGTTTGCTTGTCTATATTTGTTTGCTTTATAAACTACAGACAGAGCTTGAGGTTAAGCCAGCTAGCCTTCGAACTGCATTTGCTATGCAAGTGCAAAGTAGATCAATGCTGCTTCAGTCCATCTTCGGGTTTTGTTTATAAACTGAACAATTGATTTGCAAACATCCTAATTGCCCTGGTGGTGGCTCTAGTAACCTCATTACATCAGCCCCTGTGATTTCTATTTACTGACTATCATTAGCTCGGCCTAAATCCCTGAACTGAGCTGCAAACTGTGACCAAAGACCAAGTAAAGTCTCGTCCCTGTACCATCGCACCCTCTCTTCAAGGAAATTTGGATGCATCGCACCTCCCGTGTGCAGTAGGTGAGATGCATCCCTGTTTCCCTGTGTTACAGGTGCGATGATCAGAAAAGGCTAATTTTGCCTTCAGATTTTGAGTTTTTCTTCACTCTCTTCAGCTCTATTCAGGAGTTTTGCTGTCTGTGATCAGTATACCACTATGGAAACTCCCTTCCTTTCCATTATTCCACCTCCATCGTGCAAAGAATTGTGAATGTTTTTATGTATTGTGCACCATTTACAGTTCTCTTTTACAAAGAAGTAGCATAATCGAACTGTCGTCTTTTGATTTGGAAGTGTTGCAAGTGTCGTTTTCAGTCAAAGAAAAGGATCCTATTGTTCTTGATGGTCGATTATACTGTTACTCTTGTATTTGATTTGAATTAGTGGGTTTTCAAGTGTCGAAAGTAGTTTTCAATTCAAAATCGCAAAGTGTCGTCATTATCTTCCTTTCGTTTTTGAAGAGAAATTTGTTAGTACTGTCGCTTTGAAAAGATAATTCAGATTTGTACTCAACATTCTTTCTGTCATTCACACATTAAGAAAGCAAAAACAAATACATGCATGTGCATTTGCATTTAGATTGCTTGTTGGTTTGATTTAGGACAGTGCATCTAGTGTGTGCTCTTTGCTCTATGTTGAAAGAATCTCATTTCTCTTTCCTTAGTAGCTAGGATTTTCATTGCAAAAAGAAGATTAAACAATCGTCTATCATCTTAGATTTCATTTTAGGAATTGTATATCTACATCACGCGGTGAACCTGAAAGGAAAATTTCTTAAGAAAGATCAACTGTAAAATAAATTCAATGAACATAAAAACGCTTTGGAAGTTAACGCACAACATCTAGAAGTCTAGGCTAGAGACGTATTCCGGCGTCGTAAACCCTGGTAACTATCGCTTTCATTGTTGGTTGGGTGATTCCTCCTCTTTGAGATGACAAGTGCCAGTACGGACTTGTGCTCCCACGTACCGTCGAGTATATACTAGGAGACCACAATAGGATATATCCTTTATCCTTAGGAAGCCGTGTTTTTTGCCCTATTGATCGCAATGCACTGAACACAGCATTCGGGAATATTGATTGCCGTACCGTAAAAAGTATTCTGCAGTTTTGCAATTGGTTTTGTAATCCCTCTGTCTAGATTTCCAGAGTAGTCTCTTTCATTCCTTTTCAGACTCCTTAAAAGAAAAGGTCCATCTGAGCACTTGTCACTTCAGGCTCATTAAAAATCGAAGGCAACTAGAGTCATCTTTTTCTCTTTCTCGACTCTTAAAAATTGAAAAAGCAAGTTGTGTGAAAGCGTCTAAAATTCATTTAATTCGGAATCATTTTCCCATTTACTTTAGTTGATCGAGTAATCCGCAATCGTGGAAGAAAGTTAATTGAAACCCTGTCATTCGCGGATAATTACGAGTCAACCGTCTTTGACTCCGGAAACGAAACTATCCCAGACAAAGCGAACTCGTTTAACCAGATCAAAGTCCCCTGGTTTGGTTGGAACAAGTGTTCCGACATCCTCAGAGACTCTGGTTACTCCAACCATTTTCGGTATCCATGCCTCTACAAAAGAAGTTCCGCAACCACATGAGGACATTAGAACTGATCCTAGTGTGACGGTAAACACTTCTATTCCTGAACCGGCTCCATCTACAGCTGATTTGGAAGGTGTTATTCCCCAAACATCTGTCGCTGCAGAATCTATACCTTCTTTGGCACCAGAAATATTTTACGGACCTGACGGTCTACCTCTTCCACCTAGATTGATTGCTATAGAAGATTTTGTGGAGGATCCTCCATCTAATACTCCATCGCATTTTGGAGTGGAGATCACCCTATATCCTTCTTCATCAGAAATTAGTCTCCTGTCATTGGAAGTTCCTATATAATCACTAGGAAATCTTTTGGATAGACTAGATATGTCTGAACAACCGTCAACATCTAGGACTGTGTCATATAACACAGCATCGACAGAACCTCCTAGTGCTACTCCAACAATTTTCGCCAGGCGTACCATCTGTCCCAACTAGCTCTCAATCGCTAGATGGAGTCCATCCAGGCGCTGTTTTGACAGTATTGTCTGTTCCTGTTTGTTCGTCTGGAATCTCTTATGTTGAGTCTCAGCAAATTGATCCTTCGCAATAGTATCAATTTGGGTAGTTTGGTCCCCAAAGGCAAATCATTCCTTTGAGCACTGGATTTCCGCCATATGGGGGCAGTATGCCCTTTCAT